>CM039673.1:28265114-29698315 GCA_022496015.1 Hordeum marinum | reverse complement strand
TTAACCTTGGCCGTTGGGTAGGTTGCGGAGCATGTCATCGTGGGCGTGGAAGAGTGGAACAATAAGAAGCCTCCGATGCCAATGTTGATCTGTTTTGACGCTCATGACCTGAGGAAGCAAGCTGACGCCTCCACAAAGAGATTTGAGCAAGGTTTACATTGAAATGAACAGACATCAGGTGGAAGTGGTAACTCCATTTGCCTCTATCCTGTTTTCTTGATATGGGTTGCTTCTTGTGCACAGGAAGCCCGATTTCCGTTTTGGATGGGATCTTTTTCGCCATTAAGGATGACATTGACTGTTTCCCATATCCATCAAAGAGTTAGCTCACTCGACTGAAGTAGCCATTTTTTTGCCGTGTCCGAGAAGCACATTCTATATTATGCTCCTCCTTTTGAATTCAGGTGCTACGACATTTTTCGACAAAATCCACCCGGTGGAGAAAGACGCAGTCTTGGTTGCTCGCTTACGGAAATGTGGAGTGGTTTTTATTGGGAAAGCAAATATGCACGAGCTAGGCCTTGGGGTCACCGGAAACAATCCAAACTATGGGTACGGTTAATATAATTGAGCGGCTGCTGCTTCTGTTCGAAATGCTTACTTACATCGAGTCAAGGGACACATGAGTTTTATTGGAGGTGTTAAAACTTAAGTCATGTTTTCATCTATGTTGACTTGGTCGAACTCGACTGTTGCCAGATTGAATTTCTTTTCTCCTTTTGTTTGAAATGCTGCAAACATGAATGTCCAACAACGTCTAGGTGATTCTTTTTTGCCTAAGTTTTGTAAAGAAAAATGGGAACTATAATATTTGTTAGCTATTTGCTAGAAGCAAACTCAGCTTAATAGTAATGAAGCTTGACAAGGAATCAGAACACCAACATTATGCTCTAATAGTATCATCAGAAACCATCACATTATGAAAAGGAAATGGAAAACGGATTTGGAATTTGCAGTCATCCAATATTGTTCATCCAGTCTACTTATGTTCTGATGTTTGCTACTTTATCTTCACAATTTCATATTTATTATTGCAGGACAGTAAGAAATCCTCATTCAATTGATAGATATACTGGTGGTTCTTCATCTGGTCCAGCTGCACTTGTCTCATCAGGGTTATGCTCAGCAGCGATTGGAACAGACTCTGGAGGTTTGTACATATAAAGCTGTGGCGTTCTTGTTAGTATTAGTCTCTAGTTACGACCATTTCTTTCTTGCAGGTTCAGTTCGAATTCCATCTTCCCTGTGTGGCATTGTTGGTTTGAAGACAACGTATGGGCGTACAAATATGACTGGGTAACTAAGAAAAGTTCCTACTTGATATTTACTACTATCATGTTAAGTCATTGTCATCGTCTTACTAGCCATGTGAAATAGATGCTTAAATCCAGGGTTTTGAATATTTTTGCGAAATATTTATAGTTTTGTGATATTTGTGGTTACATGCCTTTTGGGCTTCATAATTTACATGGATTAGGATAACCTTTTTACGCCACTTAAGTAAGCGCATGTAGCCCTTGGTTAACACTCCACATAATGTTCTTAAACTAGGGAAACACCGGTAACAGGATTTACAGGTACCCAGTTCTGGTTATTAGTTTTAAATTTATTGTTCAGATAGATATGATTGTTCTCCATCTAACAAAGAAATTCCTGGTGGCAAGGTAGGTTGCTGCAAACTGCAAAAGAAATTCTAGCCAGCCTTCTTTTGTCAATTTAAACCTAAATATGAGTACGAAGTACATGTTTGGAATTGCTTTTAAATAATAACATTGTCCAGTAGTCAAGTTTATTGTTAGCTTGCACTGGATCTGATTAGAAATCCATTGATGTATGTTTAACTAGTAATGTGACCCGTTTAACTAGTAATGTGACCCATGCATTTACACGGCTATAGGACTACATATTATCATACATGTCTTGCTAAAAAACGCGTTGTTTTAGTTAACTTTAACCATGTTAAGATTCATGCACTAGTAAACGCAACCTAAAGACCGAACTGATAGAAATAACTAGGCAATCCACATATACATTTCAACACCCCCTCTCTCGTGTGAAACACAGAAAGAGCAAGATCAAGTTTTTGATAAATGGCTAAAAGCCAGGATTTGAAGTCAGGACCTTTTGTCCTGATACCATGTCAAGTTTCATCCACTAGCCAACGCAACCAAAAGTCCGTGACTTGAGAACTCAACGTGTGAATAAACCCAGAGGTATAACTCAAAAGGCCTATGTGGACGAACGTGATGGCTTTTTTACCTTTTGTTCTAGTATATAAATAATAGACAGATTGTGGGTATGCATAATTATATATCTTATTTGCAGGGTGCTTTACGATGCTGGGACTGCTGTAGTTGCTTCACCTCTTACATCATCGGTGGAGGATTCTATGCTAGTGTAAGTAGTTTGGCTTGGTAAATGAGATCGTGAGGTTGCATAAACTTGTTTAGGCATCTTGTTGGCAAAGTCGAAGCTTGTCAACTCTCTTTTTTACGTTAATTATATGAGATGTAAATTTAACTACCTCATGGGTATTAGGTACAACTGAATACTTGTCATTTATGAACACTCAACAGTGAACACTCTCTGATTGTACTTCATCTATTTACTACTTACAATTTTACACCTAGTGGTATGACATTTCAGGTATTCTGCACTTGCAGGCTCTAGACCTATGGATAAGCTTACTCTGAGACCCGTAAGATATTTCCTGTTTCAACACTTCCCATTTGTTAAGTACCAGAAACATTTAAATGCATGTTTAATAAACTCTAAAATATCTTACATGTCACTTGTAAGTCATTTCACTATACTATCTAGTTAGTTCTTTCTTAAATGTTAAACAGTACAAATGTCAGCATTAATGATTTGTGGGAAACAAGAATGTGATTATTTTTCTGAAATGAAATGCAAAATTTTAAAGTCCACAATACGGTAATCATAATATAGCAACAGTCATATGTTAACCTTCTCCATTATTACCCAGGATGGATCATAACTTAGGATCTAAATCTAACCTTATTGCATCCTATCAGGCTCACAACTTCTACATCTCTTTCCCTTTTCGCTGTATAGTTGCCGCTGTGTGTTCCTAATTTGGTGTCCTCTGAGAACAACAATATCCTGCAATCAGTGAAAGTGGGAAAATATACAGAGGTACAATTTTTCACATGAAATATTATCTTTGTACATATGTATTTTTTCATATATAAACTTGGCTTTTCAGTGGTTTCATGATGTTTCTGATATTGAGATCCCAAATACATGTGAGGATGCACTTAGCCTCCTGTGCAGCACCTTCGGATGTCAGGTATGGCCATGTCTACCGCAACACATATTATATTATTGTATTATACCAGTCTAATTATCACACTTATGTCTATTTATATCAACTGTTTAGGTGTTGTACCTTTGAATGCACAATCTCTTCTTTAGATGAAGGCATTTGCTCATTAATAAGATTACCATGTGTAGGGTGAATGCTTCTGTGCTCACCAATAACTACTACCATAGTTCTGTTGATGGTTGTGTCAAAACAACTGTGAAGTGTTAATTAGAAAAATGTCCATCTTACTATTGTTAACAATTTGTGTAAGTTTTAACTGATCTGCATCATTTAGAGCTTCCAGGTATCCAACAAGCAGTAATAGTTAAGCTTAAGTTTTCCTAGATGCAAAATGATTTTGAAGAGATGCTTTTTATGATGACGTGTGGGATCAACTATATATGCATATTTTGTTGTTTTTTGACATCTCAGCTGACTTTTATTGTTTAACATATTTTAAGATAGAAGAGATAATATTACCAGAGCTTTTGGAAATGCGTACTGCTCATCTTGTCTCTATTGGCTCAGAAGGATTCTGCCAGCTGAATGCTCATTACCAAGAAGGGTACCTATCTATATCTATCAACACAAATACCGTATTGTCCATACTGCTCTTATAGCATGAGTTATAAAAAAATACTTTCAATAGGAGGTAGAACTCGAAAGTTTTGATCCCTGAGAGACTGAAAATATTCTTTTTAGCTAGTCTTTACTATTCCTTACTATCAATCTCACTATACTATCTCCCAGGACACGAACTGAAATGACGTTCGATACTCGAGGAAGTTTGGCACTTTTTGGGTCATTCACTTCAGCGGATTATGTCGCTTCTCAACGCCTGAGGTGAATATGAGTATAAATGTAGCTGATCCATTTATGATTCCATTACAGCACTCATTCATGAGTATGAAGTAGTTTTTTTCGTCATGCAGTCTTATTCAGATCTTGGAAGTTCTTTTAGAACTATCTTGACTGTGATATATTGTAGATAAGAAAGACAACATAGAACCTATTTAGATTGTAAGAATTTTTCCACGTAAAACAGAAAGATGGCCAACCAAGCCAATAAGAAACGTATGTATCTAATGATCCCACATGTTTCCACAAGCCCTTATCGAGTGCATTTTAGTTGGATTTAATTTGACAATATATGTTATTTCCAGTAATAACCCTAGTTATTGCTAAATTGCAAATTCAATTCCAATTCCATCTAACTGGATTATTCTAATATGACATATCCTTTTAGTTAGTTCTTTCTTTATCATTATATATATCTTATTTTTGTTAGTTCTTTCTTTATCATTTTAGTTTGAAAACAAATTGGAGATTATAGTCAAGTACAAAAAGGACATGCATTAAAGAGCATACCTAATGCAAGGTGATGGGGCATACTTATTGACTTATTGTGTATTAATTGTGTGGACATGTTTTTACTAAGTAACAATACATCAATAGCCGTTAGAAGTTGTGTAGCTTTAGTTTTATCCTTATCTGCTGCTAGAAAGAGTTGCTAACTTAAATATCTTATTCTTTTCTTTACACGCTGCCATGCATGTCTTGACTAGACTCCATAAATGTTTTTTAGAAAAGTTCATTTGGGCATCCTAGTTTGTCACATATATTAAGTTACTGAAATTTCCTAGATCTGCCGCGTGTTGCACAAATCGTGGGCATTGAGGTGTTGTTATAAATCACATGAAACATAGTTGTTGTATAACAAAAGTAAGTAAGTCTGGGATATGAACTGGCGACTATCAGGTATATATTTCTTTACCCCACAACAAACGTTCTGACAGTTGTGTGCTTACCGTATCCATGGCTTATATAGGAGAAGGATGATGTACTATCACATGGAAGCTTTCAAGAAGGTTGACGTCATAGCAACCCCTACAACCGGGTAAAAGGTTTTGAACTTTATTACAATCATCCCATAGACATTTTATACCATCTTAGTCATTTATGCTAATAGTGCATATGCATGCTTCCTCCTTCGTAGTTGTTTTTGTCCGGTCAAAGAGGCTAGTGCATGATGAAAATTATGCTTTCTAGCTTCCAGTAGATGGTTAGTGGTTCTAAGCGACCTACTTTTCTAATTGTTGGGATCGAGAGAGAGGCGTCTGATCATTGGTCTCTGGTGTCGACACTTCTAGGTAGACAACCCCATGGGTCTACTTGTCTAGGGCGCCACCCATTGTACTGAATGGTCTCGGGCCACATGGGCTAGTAAGATGGGCCTAACATACAATGCCCCCGCCCTCAAAAGGAGTGATAGATATCTATTATTCATCTTATCGCACACGAAACTGCATTCTCTGATTCCGACTCGTTTAGTCAAGCAATTTGCAATTTATTGCCATGAACTCACATGCTCTATATAATAATCCCAACATCTAACTTTTTTATTTATTAAGAATCTTTCTAGCTCCACATATTTGGTTCTATCATGTTAAATTGTGTTGTTTGCTTTATTAATTCTTTATCATGTCTTATTCTTACACGAAGCCTCCAACACTTCCACCATGGCCACGCACCAATCCGACTCCTCCTTTCCCTCCTTTCATTCAGTCATAATCGACACAGACTGAAGAGAAGAAACAAATGATTTGTGGGATGGAGATAATGCTTGATAGGAGACATAATTTCCAATATGATTGTCATCAAACCAATTGGGTTATTCTGATGTCCTTGCTGTTTCTCGAGTAGTTATCCTCAAATAAATTTTCCTTTTTAATTGATCTTCTGCCCAATCCACATGAGAGGAGATAGAAATCACATCAATACTACCTTGTTGAAACACCATCACCTCGCTTTTGTTAATACACCTTTAGTTAATTCTCTCATTTTTTTGAACTTTTTTGAATTCATGAACTTTTGAACTTTTTTCAAATTTGCGAACATTTTTCAAGTTAACGGACATTTTTTATATTCATGTTTTTTAAAATTTATGAACTTTTTCAAATTTGTGATTTTTTTAAAATTGTGAACTCTTTTGTATTTTATGAATGCTATGTGTGAATTACTGAATTTGATAATACTAATTTACATTTGGGATTACACGGAGCAACTGATATAAATCTGTTTATATTTGCTCGCAAGAATGCCACATACCTAATTTTACCAGGTTGCACCAGTTATAACAACTAAGGAGATGTGTTGTTTTTCCCAGCATTACTGCACCAAGAATACCACCAAGTGCTCTGAAAGGAGAATCTGATTATATTGTATCAGGTAGATTCTTTTCACTATATTATGTTATGCATTTCATTAGCTGTTCAACATGTGGATTTACAACTTATCACAAACTCGGCTTTGAACCATGTTAATATCCTGGATAACAACTACTGAAATCTTGATACAACAACTCTTGTCTTTGTCTTGTATTGGGAAACAAGTTTTTAATAAGAAAAATAAATAACTGTAGCTCTATATGTGAAATTGTTAGGGGAGATTGAGGTTATAAACACAATTTTCACACCTTAGCCACAAAGATCCTAAAAAGCTAGTTAGCTGAGCTATCATTAGCTGTTTCCTTATTTGATTCCATCTCTTTATTGCAGCTAAGTTGATGCAATTCATTGTCGCGGGGAATCTTCTTGGCTTTCCTGCCATAACTGTTCCTGTAAGTGGTGACACAACTCATGACGAATATTTATTGTATCTTCTAATAACGTTATGAGATTGTGTATGGAATAATAACTTTAGCATTATTGATGTTCATTCGGAAATGATGGTGTTGTTTCCAACATGATGAAAGGTTTACAGATAATTATAGGAAAACATTCAGAATTTCGTAGTATAATATACCTCAAAAACATGCATGAAAGTATTATTTGCTAATATATGTGCTGCTACTCTTTTTCTGTACTCAGGTTGGTCATGACAAGCAGGGCCTTCCTATAGGCCTGCAACTGATAGGCCGTCCATGGGGTGAGGCTAGCTTACTGAGGGTGGCTTTGGCAGTAGAGGTACTTGCACATTCACCATAAAGGTTCTGTATCTGTGGTTTTCCAGCTGAGAGTGTGCTCTTATTCAATAAGAATCCGTGTGCCTTTTAAGCCTGTATGAACCAGAGTGAATCGCTGAACATTCGCCAATTTTCTCCGTTTGGTTTAGGGGTTGGGAAAACTTTATTTACGCCATTATGCTGTCTAGGGGCATTTATTTTTATCGTGGCGCAAGTATTACTTTGAGTTATTTTAACAGGAAGAGATGCTAATGCAAATAAAAAATGTTAGGAAAGAAATAGCAATTTATGAATTATGAAGCATGGTAAACTTAGCATGTTCACGGAATCTGAAAAGCACTATTGAGGGGAATCATCATTATGAATGCGAGCATTTGTTTTCATAACGTGACATTATTTTCCTCTGCTCTCAGGAGCTCTGCCTGAAGAGAAGGAATCTGCCGTCCACATTTTACGACATCCTGAAGACGTGAAACATCATCAGTATGTAATATCGTAAGAGGTTTGTCATTTGTCAGGACTTGGGATACATAGACACAACAACCCCTTCTCCAGGTCGTAGAAACTAAACTGAGAAAATAATTTAACCAGAGATGTTGCAGCACCAAATAAGTAAGCGAAGTACGTAGTATATAAAAGACTGTTTGGACGCCCGGGATGTCTCTATCGGTTTTCTTGTTCTTCGGGACTGAACTGTGATTCATCTCTTCATAATGTTCTTGATCCGGTTCGTCTCTGTCGGTCGAAAAGCAGAGGCAGAGATGTAACTGAGTCGTTCATCACCAAGAAACGTTAATCCCTGGTCTAACAGCGAGATTGACACTGTTGGATTACCTATCCAGGTTCAGTTGCACATGTATGCCGTCTTGCCCTCTTGGAAAAATAATAATTCATAAAATGCGAGTGAACCACGAATTAAAAGCACTTCCCCATAGTTGCGGTTTTGTTTGTGGCTATGACGAAATTAGAGGAGACAAATTCATGGAATATCAAGATCTTGTTTTACTGTTCACTATGAATCTGGCTAAACGGAACCTATCTTAGAGCATCTACAACCGGACTTGGTAAATCCGTCACCCTTTACATCTCCGGACGTGTCCGGGCACGTCCGCGGGCGCATCCGGACGACCAATTATATCTCGTGCTAAGTATTCACATATCTCAAATCCGGACTCTCAAATACATACAAATTCATGTACGTTCATCATACACGTCAATGTCTCACGTAAATAATAAATGTTTGGTAACAAAAATACATAGTTTTTACATAAATTGTATTTAAAGTGCACAACTTAATCATCAACTCTTTAGTTTTCATGATGGGTCCACATATGCTCCATAAGATCATTGAGTAGTTATGCATGCACATGATGATCTTGAAGATTCTGATGCATCTGCACAAAGTTTATAAATTGGTTTGCATCTTGATCTTTCGAGATTTAAACTTATTCTCTAGGCGTTTAAAAATCATTGGTTTGGACAACACCATCACCTTTATCCTGGACAATCATGTTGTGTAAAATAACACAACATGTCATCATCTGCCATAATTTTTTTGATTCCCATATCTTTGCAGCTCCACGAACAATTCCCAATGATTTTGAAGAACTCCGAATGCCCTCTCCACATCCTTCGTAGATGCTTCTTGCATTGTTGCAAAGTGGCTTTGTTTCCTGCCGCGTGGTTCAGATATGGTCTTCACAAACATCGCCGGCTGAGGATAGATGCTATCAGCAAGATAGTATCCCATGCTGTAGTCACGACCCTTGACAGTGTGGTCACACGGCGGTCATTCTCCATCACAAAGCCTCCTGAACACGGGAGACCGTTAAAGCACGTGGATAACGTTGTGATAATCCGTCATCCTCTATTCTTAAATAGAAGCACCGGAGACCATGCATGTTAATTCGCCTCACTTATTTTTATGCGGTCATACACGGTCATGTTACATTATAGCATGACCTACCTATATTTATATGTTGTACATTTGGAGCGAGCAAACATATGTGGTCATATGTTGCACATTTTGGTTAAAAATGGCACCCCGTTTGACTTCAATCCAATAGATTTCGCTTTTGACACAACATTTTGTCACATGCTTCATATACTTTATTGTTTTCAAAATATATTCTGAAAGCATTCTTAAATTTGATTTTGTAATAGTTTCAGTTTTCTAGCATCTATTTGCACATATGTTTTATCAAGGTTCCCGCAGCAACGCGCCGGACATCATCTAGTTTTAAAGAAAGCATGTCAAATCCATAAGTCATGTGATGCCACTACTTCCAGTATGATGGCGATCTCTTTGGTGTGACCCTGATACATTTGCCGCAAACCTTTGTGGCTGTTCTTTCATTCCCAACGCGTACAATCAATTGATCCGAGCCTTCCTGAAAATCTTCTGGCCTCTCCAATAGCCAACACCTTTTTCGTGTCATGCACATTTGATTGTCTCAGATACTCTGTTCCAAACACTTGCACAACAATGTCATGTCCACTTCTTTTTTCGAATCCGACGAATCAAAGGACTCATCTTGAATTATTTGATCAAGCTCCGTTGATCCATACTCCTTGTCCGATGAAGCATCGAAATTCATCGTTTTCCATAAAAAATCACAAAAAACCGAGGCGGACAATGTGTCGAACACATAGAACGCAAGGGGCAACACATGTCATGGAGGAGAAAAAAGAGAAGAGAGCAAATGGATCCGGTAGGTCGAGGGGGTGAATTTGGTGCAATGTGTGCTGGGGTATATGCCTGTCAGGAGAACACGCCCGGGCGCTCCATATCCACCTTAGAATTGCGCTGGATATGAGGGGTATCGGTCAGCTCAGGCGTTTGAAGCCCGTTTGACACACCCATCTTGATCGCACTTTTGTGACCGATCAGTGACCGGGCTGTCTGCGTGGGTGTTTGAGGCGGACTTGGGGCTGTAGATGTTTGTTGTGATTCATACATACAATAGTACCTGTTCATATTAATTGTGGCTGTTTTAGTACAATACAACTTTTTAAATTCGACGTCTTTTCTACTCCCTCCGTTTCTAAATATTTATCTTTATAAAGATTCAACTACGGAGTACATATGGAACAAAATGAGTGAATCTACACTCTAAATTATGTCTATATGCATCCGTATGTAGTTCGTAGTGAAATCTTAAAAAAAACAAATATTTAGGAACGTAGGGGTATCATCTTAAAAGAGCATGACCAAGGGAGGAGAGGGTTGATTTCTCCGCTTTCTGACTAAGAACGTTGAGCATTGACCCCAGAGAGAGAATCTCCTTGGGGTTATCTACTATCGCTTTTGTACTAGTACAGCCCTTGAATTTGGTTTATCTACTATCGCTTTGTACAGATTGGGCTTAACAAATTCCAAGATACTCCAGTTGACTGGAATAATCCCTTAATCAGCACTGATTAAGCGCAGCCTGCTGGTACTCTACCCGAGAAAAGAGCTGCCCCGGAATGGCACTCTCCGGGTGAGCCTGGGAGATAGCATTGTCTATTTTCTCCAGGATGGTTTTAGCTACCGGTGAGGTGACCGCACTGGTACTAGCTCGATTCGGGGCGGCCGGGAAATGGCAAGTGTCGTCACGGCGAAAAGGTAGGGGGGCTGCCGCCGGCGGCTGGTCACGTCCGTCACACCCCGACGCCCAATCGGGCATCTCCGAAGCTTCTCCCGTTCTCTCTTAGACCAATTGACCTCGACCTCTCGCCGTCTCCATGACAAAAGACCGATCGGACTCCGTCAGGTTATTTTTTGAGGAGGTATTGGCTGAGTTAAGCCGTGACTGTGAGAATTATGGAGGAATTGGGTGGTTGCTAGCTTCTCCAGCCTTTTGGCCATATGTACGTTTGTTTATGGCTGGACTGAGAGTGACCTCAAGTTAAATCCTCCATAATATTGTTTGACGAATGAAGAAATAATGCAAGTCTGCCGGAATCGTCGAATCGAGGCTGGATCCGGCCGGCCGGTGTGAGCGTCCAGCAACTTAGCCAGGATATTTCAGCACCTATATGAACATAAACATCAATAATTCTAAACATACGGACCCTTACATGCATTTACACGCTGACTAGCATTTGTTTCTCTAACTAACCTATAACCTCCTGATTTTCATCAGGATGGCCCCCTCATCCCTCCTTAATATCCAATCAAAACCCACTAGCCTGTAAATCCCCCGTAAGTTTCTGTAGCTGTAGCATTACTCAATAAACATAGAGGGATTGAGGAGTGGTGACGCACAGGAGGTGTGTCTTATCCAGCCGCCCTACGTAGGCCCTCCCACCCCCAAAATCAAGGAAGTCACTTTCATGTGAAAACGACCCGCACCGTTAGCCCCAACTTGACATTTCTAGAGCGAAAGCTGGTCGATGGTCGATTGGTGGCACTGGCACCGTCCTAGATCTCCTATTTGTGAAACCCAACGCTTGCTCAGCTCTATATTAACCCATCCATCCACAGGGAGCACATCACGATCCCTGACAACCACCGGCTGGGCCAACACACATGGACATGGACAACCACGGCGACGGAGAGATGCACTACTACACCGGCGGCTGCATGGGTGCCGTCACTGATCCCTCCTGCAGCTCCTCCTCCTCCTCCTTCTCGTCATTGGGTTCATTTCCATCCGACATGAGCAGCGGCGAGACGATTGCGGTGGGGACGAGGCAGCCGAAGAAGCCAGCAGCCTCAGCGTTCATCGGCGTGCGCGCTCGGCCGTGGGGGCGGTTCGCGGCTGAGATCCGGGACTCCACGCGGGGCGGCGCGCGGGTGTGGCTGGGCACCTTCGGCACAGCGGAGGCCGCCGCCATGGCCTACGACCAGGCGGCGCTCTCCTCACGGGGCGCCGCCACGGCGCTCAACTTCCCACTCGAGCGCGTCCAGGAGTCGCTCCGCGCCCTCGGCGCCACATGCACAGGCATGGCCGCCGGCTCGCCGGTGCTGGCTCTCAAGCGGCGCCACTCCAAGAGACGGAGGCGCAGCAAGGCCGAGCTAGCGAACGACGCGGCGACATGCATGAGGAGGAGCAAGGTCATAGCCAAGCAGAAGAAGTTGGTCGTGGAGCTGGAGGACCTCGGCGCCGACTACCTGGACGAGCTTCTCAGGATTACTACTTGTAATACGGCTTACTAGCAAAGTAGTAATGCTATCAACACTTGAACAGTGCGTACGTTGGTTGTAGGCTTGTAGGTAGCTTTGACAGGCTCGTGTGAGGAGGTGCCAAAACACGGCCACTTCGAGTGGCGGGAGAGTGCCTGGGTTTTGTGCAGTTAATTTGGTGGCTAACTAATCACAGTGTTTCATTCGAAGAAACACGATAAACGGAATTAATAATGCCCGCAATAGCCGAAATATATAAGGATGACGAATGAACAAATTCACACACATTGCACAAACCAAGCAAACAAACTAAGATTCTAAAAGAAAAGTGCATCTTGAAGATGACGACACCATCCATATGCTCGATTGAGCATCGTAGAACAAAGAAATGGGATTACGATGGAGCTGCCAACCCACTGCGAGGTTGATCCTTTCCTGGTCGCTCGCGTCCAACAATCTCATGCAGCCGGATCGCAGCAGCAGTGTCAACTCTATCGTCTTATGGACCATTCGCTTCATCTGCCTCGATTGTAACCGTTGCGTCATATAATTTCAAAAACGCTCTTATATTATAGAACAGAAAAAGTTAAAAACAAAACCCTCGGGCTACCGGATGTGGTTATAGCAATCCAAGACACTTGTAAAGACTGGCGGCGTGTTGGTAGACATAGTCTAGCGAGAGTAATCACCTAACCTAGCCCCTAGATGTGGTATGTGTGTTTCTCGGGCGCGGTACAAACGTTGTCCTTTATATGCTGTAATAATCTTGTAAATGTTTGCCCCTCTCGATCTTAATATATTGACGCGCAGAGCTCCCGTGGTTTCTCGAAAAACTTCAAGATTGATCCCGCTGATACTGCTTCAGGGAATCGAAAAAACACCATGCCATCTTTTCCCTCGTCAACCCCCTCGTCCAGGCTTGAAGCAGGCCTAGGCATGGGTGGCCTACAAGCCAGCTGTTCGGGCCAGGCCCATTCAAAGCTCGATAAATGACCAAACACCTAAAACTAGGATTTTCAAAGAAAAACATAGACATAATAATGTATCTGTATATTCTAAACACAACAATTGAACTAATGATTTCAATGTAGGCACTCACCCTAGAACTAGGAGACAAACATGCCTCATCGTCGAAAGGCAGAACGACCACGCACGACCAGCATGTCGCGACAAGCACACCTCGTTAGCTACACTACTGCTACCTATGGACAACCATGCCAAAAGGTGAGCACAAAACATAAGAAAGCAATAGAGCATGCAAGTGTTGTCGAACCTCAATGCGGATACCATAGGTAGACGCTTAGAACCACACACCTATTTCCAACCTATCCTCTGATGGCAGCCCCAGAGGGAGAACACGGCGCCACACGCCAATGTCACCCAATCCGAGACGGATAATAGGTTTTTAGGTTTTCACCTGAGTGTGTGGGTGTTGCTGGAAGGGGGGAGGGTAAGGGAAAGGGGACTCAATTGCGCTTCTAGAGAGGAGAGCGCCAAGATGACCAGAGATTTCTCTTGATCTCAATCTCAAACCAGCAAGCACCAATATATTCAATGACTGAAGACCATTGGTGGCTAGATCCGTCAATGAGGTGAGCTAGCGGAGGAAAGCGAGAGAGTCCCAACCTTTAAACACCGAGGGGTGATAAGGCAGGCAATGCACAAAGGTCCACTCTCATCGTCGCTTCATCGCTGGTTTGACTAAGGAGAATTGTCAGGACCCGCAAAAGCCTCTGCCGGTTAGATGCCACCGCCATTTGAAAACCCTCTGCTCGATCTACAGAGAGGTCGAAATCTTGTTTCCTCCCTCACAAGCGAACGTGTGGGATTAATTATGGCAACCTCTAGGGCGGCAAGGGGAAAGGTAGCAAGGAAAGGGTGGCAACATGACGAAGCCCTACCCCCGGAAATAAAAACATGACGAAGCCCTAGACCTCCTCAGCAGGCATTTCAGAACCACTAGGGGGTGGGGCATCTGGGGGCGGTAGGAGATCAATATCTAGGGCCTAGTGCGCCTCTTCTTTTTTCCTTCTAGTATATGGTGGTGAGACCTAGAGTTCTGGGTTATATCTTCATCAAATTCAATGCAATGGTTCCACCTATTTCAATTCAACATAGGGCATGCTTTCACATGATTCTAAGTGTACCGGCCCTAGCCCGGGGGCATGGTCAAGCCATTTCAATAACTTAAATGTGGGTGACAAGATCACGATACAACCAAAAACGACGACAGTCATCAGAATTCTTGTAGATTTGTTTCTATGAACTAAAAAGGCTTCCACCTTGCTTTATATATATACTCCCTCCGTTCCTAAATATAAGACCTTTTAGAGATTTCACTATAGACTACATACGGATGTATGTAGTCATATTTTAGAGTCTTGATTCACTCATTTTGCTCCGTATGTAGTCTATAGTGTAATCTCTACAAGGTTTTAAATTTAGGAACGGAGGGAGTAAAAGCCAAACAATCAAAACGATACAAGGTGACGAGGAGATTCATGGAATATCAAGTTCATGTTCTTGACATGTCGTCTTTCTTTGTCCATGTATAAATAAACCTAGAACTGCAATTTTATAGCATCGTGAATTGCTTCAGCGTGTACACGATGGATGCGGGAGGAACCTAATACTGCTAGACGTGCAAGTTCATCTTTTTCTTTAGCAATCAGTTAGACCTACAGGGGATAGAGCAATAAAGGAGCGAGTCATGCCATATTTTGAATTTGATGGTCAAACAGTATTGGTTACAATTTATTTTGGTCATTCATGTCAAAGCAGCACGACCAAGACGAAGAATGGGGAGTTTCTTCCCCTTGTGACCAAGAACATTGAGGTTGACTATACCTAGAGAGAGAGAGAGAATTCATGGAGCAAGAACAAGAAAGTCAATATGAGCAGTCAACCGAACTTTTATACCTTACCAGAAGTCCTTATTTTCTTGACGTAGATGCCTTTCCGTTGAGCAAGTAGGATATATATGTAAGCCCATAATCCATCAGCACCGTAGCCTGGTACTCTGCACCTGAGAAATTGTTGATTCAGGATAGCATTGTCTGGGTGAACCTGGGAGCATCATTTGTTTTCTCCAGGGTGGTTTTGGCCAGCGGTGACGGCACCCGCTCGATCTGGGGCGGCCGGGAAATATCGAGTGTGTCGTCAGTGTGAAAAGTAGGGGACTGCTGCTGCCGGCGGCGGCTGTCCTGATCACCCCCGAGCCATCTCCGAAGCTTCTCCGGTTCACGTCGACCTCGTCTTCTCGTACGGCGTCTAATTTTCAGGAGGTCTTAGTCTTAGTTAATCCACGCGAGGGTCGTTGCTTCGTGGCCATAAATGTATAGCTGGAGTGAGAGCGACCTCAGTAAAGTAAGAGTAGTTGTGCAATTGGCAAAACTATATTGGGCATGTGACTACTGAAAATGCTAAACCTACGTATGCATGGATGAAATCACCGTAGGCCTCGCCATAAATTCCTCCCTAAAACTCACAGTATCATCCTCCTCTCAAATTAATTGTCTCAAATTAATTAAACCTGTCCAGATATGTACTACCTCCGTCTGGATTTATTAGTCCCTCTTTCATTTTATGCTAAAGTTTGACCATAAATTAGAACTTATGAAACATAGTAAATTCTACCTTATAACAATATATCATGGAAAACCTCTTTCAAATACAAATCCATCAATATATTATTTACGACAACATGTTATATATTTTTTAGTCAAATAGATGGTCAAAGTTGGACCCAAAATATAAGAGGGCCTAATAAACCTGAAGGGACTATGTATCTAGACATATTATATAGGTATTAGATGCATCTCCAGGGGCAAAAAAGGGTACTCCAGTAGATGCTCTATCTCTAGAAGAAATCACTCCAAACTTACAACACCCTTCCAAAACAACACCAAGTGGTTCACATTTGCAACACGTGTGACTTTGGAGTAAAACAAATTCGGTCGTGTGCAAGTCCCCAACCGTCATGCTGAAAGTTCCCGCACAGTGTCCCATCATTGCCTGACCGCCGTCGGAGCCCCATGGACAACCTTGCAGCCACCGACGGCACTCCGTCCCTTCTCGCCATGGTCGCGTCACTGTCTGCCACCACTCCCGTCAGTGCCTCTGCTGCTACCTCCATACCCATGCTCGACACGGCTGCTTTGCACCACCACGGACCACCGTCGTTGTCAGGAAGGCCGAAAAGGACCCATCGACGCGGAAGAAGCCCGCCGAGAACAATCCATGAGCCGACCGTAGCGACAAGAGGCCGGCGCACGAAGGATTGACGGTTTCGTCCCGGAAGAAGAAGAGCAAGTCTATCGCTTGCATGCCCCCTACTTCATCTCCTGTTGCCGTTGCTTCGGCGGCGGCAGCTGCCGCAGTTTTTGTGCCTCCCCCGCCTATAATTGATGAGTAAGAGCCGTCGACGCCCGCCGCCGGCGTCCGCAACTTTTTTGACAAAATGTTGGATTGGTAAAAAATCCCCTTGTTTTTCATATTTTTTTATCAAATTGAGATGAATGCAATGATGAGGTGCATATGTGCTTATATTAGATTTTGTGTGTTCACTTGTAGTGTTGATGATGACACATTTTCGAACTACACAAATGTTGGGAATGAAGATTTTGCCTCTCAATTTCCTCCCAAGAAAATGTGCAAACACAATATGACAAGGACAATCTTGACTTGGACGATGATTGTTTTCTTGACGCTCCACATGGACGAACTACAAACTCGTTTTATATTCATGTGCTTTTTTTTTTTTGCTTTGATGATGAGCTAAATAAGACTATGGTTTGCATTTCAAATTAATATGTGGCTTCGATGGTTAATTTGATATGATGTTATTTATTATTTGTGATGATTTTGGTCAATGTTTAGTTCATAGATTGTTGTACATATGCATTTGAAGACAACAAAAGTGTGATGCGCATGTTGCTTTTACTTTTGTTTTAGCACACCTATTGAAGCACTAATGGCCAATTTTAGGGCATCTATTGGAGTTGAGGCTTCTTGGTGTTGTAAAAAACCACTTTTAGGTCTTGTATAATTTGGTCCAATGACCTTTTTGAGCCCTACTGTAGTGCACCTGTTGGAGATGCTCTGACAGACACTGACAAATCTACCAGGTTTATTGACTTCGCGTCTGTCATCGGTAGGGTGAACCTCAATCCTTTGAGCTTGACCCACCAAAAGCTATATACGGGTTTTTCTTGGAAAACTTATTTAGTACTTGGGAAGGGTATATCCCCTAAAGGTATATGTCACCGTTCCACAAAATTTTCAACTGAATGCCAAAGGCCAAAGCACAACTTCGAAGTCACAATGGAACCCACCAAAAAAAGTGATAGAAGACACTAAAACAAACTCACCTGATACATATGAATGAATCTGAGGAGACATGAAGACCAAAGAGATCATGCGTAATAGAAATTCTCAATACACCTTTGAAGATGCAAGGCCCCCTTCACCTCGCAACATAATGGCTAGCGGTGAGGCGAATTGGCCACAATCCAAGACGGCTGCCCGGAATCCTTGACCCAGTTTATCTGCTCTGCTCTGTCTTCGCCCGTCCCCGAGGCCATCTCCCACGTATGCAAGGACCGGGCTTTCAAATCTTTAGGCTCATTGAGCTATGTTCGGTTGGGCCTTTGGGGAGCGGGGACATCACCCGTGGGACAGTGCCTTTCACTCAAAGCCGTAGAGTAGAGTTTCATCTAAATAGAATATCAATCTATATGCGTGCTTGTGTAAAATAAATAAAAAATGCAAATAGAGACTATCTAATTGAGAAGGCAACACAAGCTACAGTGATCATGTGAACAAAGCTTAGCTCATATGGGAACCTGCTCATCCGGGTTCAAGTCCCAAACTTGGTACGACGGTCGTATTTCTCTAAATTTCTTCAATGCTTTCCTGTATGCATGTAAGCGCCAGTTTATGTACAGTATTTGTAAGAAATACAATGATTGTGATTAGGGGCAAATAGTTAGAGGGATATATATTCCAGCACCTTCGTGGGAGCTTCGTCAACGCTAAAAGGGTGTGACGCCGACGAGGTTTGTCTTACTCAGCCGCCCTACGTCAGCCAGCGCCCCCTCCCACATCAGTTGAGCCACAGCCCCAAAACCGAACACAAACTTTCCGGAGAAAACGACTCCCCCACGAACGCATTCCCAACTTGTCATTTTTAGAGCTGATCGATCGATGCTGGCAGTGGCACCGTCCTGGCGCTCCTATTTGTCAGCACAGAATTTCTTTCTCATTTGTCAGACCCCAAGGCTCCATTAGCTCTCTGACTCTCTCTATATAAATTAATCCACGGAGGTGAGGAAGGAGACCACCACCATTTCCACCGGCCGGGCTGACAACACACACATGGACAACCACGGCGACATGTACCACTGCACCGGCTGCACTGATCCCTCCTGCTCCTCAGTCTCATCACTGGGCTCGTTTCCATCCCACCACTTGAGCAGCAGCGGTGATATGGTTGAAGCAAGGCGGAGGAACCCTCCAGCTTTTTGGAATCACGTCCAGGCCGGCTGCATGGGCGCCGCTGCTGATCCTTCCTCCAGCTCCTCCTCCTCCTTGTCGTCCTGGGACTCGTTTCCATCCGACATGAGCAGCGGCGAGATGATTGACGCGGAAACGAGTCCTCGGCCCAAGAAGCGAGCAGCGTCGGCTGGGCCGTCGTACATCGGCGTGCGCGCGCGGCCGTGGGGGCGGTTCGCGGCGGAGATCCGGGACTCCACGCGGGGCGGCGCGCGGGTCTGGCTGGGCACCTTCGGCACTGCCGAGGACGCTGCCATGGCCTATGACCAGGCGGCGCTCTCCTCGCGGGGCGCGGCCACGGCGCTCAACTTCCCCCTCGAGCGCGTCCAGGAGTCGCTCCGTGCGCTCGGCGCCACCGGCACGGGCGTGGCCGGCTCGCCCGTTCTGGCGCTCAAACGGCGCCACTCCAAGAGGAGAAGGCGCAGCAAGGCCGAGATAGCGAACGACGCGGCGACATGCCGGAGGAGTAACATGATCGTGGCCAAGGACAAGCGGTTCATCGTGGAGCTGGAGGACCTCGGCGCCGAGTACTTGGACGAGCTTCTCATGATTACCTGTAATACAACTTACTAGTGACTATCAACTTGGAAAGCCTGAGTTTGTGCAATTTGGTCAACGTCAATCCATCGTCTAGCGTATGCGTGCAAAGATTCACTACCAAAATTAGGGTCGTTACCGATGGCCTAGACTATGCCGACTGCCCCGGCATACGTCATCCTACGCCGACCGCTAGAGCCTCACCATCGGCGTACAAAAAAACGTCTGCGTAGATGAACCTATGCCGACGGCCTCTGTCGGCGTATAAAGGCCGTCGGCGTAGACACCCCATCGGCGTATCTACGGGCCCAGCCGCTCGATGAGTAACTCCCGTTTGACACCGTTGAAGATATGCCGACGGCCCTGACGGAAACCGTCGGCATAGCTTCGATGTGCCACGTCATCGATCTGAGACAGGTGCCAAGTCATCGATCCGAGGAGGTACGGATCCGGGGGCGTATCTACGCCGACGGTTATGCCGTCGGCATACCTTTTGGGCTACGCCGACGGTCAATTTTATTTTTTATTGCACCTAAGCCGACGGTTACACCGTCGACATAGGTTCGATATGCCACGTCATCGATCCGCGACAGGTGCCACGGCATCGATCCGAGGGTGTATCTACACCGACGGTTATGCCTTCGGCATACCTTTCAGGCTACGCCGACGGTGTAACCGTCGGCGTAGATGTGCTTTTTTTGTTTGCATCTACGCCGACGGTTACACCATCGGCATAGGCTCAGTTTTTTTGGCCTACGTCGACGGTGTAACCGTCGGCATAGGTGCATTTTTTAAAGATCTTTCCCCTGTATTAAAATTTATTTTAATTAGGAAGTCTATAGCCCATGTCCATGTTATATATAGTCTACACACTGTTTTTCAATGTATCTGTCTATTTAGGAGTGTGTATAGGCGCTAAAAATTCATGTTATATATAGTCTGCACATAGTCTTGACAGACGGCGCTGCCGCTTGCACCTAAAGGGGGGGAAACGTTGGCGTCGGGTCGACACGGAGGGAATCTTATTCTAGAATGTTGTTATGGCCTAACCTATCACAGCCAGGTGAAAATACCCCGCGGTCAAACCCCATTTGGTGAAAGTCAAAGAGGTAGATCCGTCCGGTCAACAATGCGAGGGTTCGACGGAACGAGGTAATTGGGGGGTTGGCAATGCCATCAGGTCTTGCGCTGGGCCCTCTTACACGTATGGAAGTGTGATGGCAACTGCAAGCACCCCGCATGCGTCTCCGGAGTGTGTCCCTCCTCAGGGATATCGCTGCCCCCGTCACACGGAGTGTGGAAACCAGGTGAAAATGTCCCTCGGTCAAACCCCGTCCGGTGAAAGTCAAAAGGGTAGATCCATTCGATCAACAATGTCAGGGTTAGATGGGACGGGGGACCTGGGGGTGGCAATGCCGCCAGGTTTTGCCCTGGACCCTCTTATGTTGGGAAAATGTGGCATCGGGTCGATACCGAGGGAATCTTGTGGTGGGTTGGGCACGACCCTTGATCCAAAGTAAACCTATGGGCTGGCCTATCACAGCCAGGTGAAAATGACCCTCTGTCAAACCCCGTCCAGTGGAAGTCAAAGGGGTAGATCCGTCCGGTCAAGAGTGTCAGGGTTAGACGGGACAGGGGACCTAGAGGGGGCTATGCCGCCAGGTCTTGTCCTGGCCCTCTTACGTTCGGAAAATGTCGCATCGGGTCGACACCGAAGGAATCTTGTGGTGGGTTGGGCCCGGACCTTGTGCTAAGATGTTGCTATGGGCTGGCCTATCACAGCCTGATGGAAATTACCCTCGGTCAAACCCTGTCTGATGGAAGTCAAAGGGGTAGATCTGTACGGTCAACAGTGTCAGGGTTAGACAGGACGGGGGACCTGGAGGGGGGCTATGCCGCCAGGTCTTGCCCTGGGCCCTCTTACGTTCGGAAAACGTGGCATCGGGTCGACACCGAGGGAATCTTGCGCTGGGTTGGGCCCATAACTTGTGCTAAGATGTTGCTATGGGCTGGCCTATCACAGCCAAGTGAAAATGTCCCTCGATCAAACCCCGTCTGGTGAAAGTCAAACGGATAGAACCGCTCGGTGAATAGTGTCAGGGTTAGACAGGACGAGGGACCTGGGGGTGGCAATGCCGCCAGGTCTTGCATTGGGCTCTCTTACTATGTGAAACTATGGCATCGGGTCAATACCGAGGGAATCTTGCGGTGGCTTGGGCTCGGACTTTGATCCGAAGTAAACCTATGGGCTAGCCTATCACAGCCAGGTGAAAATGACCCTCGGTCAAACCCCGTCCGGTGGAAGTCAAAGGGGTAGATCCGTCCGGTCAAGAGTGTCAGGGTTAGACGAGACGGGGGACCTAGAGGGGTCTATGCCGCTAGGTCTTGCCCTGGCCCTCTTACGTTCGGAAAATGTGGCATCAGGTCGACACCGAGGGAATCTTGCGGTGGGTTGGGCCCGGACCTTGTGCTAAGATGTTGATATGGGCTGGCCTATCACAACCAAGTGGAAATGACCCTCGGTCAAACCCCGTCCGGTGGAAGTCAAAGGGGTAGATCTATACATTCAACAGTGTGAGGGTTAGACAGGGCAGGGGACCTGGAGAGGGGCTATGTTGCCAGGTCTTGCCCTAGGCCCTCTTACGTTCGGAAAATGTGGCATCAGGTCGACACCGTGGGAATCTTGTGCTGGGTTGGGCCCGGAACTTGTGCTAAGATGTTGCTATGGGCTGGCCTATCACAGCCAGGTGAAAATGTCCCTCGGTCAAACCCCGTTCGGTGAAAGTAAAAGGGGTAGATCCGCTCGGTGAACAGTGTCAGGGTTAGACGGGACGAGGAACCTCGGGGTGGCAATGCCGCCAGGTCTTGCGCTGGGCCCTCTTACGGTGTGAAACTATGGCATCGGGTCTATACCGAGGGAATCTTGCGGTGGGTTGGGCCCGGACTTTGATCCGAAGTGTACCTATGGGCTGGCCTTTCACAGCAAGGTGGAAATGTCCCTCGGTCAAACCCCATCCGGTGAAATTCAAAGGGGTAGATCCGTCCGGTCAAGAGTGTCAGGGTTAGACGGGACGAGGGACCTGGAGGGGGCTATGCCGCCAGGTCTAGGGTTTAGTGTTCCTATGGGCTGACCTACCACAATCGGGTGGAGATATGCACTGGTCAAAGCCCGTCCGGGGAAAGTCAAAGGGTTAGATCTCGTGGTTAACCGCGCCAGGTTTAGACGCGACATGTGTAGTTTGGGGTGAGGGGTAGCTATGCCGCCAGGTCTTTAGCTGGGCCCTCTTACACGCCCGGAAGTGCGGTGGCAGGTGGAAGCACCCGACACGGGGCTCCGTGGTGTGACCCCCTCACCGACGTCGTCGCTGCTGTCACATGGAGAGGGGGGAACAACCACGTATGGCAGACTGGGCCCAACAGACACGCGTGGTGTGTCTATGTATGTTTATATTTAGATAAGACACATTTAAATTAATCAAATTTCTATTTAGGAAAAAATAAAAAAATGAAAGAAATAAAAAAAATGAAAAAAAGCTATGCTGACGGCCAAGCCGTCGACATAGCTCCCTTTTCCATTTTTCCTTTTATTCTATTCATTTTATCCCCTAGCATCTATCCCTGGCCACTCATTATCTTCACTCGCACCCGCATTGCCACCGCCTCCACACCCACGTCGCCGCCTCCCTCATCCGCCTCGGTCACCCCGCCGGCCGCACCGCTGCACCGACCTCTTCCCGACCTTGCCGCCGCCTCCCCCACCTGCCCTATCTACCCCACCGTCCACACCACCGCCTCGGCCTCCTCCCAACCCCACCGCCGCCTCCTCCACCACACCCCGACCACCCCGCCGGCCTCACCGCCGCCCTGGCCTCCTCTCGACCCCACCGCCGCCCAGGCCTCCCCCCGCCGCTGCGCGCCGCCCGCCCTGACCATGGCTGTCCGCGGCTCTGCCCGGTCCGCGCCCCTGCCCGACCGGCCCTACTGGTACGGGCGATGGCCGCCCCGACCACGGCTGGCCGCGGCTCTGCCAGGCCCCGCCCCGGCCCTCCCGGCCCCGGCCTCTGCCTCACCAGCCCTCCACCAGCCTTCCACCGCCGGCCCTTGCCACCCCCTCGCAGTGAGCTAGCATTCCTATTTTTTTCATTTTTTGCATTATTTTGCTACTTTTGGATGGATGAATGGATGCATGGATGGATGTTGGATGTTGTTAGGTTGATAGATGGATGTTGTTAGGTTGATAGATGGAAGTTGTTAGGTTGTTGTTCATAGTTATGTAATTAGATGGATGGTTAGATGGATGGATGCATTATGTATGATGATAGTTAGATGATAGATGAATTGATGATAGTCAGAAATGTGAGAAATGCAAGAAATGAAAAAATTCAACAAAATGCAAGAAATGCAAATGATAGATGATGATGTTGATGATGATAGATGATGATGTTGTTGATGATGATTTTTTATGCCCCGATGATTGTTAGGTGATGATAGATGATGATGATGATGATGAAGATATTGTGATGTTCTTAATTTTGGTCACGGTGCAATTTGCAGGTTGTGTGGTGTTCCATCTCGGTGGAGTGATCGTCGTAGGAGCTGTTGGTCCCCGATCATCCCTCCATTGTTGGACTACTTCCTCTACAGCCGAGGGTGAGCTACGAATCATGCCATTAGAATTTATTTTCAAGTCAAGTCGTGTAACCTAGGCGTCTCCCGTCCGAAACGGTTGCATCGATAAATATGCATTCAATTGCATATTTATCACCACAGCTCTTTCGGATTGTCCAGCGTTTTCCACGGACAGCCCGAGGATGTGTAGATTGGGTACGTTCTCCATGCTCTACCCCATTCCAAGACAAGATTTGGCGGCGCCTCCCCATTGTTCTCCGGAGCACATTCTCTCGGCTATTTGCCGAGACGTGTATCTGGAGAACAACGAGGAGGTGCTGTCAAAATTTTGTGTCGAAATGGGGTAGAGCATGGAGAACGTACTCAATCTACACATCATCGGGTGGGATTAGAACCCTCTTTACCTATTAGAAATGTAAGTGGATTCAGTGCCGTCAACGCGGTAGAAAATAAATATTTGATGTGATTAATTCAAATCAAATCTTAATTTTGTTGTGTGGCTCCCAATAAAGCAGAGGATGGCAGATAATCTATGGTTGTATAGTGGTTTTACCCGTGGCCCCTGTGGGAATCGAGTAACATCAGAGTGGATTGCCAAAACCAATGTGTTTTTGACGGAGACATTCCGTGGTCCAATGAGAATGATCCCACATTGCCCGTGTGCGAGATGTGGCAGACATCACTCTAAAGGCAAGGACGAAATGACCTGGCACCTTCGCACGCACGGATATATGAAAAACTTTGACATGCCAATAAACTTTGCCGAGCGGGATCGTGGTAGAGAGGAGGTGATGCATCAAAGCATCGGTGGTTATGTGGATGACGGGGTCAGAGACATGCTAGATGATGTCATTGCTACAGAGGCTACACATGTGACACCTTCAGACAATGAACTAGAGGAGCCGGAGGAGCCGGAGGCAACCGCAAAGTCCTTCTTGGAGATCTTGGCTTCGTCAAAGAACCCTCTTTATGCGGGTGCCAAACTCTCTCAGCTAGATGCCATCTCGCAACTAATGGCAGTTAAGGCTGAGTATGGCTGTAGCCAAGCTTGCATCAAAGCTTTTCTGGGAGTATGGGATAATGGTCTTCCCGATGGTCATGAACTGCCAGAAGCATGTACGCCACGAAGAAAATCATGAAGACACTCTCTATGGATTATGAGAAAATACATGTCTGTCCGAAGAATTGCCTTTTGTTTAGGCACGAGTATGCAGATGACAAGTATTGTAGGAAGTGTGGTTCCTCTCGGTACGTTGAGGTGGTCGGTAAGGATGGTCAAAAGAGGAAGCTACGCATCCCCGCAAAGGTTCTTCGATATCTTCATTTCATAAAAAGAGTGCATCGCATTTTCATCACGGAGGAGTCTGCCAAAATGATGAAGTGGCACAAGCAAGGGAAAAGGTACCATCCAAACAAAATCGTACATCCGTCGGGAGGTGAAGCATGGAAGTCATTCGATAAAGAATACCCCGAGGAAGCAGCCGAGGATGGGAATGTCAGAGTTGCAATAACAGGTGATGGGTCAATCCATATGGTATGTCGTCCAATTCATACAGTTAATGGCCCGTGTATGTTATTCCGCTCAATCTCCTTCCCGGTGTCCTAATGCAACATGATACCATGTTCTTGTCGCTGATCATTCCAGGGCCCGAATACCCGGGGAAGAATTTGGGAGTGTTAATGCAGCCGCTGGTGGATGATTTGCACCATTCTTGGTACTTCCCAAGGTTGACATACGATCGACATCTGTAGAAAAATTTCTTGATGAAAGTTTGGTTGATGTATTGCATGCATGACTTTCCTGGCTATGCCCTATTATGCGGATGGTGTACAAGTGGAAAGATGCCTTGCCCAGTGTGCATGCAGGCTCTACGTTTTATTTGGCTGTAGAAGGGTCGCAAGTATGTAGCCTTTGACCAGCACCGCCAGTGTTGGGGAACATCGCATGGGAATTTTTTTTCCTACGTTCACACAAGACCTATCCATGGCGATGAGCATCTACGAGAGGGAGAGTGGATCTACATACCCTTGTAGATCGCTAAGCGGGAAGCGTTAAGAAACGCGGTTGGTGTGGTCGAACGTATTCGCGATCCAAATCGCCGAGCGTCCCACGATCCAATCACGATCCGTCCCGATCAAGCACCGAACGGACGACACCTCCGCGTTCAGCACACGTACAACTTGATGACGATCTCCACCTTCTTGATCCAGCAAGAGGGAGCGGAGAGGTAGACGAGTTCTCCGGCAGCGTGACGACGCCGCGGCGATGGTGGTGGAGTAATTCCGGTAGGGCTTCGCCTAAGCAGTGCAGAAAACCGATCTAGAGGAGAAACTATGCAGTGGAGGAACGGGTAGCATGTGGCTGAAAATCTAGTGCAAAAACCCTAAAACCTCTAGTATATATAAGAGGAAGAGAGGAGGAGGCTTGGCCCAAGGGCCAAGCCACCAAGGCTTCGGCCGAACCAAGAGGAGAGGAGGATTCCTCCTCCAATCCTAGTAGGACTAAGACTCCTTATTTTTGCCTTTTTGCCTTTTTCCACCTTTTTTCGTTGGGCTTTTCTTCCCAGCCACATGGGCCTTCTGTGGGGATTCCACCAGCCCACTAAGGGATAATATTCACTCTCCCACAGCCCATGTAGCCTCTTGGGTCGAAATACCCCTCCCGATGGTCTCCCGGTATACTACTAGCACTCCCGGTACACTACCAATGAGCCCGAAACTTTTCCGGCGACCAAAATAGGACTTCCTATATATCAATCTTTACCATCAGACCATTCCGGAGCTCCTCGTGACGTCCGGGATCTCATCCGGGACTCCGAACAACCTTCGGTCACCACCATGCATAACTCTATACTACCGAAACGTCACCAAACCTTAAGTGTGCAGACCCTGCGGGTTCGAGAACTATGTAGACATGACCGAGACACCTGTATGGCCAATAACCAATAGCGGTACCTAGATGCCCATATTGGTTCCTACATATTCTACGAAGATCTTTATTGATTGAACCTCTATGTCAAGGATTCAGTTAATCCCGTATGATGTTCCCTTTGTTCTTCGGTATGTTACTTGCCCGAGATTCGATCGTTGGTATCTCCATACCTAGTTCAACCTCGTTACCGGCAAGTCTCTTTACTCATTCCGTAATACAAGATCCCATGACTAACACTTAGTCACATTGCTTGCAAGGCTTATTGTGATGTTGTATTACCGAGTGGGCCCTGAGATACCTCTCCATCACACGGAGTAACAAATCCCAGTCTTGATCCATGCCAACCCAACAGACACCCTCAGAGTTACCTATATAGCACCTTTATAGTCACCCAGTTACGTTGCGGCGTTTGACACACACAACGCACTCTTCCGGTGTCTGTGAGTTGCATGATCTCATGGTCATAGAAATATATACTTGACATGCAGAAAACAGTAGCAACAAACTGACACGATCATATGCTACGTTTGTAGTTTGGGTCTTGTCCATCACATCATTCTCCTAATGATGTGATCCCGTTATCAAATGACATCACATGTCAATGACTAGGAAACCTTGACCATCTTTGATCAACGAGCTAGTTCACTAGAGGCATACTAGGGTTGGGAAGTTGTGTTCAAGGTGTCACCACATAGTAAGTTACCAGACCCGAACGATGACAATTATTACAACATTAACCCCAATGACGTACAAGGGAGTGTTCTTTCAAGAGCAACCCGATGATGATGATGATGATGATGTGGTCAGAAGCGATTATGATGACTCCTTGGGTGATGATGATGTGGATCGAGACGATGACTTTGCACGGAATGATGGTGAGACCATTGTTAATGAAAAAGACATACTTATGCTAGAAAAGTTGTTAAATGAAGACGATGACAATGAGGAAGAGCCTCCACCTCCGGCTGACAATGAAGATGATATGTGTGATAGTGATACTGACAGTGATGATTCGTATGGGTCCTAGCAGATGTACGTTTCATGTCTTTTTACTATGGTTTATTAATATGCTTATTTACCAATGTCTTTTTATATGGTTTTTTCTTCCTTATTTTTATACTAATTGTTTATTCTCTTCTCAATGCAGGTTTTCTAAGCATGGGCAAGGGCAAGACCGATGGCATGGGTTTACTAATTAAACTCAAATCGATTACTAGTCGGAGTGGTCGAGCCCGTAATATTTCGTCTCGACTACTTGAGGATGATTCCTCAAAGGGAGGTCAAGGATAGGTGCTCCTAGAGGTGGAGGGGGTGCGAGGAGATCCCCTAGAGGTGGAGGGGGTGGTCGGGGCCAGAAACAACGCTCCCTCACCGACTTAGGGGTGCCTTTTACAAGGCCCTCTTGTAGTGAGGTACCCTCCACTAGTTAGGTACCCTTTACTGAGGAGGAGGAGTTTCATGAGGAGGTTGAGGAGGAGGAGGAGGATGAGAAGTTTGGGAAGGGGGAGGAGGTTGGTGGTGGCAGGGAGGAGGAGGAGGTTGGTGGTGGCAAGGAGGAGGAGGTTGGTGGTGACAGGGAGGGGGAGGGGGTTGGCAACAACAAGGGGTGGTTGTGTGGTCAAGCAAGACTCCCCCCGAACCTGATACGGAGGAGCAGAAGTGGATCATTACGCCAAAGGGGAAAGAGTAAGTGCCTCTTAATCATATTTTAATTCTTTTGCTTGTAAACATGCTCATATTTTCTATCTTTTGTAGGTGCTCGGAGGTTCTTCCAAAAGCCCGTGTTCCCAACGGTGTCATCACTATCTTGTTGAGGGAATATTGGTCGGGCTTGTTTGTTCCGGACCCAGTCAAGCACCCGGAGCACCGGGTTTTGGCTATGACCTGGAACCACTACAAATTGGCTACCCATGCGGACTATCCGTCACATGCTAAGGCCGTGGAAACAAATTTTTGGGTAAGTTCTCTTCAGAAGCACGAGTCTTGAGTTTCGTCCATAGTTTTCCATCGAATGATTTGACTCATGGCTTCTCCATTCTGTTTTCATGAATGACTGTAGAAATACTATCGAGCTCTTGAGGAGAACAAGCCCATTGCCAAGAAGTTGTTTTAGAGAGCTGCAAAGAAGCAGGCCCGCCAGATCCAGTACGAGGTGCGCTGGGTGGCCATCTCGCAATATTATTACAACTATCGTGACATGAAGATGCCCAAGGATTTCACGCGGGAGGAGAAGCTTACCTTGACTAAGGAGCAATACATGTTGGTAAGTATAACATACTTTTCATTCCGATGTTTGTGTTAAATGTCATTGTTTCGTGTCAACATGCCACTCTGCTTTCATTATGTAGGCAGGTCCTGGTTGGTGTTATGGAAAAAGGGAATCATGGGAGGCATTGGTTGATACATGGCTCGGTGATGATGAAAAGTGGGCTGCTAAAAGCATCCAAAACCGGGCTAATCGAGGAAATGACGGAACACATAGTCAGGGAAACCGGAACCATTGGGGCCACAAGAAAGTTCAGGTGTATCTATGTACATGAAACATTTTTCTTCTTCTATGTATGACTAACCTTTGTTTGGTATTGCTTGGTGGTGCAGGAGGAGAAACTGAAGCGACTGCTCTCAGACATGGAGGCGTGGGAGCTAGCCCATGTGCGGACTAAGCCCTAGGAAGGCAAGGGCAAGTACTACGGCAACTCCGGCGAGCACCTTGAGACCTACAAGAAGGTGTATAATCTCTACAATCCTGACACACTTGACCCCATAAAAGAGGCTACGGACGACAGGGCGATGGTCGGCATAGGGCCGAAGAGTCATGGTCGACAACGAGTTCTGGATGCCGTGGTCACTCCTATCTCCTACACACAGCTCCGAGTTACCAACCCGAGCCTGAGCCCGCAGCCGAGGGCGACAAGTGCACACTCAATGTCCCTCCTAGCCCATCAACACTCTGTAAGAATTTTCCCTCTTATCTTCCTTTTTCTCATTTTATTTTCCACACCAAGATGTTCTTATGAGTTTCATGATGTTATATTGAAGGCCTACATGGAGTACCAACGTCAGGAGACCATGGCGTGGAACGTGAGACTTGCAGAAGTCTCGGACCACGCCAGTCGCATGATGAAGGTTAGTTTAGCCCCTTTCATTTGACTTTCACATTTGCATTCTCATTTCTTCTAACCTTCGTGTGTGCTTCGTCAACTAACATGCAACTCGTTTTTGAGTCCACGGCGGCTGGAACGGTTCCTGTAATGGAACCATCACCACCACCTGCTAGAGAACAACCAATTCTGCTTATGTTTGAAGACTTTGTGGCACAACACTGTCTGACTCCGGTTAGTACATCCCCAAACTATCCAACTACTTATCGTGCATTCAACACTATCATATATCTCTATAACATCTCTTTTCAAACATGTAGGGAACTGATCGATCGTCCGTTGGTGGTGGTGCCAATTCTGGCATCACTCCCGAGTCACGGAGCCCGGTCACTCCAATCCACCAAGGAGGTGGCGGTCATGGTCTTGCCGGTAGCGCTGCTGGTAGTCGTGACGACCTTGGCTTTGGTGGTCTTGGCGGTACCGAACTTGGTGGTGAACCTCCTGACGCTTAAGCCTCTTGGTGGTGATGGTCATGACTTATGTTTCATGCATTCATATTATGTTGTTCAGACATATGTTGTGTTGTTTCGACGTATGTTTTATTGATTTCACGTATGTTGTGATGGTAATACTTATATTGTGGTGATAATGATGTGGATATGTGATATATATATATATATATATATATATGATGCGTACTAGTTGTGATATATTTGTGTTGTATATTGCCGAAAAATAAAACAAAAACAGGAAAAACAACACCTATAATCTGACACGTGGAAGGCTACGCTGACGGTTACACCGTGGGCATAGGTGCTGGCCTATGCCGACGGTGTAACCGTCGGCGTAGCCTGGCTTTGGGTGCGCCAAAAGCTGCCATGGGGCAGGGCTACGTCAACGATTACACCGTCGGCGTAGCCTGGTTTAACCGTCGCCGTAGCCCCTGCCATGTAGCAGCTTTCGGTTGGAGCACGAGCTCCGTCGTCGTCGTCGTCGTCATGTGAGAATGGACGCCGACGACCCATCTACGCCGACGGTCGTACGTCCGGAGGTCGGCATACGGGACCTACTTCGACGGTTTCCCTATGCTGACGAAAATGCCCGGGTACGCCGACGTTCGCGATCCCGACGGGTCTACGCTGACGGGGGCCATCGCCGTAGGCCTACGCCGATGACATTCTGGCCTATGCCGACGGTGCCTGGCCGTCGGTGTAGGGTCCGATTCCGATAGTGATTTACCGGCTTGCTTTCTTAGTCCATGAATTTTACCCATTGCCTAGAAAATTTAATTGGTATTGGTAAATGCACATGTATATGCTGAAGTGCATTTAGAAACTAGGTTGCCCGACTTTATAAATAGAGGTAATAACACCGGTGGTGCTCGAACTTGTCGTGGATGTTCATTTTAGTGCGTAAACTTGCAAAATACATCGAAATGGTTTTAAAACTTGACACGAGCGTGCAAATATGGTGTTAATGCTATTTGTAGATGTAAAGTGTGCTGACGGCACTGTATTGGACCGACATGGCATATGGTCCACTTGTAGTAAGGAAATACCTGTAAATTATAATCACACTAATACGCATGCTACCGATATTTTTGTGGTATTAATAGTTATCTCGTGGTATACAAATATTTGTGTGCATATTTTTTTTAAAATATATTAAAAGGCCCCATTACATCTCATGAATTATAAATATTTGTATTATAAATATTTGTGGTACATAAATAATAACCTGTACGAATATTCATGTGCACGCAATATAAATATATAGATGTATGCAATAAACTAACATACTAAAAGTGATCATGTAAGTTAAAAATATATTAACATATTAATTGTAAAATACTATTTTAAATATAGTGAATACAAACATTTTTAGACATGCATGGCTTATATTAATTTGAAAAAATTAAGGATAACAACATTTACTAAATACTTACGAATATTCACTCGCGTATAATTTCGCTCATGGCTTGTATTATTAATATTATATAATGTAAATATAATCAATGATTGAATATTCATATATGCACTTTAAATTTTAAATTATGAATAATTTTTAGTTATAGAAACATTTTCTTACACAACATACTTATGAAGTAGAAAATGTGTGTATAGTTACTCAAATGTTTGAATAATTAAAATAATATTCACGAAGTGTAATTTAAAAAATATTTATATTATATTATACAAACTTTTTTATTATATATTTTTTCAGTTATGTTAATGTTTTTAAAATAATACGTGAATATTCTAAAAGGTACATGATTTTTATTAAAAGTTAGTTATCCTAGTTATATGTATAATATTTATAACTATTAATACCAAATAATTGACCTTTATTCGTATTACTGTGATTTATATTTTATACAGAGATTTTACGTTTTTTTAAGTGAACGTGTGTTAAATGGCCACACGGCTCCAACGAATTTAAATAGCAGAAGCTTTTATTTCGACAGTACATTAGATCTAACGGGGAAAATACGCATATAAGTCTGTCCGGTGAATTGGCTAGCATACGTAGCCCATACTCTTCACTTCCTCAGGTTTGAACCCATCATTTTTTATTTTATTTTTATTCTATATCGACAGACAGGACCCGCTTGTTATATGAACATAGTATTTAGCAAAAAATATGTTTTATCTCTACAACTGAACCCCATGCCACATCAGCAAAATATGGTGTCATGTCAGCATACTTTACGTCTATGAATGAAATTAGCATCGTATTTGCACGTTCATGGCAAGTTTTACAACCAGTTCAACGTATTTTTTCAAATTTAGACACTAAAGTGAACATCCGTGACAAGTTCAAGCACCATTGGTGTTATTACCTCTTATAAATAAATCAACCGCAATAAGACACAAGAATTGAGGTATAATAGTACTATACATTCCTAAAAAACGACCAGATAAGCAAATTGAAATGTGTTTTAGTGACAAATGTTTTGTCGCTCAAATAGTTGTCTAGTTGACATTCTGTTTTCGTAGTTGCGTTAGCTTTGTATCATGGACGGTTTTAGAACTATGCCCATATGTTCGAATTTTAACATTTTGGTTACCACACGGTAATGTACTAGGTCATATCTTGCACCTCCCCCCCCCTCCCCGCGCTAAAGCTGAGATAGCCACGGGATACAACTTGACCAGCTCCACCTTGTAGAGCACGAGGGCATTAGGGAGGATGTCCTGGGACGAAAGCTAAATCCTTGCTTCAAGAAGTTCACAAAGACGACGCTCTCGTCGGACATTGTCTTTGACTTGTGATGGTCGTAAAGCACCCAACGGGCTCTGGTTGCAAGGTAGTGTCTTACTCTGCATCGGATCCTTTAGTTGGTCCTTCGCCACCACCGAGCTTTTCCATCACCTTGGTGATATGGAGAGAATCTGTTGTGTGGCTGGTAGAATCGACCACACGATCTAGGAGCAGGAGGAGAGCAATGGCGGGGCCTATGGCGCCACTTCTTTTCTTCCTTCTAGCTCTATATTGAGGTGACCTAGAGTTGTTCGTTATATCTTTCTGAATTTTCAGTGCAACGGTTTCATCTCGTTTGATTCATTGTGAGGGCATGCATGTGAGGGATTCTAAGAGTCACATTCTAAGATGCCGCCCACAGTCAAGCCGTTGCAAAAATTTAACTGTGGGAGATAAGAGAATGACATCACCTGAAATCTTCGCACGAGCCATCAAAATTATTGGAATGGGCTGCTCATTAGCTAAAATATTTGTTCTAAGAGTGGAATGACAATGTAAATTTCAGATTGGGATATCTCACTTTAAAAGTGGTGCTGACACAAGTAAGCTTATGAAGCGACTAAAAACTGTGTCATGGGTAATCTAAGGGGAGATGCCCTACTTTTTCAACCGTCAAAGGACGGTAGGGAGAGGGTGGGTCCGTGAGAGATCAAGTGAAAGGTTACTAACACATTAGATTCCTTTTCTAAAGATTGAATCATAATTTCGTATACTCACAGGGGGCTTGTTGCATCTCCTGATGTATGCTAGAACACATCCCATACAATCGTCCCGAAGAGCATCAATGAGTTGGCCTAGTAACTACATTAGCAGAGTTTGCTTACAACAATTACTATCACTCTAGCATTGGAATGACACCTTTCGATACACTCTGCGGGAACCTTTGTCATACCCTGACTTGTTGGGGTTGGCACATCCGACCGACGGGGCCACAAAAGATGAAGGGGTGTGTGGATAAGCGTGTGGATAGTCTTGGCCTTTAGCACTTCGTTAAATCTGTACAGGCTTAATTAAAGGTGCGGTTCATTTATTTTATTTTGTCGAACAATGTTGGGTTATAATTGTGTTGGTTCTTCTTCATGTCAACAGAGCAGGACCAAGACGATCAAACCTTAGTTTCTTCCATTTCTGACCAAGACCGTTGAGCATTGACCACATATACATGGCTTCCAATTCAGCATATATAGAAGCGCGCGCCACTAAAGAACAACCATGAGCTTGGTATTATGGTATCTGTTGGAGTAGAGCAGGCAGGGCTTAACAAAGTGCAAGTTACTACGTATGCTTGACTATGGAATAACCATGCATGATATAGCAACCAGAGTAGCGCAGCGCATGTTGCAGCAGCCACCCTACCCACCTGAAAAGGAGGAGTTGTCCTTGTCCCTCCCGATCGATATGCCGCGCTCGCTTGTGTCGCATCACGCAGGTATGAGATACCCGTGACTGCACTCGATTTGGACCGGCGCGGCTGGAAAATAGCAAGCGTACGTACGTCACGGAGAAAAGTATCTCCGAGCCACACCTAGCATGCATCTCCGAAGCTTCCCTTCGACTCCGACATCTCTCATTCTCCGTCCTTGTTTATTTTCAAGGTATACTAGCATATATGGAAAAGCAATTACTGCTAGTTAGTAATATTAGCCATCACTATGCATATATTAACACGGACACCATGGTGATAACTTATGCTGATACTAATCCTGATAGTTAGTACTAGGGCACTTCCAGTGCTTGTATCTTACCATGGTTTCATTAGTACAAAATCTGATGTGTCATCCTATTTACAGAAAAAACGAAGAGAAATCATATGTTAATCATCAAAACCAAGACATTTCGTTACATTTCTTTAACAAAGACATTAAATGAAGGTTGTTTTACAATACTAGTACTCCTATACAACACTAGTAATCTAGATATGGAGTCGTATTATCTAATCATATATCCAATGTCATTAGGTATAGCTTAATTGGAGGTTGCTTATATGAAACTAAGGGCAGTCCTAGCTTTTTTTTTACATATGCACATACACTCACCAACATGCAGTGGCGTAGCTGGGATCGGGCTAGGCCCCAGGGGAAACATGTTGTATAATACCAAAATTGCTATAGTTAACAAAGAATCCAGCGCTATGACCCGGGCCATGGCCCTTGGAGCCTCGGTCCTATCTATGCCACTGCCTGTATGGATGGACACATGCACATCCTATCTTAGTGGACACCTTTAAGAGACCGAGTCAGTATATCACTTTGAGATTGTCAAAGTCATCACAGCCGGCTTCATAGTGAACGGAAACATCTAATCCCATTGTAAGCACATCGTCAGAAGACCTGAAATAAATACAGAAAAACGACCACCAATGCGAAGTCTAGGACTTCAACTTTGATTGATTGGTTGCACCACAAATAACCTAAGAGCATCTACAACCGGACCTTTCAAAACCGCCTCATACGTCCGAGCGAGCCGGCCGGTCACTTTTTTTTTTTACCCAGACGGACCCCTCAAACGGCCCTCAAACGTTCGGGCTGACCGACACCCTCATATCCAATCCAAATATGAGGGGTTGGATTTGCCAAGTCCGGCTATAGATGCTCTAACTATCCGAGTTAGGCTCAGTTCACAAGGGCAAAATCCTAGTTGTGTTGGCGGGGCGAGAGGGGGGCCATCATGAACGTACTACAATTTGTGAAAGGACGAGATAGGGAAAAAGAAGATAAAAATGGAAGTGTAACCCACTGACTAGTATAGTGACTAATGTGCTCAATATGACAAAAGTATTATAAATGCTGCAATCTTTGGAAATCTAAGAAATCACAGGCCTTCAATTCCTTTAAAATGGTTTTAAAGGTCCTTGCGTACCATTTTAAAAGTCTCCCCTTTTAAGGAGTCTCCTAGCACTACTTTTAGTAGGTTCAACATTAGTTGGTTTATTATGTTTATTTTTCAAAATTGATACCACCCATTTTGTATTTAAAAGCACTTCCACACCATTGTGGTCTTTTAGCTACGAAGAAACTAAAAGAGACAAATTCATGGAATATCATATGTCCATATTTTTCTTCTTAGCCAGCATGCCATATTATATTGCTTTAACATGTGTTAATAAATCTGAATGTGATAGACATGGGTGGATACCGATATAATAGGACTAGAGGTGCAAGTTTTTTAGCAGTCAGTGAAACCTATGGCTGGGCAAAAAGGTTATTCGTGAGATATTTTTGCATTTGTTGGTCAAAGAATATTGAGTTAATAGAGAAATCTTTTGGTTCCTCAACTCAAAGGACTAGGAGCAAGACAAAGACTATAATGGAGAATTTCTTCTATTGTGACCAAGAACTTTGAGCGTTGACCGTACGCAGAGAAAGAATCTGCGGAGCAAGAACAAGGAAGTCAACACGTGCACTCAACGGAACATTTCTAGCTCTCCAAGAGTTCTGTTTTTACATATTTAGATGCCTTCCAATTCAGCATGGTAGGATTTTTAAGCCAATATTACATCAGACATGACGCCGGAGCAGTGCGGCCGGGCTAACAGCATCTATTGGTCGTATTTTGGCACAAGTTCATAAAATTTGGTGTGATTTGATCAGATTTGAGCCAATCCTTTTTTTTACGAAATGTAGTAGCACTGCCTTCATTTTGATTAGAAGGAGTAAAACTAAAGGTACATACTAGGAAAAGGAAAAATACAACACCAAGATACATGTCCTATCTGCCCAATGAGCTACCAAGTCATCCTAGCAAAGTTCTAACTCGCCGGTTGAGAAAATAAACAAAATGTCATAATTGCGAGCGAATAAAAGAAGGTTCACTGGGCATATATATACCAGCTGGTCCTTGATTTTGTTTTATGTGTTGAGTGTACACACAACAGGGCCTAACAAACCTGAAGTTATATTATGGTTGACTCTGTTGGTGTCTAGCCTAACCACCGGAGCACGTAGATCACCGGAGACAAGAAAGAAACGAGAGAGAAGCAACACACAAGATTTCTAGGTGCATGAACACCTTGCCGCACGAACAGCTCCTGTGTATTTCCGACGAGCTCGAACTCTGTTACAATGTCCTCCGCGCGCGTCCGCAACGCACGCGGCGCGCCGAGCCCTCCCGATCGCCACGCTCCCCTTGGACACACACACACACGGTGTTTCCGTGCACGAGCACCCCGTACACCACACGCACGCACACACGCATGCACATCCGTGGACCCAACTTGCCAGTCGCGTCCGGCACGCACCCATATACGCACCCGACGGGACCGGATCGCCGCCGCGGCTTATTTGCCCAACAGACTCTGCTGGAACAATCATGAGATAGCTAGCACTAATGGCATAATGATGCAGCCACCTGAACTGAAAATAGTTATCCGGAGATGGCGTGTGTCACGGATGGGTAGCACTGTCCGGATGAACCTGCGAGATATCATAATCTTTCCTTTTTCAGGATAGTTTTGGCTAACTCCGATCGAGTCTATGACTGCACTCTATTTGGACGGGCGCGGCGTGCGTACGTACGTCAGGTAGAAAGTAGGGGCGTAGGCGGCTGCTGCCCGCAGCTGTTCGCGTCGTCGCCGAGGCATCTCCGAAGGTTCCCTCTTCGACCCCGACCTCTCGTCGTTTTGCTAGCCCAACTTGTGATTATCATAGCCGTGGCGCCGTCCTAGGTAGTACTACAGTACATGGGTTCTGCCCCGTCCCACGGCTATAAATCCCACCGGAAGCGCCACTTGTGCCGGCCGGGCTAACTCACCACACGCATGGAGCAGCAGCACAATGACCACGGTGCCATGGGCGCCGCTACTCCCTCCTGCTCCTCCTCTTTCTCCACCTCATCATCGTCGGACTCATTTCCATTCGACTCGAGCTTGAGCAGCGGCGAGATGCTTGACGCGGATACGAGTCCTCGGCCGAAGAAGCCAACAAGCTCGGCGGAGCCCTCGTACATCGGCGTGCGCGCGCGGCCGTGGGGGCGGTTCGCGGCGGAGATCCGGGACTCGACGCGGGGCGGCGCGAGGGTGTGGCTGGGCACGTTTCAGAGCGCCGAGGCCGCCGCGATGGCCTACGACCAGGCGGCGCTGTCCTCGCGGGGCGCGGCCACCGCGCTCAACTTCCCCCTGGAGCGCGTGCAGGACTCGCTCCGCGCGCTCGGAGCCACAGCCACGGGCATGGGCGGCTCGCCCGTCCTGGCGCTCAAACGGCGCCACTCCTGTAGACGGAGGCGCAGCAAAGCCGAGATATTGAACGATGCGGCGGTGACAGCCAAGGTGAAAAAGAAGAAGCGGTTCATCGTGGAGCTGCAGGACCTGGGTGCCGACTACCTGGACGAGCTTCTCAGGATTACGTGTAATACAGCTTACTGGTATACAGCCACTTCATGACTTCAACTTAGTGTACCTGTTTGTGCGTGCGTGTGTGTGAATATTTACTGTCTCGTTTTTTGTGACTTCAACTTAGCGTAACAATAAGATATGTTTCTAGTGCGCTTGGGGATCTATCGTATCGAAGATAGAAGAATTTCCACCGAGGAAGGCCAAGATTAAATGACAAAGTATTAATACACCCAGAAGTTAATGTTTTCACTGTTAATTCCCATGCCGTCCTGATTTCGTCATATGTAAATAATCCTGAAATTGCAATTTTATAGCATCGTAAATTGCCGTAGTATGTAAATGATGGACATGGCCGGAGCCTAATAGGGCTTAGGGCCCAGGGGTGCAATCTTCTTGGATTTTTTTTTTTTGAATCTAATCTTCTTGGCTTTCAGCAATCAGTTAGACGTATAGGCTAAAGTGGCAACTTATGCATTATTTTTTAATTCGCTGGCCAAACAATATTGGGTTATAATTTTTTGGAGTGCTTAATATTAAAGGATCACTACCAAGATGAAGAATGAGGAATTTCTCCTCATTGTGACTAAGAACTTCGAGCGTTGACTATACCTCGAGAAAGAATTCACTTAGCAAGAACAAGTCAGCACGCACAATCAACTGAGCCTTTTTTACATATAGAAGATGCCTTCCAATTCAGAATGGTAGGATACATATGATAAGCCCATATGATATCCGACACAACGCTAGAGCAATGCGGTGCACTAATTGTGCACACGGTAGGATTTGACATAATTTGTTCGAATTGGAGGGAATCTAGCATAAGGTGTGCTTCAATGGATACATGTCATTGATATTTTCCGCGTCATCCTAGCAAATGATTATAACTTGTCTGTTGAAAAAATAGTGAAATGTCGAGTAATTGAAGAACCTTCACTAGATACACCAGCCCTTGATTCCTTTTTGTTTGTTTGTTTTATCTGTTGTTAGTAGTGCTTAACAAACTGGAAGATTAATCTTATTCTAGTTGACTGGAATAATCATGAGCTAGCGCTAGCAAGCAATAAACGCATGATGCAGCAACCACCTGACCTGAAAAGGAGTTGTTCGGCCTCGATAGATGGCGTGTGCCGCAGGTAAGATAGCACTGCCCGGATGGAACTATGAGAAACCATATCCTTTCTCTTTCAGGATAATTTTGGCTACCTATGACGGCACTCACGGCTGGAAAATAGCAAGTGCACGTACGTACGTCAGGGAGAAAAGTAGAGGGGAGGCTGCTGCCGCTAGCTGGTCACGTCACGCCGAGCCATCTCCGAAGGTTCCCTCTTACCCTGCGTCCTTGCCCCCTCTCGTCGTCTCTCATTCTCCGTCATTTATTTCTCAACGAGTGAGACCCAATAATGTCGCTCGATGAAAAGATAGTCATGCAATCATGGACAAAAAGTATGGTCCACGCTACGCATCAGTCGGCTGATCTTTTGCAAAGATCGGTCGAATTGCGAGTTGTTGGATCTCTCCTACGTAGCATGCAACATGGACGATGTTGTGGTCGCCTGCTGCTACATGAACAACAGTGCACTTTCCCATCGCAACATGGATCATGTGGCGGTCGCCATTGCAACATAGACGACCTTGAGGTCGCATGTGTCCCACATAGCCATTGGATCATAGCAACATGGACGATGTAGTGGCCGCCCATCTCCCCCGTCGCAACATGGACTATATTGTGGTCGCCATTGCCACATGGATGACATTGCGGTCGTCGTGATTGCATCACCGGTGCTTTCACAACACTGCTTGACTATGCATCATCGAAGTTGGGGCCTTAGCCAGTGTGACGAATGGAGGTAGGAAGGGGAAAAGATGAGGAAGAAACTGAGTGGAGGAAAAAGATCTATGAAGAGATAAGAATGGGAAGGAAGAGGTGGGTGGGACCCATAGGGAACATGTGTTGTTCAGGGTAGGCACACAACGAGAATGAGTTTTCAATCGGGTGAAATGAAGCTTTTCCCCCAAACTATTTAAGGGATGCTACGGGAAAATGATAAACTTACGGAAGTAGTCGTCTTTTTTGAAAGAAGAAACCTCCAATCTATTCATCATGTATCAATGGCAATACAAAAAACATTAGAAGTGATGCCTACAAACACTCATCACCCCTCCTTCACTCTCTAAGAAGTTTTCGTAGGTGTAGCATTATTCTACACATCAAGCCACATACTACCAAAACAATGACATTAGCATCGACCAGAATGTCAAGGCGGTGATAAGCTTCGTTAATATTAGAGATGCACAGGAAATTAGGAACAAGATCAGCCAGTGTGCACTTCGAGAAAGGAAAACATGTTTTTTCGTTTTCACAAGACGCGGCTGTGCCTCTCGCGGAGGCAAACCGATGCCTCTCGCAGAAGCAGAACCAGGCCTCTCGAGGAAAGAGGAAACAAAGAAACACCATTTTTTCGTTCCCAAGAGACATGGGCGTGTCCTTCGCAGAAGCAAATACGTGCCTCTTGCGGAAGTAAAACCGTGCCTCTCGAGGAAAGAAAAAAAACATATTTTTTCGTTTCCGAGAGGCACGTCCATGCCTTTCACATAATGAAATCCGTGACTTTCGCTTAATACCCTGCCTCTCGAGGAAGAAAAATAATAATTTTTTTATGCAAAACCTAAGAAAAATCAGTGGAAAAGTAAAAAAAAACTCATCTGAAAAGTCGAAAACTTCCCCACTTCTGTGATGCAACCGTCCACGCGTGCGCACTTTCCACGATTTCTAAATTGGCGGAGATTTCGCCATGATGTGGTCCAAGTGGGCTCCGTTCCCGCTGGTACGCTCCGATGTACCAAAACCTACCGAGTGAGCGAACAAGATCCATTGAGCAATCGGATGAATTTTTAACTATCACTAGAACACCCGAAAGATCAGCATCATTCCAGCATTACCACTCGGAAGTTTTGATGATCGTACTCTCCAGTCTTTGGATCATTTCTTCCGAGAACGAATCCGACTCTAGCCGAGTGGTTCGAACAACACTAGTAGAAAATAGACCTTTTGACCATAGCATTAGTCCCGGTCAGGTTTTGAACCGGCACTAATGAGACCATTAGTCCCGGTTCGGGACGGGAATCATTAGTCCTGGTTCGTTCCGGACCTTTTTAGTCTCGATTCGTGGGTTGAGGCTTTAGTCTCGGTTGGTGTCTCCAACCGGAACCAAAGGTTAGACCTTTAGTCCTGCTTGGAGACACCAACCCGGACTAAAGGGGTTCTGAAAGTTTTAATTTTAAATTGCTTATATCTTTTAGGATATTTGATGTTTTTGAGTGATTCTTTTTGCATTAGATTCAAAATTTTGTCTAGTTTCTGTTTGTGTCATTAGTTTTCAAATTTGAATGGTTTAAATATGAATTTATTCAAATTTGTTTCAAATCCTAGATTGTGAATAACTTGAGTTTAAAAATAGTTCGTCCAGTTTGAAGGAGATGGTCTAGTTTGTACACGAAGTGCATCCAGTTTTTGCCGTAACATTCTCAACTTTTTAGCACAAGCTATGTGGGTGAAATGATGATACCATGTCAAGTTTCAACAATTTCAGATTTCATTTGTAGTGCCTTTTAATTTCAGGGTTATTTAGCTCAGAAAAATCATTAAGTGCATGAAAATTGGAAAATAAAGTTAGAAAAGGTTAACTCTGGCTTGGTTAACCTTAGTTGTGACTCTGGCTGGGACGATGCTAGCAGATGTAGTCAAAGGTATGATTGGATGGACACCAACTCGTACTCTACCCCCTGTACTGCCTTTTTTAGTTTTGTAGAAATTAAAAAAATGATGAAATCTTCAAAGATAAAATCCTTCGAGATGTAGTTATGTTTTAGTATCTAGTTGGTATAGAAATTTTGAAATATGAATTTTGACAGTTTTTGCAAAAAAACCGGAAAAATGAATTTTTTTTGATAGTTTTTGAAATATGAATTTTGACCACGCGGGAGACGTCGGTCTCCAGCACCTCCACCACCTTCTGGAAGAACTCAAGGTAGCCCCGTCACCGGGGTTTCACTAGGGTTTACCCAGTGAAGTTTTCTCAGATTCTCAAAATTCCAAAAGTAAAAAAAATTATTTCAAAAAGAAGATTTTTTCAGAAAAATCGAAAATATATATTTTTATTTAAAATAAATAAATGGCGTCATATTTGCATTCCTCACATTTTTTTGATAATGATGGATATATATTTTTGTCAAATTTCATTTTACAGATTTAAAGATATTAATTATGCCATATTAAATGAATAAATGTCAAAAAATGAATAAAATCATATTATTACTTATTTTATTTTCATTGAAATTCAATATTATCATTCCTTATTATTTTTATCTTAATAATTGTTTGGAATTCAAAAAATTAAATCATGGGACATAAAGACCTAGGGTTAATAGGATTGATAGATTACTATTGGCAGGAAAACAATAAGTGTAGACTTGGAAACTAGGGGCGATAGAACCTGAAATTAAGCGTGCTGGGGCTGGAGCAGTGAGAGGATGGATGACCGGCTGGGAAGTTAGACGATTTGGAATGAGTGTTCCACGCTGGAGCAGTGAGGAAGGATGATTAGAGATTAAATTGTCAAATAATTCAAAGATTTAAAAAAAAATTCGAATTGGTCCTCTAGCCCCAGCACGCCACATGGAGGGCTTTAGTCCCCACCCTTTAGTGCCGGTTGTAGAACCGGGACTAAAGACCCTTACAAACCGGGACTAAAGGTACTAGTGCAATCAACCTATTTAGATCATTTGGAATCTATTTAACTTGAATCGGTTATGGTTTTAAAGTCGAGTGAGAAACTATCCGACTGGTTTCCCGGCATTTTCGAGACACCGTCGATGTCACGTCATGTCAATCACTCGTTCCCCAAACCTCGACCGATTCGGGGGCTACTGATGAGGTCATCTACCCAAGGTAGGGTCATGGAGCTGAAATCTATTGCCCACCTGGGGTCCTACATGTTCACGAAAGTCTCTGGACTACTTTAGCATTCAGATGATTTTACTAGATCCACTCAGATCCTTGGAAGTCACTCGAAAGTCTTCAGCCAGTCGGCCAGGCTTCGGCACTCGAACGAGAAGAAGCATATGTGGTGTAGGAACTAGAACGTTCGAGGGACAAAACCCACATAAAATGTTGTGAAGACGATGTTACTTGTAACGCTCCTAATTAACACATCCATTTCCAGTAACTCCGGTAGTTACTTTCATTAATTTCCCTAGTGCACTAGTGCACAAACGGCCTTTAGTCCCGGCTGGGAAGGGCCTTTAGTTCTGGTTCACCAACCGGGAGTAATAAAGAGGGACTAAAGGCCCCCACCCTTTAGTCACGGTAGGCCACAAACCGGGACTAAATCCCAGCTACGTGGCCAGCAGCGTGCACTAGGGGCTGGGGACCTTCAGTCCCGGTTGGTGACACCAACGGGACTAAAGGTTTAGGGGTTTAGGGGTTTTTGTTTATTTTTCCTTTTCATTTCAAACATATTTTATGCTACTATATATAGACTCGGGCTGGATGAAGCACTATATATAGTGACATCTTTAGTCCCGGTTGGTGATATAAACCGGGACTAAAGGTCTATCTCTAGTCCCGATTGGTCTTACCAACCGGGACTAAAGGGGCCCCAGCCTGCCGTCAGCCTGCCGCCACCCCTTTAGTCCCGGTTGGTAACACCAATCGGGACTAGAGGTCATAAACGAACCGGGACTAAAGCCTAACCTTTGGAACCGGGACTAGTGGTCACATTAGTCCCGGTCCAAAATCCAACCGGGACTAATGCTACAGACGAAAGCCAGGTTTTCTACTAGTGGTAATGGCGCTCGGCAGGTGGTGGCGCATTCTATATAAGCCACCCCCTGGCGCCAGAGCGAGGTTACGAACTCTCTGTAATCAGACATCCCGATAAGCAAACACTAAGCTTCAAGGCTCGAGACGTAGGGTCTTTACCACTTCCGAGTGGGGCCTGAACTCGTACATCCGAGTGTTACACTTGTGTCGTAGCTAGGCTCCGCCCCTACTCATACGTATCCCCGTACTACTGTCAGTCTTACTCCCACGACAACCATTGTTGCTGTGTAGAGCGCAATGTAGGCTAGCACGGGAAGGAGGATGAATATGACGTTCCTGGACGACTTCCACTTCCTGGAACATATCAGAAGGTTTTGTTCTGGTCTATTTTTTCTTTTTCAGTTTTTATTGTTTTTCTTCTACATTCTGAAAAAGATCTAAAAAATGTTCATAATTTTAAGACATTCAAAAATCTTTGGAATTTCCGAAAATAGTTCATGCTTTTAAAAAAATCATAATTTTCTAAAAATATGGTATTTTCCAAAAATGTTTGCATTCTAAATATGTTAAAAAATGTTGATGGAGATTTTTTTAAATGTTTGTGTTTTTTCAGGGGATGTTCAAACTTTTCAAAAAAAAATGTTCATGTTCTCTAAAAAAGCACTTGAAGAGAACTATTTTTGTGCCTTTTTACACTGTTGAAGGAAAAAAAATGCTTGGTATGGTACCGGTTTGCTACAGCGTGTGTTTGCTCGCTTCATTTGATCGCCAACGGGCCGGTCCAGTTGAGAGCGTGCTTGTGTGAAGCTCTGACCTTTTGATTTTGTCACTGGGTCCCCTTCTTTGGCATGCCGCAAATTATTAAATTTCTTGTGATAGTGTCATTGGGTTTTCGTGCCTCAACATTCTCCTTTTGTATTCGAGACTTGACAGTCATGTCATCGGCTTATCTCCATAATCTATTTCAGCATTTCTGATGATGTTCATAAAGTGGAGGAGATGTGCGTAACTATGCACGTGGGAAAGAAAATGATGATGACGGATACACGTCACAAAAAAAAAAAACAATTCCATCTGAAAAAAGTCTGAAAAAAAACTTGAATTCGTACTCCGAGTCTGAATCAGACCCTGAACTCGAAATACCTGAAACTGTCACCCTGATCTCTCTGATCCTGGCTAATCCGGGCTGAATGTTCGTTTGTGACAATGGGATCGCTTGCGTGGCAGATATGGAGGGGAAATCGTGACCAGCTGGACTGACTGCGGGCCATACTTTATCGCCTCTTAAACCCACCACCAGACCGGCCCTACCCCATCTCCCCTGTTTCTCTCGCTATCTGTTTCCCATCTTCCCGGTATCTCGCTTGTATCTTCAGCTTCAGGCACGGCGATGATGGTGAACGGCGGCTGATCGTCAGGAAGGGAAGACGATCGCGGCTGCTGGCAGAATAGACGCAGGTAATAGCGCCGCTCCTAGTGTTTTCTTGTTTCCATCAGCCGCCGTTTGAAGGATATGTCTATGGTTTCAGATACTGTTGGTTTTGGAGGGTCTTTTTACAGGAAGAAGTTTGTGATTTGAGCTTAATGTATGGTTATATTTCTTGTCAAAAGTTGTATTAGCAATGGAGTACTGAATTTATTTGTATTACTGTAGGTGTTCTTTTTGCAATCATTGATCCGAGCGAGAAACTGAATGTACGCTTTCACTTTGGAGGACAATTTGTTCGGATTGGTACCGGGTTAGATTATGTTGGAGGAGATGAGGAAATATCAGAGATAGAAAGGGACAAACTGTCCTTACCAGAAATCACAGGGCATTTGGGTGATTATATCACATACAAAGATGCCATGAAACTTTATTTCTTGTTGGCAGGTAAAGAACTTTCAGATGGCTTGATGTTTCTTTATAATGATGTTGGTTGTATGAAAATGTCAGAGTACATAACTGATGGACGAGTGGCTGATATATATGTTGAGTACTTTGGAGAGCAAGATGAGGAAAGTGAAAAGAGTGGGAGTGATTTTGAAGATGAGATACACAATGAGGAAGAGGGAGATAGTGAGGAAGCACCTGATGCTATCATCAGTGTTGAAGAACAAGTGGACTTCACTGCTGCCAATGTTAATGGATTAAATTCAGTTATTGCCAGCCCTGTAAGGAGGACAATGAAAGAGACTTTCAGAGATCAATATGGACAGAGTTCGCAGGTGACTCATGCTATGGCAGGAAGCTCTCAAGTGCTCAATCCTCGGTCAGAAAGTAGGAAAACTACACTGATTAAAGAAACAGTTCAGCAACCAAGTGTACCTGAAAGAGAAGAACATAACAGTGAGCCTGAAAAATGCCTTTCTGAAGAAAACAGGGAAGAAAATTAAGGCAGCGGAGGTAAACTCTTTTGCACTTTCCAATTACTTCCTCTGTTCCACAATATAAGACATTATGGGACGAAGGGAGTAGTTCAGTATTGTTCGAATTGTTTGATATGCTTATGTACTGTCTTTCGTTACACCAGCAAGCAAACACTGATGCTCAGATTACAGCAAGCCAGCAGGCTAAGAGCAAAGGAAAGGATCAAGCAGAAGCAGGACCAAGTGGAGAGAAGAGGAAGGCTACCAGGAAAAGGCATGTTCAGGCCAGAAAAAAATCAAAGAATTGATCATACTTGACTGGTTCTTCTCTGGTCTTATTAGTATATTAAATCAGATGTTAGTAGTACTACAGAACTGGTCGTTATGCCCTTTTGGTTTACTATCAAGTCAGTATGGTCATGTACTGGTGGTTATTTGTGTCGCTGTTACTGATGCTATTTTCCTGGCTCTTACGTGTCAAATGTTTCTGAAATGGCACTACAAATCTCTATTTGTCCAATGCAAACTGAATGCATTTCTTATATTCTGCTCTTAATATTACAACGGAATGCAAACTGGATGATTTTGTTACAAGTTGCTGCAAATGCAAAAAAAAGTTCACTAATCTTCTACTTGCTGACAAATTCCATTATATAACTGCCATATTCTGCTAGTTGGTCTTACAAAAGGTCAAATGCAATACAACATCCAGTCACTTGCTAATTCAGTGCTCCAAAAGCTCATATTACATTCACTGTCATATGGCACTATGCCATTACATTCTTTGATCTAATAACCTAGCACATTTGCTGCAACTACACCTAACATGATCGTCCTTGCTGCCCGGGGAAAGCAGCGGGCGCATGTCCTTGCTGCTCCTCCTAGCTCCTGCTCAGGCACCTTGATCACCATTGCCGGCACGGGACACGCGGGGAATGTTGCTCTAGCCAATTGATTTCTTTGAAGAACCCAGGGAGGTGAACCACTGCCCCGTTACCAACGCACTACGTGTTCTCGATAAGGATCCCCGACGGAACAAGGTGCAGCGAGAACTTCTTCCCCTCGGAATTATATATCGTATGTCCAGCATTGGCTCCACCCTGAGAAGTAATACAAAACACCCTACACATTAGAAAGGTAAAATAGGTATAATAACTCTTATTGCACAAAGTCCAGGCAATACAACCAAATTAAGCTAACCGATTAGTACAATCGCACTAAAGGAACACAATGAGCTACGATGTCGGAAACAAAACCACTGTAAAAGAACAGAACTCGTCGACATTCATATAATTCTTAGCTACAGAACTGTGGAATTTACAACATCTTTAGCAAGTCGAAGCTTTATGGTCCCATTTCTGATTGCACAATCACCAGACTGATTAAGGCAGTGAGAAAAAAAAACTGGCAGTGCTTAGCTGGAGAACTGTGAAGCAATTCGTCGAACACCATCCGGACCAGACAAACTAAGGCAGTAAGCAGCAAAGAGAGCGCGAGAGAGATTCGGAGACCTGACAGCCCGCGACAACGTCGAAGTGCTACGCGAGGATGTCGACGAGCTTGCCCTTGCCCTCGTCCTCCCACTGCGTGCCGAGCACGCCGGCCAGCTGGCTGAGCTACTCGAGCCGGCCCCGCGCGGCCGCGGCGACAGAGGACTCCTCCGCGACGACGGAGACAGACGCGGCCCTGAGCACCACCGCCCGGTGCAAGCGTAGGTGCGGTGCCGGTGGGCACGGGCGTGCGACGGGGAGGAGGCGGTGGTGTGCGGCAGGGTCAACTCCGGGTTACGCTGCGCCGGCAGTGGCTGAATGCGATGGTTGTGGAAGTGCCCAACTCCGGGATACGCTGCGCCGACTGTGGCCGAATGCGATGGTTGTGGAAGTGTCCAACTCCGGGATACGCTGCGCCGACTGTGGCTGAATGCGATGGTTATAAAAGTGTCCAACTCCGGGATACGCTGCGCCGACTGTGGCTGAATGCGATGGTTATAAAAGTGTCCAACTCCGGGATACGCTGCGCCGACTGTGGCTGAATGCGATGGTTATAAAAGTGTCCAACTCCGGGATACGCTGCGCCGACTGTGGCTGAATGCGATGGTTATAAAAGTGTCCAACTCCGGGATACGCTGCGCCGACTGTGGCTGAATGCGATGGTTATAAAAGTGTCCAACTCCGGGATACGCTGCGCCGACTGTGGCTGAATGCGATGGTTATAAAAGTGTCCAACTCCGGGATACGCTGCGCCGACTGTGGCTGAATGCGATGGTTATAAAAGTGTCCAACTCCGGGATACGCTGCGCCGGAGGAGGAAGACATCTGAGGGGCCCGCCTGCCATTATCCGATTTATGCCGCAACCCGCCTCTCCTCCTCTGATTTATGCCGCCGACGAACCCTTCTCAGTTAATTTCCCCGCGTGGTCGACGAGCTGATTATTGGGCCCGCGACCTGGCCTAACCCGTGCGTGCCTACGTGTGCACCAAATCTGTCCTATTTCCCTTAATCCCTGCCACCTAAGCGACCCCGTTCATAAAAGCGGCTATTTAGCATAAATCAGGTGGGATTAGCCAGGATCAAAGAGATCAAGGTGACAGTTCCAGGGATTTCGAGTTCAGGATTTGATTCAGAATCGGAGTACGAATTCAAGGTTTTTTTTCCAGACTTTTTCCATTCCATCCACATGATCAGGACACTGCCCTGTCAAGGGGGAAGTTGGGGGTTCGATATACAACTTTTTTTTGTAGGTTAAAAATTAATGATCTAAACTTTTTTATAGTTTTTTTACAGAGCGGGTATACAAGCTATCTAGGAGGGAGATTGTTGGTCAGCTTGCGTGGTTGGTAAGGGGGAGGATGTGCGCCTTTTATTAACGTACAAGTATATCGCCACTATTGCTGCGTAGAGCGCAATGTAGGCTAGCACGGGGAGGAGGATGAATATGACGTTCCTGGACGACTTCCACTTCCTGGTACTTCCTGCCGCGTAGGCCACCAGGAGGCCGAGCATGTCCAGCAAAATGGCCGTGTGGACCGGCCACAGCGGCCACCTGCGGTTGCTCGTCTGGGACGGCAGGAAACGCCGTAGCCACTCGACGTTGCTCAGCGTGAACGGGAGCAACGTGACGATCGCGATGATGGACGCCATGAACGAAGTGGAGTTGCTGTAGAGGAAGATGTCGTGCCGGCGCTTGTCGATGTCGTGCATGATGGGGTTGCCGGCCGAGTAGCCGGCGCCGTCCTCTTCCCACAGGCCGCCCGGCGGTCTCAGGCCGCTCTGGTACGTCACGCTCGCGACCAGGACCCCTAGCAGCATCAGGTACTCCAGCTCCTCGTCCTTCTCCTGGTCGGCGCCGTCGAGCCCGCGTGTTCGCCGTCGTCTTATTCTGCCTGCTTCATCACGTTGGTGGGTTCTCCTGTAGTTGCGAATGTACCAGAAGACGGCCACCTGCAGGGGTATGGAGGCCGACACCACGATCACCAGTGTCAACACATAGATGGAGGTCTTGAGATGGCGGGAGCTGCCGGCGGCGTAGGCACCCATGAGCGCGAACATGCCCACCGCCATGCACACGTGGAGCGCGTAGCACCGTATTCCCGGCCTGTACAGCTTGCGGTTCACGAGGAGGAGGATGAGGGCCACCGATGCCATGAAGCTCGCCGCGTTGCAGTAGAAGAAGGCCTTGTAGCGGCGGGGGTAGTTGTCGAGGAGGATCGGGTAGCCCGCGCGGTGGCCAAGCTCGTCGTCGTCCTCTTGCCAGAAGCCGCCCGGCGGGGTCAGCCCGGCTTGGTAGGTAAGCGCCGCGGCCAAGATGGCGATTAGCAGCAGCACCTGACGCTTGTCATCAAGCTGCTCCTTGCTTCGTCGCCCTCCTCCTTCTCCCCCTCTTCCTAATACTACTACCGGAGACGGAGAAGCAGCAGCGGTAGGAGTAGCAGGATCAGGAGCTGCTACCGTAGCAGCAGCAGGAGGAGGAGGAGGTTCAGCAGCGACGTTCTCCTTCTCTCCTCCTAACGCAATATGGACGACGACGTAGGAGAGGACAAGGCAAGCCACCGCGACGACATAGATGGAGGTGCTTGCATCCCTGGTGCTCCCGGCGGCATAGGCGATGACGAGGCCGATCAAGTCCAGCACCATGGCTGCCACCAACGTGCGGCGCTTCAGAAGGAACTTGCTCTGGACCATCATCACCACCACCAGAGATGTCACGAATGCCGCCGAGTTGCTGTAGAAGAACACCTGGTACCGAGCGGGGTGTGTCGTCAAGAGCACCGGGTGGCCGATCTTATGCCCATCCAGGTCATCTTTCCAGAGGCCGCCTGGTGGATCCAGTCCCGCTTGGTAGGTGATGCTCACCGCAAAGCTAGCAAGTACCATGACGAAAAATCGAGTGTTTTTCAGGTCTGGATCCGCGAGTGCGCTCGCACCTGCGCAATAATGTATGGGTCAATCTCCAATCCCGTTCAATCAAGTAGTACCATCCCTGTGGGTGTACTAGACACTCAAATCTATGAAATTTTCTTAAAACCATCTCCCAAACGACAAAACATATGGACTTCAAACTTCTCTAGTCAACAATAAGATAAGATTAGAGTTACAATGTGTGAAAAATAGACCAGAGTTTTCTGGTCTCAGGTAAGTATATGACACAATAATTTTTGATTAAGCTATATTATTTGAAGTATTTATGATTCATAAGAAAACTTGGAATTTTTTGACATGTTTTACGTCTAAAGTTTTGTTGATCTGTAAAGTTTGAAGTCCATGTCTTTTTGGGAGTAATACAATTAATTAGTTCGTAGCATATAGATGTGAATGCATCTTGGATGGTACGAATAACTCAGATAAATGTGCAGCACACACAAGTTTAGAAAACATACTTTGAGAATTGTGTTTTTTCTCGGCACTAACATATATATAAATGTCCGTGTCATGCAATATACTCCCTTCATTTTTATTTACTCCGCGTATTAATTTTGACCTAAGTTAAACTATATAAAACTTGACCAAGTCTAGACTGTCAACATAACAAATATATGATATAAAAATATATTGAATGATGATTCTAATACTGTGAATGTTATTTTTTTTTGTCTAAACTTGATGAAAATTTGTAAAATTTGACTTGATACAAAACTAATATGCGAAGTAAATAAAACAGAGGGAGTACTAACTATTTTTGGGTCTTGTCCTAACGAGATTTTCTTATGTCTATGGCTGATCACAATAATATTTTCTTACGATGCTACCTTCACAGTGCATATCATCGTAGCTTAGTATTATATGGTATCAGATCATGATACTCATGCTCTCTTTCCTTGTTTAATTGTGTGCCACCTCAGCAAAAATATCTAGTTGAATTGCATTATACTATCTATGATATTTCCATTGTAACCAACGACACACAAGAGAATAATGATTTTGTCTAATCTAACTAATATTGTCTCCATGTTCGCATGAGCCTGACATCGCACCAACTGATACATAAGATAATCACAAGTATCTTAGATTTAACAAACTATATTTATCTAAAAGTCACAGAGTGATTATGGTTTTTTATTTCTCACTAAACCGTCCAATCAAGGTTTCCTCATCTTGTCTGCACCCGTTGCAGAAATTATAATGTTTGGATTAATTTTTTTAATTGCCTGTGACTTGCAAATCCCTCCATCTAAAAGATGCTGCATATAGATAGAGATTGCTCTAAGTCAAACTTTGTAACTTTTTATTTAGTTTACAGAAAGAAGAAAAAACAGTAACTACAATGCCAAATAAATACCAGTGTGGAAATATTTTTCATGGAGGATATATATGGTGTTTATTTGATACGTAAATGTTGATATTTTTTCTATGATCTTTTTAAATTTGACTTTGGAGAGAGTCTATATGCAAACGGCAAAACCGTGGAAGTTATTAGCTTTTGCAGCAAAACTGGGAGCTGCAATTTCCAAGGCAAGATTCCAATTTGACACGAGGATTAGCCGATTAGCAAAAGATAGAAATGAAAAATTAGGGTGTGGTTAGGTCTCAGTCGACTGAGATTTAATCAAGTCTCAGTTAAATGATATAGTATATAAGAACAAAATGAAAAAAATAGAAAGAAAAAAATGTATACATATCACGATGCAAGATTAAAGGCATATAGCATCAACTGAGTCATAACGAAGTCTAAGTCGACTGAGACTTAGCAAAACTGAAAACAATTAAGGTGTAGAGCAAGCATACCTCCGGGACTCAAGTTCTGCAACCATCCGGAGAAACTATCACACATGTTCTTGATTGGCCAATAGAAGACATAGTTGAGAGCTAGCTGCAGGACTACGCAGATAGGAACCGCAGCGGCCAGGGAGAGGACCTTGATGGTATTGTCAGTCTCCCTGCAGCTCCCAGCAGCATAGGCCCCCATGAGTCCCAGGAGCGCCACCGCGATGAAGCCGTAGACCGCCACGAACCTCGCCGAGATGGTCCGGCTCAAGTTCTTGTCCAGGAGCAGCAGGATGATGAGCAAGGAGGCAACGAACGCCGTCGTGTTGCAGACGAAGAAGGCCCGGTACCTCCGGAGCTCACTATCTTCCATGATGGGGTCGCCGGCGAGGTGAAGAAGGCGGCCATCCTTGTGCTCGGTGCTGGTCCAGAAGCCGCCAGGCGGGTTCAGCCCGGCGGCGTAGGAGATGGTGACTGCGAAGGTCGCCAGCAGCATAAGCACCTCGATCTTCTCCTTCTCTTGGTACCCTGTGTTTGTGTTTCTGGGGGTGTGGTTGTCGCGGCGGAGGGGCAGACAGAGGTAGCAGACGAAGGCGTACGTGATGTAGGCCAAGACGGGGAAAGCGAGCACCACGACCCAGATGGTGGCGAAGGTGTCATGGCAGCTCCCGGCTGCGTAGGAACCCATGAGCCCAAGAAGGTCGAGCACCATGACCACCCGCAGCACCACCGACCAGGCCGGGCTGTCCCTGCGCAGCATGACGAGGATGAGGCAGACCACGACCGACGAGGCGAGCGCCGTGCCGTTGCAGTAGTAGAAGGCGAGGTACCGGCGGTAGTGGATGTCCCGGAGGATCGGGTCGCCCGCGAGGGGGCCGTGCCCGTCCGCCTGCTGCGTCTGCCAGGCTCCCCCGGGCAGGTTGAGCCCGGTGACGTACGTCACCGTCGCCACCAGAGTGGTCAGCAGCAGAAGCTGCTCTTTCAGCTCGTACAATTTTGAGTCTGAAATTGAATCTATGTTGGGATTGGGCGTCACCATTTGATTTGCTTGTGGCGGCCGGGGTGGAGATGGGTTATGCATCATCTTGCTAGATGCGAGCTCCTTGCACTGCATAGCATATTAGCATTAGGGTTATATATACATGTAAAAATGTCAAGTTCGGTACATATATTAGTTGCTTCTAGCTAGTTTGCTTGTGTGACCAGACCACAAGACTTGGGCGATTTTATACAACACAATGATGATTAGTACTTTGAAGATTGACAAAAAAATGCAAGCCCGAGGTCATGCACCTACCCTTTAAGATTATACTACTACTTCTTTAAGATATATACATAGAGCAAGAATTTGTCGCTCAAGGTTGGCTTTTGGAGTAGGCAACTGATGAGATGCAAGTTTGCAAATCGCATTTGCTTGGAATGATGAATGGGAGCTCCTTCCACTGCATACAATATTAGTTGGGTTATATGCATGCATGTAAATGTCAACTCTGGTACTGGTACGAACTAGGAGTAGTTCCTTCTAGCTAGTTGTGTGACCAGACCACAAGACTTGGCGATTTTATAAAACACAATGATGATTAGTACTTTGAAGATTGACCAAAAATGCAAGCCCGAGGTCCAACAATTTGTCTTGTCGCTCAAGGTTGGCTTGTTGGAGTAGGCAGCTGATGAGATGCAAGTTGGCAACTTGCATTTGCTGGGAATGATAAACGGGAGCTCTCCTTGCACTGCATCCAATATTAGTTGGCTTATATACATGTAAATGTCAACTCTGATACTTGGCGATTTTGTACTCCCGTCTTTTTCCCAGTTGGGACACATGATGCAACGACGACCTCACTTGTATTGCAGTTTTTCACAAATCACGTCCATCTTCCTATCTCGCATGATTCACTCTATTTTACATAATAATGATTGATATTTCCTTACAATTGACTAAAGAATGTGGTGCCCGGTTGACGTCATGTGCCAGTCCTTATACAATTGTTGCTCAAGGTTGAATTGTTCGAGTAGGCAACTGATGATGTTAGAATAAGTCCGAAGCGCATAGTCGATTATCTGTGGATCAAGCAATCACATGAGGCACGAGATTTGTTAACGAGGTACACTGAACTCGGCTACATCCACAGGGCATGACTACGGATGCTTTTTCCCGTACACCATCACAATACCATACACTGGTCACCTGGGCGTCGGCACACGCCGACGGCTCCCATACATGCTTGTGCTATCGACTACCAGAATCGCCTCATATGTCGACGGCCCTCGTCGGCGTAGGGTCGTCGGGGTCGCTAGCGTCGGCGTACCCGGTTAGTTTCGTCAGCGTAGGGAAACGGTCGGCATAGGTTCATATGCCGACATCCTTCCGTACGTCCGTCGGCGTAGATAGGCCGTTGGTACCCTTTTTCACATAACGGCGCCGTCAGGGGACGTCAACCAACCAGAGGCGCCCACGTGTCAGCTCCTGGGCGCCCCCAGGGACAAGGCTATGCCGACGGTTATACCGTCAGGATACATCACATGCTACGCCGACGGTGTGGCCGTCGGGATACCCTGCCACGTGGCACCTGCTGGCGCATCCTAGGCAAGGCTATGCCGACAGTGATACCGTCAGGATACATCAGGAACTACGCCGACGGTGTTGCCGTCGGGATAGCCCTGCCACATGGCAGTTGATGGTGCATCCTGGGCGCAAGGCTATGCCGACGGTCATACCGTAGCATATCTACTGTTTATATTTTTTAATTTGTTTACAGATAATACATAGCACAAATATACACAAATATATCACAGATAATAAACATCATATATATATCATAGATCCACATCATTATCACCACAACATAAGTGGAATCAACGAAACATACGACGAAACAACACAATATGAGTCGAACAACACGACATAAGTCCATCCATAATATAAATGCATGAAAGATACAAGTCGCGACCACCACCACCTAGAGGCTTAACCATCAGGACGTCCACCACCAAGTTCGTTACCGCCAAGACTGCCAAAGCCAAGGTCGTCACTGATACCGGCACCGCTACAGGCAAGACCAGCACCGCCACCTCCTCGGTGGATCGGAGTGACCGGGCTCCGTGACTCGGGAGTGATGCCATAATTGGCACCACCACCAATGGATGATCCACCGGTTTCCCTTCATGTTCGAAAAGAGATGTTGAAGAGATATATGATTGTGTTGAATACATGATAGGTAGTGGTCGAATAACAACATATATGTCATTGAACTAATGTTTCTACTAAGTATGTTTCAGGAAAAGTTCAATGATGGGTTGGCATAAGCATTGTGGATTACCCCAAGATGCAAGGAAATAGATTGGCAAAGCCTCAAGCAAAGGACTCTACATTTTAGCTTTTGTGAGAAATCACTTTGAGTCCAGAGGAAAGCCAATGCTATTAAAAGGGGGTAAGGTTTTGCTGCTGAACAAAATGCTCATACGTGCACAAGTGATAGTCACCACATACACCCACAAGCTCTTCCACAAAAGTCTGTCCAAAGCCAAATATTCAAATTCGGTGCAACCAACACTTTCCACTCGGTGCCACCGATTCCAGATCCTAGACAGACCTAGTCAAACCCTAGCTTTTCGATGCAAGCGATTCTGCTTCGGTGCCACCGAGTTTAGGTTGCCAACTCTCTATTACGTAAATTCACAATATCGGTCCCACCGAGATTGTTGGATCGGCGTCACCGAGATTGGGCAATCTAACCGTTGGTCACCTTATCGATGCAACCGAGTTTCCTATATCGGTCTGACCGAGATTCAAAAGTTGCCACCTTTTGGTCATTTCGGTACCACTGAGATTAACACATCGGTGTCACCAAGTTGGTCACTTTGTGTGTAATGGTTGGATTTTTGGAGATGCCTATATATACCCCTCCACCACCACTCACTCGCAAGAGAAGCACTCAGAACAGTTCCCCACTCATACCCACTGATTTTCTGAGAGAGAGCCACCTACTCATGTGTTGAGATCATGCCATTCCATTCCTACCATATGAATCTTGATCTCTAGCCCCCCCCCCAAGTTGCTTTCCACCCAATCAATCTCATCCACCAAGCCAAATCTATGAGAGAGTGATTGTGTGTTGAGGAGTCTATCATCTTGAAGCACAAGAGCAAGGAGTTCATCGACACAATCGAGCCTTTTACCTTTTGGAGGGTGGTGCATCCTAGATTGGTTAGGTGTCGCTTGGGAGCCTCCTACTTCGTGTTGTGGAGTGAACCAAGAAGTTTGTAAGGGCAAGGAGATTGCCTACTTCGTGATGATCTACCCCGTGTTAGGCTAGTCCTCTATGGACGTAGGCCATCATGGTATAGTCAAGGTTGCTTCTTCGTCGAACCCTCTGTGGGTAGAGCCCTTCGTGGACTCTCGCGACCATTACCCTCCATGGGTTGAAGACTCCATAAACATGGATGTACGATAGCGCCACCTATCGGAACCACGGGAAAAATCATCGTGTCACCAATTGCGTTTGATCTTCCTACCCTTCCTTTACTTACATGATTGTCTTTACTTTCCGCTGTTATACTCGTCGACATGCATGTGCAGGGTGTACTTGACATACTATGAATGCTAAAATCTAACAAGACATAAAATTGGGAAAAAGTAGATTTTATTTGGTCAAGTAGTCTAATCATCCCCCTTCCTGTAGCACTACTTTCGATCCTACAAGTGGTATCAGAGCTTTGGTCTCCATTGCATTGGTCTCACAACCTAGGAGAGTATTGCGTCTAGTGAGGGAAATTATCACCATAGAGGTCCGTACTTTGATGCCATAATTTTTGCTAGTTGGAAGCACAAAATGAAAATGCATTTGCTTGGTCATAATGTTGGGGAACGTTGCATGGAAAACAAAAATTTTCCTACGCACATGCAAGATCTATCCATGGTGATGAGCATCTACGAGAGGGAGAGTGGATCTACATACCCTTGTAGATCACTAAGCGGGAAGCGTTAAGAAACGCGGTTGATGTAGTCAAACGTCTTCGCGATCCGAATCGCCGAGCGTCCCGTGACCCAATCATGATCCGTCCCGATCTAGCACCGAACGGACGGCACCTCCGCGTTCAGCACACGTATGGCTCGATGATGATCTCCGCCTTCTTGATCTAGCAAGAGGGAGCGGAGAGGTTGAAGAGTTCTCCGGCAGCGCGACGGCGTTGCGGCGATGGTGGTGGAGCTATTCCAGCAGGGCTTCGCCTAAGCACCGCTGTAAGTGATCTAGAGGAGAAACTACGATCTAGAGGAGAGGGTAGCACGTGGCTGAAATTGTATGTCAAAAACCCTCAAAACCTATAGTATATATAGGAGGAGGGGAGGGGAGGTGGCTTGGCTCCCAAGGGAGTCAACCCTAGTTCGGCTGAAGTGGGAGGGAGGTGTCCTCCTCCTCCACTCCTAGTAGGATTAGGACTCCTTCCTTATTTCCACCTTTTTGCCTTTTTCCACCTTTTCCACTTTGCACTTTCTTCCCAGTCGCATGGGCCTTCTGTGGGACTTAGGCCAGCCCGCTAAGGGCTGGTATTACTTCTCCCACAGCCCATGTAGCCTCTTGGGTCGAAATACCCCTCCCGATGGTCTCCCGGTACCCTCCTGGCACTCCCAGTACACTACTGATGAGCCCGAAACTTTTCCGGTGACCAAAACAGGGCTTCCTATATATCAATATTTACCTCCGGACTATTCCAGACCTCCTCGTGATGTACGGGATCTCATCCAGGACTCCAAACAACCTTCGGTCACCATCATACATAACTCTATACTACCGAAACGTCACCGAACCTTAAGTGTGCAGACCCTGCGGGTTCGAGAACTATGCAGACATGACCGAGACACCTCTACGGTCAATAACCAATAGCGGGACCTGGATGCCCATATTGATTCCTACATATTCTACGAAGATCTTTATCGATCGAATCTCTATGTCAAGGATTCAGTTAATCCCATATGATGTTCCCTTTGTTCTTCGGTATGTTACTTGCCCGAGATTCGATCGTCGGTATCTCCATACCTAGTTCAATCGCGTTGCCGGCAAGTCTCTTTACTCGTTCTATAATACAAGATCTTGTGGCTAACACTTAGTCACATTGCTTGCAAGGCTTATTGTGATGTTGTATTACCGAGTGGGCCCTGAGATACCTCTCCGTCACACGGAGTAACAAATTCCAGTGTTGATCCATGCCAACTTAGCAGACACCCTCGGAGATACCTGTAGAGCACCTTTATAGTCACCCAGTTACTTTGCGACGTTTGATACACACAAGGCACTCCTCCGGTGTTCGTGAGTTGCATGATCTCATGGTCATAGGAACATATACTTGACATGCAGAAAACTGTAGCAATAAACTGTCACGATGATATGCTACGTTTATAGTTTGGGTCTTGTCCATCACATCATTCTTCTAATGATGTGATCCTGTTATCAAATGACATCTCATGTCAATGGCTAGGAAAACTTGACCATCTTTGATCAACGAGCTAGTCTACTAGAGGCATACTAGGGACATAGTTGTGTCTATGTATCCACACATGCAATGTGTTTCCAATCAATACAATTATAACATGGATAATAAACGATTATCATGAACAAGGAAATATAATAATAACCATTTTATTATTGCCTCTAGGGCATATTTCCAACACATAACCCCACCGTTTGGGCTGTTGTTCGTGTTGGTATGCAAGGTGAATTCTTTGCGGAAGGAAGGGAACCGGATCACGAAGCGACTGCGGATGAATTGAAGATGTTGCAACTCAATGCTCAAGCATGTGACATTTCTCTTCAACTGCCTATGCCCCAAAGAATTCAACAAAATCAGACGTCTTGAGAATGAAAAAGAGATTTGGGATACTTTGATTGATATGCATGAAGGTACAGAATCTATGAGAGAATCCAAGTTGGATGTTTTTCAAAGTCAACTTTACAAGTTCAAGATGAAGGATGGTGAAGGAGTCGTTGAGATGTACTCTAGGCTAGCTCTCATCACCGATGAGATTGTCAGATTAGGAAGCGAAGAAATGACTAACAAATTCATCATCAAGAAGATACTTTGAGCTTTGGATGATAGATATGACACTGTATGCACATTGATCCAAATGATGCCCAACTACAAAGATCTCAAGCCAACAGAAGTGATTGGTAGGATTGTTTCTCATGAGATGACACTCAAAGACAAGGAAGAGCTTCACCACAAGTCTAGCGGTGCTTACAAATCCACAAGTGATGCTCCAGCTACCTCAGGCGACAACCTTGTCACAAATGAAGAGATAAGCCTCATGGTCAAGAAATTCAACAAGTTCTACAAGAATAGAAGCAAAGATTGAAGCTCCAACTCAAGATATGAAGAGAAGTGTTTGTCAAGTCATGACCGAAACTACTACAATTGTGGGAAGCCCGGACACTACTCCAATGAGTGCACGGCTCCTTACAAAAGGAAAGAAGAGTACCAAGAATACGAAGCTCAAGAGACGAGTCACCTCGAAGAGAGAGAAGGAGTAGAGATGATCGTTATGAACGAAGACTCTCAAGGAGAAGTAGGGACTCGAAGAAGAAGGGCAAGTACACCAAGAGCTACTCAAGAAGGAAACAGCAAGCTCATTTTGGTGAATGGGTTTCCGGCTCCGAATCCGACAACCACTTCGAGAGAAGCTATCACTCCAACTCCGACTATAGTCAATATGATGGTGTCGCCGGACTTGCACTAGTGACAACCGACTCCTACAACATATTTGATTCACCAAATGAAGGGAGTGGACATTGCTTCATGGCTGAAGGCCCCAAGGTATCACACCCTGAGTATCTTGATTTCAATAGTGATGAAGATGATTTGTTAATTGAAGATGACTTGCTATTTGACAAATCTAGTAATGTTAGTCAAAATGAACTTGCTAGTACTCATTGTAATGTAGATAAGTCGTGCAATGATGATAATTTGGAAATAGAACAACTAACTCAAGAACTAAAAACTCTTAAGTTAGCTCACGAGTCAACTCTAGAAGATCATAGAGATCTTGTAAGGACACAAGAGAAGCTACGCTTCGAGAAGCTCAATTTAGAGCAAGAGCATGAGTTCCTTAAAGTTATCAATGACGATCTTCTAAAGAAGACTTCCTCTTATCTAGCCAAGCAACTTATCTTATCTACATTCATGCCAACATTTAAGTCTAAGCAAGCTAGTAAAAAAGGAAAGAAAGGTTCTTCAACTAGTAGCAATAAAAATGATAAATCCAATGATATTGCTTCTAGTAGTTATCTTGATCCCACTAACTCTTCTCTTAGCCAAGTTACACTTGAGCAACAAAATGAACTCTTGAAAGGTATTATTGAGAAAGGTATCTACAAAAGTCTTGAAGGGTGCAAACAATTTGAGGAGATTGTATGCAAGCACGGAGGACACCGGAAGAATCGTGGTGTTGGCTACTTCAATGCTAATGGAGTTGAATGGGAAGAACGTCAATACCCCAATCCCAAGTTTGTTCCTCAAAAGGAGAAGTATGAAAATACTCTCCCCAAGGGAACAAAAGCTCAAGATGACCTTCCACCACAAGACCCCAAGCTCAAGGACAAGAACAAGCTTCAAGAGGACATTGACTCGTATGAAGATGAATCCCAAGCTTTGGTGAAGTGGGCTCCCAAGGCTACTACAAGCTCAACTTCTACAAGTGCTACTTCAACACCGAGGATCCCCATCAACTTCATGTGGGTCCCCAAGAATAAGAACTAGATCAGTTCTTGAGGGGTGACTCCGCCAATGAAATTCACTCATATTCATTATTGGCAAGAACTAGTTGCAATCAACATCAACATCATGCAATAGTTCAAGGAGTCACTATTGAGGAACGTAGTACTAATTCAAAATTTTCCTACGTGTCACCAAGATCAATCTAGGAGATGCTAGCAATGATAGAGAGGGAGTGCATCTTCATACCCTTGAAGATCGCTAAGCGGAAGCATTACAAAGAACGCAGTTGATGGAGTCATACTCGTGACGATTCAAATTGCGGAAGATCCGATCCAAGCGCCGAATGGACTGTGCCTCCGTGTTCAACACACGTATAACCCGAGGATGTCTCCTCCTTGTTGATCCAGCAATAGGGGAGGATAAGTTGAGGGAGAGCTCCGGCGGCACGACGGTGTGGTGGCGGTGGACCTTGCGGTTCTCCATCAGAGCTTCGCTAAGCGCTATGGAGGAGGAGGAGAGTAGGAAGGGGGAGGGCTGCGCCAAGGAAGGGGTGCGGCTTCCCTCCCAACCCCCCACTATTTATAGGGGAAAGGGGAGAGGTGGCCGCCCCCCTAGATCCATCTAGAGGGGGGCGGCGGCCAAGGGGGGAAGCTTGCCCCCCCCCCCCCCAAGTTGGTGGGAGGCGCCCCCACCCCTTAGGGTTTCCTCCCTAGGCGCCTTGGGCCCTTGGGGGCGCACTAGCTCACTAAGGGACTGATTCCCACGCAACTTCAGCCCATTAGGCCCTTCGGGGCAGGTGGATCCCCAGAACCCCTTCGGTGGTCCCGGTACAATACCGGTAAACCTCGAAACCTTTCCGGTGACTAAAACCGGACTTCCCATATATGAATCTTCACCTTAGGACCATTCTGGAACTCCTCGTGATGTTTGGGATCTCATCCGGGACTCCGAACAACTTTCGGTAACCACATACAATTCCCATTACAACTCTAGTGTCATCGAACCTTAAGTGTGTAGACCCTACGGGTTCAGGAACCATGCAATCATGACCGAGACACCTCTCCGGCCAATAACCAATAGCAGAATCTGGATACCCATATTGGCTCCCACATGTTACACAATGATCTCATCGCATGAACCATGATGTCGGGGGATTCAATTAATCTCGTATACAATTCCCTTTGTCCATCGGTATGTTACTTGCACGAGATTCGATCGTCGGTATCCCTATACCTTGTTCAATCTCATTACTGGCAAGTCTCTTTACTCGTTCCGTAACACATGATCCCGTGACTAAATCCTTAGTCACATTGAGCTCATTATGATGATGTATTACCGAGTGGGCCCAGAGATACCTCTCCGTCACACGGAGTGACAAATCCCAGTCTCAATTCGTGCCAACCCAACAAACACTTTCGGAGACACTTGTACTGCACCTTTATAGTCACCCAGTTACGTTGTGACGTTTGATACACCCCAAGCATTCCTACGGTATCCGGGAGTTGCACAATTTCATGGTCTAAGGAAATGATACTTGACATTAGAAAATCTCTAGCAGATGAACTATACGATCTTGTGCTATGCTTAGGATTGGGTCTTGTCCATCACATCATTCTCCTAATGATGTGATCCTGTTATCAATGACATCCAATGTCCATGGCCAGGAAATCATGAGCACCTATTAATCAATGAGCTAGTCAACTAGAGGCTCGCTGGGGACATGGTGTGGTCTATGTATTCACACATGTATTACTGTTTCCGGTTAATACAATGATAGCATGAACAATAGACAATTATCATGAACAAGGAAATATAATAATAACCATTTTATTATTGCCTCTAGGGCATATTTCCAACAGTCTCCCACTTGCACTAGAGTCAATAATCTAGTTACATTGTGATGAATCGAACACCCATAGAGTTCTGGTGCTGATCATGCTTCGCTCGTGAAATAGGTTTAGTCAACGGATCTGCAACATTCTGATCCGTATGTACTTTACAAATATCTATATCTCCATCCTAAATGTAACCACAAATGGAGTTGAAGTGGCGCTTGATGTGCTTGGTCTTCTTGTGAAACCTGGGCTTCTTGGCAACGGCAATAGCTCCAGTGTTGTCACAAAAGAGAGTCATCAGGCCCGACGCATTGGGAATCACTCCTAGGTCGGTGATGACCTCCTTCATCCAGACTCCTTCCTGTGGTGCTTCTGAAGCAGCTATGTACTCCGCTTCACATGTAGATGCTGCCACGACGATTTGCTTGCAACTGCACCAGCTGACTACCCCACCATTCCAAATATACACGTATCCGGTTTGTGACTTGGAGTCATCCGGATCTGTGTTGAAGCTAGCATCGACGTAACCCTTTACGACGAGATCTTCAGCACCTCCATAAACGAGAAACATATCTTTAGTGCTTTTCAAGTACTTAAGGACATTCTTGACCGCTGTCCAGTGTTTCATTCTGGGATCACTTTGGTACCTCCCTACCAAACTTATGGCAAGGTTCACACCAGGTCTAGTACACAGCATGGCATACATAATAGAGCCTAGGTGAGGCATAGGGGATGACACTCATCTTTTCTCTATGTTCTGCCGAGGTCAGGCATTGAGCTATGCTCAATCTCACACCTTGCAATACAGGCAAGAACCCCTTCTTGGACTGATCCATATTGAACTTCTTCAATATCTTGTCAAGGTATGTGCTTTGTGAAAGACCAATGAGGCATCTCGATCTATCTCTATAGATCTTGATACCTAATATGTAAGCATATTCTCCAAGGTCCTTCATTGAAAAACACTTATTCAAGTAGGCCTTTACGCTTTCCAAAAGTTCTATATCATTTCCCATCAACAATATGTCATCCACATATAAAATGAGAAATGCTACAGAGCTCCCACTCACTTTCTTGTAAATACAGGCTTCTCCATAAGTCTGTATAAACCCAAACACTTTGATCACCTCATCAAAGTGAATGTTCCAACTCCGAGATGCTTGCACCAGCCCATAGATGGAGCGTTGGAGCTTGCATACCTTGTCAGCATTCTTAGGATCGACAAACCTTCTGGCTGCATCATATACAATTCTTCCTTAAGAAAACTGTTAAGGAATGCCGTTTTGACGTCCATTTGCCAGATCTCATAATCATAAAATGCGGCAACTGCTAACATGATTCGGACGGACTTCAGCATCGCTACGGGTGAGAAGGTCTCATCGTAGTCAATTCCTTGAACTTCTCGATAACCCTTAGCGACAAGCCGAGCCTTATAGACGGTCACATTACCATCCGCGTCAGTCTTCTTCTTAAAGATCCATTTGTTGTCTATGGCTTGTCGATCATTGGGCAAGTCCACCAAAGTCCACACTTTGTTCTCATACATGGATCCTATCTCGGATTTCATGGCTTCAAGCCATTTGTTGGAATCTGGGCCCGCCATGGCTTCTTCATAGTTCGAGGGTTCACTGTTGTCTAACAACATGATTTCCAGGACAGGGTTGCCGTACCACTCGGGTGCGGAAAATGTCCTCGTGGACCTTCGAAGTTCAGTAGTAACTTGATCAGTAGTTTCATGATCATCATCATTAACTTCCTCTCTAGTCGGTGCAGGCACCACAGAAACATTCTCCTACGCTGTGCTACTTTCCGGTTCAGGAGGGGGTACAATTACCTCATCAAGTTCTACTTTCCTCCCACTTACTTCTTTCGAGAGAAACTCTTTCTCTAGAAAGGGTCCATTCTTGGCAACAAAGACCTTGCCTTAGGATCGGAGGTAGAAGGTATACCCAATAGTTTCCTTAGGGAATCCTATGAAGACACACTTTTCCGATTTTGGTTCGAGCTTTTTAGGTTGAAGTTTCTTTACATAAGCATCGCATCGCCAAACTTTTAGAAACGACATTAGGTTTCTTCCCAAACCATAATTCATACGATGTCATCTCAATAGATTTAGACGGTGCCCTATTTAAAGTGAATGCGGAAGTCTCTAATGCATATCCCCAAAATGATAGCGGTAAATCAGTAAGACACATCATAGATCGCACAATATCCAATAGAGTGCGATTACAACGTTCGGACACACCATTACACTGAGGTGTGCCAGGCGGCGTGAGTTGTGAAACAATTCCACATTTCCTTAAGTGTGTGCCAAACTCGTGACTCAAATATTCTCCTCCACGATCAGATCGTAAGAACTTTATTTTCTTGTCACGTTGATTCTCTACCTCATTTTGAAATTCCTTGAACTTTTCAAAGGTCTAAGACTTGTGTTTGATTAAGTAGACATACCCATATCTGCTTAAGTCATCAGTGAGGGTGAACACATAACGATAGCCTTGGCGAGCCTCAACGCTCATCGGTCCACATACATCGGTATGTATTATTTCCAACAGGTTGGTTGCTTGCTCCATTGTTCCGGAGAACGGAGTCTTAGTCATCTTGCCCATGAGGCATGGTTCTCATGTGTCAAATGATTCATAATCAAGAGACTCCAAAAGTCCATCTGCATGGAGTTTCTTCATGCGTTTGACACCAATATGACCAAGGCAGAAATGCCACAGGTGTGTGGGACTATCATTATCATCCTTACATCATTTGGTATTCACAATATGAATATGTGTAACATCACATTCGAGATTCAATAAAAATAAACCATTGACCAACGGGGCATGACCATAAAACATATCTCATATAAATAGAACAACCATTATTCTTGGATTTAAATGAGTAGCCATCTCGCATCAAACGAGATTCAGATACAATGTTCATGCTCAAAGCTGGTACTAAATGACAATTATTGAGGTTCAAAATTAATCCCGAAGGTAGATGTAGAGGCAGCGTGCCGACGGCGATCACATTGAGCTTGGAACCATTCCCGACGCGCATCGTCACCTCGTCCTTTGCCAGTCTCCGCTTATTCTGCAGCTCCTGTCTTGATTTATAAATGTGAGCAACCGCACCAGTACCAAATACCCAGGAGCTACAACGAGGACTGGTAAGGTTCACATCAATAACATGTATATCTTATATACTTTTGACGTTGCCGGCCTTCTTATCAGTTAAGTACTTGGGGCAGTTCCGCTTCCAGTGACCAGTTTCCTTGCAATAAAAGCACTTAGTCTCAGGCTTGGGTCCATTCTTGGGCTTCTTCCCGACAACTGATTTACCGGGCGCGGCAACTGCTTTGCCGTCCTTCTTGAAGTTCTTCTTACCCTTGCCTTTCTTGAAACTAGTGGTCTTATTCACCATCAACACTTGATGTTCCTTTTTTATTTCCACCTCCGCTGATTTCAGCATCGAATATAAGTCAAGAATGGACTTCTCTATCCCTTGGATATTTTAGTTCATCTCAAAGCTCTTGTAGCTAGGTGGAAGCGACTGGAGGATTCTGTCAATAACTGAGTCATCCGGAATATTAACTCCTAGATGAGACAAGCGGTTGTGCAACCCAGACATTTTGAGTATGTGCTTGCTGACAGAACTATTTTCCTCCATCTTACAACTGAAGAACTTGTCGGAGACTTCATATCTCTCGACCCGGCCATGAGCTTGGAAAACCATTCTCACCTCTCGGAACATATCATATGCTCCGTGTTGCTCAAAACGCTTTTGGTGCCATGGTTCTAAGCTGTAAAGCATGCCGCACTGAACCAGTGAGTAATCATCACTATGCGACTGCCAGGCATTCATAACGTCTTGAGTTGCTGGGAAAACGGGTGCCTCACCTAGCGGTGCATCAAGGACATATAATTTCTTGGAAGCTATGAGGACGATCCTCAAGTTACGGACCCAGTCCGTATAGTTGCTTCCATCGTCTTTCAGCTTGGTTTTCTCTAGGAACGCATTGAAGTTGACGGCAACATTAGCGTGGGCCATTTGATCTACAAGATAGATTGTAAAGACAATTTTAGACTAAGTTCATGATAATTAAGTTCATCTAATCGAATTATTTAATGAACTCCCACTTAGATAGACATCCCTCTAGTCATCTAAGTGATACATGATCCACATCGACTAGGCCATGTGTGATCATCACGTGAGACGGACTAGTCATGAGTGGTGAACATTGTTGGGGAACGTTGCATGGGAAACAAAAAAATTCCTACGCACACGAAGATCTATCCATGGTGATGAGCATCTACGAGAGGGAGAGTGGATCTACATACCCTTGTAGATCACTAAGCGGGAAGCGTTAAGAAATGCGGTTGATGTATTCAAACTTCTTCGCGATCCAAATCGTCGAGCGTCCTGCGATCCAATCACGATCCATCCCGATCTAGCACCAAACGGACGGCACCTCCGCATTCAGCACACGTGCAGCTCGATGGCGATCTCCGCCTTCTTGATCCATCAAGAGAGAGTGGAGAGGTAGAAGAGTCCTCCGGCGGCGCGACGGCACGGTGGCCATGGTGGTGGAGCAATTCCAGCAGGGCTTCGCCTAAGCACCGCTAAAACTAGACTAGAGGAGAAACTACGATCTAGAGTAGAGGTAGCACGTGGCTGTTTTTCTGTGTCAAAAAACCCTTAAACCTCTAGTATATATAGGAGGAGGAGAGGAGGAAGCTTGGACTCCATCGGCCCAGCCCTTTGGCGTCGGCCGAAGTGGAGGGAGGAGTCCTACTCCTCCACTCGTAGTCGGATTAGCACTCCTTCCTAATTTTAGCCTTTTTCCACCTATTCCACCTTGGGCTTTCTTTCCAGCTGCATGGGCTTCCTATGGGGCGTCGGCCAGCCCACTAAGGGCTGGTATACCTTCTCCCACAGACCATGTAGCCTCTTGGGTCGAAATACCCTTCCCGATGGTCCCCCGGTACCCTACCGGCACTCCCGGTACACTACCAATGAGCCCGAAACTTTTCCGGTGACCAAAATAGGACTTCCTATATATCAATCTTTACCTCCAGACCATTCTGGAGTTCCTCGTGACGTCCGAGATCTCATTTGGGACTCCGAACAACCTTCTGTCACCACCATACATAATTCTATACCACCGAAACGTCACCAAACCTTAAGTGTGCAGACCCTATGGGTTCGAGAACTATGCAGACATGACCAAGACACCTCTACGGTAAATAACCAATAGCGGGACCTGGATGCCCATATTGATTCCTACATATTCTATGAAGATCTTTATCGGTCGAACCTCTATGTCAAGGATTCAGTTAATCCCGTATGATGTTCCCTTTGTTCTTCGGTATGTTACTTGCCGGAGATTCGATCGTCGGTATCTCCATACCTAGTTCAATCATGTTGCCGGCAATTCTATGTACTCGTTCCATAATACAAGATATTGTTGCTAACACTTAGTCACATTGCTTGCAAGGCTTATTGTGATGTCGTATTACCGAGTGGGCCCTGAGATACCTCTCTGTCACATGGAGTAACAAATCCCAGTGTTGATCCATGCCAACCCAGCAGACACCCTCGGAGATACCTGTAGAGCACCTTTATAGTCACCCAGTTACGTTGCGACGTTTGATACACACAAGGCACTCCTCCGGTGTCCGTGAGTTGCATGATCACATGGTCATAGGAACATATACTTGACATGCAGAAAACTGTAGCAATAAACTGACACGATCATATGCTACGTTTATAGTTTGGGTCTTGTCCATCACATCATTCTTCTAATGATGTGATCCCATTATCAAATGACATCTCATGTCAATGGCTAGGAGACCTTGACCATATTTGATCAACGAGCTAGTCTACTAGAGGCATACTAGGGACATAGTTATGTCTATGTATCCACACATGCAGCTTGTTTCTAATCAATACAATTATAGCATGGATAATAAATAATTATCATGAACAAGGAAATATAATAATAACCATTTTATTATTGCCTCTAGGGCATATTTTCAACAATGTGCTCATCAGCATCATCAATAAATGCATCAACATGTGGAAGGCCTCCTTTATGTAATTGGTCAAGCATTGACAGGTCATCTGCAGCAGTAACTTCTTCTTCTTCTGTCTCTTCTTGTTCCGGCTCAGGGGTGAAGTCGGATTCACTGTCGCTATCTACCTCAATGTTCTGGGGTGAAGTAGAGCGGGTCTTGAAACGTTTTTTGGAAACACGTGTTTCTTGGAAGAATTCTCCTTCATATGTGTCTGGGTTAATGTGAGATTCATAATCATCTTCACTGAGGGGAGGTGGTCTAATATGTGGCGGCACATCATAAATGACATCCCAACCATTCAGATTTGGATCAGTTTGGCAGGCCCGTGGTAGATCTTGTATTATGTAATGCATCGAAGTGCTTCCACGCAAAAGCGTCTGAAGTGTGTCATTTATGATGTCATTTACCGTGGGCTGGTGGAAGTCCCACAAAGGGCCCATGCGGCTGGAAAGAAAAGCCCAAGGAGAAAAGGTGGAAAAGGCAAAAAGGTGGAAATAAGGAAGGAGTCCTAATTCTACTAGGAGTGGAGGAGGAGGACTCCTCCCTCCCACTTTGGCCGAAGCCTAGGAGGGCTGGCCCTTGTGCCAAGCCTCCTCCTCTCCTCCTCTTATATATACTAGAGGTTTTAGGTTTTTTTGCACATAGATTTCAGCCACGTGCTACCCTCTCCTCTAGACTGTAGTTTCTCCTCTAGATCGGTTTTAGCGGTGCTTAGGCGAAGCCCTGCTGGAATAGCTCCACCACCATCACCGCAACACCGTCGCGCTTCTGGGGAACTCTTCTACCTCTCTTCTCCCTCTTGCTGGATCAAGAAGGTGGAGATCGTCATCAAGCCATACGTGTGCTGAACGCAGAGGTGCCGTCCGTTCGGTGCTAGATAGGGACGGATCGTGATTGGATTGCGGGACGCTCGGTGATTTGGATCGTGAAGACGTTCGACTACATCAACCGCGTTTCTTCACGCTTCCCGCTTAGTGATCTACAAGGGTATGTAGATCCACTCTCCCTCTCGTAGATACTCATCACCATGGATAGATCTTGCATGCGCGTAGGAATTTTTTTGTTTCCCATGCAACATTCCCAAACAGTGGCATCATGAGCTAGGTCTATGTGTAGATGAGATCTCGAGTAGAACACAAAGAGTTTGTGGGCGTTGATGCTTAGATTGCTTCCTCCCTTGGTCGTGTTTTGGTTCAGCGGTATTGTGGGATGAAGCGGCCCAGACCAACATTACTCGTATGCTTACGAGAGACCGGTTCCATCGACTGACGTGTGACTTTGTTGCACAAAGATGGATGGCGGGTGTCTGTCTCTCCTATTTTAGTTGGATCGGATTCGACAAAGGCGGTCCTTGAGAACGTTGAAAAGCAATTTATGTATCACCGTTGTGGTTTTGTGTAGGTGAGAATCGTTCTTGCTAGATACCCGTAGCAGCCACGTAAAACTTGCAACAACAATTAGAGAATGTCTAACTTGTTTTTGCAGGGTATGTTGTGATGTGATATGGCCAATTACATGATGAGATATATGTGATGTATGAGATGATCATGTGTTGTATAGAATATCACGGCTTGCATGTCGATGAGTACGGCAGCCGGTAGGAGCCATAGGGTTGTCTTTAAGTATTGTATGACCTGCGTGTCAATCGTTAAGCGCTATGTAATGCTTTACTTTATCGCTAAACGGTAGCTATAGTAGTATGAGCAAGACGGGCGCGACAACCCTGATGGTGACACATTGATGGAGATCAAGATGATGGATATCATGGTGTCATGGCGGTGACGATGGAGATCATGTCGGTGCTTTCAAGATGGAGATCAAAAGCACAAGTTCATGGCCATATCATGTCACTTATGATTTGAATGTGATGTTAATACTTTTATGCACCTTGTTTTGCTTAGGATGACGGTAGCATTATAAGGTGATCCCTCACTTAAATTTCAAGATAAATTGTGTTCTCCCCGAGTGTGCACCGTTGTGAAAGTTTGTCGTGTCGAGACACCACGTGATGATCGGGTGTGATAGACTCTACGTTCACATACAACGGGTGCAAGCTAGTGTTGCACATGCAGAACACTCGGGTTAAACTTGACGACCCTAGCATGTACAGACATGGCCTCGAAACACAAGAGACCGAAAGGTCGAAGATGAGTCATATAGTAGATATGATCAACATGATGATGTTCACCATTGCAACCACCTCAATTCACGTGATGATCGGACTTGAGTTGGTGAATTTGGATCATGTATCACTCGAATGACCGGAGGGATGTCAGTTTGAGTGGGAGCTTTAGTAATTTGATTAACTAAACTCATTATCTTGAACAATAGTCTAAGTAACCTTTGAATATTTGTGTTGTAGATCAATGGCTAGCGCAGTAGCACCCCTGAATTTAATGCGTTCCTAGAGAAACCTAAGTTGAAAGATGATGGAAGTAACTTTGTGGACTAGGCCCGTAATCTGAGGATCATCCTCACGGCTTCCCAGAAGACATATGTCCTTGATACACCGCTTGGTGACCAACCCACTGACCTGTCATCCGAAGACGTTATGAATGCTTTGTTGGAAATATGCCCTAGAGGCAATAATAAAATGGTTATTATTGTATTTCCTAGTTCATGATAATTGTCTATTATTCATGCTACAATTGTGTTAACCAGAAACCGTAATACATGTGTGAATACATAGACCATCACATGTCCCTAGTGAGCCTCTAGTTGGCTAGCTCGTTGATCAATAGATGGTCACGGTTTCATGACCATGGACATTGGATGTCGTTGATAACGGGATCACATCATTAGGAGAATGATGTGATGGACAAGACCCAATCCTAAGCATAGCACAAGATCGTGTAGTTCGTTTGCTAAAGCTTTTCAATGTCAAGTATCATTTCCTTAGACCATGAGATTGTGTAACTCCCGGATACCGTAGGAATGCTTTGGGTGTGCCAAACGTCACAACGTAACTGGGTGGCTATAAAGGTACGCTACGGGTATCTCCGAAAGTGTCTGTTGGGTTGACACGAATCAAGACTGGGATTTGTCACTCCGTGTGACGGAGAGGTATCTCTGGGCCCACTCGGTAAGACATCATCATAATGATCTCAATGTGACTAAGGATTTAGCCACGGGATGATGTGTTACGGAACGAGTAAAGAGACTTGCCGGTAACGAGATTGAACAAGGTATGGCGATACCGACGATCGAATCTCGGGCAAGTACCATACCGATAGACAAAGGGAATTGTATACGGGATTGATTGAATCCCTGACATCGTGGTTCATCCGATGAGATCATCGTGGAGTACGTGGGAGCCAACATGGGTATCCAGATCCCGCTGTTGGTTATTGGCCGGAGAGGTGTCTCGGTCATGTCTACGTGTCTCCCGAACCCGTAGGGTCTACACACTTAAGGTTCGATGACGCTAGGGTTATAGGGAAAAGGTATACGTGATTACCGAAGGTTGTTAGGAGTCCCGGATGAGATCCCGGACGTCACGAGGAGCTCCGGAATGGTCCGGAGGTAAAGATTGATATATAGGAAGTCCAGTTTTGGTCACCGGAAAGTTTTCGGGCTCATCGGTAGTGTACCGGGAGTGCCGGGAGGGTGCCGGAGGACCCCCGGGAGGGGTGTGACGACCAAAGGACCACATGGGCTGTTAGATAAAGTGTGCCAGCCCTTATTGGGCTGGGCAAGACTTTTTCTAAAGGCCCATGCGGCTGGAGATAAGGAGATAAGGCAAAAAGGATTTAAAAGGAGGAGATCCACCTCCCTTGTGGGAGGTGGACTCTCCCTTTAATTCAGCCGGCCATCTCCTCTTTGGAGTAGAGGCCAAGCCAGCCCTCCACGTCCCTCCTCCTATATATACTTGAGGTTTTGGATGTTTTGAGACAGGATTTGATCTCTCTCTCTCACGGCGAAGCCCTACCTCTCTTCTTCCTCCTCCGCAGCGCTTAGGCGAAGCCCTGTCGGAATACCTTGCTACTCCACCACCACCACGCCGTCGTGCTGCTGTTGGAGCCCTTCCCCAACCTCTCCTTCCTCCTTGCTGGATCAAGGTGTTGGAGACGTCACTGGGCTGCACGTGTGTTGAACGCGGAGGTGCCGTCCGTTCGGCACTTGATCGGATCTACCGCGATCTGAATCGCTGCGAGTACGACTCCATCAACCGCGTTCTTGTAACGCTTCCGCTTAGCGATCTTCAAAGGTATGAAGATGCAATCTCTCCCCTCTCGTTGCTGGTTTCTCCATAGATAGATCTTGGTGAACGTAGGAAAATTTTGATTTACTACTACGTCTCCCTACAGTGGCATCATGAGCTAGGTCTATGCGTAGAATCTATGCACGAGTAGAACACAAAGCAGTTGTGGGCGTCGAGTTTGTTAATTTGCTTGCCGCTACTAGTCTTATCTTGATTCGGCGGTATTGTGGGATGAAGCGGCCCGGACCAACTTTACACGTACGCTTACGTGAGACCGGTTCCACCGCCTGACATGCACTAGATGCATAAGGTGGCTAGCGGGTGTCTGTCTCTCCTACCTTAGTCGGATCGGATTCGATGAAAAGGGTCCTTATGAAGGGTAAATAGCAATTGGCAAATCACGTTGTGGTGTTGACGTAGGTAAGAAACGTTCTTGCTAGTAACCTATAGCAGCCACGTAAAAAACTTGCAACTACAAATTAGAGGACGTCTAACTTGTTTTTGCAGCATGTGCCTTGTGATGTGATATGGCCAAAGGATGTGATGTGATGCATTGTGATGTATGAATTGATCATGTTCTTGTAATAGGATTCACGACTTGCATGTCGATGATTATGACAACCGGCAGGAGCCATAGGAGTTGTCTTATTTATTGTATGACCTGCGTGTCAATCATAAACGCCATGTAATTACTTTACTTTATTGCTAAGCGTTAGCCATAGTAGTAGAAGTAATAGTTGGCGAGACAACTTCATGAAGAAACAATGATGGAGATCATGATGATGGAGATCATGGTGTCGTGCCGGTGACAGTGATGATCATGGTGCCCCGAAGATGGAGATCATAGGAGCAAAATGATATTGGCCATATCATGTCACTATATTGATTGCATGTGATGTTTATCATGTTTACATCTTATTTGCTTAGAACGACGGTAGTAAATAAGATGATCTCTCAATAAAATTTCAAGAGAAGTGTTCACCCTAACTGTGCACCGTTGCTAAGGATCGTTGTTCCGAAGCACCACGTGATGATCGGGTGTGATAGGTTCTAACGTTCGCATACAACGGGTGTAAGCCAGATTTACACACGCGAAACACTTAGGTTGACTTGACGAGCCTAGCATGTACAGACATGGCCTCGGAACACGGAAGACCGAAAGGTCGAACATGAGTCGTATAGAAGATACGATCAACATGAAGATGTTCACCATGGATGACTAGTCCGTCTCACGTGATGATCGGACACGGGCTAGTTGACATGGATCATGTATCACTTGGAAGACTAGAGAGATGTCTGTCTAAGTGGGAGTTCATTAATTTGATTAAGTGAACTTAATTATCATGAACTTAGTCTAAAATTGTCTTTACAATCTATGATGTAGATCCAATGGCCAACGCGAATGTCACCCTCAATTTCAACGCGTTCCTAGAGAAAACCAAGCTGAAAGATGATGGAAGCAACTATGCGGACTGGGTCCGTAGCTTGAGGATCATCCTCATAGCTTCCAAGAGATTGTATGTCCTAGATGCACCGCTAGGTGACGCACCCGTTCTCCCAGCGGAACAAGATGTTATGAACACTTGGCAATCACGCTGCGATGATTACTCCCTTGTTCAATGCGGCATGCTTTACAGTCTAGAACCGGGGCTCCAAAAGCGTTTTGAGCAACACAGAGCATATGAGATGTTCCAGGAGCTGAAACTGGTTTTTCAAGCTCATGCCCGGGTCGAGAGATATGATGTCTCCGACAAGTTCTTCAGCTGTAAGATGGAGGAGCATAGTTCTGTCAGTGAGCACATCCTCAAGATGTCTGGGCTACACAGCCGCTTGACTCAGCTGGGGGTTAATATCCCGGATGACTCGGTCATTGACAGAATCCTCCAGTCGCTTCCACCTAGCTTCAAGAGCTTTGTGATGAACTACAACATGCAAGGTATGGAGAAGTCCATTCCTGAGTTGTACTCGATGCTGAAATCAGCGGAGGTCGAGATCAAAAAGGAGCATCAAGTGTTGATGGTGAATAAGACCACTAGTTTCAAGAAAGGCAAGGGTAAGAAGAACTTCAAGAAGGACGGCAAAGCTGTTGCCGCGCCCGGTAAGCAAGTTGCCGGGAAGAAGAAGAAAAATGGACCCAAGCCTGAGACTGAGTGCTTTTATTGCAAGGGTACCGGTCACTGGAAGCGGAACTGCCCCAAGTATTTAGCGGATAAGAAGGACGGCAACATTAAAGGTATATGTGATATACTTGTTATTGATGTGTACTTGACCAGCGCTCGTAGTAGCTCCTGGGTATTTGATACCGGTGCAGTTGCTCACATTTGTAACTCCAAGCAGGAGCTGCGGAATAAGCGGAGGCTGGCCAAGGATGAGGTGACGATGCGTGTCGGGAATGGTTCCAAGGTCGATGTGATCGCCGTCGGCACGTTACCTCTACATCTACCTTCGGGATTAGTTTTAAACCTTAATAATTGTTATTTAGTACCAGCTTTGAGCATGAACATTGTATCTGGATCTCGCTTGATGCGAGATGGCTACTCATTTAAATCCGAGAATAATGGTTGTTCTATTTATATGAGAGAAATGTTTTATGCTCATGCCCCGCTGGTCAATGGTTTATTTTTGATGAATCTCGAACGTGATGTTACACATGTCCATAGTGTGAGTACCAAAAAGTGTAAAGTTGATAACGATAGTCCCACTTACATGTGGCACTGCCGTCTTGGCCATATTGGTGTCAAACGCATGAAGAAGCTCCATGCTGATGGAATTTTGGAGTCACTTGATTTCGAATCATTTGACACATGCGAACCATGCCTCATGGGCAAGATGACCAAGACTCCGTTCTCCGGAACAATGGAGCGAGCAACTGACTTGTTGGAAATAATACATACCGATGTATGCGGTCCAATGAGCGTCGAGGCTCGCGGTGGCTACCGTTATGTTCTCACCCTCACTGATGACTTGAGTAGATATGGTTATGTCTACTTAATGAAACACAAGTCTGAAACTTTTGAAAGGTTCAAGGAATTTCAGAGTGAGGTCGAGAATCAACGTGACAGGAAAATAAAATGCCTACGATCTGATCGTGGCGGAGAATATTTAAGTCACGAGTTTGGCACGCACCTTAGGAAATGTGGAATTGTTTCACAACTCACGCCGCCCGGCACACCCCAGCGAAATGGTGTGTCTGAACGTCGTAATCGCACTCTATTGGATATGGTGCGATCTATGATGTCTCTTACCGACTTACCGCTATCATTTTGGGGATATGCATTAGAGACTGCCGCATTCACTTTAAATAGGGCACCGTCTAAATCCGTTGAGACGACACCGTATGAATTGTGGTTTGGAAAGAAACCTAAGCTGTCGTTTCTAAAAGTTTGGGGATGCGATGCTTATGTGAAGAAACTTCAACCTGAGAAGCTCGAACCCAAAGCGGAAAAGTGCGTCTTCATAGGATATCCCAAGGAGACTATTGGGTATACCTTCTACCTACGATCCGAAGGCAAAGTCTTTGTTGCCAAGAATGGATCCTTTCTCGAGAAAGAGTTTCTCTCGAAAGAAGTAAGTGGGAGGAAAATAGAACTTGATGAGGAAATTGTACCTCCACTCGAACCGGAGAGTAGCGCAGCACAGGAAGTTGTTTCTGTGGAGCCTACACCGGCTAGAGAGGAAGTTAATGATGATGATCATGAAACTTCAGATCAAGTTGCTATTCGAAGGTCCACCAGGACACGTTCCGCACCAGAGTGGTACGGCAATCCTGTCCTAGAGATCATGTTGTTGGACAACGGTGAACCTTCGAACTATGAAGAAGCGATGACGGGCCCGGATTCCAACAAATGGCTTGAGGCCATGAAATCCGAGATAGGATCCATGTATGAGAACAAAGTATGGACTTTGGTGGACTTGCCTAATGATAAGCGAGCCATTGAAAACAAATGGATCTTTAAGAAGAAGACTGACGCGGACGGTAATGTCACCGCCTATAAAGCTCGGCTTGTCGCTAAGGGTTATCGACAAGTTCAAGGAGTTGACTACGATGAGACTTTCTCACCCGTAGCGATGCTAAAGTCAGTCCGAATCATGTTAGCAGTTGCCGCATTTTATGATTATGAGATCTGGCAAATGGACGTCAAAACGGCATTCCTTAATGGCTTCCTCAAGGAAGAACTGTATATGATGCAGCCGGAAGGTTTTGTCGATCCTAAAGATGCTAACAAGGTATGCAAGCTCCAGCGCTCCATCTATGGGCTGGTGCAAGCATCTCGGAGTTGGAACATTCGCTTTAATGAGGTGATTAAAGCGTTTGGGTTTGTACAGGTTTATGGAGAACCTTGTATTTACAAGAAAGTGAGTGGGAGCTCTATAGCATTTCTTATATTGTATGTTGATGACATGCTGATAATGGGAAATAATATAGAACTCTTGGAAAGTATCAAGGCCTACTTGAATAAGTGTTTTTCAATGAAGGACCTTGGAGAAGCTGCTTACATATTAGGTATTAAGATCTATAGAGATAGATCGAAACGCCTCATTGGTCTTTCACAAAGCACATACCTTGAAAAGATATTGAAGAAGTTCAATATGCATTAGTCCAAGAAGGGGTTCTTGCCTGTGTTGCAAGGTGTGAGATTGAGTACGACTCAATGCCCGACCACGGCAAAGGATAGAGAAGAGATGAGTGTCATCCCCTATGCTTCAACCATAGGCTCTATCATGTATGCCATGCTGTGTACCAGACCTGATGTGAACCTTGCCATAAGTTTGGTAGGGAGGTACCAAAGTGATCCCGGAGCGGAACACTGGACAGCGGTCAAGAATATCCTGAAGTACCTGAAAAGGACAAAGGACATGTTTCTCATATATGGAGGTGCCGAAGAGCTCGTCGTAAAGGGTTACGTCGACGCTAGCTTCGACACAGATCCGGACGACTCTAAGTCGCAAACCGGATACGTGTATATTTTGAATGGAGGGGCAGTCAGCTGGAGTAGCAGCAAGCAAAGCGTCGTGGCGGCATCTACATGTGAAGCGGAGTACATAGCTGCTTCGGAAGCAGCAAAGGAGGGAGTCTGGATGAAGGAGTTCATCACCGACCTAGGAGTGATTCCAAATGCGTCGGGCCCGATGACTCTACTCTGTGACAACACTGGAGCTATTGCCCTTGCGAAGGAGCCCAGGTTTCACAAGAAGACAAGACACATCAAGCGCCGCTTCAACTCCATCCGTGATTACATTCAGGAGGGAGACATAGATATTTGTAAAGTGCATACGGATCTGAATGTCGCAGATCCGTTGACTAAACCTCTCTCACGAGCAAAACATGATCAACACCAGAACGCTATGGGTGTTCGATTCATCACAATGTAACTAGATTATTGACTCTAGTGCAAGTGGGAGACTGTTGGAAATATGCCCTAGAGGCAATAATAAAATGGTTATTATTGTATTTCCTAGTTCATGATAATTGTCTATTATTCATGCTACAATTGTGTTAACCAGAAACCGTAATACATGTGTGAATACATAGACCATCACATGTCCCTAGTGAGCCTCTAGTTGGCTAGCTCGTTGATCAATAGATGGTCACGGTTTCATGACCATGGACATTGGATGTCGTTGATAACGGGATCACATCATTAGGAGAATGATGTGATGGACAAGACCCAATCCTAAGCATAGCACAAGATCGTGTAGTTCGTTTGCTAAAGCTTTTCAATGTCAAGTATCATTTCCTTAGACCATGAGATTGTGTAACTCCCGGATACCGTAGGAATGCTTTGGGTGTGCCAAACGTCACAACGTAACTGGGTGGCTATAAAGGTACGCTACGGGTATCTCCGAAAGTGTCTGTTGGGTTGACACGAATCAAGACTGGGATTTGTCACTCCGTGTGACGGAGAGGTATCTCTGGGCCCACTCGGTAAGACATCATCATAATGAGCTCAATGTGACTAAGGAGTTAGCCACGGGATGATGTGTTACGGAACGAGTAAAGAGACTTGCCGGTAACGAGATTGAACAAGGTATGGCGATACCGACGATCGAATCTCGGGCAAGTACCATACCGATAGACAAAGGGAATTGTATACGGGATTGATTGAATCCCTGACATCGTGGTTCATCCGATGAGATCATCGTGGAGTACGTGGGAGCCAACATGGGTATCCAGATCCCGCTGTTGGTTATTGGCCGGAGAGGTGTCTCGGTCATGTCTACGTGTCTCCCGAACCCGTAGGGTCTACACACTTAAGGTTCGATGACGCTAGGGTTATAGGGAAAAGGTATACGTGATTACCGAAGGTTGTTAGGAGTCCCGGATGAGATCCCGGACGTCACGAGGAGCTCCGGAATGGTCCGGAGGTAAAGATTGATATATAGGAAGTCCAGTTTTGGTCACCGGAAAGTTTTCGGGCTCATCGGTAGTGTACCGGGAGTGCCGGGAGGGTGCCGGAGGACCCCCGGGAGGGGTGTGACGACCAAAGGACCACATGGGCTGTTAGATAAAGTGTGCCAGCCCTTATTGGGCTGGGTAAGACTTTTGCTAAAGGCCCATGCGGCTGGAGATAAGGAGATAAGGCAAAAAGGATTTAAAAGGAGGAGATCCACCTCCCTTGTGGGAGGTGGACTCTCCCTTTAATTCAGCCGGCCATCTCCTCTTTGGAGTAGAGGCCAAGCCAGCCCTCCACGTCCCTCCTCCTATATATACTTGAGGTTTTGGATGTTTTGAGACAGGATTTGATCTCTCTCTCTCACGGCGAAGCCCTACCTCTCTTCTTCCTCCTCCGCAGCGCTTAGGCGAAGCCCTGTCGGAATACCTTGCTACTCCACCACCACCACGCCGTCGTGCTGCTGTTGGAGCCCTTCCCCAACCTCTCCTTCCTCCTTGCTGGATCAAGGTGTTGGAGACGTCACCGGGCTGCACGTGTGTTGAACGCGGAGGTGCCGTCCGTTCGGCACTTGATCGGATCTACCGCGATCTGAATCGCTGCGAGTACGACTCCATCAACCGCGTTCTTGTAACGCTTCCGCTTAGCGATCTTCAAAGGTATGAAGATGCAATCTCTCCCCTCTCGTTGCTGGTTTCTCCATAGATAGATCTTGGTGAACGTAGGAAAATTTTGATTTACTACTACGTCTCCCAACATGCTTGGGAGACACGTTCTGGAGATTACTCAATAGTTCAATGTGCAATGTTGTATGGCTTAGAACCAAGACTTCAAAGACGTTTTGAACGTCATGGAGCATATGAGATGTTCCAAGAATTGGAGTTTATCTTGAAGAAGAATGCCTGGATCGAGAGGTATGAGACCTCCGATAAATTCTATGCTTGCAAAATGGAGGAGAATGGGTCTGTCAGTGAACATATACTCAGAATGTTTGGGTTTTCGACCCGTCTGGCGGAGTTAGGGATGCCCCTTCCGCCGGAGGCGATCACTGACAGAGTTCTTCAATCATTGCCACCTAGCTACAAGAGCTTTGTGATGAACCATAACATGCACAGGATGAACAAGTCAGTCGCCGAGCTGTTTGCGATGCTGAAAGTCGCTGAGTCTGAAATCCAGAAAGAACATCAAGTGTTGATGGTCAATATGTTGGGGAACGTAGTAGTAAATCAAAAAAATTCCTACGACCACCAAGATCAATCTATGGAGAAACCAGCAAACGAGCAAGGGGAGAGTGCATCTTCATACCTTTGAAGATCGCCAAGCGGAAGCGTTGCTAGAACGCGGTTGGTGGAGTTGTACTCGCGGCGATTCAGATCGCGGTGGATTCCGATCTAAGCGTCGAACAACGGCGCCTCTGTGTTCAACACATGTGCAGCCCGGTGATGTATCCTACGCCTTGATCCAGAAAGGAGGAAGGAGAGGTTGAGGGAGAGCTCCGGTAGCACGATGGCATGGTGACGGTGGAGCTACGTGACACTCCGGCAGGGCTTCGCCAAGCACTACGGAGGACGAAGAGAGGGAGGAGTAGGGCTGCGCCGAGAGAGAGGGAAACTCATGTGTTTGCAGCCCCAAAACCCACCACTATATATAGGAGGAGGGGACGAGGGTGCCCACCCCTAGGGTTCCCCCCTAGGTGGTGCGGCAGCCCCTAGATGGAATTTGGGGCGGTGGCCAAGAGGGGGAGAGGGGAGGGCGGCGCCCTAGATGGGCCTAAGGCCCATCTGGACCTAGGTTTGCCCCCTCTCCTCCCTTGCTGAACCTTGGGCCCTTGTGGGTGGTGTACCAGCCCACCTAGGGGCTGGTTCTCTCCCACTTGTGGCCCATGCAGCCCTCTGGGGCCCGTGGCCCCTCCCGGTGTACCCCCGAAACCCTTCCGATGGTCCCGGTACGTTACCGGTGATGCCCGGAACAATTCCGGAGACCAAATCCTCTCTTCCTATATATGAATCTTTACCTCCAGACCATTCCGGAGCTCCTCGTGACGTCCGTGATCTCAGCCAGGACTCCGAACAACCTTCGGTAACCACGTACACTATTTCCCTATAACCCTAGCGTCATCGAACCTTAAGTGTGTAGACCCAACGGGTTCGGGAGACACGTAGACATGATCGAGACACTCTCTGGTCAATAACCAAAAGCGGTATCTGGATACCCATGTTGGCTCCCACATGCTCCACGATGATCTCATCGGATGAACCACGATGTTGGGGATTCAATCAATCCCGTATACAATTCCCTTTGTCTACCGGTATGACACTTGCCCGAGATTCGATCGTCGGTATCCCTATACCTTGTTCAATCTCGTTATCGCCAAGTCTCAATACTCGTTCCGTAACACATCATCCCGTGGCTAACTCCTTAGTCACATTGAGCTCATTATGATGATGTCTTACCGAGTGGGCCCAGAGATACCTCTCCGTCACACGGAGTGACAAATCTCAGTCTCGATTCGTGCCAACCCAACAGACACTTTCGGAGATACCCGTAGTGCACCTTTATAGCCACCCAGTTATGTTGTGACGTTTGGCACACCCAAAGCATTCCTACAGTATCCGGGAGTTGCACAATTTCATGGCCTAAGGAAACGATACTTGACATTAGAAAAGCTTTAGCAGACAAACTACATGATCTTGTGCTGTGCTTAGGATTGGGTCTTGTCCATCACATCATTCTCCTAATGATGTGATCCCGTTATCAATGACATCCAATGTCCATGGCCATGAAACCGTGACCATCTAGTGATCAACGAGCTAGCCAACTAGAGGCTCGCTAGGGACATGTTGTGGTCTATGTATTCACACATGCATTACGGTTTCCGTTTAATACAATTATAGCATGAACAATAGACAATTATCATGAAGAAGGAAATACAATAATAACCATTTTATTATTGCCTCTAGGGCATATATCCAATAGTCTCCCACTTGCACTAGTCAATAATCTAGTTACATTGTGATGAATCGAACACCCATAGAGTTCTGGTGTTGATCATGTTTTTCTCGTGAGAGAGGTTTAGTCAACGGATCTACGACATTCGAGTCCGTATGTACTTTACAAATATCTATATCTCCTTCCTGAATGTAATCACGGATGGAGTAGAAGCGGCGCTTGGTGTGTCTTGTCTTCTTGTGAAACCTGGGCTCCTTCGCAAGGGCAATAGCTCCAGTGTTGTCACAGAATAGAGTCATCGGGCCCAACGCTTTGGGAATCACTCCTAGGTCGGTGATGAACTCCTTCATCCAGACTCCTTTCTTTGCTGCTTCCGAAGCAGCTATGTACTCCGCTTCACATGTAGATGCCGCCACGACGCTTTGCTTGCTGCTACACCAGCTGACTGCCCCTCCGTTCAAAATATACACGTATCCGGTTTGCGACTTGGAGTCGTCCGGATCTATGTCGAAGCTAGCATCGACGTAACCCTGTACGACGAGCTCTTCGGTACCTCCATATATGAGAAACATGTCCTTCGTCCTTTTCAGGTACTTAAGGAAATTCTTGACCGCTATCCAGTGTTCCGCTTCGGGATCACTTTGGTACCTCCCTACCAAACTTATGGCAAGGTTCACATCAGGTGTGGTACACAGCATGGCATACATAATAGAGCCTATCGCTGAAGCATAGGGGATGACACTCATCTTTTCTCTATCCTCTGCCATGGTCGGGAATTGAGTCATACGCAATCTCACACCCTGTAACACAGGCAAGAACCCCTTCTTGGACAGATCCATATTGAACTTCTTTAATATCTTGTCAAGGTATGTGCTTTGTGAAAGACCTATGAGGCATCTCCATCTATCTCTATAGATCTTGATGCCTAATACGAAAGCAGCTTCTCCAAGGTCCTTCATTCAAAAACTCTTGTTCAAGTAGGCCTTTATGCTTTCCAAAAGTTCTATATCATTTCCGATCAACAATATGTCATCCACATACAATATGAGAAATGCTACAGAGCTCCCACTCACTTTCTTGTAAATACAGGGTTCTCCATAAACCTGTATAAATCCAAACGCTTTAATCACCTCATTAAAGCGAATGTTCCAACTTCGAGATGCTTGCACTAGCCCATAGATGGAGCGCTGGAGCTTGCATACTTTGTTAGCGCCCTTAGGATCGACAATACCTTCCGGCTGCATGATATACAGTTCTTCCTTAGGGAAGCCATTAAGGAATGCCGTTTTGACATCCATTTGCCAGATCTCATAATCATAAAATGCGGCAATTGCTAACATGATTCGGACGGACTTCGCCATTGCTACGGGTGAGAAAGTCTCATCGTAGTCAACTCCTTGAACTTGTCGATAACCCTTAGCGACAAGCCGAGCCTTATAGACAGTCACATTACCATCTGCGCCAGTCTTCTTCTTAAATATCCAATAATTTTCTATGGCTCGCCAATCATCGGGCAAGTCCACCAAAGTCCATACTTTGTTCTCATACATGGATCCTATCTCGGATTTCAAGGCTTCGAGCCATTTGTTGGAGTCCGGGCCTGCCATCGCTTCTTCATAGTTCGAAGGTTCACTGTTGTCCAACAACATGATCTCCAGGACAGGGTTGCCATACCACTCTGGTGCGGAACGTGTCCTTGTGGACATTCGAGTTTCAACAGCAACTTGATCTGAAGTTTCATGATCATCATCATTATCTTCCTCTCCAGACAGTGCAGCCTCCACAGAAACAACTTCCTATGCTGCGCTACTCTCCGGTTCAAGTGGAGGTACAATTACCTCATCAAGTTCTATTTTCCTCCCACTTCTTTCGAGAGAAACTCTTTCTCTAGAAAGGATCCATTCTTGGCAACAAAGATTTTGCCTTCGGATCTGAGGTAGAAGATATACCCAACAGTTTCTTTGGGGTATCCTATGAAGACGCACTTTTCCGCTTTGGGTTCGAGCTTCTCAGGTTGAAGTTTCTTCACATAAGCATCGCAACCCCAAACTTTTAGAAACGACAGCTTAGGTTTCTCTCCAAACCATAATTCAGATGGTGTCGTCTCAACGAACTTTGACAGTGCCCTATTTAAAGTGAATGCGGCAGTCTCTAATGCATATCCCCAAAATGATAGCGGTAAGTCGGTAAGAGACATCATAGATCGCACCATATACAATAGAGTGCGATTATGACGTTCAGACACACCATTTCGCTGAGGTATGCCACGCGGCGCGAGTTGTGAAACAATTCCACATTTCCTTAGGTGCGTGCCAAACTCGTGACTCAAATATTCTCCGCCATGATCAGATCGTAGGCACTTTATTTTCCTGTCACGTTGATTCTCTACCTCACTCTGAAATTCCTTGAACTTTTCAAAGGTTTCAGACTTGTGTTTCTTTAAGTAGACATACCCATATCTGCTCAAGTCATCACTGAGGGTGAGAACATAATGGTAGCCACCGCAAGCCTCGACGCTCATTGGACCGCACACATTGGTATGTATTATCTCCAATAAGTCGGTCGCTCGCTCCATTGTTCCGGAGAACGGAGTCTTGGTCATCTTGCCCATGAGGCATGGTTCGCACGTGTCAAATGATTCAAAATCAAGAGACTCCAAAAGTCCATCAGCATGGAGCTTCTTCATGCGTTTGACACCAATATGACCAAGGCGGCAGTGCCACATGTAAGTGATACTATCGTTATCAACCTTACATCTTTTGGTACTCACACTATGGACATGTGTAACATCACGTTCGAGATTCATCAAAAATAAACCATTGACCAGTGGGGCATGACCATAAAACATTTCTCTCATATAAATAGAACAACCATTATTCTCAGATTTAAATGAGTAGCCATCTCGCATCAAGCGAGATCCAGATACAATGTTCATGCTCAAAGCTGGTACTAAATAACAATTATTAAGGTTTAAAACTAATCCCGAAGGTAGATGTAGAGGTAGCGTGCCGACGGCGATCACATCGACCTTGGAACCATTCCCGACGCGCATCGTCACCTCGTCCTTTGCCAGTCTTCGCTTATTCCGCGACTCCTACCTGGAGTTACAAATGTGAGCAACTGCACCGGTATCGAATACCCAGAAGCTACTACGAGCGCTGGTTAGGTACACATCAATAACAAGTATATCACATATACCTTTAACTTTGCCGGCCTTCTTATCCGCTAAGTACTTGGGGCAGTTCCGCTTCAAGTGACCGGTACCCTTGCAATAAAAGTACTCAGTCTCAGGCTTGGGGCCATTCTTGTTCTTCTTCCCGGCAACTTGCTTACCGGGCACGGCAACAACTTTTCCGTCCTTCTTGAAGTTCTTCTTACCCTTGACTTTCTCGAAACTAGTGGTCTTATTCACCATCAACACTTGATGCTCCTTTTTGATCTCGACCTCTGCTGATTTCAGCATCGAGTACAACTCAGGAATCGACTTCTCCATACCCTGTATGTTGGAGTTCATCACAAAGCTCTTGTAGCTAGGTGGAAGCGACTGGAGGATTTTGTCAATGACCGAGTCATCTGGGAGATTAACTCCTAGCTGAGTCAAGCGGTTGTGCAACCCAGACATTTTGAGTACGTGCTCATTGACAAAACTATTTTCCTCGATCTTACAACTAATGAACTTGTCGGAGACATCATATCTCTCGACCCGGGCATGAGCTTGGAAAACCAGTTTCAGCTCTTGGAACATCTCATATGCTCCGTGTTGCTCAAAACGCTTTTGGAGCCCCGGTTCTAAACTATAAAGCATGCCGCACTAAATTAGGGAGTAATCATCACAGCTCGTCTACCAAGCGTTCATAATGTCTTGTTCCACTAGGAGAGTGGGTGCGTCACCTAGCAGTGCATCAAGGACATACAATCTTTTGGAAGCTATGAGGACGATCCTCAAGCTACGGACCCAGTCCGCATAGTTGCTTCCATCATCTATTAGCTTGGTTTTCTCTAGGAACGCGTTGAAGTTGAGGGTGACATTAGCGTTGGCCATTGGATCTACAATATAGATTGTAACGACAATTTTACACTAAGTTCATGATAATTAAGTTCACATAATCAAATTATTTAATGAACTCCCACTTAGATAGACATCTTTCTAGTCATCCAAGTGACACATGATCCACGTCAACTAGCCCGTGTCCGATCATCACGTGAGACGGACTAGTCGTCCATGGTGAACATCTCCATATCGATCGTATCTTCTATACGACTCATGTTCGACCTTTCGGTCTTCCGTATTCCGAGGCCATGTCTGTACATGATAGGCTCATCAAGTCAACCTAAGTGTATCGCGTGTGTAAATCTGGCTTACACCCATTGTATGTGAACGTTAGAACCTATCACACCCGATCATCATGTGGTGCTTCGGAACAACGATCCTTAGCAACGGTGCACAGTTAGGATGAACACATTTCTTGAAATTTTATTGAGAGATCATCTTATTTAGCTACCATATTTCTAAGAAAATAAGATGTAAACATGATAAACATCACATGCAATCAATATAGTGACATGATATGGCCAATATCATCTTGCTCCTTTGATCTCCATCTTCGGGGCACCATGATCATCACTGTCACCGGCATGACACCATGATCTCCATCATCGTGTCTTCATGAAGTTGTCTTGCCAACTATCACTTCTACTAATATGGCTAACGTTTAGCAATAAAGGAAAGTAATTACATGGCGTTTATGATTGACACGCGGGTCATACAATAAATTAAGACAACTCCTATGGCTCCTATCGGTTGTCATACTCATCGACATGCAAGTCATGAATCCTATTACAAGAACATGATCAATCTCATACGTCACGATGCATCACATCACATTCTTTGGCCATATCACATCACACGGCATATACTGCAAAAACAAGTTAGACGTCCTCTAATTTGTTGTTGCAAATTTTTACGTGGCTGCTATAGGTTTCTCGCAAGAACGTTTCTTACCTACGTCAAAACCACAACGTGATATGCCAATTGCTATTTACCCTTCATAAGGACCCTTTTCATCGAATCCGATCCGACTAAGGTCGTAGAGACAGACACCTGCTAGCCACCTTGTGCAACAAGTGCATGGCAGGCGGTGGAACCGGTCTCACGTAAGCGTACGTGTAAAGTTGGTCCGGGCCGCTTCATCCCACAATACCGCCGAATCAAGATAAGACTAGTAATGGCAAGCAAATTAACAAGATCGACGCCCACAACAACTTGTGTTCTACTCATGCATAGATTCTACGCATAGACCTTGCCCATGATGCCACTATTGGGGAACGTAGTAGTAAATCAAAAAAAATCCTACGACCACCAAGATCAATCTATGGAGAAACCAGCAAACGAGCAAGGGGAGAGTGCATCTTCATACCTTTGAAGATCGCTAAGAGGAAGCATTGCTAGAACGCGGTTGGTGGAGTCGTACTCGCAGCGATTCTGATCGCGGTGGATTACGATCTAAGCGTCGAACAACGACGCCTCTGCGTTCAACACACGTGCAGCCCAGTGACATGTCCTACGCCTTGATCCAGCAAGGAGGAAGGAGAGGTTGAGGGAGAGCTCCGGCAGCACGATGGCATGGTGACGGTGGAGCTACGTGGCACTCCGGCAAGGCTTCGCCAAGCACTACGGAGGACGAGGAGAGGGAGGAGTAGGGCTGCGCCGAGAGAGAGGGAAACTCGTGTGTTTGTAGCCCCAAAACTTACCACTATATATAGGAGGAGGGGAGGAGGGAGCCCACCCCTAGAGTTCCCCCCTAGGTGGTGCGGCAGCCCCTAGATGGGACTTGGGGCGGCGGCTAAAAGGGGGAGAGGGGAGGGCGGCGCCCAAAATGGGCCTAAGGCCCATCTGGACCTAGGGTTTGCCCCCTCTCCTCCCTTGCTGCGCCTTGGGCCCTTGTGGAGGGGCGCACTAGCCCACCTAGGGGCTGGTTATCTCCCACTTGTGCCCATGCAGCCCTCTCGGGCTGGTGGCCCCTCTCGGTGGACCCGCGGAACCCTTCCGGTTGTCCCGGTACGTTACCGGTGATGCCCGGAACACTTCCGGTGACCAAATCCTCACTTCCTATATATGAATCTTTACCTCTGAACCATTACGGAACTCCTCGTGATGTCCAGGATCTCATTCGGGACTCCGAACAACCTTCAGTAATCACGTACACTATTTCCCTATAACCCTAGCGTCATCGAACGTTAAGTGTGTAGACCCTACGGGTTCGGGAGACACGTAGACATGACCGAGACACTCTCCGGTCAATAACCAACAGCGGGATCTGGATACCCATGCTGGCTCCCACATGCTCCATGATGATCTCATCGGATGAACCATGACGTCGGGGACTCAATCAATCCCGTATACAATTCCCTTTGTCTACCGGTATGACACTTGCCCGAGATTCGATCGTCGGTATCCCTATACCTTGTTCAATCTCGTTACCGGCAAGTCTCTTAACTCGTTCCGTAACACATCATCCCATGGCTTACTCCTTAGTCACATTGAGCTCAGTATGATGATGTCTTACCAAGTGGGCCCAGAGATACCTCTCCATCACACGGAGTGACAAATCCCAGTCTCGATTCGTGCCAACCCAACAGACACTTTCGGAGATTGAATGAATTTAAGAAAAAACAGAAAAAACAAGGGCTATACAGGCTCTTTGTCGTCTGCTGGCAGATGGCAAAGAGCTTTGTCGTCTGCCAGCAGACGGCAAAGCTGCCACGTGGCAGCTACCTATGCAACCTGGGTAGGCACTGGGCTGGCCTATGTGGTTGCTTTGTCGTCCGCTAGCAGACGACAAAGAACTTTGCATATTTGCTGTCTGCTAGCAGACGGAAAAGCTGCCACGTGGCAGCTACCTAGGGGAATCCCTTTGCCGTCTGCTAGCAGACGGCAAAGACCTTTGCATCTTTGTCGTTCGCCAGCTGACGACAAAGCACGCTGTTAACCCCTAACAGACCTGAGCTGCCACGTGTGCCGTCTATGACCTTTGTCGTCTGCTAGTAGACGGCAAAGACCTTTGGATCTTTGCCATCCGCTAGCAGATGGCAAAGTGCCCTTTGCCGTAGCCTGTTTAGCCGGATGTGGGGCCGTCTGCTTGCTGACGACAAAGGCCTTTGCTGTCCGCCAAGCATGCCTTTGCCGTCAGCCTTGGCAGATGGCAAAGTTGCTGATTACAGTAGTGATGCTTTGATCACCTCATCAAAACGCAGATTCCAACTCCGAGATGCGTGCACCAGTCCATAAATGGATCGCTAGAGTTTGCAAAGTTTGTCAGCATTCTCTAGATCGACAAAACCTTCTGGTTGTATCATATACAAATCTTCCTTAAGAAAACCGTTAAGGAACGCTGTTTTGACATCTATCTGCCAAATTTCATAGTCGAAATATCCAGCTATTGCTAACATGACTCTGACGGACTTAAGCATCGCTACGGGTGAGAAGGTCTCATCGTAGTCAACTCCTTCAACTTGTGAAAACCCCTTTGCCATAAGTCGAGCTTTATAGACAGTGACATTACCGTCCGCGTCCGTCTTCCTCTTAAAGATCCATTTGTTCTGAATGGCCTTTCGCCCTTCAGGTAATACTTCCAAAGTCCATACTTTGTTTTCATACATGGATCCCATCTCGAATTTCATGGCCTCTAACCATTTCTTGGAATCCGGGCCCATCATCACTTCTCCATAGCTCGTAGGTTACCATACCACTCAGGAGTAGTACGTGCCCCTGTCGACCTACGAGGTTTAATAGTAACTTGATCAGAAGTTTCATGGTCATCATCATTAACTTCCTCCTCAACTGTCATAGGCTTCGAAGAAACATCTTTCTGCGCTGCGCTACTCTTAGGTTGAAGCAAAGGTTCAATAACCTCATCAATTTCTATTTTCCTCCCACTCAATTATTTCGAGAGAAACTCATTCTCAAGAAATGTTCCGTTCTTTGCGACAAACACTTTGCCTTCGGATCTGAGATAGAAGGTATACCCAACTGTCTCTTTTGCGTATCCTATGAAGACGCATTTCTCCGCTTTGGGTTCCAGCTTTTCAGGCTGAAGCTTTTTGACATAAGCATCACATCCCCAAACTTTAAGAAACAACAACGTTGGCTTCTTGCCAAACCACAGTTCATATGGCGTCGTCTCAACGGATTTCGATGGTGCCCTATTTAAAGTGAATGCAACTGTCTCTAATGCATAACCCCAAAACGATAGTGGCAGATCAGTAAGAGACATGATAGAACGCACCATATCTAATAAGGTTCGATTACGATGTTCGGACACACCATTACGCTGTGGTGTTCCAGGCGTTGTCAACTATGAAACAATTCCACACTGTCTTAAGTGACTGCCAAACTCATAACTCAGATATTCACCTCCTCGATCAGATGGCATGAATTTAATCTTCTTGTTACGATGATTCTCAACTTCACTCTGAAATTGCTTGAACTTTTCAAACGTTTCAGACTTGTGCTTCATTAACTAAATATACCCATATCTATTTAAGTCATCAGTGAAGGTGAGAAAATAACTATATCCACCGCGCACCTCAATGCTCATTGGACCGCACACATCAGTATGTATGATTTCCGATAAGTCACTCACCCATTCCATTGTTCCAAAGAACGGCGTTTTAGTCATCTTGCCCATGATGCATGCTTCACATGTGTCAAGTGATTGAAAATCAAGTGACTCTAAAATTCCATCAGCATGGAGCTTCCTCATGCGTTTTACACCAATATGACCCAAACGGCAGTGCCACAAGAAAGTGGTATTATCACTATCAACTCTACATCTTTTGGCGTTAATGTTATGAACATGTGTATCATCACTATCAAGATTCAACATGAATAAACCCCTCACATTGGGTGCATGACCATAAAAGATATCACTCATATAAATAGAACAACCATTATTCTCAGATTTAAATGAGTAACCGTCTCGCAATAAACAAGACCCAAATATAATGTTTATGCTTAACGCGGGCACTAAATAACAATTATTAAGGTTCATCACTAATCCCGATGGTAATCGAAGAGAGAGTGTGCCGACGGCGATCACATCAACCTTGGAACCATTTCCCATGTGCATCGTCACTTTGTCCTTTGCCAGTCTTCGTCTATTCCGTAGTTCCTGCTTTGAGTTACAAATGTGAGCAACCGAACCGGTATCAAATATCCAGGCACTACTACGAGAGTTGGTAAGGTACACATCAATAACATGTATGTCATATATACCTTGTTTGTTGTTGGCCGCCTTCTTGTCAGCCAGATACTTGGGACAGTTCTGCTTCCAGTGACCAGTTCCCTTGCAATGAAAGCACTCAATTTCTGGCTTGGGTCCAGCCTTGGGTTTCTTCAATGGAGGAGCAACTCCTTTGCCACCCTTCTTGGAGTTACCCTTCTTGACCTTGCCATTCTTCTTGAAACTAGTGGTTTTATTGACCATCAACACTTGATGTACTTTCTGGATTTTAGACTCAGCGACTTTCAGCATCGCAAACAGCTCGGCGACTGACTTGTTCATCCCATGTATGTTATAGTTCATCACAAAGCTCTTGTAGCTAGGTGGCAGTGACTTAAGAACTCTATCAGTGATTGCCTCCGGTGGAAGGGGCATCCCTAACTCCGCCAGACGGGTCGAGTACCCAGACATTCTGAGTATATGTTCACTAATAGACACGTTCTCCTCCATTTTGCAAGCATAGAATTTATCGGAGGTCTCATACCTCTCGATCTGGGCATTCTTATTAAAGATAAACTCCAACTCTTGGAACATCTCATATGCTCCATGACGTTCAAAACGTCTTTGAAGTCCCGGTTCAAAGCCATACAAAATTGCACATTGAACTATTGAGTAATCTCCAGAACGTGTCTCCCAGGCGTTCTTAACGTCTTCGGATAACAGGTCAGTGGGTTGGTCACCAAGCAGTGCATCAAGGACATATGGCTTCTGGGAAGCCGTGAGGATAATCCTCAGATTATGGGCCCAGTCCACAAAGTTACTTCCATCATCTTTCAACTTAGTTTTCTCTAAGAACGCATTAAAATTCAGGGGTGCTACTGCGCGATCCATTGATCTACAACATAAATATGCAAAGGTTACTTAGACTATTGTTCAAGATAATGAGTTTAGTTAATCAAATTACTAATGCTCCCACTCAAATTGATATCCCTCAGGTCATATGAGTGATACATGATCCAAATTCACGAACTCAAGTCCAATCATCACGTGAGTTGAGGTGGTTTCAATGGTGAACATCATCATGTTGATCATATCTACTATATGACTCATGTTCGACCTTTCGGTCTCTTGTGTTCCGAGGCCATGTCTGTACATGCTAGGCTCGTCAAGTTTAACCCGAGTGTTTTGCATGTGCAACACTGGCTTGCACCCGTTGTATGTGAACGTAGAGTCTATCACACCCAATCATCACAAGGTGTCTCGACACGACGAACTTTCGCAACGGTGCACACTCGGGGAGAACACAATTTATCTTGAAATTTAAGTGAGAGATCACCTTACAATGCTACCGTCGTCCTAAGCAAAACAAGGTGCATAAAAGTATTAACATCACATGCAAATGAAAAGTGACATGATATGGCCATGAACTTGTGCTTTTGATCTCCATCTTGAAAGCACCGGCATGATCTCCATCGTCACCGGCCTGACACCATGATCTCCATCAACGTGTCGCCATCGGGGTTGTCGCGCCCACCATGCTCATACTACTATAGCTACTATTTAGCGATAAAGTAAAGCATTACATAGCGCTTAATGATTGACACACAGGTCATACAATAATTAAAGACAACCCTATGGCTCCTGCCGGTTGCCATACTCATCGACATGCAAGTCGTGATATTCTATACAACACATGATCATCTCATACATCACATATATCTCATCATGTAATTGGCCATATCACATCACAACATACCCTGCAAAAACAAGTTAGATGTCCTCTAATTGTTGTTGCAAGTTTTACGTGGCTGCTATGGGTATCTAGCAAGAACAATTCTCACCTACGCAAAACATAAACAGTGATACATAAGTTGCTTTTCAACCTACTCAAGGGCCGCCTTTGTCGAATCTGATCCAACTAAAGTAGGAGAGACAGACACCCGCCAGCCATCTTTGTGCAATGAAGTCACACGACAGTCGATGGAACATGTCTCTTGTAAGCATACGAGTAAGGTTGGTCCGGGCTGCTTCATCCCACAATACCGCTGAACCAAAACACGACCAAGGGAGGAAGCAATCTAAGCATCAATGCCCACAAACTCTTTGTGTTCTACTCAAGATCTCATGTACACATAGACATAGCTCATGATGCCACTGTTGGGGAACGTTTCATGCGAAGCAAAAAATTTCCTATGCACACGCAAGATCTATCCATGGTGATGAGCATCTACGAGAGGGAGAGTGGATCTACATACCCTTGTAGATCGCTAAGCAGGAAGTGTTAAGAAACGCGGTTGATATAGTCGAACGTCTTTGCGATCCAAATCGCCGAGCGTCTCGCGATCCAATCACGATCCGTCCCGATCTAGCACCGAACGGACGGCACCTCCGCGTTCAGCACACGTGCAGCTCGATGACGATCTCTGCCTTGTTTATCCAGCAAGAGAGAGCGGAGAGGTAGAAGATTCCTCTGGCGGCGCGACGGCACGGCGGCAATGGTGGTGGAGAAATTCCAGCAGGGCTTCACCTAAGCACCGCTAAAACTAGACTAGAGGAGAAACTACGATCTAGAGTAAGGTAGCACGTGGCTGTTTTTCTGTGTCAAAAAACCCTCAAACCTCTAGTATATATAGGAGGAGCAGAGGAGGAGGCTTGGCCGCCGTCGGCCCAGCCCTTTGGCGTCGGCCGAAGTGGAGGGAGGAGTCCTACTCTTCCACTCCTAGTCGGATTAGGACTCCTTCCTTATTTTAGCCTTTTTCCACCTTTTCCACCTTGGGATTTCTTTCCAGCCGCATGGGCTTCCTGTGGGGCGTCGGCCAGCCCACTAAGGGCTGGTGTACCTTCTCCCACAACCCATGTAGCCTCTTGGGTCGAAATACCCTTCCCAATGGTCCCCCGGTACCCTGCCGGCACTCCCAGTACACTAGCGATGAGCCCGAAACTTTTCCGGTGACCAAAACAGGACTTCCTATATATCAATCTTTACCTCCAGACCATTCCGGAGCTCTTCGTGACTTCTAGGGTATCATACGGGACTCCGAACAACCTTCGGTCACCATCATACAACCTGCGGGTTCGAGAACTAGGCAGACATGACCGAGACACCTCTACGGTCAATAACCAATAGCAGGACCTGGATGCCCATATTGATTCCTACATATTCTACGAAGATCTTTATCGGTCGAACCTCTATGTCAAGGATTCAGTTAATCCCGTACGATGTTCCCTTTGTTCTTCGGTATGTTACTTGCCCGAGATTCGATCGTCGGTATCTCCATACCTAGTTCAATCCGTTGCCGGCAAGTCTCTTTACTTGTTCCGTAATACAAGATCTCGTGGCTAACACTTAGTCACATTTCTTGCAAGGCTTATTGTGATGTTGTATTACTGAGTGGGCCCTGAGATACCTCTCCATCACACGGGGTAACACATCCCAGTGTTGATCCATGCCAACCCAGCAGACACCCATGAAGATACTTGTAGAGCACCTTTATAGTCACCCAGTTAGATTGTCATGTTTGATACACACAAGGCACTCCTCCGGTGTCCGTGAGTTGCATGATCTCATAGTCATAGGAACATATAGTTGACATGTAGAAAACTGTAGCAATAAACAGACACGATCATATGCTACGTTTATAGTTTGGGTCTTGTCCATCAGATCATTCTTCTAATGATGTGATCCCGTTATCAAATGACATCTCATGTCAATGTCTAGGAAACCTTGACCATCTTTGATCAACGAGCTAGTCTACTAGAGGCATACTAGGGACATAGTTGTGTCTATGTATCCACACATGCAGCATGTTTCCAATCAATACAATTATAGCATGGATAATAAACGATTATCATGAACAAGGAAATAAAATAATAACCATTTTGTTATTGCCTCTAGGGCATATTTCCAACAAACATCTCCATGTTGATCGCATCTACTATACGACTCATGTTCGAACTTTTGGTCTCTCGTGTTCCGAGGCCATGTTTGTACATGCTAGGCTCGTCAAGTCAACTTAAGTGTTTCACGTGTGTTTCATAGGGTCAGTCATGTCAGGCTCAGAAGATAGTCAGAATTTGCGGGAGCAGAACGTTGAGATGAGTTCAGGCACTAGTCCTGAGTCCAGTTCTTCCATAGATCCAGGCACTCCGAGTTCTCATGGGTTGCCTAAAGCTGCCACGAGGACAAGGAAGAGACTCAACTCAGAAGAAGAAGATTCTGATTTTGTCCCAGAAGATGTTCTTGCTAAGAAGCAAGAGAAGGCTGCAAGGAAGTCTGCCAATGAGGCCACCTCATCTAGGAGGGTGGTCAGAAAAAATTATGCACCTCCAGAGACTTTCAGAGCACCTGAGAGTGCTAGGGCAACAATGACTATTGAGCTCCCGAGGAAGTCCTTGCCTAAGAAGGCACGAGAGAAGAAGATAGCCAAGAAGAGGATCATCTGTGTGATGGGCAGACCTACGTCTATGTATGAGGATCCAGAGGAGGCTGCTGGTGCTGCTGCTGAGGAGGAGGAAGAGGAGGAACCTGCTGCTAAGGCCCCTCCTAAGAAGAAGGCTAAGAAACTTATTGTTGATGCTATGCCTAAGTCTGGTCCCTCCAAAAGCACCAAGGCTACATCTAAGAAAGTTGTTGCATAGAAGTCCAAGAGGACTACCAGAGATATACCTGCTTCTGAGAAGAACAAGAAGTCCACTTTCAGAGAAGCAGATGATGATGAAGATGATATGTCTGTTCTGATGAAGCTCAGACCTCACCTTCCTGTACATGATGCCAACAATTCTAGAGCTGAGGATATGAAGAAGAGGAAGGATTCAGGGTTGAGGGCATGGAGAGCTATTGATCCATATGCCTAGAGGAGGAAGACTATTGTGGATTACAGGTTTTATACCAAGGAGCAGAAAGACTCCTATGAGACAGTGTTGCTTGATAAGAGCCCTGTAGTCAGTGACATGAGATATGTGGACTGGAAATATATCAAAGATAATGAGGACTACTTTCCATGTGTCCAAGACAACTTCCGCTGTATTGGACTTGATAAATTTGTTGGCAAGGAGTTCACTGCTTGGAATGATGAGATGATCATGCAGTTCTACTCCACTGCTCATTTTTATGGAGATGGCAGGATTGTTTGGATGATTGAAGGAGCAAGATATGAATCTACTATTGATGAGTGGGCTACGATCTTAGGAGTCCTAGAGGTACATGATGGATATTTGGATGTCTACTCAAAATCCAAGGAGAGCCACAATGCTATGAAGGAAATGTATAATCCTATCCCTGCTGCTAATGTGCAATCTCACAAGTTGGGATCAATTTACTTCCTCCAACCAGGCCTCCGTACCATGAACGCCATCCTGAGGCATACCTTGATATCAAAGTCTGGAGATGAGAATATCATTCGTGGATACTCCATCAATATGCTCATCCATCTTGATCATCACACCAAGATTTGAGTGATGGATTTGATAGTAGAGAAAGTGAAGAGGGTTGTTGTTGATCAGAAGCTCCCATGCTGCTATTCACCCTATATTGAGATGTTTATCAACTCCAAGCTTGAGAAGCACATCTTTGTCTGGATAGACCCCACTTGCCACTTCAGCCTAATCTCGAGGACAATGTTGTGGTGATGGACCCAGATCATCCCACATCAGCTGCAGCTCAGGCACAAGCAGAGGCGCATGCAGAGGTAGCTAGAGCCACTAGTGCTCAGGTCCCCAGGTCCAGGAACGAGCCGATGGATCTCTTGATCTCCACCATCATGGATATGAAGAAGGACATCAAGACCATCATGGACACTCAGGAGAGCATTGTGAATATCATTGATGATAGAGTGAAAACTCTAAATGACAAGATAGATGGGCTGACAAAGATAGTCAATTAGCTTGACAAGGAGGTTGATGAAGCCCTAATCCGTCGCACCCCTTCAGAGTCTGAGTCTTCTAATGATGAGGATGATAGTGCACCTGTCAGGACTACTGCACAGTACACTACTAAGGCCAGGACACCTATAGTGCCAGCTCTAGAGACGAGGCCTTCATCTTTTGCTCCAGTCACAATGACATCAGCTCCATCAGCTCCGGTGCCTCTAGTATCTACTCCACCTCCATCCAGGACATCAGCAGAAGTCTTCGCTGATGTAGTTCTCTCGACTCCAACATCGACTACCAGAGGAGATCATCCGCGGAAGGACGATTAGCTATATCTCTTCGGGCTTTTTGGTAACTTGTTGCCAAAGGGGGAGAATTTGTATATAGATCTAGGCTTCAAGTGAGAGAGCATCTGGTTTTTATTGCTGTTTTACAAAACATTTGATCTTTTGGTTTGGATGTGAGATACTTTTGTTTGTGTTTGATCATACACTTTAATGTGTGTTGCTACTATTTCCTATCTTTTGATGATTATGTGATGATCATTCACTTTGCTTGATGTGTTGTGCTATGTTGTTAACTCTTATTACTCTCGCACACCACCAAGACGTATGTGACATGGAATAAGTGCCCCATGTACCTAATCGATTGTGCATTTGCATTCAAACACAAATTTAAAATAATGCACAAATTTAGGGGGAGCTCTTGCTTATCACATAATTCTCAAAGCGACGATTATATTCATTGATTATATCATATGTTGAAATTTTGATTTATATGTTGTCATCAATTACCAAAAAGGGGGAGATTGAAAGCACATTTGCTCCATTGGTGGTTTTGGCAATTAATAACAACATATATGTCATTGAACTAATGTTTCCACTAAGTATGTTTCAGGAAAATTTCAATGATGGGTTGGCACAAGGATTGTGGATTACCCCAAGATGCAAGGAAATAGATTGGCAAAGCCTCAAGAAAAGGACTCTATAGTTTATCTTTTGTGAGAAATCACTTTGAGCCCATAGGAAAGTCAATACTCTTAAAAGGGGGTAAGGTTTTGTTGGTGAACAAAATGCTCATACGTGCACAAGTGATAGTCACCACATACACCCACAAGCTCTTCCACAAAAGTCTGTCCAAAGCCAAATATTCAAAATTGGTGCAACCAACACTTTCCACTCGGTGCCACCGATTCTAGAACCTAGACAGACCCAGCCAAACCCTAGCTTTTCGGTGCAACCAATTCTGCTTCGGTGCCACCGAGTTTAGGTTGCCAAATCTCTATTACGCAAAATCACAATATCGGTCCCACCAAGATTGTTGGATCGGCATCACCGAGATTGGCAATCTAACCGTTGGTCACCTTATCAGTGCAACCAAGTTTCCTATATCGGTCTCACCGAGATTCAAAAGTTGCCACCTTTTGGTCACTTTGGTACCACCGAGATTAACACATCGGTGTCACCGAGTTGGTTACTTTTTGTGTAATGGTTGGATTTTTGGACATGCCTATATATACCCCTCCACCACCACCCACTCGCAAGAGAAGCACTCGGAATAGTTCCCCACTCATACCTACTGATTTTCTGAGAGAGAGCCACCTACTCATGTGTTGAGATCATGCCATTCCATTCCTATCATATGAATCTTGATCTCTAGCCTCCCCAAGTTGCTTTCCACCCAATCAATCTCTTCCACCAAGCCAAATCTATGAGAGAGTGATTGTGTGTTGAGGAGTCTATCATCTTGAAGCACAAGAGCAAGGAGTTCATCGACACAATCGAGCCTTTTACCTTTTGGAGGGTGGTGCCTCCTAGATTGGTTATGTGCCGCTTGGGAGCGTCCTACTTCATGTTGTGGAGTGAACCAAGAAGTTTGTAAGGGCAAGGAGATCGCCTACATCGTGAAGATCTACCTGGAGTTAGGCTAGTATTCCGTGGACGTAGACCATCATGGTATAGTCAAGGTTGCTTCTTCGTGGAACCCTCCGTGGGTAGAGCCCTCCATGGACTCTCGCGACTGTTACCCTCCGTGGGTTGAATACTCCATAAATGTGGATATACGATAGCGCCACCTATCGGAACCACGGGAAAAATCATCATGTCACCAATTGCGTTTGATCTTCCTACCCTTCCTTTACTTACATGCTTGTCTTTACTTTCTGCTGCTATACTCGTAGACATATATGTGTAGGGTGTACTTGACATACTATGAATGCTAAAATCTTCCAAGACATAAAATTGGGAAAAGGTAGATTTCATTTGGTAAAATAGTCTAATCACCCCCCCTGTAGCACTACTTTCGATCCTACAAGTGGTATCAGAGCTTTGGTCTCCATTGCATTGGTCTCACAACCTAGGAGAGTATGGCGTCTAGTGAGGGAAATTATCACCGTAGAAGTCCATACTTTGATGGCACAAATTTTGCTGGTTGGAAGCACAAAATGAAAATGCATTTGCTTGGTCATAACCCTGCCGTTTGGGTTGTTTTTTCGTGTTGGTATGCAAGGTGAATTCTTTGCGGAAGGAAGGGAACCGGATCGCGAAGCGACTATGGATGAATTGAAGATGTTGCAACTCAATGCTCAAGCATGTGACGTCCTCTTCAAGTGCCTATGCCCCGAAGAGTTCAATAAAATCAGCCGTCTTGAGAATGCAAAAGATATTTGGGATACTTTGATTTATATGCATAAAGGTACAGAATCTGTGAGAGAATCCAAGTTGGATGTTCTTCAAAGTCAACTTTACAAGTTCATGATGAAGAATGGTGAAGGAGTCGCTGAGATGTACTCTAGGCTAGCTCTCATCACCAATGAGATTGCCAGCTTAGGAAGCGAAGAAATGACTGACAAATTCATCATCAAGAATATACTTCGAGCTTTGGATGATCAATATGACACCGTATGCACATTGATCCAAATGATGCCCAACTCCTTGTAGATCTCAAGGTGCTGGCCGGACTTGTCGTAGTACTTTCCCTTGCCATCCTTGGGCTTAGTCCGCACATGGTCTATCGTGGAAAGTACCAAGAATGGTGCAAATCATCCACCAGTGGCTGCATAAACACTGCCAAATTCTTCCTCGGGTATTCAGGACCTGGAATGATCAGCGACAAGAACATGGTGTTGCGTTGCATTAGGACACCAGGAGGGAGATTGAGCGGAATAACAAACACGGGCCAGCAGCTGTAGGAATTGGACGACATACCATATGGATTGACCCCATCACCTGTTATTGCAACTCTGACATTCCCATCCTCGGCTGCTTCCTCGGGGTATTCTTTATCGAATGACTTCCATGCTTCACCTTCCGATGGATGTATGATTTTATTTTTATGGTACCTTTTCCCTTGCTTTTGCCACTTCATCATTTTGGCAGACTCCTCCGTGATGAAAAGGCGCTGCAGTCTTTCTATGAAATGAAGATATCGAAGAACCTTTGCGGGGATGCGTAGCTGCCTCTTTTGACCATACATACCGACCACCTCCAGGTACCGAGAGGAACCGCACTTCCTACAGTACTTTTCATCCACATACTCGTGCCTAAACAAAAGGCAATTCTTCAGGTAAGCATGTATTTTCTCATAATCCATAGAAAGTGTCTTCATGATTTTCTTCGTGGCGTACATGCTTTCCGGCAGTTCATGATCATCGGGAAGGCTGTTAGCCCATACTCCCAGAAATGCTTTGATGCAAGCTTGCCTACAGTCGTACTCAGCCTTAACTGCCATCAATTGCGAGATGGCATCTAACTGAGAGAGTTTGGCACCCGCATAAAGAGGCTTCTTTGGCGAAGCCAAGATCTCCATGAAGGACTTTGCGGTTGCCTCTGGCTCCTCCGACTCCCCCGGCTCCTCTGGTTCATTCTTTGAAGGTGTCGCATGTGTCGTCTCTACAGCAATGACATCATCTACCATGTCTCTGACCCCGTCATCCACATAACCACGGATGTGTTGCCGCATCACCTCCTCTCTACCACGGCCCTGCTCGGCAAAGTTTATCGGCATGTCAAAGTTTTCCGTATATCCAAACGTGCAAAGGTGCAACGTAATTTCGTCCTTGCCTTTATAGTGACGTCTTTCACATCTCACTACGGGAAATGTGGGATCATTCTCATTGGACCACGGAATGTCTCCCTCAAAAACACATCGGTTTTGGCAACCCACTCTGATGTTACTCTATTCCCACGGGTAAAACCATTGTACATCCACTGATTTTCTGCCATCCTTTGCTTTATTGGGAGCCACACACAAAAAATAATATTTCATTTAAATTAATTACATCAAATATTTATTTTCTACCGCGTTGACGGCACTGAATCCACCTACATCTCTAATAGGTAAAGATGGGTCCTAATCCCACCCGAGGATGTGTAGATTGAGTATGTTCTCCATGCTCTACCCCGTTCTGAGACAAAAATTTTGGCAGCACCTCCCCTCTGTTCTCCAGATACACGTCTCGATAGAAAGCCGAGAGAATGTGCATCCGGAGAACAACGGGGAGGCATCGCCAAAATCCTATCTTGGAACGGGGTAGAGCATGGAAAACATACCCAATCTACACATCCTCGGGTTGTCTGTGGGAAGCGCTGGACAATCCGAAATAGTTGCGGTGATAAATATGAAATTGAATGCATATTTATCCATGCAACCATTTTGGACGGGAGATGCCTAGATTACGCGACTTGATGTGAAAATAAAATCTAGTGACATGATTAAGAAAGCATAGAAGGTAAAGGTGGATTCATAGCTCACCCTCGGCTATAGAGTGCTACCTCTTGAGATTACTTTGGTTTTCCCTTGAACGGGAAAGGGTGATGCAGCGAAGTAGATAAGTATTTTCCTCAGTTTTTGAGAACCAAGGTATCAATCCATTAGGAGGAACAAGCAAGTCACCAATGGATGCACCTACACAAACAATGAAACTCTTGCACCCAACGTTGTAAAGGGGTTGTCAATCCCTTCACGGTTATTTGCAAGGATTAGATCCGAAAGAGATAGATGTAAACGAGTGCAAAAAGAAAAAGGTAAATAAATTGTAGTAAGATATTTTTGGGTTTTTTAGTTTATAGATCTGAAAGTATATGATGGAAAATAGACCCGAGGGCCATAGGTTTCACTAGAGGCTTCTCTCTTGAAGGCAAATATCATGGTGGGTAAACAAATTACTGTCAAGCAATTGACAGAAAAGCGAATAATCATGTAGTTATCCAACGCAATGATCATGCATATAAGCAGCACGTCCACGACAAGTAGACCAAAATGATTCTGCATCTACTATTATTACTCCAAACACAGACCGACTCCTGCCTGCATCTAGAGTATTAAGTTCATGAAGAACAGAGTAACGCATTAAGAAAGAGGACATGATGTAGAGGGATAAACTCAAGCAATATGATGAAAACCCCATCTTGTTACCCTTGATGGAAACAATACAATACATGCCTCGCTACCCCTACTATGTCACCGGGTGAGGACACCGCAAGATTGAACCCAAAACCAAGCACTTCTCCTATTGCAAGAATTACCAATCTAGTTGGCCAAACCGAAGAGACTTGCAAGGATATGAAATCATGCAAATAAGAATTTAGAGGAGATTAAAATAAGATTCATGGATAATCTAAGCGTAAACTCAAAATTCATCGGATCTTGACAAACACACCACAAAAGAGGATTACAACGGATAGATCTCCATGAAGATCATGAAGAACATGGTATTGAAGATCAAAGAGAGAGAAGAAGCCACCTAGCTACTAGCTATGGACCTGTAGGTCTATGGTGGACTACTCATGCATCATCGGAGGGGCAATGGAGTTGATGTAAATGCCCTCCATGTTCAAAAACCCCTCCGGCAGATTACCCGAAAAGGCTCCAAGATTGGATCTCTCGAGAACAGAGGCTTCCGGCGGCCTAAAAGTATTTGCGTGGATCTTTTTGATGTTGCAAGAATATTTGGGTATTTATAGGTCAAGAATTAGGGTTACGAGACCTGCCACGGAGCGACAAGCCTGCCAAGCACGGCTAGGGGGACCGCACCTAGCAGGCTTGTGGCGCCCTGGCACCTCCCCTGACGTGCACTCCAAGCTTGATCGACTTGTTTCCTTCTAGAAAAATTCCTTCCGAAGGCTTTATTCCGTTTGGTCTCCGTTTAATATTCCATATCTGCAAAACTCAATAACAAGGAAAAACAAAAACTGGCACTTGGCTCTAGATTAATAGGTTAGTCCCAAAAATAATATAAATAGCATATTAATGCATATAAAACATCCAAAACAGATAATATAATAGCATGACATCATCAAAAATTATAGATACATTGGAGACGTATCATAGAGGAAGTAGTCGAACAGCAGAGGGACGATCGAGGACCAACAACTTCGACGTCGACGATCACTCCACGAAGATGCAACACCACAAAGCCTGTAAATTTTACCGATAAAAAGACTTAGGTCATCACATCACATACAGCATTGACACTTTAGTTTTTAAGCAACATCATCATGATCAAATAACCACTCATCATATCCAAATAAAAATAAAACATCTATCTATCACATTGAGTATTTATCTAAAAAGCATAAAACTACACAAAACATACAAAAATTTGTCCACCTATGTTTTCACATTTTTACTCTCTACCACTTCATCCATCTATCAAAGATCCATATATCTATTCATCTCTATTTCTACTAAATACTACACACAACATTAACCTACCTAACAACGAAGGGTTTCATACAAAAAATTGTGCCACCTAATTTTTTCACATTTTTACTCTCCACCATTCATTCATAATGGAGGAGATGGGTTTGTAGTTCACCCTCGAATGTAGAGGAAGTAGTCGATCAACGAAGAGGCGATTAGGGACCAACACTTGTGACAGCGGTCACTCTAGGGAGATGCGTCAAAACAAAGCCTACAAATTCCACTGTGTGAAAAATATATATCATCACATCACATACAACATTCTTTGATGACAAAATGATAAAGACATGAAAATAATTCACAAGTTCACATAATGATAATCACATTTAGTACCCCACAAAAGTTTGATCTATCACATCAAGTATGTATCTAATAAAAAGCAACTAAAACTACACAAAACATACTCAAAATTGTCCACCTAATACACTTTTATCTTCATATTTCTCTCCCTTCATTTCATCTATCTATTCATAATCTATCTAACATCCATTGAGCAAGCATCTATCTATTTATATCTATCATATGCATATATTAAAAACTCCACACAAAAATATACCGGTACAGTGGCTGTGAGGTTAGGGAGGCGAGGACCGGTGGGGTCATGGAGGTCAGTGCAGGGCTGGAGGAGTAGGGGACCGGCAGGAGGAGGGGCGGGCCGGCAGTGGGAGGCCGGGGCGGGGCGGGCGGCCTGGGCAGGGCGGGGGCGGGGGTGGCGGCCGGGGCGGGGCGGGGTCGGGGAGGCCGGTGTCGGGGCGGAGGAACAGAGGACCGACAGGAGGAGGGGCGAGGCTGGCGGCTGGCGGCCAGGGCGGGGGCGGGGTGGCGGCCGGTGGGGCGGGATCGGGGAGGGGTCGATGCAGCGAGCGATGGCGGGTTGGCGGCAAGCCGCCAGCGATGGCGAAGGCAGAGGAGAGCCACGGGCGATGGCGAAGGAGAGTCGTGGGGTGGCAACCGAAGGGGCAGGGCGGCCACTGGCGGTGCGCAATGCGGGATCGAGGGTGGCGGCGACCAGGAGTCGGGGACAAGTGGGAGAGAAAGAGAGAAATGAGCGGTGTAGGCTAGTCCGCGAGTGGATAAGGTGGGATTTACACCGTCGGCATAGACTGCCACCATTTTCAAAAAATAATCGATCCTCAAAAAAAAGTATTTATTTTTCTTTTCTACTGCAAATACATACATGATATACATGTGTATGAGTGTTAAAAAAACTATGTTCCTTCATGTCTCCCTGACATTACCGTTTTCCCCCTCCACGTGATGGCGGTGACGATGTCCGCAAGGGGGGTCACACTACGGACCCGCGTGCCGGTTGCTTGCAGCTGCCACCACAGTTATAGACATGTAAGAGGGCCCTACGCAAGACCTGGCGACATCGCTACCTCCCCAAGTACCCAGTCCTGTCTAACCCTGGCATTGTTGACCATACGGATCTAAGCCTTTGACTTTCGTCGGGCGGGGTTTGACCGATGGACATTTAACCTAGCTGTGATAGGCCATCCCATAGGTACACTTCCGATCAAGGTCCGGGACCAACCCATTGCAAGATGCCCTCCGTGTCTTGCAGATGCCGCTATTTCCACCCTTCGTGTGACGGAGGCAGCGATGTGCGGGAGGGGGGTCACACTACGGAGCCATGTGTCGAGTGCTTGCACCTGCCACCACACTTACACATGTGTAATACGGCCAGCACAAGACCTGGCGGCATTGCCAACCCCCCCCCCCCCCAAGTATCATGTCCCGTCTAACCCGGGCATTGTTGACCGGACAGATCTACCCATTTGACTTTCACCGGACAGGGTTTGACCGAGGGACATTTTCACCTGGTTGTGATACGCCAACCCATAACAACATCTTAGAACAAGGTCCGGGCCCAACCCACCACAAGATTCCCTCCGTGTCGACCTGACACCACCATTTCCCCCTCCAGGTGCCGGCGGCAGCACCATCCGTGAAGAGGGTCACACTCTGGAAACGTGTGCCGGGTGCAAACATTTCGAGACGCGTAAGAGGGCCCAACGCAAGACCTGGCATCATAGCTACCCCCACCAAGTCCACCGTCATGTCTAACCCTGGCTCAGTTGACCGGCGAACCTAGGCATACATGATAAACACAAAACATCTATCTATCTATCACATTGAGTATTTATCTAAAAAGCATAAAACTACACAAAACATACCAATATTTGTCCACCTATTTATTTCACATTTTTACTCTCTACCATTTCATCCATCTATCTATTCATCTATCAAACATCCATATATCTATTCACCTATTTCTACTAAATACTACACACAACATTAAACCTACCTAACTACGGAGGGTTTCATACAAAAAATTAGACTTGTGGATATTCATACATCAACATACACACAACATTAACCTACACACAACATCATGCGGGGTGCTTGCACCTGCCATCACACCTCCATACGTGTAAGAGTGCCTAGCGCAAGACCTGGCGGCATTGCCACCCCCCCCCCCAAGTACCCCGTCCCATCTAACCCGAGCACTGTTGACCGGACGGATCTACCCCTTTGACTTTCACCGGACGGGGTTTGACCGAGGGACATTTTCACCTCGCTGTGATAGGCCATCCCATAACAACATATTAGAACAAGGTCCGGGCCCAACCCATCGCAATATTCCCTCCGTGTCGACGTAACGCCATTGTTTCCCCCTCCAAGTGCCGCCGGCAGCGGCTTCCGTGAAGAGGGTCACACTTCGGAGATGCATGCGGGGTGGATGCACCTGCCACCACACTTCCATACATGTAAGAGGGCCCAGCGCAAGACCTGGCGGCATGCATTGCCAACCCCACAAGTACCCATCCCGTCTAACCTTGGCACAGTTGACCGGCGGATCTACCCCTTTGACTTTCATCGGACAGGGTTTGACCGAGGGACATTTCCATCGGGCTCTGATAGGCGAGCCCATAGGTACACTTCGGATCAAGGTTCGAGGCCCTACCCACCACAAGATTCCCTCCGTGTCTACCCTACATGGTCGTTTTCCATCCTTCGTGTGATGGCGACAGCGACGTCCATGATGGGGGTTACGCTATAGCGCCACGTGTCGGGTGCTTACACCCGCCACCACATTTCGGGACGTGTACGTAAGAGGGCCTAGCGCAACACCTTGTGGCATAGCTACCCCCCAAAGTCCCTCGTCCCGTCAAACCCTGGCACAGTTAACCGACGGATCTTGCACTTTCAAGATTCTTGTAAAAGCATATAAAACTTGTCAATATAGACGTAATTATCATTTTTTGTGATTTCAATAAAGTATAGGGACCTATATGCAAAAGAACATGAGGTCACATTACTAAAATACTCGAAAACAAATACAAACCACATATTCATAATCTATGGAAAATTCTACACCAAATCGATATATAATTTATGTATGTTTATGTTTAGATAAAGCACATTAAAGTTAATCAAAAATTAATTTAGGAAAGTAATAAAAACTTAAACACAGGAAAAAAATTCAGAAAATAGATAACAGGCTTTGCCGATGGTTTGGCCGTCGGCGTAGCTATGAACCAGCAACGCCGAACAGACGCGCCCCGGATCGATGACGTGGCACGTGCAGCGGATCGATGACGTGGACGGAGGATATGCCGACGGTTTAACCGTCGGTGTAGCTATGCCGATGGCCGCCGTCAAAGCCATCGGCGTAGCTCTAACGTCGTCAGCTCGCCGTTCGTCTCCGGGCTGTTTAGGGCATTTCTATGCCGACGACCCGTTTATGCCGACATGGACCGTCACGATAGTTGTAGCTACACCGACGGCTTTATGGCGCCTACGGCCACCGTTGGGATAGGAAAAGGGACACCGACGGCTTTTCTACACCTACAGTTCGACCAAGGCCATCGGGATAGCTCCGAAGATGCCTACGGCCACCGTCGGCATAGATTAGGCCGTCAGCAACGAGCTTTATTCCGGTAGTGATCATGTTGTCATAGGTTAAATCTTGCGTCTATCCCTCATTATATAAGAGGTCTAGGATACAAGTTTCCTATTAGGACACGACTCCATATCATGTGTCTAAATACAATGCAACTTAGATTCCATGTGTAACATATCTTATACACTATATTTGACACAACTTCAACAGACTACACCTCGACGAATATTCTCCACCACCTTGAATTCGTTCATATGTCAAACTACCATGTACATTGAGAAGATTGCACGATGGTAGCACATTTGGGGCAGTGGTAGCAGATTGGTACAAGATTGGTATTTTTTACGCTTCAATACCAAGTTTCGGGCCATACGTTGCAAATCGGACTAAAAGTTGTATTTGGACGTATTAACGTTGAAACTGACTACCGGGCCCCGCACGTCCGGCGACACGCTGGCCAAACGGCACGCACCCATGCTTACTAGGACCGATCCGGCTCGAACCGGTCGGCCAGTTTAAGCAGGTCGACCCGACCTGCTCTCTCGCACTTGTCTCCCTCCTCGCACGCTTGTCTCCTCCTCGCTCCTGTCTTCCTGTTCACAACCATTGTCGCCGCCAGCCGCACCACCGCACCGGACCGCTGCCGCCATGGTTTTCAAAGACGAAAGCAGTGACAACACTTCTAGCCTGTCGTGCGTGCACTCAACCGGTTCCAATGACAGGCTTAACCAGATCAGTTTAGCTAGGGTTAGGGTTAGGGTTTCAGATTTTTTTTTATTTGGGTGATTTTGCTTGGTTTTGATAAGGGCATTGTGTTTGTACGACCTTGTGCATGTCCCTTTTAGCCTTGAAGATCCCGATTACAAGGGGCTAGAGCTTGATGCCATGGTCTTGTATGAGAAGCATGGCAAGGCATCAGAGAGGCTTGTTGCCTTTGAAGGAACATACACAGGCAGAAGGTTCTTAGCATGTGTAGAGCCGGTATGATCCATTCATGGTTTCACACCTTTGTAGTGATGCATAATATGCTCATGTATTGATGCATTTGTAGTTATGCAGTTGTACTGATGTAGGTAGTGCAAATGGTCCATTTTGTGATGCAGAATATGCTAATGTAGTGCTACACTTGTATTGATGTAGTTGTAGTGATCTAATTTTCAGTGATGCACTTGGAGTTTGCTTTTGTTTTCCACCATTAGTAACAAATTGTAGTTAAAATCTTGAGCTGAATTCTGCTGTAATTTTGGGATGTTGTTATTTTGTGGGTAGGTACAATCATTTGTAAGCCAGTGTAGACAGCCATGTCAGGCACTACTTTGCAGTGCTCTTGCTCTTCTTCTATATTTACATGGGGTATGAACTCACTTCCTCTGCTTTATGTTTTTGCAAGAAGGTGATAATTGTGGTTTTGTTGAATGGGTTGATCAGGAGTGGCCCCCAACAATGGAGAATGCATTTTTGAAGTTGTGGGCAATGGTTGAAGATAGCAAGAGTGCTAGGCTGACTGGTAATCTTGAAAGTGCTTTAACTATTCACCATCTGACAACAGAGAAGAACAATTTGGAGGCCAAATATGACAAGTTAGTTAAAGATGTGCATGAACTTATGAATTTCCAGGAGGGAAGGGTGCTTGATAGTCACTTGGGGAGGGAGACATCCCCAAGATAACTGACTGAGAGAGAACTCGGGGTGATGCCAAGGCATTGTCAAATGCGATCAGTATAGGGGCGCGGAAAAAGGTGGTCGGCATCTTTAGGTTGTAGCTGACATCACGAACAAACCGAGTCGGTGATGATATGTTTGTGGACGAGGTTGACGCATGTGTTGAGCCTGTCATGAAATGTACCCACGCGATGACCTTGATCTTGTTTGGCACCTGAGAGTGCCAAATGAGAGGGGCATTGTACTCAGTCTCAGGCTCTCTCAAAGAATGGCATATGCGCTATGCACACGATAACAAACTAGAATGATGAGATTGATGACATGGCATGATATGAATGTGATAATGGTCTTGCTAGTGTAATATTTTTGAAAACCATCTAAACCATGTCCTATGTACATACGTAGCGTATGAAAACAACCAAAATGATCAGATTTCATAATTTTTGTCAAAAGAAAAGCCGTTACTATGAATAGTACCTTGCATCAATGAAAAAATGTCAAAATTCTCATAACCCAAGTGTCTAAAAGCCCTCATGGTCAACCAAACACAAGAAAGTTTTGTCAATTGACATACTCGTCATAATGACCCACCCAACCTTGTGTATTATGTACGGAAACATTTTTTTAACATAGTAAAAACTAGAAGGGTTGTGCGCGTTTTGCTGCGCCGTTGAATTTTTTGGGATTCTTAAATTTCTTTACCCATTCTATTTCAAAATATATAGTGTATTACTTTTTTGAAAAGTTAAACCTCTTTAAATTTTATCAAATTTATGGAGAAATATATCAAAATTCATAATATCAAATCGGTGTTATTAGATTCATCATGAAATGAATTTTTCATATTTTTTCTAATATTGTGGATGTCGATATTTTCGGCTCTAAACTTGGTCAAAACTAAAGAAATTTAAATTTCCAAAAACCTAATAATCCTTATATTTTGAAACCGATGGAGTATTTAGTTTGGCCAGTGGGGGATGGTGGAGTGTGTTTTACGTTTATTTATAATGTGGTTATTTGGTTGGTCTTTCGCGGTGTGATTCTGTGTTATCTGCTAATCAACCCATATCTATATGTGGATATTTTTTTCATCATCGGTTGCATGTACTATATTCGTGCTATGGTATCACGTGGTGACACTTTTTATGGGTGATAGGAGTCTGCTAGGGGTTGATATGTTTTTATAGGACAATTGCTATTGATTGATTTGAAAAATCATTGGCCCGATCAAAATCGTAAACCAAATCCAAAATTGAATACCTCAATCGAATTAAAAGGGTTTAAAATTAGGGAGCATAGAGAATTAAAATAATTAAACAGGAGAACTGACCCGGACAAAATCGAGTGACCAAAATCTAAATTGAAGCCTCAATTAATTGTAAAGATTTAAAAATTAGGAAGCATAGTGTATAGTATAAAAAAATAAATGAGAGAGTTTGAGAAATTGTTGACCCGGTCAAAATGGAATGACCAAATTCCAATTGGAGACCTCAATTGATCATGAGGCCTCCAATCCTAGGAAGATTAGTGATATAGTACTAGAAGGACAATGCGCGCTTTGCCGCGCCGCTTATATTCTTAGGATTATATATGTTTCTTGTACTTTTTTAAAAGTTGTGAAAAGTATTTATGCATTAGTTGGTTTGGCGTGTGGGGGTTACAATGAAGTGCAATTTTTATCAGATATGCTACTCTTACGGACATACTTCGCGGAAACATGCTTACAGATGGATGTGTCAATTTATGTCCAGAGGTTAGGGTAAAGTGGACCAACAGTGAAAATTGGGGAAGTGATTAGTGGGACAATGTTTGGTATGACCAATCCATAGCGAATCGTTCGTGAGTGTCTTGTTTTTCTTTTTTTATTATGGTGTTTGGGTGGATTGTTTTGACCGTGTGATTGGAGGACGTCTTTTAATTAGTACAAAAACATGAGAAAGTTACTTACGTTGTTGGACATGTGTGTTATGCTGGTGCTAAACGTGTCATGGGCAACACTTTCATTTTGTCACCCATTCATTGAGAGATCTCACCATGAAGCCAGGGTGAACGATCTAATTAATTATGCATCCAATCAAAATTGAAGAATTGAATGAGGGGCTTTAAAATGGGATAGCTTAACTAATTAGGAGATTTCATTGCCACAACGAAGGATTAACTGAGTCAAAGTTAAGGATTGATGGGAGAAGCTTTAAAATTAGGGAGCATAGTATATTAAAAATTGAATGAGAGAGCTCATTGTGGACTTGTTGACTCGGTCAAAATTGGATGACCCGACTTCAAATTGAGACCTCAATTAATTGTGAGGCCTTAAAAAGTATGGAGGTTAGTGTTATATAGAGGATTAAAATAATTAAGTGAAAAATTGTTGACCCGGTAAAAATCGGTGACCCAATTACGAATTGGTGACCTCAATTGAATGAGAGGCCTCCAATCCTAGGGGTTTTAGTGATATAGTATATATGTAGATTGATGTGAAGCATCCCACCATGGAGTCTACACTATCACATCAAGCACACCAGTTGGCCCCATGACTAGAGCCCGCACACGTGTCGTGGAAGATAAGGTGAACTCACTCCTCTTTGAGCTAGACAAGAATACCAATGGAACTTGGATGCTACCTCACCACGAGACGCTATGCATCATTAGGTACAAGGAAGACATCCAATGCCAAGAGGAGGAGCTGCAAGGAAGCACGGAAGTCAGCCAAAGCTACTGCCAAGAAGCAAAGCTATAGTCGACCCCATGCGCACGGGCTACAGGAACCCCGTGCGCACGGGGGTACCCGAAACTCTCTGAGTACCCCATGCGCACGGGCCCAGAAGGCCTCGTGCACACGGGCCTCCCAAGAGCTACAGCGATGACCCCATGCGCACGGGCCTAGAAGACCCCGTGCACACGGGCCTCCTAGGAAGCTACAGCGGTGACCCTATGCGCATGACCATGTCCCATGCCGACGGACCCCCCCCCTCCTTGCACACGGGGCTCACTTAAGTCGTGCGCACGGGGCTCCCAGGCCAGTCGACCCTTTCGGCCCATTTCGCCCCAACTCGACCCCTCTTCGTCCCCTACCTCTTGCTACCTATATATATATATATGGTCCTTGGGACTCTAGTTAGGGTTATATATTGTTTTGCATACACTTTGTGAGCATAGATCCATTACTTGTCTCTCTTATGGGGCTTATCCTCCATTGGGAGTAGATCCAAGTGATGCCAAGGCCCCTCTAGAGGGAAGATCCCTAGTGGATTCAAGGATCCTCCTCCAGAGTGAGAGAACATTACCGCTACTTGTATCGTTGTTTGATTTGGGATCTTTGTAACTCTTGTGATGATCATGGATCTAGTGGATGTGTCATTGAAGTTTGTTCTTTGAGTGTTTATCTTGTTCTTTCCCATGTTCTTCGTGTTTTACCCCTCCAATTCGTGAAAGATCGCCTCCCACGGGTCTTGCATCGTATCATATGGTACCATGAGCCATGTTGATCACAAATTTGGAGTCTCCCCTGCGTTTTCTAGCCTATTCTTGCTTGATTTCATCCTAATCCAAAAATCCCCGCAAAAATAGCCATACAAAAATGTTTGCAATTGTTGAATCATGTGAGTTTTTGTTGGTTTTGATCCGTGGAATAGATGTTTAGCAAGTGGATATAGCTTTCTCGCCAAAAGAATCCCAAAATAATTTCCAAAAACCATCGAATTCGTGATCTGACCGAAAAAATTATCTGCATCCTGTGTCCACGGAGCCTGGACCCCGTGCGCATGGCCCCCCGCGAACTTCCTAGACACCCCGTGCACACGGGCCCCAAAAGACCCCGTGCACACGAGCTATACAGAACAACAGCAAAAAAATCTTTTTTTGGCCATTTGGTTCGAACACCCACACACACATCTTTCTGCTACATTGACAATTTCTCTTCGTGATTTTGAGTTTGTGGCTTCCGTTTCCTAAGGTGTTTCAGCTACTTAGGGACGGTTGGACGTCATCACCACAACCATTCATCATCACCGGTCTCGACTTCAACTTCGGCCACCTTCAACCGTAAGCAAGGACGGTAACTTCAACGACATCTTTATCCATCCCTTGCCATTGCATTGATAGCTCCGAGCCTTTTGCGTACCTTACCCATCGAGACTAGCAAGTTGAGAATTGTCGGGCCACGTTACTTGTGCACCGTAGTGACACTCATATGCTGCATTGCTAGTTTAGCGTGCACCTCCATTGTTGTCTACTTTGTGCCATAAGTCTCTCTCGTGCATATCCATCATACTTGTCTCATATATTGGTTCTGTTGGGGGACGTCGCATGGGAAACAAAAAATTGCCTACGTTCACACAAGACCTATCCATGGTGATGAGCATCTACCAGAGGGAGAGTGGATCTACGTACCCTTGTAGATCTCTAAGCGGGAAGTGTTAAGAAACGTGGTTGGTGTAGTCGAACGTATTCGCGATCCAAATCGCCGAGCGTCCCGCTATCCAATCATGATCCGTCCCGATCAAGCACCGAATGGACGGCACCTCCGCGTTCAGCACATGTACAGCTTGATGATGATCTCCGCCTTCTTGATCCAGCAAGAGGGAGCGGAGACGTAGAAGAGTTCTCCAGCAGCATGACGGCGCTCCGGCGATGGTGGTGGAGCTATTCCGGCAGGGCTTTGCCTAAGCACTGCAGAAATCCGATCTAGAGGAGAAACTATGCACTGGAGCAACGGGTAGCACGTGGCTGAAAATCTTGTGCCAAAACCCTAAAACCCTCTAGTATATATAGGAGGAGAGGAGGAGGAGGCTTGTCTCCCAAGGAGCCAGCCCTTGGGCCGGCCGAACCAGGAGGGAGGAGTCCTCCTCCTCCACTCCTAGTAGGATTAGGACTCCTTCCTTATCTTAGCCTATTTGCCTTTTTCCACCTTTTTCCTTTTGGGCTTTTCTTCCCAGTCGCATGGGCCTTGTGTGGGACTTCCACCAGCCCACTAAGGTATGGTATTCATCCTCCCACAGCCCATGTAGCCACTTGGGTCGAAATACCCCTCCCGATGGTATCCCGGTACACTACCGGCACTCCCGGTACACTACCGATAAGCCCGAATCTTTTTTGGCGACCAAAACAGGACTTCCTATATATCAATATTTACCTCCGGACCATTTCGGAGCTCCTCGTGACGTTCAGGATCTCATCCGGGACTCCGAACAACCTTTGGTCACCACCATACATAACTCTATACTACCGAAACGTCACCAAACCTTAAGCGTGCAGACCCTGCGGGTTTGAGAACTATGTAGACATGACCGAGACACCTCTACGATCAATAACCAATAGCGGGACCTAGATGTCCATATTGGTTCCTACATATTCTATGAAGATCTTTATCGGTCAAACCTCTATGTCAAGGATTCAGTTAATCCCATATGATGTTCCCTTTGTTCTTCGGTATGTTACTTGCCCGAGATTCGATCGTCGATATCTCCATACCTAGTTCAACCTCGTTACCGGCAAGTCTCTTTACTTGTTCCGTAATACAAGATCCCGTGACTAACACTTATTCACATTGCTTGCAAGGCTTATTGTGATGTTGTATTACCGAGTGGGCCCTGAGATACCTCTCCGTCACACGGAGTAACAAATCCTAGTCTTGATCCATGCCAACCCAACAGACACCCTCAGAGATACTTGTAGAGCACCTTTATAGTCACCCAGTTACGTTGCGACGTTTGATACACATAAGGCACTCTTCCGGTGTTCATGAGTTGCATGATCTCATGGTCATAGAAACATATACTTGACATGCAGAAAACAATAGCAATAATGACACGATCATATGCTACGTTCGTAGATTGGGTCTTGTCCATCACATCATTCTTCTAATGATGTGATCCCGTTATCAAATGACATCACATGTCAATGGCTAGGAAACCTTGACCATCGTTGACCAACGAGCTAGTTCACTAGAGGCATACGAGGGACAAAGTGTTGTCTATTTACCCACATATGTAATGTGTTTCCAATCAATACGATTATAGCATGGATAATAAACGATTATCATGAACAAGGAAATATAATAATAAACACTTTATCTATTGCCTCTAGGGCATATTTCCAACAGTCTCCCACTTGCACTAGAGTCAATAATCTAGTTCACATCACTATGTGATTTACATTGTAATGAATCGAACACCCATGCCGTTCTGGTGTTGATCATGTTTAGCCCTTGGAAGAGGTTTAGTCAACGGGTCTACAACATTCAGATCCGTGTGCACTTTGCAAATATTTATGTCCTTTTCCTCGATGTAATCGCGGATAGAGTTGAAGTGTCGCTTTATGTGTCTGGTCCTCTTGTGAAACCTTGGTTCCTTGGCCAGCGCAATGGCACCATTGTTGTCACAGAACAATATCATTGGATTCAGTGCACTGGGCACTACCCCAAGATCTGTCATGAACTGCTTCATCCATACACCTTCCTTCGCTGCCTCCGAGGCTGCGATGTACTCCGCTTCGCACGTAGAATCGGCTACCACGCTTTGCTTGGAACTGCGCCAGCTTACCGCTCCCCCGTTGAGAATAAATACGTATCCGGTTTGTGACTTAGAGTCATCCGAATCAGTGTCAAAGCTTGCATCGATGTAACCCTTTACGACGAGCTCTTCATCACCTCCATAAACGAGAAACATTTCCTTAGTCCTTTTCAACTACTTAAGGATATTCTTGACCGCTGCCCAGTGCTCCATTCCAGGATCACTTTGAAACCTTCTGGCCATACTTATGGCAAGGCTGACATCGGGTCTTGTGCACAGCATTGCATACATGATAGAGCCTATGGCTGAAGCATAGGGGATGACACTCATCTTTTCTCTATCTTCTGCAGTCACTGGGCATTGAGTCTTACTCAACTTCACACCTTGTAACACACCCAAGAACCCCTTCTTGGACTGATCCATTTTGAACTTCTTCAAAACTTTATCAAGGTATGTGCTCTGTGAAAGTGCTATTAAGCATCTCGATCTATCTCTATAGATCTTAATGCCCAATATGAAAGTAGCTTCTCCTAGGTCCTTCATTGAAAAACTCTTGTTCAAATATTCCTCCACACTTTCCAGCATTTCTATATTGTTTCCAATCAGCAATATGTCATCCACGTATAATATTAGAAACGCTATAGAGCTCCCACTCACTTTCTTGTAAATAGAAGCTTCTCCATAAACTTGTATAAACTCAAACGCTTTGATCACCTCATCAAAACGATTATTCCAACTCCGAGATGCTTGCACCAGCCCATAAATGGATCGCTGGAGTTTGCAAACTTTGTCAGCATTCTCTGGATCGACAAAACCTTCTGGTTGCATTATATACAACTCTTCCTAAAGGAAACCGTTGAGGAACGCTGTTTTGACATCCATCTCCCAAATTTCATAGTCGAAATAAGAAGCTATTGCCAACATGATTCTGACAGACTTAAGCATCGCTACGGGTGAGAAGGTCTTGTTGTAGTCAACTCCTTGAACTTATGAAAAACCCTTTGCCACAAGTCGAGCTTTATAGACAGTGATATTACCGTCCGCGTCTATCTTCTTCTTAAAGATCCATTTGTTCTGAATGGCCTTTCACCCTTCAGGTAATACTTCCAAAGTCCATACTTTGTTTTCATACATGGATCCCATCTCGGATTTCATGTCCTCTAACCATTTCTTGGAATCCGGGCCCATCACTGCTCCTCCATAGCTCGTAGGTTCATTGTTGTCCAACAACATGACCTCCAAGACAGGGTTGCTATACCATTTAGGAGTAGTACGCGCCCTTGTTGACCTACGAGGTTCGATAGTAGTTTGATCCGAAGCTTCATGATCAGCATCATTAACTTCCTCTTCTATCGTCGTAGGTTCCACAGAAACATCTTTCTGCGCTGCGCTACTTTCTGGTTGAAGTAAAGGTTCAATAACCTCATCAAGCTCTATTTTCCTCCCACTCAATTCTTTCGAGAGAAACTCTTTCTCAAGAATGTTCCGTTCTTGGCGACAAAAACTTTGCCTTCGGATTTGAGATAGAAGGTATACCCGACTGTCTCTTTTGGGTATCCTATGAAGACGCATTTCTCCGCTTTGGGTTCCAGCTTTTCAGGCTGAAGCTTTTTGACATAAGCATCACATCCCCAAACTTTAAGAAACGACAACTTTGGCCTCTTGCCAAACCATAGTTCATATGGTGTTGTCTCAACGGATTTTGATGGTGCCCTATTTAAAGTGAATGCAGTTGTCTCTAATGCATAACCCCAAAACGGTAGTGGCAAATCAGCAAGAGACATCATAGAATGTACCATATCTAATAAGGTTCGATTACGATGCCATTACGCTATGGTGTTCCAGGCGGTGTCAACTGTGAAACAATTCCACACTGTCTTAAGTGACTGCCAAACTCATAACTCAGATATTCACCTCCTCGATCAGATCACAGGAATTTAATCTTCTTGTTACGATGATTCTCAACTTCACTCTGAAATTGCTTGAACTTTTCAAACGGTTCAGACTTGTGTTTCATTAAGTAAATATACCCATATCTACTTAAGTCATCGGTGAAGGTGAGAAAATAACGATATCCACCACGCGCTGTAACATTCATTGGACCGCACACATCAGTATGTATGATTTCCAATAAGTCACTTGCCCGTTCCATTGTTCCAGAGAACGGCGTTTTAGTCATCTTTCCCATGAGGCATGGTTCACATGTGTCAAGTGATTCAAAATCAAGTGACTCCAAAAGTCTATCAGCATGGAGCTTCCTCATGCGTTTTACACCAATATGACCTAAACGGCAGTGCCACAAGAAAGTGGTACGATCATTATCAACTCTACATCTTTTGGCATCAATGTTATGAACATGTGTGTCATCACTATCAAGATTCAATATGAATAAACCCCTCACATTGGGTGCATGACCATAAAAGATACTACTCATATAAATAGAACAGCCTTTATTCTCTGATTTAAATGAGTAACCGTCTCGCAATACAAGATACAGATATAATGTTCATGCTTAACGCAGGCACTAAATAATAATTATTCAGGTTCATCACTAATCCCGATGGTAATCGAAGAGAGAGCGTGCCGACGGCGATCACATCAACCTTGGAACCATTTCCCACGCGCATTGTCACTTCATCCTTTGCTAGCCTTCGTCTATTCCGTAGTTCCTGTTTTGAGTTGAAAATGTGAGCAACCGAACCGGTATCAAATACCTAGGCACTATAATGAGAGCTAGTAAGGTACACATCAATAACATGTATATCATATATACCTTGTTTGTCGTTGGTCGCCTTCTTGTCAGCCAGGTACTTGGGGCAGTTCCGCTTCCAGTGACCAGTTCCCTTGCAATGAAAGCACTCAGTTTCTGGCTTGGGTCCATGCTTGGGCTTCTTTATAGGAGTAGCAACTGCTTTTCCATCCTTCTTGGTTTTACCCTTCTTGCCCTTGCGCTTGCCATTCTTCTTGAAACTAGTGGTTTGACTATCAACACTTGATGTTCTTTTTGGATTTCAGACTCAGTGACTTTTAGCATCGCAAACAGCTTGGCGACTGACTTGCTCATTCCGTGCATGTTATAGTTCATCACAAAGCTCTTGTAACTAGGCGGCAGTGATTGAAGAACTCTGTTAGTGATCGCCTCTGGCGGAAGGGCAATTCCCAACTCCGCTAGACGAGTCGAATACCCAAACATTCTGAGTATATGTTCACTGATAGACCCGTTCTCCTCCATCTTGCAAGCATAGAACTTATCGGAGGTCTCATACCTCTCGATTTGGGCATTCTTCTGAAAGATAAACTTCAACTCCTGGAACATCTCATATGCTCCATGACGTTCAAAACGTCTTTGAAGTCCCGGTTCTAAGACATACAATATTGCACACTGAACTATTGAGTAATCTCCAGAACGTGCCTCCCAAGCGTTCTTAACATCTTCGGATGACATGTCTTCTGGTTGGTCACCAAGCGGTGCATCAAGGACATATGATTTCTAGGAAGCCGTGAGGATAATCCTCAGATTACGGGCCCAGTCACCAAAATTACTTCCATCATCTTTCAACTTAGCTTTCTCTAGGAACGCATTAAAATTCAAGGGTGCTACTGCGCGAGCCATTGATCTACAACATAAATATGCAAAGGTTACTTAGACTATTGTTCAAGATAATAAGTTTTAGTTAATAAAATTACTAAAGCTCCCACTCAAATTGACATCCCTCAGGTCATCTGAGTGTGACATGATCCAAATCCACCAACCCAAGTCCGATCATCACGTGAGTTGAGGTGGTTTCAATGGCGAACATCATCATGTTGATCATATCTATTATATGACTCATGTTCAACCTTTCGGTCTCTTGTGTTCCGAGGCCATGTCTGTACATGCTAGGCTCGTCAAGTTTAACCCGAGTGTTCTACATGTGCAACACTAGCTTGCACCCGTTATATGTGAACGTAGAGTCTATCACACCCGATCATCACGTGGTCTCTCGACACAACGAACTTTCACAACGGTGCACACTCGGGGAGAACACAATTTATCTTAAAATTAAGTGAGGGGTCACCTTATAATGCTACCGTTGTCCTAAGCAAAACAAGGTGCATAAAAGGATTAACATCACATGCAAATCATAAGTGACATGATATGGCCATGAACTTGTGCTTTTGATCTCCATCTTGAAAGCACCGGGAAGCGTTAAGAAACGCGGTTGGTGTAGTCGAACGTCTTCACGATCCAAATCGCCGAGCGTCCCGCAATCTAATCACGATCCGTCCCGATCAAGCACCGAACGGACGGCACCTCCGCGTTCAGCACACGTACAGCTTGATGACGATCTCCGCCTTCTTGATCCAGCAAGAGGGAGCAGAGAGGTAGAAAAGTTCTCCGGCAGAATGACGGCACTCCGGCAATGGTGGTGGAGCTATTCCGGCAGGGCTTCGCCTAAGCACTGCAGATATCCGATCTAGAGGAGAAACCATGCACTGGAGGAACGGGTAGCACGTGGCTGAAAATCTTGTGCCAAAACCCTAAAACCCTCTAGTATATATAGGAGGAGAGGAGGAGGAGGCTTGGCTCCCAAGGAGCCAGCCCTTGGGTCGGCCGAACCAGGAGGGAGGAGTCCTCCTCCTCCACTCCTAGTAGGATTAGGACTCCTTCCTTATCTTAGCCTATTTGCCTTTTTCCACCTTTTTCCTTTTGGGCTTTTCTTCCCAGTCGCATGGGCCTTGTGTGGGACTTCCACCAGCCCACTAAGGTATGGTATTCATCCTCCCACAGCCCATGTAGCCACTTGGGTCGAAATACCCCTCCCGATGGTATCCCGGTACACTACCGGCACTCCCGGTACACTACCGATAAGCCCGAAACTTTTTTGGCGACCAAAACAGGACTTCCTATATATCAATATTTACCTCCGGACCATTCCGGAGCTCCTCGTGACGTTCAGGATCTCATTCGGGACTCCGAACAACCTTTGGTCACCACCATACATAACTCTATACTACCGAAACGTCACCAAACCTTAAGCGTGCAGACCCTGCGGGTTTGAGAACTATGTAGACATGACCGAGACACCTCTACGATCAATAACCAATAGCGGGACCTAGATGTCCATATTGGTTCCTACATATTCTATGAAGATCTTTATCGGTCGAACCTCTATGTCAAGGATTCAGTTAATCCCATATGATGTTCCCTTTGTTCTTCGGTATGTTACTTGCCCGAGATTTGATCGTCGGTATCTCCATACCTAGTTCAACCTCGTTACCAGCAAGTCTCTTTACTCGTTCCGTAATACAAGATCCCGTGACTAACACTTAGTCACATTGCTTGCAAGGCTTATTGTGATGTTGTATTACCGAGTGGGCCCTGAGATACCTCTCCGTCACACGGAGTACAAATCCCAGTCTTGATCCATGCTAACCCAACAGACACCCTCAGAGATACCTGTAGAGCACCTTTATAGTCACCCAGTTACGTTGCTACGTTTGATACACACAAGGCACTCTTCCGGTGTTCGTGAGTTGCATGATCTCATGGTCATAGAAACATATGCTTGACATGCAGAAAACAGTAGCAATAAACTGACACGATCATATGCTACATTCATAGATTGGGTCTTGTCCATCACATCATTCTTCTAATGATGTGATCCCATTATCAAATGACATCACATGTCAATGTCTAGGAAACCTTGACCATCTTTGACCAACAAGCTAGTTCACTAGAGGCATACTAGGGACAAAGTGTTGTCTATTTACCCACATATGTAATGTGTTTCCAGTCAATACAATTATAGCATGGATAATAAACGATTATCATGAACAAGGAAATATAATAATAAACACTTTATTTATTGCCTCTAGGGCATATTTCCAACAGGTTCGGGCATCAAGCTTAGGAAAAAAAATTAAGCAAAGAGAAAGATTCCAAAGAGCTTGTAAGCAATAGCCATATCATCATATCCTTTCGCATATATACTAGATACTTGGGATTGAAGATGGCATGGTTACTCTCATAGGTTGGTGAACAAATGCGTATCTAGCCCATTAGAGCAATCGAGCTAGTGTCTCTCTTGTATCCGTGTAACACGAGCCTTGCGGAGATTTCATATTGCTCATTCCTTGGTTGCGCGGATCCTATTATATCTATTCGTGTGTGAGTTTCTAGTTCCTAGTGCCTTGAAAGATATTGGCCTATTTGCTTTGTCTTGCTATTTTGTGAATCTTACTCAACATTGACAACATCTTGGTTCGTATTTGCTCAAATTATGTGCTACTCATCCTAACTAAGCTATTGTAGAAAGCCTTATTTTGTGTAGGTGTGAGAAGGACAAACTCCGGTACCAATTCTACTATTTCCATGATTTCACATTGAGTGATTGATCCTCTTTCAGCCTTTGGAACGGTATTTGGTATTGTGCTTTTCTCATTCTCCCACTTACATCTACTTGAGTGCTATGGATAGGACTACTATGACAAACCCGACCTTCAAGGAGCGTGATGACGATGCGAACAACTACGTCACTAAACTACAATTCTTCGGCGCACAAAAAGGAATGCGCCAAGCACATGATGTCACCACGGACCGGATCGAACACCTCACCACCAACATTCGTGAATCCAAGGAGCGCACGCGGGACTTCCTTACAACCCAAATGGACGAGCTTCGCGCCTTGATGGTGAACCGCACATCATCAACTTCTACTTCAACTCGTCGGTGTACATCAAGCCGCCACTCCTCCGAGGACTCCTCTAGAGAGAGTCCTCCTCCTCGAGCTCGATCACAACAACGTGACGCCCGTCGCCTCTCTCAAGACTCGAGCAACCCTTTCCACGACAATGATCCTCAAGTTCGACATCGCGAGCGTGACCACCGTCACCAACAATGGCAAGACGCGTTCGACCAAGAACGACTACATCACCTCCGTGAGGAAGACCGGTGCTGTGAAGAACAAGCAAATGAGGCATATCGCGCACTTCGCGACTCAACATATGCCTTGCAAGAACGCAACCTTCAAGCTCACGAGGAACAAGAAGCTCTATGTCGAGAACGCCAAGAAGAAGCCACACGTCAAGAGGAGCACCAAGAACGCCAACACCGCATGCGACCACAACGTCAATGACATCCAAGGCAAGAGGAGCAACACATTGATGAGCTCACTCCAAGGCAAGAACAACATCAACATGACAACATGCCCCTCCACGACAAGAAGAGTGACCTCAAGCAAATCCCGTTGACAATGTGGATGATCAAGCTCCGAGGCAAGGCCAACATCCACAAGAACACTACGCTCCCCCACGACAAGGATACCGCCATCACAACAACAATGAGGAAAATCGCTTTGGCAAGCTCAAATTCAACATGCCTAAGTTCTTCGGAAGCAATGACCTCAGAGACTATCTCTCTTGGGCACTCAAGGTTGACAAGATATTTCGGTTGCACAACTATGACGAGGAGAAGAATATTGCCATGGCCTCCCTCGAGTTCCAAGATTATGTTCTCATTTGGTGGGAACAAGTGATTGAGCGAAGAAGAGAAAGAGGTGACCCTTCAATCACCACTTGGGCACAAATGAAGGACCTCATGCGAGCTTGATTCGTCCCAACACACTACAATCGTGATATCTTCAAGAAGCTCCAACTCCTCAAGCAAGGTACCAAGTCAGTGGAAGAGTACTACCAAGAAATGGAGATAGCCATGATAAGAGCCAATGTCAAGGAAGACAATGAGCAAACTATGGCGAGTTTCTTGAATGATCTCAATTACCAAGTCAAGAAAATTGCGGATTTCCAACCCTACTCCAACTTGCTCGAGCTAGTTCATCAAGCCACCAAGGCGGAACGTCAAGTTAAAGAGGACTACAAGTACTCCAAGACCTCCTACAAGATCTACGGTGCAAGTACTCAAGCTTCTCCAACCACGATACCTACCTCTACAAGAACTTCCATGACAAAAGATGACAAGTCAAGCTACAAGGACAAAACGTCCTCATCAACCTGCACCGCTACTACAAGCAAACCAAGAGCGTCATCGTCTACATCACCACCGGATGCCACGAAGACAAGCTCCATCAAGTGTTTCACGTGCCAAGGCCAATGCCACAAGACTTACGAGTGTCCCACAAGGCGGACCATGATCCTTCAAGATGACGGCACCTATGACTCCATGAGTGAAGATGAGATGGAAGCTTTGGAACAAGTGGCCATGCACCGACAAGTCAATGATGATGAGGATTCTCAAATCTTTTGTGACAACAATCCGAGCCCCGCTCTCGTTGTCTCAAGGTTTTGACACTACAACAACAAAAAGATGAGGACCAATGTTGCCACATCTTCCACACCAAGGCCGGTATCCAAGGAAGATCCGTCAAGGTCATCATCGATGGAGGAAGTTGCCACAATTTGGAAAGTGAGGAACTTTTCTCCAAGTTGCAATTGGTCAAGAAAAAGCATCCTCGCCCTTACAAGGTCCAATGGCTAAGTGACTCCAGCACAATACACGACCACACCGTGCAAGTTTCCTTCAAGATATGAGCTTGCGAAGACACCATGGAGTGTGATGTGGTACCCATGTTCGTTTGCCACATACTCTTGGGAGACATTGGAAATTTGACCGAGGAGTCATCCACAATGGGCGGACAAATCACTATAGCTTCAAGATGAAGGGCACCGAATATGTGCTTCGACCTATGTCTCCAAGTCAAGTGACCGCCGACAAGCAATCTTCATCCCATCGTGGAGAGAAAAGTGAGAGAGTGATCCACCTCAAAGCGAGGAGCGCCACAAGCCAAAATTGAGTGACTCCACGTTGGGGGACAAGAGTGGCCTAGTACTTTTTGCCACCAAAAGAGATTTGAGGGATGTGAGTGAGAGCCCACCGACCGTCCTTCACTACGTGATAGTGTGCAAGGATGATGTCGTCCGGACTAACCCTTCACAACATCTTCCTCTTGTGTTGTCTCAATTGTTGCAGGAATTTCAAGACGTTTTTCCTGATGACCTACCTCCAGGACTACCACCAAAATGAGGGATCGAACACCGCATCGACCTCATCCCCGGCGCACTTCTCCCTAACAAGGCACCCTGCTGCGTCAACCCCGACGAAACAAAGAAGATACAAAGGCAAGTCCAAAAACTCCTAGATAAAGGGCATGTACATGAGAGTTTGAGTCCTTGTGCAGTTCCCGTGATGCTAGTACCTAAGCAAGATGGAAGCACGCGCATGTGTTCCGTGCCGACCTATAAATGCTATCACCATTAGATATCGCCACCATATTCCTCGCTTAGATGACATGCTAGATGAACTTAGTGGTGCCACTATATTTTCCAAAATAAACTTAAAAAGTGGTTACTACCAAATTCGCATCTAAGAAGGTGATGAATGGAAAACAGCTTTCAAAACTAAATTTGGTCTATATGAATGGATAGTGATGCCCATGGGTTTATCCGAAGCACCCGGTACATTTATGCGAATGATGCATCATGTCTTGCGCCCCTACATTGGGTATGGTGTTGTTGTTGGAAATATGCCCTAGAGGCAATAATAAAATGGTTATTATTGTATTTCCTAGTTCATGATAATTGTCTATTATTCATGCTATAATTGTGTTAACTGGAAACCGTAATACATGTGTGAATACATAGACCACAACGTGTCCCTAGTGAGCCTCTAGTTGGCTAGCTCGTTGATCAATAGATGGTCACGGTTTCATGACCATGGACATTGGATGTCGTTGATAACGGGATCACATCATTAGGAGAATGATGTGATGGACAAGACCCAATCCTAAGCATAGCACAAGATCGTGTAGTTCGTTTGCTAAAGCTTTTCAATGTCAAGTGTCATTTCCTTAGACCATGAGATTGTGTAACTCCCGGATATCGTAGGAATGCTTTGGGTGTGCCAAATGTCACAACGTAACTGGGTGGCTATAAAGTTACGCTACGGGTATCTCCGAAAGTGTCTGTTGGGTTGACACGAATCGAGACTGGGATTTGTCACTCCGTGTGACGAAGAGGTATCTCTGGGCCCACTCGGTAAGACATCATCATTATGAGCTCAATGTGACTAAGGAGTTAGTCACGGGATGATGTATTACGGAACGAGTAAAGAGACTTGCCGATAACGAGATTGAACAAGGTATGGGGATACCGACGATCGAATCTCGGGCAAGTTCCATACCGATAGACAAAGGGAATTGTATACGGGATTGATTGAATCATTGACATCGTGGTTCATCCGATGATATCATCGTGGAGTACGTGGGAGCCAACATGGGTATCCAGATCCCGCTGTTGGTTATTGGCCGGAGAGGTGTCTCGGTCATGTCTACGTGTCTCCCGAACCCGTAGGGTCTACACACTTAAGGTTCGATGACGCTAGGGTTATAGGAAAATAATGTACGTGGTTACCGAAGGTTGTTCGGAGTCCCGAATGAGATCCCGGACGTCACGAGGAGTCCCGGAATGGTCCGGAGACGAAGATTGATATATAGGAAGTGAGGTTTTGGTTATCGGAAGTGTTCCGGGTGTCTCCGGTAGTGTACCGGGACCACCGGAAGGGTTCCGGTGGTCCACCAAGTGGGCCCACCTGCCCCGGAAGGTTCCATGGGCCAAGAGTGGGAGGGAGCCAGCCCCTAGGTGGGCTGGTGCGCCTCCCACCCCAGCCCAAGGCGCAGCAAGGGTGGAGGGGGGCAAACCCTAGGCTTAGATGGGCCTTAAGGCCCACCCTAGGGCGCCTCCACCTCTCCTTGCCCTGGCCGCCGGCCAGATGGGTTTCTGGAGGCTGCCGCCACCCCTAGGGTGGAACCCTAGGGCGCAGCACCTCTCCTCCCCTCCTCCTATATATAGTGGAGGTATTTGGGGTTGCACAACACACGAGTTCATCTCCTCCCTGGTGCAGCCCTACTCCTCCCTCTCCTCGTTTCTCCGTAGTGCTTAGCGAAGCTCTGTCGGAGTACCACGCGGCTCCACCGCCACCACGCCGTCGTGCTGCCGGAGCTCTCCCTCAACCTCTCCTCCCTCCTTGCTGGATCAAGGCGTAGGAGACGTCACCGGGCTGCACGTGTGTTGAACGCGGAGGTGCCGTCCGTTCGGCACTTGATCGGATCTACCGCGATCTGAATCGCTGCGAGTACGACTCCATCAACCGCGTTCTAGCAACGCTTCCGCTTAGCGATCTTCAAAGGTATGAAGATCCAATCTCTCCCCGCTCGTTTGCTTGTTTCTCCATAGATAGATCTTGGTGACACGTAGGAAAATTTTGATTTACTACTACGTCTTCCAACAGTGGCATCATGAGCTAGGTCTATGCGTAGAATCTATGCACGAGTAGAACACAAAGCAGTTGTGGGTGTCAATTTTGTTAATATGTTTGCCGTTACTAGTCTTATCTTGATTCGACGGTATTGTGGGATGAAGCGGCCCGGACCAACCTTACACGTACGCTTACGTGAGACCGGTTCCACCGCCTGACATGCACTAGTTGCATAAGGTGGCTAGCGGGTGTCTGTCTCTCCCACCTTAGTCGGATTGGATTCGATGAAAAGGGTCCTTATGAAGGGTAAATAGCAATTGGCATATCACGTTGTGGTTTTGGCGTAGGTAAGAAACGTTCTTGCTAGAAACCTATAGCAACCACGTAAAAACTTGCAACTACAAATTAGAGGACGTCTAACTTGTTTTTGCAGCATATGCCTTGTGATGTGATATGGCCAGAAGGACGTGATGTGATGCATTGTGATGTATGAGATTGATCATGTTCTTGTAATAGGGTTCACGACTTGCATGTCGATGACTATGACAACCGGCAGGAGCCATAGGAGTTGTCTTATATTATTGTATGACCTGCATGTCAATCATAAACGCCATGTAATTACTTTACTTTATTGCTAAGCGTTAGCCATAGTAGTAGAAGTAATAGTTGGCAAGACAACTTCATGAAGACACAATGATGGAGATCATGATGATGGAGATCATGGTGTTGTGCCGGTGACAATGATGATCATCGTGCCCCGAAGATGGAGATCATAGGACCAAGATGATATTGGCCATATCATGTCACTATATTGATTGCATGTGACGTTTATCATGTTTACATCTTATTTGCTTAGAACGACGGTAGTAAATAAGATGATCTCTCAATAAAATTTCAAGAGAAGTGTTCACCCTAACTGTGCACCGTTGCTAAGGATCGTTGTTCCGAAGCACCACGTGATGATCGGGTGTGATAGGTTCTAACGTTCGCATACAACGGGTGTAAGCCAGATTTGCACACGCGAAACACTTAGGTTGACTTGACGAGCCTAGCATGTACAGACATGGCCTCGGAACACGGAAGACCGAAAGGTCGAACATGAGTCGTATAGAAGATACGATCAACATGGAGATGTTCACCATGGATGACTAGTCCGTCTCACGTGATGATCGGACACGGGCTAGTTCACATGGATCATGTGTCACTTGGATGACTAGAGAGATGTCTATCTGAGTGGGAGTTCATTGAATAATTTGATTATGTGAACTCGATTATCATGAACTTAGTCTAAAAATTGCCTTTAATATCTATATTGTAGATCCAATGGCCAACGCAAATGTAAACCTCAATTTCAACGCGTTCCTAGAGAAAACCAAGCTGAAAGATGATGGAAGCAACTATGCGGACTGGGTCCATGGCTTGAGGATCATCCTCATAGCTTCCAAGAGATTGTATGTCCTTGATGCACCGCTAGGTGACCCACCCATTCTCCTAGCGGACCAAGACGTTACGAACGCTTGGCATTCGCGCTGCGATGATTACTCCCTTGTTCAGTGCGGCATGCTTTACAGTTTAGAATCGGGGCTCCAAAAGCGTTTTGAGCAACACGGAGCATATGAGATGTTCCAAGAGCTGAAACTGGTTTTCCAAGCTCATGCCCGAGTCGAGAGATATGACATCTCCGACAAGTTCTTCAGCTGTAAGATGGAGGAGAACAGTTCTGTTAGTGAGCACATCCTCAAGATGTCTGGGCTTCACAACCGCTTGACTCAGCTGGGAGTTAATCTCCCGGATGACTCAGTCATTGACAGAATCCTCCAGTCGCTTCCACCTAGCTACAAGAGCTTTGTGATGAACTACAACATGCAGGGTATGGAGAAGTCCATTCCCGAGTTGTACTCGATGCTGAAATCAGCGGAGGTCGAGATCAAAAAGGAGCATCAAGTGTTGATGGTAAACAAGACCACTAGTTTCAAGAAAGGCAAGGGTAAGAAGAACTTCAAGAAGGACGGCAAAGTTGTTGCCGCGCCCGGTAAGCAAGTTGCCGGGAAGAAGAAGAACAAGAATGGACCCAAGCCTGAGACTGAGTGTTTCTATTGTAAGGGTACCGGTCACCGGAAGCGGAACTGCCCCAAGTATTTAGCGGATAAGAAGGACGGCAACATTAAAGGTATATGTGATATACTTGTTATTGATGTGTACTTGACCAGCGCTCGTAGTAGCTCCTGGGTATTTGATACCGGTGCAGTTGCTCACATTTGTAACTCCAAGCAGGAGCTGCGGAATAAGCGGAGGCTGGCCAAGGACGAGGTAACGATGCGTGTCGGGAATGGTTCCAAGGTCGATGTGATCGCCGTCGGCACGCTACCTCTACATCTACCTTTGGGATTAGTTTTAAACCTTAATAATTGTTATTTAGTACCAGCTTTGAGCATGAACATTGTATCTGGATCTCGCTTGATGCGAGATGGCTACTCATTTAAATCCGAGAATAATGGTTGTTCTATTTATATGAGAGAAATGTTTTATGCTCATGCCCCGCTGGTCAATGGTTTATTTTTGATGAATCTCGAACGTGATGTTACACATGTCCATAGTGTGAGTACCAAAAAGTGTAAAGTTGATAACGATAGTCCCACTTACATGTGGCACTGCCGTCTTGGCCATATTGGTGTCAAACGCATGAAGAAGCTCCATGCTGATGGACTTTTGGAGTCACTTGATTTCGAATCATTTGACACATGCGAACCATGCCTCATGGGCAAGATGACCAAGACTCCGTTCTTCGGAACAATGGAGCGAGCAACTGACTTGTTGGAGATAATACATACCGATGTATGCGGTCCAATGAGTGTCGAGGCTCGCGGTGGCTACCGTTATGTTCTCACCCTCACTGATGACTTGAGCAGATATGGGTATGTCTACTTAATGAAACACAAGTCTGAAACCTTTGAAAGGTTCAAGGAATTTCAGAGTGAGGTCGAGAATCAACGTGACAGGAAAATAAAATGCCTACGATCTGATCGTGGCGGAGAATATTTAAGTCACGAGTTTGGCACGCACCTTAGGAAATGTGGAATTGTTTCACAGCTCATGCCGCCCGGCACACCTCAGCGAAATGGTGTGTCTGAACGTCGTAATCGCACTCTATTGGATATGGTGCGATCTATGATGTCTCTTACCGACTTACCACTATCATTTTGGGGATATGCATTAGAGACTGCCACATTCACTTTAAATAAGGCACCGTCTAAATCCGTTGAGACGACACCGTATGAATTATGGTTTGGAAAGAAACCTAAGTTGGCGTTTCTAAAAGTTTGGGGATGCGATGCTTATGTGAAGAAACTTCAACCTGAGAAGCTCGAACCCAAAGCGGAAAAGTGCGTCTTCATAGGATATCCCAAAGAGACTATTGGGTATACCTTCTACCTACCATCCGAGGGCAAAGTCTTTGTTGCCAAGAATGGATCCTTTCTCGAGAAAGAGTTTCTCTCGAAAGAAGTAAGTGGAAGGAAAATAGAACTTGATGAGGTAATTGTACCTCCACTCGACCCGGAGAGTAGCGCAGCACATGAAGTTGTTTCTGTGGAGCCTACACCGGCTAGAGAGGAAGTTAATGATGATGATCATGAAGCTTTAGATCAAGTTGCTACTCGAAGGTCCACTAGGACACGTTCCGCACCAGAGTGGTACGGCAATCCTGTCCTAGAGATCATGTTGTTGGACAACAGTGAACCTTCGAACTATGAAGAAGCAATGGCGGGCCCGGATTCCAACAAATGGCTTGAGGCCATGAAATCCGAGATAGGATCCATGTATGAGAACAAAGTATGGACTTAGGTGGACTTGCCTGATGATGAGCGAGCCATTGAAAACAAATGGATCTTTAAGAAGAAGACTGACGCAGACGGTAATGTGACCGCCTATAAAGCTCGGCTTGTCGCTAAAGGTTATCGACAAGTTCAAGGAGTTGACTACGATGAGACTTTCTCACCCGTAGCGGTGCTGAAGTCAGTTCGAATCATGTTAGCAGTTGCCGCATTTTATGATTATGAGATCTGGCAAATGGACGTCAAAACGGCATTCCTTAATGGCTTCCTCAAGGAAGAACTGTATATGATGCAGCCGGAATGTTTTGTCGGTCCTAAAGATGCTAACAAGGTATGCAAGCTCCAGCGCTCCATCTATGGGCTGGTGCAAGCATCTCGGAGTTGGAACATTCGCTTTAATGAGGTGATTAAAGCGTTTGGATTTGTACAGGTTTATGGAGAACCCTGTATTTACAAGAAAGTGAGTGGGATCTCTATAGCATTTCTTATATTGTATGTGGATGACATGCTGATAATGGGAAATAATATAAAACTCTTGGAAAGTATAAAGGCCTACTTGAATAAGTGTTTTTCAATGAAGGACCTTGGAGAAGCTGCTTACATATTAGGTATTAAGATCTATAGAGATAGATCGAAACGCCTCATTGGTCTTTCACAAAGCACATACCTTGAAAAGATATTGAAGAAGTTCAATATGGATCAGTCCAAGAAGGGGTTCTTGCCTGTGTTGCAAGGTGTGAGATTGAGTACGACTCAATGCCCGACCACGGCAAAGGATAGAGAAGAGATGAGTGTCATCCCCTATGCTTCAGCCATAGGCTCTATCATGTATGCCATGCTGTGTACCAGGCCTGATGTGAACCTTGCCATAAGTTTGGTAGGGAGGTACCAAAGTGATCCCGGAGCAGAACACTGGACAGCGGTCAAGAATATCCTGAAGTACCTGAAAAGGACAAAGGACATGTTTCTCATTTATGGAGGTGCCGAAGAGCTCGTTGTAAAGGGTTATGTCGATGCTAGCTTCGACACAGATCCGGACGACTCCAAGTCGCAAACCGGATACGTGTATATTTTGAATGGAGGGGCAGTGAGCTGGAGCAGCAGCAAGCAAAGCGTCGTGGCAGCATCTACATGTGAAGCGGAGTACATAGCTGCTTCGGAAGCAGCAAAGGAGGGAGTCTGAATGAAGGAGTTCATCACCGACCTAGGAGTGATTCCGAATGCGTCGGGCCCGATGACTCTACTCTGTGACAACACTGGAGCTATTGCCCTTGCGAAGGAGCCCAGGTTTCACAAGAAGACAAGACACATCAAGCGCCGTTTCAACTCCATCCGTGATTACATTCAGGAGGGAGACATAGATATTTGTAAAGTGCATACGGATCTGAATGTCGTAGATCCGTTGACTAAACCTCTCTCACGAGCAAAACATGATCAACACCAGAATGTTATGGGTGTTCGATTCATCACAATGTAACTAGATTATTGACTCTAGTGCAAGTGGGAGACTGTTGGAAATATGCCCTAGAGGCAATAATAAAATGGTTATTATTGTATTTCCTAGTTCATGATAATTGTCTGTTATTCATGCTATAATTGTGTTAACCGAAAACCGTAATACATGTGTGAATACATAGACCACAACGTGTCCCTAGTGAGCCTCTAGTTGGCTAGCTCGTTGATCAATAGATGGTCACGGTTTCATGACCATGGACATTGGATGTCGTTGATAACGGGATCACATCATTAGGAGAATGATGTGATGGACAAGACCCAATCCTAAGCATAGCACAAGATCGTGTAGTTCATTTGCTAAAGCTTTTCAATGTCAAGTGTCATTTCCTTAGACCATGAGATTGTGTAACTCCCGGATATCGTAGGAATGCTTTGGGTGTGCCAAACGTCACAACGTAACTGGGTGGCTCTAAAGGTACGCTACGGGTATCTCCGAAAGTGTCTGTTGGGTTGACACGAATCGAGACTGGGATTTGTCACTCCGTGTGACGGAGAGGTATCTCTGGGCCCACTCGGTAAGACATCATCATTATGAGCTCAATGTGACTAAGGAGTTAGTCACGGGATGATGTATTACGGAACGAGTAAAGAGACTTGCCGATAACGAGATTGAACAAGGTATGGGGATACCGACGATCGAATCTCGGGCAAGTTCCATACCGATAGACAAAGGGAATTGTATACGGGATTGATTGAATCATTGACATCGTGGTTCATCCGATGATATGATCGTGGAGTACGTGGGAGCCAACATGGGTATCCAGATCCCGCTGTTGGTTATTGGCCGGAGAGGTGTCTCGGTCATGTCTACGTGTCTCCCGAACCCGTAGGGTCTACACACTTAAGGTTCGATGACGCTAGGGTTATAGGGAAATAGTGTACGTGGTTACCGAAGGTTGTTCGGAGTCCCGGATGAGATCCCGGACGTCACGAGGAGTCCCGGAATGGTCCGGTGACGAAGATTGATATATAGGAAGTGCGGTTTTGGTTACCAGAAGTGTTTCGGGTGTCTCCGGTAGTGTACCGAGACCACCGGAAGGGTTCCGGGGGTCCACCAAGTGGGCCCACCTGCCCCGGAAGGTTCCATGGGCCAAGAGTGGGAGGGAGCCAGCCCCTAGGTGGGCTGGTGCGCCTCCCACCCCAGCCCAAGGCGCAGCAAGGGTGGAGGGGGCAAACCCTAGGCTTAGATGGGCCTTAAGGCCCACCCTAGGGCGCCTCCACCTCTCCTTGCCCTGGCCGCCGGCCAGATGGGTTTCTGGAGGCTGCCGCCACCCCTAGGGTGGAACCCTAGGGCGCAGCACCTCTCCTCCCCTCCTCCTATATATAGTGGAGGTATTTGGGGCTGCACAACACACGAGTTCATCTCCTCCCTGGTGCAGCCCTACTCCTCCCTCTCCTCGTTTCTCCGTAGTGCTTAGCGAAGCTCTGTCGGAGTACCACGCAGCTCCACCGCCACCACGCCGTCGTGCTGCCGGAGCTCTCCCTCAACCTCTCCTCCCTCCTTGCTGGATCAAGGCATAGGAGACGTCACCGGGTTGCACGTGTGTTGAACGCGGAGGTGTCGTCCGTTTGGCACTTGATCGGATCTACCGCGATCTGAATTGCTGCAAGTACGACTCCATCAACCGCGTTCTAGCAACGCTTCCGCTTAGCGATCTTCAAAGGTATGAAGATCCAATCTCTCCCCGCTCATTTGCTGGTTTCTCCATAGATAGATCTTGGTGACATGTAGGAAAATTTTGATTTACTACTACGTATTCCAACAGTTGTGGTCTATTTTGATGACATCCTTGTTTTTAGCGACTCTCTAGAACAACATGCCACACATGTTAGGGACATCTTGCAAACTCTCCGGATAGAAAAACTTTATGCGAACATGGCCAAATGCATTTTTGGTGTTGAAAAAGTTGTTTTCCTAGGATTTGTGGTTTCGTCTAAGGATGTCCATGTTGATGAAACTAAGATTGAGGCCATTAAAAATTGGCCCACACCCACCAATTTGCAACAAGTGCGTAGTTTCTTAGGACTAGCCGGTTTCTATCGTCGGTTTGTGAAAGACTTTGGCACTATTGCATATCCGCTCCATGATTTGAGCAAGAAGAATGCACCATTTGTTTGGGGACCATCCCAAGACACCGCTTTCCATGAACTCAAAAATTTGCTCACTCATGCGCCTTTGCTTGCCTTGCCTAACTTTGATAAAACTTTTGAAGTGCATTGTGAAGCTAGTGGTAATGGCATAGGTGGCGTGCTTATGCAAGAAAAGTGCCCAATTGCATATTTTAGTGAGAAACTTTCCGATGCTCAACTAAACTATCCTATATATGACAAAGAATTGTATGCATTGGTGAGAGTCTTACATGTTCGGGAACATTATTTGCGACCGCATGAATTTGTCATTCATACCAACTATGAAACTCTCACATACCTAAAGGGTCAAACTAAGTTGGACAAAAGACATGCTAGATGGAGTGAATTTATTGAGTCTTTCCCTTATGTCATCGAGTACATTAAGGGCATAGAAAATGTTGTGGCGGATGCTCTTTCCCGCAAATGCATGCTCGTTACTCAACTTGAATTGAATGTTGTTGGTTTTGATCACATAAAAGACTTGTATGAGCATGATCTTTCTTTTGCTACTCCATATACCAATTGCCAAGTGAAAATTTGTTGGGAGAACTACTATATGAAAGATGGATATCTTATGTGTGATAACAAACTTTGTGTACCCGAGTCTTCTCTTCGTTTGTTGCTTTTGCAACAAGCTCACGGCGGTGGACTTATGGATCACTTTGGACGCGACAAGACATATGCCACCCTCTCCAACAAGTATTTTTGGCCAAAGATGTTTCGTGATGTGGCACGCTTCACTAACCGATGCTCTACATGTCGCAAAGCTAAGTCAAAAGCTCAATCCCATGGTCTTTACATGCCTCACCCTATACCATTTCAACCTTGGGAAGACATTAGTATGGATTTTGTGCTTGGTTTGCCATGAACTAAATATGGCCACGATTTCGTCTTTGTTGTTATAGACCGTTTTCCAAAATGGCTCATTTCATTCCATGCCATAAGACCGACGATGCTTCACATATTGCAAATCTATTTTGTATGGACATCTTACGTCTACATGGAGTGTTCAAGACCATTGTCTCGGATCATGACATCAAGTTCCTTAGCTACTTTTGGAAGACGCTAAGTACCAAGCTCGGGATCAAGCTACTATTCTCTTCGTCCTATCACCCACAAACGGATGGCCAAACGGAGGTGACGAAACGGACACTCTCGACTCTACTAGGCGTGTTGATCAAGAAGAATCTCAAGGAATGGAAAGATTGCCTCCCCATCGCCAAGTACGCCTACAACCGCGCAAGACACTCAACAACTGGAAAGTCTCCTTTCGAAGTGGTCTACGGCTTCAACCCCTTGTCCCCATTGGACATCCTACCTCTACCACTCCAAGAGCACGTCAACATGCAAGTGCAAGGGCAAGATTTATCAAGAACATGCATGAAGACACAAGGTGCACAATCGAACATCAAGTGGACCATGTCACCACCATGCGCAACATCAACAAACACCCCATGGGGTTCAAGACCAGAGACCTTGTATGGCTCCACCTTCGCAAGGAGCACTTCCCCAATGAGCGCAAGTCCAAAATCCTGCCCCAAGCCGATGGACCCTTCAAGGTGCTAGAGCGCTACAACGACAATGCATACAAGATCGACATTCCACGTGACAAGTACACCGTGAGTGACATCTTCAACGTCAAGGACCTTTCCCCTTTCCATGGTGATGAAGATCTTGATCCGAGGACAGATCTTCCCCAAGGGGGGGGGAGATGATGCAGAGCATCCCACCATGAAGTCTACACCATCACATCAAGCACCATTTGGCCCCATGACTAGGGCCCGCATACGTGTCGTGGAAGATAAGGTGAACTCACTCCTCTTTGAGCTACACAAGAATACCAATGGAACTTGGATGCTACCTCGCCACGAGATGCTATGCATCATTAGGTACAAGGAAGACATCCAAGGCCAAGAGTAGGAGCTTCAAGGAAGTATGGAAGTCAACCAAAGCTACTGCCAAGAAGCAAAGCTACAGCCGACCCCATGCGCACGGGCCCAGAAGACCCCGTGCACATGGGCCTCCTAGGAAGCTACAGCGGCGACCCCATGCGCACGGTCGTGTCCCGTGCCCACGGACCCCCCCCCTCCCCTCGTGCACACAGGTCTCACTTAGGCCGTGAGCACGGGCCTCCCAGGCCAACCGACCCTTTCGGCCCATTTTGCCCCAACTCGACCCCTCTTTGTCCCCTACCTCTTGCTACATATATATTTGGTCCTTGGGACTCTAGTTAGGGTTAGCTATTGTTTTGCATACACTTTGTGAGCATAGCTCCATTACTTGTCTCTCTTGTGGGGCTTATCCTCCATTAGGAGTAGATCCAAGTGATGCCAAGGCCCCTTTAGAGGGAAGATCCCTAGTGGATTCAAGGCTCCTCCTCCGGAGTGAGAGAGCACTACCGCTACTTGTATCGTTGGTTGATTTGGGATCTTTGTAACTCTTGTGATGATCGTGGATCTAGTGGATGTGTCATTGGAGTTCATTCTTCGAGTGTTTCTCTTGTTCTTTCCCGTGTTCTTCGTGTTTTCTCCCTCCAATTCGTGAAAGATCGCCTCTCACGGGTCTTGCCCCGTATCATAGATACCCACGTACATGTAAATACATGCATCCCTATAAAAGCACGCACGTACTCCCTAACCGCAATAGCACCTACGTGATACCGAGACATCACAACATCTTGAGATTGGCGAAGTCACCGTAGACGCATTTCGTAGTCGACCTTCCCTCCACTTAATGAACATCGTTCAAAATCCTAAAATAGATTTAGAAAAATGCCATCAGTAGTGCCAAGTCTTAAACTTAAACCTTGATGGGCTAGTTCCACCACAAGAAAGTTGATCATGTGAGCTATGACAGTTCGCCCTACCGAAACATGAGGATCCTAAGAAAACACTTGCTATAGCACAAGGAACTGATCACAACAGTACAAATTTGGTGAGGCTCCAGGATAAGCTGGTGAATATGACCGACAAGTCTCACATACAAAAGGAGAATGTTGATACATGAAAACCCAATGACAATATCACAAGAAATATAATAATTTGCAACGTGCCAAAGTAGGGGACCCAATGGCAAAATCAAAAAGTCGGTGTGCTCTTGACTAGGCTGGCCCACTGACGATGAAATGAAGTGAGCTTGCCCACTGACGATGAAATGAAGCGAGCCAACACACCGTAGCAAACCGGTAACGTACCAAGCATTTTTTTCTTCGGCGGTTTAAAAAGACACAAAAACATATATTTTTTTCTTGAAGTGCTTTATTGGGGAAAACATGAACATTTTTTCATAAGTTTAAACATTTCTTGAAAAAAAAATAACATTTCCATAAAAAGTTGAACATTTTTTAGAATGCTAATGTTTTGTGAAAAAAAACAATTTTTTGAAAAAATGATTTTTTAAGCTTGAACTTGTTTGAAAATATACAAGATTTTTGAACATTTATTAAAATTACAACATGTTTTTTTAAATTATGATTTTTTAGAAAAACTGTAGCATTTTAAAATAGTTTTTAGAATGTATAAAAATGAAATCCAGTAAAGGAAAAAACACAAAAATGAAATAGCCCCAACCAAACCTTCTAGAATGTTTTCAAAACCGATAAAATGGGCAGAAAACTACTAGATGTCGTACGTACTAAACGTGCTACCAGTTAGATATGCGACAAAATTTAGGACCAAATGGGAATGCTTGCTTTCCCCCCGCCCCCTATATACAACCGACTATTTGACTCACAATGTGTCAATTAAGAAGCACCAAAAGGTAGACCTACAGCTGTCGTCATTGACACTTCTTTCAAGGGGTTGTCACCATCGAATGTTTGCGAGATCTATATCTCGCTTATAGGGAGGCTATGTTCCGTCTTGCTGAAGACTTTCTTGCCTATGTACAGTACTGTGCCGACCAATTTTTCTTCCATTTTCCGTTTTCCGTTTTTTGTTTCTTTTGGTTCTTTGTTTCTTCTTAGGTTTTCACTGTGTCTTCACTTGTTTTCTTCTGCCTTCTTTCTTCCTTTGTTTTTTGTTGGTATTTCCGTTATTAATGGTTTTCACATTTTTTTAAAGTTCCATGCGTAATGACCAGTGATTGCTTTTTTGTAGGCATGGCCAGTGATTACTGGAAGGAACCTTACATAAAAGGTTAACGCGAACCCACACAGCCCAACAGAAAAGAGCACGAGCGAGCCCAGCCCAACAGGAATGCGAATTAGGCCCATCCCGCAACCAAATGACAATTATCGTTGAGTCCAAATCAGGAGGAGGAAGAACCCTAGCTACCCCTCCCCCACCTCATCGCATCCCCTCTCTCTCGCCCACTCTCGCCGTCTCCTCCTCCTCCTCCGATCTCCGTCCACGAGGCAGCCCCCCTCCCTCCCCCCTCCGCACTCTAGTATTTCTAGCCGGGAGCAGCAACGGTAGTCGCCACCGTCCCAATCGAGCAGGAGAGGGGAGATCAGACTAGCGGTAGGAGGACGAGCTAGGTTCTTGAGTGAGGCATTATCACCCTCTACGAGCAGACTATCCCTTCCATTCTTCAGTGAGGCATTGCCTTCTTCAACTTTTTTGATGCGCCGGTCTAAAGACTCTAATCATCACTGATTCCAATTCTGCACGTCGCCCACCGATTCGTTGTTGGCTAATGAATTGTCCATGTGTGTTGTAATGAAATCTCACCATCTTATAGAATGAAGAATTTAAAAATAACATGCAGAATTTAAAAAGAACTAGAACATAAGGAACAAAAGTATCTATCATGACTTATCTTCTATATCTAAATAGCTAGACCCCACTATTAGGGATTCTCTCGCTTCTCCTAAAGCCACATCACCCAAATTAATTTAGTCGTTGGATATACTAGCTCAATCAATAATATGCCTCTGATCTACACATTGGGTGTTTTAATCAAGAAAAAATTTGGCACATGCATGCAGCCCATAGCCTTATAATCGAGTTCTCTATGAATGAAAAGTGGGAAATACATGAAAAGTGAGACACGGAGGGAGTAGAACATAATTACATGTGCTTGAGTCAGGTGGGGCGGGTCAGTGTCGGGCGGGGCGGCCTCACGCTCCTCTGATGACAAAGATGGTTTGAGTCGGGCGAGGCGGCGTCGGGTGGAGACGGGCAGCGGCGGGCAGCAAGGGGGCTCAAGCTCCTCCTCCGATGAAGACGGGACGGGACGGGCGGGGCGGCGTCAGGTGGAGACGGGCAGCGTCGGGCGAGGCGAAGACGGGCAGCGTCGGGGGGGGGGGGCGGGGGCGGCTGTGAGGATCGAGAGGAGGATGGGTGGAGTTGGGGATCGAGAGAGAGTGAGGACGAAAGGATAAGGTTTTACCTATTAAAATCGACTAGTGCCGGCGTGGGACTAATGGGCCTGAATGCGCAACGCTGGGCCTACGAAAATACCTATGGCGTAGAAACTTTAGTCACGCCAACAATAATAGGTGAAAGGTGAGAGCGCTGGCTCCTCATACAAGTGATGTTTGGTAGAATTTGCACACCACCACTAAGTTTGTATCAATAACGTACGAATTTAGGCAATCGTCGGTACTATTTAAAAAAATAGTGATGGCGTTAGAAGAAAATGGTGTGCCACCAATAAAAGTTGTGGCTAGCCATTTCTCTACTAGTGGAGAGTGTCAAATGAGAGGAACATTGTAGTAAGTCTCATGCTCTTTCGAAGAACAGCATATGCGCTATGCACACCAATACAAACTAGAATGATGAGATTGATGACGCGGCATGATATGAATGTGATAATGGTCTTACTAGCGTAATATTTTTCGAAACCATCCATACCATGTCCTATGTAGGGTATGAAGACAACCAAAATGGTTGGATTTCATAATTTATCAAAAGAAAAGCCGTTACTATGAATAGTACCTGCCCCGGCCCTGACCTCTTATTTTTGATTGAGTGAATGCATTAATAAGCCACCAGAATGTTATCCGTTATTAAACGGCCGGGTACAACAAAAGCACCAACGAAAAAATGTCAAAATTCTCATAACCCAAGCGTCTAAAAACCCTCATGGTCAACCAAACACAAGAAAGTTTTGTCAATTGCCATACTCATCACAATGACCCACCCAACTAAGTACTGAAACATTTTTTTTAACATAGTACAAACTAGAAGGGTTATACGCTCTTTGTTGCGCCATTGAATTTGTTAGGATTCTTAAATTTCTTTAGTCATTCTATTTCAAAATATATAGTTTATTACCTTTTTGAAAAGTCAAACCTATTTAAATTTGATTAAACTGTAGAGAAATATATCAAAATTCATAATATCAAATCGGTGTTATTAGATTCATGATGAAACGATTTTTTTCATTTTTTTAATATTGTGGATGTTGATATTTTTGGCTCTGAACCTGATTAAAATTAAAGAAATTTAAATTTCCAAAAAACTAATAATCCTTATATTTTGAAACTGATGGAGTATTTAGTTTGGACGATGGGGGCGATGGAGTGTGGTTTACATTTATTTATAATATGGTTATTTGGTGGATCTTTCGCGGTATGATTTTGCGTTATCTACTAATCGACCCATATTTATGTAGAGATATTTTTTCATCGTCGGTTGCATGTACTATATTCATGTTATGGTATCACGTGGTGACGCTTTTTTATGGGTGATAGGAGTCTGCGAGGGGTTAATATATTTTTATAGCCAATTGCTAGTGATTGATTTGAAAAATCGTTGGTCCGATCAAAATCGTAGACCAAATTCAAAATTGAATACCTCAACCAAATGAAAAGGCTTTAAAATTAGGGAGCATAAACAATTAAAATAATGAAACAGGAGAGGTCCTTAAGAAATTGTTGACCCGGTCAAAATCGAGTGACAAAAGTCTAAATTGAAGCCTCAATTAATTGTGAAGATTCAAAAATTAGGAAGCATAGTGTATTGTATGAAAAATTAAATCGGGGGGTTGAGAAATTGTTGACCTGGTCAAAATGGAATGACCAAATTCCAATTGGAGACCTCAATTGATTGTGAGGCCTTCAATCCATGGGAGATTAGTGATATAGTTTGCTACTGATTGATTTGAAGAATAGACCAAATCCAAAATTGAATAGCTCAATCGAATGAAAAAGCTTTAAAATTAGGGAGCATGGAGAATTAAAATAATAAAACAGGAAAGCTTCTTGAGAAATTGTTGACCCGGTGAAAATCGAGTGACCAAAGTCTAAATTGAAGCCTCAATTAATTGTGGAGATTTAAAAATTAGAAAGCATACTGTATTATATAAAAATTTAAATCAAAGGGTTTAAGAAATTGTTGACCCGGTAAAATGGAATGACCAAATTCCAATTGGAGACCTCAATTGATTGTGAAGCCTCCAATCCTATGAAGATTAGTGATATAGTAAAGAATTAAAATAATTAAATAGAGAGTTCCTTGAGAAATTGTTGACCCGGTCAAAATCAGGTGACCAAAGTCTAGATTGAAGCCTCAGTTAATTGTGAAGATTTAAAAATTAGGAAGCATAGTATATTGTATAAAAATATATTAAATAAGACGGTTTGAGAAAATGTTGACCCGATCAAAATCGGATGACCAAATTCCAATTGGAGACCTCAATTGATTGAGAGGTCTTCAATTCTAGGGAGATTAGTAATGTAGTATATATGTAGATGCCCACGTACATGTAAATACATGCACCCCTATAAAAGCACGCACGTACTCCCTAGCCGCAATAGCACCTACGCGATACTGAGACTTCACAACATCTTGAGATTGACGAAGTCACCATAGACACATTTCGTAGTTGACCTTCCCTTCACTTAACGGACATCGTCGAAAATCCTAAAATAAATTTTAAAAAATGCCATCACCAGTGCCAAGTGTTGAACTTAAACCTTGATGGGTTAGTTCCACCACAAGAAAGTTGATCATCTAAGCTATGACAGTTCGCCCTACAGAAACATTATTGAGGATCCTAAGAAAACACTTGCTATAGTAGAAGGAACTGATCACAACAGTATAAATTTGGTGAGGCTTCGGAATAAGCTCGTGAACATGACCGACAAGTCTCACATACAAAACGAGAATGTTGATACACGAAAACCCAATGACAATATCACAAGAAATTTAATAATTCGCGACGTGCCAAAGTAGGGGACCCAATGACAAAATCAAAAAGTCGGCATGTTCTTGACTGGTCTGGCCCACTGACGATGAAATGAAGCGAGCTGGCCCATTAACGATGAAATGAAGCGAGCCAACACACCGTAGCAAACCGGTAACGTACCAAGCATTTTTTTTCGTTCGGTGGTTTAAAAAGACACAAAAACATAATTTTATAAAATTGTTTTATTCAGGAAAACGTGAAGATTTTTTGAAAAGTTTAGAACATTTCCTGAAAAAACATAAATAAATTCAACATTTCCATAAAAAAGTTGAACATTTTTTAGGACGCTAACATTTTTTGAAAAATATATGTTTTTGAAAAAGCTGATTTTTTAAAGCATGAACCTTTTTCAAAATATAAAAAAAAATTGAACAATTATTTAAATTACGAAAGTTTTTAAAAATTATGATTTTTTAGAAAAATTAACATTTTAAAATCCTTTTTAGAATGTATAAAAAACAAAAAAGGAAATCCCAGTAAGGAAAAAAACACAAAAATGAAATAGACCCAACCAAACCTTCTAGAATGTTTTCAACACCGGTAAAACAGGCCAGAAAACTACCAGATGTCGTACATACTACATGTGCTACCAGTTAGATATGCGACAAAATTTAGGACCAAATAGGAACGCTTGCTTTGCTCCCACCCCCCACCCCCCATATACAACCGACTATGTCAATTAAGAATCATCCAAAAGTATTACTACAGGTGCCGTCATTGACACTTTTTTCGAGGGGTTGTCGCCATTGAATGTTCGCGAGATTTATATTTCGCTTATAGGGAGGTTATGTTCCGCCTTGCTAAAGACTTTCTTGCGTATGTACAGTACTGGGCCGATCCATTTTTCTTCCTTTTTCCTTTTTTTTTTCTTTTGGTTTTTTGTTTCTTCTTCGGTGTTCGCTGTGCCTTCACTTGTTTTCTTCTGCTTTTTTTCTTCCTTTGTTTTTCGTTAGCATTTTCCTTTTTAATGGTTTTCACATATTGTTTTGTAAGTTCCATGCGTAATGACCAGTGATTGCTTTTTTGTAGGCAAGGCCAGTGATTACTGGAAAACGGAACCCGCAAAAAAGGTTCAAAGCCACACAGCCCAACAGAAAAGAGCACGAACAAGCCCGGCCCAACAGGAACGCGAATTAGGCCCATCCCCCAAGCAGATGACAGTCATCGTCGAGTCCAAATCAGGAGGAGGAAGAACCCTAGCTACCCCTCCCCCACCTCGTCGCATCCCCTCTCTCTCGCCGTCGCCGCCTCCTCCTCCGGTCTCCGTCCGCGACGCAGCCCCCCTCCCTGCCTCCTCCGCGCTCCAGTATTTCTTGCCGGAAGCAGCGACGGTAGCCGCCGCCGCCCCAATCGAGCAGGAGAGAGGGGATCAGGACAGCGGGAGGAGGAGGAGCAAGTTCCTCGGAGCGAGAGGCACCGCAGAGGGAGAGGAAGAGCAGGATGGTTTCGCTGTCGACGTGGTTCCGCTACGCCGCCCACAAGTTCGAGTACTCCATCTCCCTCTCCTGGAAGGTACCCTCTCCCCCACCTACCTCCCTCTCCCGATCCACGCATGCCACACAATCCCTCGATTCAGTTCAGAGCTAATTCATCCAATCCAAGAATCGAATCCTGCGCAAGAAGAACCTCGCTCAAAATCAGTGCATCCTCTTGCGCAACCGTGACCGAGTCATGTAGTGCTAGATGTAGAGCGATCTTTATGTGTGATTGGTTCTTCTCATGGGGTTACATTTTGATTTCTGTTCATTCCAATGCAGAAGTACACCGTTGGGCAGATCAACAGCACTGAGATGACCGATGCCATATGGAAGAGCTTCTTCCAGGGCAAGCTCACCTTCCCACTGTGGATCAAAGGGGGCGAAGGCATGGCCCCTGTCGTGGCTCCCACAGGAGGAACTGTCCTCGTCAGAAAGCTCGCCACTTTATCCCCAAAGTAATCTCTTTTTTTTTTACAATCTATATCATATGCTACTGTGTAGAAGCAGCGCTCTTTGTTTTGCTTTAAGATTTATATTTCTGTTCAATGAACTTCGTAAGCTAGTTCTGCATAAATGGTTCAAATGAACATAGAAAAAAAATTCTACGGTAGGTATTATCACTGTTTGGATGCTTATCCTTTCTTAAAAGAAACTTTTTCTTTATCTTTTAGCCTTGTCAAATCTTCTGTTCTACACTGTATGGTGAAAAGTCTATTCTGCCCGGAATCAAAATTAAGACTTTCCTAGTATGGCATTCAACCTCTATCTAAAGAGTTGCTCCCTCCGTAAAGAAATATAAGAGCGTTTAGATCACTAGCATTACTCCATAGAGTTTGCTGTTGGATGTTCCCCAAACAAATTGAGAACTATCCAGAGCAATAGCTTTAGCTTGTTGTTGGGGGACACGTTAACCTCTTTTTAAGAACTAAAAGCAGAAATAGTTTACTAGGGTGAGCGAATATACTTATATCTTAACAAACTACTAGCAAAAATACACGTGCATGTGAAGTGTACGTTTTGCCAATATATAAACCATGTTTTCAATAATATAATGCCACCAGGTGTAAAATTCCCCTCTGAATTTTGTTTTTGCAGCCATATGACTATAGTATAATAGTAAAAGAATAATATGGCAACAATAACATTTCACACCAATGCATCATATGGGGAAGAAAATCGGCAATCATGACATCATATAATGAAAAATGGGATCATTAATGGTAATTGATATGGTGTTATTACGAGATTAAATGTTCAGTTGAGATATATTTTTAGCTATTCAACTTAATTTTTGAGCTGTTTAGATTGGATGGCTGAGATGATGTGCATGAATCCCTAACTCATATGTAATCCCTCCGTCCCATAATATAAGATGTTTTTGCGAGCTAACATACCTTACAAAAACGTCTTATATTGTGGGACGGAGTGGTACCTTTTATGTTGGTACAGATATTGCAGTTTTACAAAATGACAAAGTGGTCCCTACTGTGGTACTCCCTCTGTTCAGAAATATAAGACGTTTTACAGACCTGTGACAAGTTTCTAAAACGTCTTATATTTCTGAACAGAGGGAGTACTAATTGTTTTTCTATATAGAAACCTCTTAAAAGGAAGGTCCAGGCAAGATAAAAATAATAATAATGTGAATTAACATATCCGAGCACAACTCTAACATAGGCTGAAAATTATCTGCGAAAATCACTTCTTGCATATTTATAGAGGTGGTAGCCTTTGGCAAATTTTCCATAAATAAACCAGTGTTCACAAATAGTTAACAGTAGTGTATTTTCTTCTTTTTTGCGGGAAAGTAGTGTATTTTCTTTTTTGCCTTGCTGTTGGCTGCAGCAATACATTGTGGTGAATTTATTTGGTACATGAAGTTTGAATCAGTCTGATGCTGTACACAGCTCGTTCATTGGCGACAAAAAGGATTTGACTCAGGAATGGATAGGATATAGGCAGCATTTGGCTCCATTTCTATACAGTCCTAATCTTTATTAACCTGTAAAATATTTGAATGACCGATAGAATAGTTGAACTCCAGTATATACTGAGATCCTGTGCAGAACTGATAACTGGTCTTCCTACTTACCTTATCTCATAAAAACGTTTCATGCTAGTAATAGTAACAACAATTCTAATCAATCTGTTAACTCTGGTGTTTTAAAGGTACACAACATCAACTTTGTGGGAATTGCACTTCTTGGTTTTTACTTTTTACTGGCAATATTCATCAACTGTTTTTTCTAATGTGATACCTTTGCTTTCCTTGTTTTTCAGATGTATCATAATTCTCTGACCTTCCTTTTTTATGATTATCGCGTTTAGATTCAGTATGAGCAGATAATTTTGGATACTATTTTTTGTTATTGATCTTGTCTTCTGTTTGTTTAGAAAATGTGATAGTTTTCTAATTGTGTTAATAATTGTACAAGTCTAATTACCATGCGAAAATATGTATCATGATGTGACATGTGTTGAGCTGACCAAAACCTGATCTTTCCTTTTAAATCAACCGATTGATCTCAAGAGTAGCACTATCATGTATTGGTGTTAAGTTTGGCATCTTCTATTGCTTAAACCCTTACTGTAATACAAAGGATGAAAGATAATATATATCGGGTCAGTATTAAGCCTTTAATGACATCTTGATATATTGGTGTTGTTTATGCATCAAATTGTCTCAACAGAGAACTCTTTGTCGGGGACATCATCTTGTTGAAGGACCCAGAGAAATCCGATGCTTTAATTGTCCGACGACTGGCTGCCGTGCAAGGCTATGAGATGGTCTCTACTGACGAGAAGGACGAGCCCTTTGTACTTGACAAGGACGAATGCTGGGTCATGGCGGACAACCAAGAACTAAAGGCAAAGGTATGGTACATCGATTCAACAGTAGTAAATAAATGCATTGGCTTGTTTCAACCAGAATATATTTATATCTTAGTCATGTAAGCAATCAATGAGGGCACACCCTCATTGTAGATACATAAAGCGTAGAGCATGACTGAGTGTATTGGAATTCAGTAGAGGTCTTTAGGTAATCAATGAGTGTGGTACACCAATTAGTAAAAGTAAATAATTATGTTGGCTTGCTTCGACAAGGTTGTATTTATATTTTAGTTATGGAAACGTGAGATAGGGAGACATCCTCATCGTAGATACATAGTGTCATGACCGAGTGAATGAGTATATATTGGAATTTGGTGGAGGTCTTTTCACAAGTTTGTGATTATTTTCATGGCAGGAAGCTAGGGACAGCCGCTTATTTGGGCCTGTCCCTATGACTGATATTGTCGGCAGAGTCATATACTCTTTAAGAACTGCCGTCGATCACGGCCCTGTGGACAACAGGTAAGAGGATCCTGCTCCCCTTGTTAAATTCAGCAGGCCGGATCATTTCTTATACCTGTACTTTTGGCGTGAGCTGAAATGTTTGTTCCTACTGTGTTTGCCACAGCCGTGTAGCCATGTTCCAGGATTCACCGGTTTTGGCTGTAGAGCTCGACGTGGAAGAGATGGTGAAGAACAATAAAATGTAGATAACGACATCCTGTGGTGTATCATTTCCCTTGTGCGTTTTTGAAGTTCGTCGCTTCGAGTAGAAACTCCATGTGGATGATTGTTATTCGATGTTCACTTGTGATGTGGTGAAGTCAATAATATTTCATCATAAGAATAAGCATACATGCTTGCCGAAATTTGATCATCCCCATATCTGGGTTGTTCTTGTACCATTTGCATTTGTGCTGTTTTATGTGTCTGTGCTTATGTTGCTATTGCTGTTTATCACAGTTTTACGTGACATCTTATGATTAAGTTAGATCTGTTGTACATATCAGACCAGTCTCATCACAGGCCTGAGGTCACTTTAAAAGAAAACAATAACCATAAACCCAGGGATCCAGATCTTGATAACTCCAAACACGTAATATGATTGAAGATTTTACCTACAAAATATAAAGCTGCAAAGAGAAATACCAGATTTGACAAAGAATTTTGGAAGTGCATCAAGTTTTTGGGGGGTCGACCCTCAATGTCACGTCTCAGTCTCTGATTATCATTCTTGGCTGAATGTTCAAGAACTGATTGCAAATGAACAGTTGTATTCTTTCTCTGATGATGTTTAATATATACTAGCGCTGAAAAAAGTGTGGCATCATGCCGCGCTCGTGAGGGAGCCCGTTTGATTCTTGTTCATTTGGTTAACGAAAAGGAATAGGAAGTGAAGCGAAGAGGTTGATTGAGTGATATTTTTTTTGGAAAATAGTTTTGTGTAGGCCGTTGAGTAGTTTCTTCCAATTAAACATGTGGTACATCCTTTTCAGCGATCAATCTATTATTATTCTATTATTTGTTCATTTGTATATGTTGAGGGGTGATATCTAAAGAAGCGAGAAATGGTTTATTTCATAAACTATTAAGATGGTTCATTCAATAATGGATCCTGAAGATAATGTTTAAGGGCTTCACACTTTGGATTACCAAGTGACAATGATAGCTTGTGTGTTGCATGTTCTATCTATATTTGGATACATTCCATGCAATCTTTGAGCAAAATTGTAGTAACTCTTTGTTTCTATTTGTATTATGGATCAGCTTTATTATCTTATATGTTTTGAGGACCCGCCGTTCTCTCACGAAGCCATGGAAATGAACCTCATGAGTAGGAAACATTTTTTCTTATAAACATTTAATTCTTAATTATAAGGTATTCCTTATCGAATAAATGAAAATTCAGGTGGTAAGGCTTTTCACCAATTTTTTAATAATAAGATTATTGACTTGTCAACTCGGAAGTAAAATATAATTAAGTAGTTTATGTTAGAAGAAGATCTGCAATACATAATTTTGATCGTGTCAATTGTCTAGAAACAGAATATATATACATAATCAAGTTTTGCTCTGTCTTTATCCATAGAATATGCTCACTAAGCGAGATATACTCTTCCCTCTAATGTGTGTAGGAAAGAATGCATAATACAAAATAATTTTTTATTGACTGTAGAATTTTTAATAGGGTATCCCATTAAATGGTATTATATCAAATCTCTATGTTGTGGTGCTGCAATTACAAAATAGCTAAAGAACAAATTAAAATAAAATTTTAGACAAAGCAAGATGACGTATCATAAACGTTAAAATAATTATTTAGGGGGAAAAGATAGAAAGATTGTGGGAGCGAGCTTTCAGACGGTACACACCAAATTGATAAATATGGCATGGTCTTTGAGATCATTTCAGCAATATACTTATCTATATACATTTTTAATTGAGAATTTGTAAAAAAAAAGGCTAAAAAATAACATATAACTTGTCATCGCATTATCATTATTATATATAGATATCATGTATGTTATGTTTGATAGGAACAAAAAAAAGGTAATACTTATGATTTTTCATATGTTGATTTATTTCCGTGTTCACACGGGGTTGTTCATGTCTCGTTAGTTTCGACTGTTCATGCCTCTTATGTCTTGCTACTGTTTATGTCTAGTTACTGATAACTGGTGCTGGTTAGTGTTCAAGCCTTGCCGTACAAGTGAACAGTCAATGCCAAAAAAGGTCAAAAAAACAGAAAAAATGGATCGGTCCTGCTTTAGTATATAGTATATACTTCCCCGTCTCAAAATAAGTGTCTTAAGTTTAGTACAACTTTGTACTAAATCTAGTACAAAGTAGAGACACTTATTTTGGGATGGAGAGACTACTAACAGACATGCACATGCGTTGCAACGGGAGAAAATAGATCACCCCCCATACACACACCTGACGACACCGAAAAATCATATGAAATCTTTCACAATGCCGTACGAGAAACAACATGATAAGTGATGTTATGCACAAGTATAAAGATGGGATGGTTTTTTAAGTAACTAAAGTTGTGTCCAGTTTATTAGACAACAGAAATATCTACCTACTTGCCGGTATCAATTCACGTCTTTCTGGTGTTCCTCCTTAGTGATACCTAAGAAATAATGCATTACCCATAAAAAAAGAAATAATGCATTAGGCTCAAAATAACAAATTACACTTAGTACTCAATGATAGCACGTGCATAAGAGCATGTTAGATATCTCCATCGAAAACAATCAATATGTAAGGACATGTATAACAAATATGCATTTTCAAATACCCCATATAGAGAAAAGTATTAATTAAAGGTGCAACATAAAAAATAGGAATGATTATCATGCAAGATAATATCATATCTGAAATGTACACTTTTTTTTAGTGATTATCGTATAAAACTTTCTAAATTTAAAGTTAGGACTTTGAAAGATATGAGTATTTTTAAAAATACTTGAATCTGTCAAAAAAGTTTAAGAAGAAAATGGCTGGGCCGAAATTGGAAAGTTGTGTAGCCCATCAGATAAGATAAATACTTGAATCTGCCACAAAAGTTTAAGAAGAAAATGGCTGGGCCGAAATTGGAAAATTGTGCAGCCCATCCGATAAGATGGCACTTGGGCGAGGCTGTTATATCTTGCGCTCGCAGAAATCAAGAGAAAAGAAAGAAAAGGGGGGAGAAGTGGGGATCAAACTCAAGCTCACCGAGTAAGAGTGCAACGCTCCAACTAGTAGGCTGCAGGTGTGCTTGTGATTTGTCATGGATAACTTTGTACATGAGCTAAACGCGACGCAGGTGACTTTAGAAGAAAACAAATTGCTTTTGCCACTTAAGGATGGCATTGGTGGGTAATTATCACCAACTTAGAGGTTAATTTGGATGACGTACCATTAAAAACAGTCCGTGCTTTATTATTAGGTAAAGATATATCTCTCTCTTTAAGAGACATCGTTTATGAGGGACATGAGTGGAAGGATGTGAGGGTTAGCAGAACCGGCTGTCCTTTACAACATGGAGTTTAATCACATATGTAATTTGTTACACTATAGTTAATTCCTAACATATAATGTACTTCTTTTTGTGAAGAATTAATGAAGATACTTAACTTATCAACCATTGTTTTAAACATAATAGGCGACGAAGGATCCCCTTGACATAGCCCTTCTCTAGATTGAACAGTTGTTCAACATCATCCTTTACTTCAATGGAAACACTACCTTGTAAACAAGGTTATCAATCCAAGCTCTCCAAATCGAAGAGACCCTTCATCTGCCAGGCTTGTTGTAGAAATGACCAACACGCCTTGTCACAGGCTTTCTAAAAATCCACTGCAACTTCTTGTTATATAGTATAATTCATGGGTGGTTTCATGCAAAATAACAAAGCCTCCCTAATATACTGCCTTGGCAAAATAAAACAATTTGTGTTGGCTATATGATATTTAAGAGCCACATCGATAACCCAGTTAGAACTCCATATAGAGTACATACAAAGTAGAATTTCAGAATAGACTTGAATCAGTTATCTGTGCCATAGAATCATCTAGATGCATCGCATTCCACTAAAAGGATAAAATGATTACAATACAACCGATGATGAAGCGGGTCAATAAATAGAACATAAGATTTATATATCAATCATCGGTGTTGATATTTTATTTCTGTGTGAAGATCCTCCAAATAAAAAATATGTGTCATAGAAGCTTCCTTCCATTCATGTCCCTAAGTAAATGCAAAAGAAGACATGATTGGTAGATTTATTTCTAAATAATGCTAACTCAAGGTGTAACTAAGTATTATTGTTTATTCAATTTCACAGAAACAATATGCTGATTGATTAATGCATTATACTGTATGTTTTGATATGTGGGCTGGCAGATAAAGAGGTGGCACAATATATGTACAAGCAAAGTATATTCATGTTTATAATTAAATTAGTCAACTAAAGTACGATTGCTATACCCGTTGTGTATTTTCTTGTGATATTATCATTTATAGTTTCATACAAGCATATCAATATAAAAAATGGATAAAATATGAATTGAAAATCATATAAAAACTAAAAACAACACTTGTACTAGCATCAAAGAATCTAGCCACTTCTCAAATGTGCGGGGTCATCAGTTGACGCACACATCCAACTTTCTAGTACATGATTCCTATCCCCAATACATCCCGGCTCAATTTGTGTCCCTTGAATACATGTATGGTATTAGGACTACAATGGCTATGACAGGGAGAGTGTCACCGGCGCCAGAGGAGTGATGTCCAGTTTTAGCTCCTCCGATCGCAGGGAATCCATGGTGTGGGTGATGGACGGCCGGCTGCTCGGATCCTGATGCACACACAAGAGCCCGACAAGTAGCACACGCTCCATTTGTTGTCGCTCAGTACTAGACTCGCCGTCTATCAACATGTCATCTGCGGCCTCAAGGATCATATCGTCGTGGTACAAACTCCTTACCCATGATGACAACGGAGGCATACCATCGGGACTCGCCGTTGGGTCCCTTCCAGAGACCATCTCTAGTAGGACAATGCCAAAACTGTAGATGTCTGACTGCCTATTCCGCTGGCTCGTGTTGAGGAACACGGGGTCTATATATCCCCAAGTGCCCTGCACAAGGTCTGTGGTCTTTGACCCAGTTTCTTGGTGAACAAATCTTGTCAATCCAAAGTCACCTAACTTGGCACCGTTTGAAGACCCAAGCAACACATTGCTGGACTTGATATCACCGTGTACAATACACTGTTGGTCTTGCTCGCAATCTACATGGAGGTATTGCAATGCAGAGCCTAGGTCGAGGATGACGTCGTACCTGTTTGTCAAAGCATGTAACCATGCGTGTTATGTTATGTATGTAAGAGAAAACCTGAGTTGAATGAAGCAATGCAAATGCCATCGAGATGGAATTACAATGCATACCTCTTGGACCATGGTAACCAACTCTTGCCCTCGTGTAGGTGTTGATCGAGGCTACCTTGTGGCACAAGCTCATACACAAGGAAGAGACGTGTGTACCTGTCGTCCCGCCACCAACATATAAACTCAACCAGGTTCCTCTGGCCATGGTAGCACCAGCCTATCAATTCGACAAGGTTCCGGTGCCTCAGCCGACTCGCAATCTTGAGCTCGTCCTCGAACGCCTTCCTCCCCTCGCCGGATGATTTTTGCTTGAATCTTTTTATCGCCACCGGTCTACTTGGACTTGCCAGTTGGCCCTCGTAAACAGAGGCGGAACCTCCTTGCCCGAGCTTGTTTTCGTCCGCGAATTCGTTGGTTGCATGCGCCAGCCTATGATAACCAATATGCCCAAGGCCCCTGGCAAGAGCCTTGTAACGCTTCTTTCTCGTGAATAGCTGCCATCGACGGACGCCAACAAAGATGCACACAATTGCAATGACTCCAATAACTGGTCCAGTTATTATGCCTACTAGCAGCAGGGTCTTGGGTGAAGGAGGGCGACTCCAGGGGCTCTCCCGCGGCGGATCCAAGGTGGAGTCAAATGACCAGGAAACTATTTGGTGTAGCTCGACCGCCACGCCAGTGGCACCGGAGAAACCGACGGCCACTAGACTAGGCAAGAACTGCCTGAGGTCAACAGTCGTGTTGACGCGGTACGTCGTGTCGCCGATCTGGAGAAGAGCTGCAAGGATTTTTGTGTCGTTACCGTATGTGATGTTGCAAGTCATTGGGAGGCCGGACGTTAGGTTCCTGCCAGGCACGGTGGCGTTGGTGTAGGCCCTTGAGACGATGGAGTTGACGTCAATGCCCATGTGGCTGCCGCTTGCGTCGAAGCCATCATTCAAGTAGGTGTCAAACTCAACGGCCACGGCTCGGTCATCGCCGCTCGCGATCGTGCCAACGCTCTTGTCAAAGAGGCCGAGGTTCCCGCCGCCCATCTCGCGCTCGAACCTGGGAATGCTGGCCGGAGGATAATGCCCGAGGAAGAACGCCAAGCCATCGCCGGTGTTTGTTGCATTGCTCGCCTTGATTTGGAAGGTGAAGGAGGTGGTGAAGTGGGCGAGCTCACCGGTGACGGCATCCCACAGCGGCACGGGCGTCCCGAGGTATGCCCGGCCTACGCTGTTCCCGATGCTTGGGGTCAGCTGGATCGTCCGAGACCGCGCGTCGTAGTAGGCGTCGCCCTGGAAGCTGATGTCCCGGGCGTCGTAGTCGGGATTGGAGAAGTTGGAGGTGAAAGAAATGGAGGAGGTAGCACGAGACCACATGGAGGAGCAGCAGAGGAGCATGAACAAGTGTACTACTGTTTGGTAGGAAAAGCTCACGGCAGCAGCCATTTGCTGCAGCGTCTTGTTTGGAATTGGAGGCTCGTCAACAAGCTCACCTTATATATATACCCTAGCTTGTAATCTCGACTATGAAATGGCCCCTAGCAATGTCCGTCAAACGGAGAGGGTTAATAAGCCAAATGATAACATTATATAGGTGAGGAAAACTATGTGCTATTTACCTTCGAAGTTTCCATCAGACCAAGTCTCCGAGGCATATATGACAAGTATTGCCCTCCTTCTCAGAAGAGGGGTACGTGTATAAATCATCTTTATTCCCATGAGTTTTTGGGCATGTGTTCGGTTCGGACAACAAAATCAGATGAGATGACAAACATAACGAATAATCATGTCAATCATACGCGCCACGCCGGAGACAGATGGTGAGTCCTATCTTGATAAAAGAATCCAAGCCATCCATGTGCTCGACAGTCTTCACTTCTTGCTAGCTTCTTCAGCGTGCTTCTTGTCTGCGACATCGCTAGGCATATCGAGTCCGGTCGGTATCTTCCCAGCCAAGTTGTATGTAGAGGTATCCGATCCAAGGTTACTGCAGCGAGCGTTGCAAAGCAAATCCACGTTATAGAAAAAGCAAAGCGTCAACTGTCAACGTGACCGCTGAGGGAAAACAAGAACTGGCCTTCTGTCGACCAACACCATCGACCGGAGCTCACAGTTGGCGAAGCTGCATATATATAACCAAGTACTAGTTACATTACTGAGATTGCAATACAAAAGAAGTTCTCTGAACAAGTAACTCTTATCAGGTCATGTTATCCCAAGGCAAAGAATACAAAAGATTTTTTTTCCTTTTTCCGGAAAGAAAAACTAGTCAAGTTTGGTTATACTTTTTATTTATGGTTTCAAGTTCCAACAGTTACATCTGGCAAATACTATGCTCTCTTGAGTTGATTGCTCAGTTGCAAGGGGAATACATTACTTACCCCTTGCTCAGTTCCTCTGCTACGGTTGGATGACACTCTTTACCATACATGTTTAGGGTGTGATACAAGAAACCACAATGGCTGACAATAGCTATCTCTTTCTCTTCTCTTCTCCATAACCTGCAAGCACATCCGACGAATAGTTTAATTTAATCTAGCTAGTAGCTACCAAAAATAAAGTTACTGGTCAACCTAACGGGTCACCTAATCTGAGGTTTGTCTTTCTCAATACATGCTACACATAAATCTCCAGCATCTAGAACTTCCTAACATCAAATTTAATGCAGTTCACAATCCTTCACCACCAGTTCCAGTTTGTCTCTAAATCACACAAGTGTTGACGGAGATAAAGTAACATATACGGTCAGCTTCTGCCTTCCAGTCCATACATGAAAGTGGGGCAAATAACAGGCTAACCAATGCTGCGGCAAACGAAATGGTTGCTTTGTTGTTGCAGGATTTTAGGTTCTCCAATGACCAAGTCCAAAGAGCGCTCATACATGGCAAAACATTCTCCTCAAAAGCTGCCAAGGGTATTATTATGCATGAGGAAGATGAGTGTGACCATGTGGGGCTCCCCCCCGGCGGTGATTCCTCAAAAAAAAGTGAGGCAAATAACATGATTCTTTAGGAACATGGGACACCTGTCAGGTGGGGAGAGTGGTGAATAAATTGCTTGTTTGGGTGACATGGAAACATAACCAAAAGTGATATAGGGCGTGCAGATGAATATTATCGGGTAGGTACTTGTGTTTCATGTTCATAAAAGCAGAGCATCAGGCTTATATTTCCAAAACAATAATGAAAAGAAACTAATCAATCTTATAAAGGAAAATTACCAGTCAAACAAATTCATGCCCCTGGCAGCAACAGACTCATCTGTTTCTATGACATCGGGTCCCCAAAGAACATCTTCATCATTCTCTATCTGTAAAGAGTGTGAGCACACTTATATTAAAAACACCACCAAGACACTGTGTCATGAACTGTTCTTGTGAATTAGCAACAGTAGGCACTTGCCAAGGAAAAATCAATGGAAGGAAAGAGAGTACGGTATCTTGTTATGCTGCTCCTCTTGACAGAGGTAAGAACACCCTGCATTTCAAAATCAAATACAAAATCAAATATTGAGAATATTTGTCAACAGAGCATTGCTGAAACGGGAGAAGCAGACACAAATAGAGGCTTCTGTTCCATTATGCATATAATGGAACCCGGCTCCCAGTTTGGGACGCGTATGGAAAAAAAAGACAAAGAGGCACGCAAAATTCTCAAATGAGAGTATTCGACTTGGAAGTTAAAATAAGGTGAACACAAACCAACATAAATGAGGCACTAAATGACGAGACAATTTTATTTATTTTTGTAACAAATGATGGGGAAACCGAAATACCAAGTGTTCCCTGCAGGCCTCAACTGCAAGAAACGGTGGGCAGTTCAAACTTGAAATCGGCTGGCGTCCACTGTTTCCAGCACCTTCTACCATTAATGGTGATGCACTTGCTCCATCAGTATAGTTCCCACCACCAAAGACCCCCACCGCAGTTTGCATTGTCCTGTGAGATTGGTTCAATTGAACATAAAAGGCTTAGAAGAAGATCCAGAACACTGAAAATGTACAAGAGGGCCAGAAGGTCAGGGAAAACTATACCTCATTAGAGGGGAAACAATAACCAACTCAATCTTTTTTGCTAGTCCACATTTCGTCACATGCTCTCGCAGGCAATCAACCTACAAATGCATTTTAATCAATCATCCATGGAACTTGAAAATGCCACATGAAAAAAAAAGTTGAGTGGTATTTCGATCAACATTATTGAAATGAACATGCCCAAAACAAGAAACCTTACTTGGCTCCATCCCAAAGGGGTAAGCTGAGCATCAAGCAGCGCAGGTAAAGTGTAGTCTCTAACATCCTTCTCTTCTTCCACGTTGTGTACACCCTGGGCGTGCCTCACCTGCACACATTGGTTACACCGAAACAGATTGAACATTGTTCACGCTTGTCTTGCAGGTTTGTCACCGATGATCGATGCTACACTACAGACTACACCCTTGGGTAAATGGCAGACTCAAAGAGCAGCTCAAGGTGTAGTACCAGGTATAAGTTTTTGCATCGGCGCGCGGGATACAGAGCTGCGACGGCGCCGGCCTCCATTTCTTCCCAGCATAAACGAATACTCATATTATCAATTTACCATCCATCGACGAACTAGACGGGTAAAGACAATGTAATCAGACAGTTGCAGGCTTGCAGCCCCTGTTAGTTGCAGGTGGGATGAAAGAAAGTTGCTCTCGAATTCCCACCAGTAACTCTCACCGCACACTGAACAATGGGATTGGGTTTAGGACTAAAAATCAACCTCCCATGCCTGATCCCCTAGCAAACTTGCTCTGTAATATTGCCAAACACGCGGTCGAGATCTGGCGCTGCGGCTGAATGGTGGAGGAGAGGGGCTGGGAGCCGTACCTGGGGAGGAGGAGCTGAACCAAAGTGCGGCGGCGGCGGAGGAAGCCGTCGGCCGTGTCCTCTTCGCCTGCAAGCTTTTTGCTTGTAAAAGCCGGAGGCCGAGCACGCGCACCGCCCCGTCGCCATCGTCTCTCCGATTGTATATTTCTGGCAGCCCCCGGACTCCCCCAATTGGTCGACTATAATAGGAGAAACCCAATCAGATCCTTCAATGCCTCATTATTATAGCACTACTAGAAAGAAAATGCCTCTTCAAACATCTGACATGTCTGTCACTTCTTGTCCTCATCTAATATACTACTCCCTCCGTTTCAAAACAAGTGATTCAACTTTGTACTGACTTTATAATAAAGTTTATAAAGTTAATATAAAGTTGAGTCATTTATTTCGGGATGGAGGGAGTATCATCCAACATATGAGGCTAGTCGTGATGAAAGTATCTTATACTAGTATCATGCGTATAATAGTATTGTGTGATATTACATGCATAATGTATAGTATCATATGTTGGTATTATAAAGAATTTCATTTATTGCCCACATAGTAGCATATTATTTAATATGATATGGTATCATATGATAAGTAACCTTCTCTTTCTTCGTTTATTTCCGTGTCACCTCATCAAAATAAGCTAGTTAGCATGTATGATACTATCTATAATACTTTCATTACGGTAGCCTGAGGACAACATGGGTTGCGGACGTGTTTAGACAGTGCCCTACACATAATTTGACTTACACTGGATTATCTTTCTCTTCTTTTTCTATATCTCTAAATCACAATCAATCACATGCATACATATATAAAGAAAAAAATAGGAACATGGCTAAAGAGCCAAAATTGAGGTCACCGGTTGTGGACACTCTTATGTCAGATCGGGTTAGAGCAGGCCAATCGAACCATATTCCACATTGGATCTTCTTCTTCTTGAGTCAACACCTCCTTTATTCATCCATTAGGATCGATCGTAGAATCGTTTACAGTCAATGAAATCACAGCCTCAGGGACAGGATCAAACAAGATATTAGGAGGAGTGAATTTAGCTATCCTATGCTCCTAGCTTATTGTTGAGTTACCCGGGTTTTTTTTTATGTGATGAGCTACCTGTTTTTCTGCCCCAACAAGAAAGTAGAGGGGCTACGTGTTCCGTATCTTTCTTCGAGGTCCAGCCAAGATTTGAAAAAAAATACATATATGAATTAAAAACACGAGCACAACTCCTGAATGCAATTTTGAAATTCATGCAAAGATCATTCGTTTTCCATATTTATAGACGTGGTAACTTCTGTGTGTATGTGTGTATACATACGTGTTTCCTCCTCTTTTTGAGGCAACATATTAAAAACATCCTCGCAAAAAACAGTAAAATCTTTTATTTCAGGGGAAGAAGGGGGTCACTTTTTGTAGAAAGTCCACTCCTGTCTTTTGAAATCAACATGCAGTCCAGGTTGAAGCTAAACGTTTCACCTTTTACAAAAAAAAAAAGAATCTCATGTGGTTTCTTGAAATCAACCCACGGTCCAATTTTAAGTGAGTGCAGAAAAATATTTGGCTGTTTGCAACAACGAAAAGATACTAAAATTTGGGTTAATCAACCCGCAATCTATATCAAATACTTTTTTCAAAAATATTCATATCTTTGCAACCCTCTTCAATTTTAACGTGTTATATATGAAATTTGATTAAAAAATGCTTAGTTGACGAATATGATGTTATTTCACCTGTTAACTATTTTTAAATGCTATTTAGGGTTCAACGTATCGTACTCGTTCTCAAAAAGAGGGGTATGTGCATAAGTCCTTATTCCCATGAATTGGGAAATGCGTTCAAACAACAAATCAGATAAACATAACCAATCGTGACGATCATACACTGAGCAACAGACGGCAAGTCCTATCCATGTCGCTCATCTATTCTCAGTTCATTGTCAGCCAGAACCGGGGTTTGGTAAAAGAATCAAAGACATCCGTGTACCCGACAGTCTTCAGTTCTTGCTGGCCTCTTCGGCGTGCTTCTCGTCCGCAACATCGCTGGGCATATCGTGTCCGGATGGTATCTTCCCAGCAAAGTTGTATGTAGAGGTATCCGATCCAAGGTTACTGCAGCGAGCGTCGCAAAGCAAATCCACGTTATGAGAAAGCAAAGCGTCAACTATCTGTCAACGTGACCGTTGAGGAAAAACAAGAACTGACCTTCTGTCGACCAACACCATCGACCGGAGCTCACAGTTGGCGAAGCTGTATATAACCAAGTACTAGTTAGATTACTCAGATTGAAATACAAATGAACAAGTAACTCTATCAGGTCATGTTATCCCAAGACAAAGAATACAAAACATTTTTTTTTCTTTTTCCGGAAAGAAAAACTAGTCAAGTTTGCGTATACGTTCTATGGTTTCGAGTTCCGCCAGTTATTTATCTGGCAAATACTGTGCTCTCTTGAGTTGATTGCTCAGTTGCAAGGGGAATACGTTACTTACCACTTGCCCAGTTCCTCTGCTACGGGTGGATGACACTCTTTACCATACATGTTCAGGGTGTGATACAAGAAACCACAATGGCTGACAATAGCTATCTCTTTCTCTTCTCTTGTCCATAACCTGCAAGCACATCTGACGAATAGTTTAATTTAATCTAGCTACCAAAAATAAAGTTACTGGTCAACCCAACAGGGTCACCTAATCTGAGGTTTGTCTTTCTCAATACGTGCTACACATAAATCTCCAGCATCTAGAACTTCCTAACGTCAAATGGAATGCAGTTCACAATCCTTCACCACCATTTCCAATTTGTCTCTAAATCACGCAACAAGTGTTGACGGAGATAAAGTAACATATACGGTCAGCTTCTGGCTTCCAGTCCATATATGAAAGTGGGGAAAATAACTGGCTAACCAATGCTGCGGCAAACGAAATGGTTGCTTTGTTGATGTTGTTGCAGGATTTTAGGTTCTCCAATGACCAAGACCAAAGGGCGCTCATACATGGCAAAAAATTCTCCTCAAAAGCTGCCAACAGTATTATTATGCATGAGGAAGATGAGTGTGACCATGCGGATCTTATTTGGCGCAGCCGCTGTCCAAACAAGCTGAAGATCTTTGCTTGGCTCTTGTTTAGAGGCCGGTTAAACACCAGGGACAACCTCTTTCATAAGCACATTGCAGCCGCCACAGCTTGCCAACAATGTAATGTCACTTCAGAGGGCACACAGCATTTTGTTCATTGCTTGCCCAAGGGTTGCATCCATATGGCTGCGCCTAGGCATGGTGCTCCTTGCTCAGTTCCAAGATCTTTGGGCTACCTCGACGCCGACTGACCTTTGAAACTTGCATTTGGCCAGTGATTCTTCTACTGATTCTATGGAAGACATGGGACTCTTGACCGTCTTCAGGAATAAAAATCATAGCAAGTCGACCACTGTTCGAAGTATTTGTAGTGACTTTGAACTTTGGACACGTCGGTTTGAAGAACCGAGTGATAAGATGGCCCAGTCGCAACTATCCCACCTCACAAATCTCCGTGGCCTTGTAATTTCTCTCTAATACCAAGACCCTTGGGTCACTTCGAGTAATATATATATATATATATATATATATATATATATATATATATATATATACGTGGGGACCTCCCCCGGTGGTGATTTCCTCGGAACAAAAGTGAGGCAAATAACATGATTCTTTAGGAACATGGGACTCCTGTCAGGTGGGGAGAGTGGTAAATAAATTGCTTGTTTGAGGGACGCAAAAAAATAACCAAAAGTGATATAGGGCACGCAGATGAATATTACCAAGGTACTTGTGTTTCATGTTCATAAAAGCAGAGCATCAGGCTTATATTTTCAAGACATTAATGAAAAGAAACTAATCAATCTTATAAAGGAAAATTACCAGTCAAAGAAATTCATGCCCCTGGCAGCAACAGACTCATTTGTTTCTATGACATCGGGTCCCCAAAGAACATCTTCATCATTCTCTATCTGTAAAGAGTGAGCACACTTATATTAAAAACACCATCAAGATACTGTGACATGAACTGTTCATGTGAATTAGCAACAGTAGGTACTTGCCATGGAAAAATCAATGGCAGGAAAGAGAGTACGGTATCTTGTTATGCTGCTCCTCTTGTCAGAGGTAAGAACACTCTGCATTTTATAATCAAATATTGTGAATATTTGTCAACAAAGCATTGCTGATACGGGAGAAGCAGACACAAACAGAGGCTTCTGTTCCATTATGCATATAATGGAACCCAGCTCCCAGTTTGGGGCGCGTACAGAAAAAAAGAGACAAAGAGGCACGCAAAATTCTCAAATGAGAGTATTCGATTTAGAAGTTAAAATAAAGGTGAACAAATTATCCGAGCAACTGCGAAAATAGCCTATTCTAGTTAATATTTAACAAAAACCAACATAAATGAGGCCCTAAATGACGAGACATTTTTATTTATTTTGTAGCAAATGATAGGGAAATACCAACTTCTCCCTGCAGGCCTCAACTGCAAGAAATGGTGGGCAGTTCAAACTTGAAATCGCTTGACGCCCACTGTGTTCAGCACCCTTCACCATTAATGGTGATGCACTTTCTCCATCGGTACAGTTTCCACCGCCAAAGACCCCCACTGCAGTCTGCAGAGTCCTGTCAGATTAATTCAAGTCGACATAAAAAGCTTAGAAGAATATCCAGAACACTGAAATTATGTACAAGAAGGTCAGAAGGTCAAGGAAAACTATACCTCATCAGAGGGGAAACAACAACCAACTCAATCTTTTTTGCTAGTCCACATTTCGTCAAATGCTCTCGCAGGCAATCAACCTATAAATGCATTTTAATCAACATCCATGGAACTTGAAAATGTCACATGAAAAAAAAAGTTGAGTGGTATTTCGATCAACATTATATGTCAGGGCCAGAAAGGAACTCAAGTAATTACACAACTGCAGACAAAAGACATTGAAATGAACGTGGCCAAAAAATCAGCTCGCAGCCTTAACAGAATCAACTAAAGGCATCGCAAAGTCATCCAAAACAAGGTGGTGTCATTGTGTTTTGATACAACTAGGGTTAGGGTTGATATCTCTGGTCAGAGGTTGATGCTAACACAGGGGACTTAATTTTTTGAAGGCGGCAATAAGAACCATGTGAACTACTAACAACCTAAGGTTTTGCATATGAAGTGGCTGCTACCCTGTGAGGATTTCATTAGTAAGGAAAAAGTATTCTCTAGGATTTCAGCCATGAAAGCTTGACAGAATAACCATAGACAAAAGTATTGGGCATTGCCATAATACTGCGAACTGCCACAAATGCATTTGACAGAAGATGCCATCCTCCAAATAAAGGTTGAACATCATCAATGAGGAGCTGTTACTATGTGAGGTGAATGAATTGAGTATCCAACACTTAAATTACAGAAATGAACTTCTATACTAAAGCATCATGACATGATCATGATGCCACATTTACACATTTCAATATAAACAATCTTAATGTTTGATAATATTGTGCCATGGATGGCCTGATATCATATCATGAGCACAACACATGATAGTGAAATACAGGCTACCATCCAATCCTGTGGCGGTGAAACGCAAAGGCAAAGTGAATGGAGAAGGGCTTTTCTAATGTGCTTAGAGAGCATTGGCGCTTCCATTTCTAGTGCTCGTGTCAACATCACAGACGCATCTTCGCCTTAAATATTTGACTAGAAGCACCACCACAGTTGGCCAACGAACTGATAATGCCAGGAGCAGTGGTTGAAATGCATGGGGATGATGTAAACAAGAAACCTTACTTGGCTCCAGCCCAGAGGGGTGAGTTGAGCATCAAGCAGCGCAGGTAAAGTGTTGTCTACAATACCCTTCTCTTCTTCGGCATTGTGAACACCCTGGGCATGCCTCACCTGCGCTCATTGGTTACACGGAAACAGATCGAACATTGCTGACGCTTGTCTTGCAGGTTTGTATTGTCACCGATAACTGATGCTACATCCATGGGTAAAATGTAGACGCAAAGTGTAGTACCAGGTATATGGTTTTGCACCGGTGCGCGGGGTACAGAGCTGTGACGGCGCTGGCCTCCATTTCTGCCAAACATAGACGAATGATTATAGTGTCATCCATGGACGAACTGGACCGACGGGTAAAGACAAATGTAATCAGACAGTTGCAGCCCCTGTTAGTTGCAGGTGGGATGAAAGAAACTTGCTCTGAAATTCCCACTAGCAACCCTGGTCGCACACTAAACATGGGTTCAGGACTAGAAATCAACCTCCCATCCCATGCCTAATCCCCTCCCAACGCGGTCGAGATCTGGCGCTGCGGCGGAGAAGGTCGGAGGAGGGGGTGGGAGCCGTACCTGAGGAGGGGGAGCTAAACCAAGTGCGGCGGTGGTGGAGGAGGCCGTCGGCCGTGTCCTCTTCGGCTGCTTGATTTTTCCTTGGCAAAGCCGGAGGCCGAGCACGCGCGCCGCCCCGTCGCCATCGTCTCTCCGCTTGGATATTTCTGCCAGCCGCCGGACTCCCCCCGATTGGTCGAATACTAGAAGAAGGAATGGACGCGCTTCGCTGCGTCCTTTGTTTAAAAAATAATAATTGTTTTGAAATACAACGTGTATTATGTTTTTGAAAAATCAAACATTTTAAGTTTAATTAAATTTCTAGATAAATATATCAAAGTTCGTAATATCAAATCGCTATGATTAGATTCATCGTGAGATGAATTTTCATACATTTTTGTTTAACATTGTTGATGTGGATATTTTTTCATGAACTTGGTCAAAGTAGAAGAATTTGACTTTTCAAAAAGCAAAATACCCCTTATATTTTGAAACTAATGGAATATGTTTGACGGGTGGGAAAGATGATATAGTGTGTTTTATTTTTATTTTATAATTTTGTGATTTGATCGTGGAGTTGCTATGTATTATATGCTAACCAACCTTTTTATGTGTGTGTGTGAAAGTTTCTACGTCGGTGGCTGCATGCGCGTGATTGGTATGTTTTTATAGGCCGATTGTTGTCAATTGATTTGAAACATTGTTGGTACGGTCAAAATCGTAAACCAAACCCATTAGGAAGCATAATGTATCTTCTAAAGGATTGAATAAGAGAGCTTTGAGAAATTGTGGACCCAGTCAAAATCGGGCGATCCAGTTTTAATTGGAGACCTCAAATAAATGTGGACCCTTTAAACTAAGAAACATGGTGTTTTAGAGGAGTATAAATGAATTAAATGAGAGCTTTGATAAATTGTTGACCCGATCAAAATCGGCTGTCCCAATATCAATTGAAGACCTCAATTGAATGCGGGCTTTCCAATTTTAGGAAGATTAATATTATAGGATATGAAATACCCAATCAGATCCTTCAATGCCTCTTTATTAATATTAACACTAGTAAAAAGAAAATGGCTCTTTAAACATCCGAGCTGCCTGTCACTTCTTGTATTCATCTCGTATATGAGAGCATCTACTGTGGGACTTAGCAAATATGACTCCCTATACGTCCGCGGGCGCGTTCGATCAATGACTGGTCGTGTCTGTTTTGAGCCTTTACTTTTTCGTCCGCGTAGTCACATTATTCGTATTTTTTTCTCATATATCCGATCACTTGCACGTTATTGATGGAGAAGAAGAGAGAGAAAGAAAAGAATGGATAAGAAAAGAGAAAAGGTGGTTCGGAGTGGGATCGCGTCTTACGTGACGGACTGACCGAACGCGTTTGTGAGCCCTTATATTGTCCTCATATTTGAGATGAATATGAGGGGTGTCTAACTAACGTTTGAGACGGGTGCGAGGGGTATGATTGGGTCACGTTTTTTAACGGGTCACTAATCGAATGGCATGTCCCGATTGTTTGAGACCAATATGAGGGTCCAGTTGTACATGGTCTGAGGGCAATATCATGGTCTGAGGTTCCTCTTTTTGAGGTAACATAGTAAAAATCTCCTCAAAAAACAAACATAGTAAAAATCCTTTATTTCAAAGAAGGGAAAGAGTCCATCACTTTTTTGCGGTCTTTTGAAATCAACATGCGGTCCATGCTTTTCAAAAATATTCTTATCTTTGCAACCCTAACTCCTATTTTAACTTGGTATATATGAAATTTGATTAGAAGATGCTTAGAATCTGAAAATGATGTTATTTTATCCGTTAACCATTTGTAAAATGCTCTTTAGGGTTAAACGTATCATACTCTGTTCTCAAAAGGAGGGGTGTGCGCGTAAGTCCTTATTCCCAAGAATTTGGGCATGCATTCAAACAACAAATCAGATAAACATAACCAATCGTGCCGATCATACATCTGAGTAACAAACAAGCAAGTTCTATCCATGTCGCTCATCTATTCTCAGTTTCAGTTCCATGTCGCCTATCCAGAGCCGGGGTTTGGTAAAAGAATCAAAGACATCCATGTACCCGACAGTTTCAGTTCTTGCTCGCTTCTTCAGCCTGCTTCTCGTCCGCGACATCGCTGGGCATATCGAGCCCGGCCGGTATCTTCCCAGCGAAGTTGTATTTAGAGGTATCCGATCCAATGTTACTGAAGCATTGCAAAGAAAATCCACATTATAAAAAGGCAAAGCGTCAATTGCAACGTAATCACTGACGCAAAACAAGAACCGACCTTCTGTCGACCAACACCATCGACCGGAGCTCACAGTTGGCAAAGCTGCATATAATCAAGTAAAAGTTAGCAACATGCTCTTGTGATGATGGAATCAACCATGGTTTGAACATTTCTAGGGTCTAGCACAAGAATCATTCTAGTGAGAGTGCAAGACAAAAGAAGTTCTAGGGAGAGTAACTCTATCAGGTCATGTTATCCCAAGACGAAGAATACAAAACATTTTTTCTTTTATAAATATAGTGCCTAGTCCATTTTGCTTATACTTGACAATGGCTTCAAGTTCCAACGGTTACATATTGCAAATCTTGTGCTCTAAAAGCAACATAAGTTTGCAGAATATGGTGGGTTGATAAATTGACAATTACCAAGGAGAAAAATACTTACTGCTTGCCCAGTTCCTCTGCTATGGTCGGATGACAATCTTTACCGTACATGTTTAGGGTGTGATACAAGAAACCACTATGGCTGACAATGGCTATCTCTTTCTCTTCTCTTGTCCATAACCTGCAAACACATTCAAGGAATAGTTTAATTTAATGCAGCTACCAAAAATAAAGTTAATGGTCAACAACGGGTCATCTAATCCGAGGTTTGTCTTCCTCAATGCTACACACAGACCTCCAGCATCTAGAACTTTCTAATGTCAAATAAGTCACTCAGTGGTAACTCACTGGTATATGAGAAACAAGCAATCAGAGGAACCATTGTGTGGGACAGAGGGTATTATCCAATGCAGTGCACAATCCTTTATCACCAGTTCCAGTTTGCATTTAAATCATGCAACAGGTGTTGACGCAGATAAAGAAATATATACAGTCAGCTTCTGCCTTCCAGTCCATACATGAAAGTGAGGCAAATAACATCATTTGCTAGGAACAGGGGACCCTGGTGGTCAATAAATAGCTTGTTTGGGTGAACAAATTACTCTGAATGACGCGGAAAATAACCAAAAGTGATATAGGGCATGCAGAATATTATCGAGGTACTTGTGTTTCATGTTCATAAAACAGGGCATCAGGCTTACATTTTCAAGACACTAATGAAAAGAAACTGATCAACCTTAGAAAGGAAAATTACCAGTCAAAGAATTTCATGCCCCTGAGAGCAACAGACTCATTTGTTTCTCTGACATCAGGTTCCCAAAGAACATCTTCGTCATTCTCTATCTGTAAAGAGCATGAGCACACATATATTAAAAACACCATCGAGACACTGTCTCATGAAATGTTCTTGAGAATTAGCAATAGTGGTTACTTGCCAAGGAAAAATCAATGGCAGGAAAGAGAGTACGGTATTTTGTTATGCTGCTCCTCTTGTCACAGGGATGAACACCCTGCATTTTATAATCAAATACAAAATGAAATATTAAGACTATTTTTCAAGAAAGCATTACTGATATGAAAGAAGCAGAGCTAAACAGAGGAATGCAATTTCTCGAATGAGGGTATTTGACTTAGAAGTCAAAACAAAGATGAACAGGTTATTCTAGTTAATATTTAGTACAAACCAACATAAATGAGGCACCAAATGCCGAGACATTTTTATTTATTTTGCAACAAACGATAGGGAAGTCTCGCAAAAAAGATGATAGGGAAATACCAAGTGCTCCCTGCAGGCCTCAACTGCAAGAAACGGTGGGCAGTTCAAACTTGAAATTGGCTGACGTTCGCTGTTTCCAGCACCTTCTACCATTAATGACGATGCACTTGCTCCATCAGTATAGTTCCCACCACCAAAGACCCCCACTGCAGTTTGCATAGTCCTGTGAGATTAGTTCAAATGAAATACTGTGAGGCTCATTTCGTATAAGTAGTTCCATACTACAGCAATGCACTGTCATATTATCATGCCTTAGCACAGGAGTTTTGATAATAATATATGCTAGATGAACAGATTGAGCAGCTATTGAGATGAGGGGAATGACTAAGCGTGTAAAAGATGCTCAAACTGAATTTTGTTGTACTAGATTTCATGCACATGGGTCATGTAAAAGATGTAGCAAGAATTGCAGAGAACAAGGATATTTGTTCATTTACAGCAAAACCTCTAAAACTCTGTTTGACCGCTGCAAAAGACAAGATTCTGTGCAATACATTAAATCATTTTACTAACCATGAAGCCACTGCTGAACAGTTCTGATCTAACCCCAAATGAGCCTGCCTAGTTGAGTGCTCCTCTGACTGAAGTCATGTTTTGGTATGCACTACTAATAACTGAATGTGTATAATAAAACTATAATTCCAAGGTAAAACGGACAGACTCGTGCCACAAGCAATAAATGATACATGGAGATGCTTAACTGCAATATTTTTTTCTGAAGACAGTTAACACCACCGGCAGAGCTGTGTGTACTATGGCTGCAGGGGCCACTGCCCCCCCCCCCCCCCAGCCTTAGGATATTTTGTGAAGAATTTTTTTTTAGCAGCATAGACTGGAAAAATACAGGGCTTTGTCATTTGTTTCCATCCATCCCCCCCCCCCCCCCCCAATCATCCCATGCTATCTCTGCCACTGATTAACACGTTAAGTCCAGGAAAATATGGTTAGAAGATCAACCTAGTCTAGGTTTAAGCAATGCTACAATTAATACTAGCAACTGAAAGCCTGAGATGGTATATTCTCGAGAGAACATTAATGCAATGCCAACTACTCCTCTGTTCCAAAATAATTACTAGTCTGGTTCTCCCCAACAACAATTATTTAGGAACAGAGGGAGTATGTGAGAACACCATTTCTCGAACATAAAAAACTTAGGAGAAGATTCAGAACACTGAAATTACATACAAAAAGATCAAGGTCAGGGAAAAAAATATACCTCAGTAGAGGGGAAACAATAACCAACTCGATCTTTTTTGCCAGTCCAGATTTTGTCACATGCTCTCGCAGGGTATCAACCTACAAATGCATGTAAATCAACATCCATGGAACTTGAAAATGCAACATGGAAAATAAGTTGAGTGATATTTTGATCAAGATTATGTGTCAAGGCTAGAAAGGAACTCAACTTACACAACTGCATGCAAAGACTTAGAAATGAACATGGCAAACTTTTGGCTTGCATCCATACAGGAATCAATTAAATGCATCTCAATGCCATCCAAGACAAGGTGGTGTCATAGTGTTTTTTATACAACTAAGGCTAGGGTTAATATATTTAGTCAGACATCGATGCTAACACAGGAATTCATTCTTTTTAAGGCGGCAGTAAGAACAAGGTGAACTACTAACGACCCAAGATTTTGCATATATAAAATAAAATGGCCGCTATGCTGTGAAGATTCCATTAGTAAGGAAAAAAGTATTCTCCAGGATTTCACCCATGAAAGATTGACAGGATAACAGTAGACAAAGGTACTGAACATTGCCATAATACTGCTAACTGTCACAAATGCATTTGACAGAAGATGTCATCATCCAAATAAAGGTTGAAAATCATCAATGAGGATCTGTTAGTATCTGAGGTGAATGAATTGAGTATCCAACACTTGAATTACAGAAATGAACTTCTATAACTAAAGCATCATGACATGATGCATATTTACACCTTTTCGATATAAACAATCTTAATGTTTGATAATGTTGTACCATGGATGGCTTGATACCATGAGCACACCACATGATAGTGGGGTACAGGTTACCATCCAACCCTGTGGCAGTGAAAGACAAAGCAAAATGAATGGAGAAGGGCTTTTCTAGCGTGCTTAGAGAGCATTAGTGCTTCCATTTGTAATGCTTGTGTCAACATCACAGATGTATTTTCGGCTTAAATATTTGACAAGAAGCATCACCTTAGTTGGCCATAGAACTGATGATGCTAAGAGCAGTGTTTCAAACTGAAATGCATGGGGATAACGAAAAGGAAACAAGTAATCTTACTTGGCTCCAGCCCAAAGGGGTAAGTTGAGCATCAAGCAACGCATGTGACTTATATGCTGCAAAATCCTTCTCGCCTTCCACGTTGTGTATACCCTGGGCATGCCTCACCTGCACACATTGGTTACAGCGAATCATGTTGAAACATTTTTCGCACTTCTCTTCCATTACAGGTTTGTCGCCGATTAATTGATGAAGCGCGGTACCAGGTAAATGGTTTTGCATCGGTGCGCGGGGTACAGAGCAGTGCCAGCGCTGGCCTCCATTCCTGCCCGAAAGAAACAAAAATTACTGTATTATTACTATCCATGGACGAGCTAGACAGATAAACACAACATGGACAGACAGTTGCAGCGGGCACATGCGCAGTTTGCTAAAATCGCAGCTTCCCGGCTGTACCTCATGGTTTACAGAGTGACACTTAGGCTTATTCATCGAAAAGGAACATTTTCACATGGTAGGAATTTTCATGCAATGGTGCGTGCTTGAAGCAGCCAAAGAATCACATCACATGGTAGCAAAAGGCATCGATTCCCCATTGGTTGGAGAGCATGTGCGCCCAATTGGTGGTGTCAGTGCCTGGGCGGTGCGCTAGCAATATGTGCTAAACACATCGGCGGAGCAATTTTATGTGGGATCAAACTAGTACTCCCTCTGTAAACTGATATAAGCAGTGATCTAAACGCTCTTATATTAGTTTACAGAGGGAGCAAACACAAGCCTCCCCTGGGAAAAAAAAACATGAACCTGCTCCAACTAGTCTGTTTTGTTTTCTTCTTGTTGTGTGATGAAGGGAATCATTTTTGGCGGCGGATATATTTAATCTAATGTATGTTGCATATCGGATTAGTGTATGGTGAGAAGGCGGTGAAGGACGGAAGTGGGCAACTAGTACTAAGCGTCGGTAAAAGTAGGGAGAGGACAAAATATGCTTAAGGGGGAGCATAAATAGAGCGCATAACCGAAAGCCTTAATGGTGAGCATAAATAAGGAAAGCGCGTATTCGAGAGCATCTGTGCGGCGGAGGCAGATGGATGGATGGATGGATGCGGGAGGGAGCGGCGAGATCTGGCGCTGCGGCGGAGGAGAATTGGGGGTGCTTGGAAGAAGAGGGGCGAGCTAGTGGTTGGAGGGAGGAGCATTGAGATTCCAGAGCCCGGCGGGGCAGCGCGGGTCGGGAACCGAGCTCTGCGATTAATCCAGGAGGAAGAAGGCAGTCGGTGTTTCTTTCCGGCGAGGGAGGGCGCCATTCGGTTCAATTAATTAACGAGGGGAAGGAGAAGAAGAAGGGGATTGGACGGAGGAGGCTGGAGCGCTGCCGTACCTGAGGAGTAGGATGAGGAGCAGCGGCAGCCGCTGAAGGAAGCGCGGCGGCGGAGGGAAACGCGTCCGACGCCGACGGAGTGGGACGACGGTGAGGCTGCTGCGGCCGGGGACGGGATAGGGAGGCAGAGGCGGAGGATCGGGGCGGTGCTGCTGCTGCTGCTAAAAGTATTGGGCAGCATCGCTTTTAATTTAATTCAATCTATTCAATCAATATTCAATTCAATTCAATTGGGTAGCTGCACGAGGGTTGAGTCAGTAGCGAATCGGATCTTGTCCTCTGGGGAGGGCAACAGCAGTTTGGCCGTGGCCGTCCCCAGCTTGCGGTTCCAACTTGCTTCTCCTCCCCTCCCCTCCCCTCCCTGCTTTCATCGTTTTCTCCTCTCTTCCTTTCTGCCGACCTGGTCCATCCTTTTCTACCGCCGCTTGTTTCGCTCCTTCAGACATCTCAAACAACAAAAGTGATACGGCTACTTAAGAGCAACTCCAACACGGCGAATCATTTCGTTCGCGGCACATTTGTTTGGGTCGACGCGGACAGAAAAGTCGGCCAAACGCGTCGACCCAAACAAATACACGTCCGTTTTCCGTCCGCTTGTCGATCCATTTATGACCCATTTTTTAGCCGAATTTGCGTCGCCGCATACACGAGACGAGGGCGCGCCCGCCTACTCCCCCCTGGTCCGCTGGTCGGTGCCATATTGGCCATCCTCTCCCATTCCAGCAACAAACTCTCCTCCTTCGTCGCCGACGTCGCTGCCCATTTTTCCGGTGTCAGTGCCGTCACCCGCAACGCCGCCACCTCCCACGTGGCCCCGCTACTCGTCGTCTTGCCGCCGGGGAACCGAAAGCTTCCCGCCCCCATTCCCCCGACACAACCGAGGCCACGGCCAAGAAGTCGCCTTGCCACCCCCGGCCAATTCCTTCGTCTTGACACCGGCATGCTCGTCTGACGCCGCCAGGGCAGCCAGGGCGGCGTGACTCCCTTCGCCGGCCGGCTCCTTCGTCGACGCCCGCAAGTTGTTCAACAGTTTGTCAAGGTACAAAAATGGACTTCTCAACGAGTTCTTCTTTCACAATTTTCTTTGCGACTCTTGCGATTCCTCATCCGATGAGGAGGAGGAGATCTTGGCTGCCATGTTGGTCCATCGCCACATCAATAGCCAACGGCCGTTGTTCCGTGGCTCTATTTCGGGGCTGAAAGTGCGTTATATCGATTAGAGGGGGGTGAATAGGCGATTTTTACAAGTTCATCACTTGAGGAATTTCAACTTGAGGAATTTGAAATGTGATGAATAACTAGAAGCGGAATAAGTACTCTAGTACATGAGAAACACAATGACAGCATAATCATCATGATGAAATAAAACATGCACAGATTACAAGTAGCGTGATACGGAATAGGCAGGTGAGGAACAAGGTAACTTGAAGAATTTGAGGTGAGGAAATTGTGAAAGTCTTCAGTCAAATTCTTCAAACAGTAACTATCAATTTCATCACCAAGTATATGAGGAATAGAGGGATTGAGGAAATAGAACCAGGTAGCTCGATGAAGACAATGGTTTGATGACCCAGTTCCAACTACTGTGACAGTCATACGTCTGGTTTGGAGCGGCCTGGTATTTAAACCAGAGGACACACAGTTCCAGGACACATAGTCCTTACCGTATTCTCCTTGAGCTAAGGTCACACAGTCCTCGCCCAACACTCGTGGTAAGTCTTCAGGGTAGACTTCCAAAACCCTCACAAACTGGTTACCCGACGATCCACAATTGATTGCTAGATGCTCTAGACCAAGGTCACTCCGTGATCCCCAATTGACTGCAGGATGCACTAGACCATGACGCCTAACCGTTTGGAGGATACACGGTCCTCAAAGGTAACAAGTGTCGGTTCCACACAGAAATTTCTTCAGCGATACCCAATCACTTTGGGTTTGGTGGTTTGGATTTGGGTTTTTCCTCACTGATGATTTTCTCTCAAAGTCCTCGGAGGATGGGTTGCTCTCAAATGACAAGTGTCAGTTCTCTCTCGGAGCAGCCAACCAACTGGTGGTTGTGGGGGGTGGCTATTTATAGCCAGGGTGCAACCTGACATGATAAGACATAAATGCCCCCCAATGATATGACCGTTCTGTGGATATTTGTGATTGGGGACAGTTGGCGCTAAGCACATCAACGGTTGGAATTTCGAACTATGAAATTCCCCAGGCTTATCATATTCCTCACTTGTAGGCAATTCGCACTGGCGAAATCCTAACTCCTCAGTCAGATCAATTTCATCAGAGACCAAAAGAACATCGTCTCTATCACTGAAGAACTTGACTGAACTGCAAGAGATTTCCAAAGGCTTCACTCGAAGGATTGGATAGGTTGAGGCTTTTGGAGTTGAGCATCAGTTGGAGATTTTCCTTAGTATTACCTTGGCCCCCTTTAACAGTACGGTGTTTTCTATGACTCAAAGAAAGGAAATAAAACTATGAAAACAAAAGTCTTCACGCTTCATAGTCCTCGTTCATATCTTCAAGGTCACACCAACTTCTTCATTTTCAAAATCTTCAGGGAATACCAAAGTCTTCAGCAAAGTCTTCACCAAAGTCTTCAGTTGAAGACATACATTTTTAGGGGTCGGTAATCTCCGAATATATCAAACTCCTCATCGACTTATAAAGTCGGTGTACACTCACAAACGCATTAGTTCCTTAACCTATAAGTCTTCAATACACCAAAATCACTAAGGGGCACTAGATGCACTAACAATCTCCCCCTTTTTGGTGATTGATGACAAATAGGTTAAATTTTCAACGGGAATAATACTATGAAGTGTAAATACTGAGTTTGAGGAATTTGATTGCAATATATAGCAGAACTCCCCCTGAAGATGTGCATATTTGAGGAATTTTCTTTGGACTGCAAATGCACATGGCAGGTTAAAAACATGGAGAACTCCCCCTATATCTTGTAATTCATACACGCATTTAACATATGATATGAAGAATTTGAAATGCATGATGAAAATGGTGTCTGACGAAATTCAGCATGCATGCATTAAGGTACTTGAGGAAATAAGCATGCAGAAAGCAGTTCAAAAGAGTCAGACCACCATCGAACTTAAGTTTAAAGCTCAACCAACAAAAGGTTCAGAAGAGCGAGAGTTGTAACTTTAAACAAAAACACAGCCCATACATAGAGACCCGCTTGAAGACTAACTCAAATTTTCTCCCCCTTTGTCATCGAAGACCAAAAGGGACCAAAAAGTGAGGACTGACGCCCCTTGAAGAATTTCATCGTGTTGGTGAGGAAGGAGCGCCAGCGGTGTCGGGGTCGATTGTCGATGCAACGCCTACCGCAGTGTCGTCAACGTCCTCAGCTTCATCCGTCTCACGCAATGAAGAATATGAACTTGTAACCATCAGAGGAACTTGAACCTTCTTGAATTTCTTCTGAGGAGGACAAGACCAGTCAAAGTTTTGCTGAAAGTCCATTTCCTTGAGTTCCTCAGGAGTTTTGAGGTGTGCGAGTATGGCCCATGCGCGATCGAAGATTTCATGCACATAGTAGTGATTTTTCCTCACAGAGTTCTGCGCCACAGTCATGTTCTGAACAATGGAAGCCAACTGACGCTTCACCCACTTGTGATTGCGATCAACCTTCTGATGAAGACTTATGAGAAGTTCTCGGTCAGTCATCACACGAGGGGCAAACTCTTGAGGCTTTTGCGTTGAGGCCTTTGCAGCAGAATCCTAGGTTGCAGTGTCATCATTGGTGGAGAAAGATGCAGCTTTGCAAAACTGACCATCCAATGGATGAGTGCCTTCATCAATGACAGCCTTGCCTTTTCATTCAACTGAAGCAATTGTGCTCTTGAGTACTTTAATCGGGGGCAAGAAGCCGAAATGATTTTGGAAGTCTGCCTTGAAGGGAACTGAAGACCTTGATCTGATGAACTTCATGATCCAGGGTGCATAAGGCTTCAGTTCAAATGGGGACAGTGCAGCATTTGCCAATGTTCTCATGAAGAAATCATGGAAGTTGATGGGAATCCCATGAATGATATTGAATAACATGTTCTTCATGACTCCCTCCATTTCTTCTTCAGAGTTGTGGCCCTTCTGAGGACATAGGGTGTTGGTGAGAATGCGGTAGACCGTCCTGGGCACATAGAGCAAATCCTTCACTAGGAAGGTTGATCGTTGAGGTTTTCCAGGAGCCAATGGCTTCATCGGCACTTGCATCAGTTGATGTGGTAGAGCAGGTTCATCAAATAGGTAGTGTGCTTCTTCTAAAGGAATTGGGATAGGGACTGACCGAAGCAATTCAGATGCTGGAGTTGTGAAGTGAGTAGATCCAGTCATCCAGTCCAAGATCCACGAGTTGATGTCAGAGGCATCACCTGTGATGTGTAGTGTGGCATAGAATTGAAGAATTAGCTCTTCATTCCAATCGCAGATGTCCACACAGAAGGGAAGAATTCCAGCACCATGAAGAACTGAGAGCACCGGCGTGAAGGATGGAATTGTTTCCATATCAGCATGAGGAATTTGATGGTGCTCGAAGACTTTCTTCTTGTCAAACAGAACTGATGCATAGTAATTCATCTGAGTTGGAGTCCAAAAATCTGGTGCGACCGGCCCTTGCTGAGTCATATGGATTAGGGTCAATGAAGAAAATGTGCTCATTGAAGAAATTGGACTTGAGGAATTTGGGGTGCTTTGAGCCTTTGAATGGCATCCTCGGCTTTGGCTGAAGGTTTGGCTTGAAGCGGCCCTTAATATCCTTAGGCATAGGAGGAATTTCTTCAGACTAAGGAATTTGCGGAGTAGTTTCCTCAGTGGCAGTTGGAGCAGCAAAGTCATCAGCTGATGCAGCTAGAATTTCTTTAGTGGCTGGAGCGGCCATGTCATCAGATTCTTCATGAATTTCTTTAGTCTGGGTTGGGGACTGAGGAATCTGTGACAGAGGAGTGGTCATTGGGGAATTTGGGTGAGCAGCTTCCCAATATTCATCACTAATGGCAGGTGTTATGTTTCCAATGTCCATGTCCTCATCAATTTCTTCAATGTCGGCCTCTTCAGCAGTAAACTGAGGCTGGGGCGATGATACCTGTGGAGTTGAAGCATTTTCTTCCACTTCAATTTCTTCATTAATCTGCTCTGTTGAAGCAGCAGAATGATCTTCTTCATCTTCATCATCTGGGATGACATAGTCAATGGCAAATGGAATTATCTCATAGGCAGGTGCTGAGGAGATTGTAGTGGCATCTAATGGTTCAGTTGAAGATTTTGGCAGGGTCTTCAACTTCTTCATGGCTGAGGAATCTGAAGTTGAAGCTTTTCTCTTTAGAGCCTTCCTCTCAGCAGCCTTAGTTTTCTTCACTTCTGATGCAGAAGGAAGGTTGATTGACTTCATCCTTGAAGATTTGGGGATTTCAATGAAGGGTGAAGGGGCAGCATTTTCTTCAGGCACGACTGATGCAACCATCCTTGTGGGTTCAGTTTCATCAGGCGCACCAGTGGAGGTTGCCCTGGCAGGTTCTTCAGCAGTCTGACTTTCTTCACCTGCACTGGCAGTTTCCTCACCAGGCTGAGCAGTTTCTTTAGCCTGAGGAATTTGTGGTTGCGATCGAGCTGCAACCCTGGTGTTATGGTCCTTAACAGCAGCTTGGGCTGCCCTGATGAATCTCACCTTGGTGCCCTTCCATTCAACATCGTATTTTTCTTGTTCCTTAGAGAGGGAGCGAATTTCAGACTAAATTGTGATGGGTTGATTTGGAGTCAAATTCATCACGTTATTCCTCAGAAATTTTTCTTTCTGAGCCCTGTTCCTCTTAGCTCTCTGAGCTTGATCTCTTTTCCATTTTTCCTCAGCAATAAAGTGGGTGAGGACATGGTCCACACCGAGAGGCAGGTTCAGTGAGGAAAGTGGGGTGCTTGGATCCTCATGCCATATGTCAATGAAGTTGAGGATCATCTTGGGATCCAGCATGAGAGAAACAGAGCTGCCTTTGGCTATTGCAGCCTTTTGCTGACTTTGTCTGATGATTTTTTCCAATTCTTCATCACTAGCTTCATCATCATCCTCAGATCCTGAGGGTGCAATTACCACAACTTTGCTTGTGTGAGGACTTGGTCTTTGACCTCGTCCAACAGTTTTCTTCAGTTTCAACACAGTTGGGCTTGTTGAAGACTTTGCTTGAGCAGAGGGACTAGCAGAGATCTTTGAAGCATTTGAGAATCCCTCTGTCCTCTCGCAAGATGCAAGATGCACAGGAGTTGAGGACTTTGCAGCAGCAGTTGAGGACTGAGCAGCAACCGTACCAGCGGCTGAGGCCTTTGAGCTTGAGGAATCTGCTGTGATGATTTTGAAGTTGAAGAATTTGACTTCACAGCAGATTTGTTCATCATCGATTTCTTCGGAGCACTTGCAGAGGCTCCAGCAGAGGCAACAGTAGCAAAGTCTTCGTTGAATTTCTTCACAGCCTCTTTTGCTTTCTTCGCCAGTTTGGCTTGTTGTTTCTCCCATTCATGAGGAAAGTCATTGCCAGTCTTGAGACTAGTAGGATTAGCAATCTTATTAGGAGCCAAGGGTGGCCTGCTGCAAGGTGGCTTGACTGCAAATTTCATCATATATTTAGGAATGACATAGCGATATTCTTTCCACTCCTTTGCCCATCGCCTCTCAATTTTCTGCAAGCGGATCTTTCTCTGCTTTGTTGTCTCTTTCCATGAATTTCTTCATCGGGTGTGCAGTATTCCTCATACAAGTCCTCAGGAATCTCAAAAGCAGTCTGCACATCAGGCTTCTTTCCACCTTTCTGTGGCTTCTTCCCATCTGCCATTTTCTTCGGCTGAGGATTCTGAATTTTTGAAGATTCTGAAGAAGTGCACAATTTTTCCTCAAGAAACGCCGCAAATGAGTTAAGTTGATGATAACCTAGTGATTCATCAGCGGACATGTTTGTACCTGTGAATAGAGTATAGGTGCGAGGAATTTGAAGAGGTCATATGCGTTCTCAGAAGTTTTTTCAATAAAATCAAGTGTGAGGAATTTGACCATGGGTGTCTTGAGGAATTTCACTAAGTGTTCTTTGTCTTAGGTTCCAGGGTTGTGCAAATCTTGAGGATTCACACAACTGAGGAATCTTGAAGAAAATCATAACTTAGGGAAAATCATCAACTGTATGAACATGTAAGGTGCTTTAGAATGAGATTCTTGAAGAATAAAAACCTTTGTGAAGATTTAGGAAAACTTGAAGATCAAACTAGGGTAGTAAAAATAAATTTTATTTACCGTGATGAAGAACACGATGACCTATGAGATGAGATTGAGGAAGTTCGTCAGTCCAGATCTCCCACGCCCTAGCTTGGCAGAGGGAGACAGCTACAATGGCGGCGGGGTGAAGACTTCCACGGCTGATACGAGTACGACAACGGCAAGGTCGAGGCAGTGAAACTCTTCCACACCGGCAGCGATGATTTTAGCGGCGATGCTAGGTCGGAGCTCGGGAGAGAGTAGGAGTGAGGAGTAACCGAGCATAGTGAAAGGGAAGGGGTATTTATAGCGGAGGTGAAACCAATCTGTCCGAAGATTTTGGACAAGATTGCCCCTGACCCTTGCTCTCCACGCGACATGTGTCACCCACGTACTGAGAAGTGGCGATAATGGGGGATCGTGGGTAATCGAGACATGGGAATCGGAAACGTTTGAGCGGAAGCGCCGAAAATTTTGATAGTGAAATTTTTTAAAGTTTCCGTTCGCAAATTCTTTAGCTGTCAAGGACACGGTGAAGACTTTGAATGAGTTTCAAAGTAGAACGCATATGAAGAATTTGTGAACAGACTGGGTTGGGTTTAGCATAGTGTGGAAAGGGTCTGATCACATTCACTTAGAGGAAAATCAACTTGAAGAATTAGCAATAAGTGAATGCTGTTGAGGACATTGAAAACTCAAATATATAGTCAATGAAGAACATGAGTTTCATAGTTTGAAGAATTTGAAAAGTTGAGGAATTTGCAAACTTAAGAATTTGAAAATTTGAAGAATTTGCAAAATGACGAAAAACTCAACTTTGAAGAATTTTAAGTATTGTTGGTGGCGTGACCCACCGTATAAGAATGATGACTTCAGACACCGCATACAATTGTCATAGGGTTCTGATAATCAAATTCTTCATTAATTTCTTCACACCAAGAAAAACGTTACTTCGTGTGTTGCACATCTAAGTCATCAATTTTGCATAAGTGCTAGGATGTGTGTCCTTTTTCAAAGAACATTCGAAGATTCTAAGATATTTAGCTCACACCGCAACTTGCAAAATCTCTTTTCATCCAAGGGCTTTGTGAAGATATCGGCCAGTTGTTCTTCAGTAGGGATGTGGTCGATGACGATGTCGCCCTTGAGTACATGATCTCGAAGAAAGTGATGACGAATCTGGATGTGCTTGGTCTTGGAATGTTGAACTGGGTTGTAAGCAATCTTGATGGCACTCTCGTTGTCGCACCAGAGAGGCACATTCTTCAACTTGATGCCATAATCCTTGAGGGTTTGCTTCATCCACAACAACTGAGCGCAACATGAACCAGCAGCAATGTACTCAGCTTCAGCAGTAGATAGTGACACGCAGTTCTGCTTCTTCGAGGACCAACAGACTAAGGATTGTCCGAGGAAATGACATGTGCCCGAGGTTGACTTGCGATCCACGTGATCTCCAACATAGTCAGCATCAGAGTATCCGACGAGATGAAGATTTGAGCCCTTGGGATACCATAATCCAAGCATTGGTGTGTGAGCTAAGTATCGAAGAATATGTTCCACAGCTTTATGGTGTGAGTCCTTCGGTGTTGCTTGGAATCGGGCACACATGCAAACACTTAGCATAATATCAGGCCTAGATGCACACAGATACAATATTGAGCCAATCATGGAGCGATATACCTTCTGATCGAAATCTTTACCATTTTCATCAGTGCAGAGGTGGCCTTTTAAAGGCATTGGGATTTTGACGCCTTTGCAATCTTGCATGTCGAATTTCCTCGGAACATCCTTGAGGTATTTCTCTTGAGATATTAAGATGCCATTGTCTTGCTGACGAATTTGAAGACCTAAGAAGAATTTCAACTCTCCCATCATAGACATTTTATATTCTTCACTCATCATATAGGCAAATTCATCACTGTAATGTTTGTTAGTACAACCAAAGATAATATCGTCTACGTATATTTGGCATATGAACAGTTCATTGTCATAGGATTTTGTGAAAGGAGTTGGGTCAAGTGAACCGGGTTTGAAGCCTTTCTTCATGAGCAACTCCTTTAGAGTGTCATACCACACCCGAGGGGCCTGCTTGAGGCCATAGAGGGCCTTGTTGAGTCTGAAGACTTTGTCAGGATGCTTAGGGTCTTCAAAACCTAGGGGTTGAGCAACATATACTTCTTCCTCAAGCTTACCATTGAGGAATGCACTTTTCACATCCATTTGATATAATATGATATCATGATGGTTAGCATAAGCAAGCAATATGCGAATAGCTTCAAGTCTAGCAACAGATGCAAAAGTTTCATCAAAGTCAATTCCTTCAACCTGTGTGTAGCCTTGAGCTACAAGACGAGCCTTATTTCTTATCACAAGGCCATTTTCATCTTGCTTGTTGCGGTAGATCCACTTGGTACCTATGATGTTATGGTTGCGAGGATCTGGCCACTTGACAAGTTCCCACATGTTGTTGAGCTTGAATTGATGCAATTCCTCTTGCATAGCTTGAATCCACTCAGGCTCCTTGAATGCTTCATAAAATTTGGTGGGCTCTATGATAGAGACAAAGGCAAAGTGCCCACAAAAGTTAGTCAAATGTGAAGCTCTTGAGCAAGTGAGGGGACCTGGTGCATTGATGTCGTCGATGATTTTGTCAATTTGCACTTCATTGGCAACTCTTGGATGAGCAGGTTGACATGGCTGAGGATTTTCTTCAGCACCATTTTCTTCAAGTGTATCAGCATGAATGTCTTCATTCATTGGAATGACTTCCTCAGTGGGTATGACGTCTTCAGTAGCCTTCAGCTTAATGGATTCCTCAGGAGACTGTTCATCTAACACAGAAGGCAGGTGCTCTCTTTGCGAGCCATCAGTTTCATCAAACCGCACATCTATAGTTTCAACAACCTTGTGGTGGTAGGTGTTAAAGACTCTGTAGGTGTGCGAGTCCTTTTCGTAACCAAGCATAAAACCTTCATGTGCTTTTGGTGCAAATTTAGAACTATGGTGAGGATCTCTAATCCAGCATTTTGCATCGAAGACTTTGAGATAACTTACATTGGGTTTCTTGCCAGTCATAAGTTCATATGAAGTCTTCTTGAAGAATTTGTGAAGATATACCCTGTTGATGATATGGCATGCAGTATCAATTGCCTCAGGCCAGAAGCGATGAGGAGTCTTATAATTATCAAGCATGGTGCGAGCCATCTCAACAAGAGTCCTATTCTTGTGCTCCACGACGCCGTTCTGCTGAGGAGTATAAGGGGCAGATAACTCATGAGTAATACCAAGTTCATCAAGATATTCATCAAGATTTGTGTTCTTGAACTCAGTCCCATTATCACTCCTGATATGCTTGATCTTGACGCCGAAGTTCGTGGAGGCCCTTGAAGCGAATTGTCTGAAGACATCCTGCACTTCAGACTTGTACAGAATAATATGCACCTAAGTGTAACGAGAGTAATCATCAACAATGACAAAGACATACAAACTTGAATAATTTGTTAGTGTGGAGTAATGAGTGGGGCCAAAGAGATACATGTGAAGCAATTCCAAGGGTCTAGTCGTGGTCATGATTGTCTTCGAGGGATGCTTGGATCTGGTCATCTTCCCAGACTCACATGCACCACAAAGGTGGTCCTTGAGGAATTTGACACCTTCAATTCCAATGACGTGTTTTTTCTTCACAAGCGTGTGCAAGTTCCTCATACCAGCATGTCCAAGTGGTCGATGCCACAACCAACCTTCTGAGGACTTTGCGAGTAGGCATGTGGCAGGCTAAGGACCTGTAGAGAAATCAACAATATACAAGTCTCGTCTCCTAAAGCCTTCAAAGACTTTGGAATTACCAGATTCCATGATGACAACACAACAATATTTTCCAAATACGACAACCATATCAAGATCACAAAGCATTGAGACAGACATAAGGTTGAACCCGAGGGATTCGACAAGCATCAGCTTATCCATGGTTCGGTCCTTTGAGATTGCAACCTTACCTAGACCCAATACCTTGCTTTTTTCCTTTGTCAGTGTAGGTGATATGCTTCATATGAGATGGAGCAAGTGGCAAATTTATTAGTAGATTCTTGTCACCAGTCATGTGGTTTGTGCATCCACTATCGAGGACCCACTCAGTAGCTTTTGAAGGTTCATCCTGCAGATGAATTAGTACAACTTACGAACTCATATGCTTCAGAGTGAAGAATATGACATCAATTTCATCAGATAGAATTTCATCACACAAGATAGTAAGCAAGTAGTGTGAGGACGTGATAAATGAGGCATTCATTTCTACATGGTTAGCTTGCGTCCTTTCAAGCATTTCCTCAGGTCTCCAGCAAATTCATCATACGTTCAAGTTTGTCTGGAGACCTAACCCTGCATAAGAAATTAGTTCAATTTCTTCACCACCCACATCTGGATGGGTGGCAAAGAGTTCATCATTTTGTGAGCACCATATGAGAAGGGAGGCATTGAAGCAAGTGCGCTTCATTTCATAGGGCGAGGGTTAGAGTACTCATATGAATAAGCAGAGAAATTCTTCGAGGACTTATGAACATAATGATTTGAAGAATAATGCACATATTGAGAACTCTTAGATTTTCCCTGCGAAACAGATACATTAGCATGAGAATGATATTTTTGATCATTTGAGGAATTTGGTCCAAGTGAAGACTTTGGTCCATATGAGGATTTTGACCTGGGGTTCCTGTTCTTCATGAGTGGTGTGGTGAGGACATTCACTTGAAGATTTTATAGGTAGCTCTTGGGAACCCAGATTTTCTTCATAGGAGAACCGTTCCTGCAGTTAGTTCCAACAAATCTAGCAAATTCTTCACCTTTCTGATTTTTGAAGAATTTTTAGTTGGAGTCAAGTGACTCATCAGAGGAATATGAAGTTTCACAACTAAAGCCAGATAAAGCGGATGGATCTATAGGAGGTCCTTTCACAGCAACCCATGAGGTTTTGGGGTATTGCTCAGGTGTCCAGTATGATCCATCCGTGTTGAGTTTCCTCACAAAGGCAACACCCTCTTTCCTAGGGTTCCTGTTTAGAATCTGCTTTTTGAGGACATCGCAAAGGGTTTGATGCCCTTTGAGAGTTTTGTACATGCCTGTCACATACAATTCCTTCAACCCTGCATTTTCGTTAGTGATACTTGTGGTATCCTCAGATGAGGAATTTGAGACCGCTGGAATAGTTGAAGAATTTGCAGCAATAGAAGCATTTGAACATTCAGGTGAAGAATTAGCAGTTTCACGTTCGATGCATTTCAAACAAGGTGGAACAAATTCTTCCTGAGCGGTACTGATCTGTTGAGCTAGTAAGGAATCGTTTTTGTTGGAAATATGCCCTAGAGGCAATAAATAAAGTGTTTATTATTATATTTCCTTGTTCATGATAATCGTTAATTATCCATGCTATAATTGTATTGATTGGAAACACATTGCATGTGTGGGTAAATAGACAACACTGTGTCCCTAGTATGCCTCTAGTGAACTAGCTCGTTGATCAAAGATGGTCAAGGTTTCCTAGCCATTGGCATGTGATGTCATTTGATAACGGGATCACATCATTGGGAGAATAATGTGATGGACAAGACCCAAACTACAAATGTAGCGTATGATCGTGTCAGTTTATTGCTACTGTTTTCTGCATGTCAATGTATATGTTCCTATGACCATGAGATCATGCAACTCATGGATATCGGATGAGTGCCTTGTGTGTATCAAACGTCGCAACATAACTGGGTGACTATAAAGGTGCTCTACAGGTATCTCCGATGGTGTCTGTTGAGTTGGCATGGATCGAGACTGGGATTTGTTACTCCGTGTGACGGAGAGGTATCTCGGGGCCCACTCGGTAATACAACATCACAATGAGCCTTGCAAGCAATGTGACTAATTGTTAGTTGCGGGATCTTGTATTACGGAACGAGTAAAGAGACTTGCCGGTAACGAGGTTGAACTAGGTATGGAGATACCGACGATCGAATCTCGGGCAAGTAACATACCGAAGAACAAAGGGAACGTTATACGGGATTAACTGAATCCTTGACATAGAGGTTCGATCGATAAATATCTTCGTAGAATATGTAGGAACCAATGTGGACATCCAGGTCCCGCCATTGGTTATTGGCCGGAGAGGTGTCTCGGTCATGTCTACATAGTTCTCGAACCCGCAGGGTCTGCACACTTAAGGTTCGGTGATGTTTCGGTAGTGTAGAGTTATGTATGGTGGTGACCAAAGATTGTTCGGAGTCCCGGATGAGATCCCGAACGTCACGAGGATCTACGGAATGGTCTGGAGGTAAAGATTCATATATAGGAAGTCCCAGTTTGGTCACCGAAAAAGTTTCGGGCTCATCGGTAGTGTACCGGGAGTGCCGGTAGTGTACCGGGAGACCACCGGGAGGGGTATTTCGACCCAAGAGGTTTTATGGGCTGTGGGAAGATGAATACCAGCCCTTGGTGGGCTGGTGGAAGTCCTACACAAGGCCCATGAGGCTGGGAAGAAAATACCCAAAGGAAAAAGGTGGAAAAAGGCAAAAAGGGCTATATATGGAAGGAGTCCTAATCCCACTAGGAGTGGGAAGAGGAGGACTCCTCCCTAGCCGGCCGAACCAGGTGGGCTTTGGCCCTTGCGCCAGCCCCTCCTCCTCCTCCTCCTCTCCTCCTATATATATACTAGAGGGGTTTGAGGGTTTTGGCACAAGTTCTTTCTTCCACGTGCAACCCTAACCTCCACTGCATAGTTTCTCCTCTAGATCAGTTTTCTGCGGTGCTTAGGCGAAGCCCTGCAGCAATAACTCCACCACCATCACTGGAGCGCCGTCACGCTGCCGGTGAACTCTCCCTCGTCTCCGGCTCCTCTTGCTAGATCAAGACGGTGGAGATCGTCATCAAGCTGCACGTGTGCTGAACACGGAGGTGCCGTCCGTTCGGTACTAGATCGGAAGGATCGTGATCAAGGCCACGGGACGTTCGTGATCGGATCGCGGGACGGATCGTGACGAGATCGCGGGACGGTTCGTGATTGGTTCGCGGGACGGTTCGTGATTAGATCGCGGGACGCTTGGCGATTTGGATCGCGAAGAAGTACGACTACACCAACCGCGTTTCTTAACGCTTCCCGCTTAGGGATCTACAAGGGTACGTAGATCCACTCTCCCTCTCGTAGATGCTCATCACCATGGATAGGTTTGCGTGCACGTAGGAAATTTTTTGTTTCCCATGCGACGTTCCCCAACAGTTTTCCCTTTGGAGATCCTCATGTGACACCCTTAGTTTCTCAAGATCTTGCTTTCTTTGAATAAATTCGTAAGAAAGCTTCTCATGATCGGCTAAGAGAGCATTATGATGAATCTGAAGGTTATCATACTTTGTCTGAAGACTTTTGAGATCGTCAGACAGAGTTTGAGTCCGATCCACTTCATCGTTCAATAGATCATCGCTTTTGTCTAGCATTTTCTGAAGCTTTTCAAGTGCACTTTGTTGCTTAGTGGCAATGTTAACAAGTTTAGCATAGCTAGGTTTCACATATTCATCAGATTCACCTTCACTTGATTCAGATGAGGAATGATGTTTGTGTACCTTTGAGCCTTTTGCCATGAAGCAATAGGTGGGAGCATAATCATCATTGCCGACGTCAGAGTCGTTGGAGTATTCATTTTCTTCATCGTTGAAGATGGACTTGCTGATGAAAGCAGTGGCGAGAGCAAGGCTTGCAACACCAGATTCTGATTCCACCTTAGATTCTTCCTCTTCTACATATTCTTCAGATTCTTCTTCAGAATCCATTTCCTTGCCGATGAACGCTCGAGCCTTTCTATAACCATTCTTCTTGTGCTTTGAGGACTTTGAAGTTGAGGACTTTGCAAATGAGGACTTTGAAGATTTCTTCTTTTTCTTCGAGTCATCAGAACTGTCATCCTTGTATTTCTTCTTCTTCTTTGATTCCTTTTCCCAGCGAGGACAGTCAGAGATGAAGTGACCAGGTTTCTTGCAACGGTGACAGGTTCTTTTCTTGTAGTCATCTGAGGAATCTGATTTCCTCAAACCATTCTTTGATGACTTTCCAAATGCACCTCTCCTTGAGAACTTCTAGAATTTCCTCACGAGCATTGCTAGCTCCTGACTCAGTTCTTCAGGATTACCAAGGCTACTACAAGAATCTTCGCCTTTGGATGAGGAAATTGCTTTTGCCTTCAGAGCACGAGAACTTCCATAGCTTGGCCCGTAGAGGTATCTCTTCTCAGCTTGTTGGAATTCATGAGTATTGAGTCTCTGAAGAATATCAGCAAGATCAAGTGACTCGTAGTCTCCACGTTCTTGAATCATCAAAGCCAGAGTATCGAATGAGGAATCAAGAGATCTTAGCAGTTTCTTCACCACTTCATGGTCGGTGATATCAGTGGCACCCAGTGCTTGAAGCTCATTAGAGATATCAGTGAGATGATCAAAAGTTTGCTAAACATTTTCATTGTCAAGTATCTTGAAGCGGTTGAAGAGATTGCGAATAACATCAACACGAGAGTCACGTTGAGTGGAAACACCTTCGTTGACTTTGGACAACCTATCCCAGACAAGCTTAGTAGACTCCAAAGCACTCACTCTGCCATACTGACATTTGCTCAGATGTCCACACATGATATTCTTCGCTTGAGAATCGAGTTGCTTGAATCTCTTCACATCAGCAGCGTTAACCGTGGGAGTAACAGAGGGAACACCATTTTCCACAACGTACCAGAGATCATTCTCAATTGCCTCGAGATGCATGCGCTGTTGGGGAACGTTGCATGGGAAACAAAAAAATTCCTACGCACACGCAAGATCTATCCATGGTGATGAGCATCTACGAGAGGGAGAGTGGATCTACATACCCTTGTAGATCGCTAAACGGGAAGCGTTAAGAAATGCGGTTGATGTAGTCAAACGTCTTTGCGATCCAAATCACCGAGCATCCCGTGATCCCATCATGATCCGTCCCGCGATCCGATCACGATCCGTACCGCGATCTCATCACGATCCGTCCCACGATCCAATCACGAATCGTCTCGCGATCTTGATCACGGTCCTTCCGATCTAGCGCCGAACGGACAGCACCTTCGCGTTCAGCACACGTACAACTCGATGACGATCTCCACCTTCTTGATCCAGCAAGAGGGGCGAAGAGGTAGATGAGTTCTCCGGCAGCGCGATGGCGCAGCGGTGATGGTGGTGGAGCTGATCCGGTAGGGCTTCGCCAAGCACTACAGAATCAATCTAGAGGAGAAACAGATCTAGAGGACAAGAAGAGGGCAGCACGTGGCAATTAGGGTTAACTTTCCCCTCTAAATCCTCTAGTATATATAGGAGGGAGGGAGGGGAGGAGGCAGCCTCAAACCCTCAAGGTTTGGTCGAAATTGGAGGTGGAGGAGTCCTACTCCAATCCTATTAGGAGTAGGATTCCTCCTTTCCACTTGGAAACTCTTTCCACCTCTCCACCTTTTGGGGTTTTCCCACCCCTAGCCACATGGGCCTTAGTGGGGGCTTAGTCCAGCCCACCAGGGGCTGGTTTGATTCCTCCCACAACCCATGAGGTCCTTTGGGTTGAGACACCCCTCCCGATGGTCCCCCGGCACCCTCCCGGCACTCCCGGTACACTACTGATGAGCCTGAAACTTTTTCGGTGACCAAAACAGGACTTCCTACATATCAATCTTTACCTCCGGACCATTCTGGAGCTCCTCGTGATGTCCGGGATATCACACGGGACTCTGAACAACCTTTGGTCACCACCATACATAACTCTATACTACCGAAACGTCACTGAACCTTAAGTGTGCAAACCCAACGGGTTCGAGAACTATGTAGACATGACCGAGACACCTCTACGGTCAATAACCAATAGCGGGACCTGGATGCCCATATTGGTTCCTACATAAGCTACGAAGATCTTTATCGGTTGAACCTCTACGTCAAGGATTCAGTTAATCCCATATGTTGTTCCCTTTGTTCTTCGGTATGTTACTTGCCCGAGATTCGATCGTCAGCATCTCCATACCTAGTTCAATCTCGTTACCGGCAAGTATCTTTACTCCTTCTGTAATACAAGATCCCGTGGCTAACACTTAGTCACATTGCTTGCAAGGCTTATTGTGATGTTGTATTACCGAGTGGGCCCTTAGATACCTCTCCGTCACACGGAGTAAAAAATCCCAGTCTTGATCCATGCCAACCCAACAGACACCCTCGGAGATACCTGTAGAGCACCTTTATAGTCACCCAATTACGTTGCGACGTTTGATACACACAAGGTACTCCTCCGGTGTCAGTGAGTTGCATGATCTCATGGTCATAGGAATAGATACTTGACATGAAGATAACTGTAGCAATAAACTGACACGATCATATGCTACGTTTACAGTTTGGGTCTTGTCCATCACATCATTCTCCTAATGACGTGATCCCGTTATCAAATGACATCTCATGTCTATGGCCAGGAAACCTTGACCATCTCTGATCAACGAGCCAGTCTACTAGAGGCATACTAGGGACATGGTGTTGCCTATGTATCCACACATGTATCTGAGTTTCCGATCAATACAATTCTAGCATGCATAATAAACGATTATCGTGAACAAGGAAATATGATAATAACTAATTTATTATTGCCTCTAGGGCATATTTCCAACATACGCATCTTGTTCTTCCAGTAGGGATAGTCCGTCCCATGAAAGGTAGGACATCTTGCGGAAACCTTGATCATACTTGTAGTTGACATAACTAGAACTCCAGGTGGTTAAACCAATATCACACAGAACAAGGGAGTACCTTGCTCTGATACCAATTGAAAGTGCGTTATATCGCTAGAGGGGGGTGAATAGGCGATTTTTAAAAATTCATCACTTGAGGAATTTCAACTTGAGGAATTTGAAATGTGATGAATAACTAGCAGCAGAATAAGTACTCAAGTGCACGAGGAACACAGTGACAGCATAATCATCATGATGAAATAAAACATGCACAGATTAGAAGTAGTGTGATACAGGATAGGCAGGTGAGGAACAAGGTAACTTGAAGAATTTGAGGTGAGGAAATTGTGAAAGTCTTCAGTCAAAATCTTCAAACAATAACTAACAATTTCATCAACAACTATATGAGGAATAGAGGGGTTGAGGAAATAGAACCAGGTAGCTCGATGAAGACAATGGTTTGATGACCCAGTTCCAACTGCTATGACAGTCCTACGTCTAGTTTGGAGCGTCCTGGTATTTAAACCAAAGGACACACAGTCCTTACCGTATTCTCCTTGAGATAAGGTCAGACAGTCCTCGCCCAACACTCGTGGTAAGTCTTCAGGGTAGAATTCCAAAACCCTCACAAACTGGTCACCTGACGATCCACTATTGACTGCTAGATGCTCTAGACCAAGGTCACTCCGTGATCCCCAATTGACTGCAGAATGCACTAGACCATGACGGCTAACCGTCTGGAGGATATACAATCCTCAAAGGTAACAAGCGTTGGTTCCACACAGGAATTTCTTCAGTGATGCTTAATCACTTTGGGTTTGGTGGTTTGGATTTGGGTTTTTCCTCACTGATGATTTTGTCTCAAAGTCCTCGGAGGATGGGTTGCTCTCAAATGACAAGTGTCAGTTCTCTCTCGGAGAAGCCAACCAACTAGTGGTTGTGGAGGTGGCTATTTATAGCCAGGGTGTAGTCTGACATGATAAGACATAAATACCCCCGATGATATGACTATTATGTGGATATTTGTGATTGGGGATAGCTGGCGCTAAGCACATCAATGGTCGGAATTTTGAACTATGAAATTCCTCACGCTTATCATATTCCTCACTTGTAGGCAATTCGCACTGGCGAAATCCTAACTCCTCAGTCAGATCAATTTCATCAGAGACCAGAAGAACATCATCTCTGTCACTGAAGAACTTGACTGAACTACAAGAGATTTCCAAAGGCTTCACTCGAAGGATTGGATAGGTTGACGCTTTTGGAGTTTATCATCAGTTGGAAATTTTCCTTAGTATTACCTCGCCCCCCTTTAACAGTACGGTGTTTCCTATGACTCACAGAAAGGAAATGAAACTACGAAAACTAAAGACTTCACGCTTCATAGTCCTCATTCATATCTTCAAGGACACACCAACTTCTTCATTTTCAAAATCTTTAGGGAATACCAAAGTCTTTACCAAAGTCTTCAGTTGAAGGCATACATTCTTAGGGGTCGGTAATCTCTGAATATATCAAACTCCTCATCGACTTATAGAGCATGTGTACACTCACAAACGCATTAGTTCCTTAACCTATAAGTCTTCAATACACCAAAATTACTAAGGGGCACTAGATGCACTAACAGGGGCACCTTCCGATTTTGAATCGCAACCGAGAGAGCGGGCATTTCCTTCTTTGGAAAGACTACTTTGACACAACGAACCCGTTGTTCAAACAGCAAAAATTTCGTCGCTGTTTCTGTATGAGTAGGCATCTTTTCAATCGTATTAGACAGGGAGTGGTCGGCTACGATAACTATTTCGAGTGCAAAAAGGATGGAGTTGGGAAGATTGGCCTCTCCTCTTATCAGAAGTGCACCGCAGCCATCCGAATGCTTGCATACGGAGTGCCCGGTGATCTCATTGACAAGTATGTCCGTATGAGCAAGTCTACTTGCCTAGACTCCCTATATAAATTTTGCAAGGCTGTTATTGTTGTGTTTGGCCCTGAGTACTTGAGATAGCCTACTCCTGAAGATACAACCTGTTTGTTGGCGATGAATGCCAACAGGGGCTTCCGAGGGATTGGTAGCATAGACTGCATGTACTGGGAGTAAAAGAACTGCCCTTCTGCTCAGCAAGGGCGGTATAAGGGCCATGTGAGGGCTTGCAATGTCATACTTGAGGCTGTGGCATCTCAAGATCTCTGGATATGGTACTCTTTCTTTGGCATGGCCGGATCACACAATAATATCAACGTGCTTCAGCGCTCGCCAGTGTTTGCTAGCCTTGCCGAAGGCAACAGCCCACCGCTTAATTATACCATCAATGGCCACAACTACGACAAATGATACTACCTGGGTGATGGTATCTATCCTCAATGGACCACCGTTGTGAAGACAATCCCCAATCCTATCGGAGAGAAGAAGAAAAGATTTTCCCAAGAGCAAGAGAGTGCTAGGAAAGACGTCGAGCTTGCCTTTGGTGTTTTGCAATCTCAATGGGGCATCATTCGATATCCTGCAAAAACTTGGAGCACGAAGAAACTATGGGAGGTGATGACTACTTGTGTGATCATGCACAATATGATCGTAGAAGATGAGCGCCCGGAACGTCTCTACGATCAAGGGTTTCAATATCAGGGTGAGAATGTTGCCTGAGCATGGAGGAGCGGCAACGTTTGAACAGTTCGCCCAATTTCATCACGACATGCGTGATTGGGAAACTCACATGCAATTGCAAAATAATTTGGTTGAGCATATGTGGGCTCATGTTGGCAACCAATAGATGTATCTCTTTAATTCGGATTGCAAAATTATGTGAGACTATTTTATTTTTATTCGGCTTATAAAACTATGTTGTTTATTTGGTTGAAACCATGCTATTTATTTTGTTGTGGGCTATATGTTTGCTTTGTGAAATTAATGCAAAATATGTGTGTGTAGCAATGCAAAATTTGTGCTATGTGATGAAAAAGGGCGGCCAGCCGGCAACGCCGGCATATATGGGTCCATGCATTAGGCGCACAGCCGGCCCAACTGTTAAAGAGGGCAGACGCAGTGCAGACGGCCGACCCATACGGACAAAAGGCAGAAAAATTCGCCGTCCGTTTGGATCGGCCCGTTGGAGTTGCTCTAACTTTTTTTTAATACAGTACAGACGCAAGCATTTATATACACGCGCATACACTCACACATATGAACCCACACATACACACCCGTCAGAAATCCTGAAATGATTTCAAAAATAATGCGAGCATCAGTATTTTAACTCTGATGGGCTGAGCATCAAAGTCCCTCTAACCATCCAACCACAAGTTGGTTCTCTAGAGCTACTTAACATGTTACTTAAACTTATGTAACTTTCCTTCCCAACTAATCATGACCTCTTTGATTCGTGAGATTCTTAAAATTCAGGGAATAGGGAAAATATAGGAATAGAGTGTCATGTCCTTTTCTATCCTACATGATTTGGAAGTGTGTTTGATAGCACAGGAAAAACAAAAGGAACTCTACAAAGAGGTTTGAGTCAGTAGCAAATCGGATCTCGTCCTCGATGGACTGGAGGGCAACAAGACTTTGGGCTTGCGGTTCCAACTTTCTTTTCCCCCTTCCGTCACCTTCGCTTTCATCACTTTCTCCTCTCTTTATTTCTGCCGACCTGCCTGCTTTCTCGTCAATCCCCTTCTATCGCCGCTTGATTCTCGCTCCTTAATTAGAGCAATTCCGACGTGTCGCCAAACGGACGCGCCATTTGTCCACTTTTTGATCATTTTTAGATCGGTTAGGTGTTTGGCGTTGTTCATCTGTGTTCGACCGATGGGTCCAATCAACCGAATTATGTTTTGTCCATGTTCGAAAGCAAATCAACATTAAAAAAAACAACGAGCCCAGAATCCATGCTAGCGGCCAGCATACATGTCATCCTCTGAAAAAAGCATCACACAGTTCATGTTGACGAACTTACCAGCACACAAAAAAGGGTCATACATCTGGGCGGTGGCGGCATACAAAAAAGATGGTGCTCTCTATCATAGATCAATCATCAAGCTCGAGCATCTCTCTCTGCCTCTTCTTGAACCAAGGCCTCTTCCTCGAGGACACAGTTGAAAGGATGTGGATGTCGCCTAGAGGGGGGGTGAATAGGCGCTTTAGAATAATTATGGTTTAGGCTTGAACAAATGCGGAATAAAACTATCGTTTAATTAGTCAAGCACAATACCTAAAACAAGTAGGCTCACCTATGTGCACCAACAACTTATGCTAAGCAAGATAGACAACTAAGTGATAGCAAGATATATAACAAGAAACAATATGGCTATCACAAAGTAAAGTGCATAAGTAAAGGGGCTCGGGTAAGAGATAACTGAGGCACGTGGAGACGATGATGTATCCTGAAGTTCACACCCTTGTGGATGCTAATCTCCGTTCGGAGCGGTGTGGAGGCACAATGCTCCCCAAGAAGCCACTAGGGCCACCGTAATCTCCTCACGCCCTCGCACAATGCAAGATGCCGTGATTCCACTAAGGGACCCTTGAGGGTGGTCACCGAACCCGTACAAACAAGGTTGGGGCAATCTCCACAACTGAATTGGAGGCTCCCAATGACACCAAGAAGCTTCACCACAATGGATTGTGGCTCCGAGATGACCTCAAATGCTCGGGGAAATATCCACAACCTAATTGGAGACCCCGAAGCTTGCCCGGTGATGGGGTTATCACCCCTAGGTAGGCCAAAGCAACGAGGTTCTCCCCCCTTCCGCTTCAAAGGGAAACCACGCAACCGGCTGCTCATGGCCGGCTGGATTACAGCCGGCTCAAGCGGCTGCCGGCTGCCAAGGAAAACGGGTGATCAACGAGCCGGCTCGACCCTTGGCCGGTTGGGCACGGTCGGCTGCCTCCGGGACGGCTCCTCCATTGACCCAGGGGCAGACATGCCACGTCCCATCCCCCTGGGCGCGGATACGACAACAAGACACGACCGCCACGATGGGTGGTCCTGTGGCCACAGTGGCCGCTGACGCACTGGAGCGCATGGCTACAGTTCGACCGTCTAGGGCACTAACCTTGGCGAGCGCTACCAGGCGAGGGAACAGTGTCGGCACGCCCTTGCCCACTCGATTACCTGCCTCGGTGTGGCTACAGTGCCGCCGGCCGTACCGGAGACCTTGGCTGGCTGGCGCTAGACGACGCCTCCCGGGCGACCTGTGCCCTGGCAGGTGAGCGAGAGCCAATCGCATAGCCGGATGGCGGGCCCCAGTGGGAGACGGGACTGCTCAGCCGGTTGACCCTACAGACGACGAGACGGCATGAAGGGTGGGACCCCCTAGCCAGCCGGAGAGACTGCCAGCCGGGTCCCCCACCCCTATACTTTAGACATATTGTAGAGCCGGGGGGTTGGCCTATAAAACCCCCCGAGCCCCCCATGCAACGGGGATGGACGATCACTCTTGCACACCCACAGAACACTCAAAACCCCCCTAGTAGCGGGAGAAGACGAGCCAGCTGCTCTTTCCTCCTCCCCTAGATATAGCTCCAAGAGCACCCTTGTACACATACTCATCCATCCAACTAGGCCAAGCAGGACTAGGGGTGTTACCTCCCATGGAGGGCCCTGAACCTGGGTAGATCATGTGTTGCCACCGCTTGTGCCCAATCTCGCACCCGGAGCCCGTCGGAGTCCTCCGGCCCTAACCACCTACTATAAGCCACCCTATGGCATCTTTCGTGAGAAAATGATGATAGTTGGCGCCCATCGTGGGGCCGTACGTGGCACCGGCCGGATTCATGCTCCGGGCAGGACCCCTCGCCATTCCCCGCCGCCACCGCACGTCCAGGCGAAACCACGGGCTCGTGGGGCTTGCTTTGGCACGCCCTATGGGAAACTTCGTCGACCTCACGACCGACATCGACGTGCTCACCGAGCGCTTCGGCAGGCTCAGCCTTGCCGAGGCTCCGGCCGCGGACGAGTACCCCAGGCAGGTGCTCATTTGCGCCGATCCTCCCACGGCCGTGGGAGCACTCGCTGTGACCCAGTCCAGCGGCTCCCACGATCGCGTGGGGGTGTTGGCCATCGTCTCCTCCACCTCCTCCGGACGCGCGCGGACTGGGGCTGACACCGCCGCGGCCCGCGTCGGCACCTCCGATCCGCTTGCTGCGGCCCTCCAGGGCCTGAGCACCCCTATCGCCCCGACAGCGAACCCCGACGCCGCCGCGGCGGACCTCGAGGCAGCTCGTCGTGTCTTGTTCGAGGACGGCACCGCCCTCGCGGCCACGTGGCGCCGCATGGAGGCCGCTCAGCGGGAATATCCTTCCGCCTACGGTCTCACCCCGGCTGGCACTGGGCCCAGCCGGCATGGGGCCGTGCGTGATCGCGGCCGCGTGGTCGCCGAAATCCTTGGCGGCAAGATGCCCGTCTATGACACCCCACAGCCAACTTGCGGGCCCTCAAGGTGGCCTATGCGGATTTGGCCACCTTGGAGGGGGAAGAGCGTGCTGCTCACGAGCGCCACATCGAGGAGCTGATCGCCGCCGCCGACGCGTAGCAACGCCTGCTCGCGTCGGGCGGCACCACCACCGGAGGCCCCCGACTCAAGCACGAGCGCACGGGGACTGCTGGCCGTCAGTCGACTCAGCACTCCAGCTCCCCTCGCGTCTCCAGCCGCCATACCGGAACAAGCAACCCTCGGCCCTCCCAGATGCCGGGGAGCGAGCAGCCGGTAGTTAGCAGCCGGCGCACCAACGACCCGCCTCGCAGCGGTTGCCACCAAGAAGCGCCGGCATCCGACAGCCGGCGCAGCCACGGGCACACTCCGCCCCCGCGGCGCGAGCGGGAACGGACGGTTCTGCCCGTCATCCGCCGCGAGCTCTCGGCCCGGATCGGGCAGCGTGTCCTCGCAGCGAGAACGACGCCCGCAAACGCATCGACCACCTCATGCAGTATGCCTTCCTCGAGGAGGAGAGCTCGATTGGTCCGGCTTGTTTCGGCCCTCGGATCCGCAACGAGCCGTTCCCGACCGGCTTCACGCTCCCCCGAGACACTCCGAAGTATAGCGGGGCTGCCAAGCCCGAAGACTGGCTGATCGACTACACCACCGCGGTTGGCATCGCGAACAAGCGCATTGCCGTTCGCTACGCCCCCCTCATGTTGATCGGCTCGGCCCGCACCTGGCTCAATAGCCTGGCGGACGACAACATCAATACTTGGACGAACTTCGAGGAGGCTTTTGTCTGCAACTTCACCGGCACCTACAAGCGGCCTAGCCGCCCCCATGAACTCGCCATGTGCGTTCAGGGGCCGGACGAATCCCTCCGCGACTACCTCACTCGATGGACCGAGCTCCGCAACTCCTGCGAGGGGTGCACGAGGTGCAAGCCGTGCAGTAATTCATTGAAGGCTGCCGAGATGGCACCCCCCTCAAGCACAAGCTTCTATGCTTCGAGCCGGCCACGCTTGCCGAGCTCATGACCAAGGCGGACAAGTATGCCAAGGCTGATTCAGCCATCCGGGTCAAGACGACCCCGCCTGCCAAGGCAATGACAACACCGGCAACGTCCCGGCCGGCTACCGACAACCGACAGCCACAAAATAACAAGCGCAAGAACAACCAGCCGGATCCCTGCTATGGGAGCCGGCAGGTCAACACCATCGAGGAGCAGGAGCCGGCTGCCTAGCCTTCCAGCCAGCGCCAGCGCACTGGCAAGGCTGCCTAGCAGTCAAAGCTCACCTTCGAGCAGATGCTCGACCTCCCCTACAAGAACCACTCAGGGGCCAAACCCTCTCCACACACGCTCTGGCAGTGTAGCTTCTCACATCGATTGGCCCGAGGGGACGGCCTCCCGGCTCCTCCCGCGTTGCCTGCCCGCGCGCCGGCCCCGGCCCTAGCTGCCGCCCCGGCGCCGGCTCCGGCTCTGGCCCAAAATGACGGTCGTCTCCACGATCAGTTCCCCAACCAGGATGGCTGCTACGTCATCTTCACTAGTGAAGAGACGGGAAAGCACGCTCAACGCCAGCTCCGTCGTGAGGTGAACGCCACCATGCCGACAACTCCCCAGTTCATACACTGGTCAGAGAAGCCGGTCACTTGGAGCCAGGCCAATCGCCCCGCCGTGATGCCAAATCCTGGCAGCTACGCTCTGGTCCTCGACCCCACCATCGCCACCAAGGATCGAACTTGCCGCTTCTCACGGGTGCTGATAGATGGTGGCAGCAACATCAACATCCTCTACCTTGACACGATGCACAAGCTGGGGCTGAAGATAGAAGACCTGCTGGCGAGCCGGACGGTCTTCCATGGCATCATGCCTGGAAAGTCCTGCTCCCTTGTTGGCAAGACCATGCTCGACGTCCTCTTCGGTGGACCCGGCCACTTCCGTCTTGAGCTGGTGCTGTTCGAGGTCGTGGACCTTGCAAGTCCCTACCACGTGCTGTTGGGCCAGCCGGCCCTCGTCAGCTTCATGGCGGTCCCTCATTACGCCTACCTCAAGCTCACGATGCCGGGACGCAAGGGAATCATCACCATGACGGGTGACTACAAGATGTCGCTCGAGTGTGCTTCAGACGACAACCGGCTGGCTGACGCCCTGGAAATTGCCAAGGAGAAACGGCGGCTCGACCGGCTCGTGGCCCTCGCTGCCAGTCAGCCGGCCATGCTGGTTCCCCCCTCGCAGTCCGTCGGCGAGGCCTCCTTCTAGCCATCCAAGGACACCAAGCAAATCCTGCTCGACCCGGCCAACCCCGCTCAGTGCATCACCATCAGCTCCCGCCTCAACAGCAAATAGGAAGGCGAGCTCGTCGACTTCCTCCGTGAGAATCGGGACATCTTTGCATGGTTCCCCAAGGACATGCCGGGTGTTTCGAGGAAGTTCGCCGAGCACAAACTACACGTCCGGCCGGACGTCAAGCCGGCCAAGCAACCTCTACGCCGTTTCTCCAAGGAGAAGCGACATACTATAGGCAAAGAGATCGCCCGGCTGCTTGCAGCCGGGTTCATCATGGAAGTGTTCCACCCGGACTGGCTGGCGAACCCAGTCCTGGTGCTGAAGAAGAACAAGACCTGGCGCATGTGCATCGACTACACTAGTCTGAACAAGGCATGCCCCAAGGACCCATTCGCCCTACCGCGGATCGATCAAGTCATCGACTCCACGGCCAGCTGCGATTTGCTATCCTTCCTGGACGCCTATTCCGGCTACCACCAGATCAAGCTGGATCCGGAAGACCGGCTCAAGACCTCTTTCATCACGCCCTTCGGGGCCTACTGCTACATCACCATGTCCTTCGGCCTGAAGAACACAAGCGCCGCCTTCGGTGCATGCAGAAGTGCCTCCTGCCTCAGATAGGCAGGAACATCCACGCCTACATCGACGACATCGTCGTCAAAACCAAGAAGCAATTCAGCCTCCTTGACGATCTCCGAGAGACCTTTGCAAACCTGCGCGAATACAAGATCAAGCTCAACCCGGAGAAGTGTGTCTTCGGTGTCCCAGCCGGCCAACTCCTGGGTTTCTTTGTGTCCGTTCGCGGCATCGAAGCTAACCACGAGAAGATCAGCGTGATCGAGCGCATGCCCAAGCCGACCCAGCTCCGTGACGTCCAGAAGTTGACCGGCTGCCTTGCCTCGCTCAGCCGGTTCATCAGCCGGCTAGGGGAGAAGGCCTTGCCCCTCTACGGGCTCCTTCGCAAGATGGCTCTAATCAATCCGGGTCAAACCAAGAAGCCGGGCATGTTCGACTGGCCCGACGAAGCGGACGAGGCTTTCCGTGGCCTCAAGAAGGCTCTCACCCGCGCGCCCATCCTGGTCGCGCCGGCTGAGAAGGAGCCCTTGCTCGCCTACATCGCGGCGACCACACGCATCATCAGCGTCGTCCTGGTGGTCGAGCGGCCGGAGGAGAGCAAATCCCTGCCGGTCTAGCGACCCGTCTACTACCTCAGCGAGGTCTTGTCCACCTTGAAGCAGAACTACCCCCACTACCAGAAGATGTGCTACGGCATATACTTTGCCACAAAGAAGGTCAAGTAGTACTTCCAGGAACATACCATCACCGTGGTGAGCACGACCCCACTCGGTGAGATCATGGGTGGCCGGGACTCCACCGGCCGGATCGCCAAAGGTTAATCACCCTCGCTGATCACGAGAGCCGGTACGAGCCACAAACCGCCATCAACTCACACGCGTTGGCTGACTTCCTTGTCGACTGGGCGGAGACGGAGTTCGTGCCGCCTCCCCCAGACTCCACGCATTGCGCATGCATTTCGACGGCTCGAAAATGAGGACCAGCTTGGGTGCCGACATAGTCCTCTCTTCCCCGAAAGGTGACCAGCTCAAGTACGCCCTCCAGATCCACTTTGCCACCTCCAACAACATGGCCGAGTACGAGGCCATTGTCCATGGCCTCCGGCTCGCCAAGGAGATTGACATCAGGCGCATCCTCTGCTTCGGCGATTTCGACCTCGTGGTGCAGCAGGTCTCTGGCGAATGGGACGCCAGGGACGCCAACATGGCCAGCTATCACTTCCTCGTACAACAGCTCACCGGCTCCTTCGAGGGTTGTGAGTTCCATCACGTCCCGCGGGCGGACAACGAGGCAGCCGACGCATTGGCGAAAATTGGCTCCACCCGGCAGGCCATCCCAGCCGGCGTCTCCCTTGAGCGGCTGCTCAAGCCGTCGATCAAGCCTTCCTCGGAGTCAGAATCAATCTTCGAGCCGGCAGACGCTGCCGACCCATCAACGACTTCGGCCGTCCCCTCGGCATCTTCGCCGCCGGCTCCCACAACTTTGGCCGCCCCACCGGCACGAGTCGAGCCGGCCGCACCCGCGGCTACCGGCACCAACAACGCGGCCGTCATGATGGTAGTCGACCAACCGGTCGCGGGGGCTGGCGAGCCGGCCACGGGGGCTGGCGAGCCGGTCCCGGGGGCTGTTCATCTAGGTCCAGGGGCTCCTGAGCCGGCCCCCATCTCGGCTCCCTCTTGGGCCCAACCTATCTTGGCGTTCCTCCTACGTGGCGAGCTCTCCCGGGACGAGGCCTTGGCAAGACAAGTTCAGCGCCGGGCCTCGGCATACAACATCATCAACGACGAGCTCATCCATCGCAGCACCACTGGCGTCTTCTAACGGTGCATCAAGCCGGAAAAGGGTCTGGAGATCCTCCTCGACATCCACCAGGGCGAGTGTGGGCACCATGCCGCCTCCAGGACTCTGGTGGCCAAGGCCTTCCGCCACGGCTTCTTCTGGCCCATCGCTCTCGAGGCGGCCAAGAAATTGGTCGACGAGTGCGAGGGCTGCCAATGCTTCAGCACGCAGAGCCACTTGACGGCATCGGCCCTCCAAACCATCCCCCTCTCATGGCCCTTTGCCGTTTGGGGGCTGGACATGGTGCCCCCCTTCAAGACCGCACGAGGCGGCATGACACACTTGCTGGTGGCTATCGACAAATTCACCAAGTGGATCGAGGCACGACCGATCAAGAAGCTGTATGGCCCCACGGCCGTTCGGTTCATCGATGACATCACGGTTCGTTATGGCGTCCCCAACGGCATCATCACCGACAACGGCATGAACTTCGCCAAGGGAGAGCTCGCGCGTTTCTGCTCCAAGCAAGGGATCCGCCTCAACCTGGCCTCCGTCACTCATCCACAGTCAAACAGCTAGGCCGAGACGGCTAATGGCCTCATCCTGTCCGTCATCAAGCCCCGGCTCGTGACGCCGCTGGTAAGGTCAGCCGGCTGCTGGATCGACGAGCTGTCGGCTATCCTTTGGAGTCTCAGGACCACCCCAACCAATCAACCAGCTACACCCTCTTCTTCCTTGTGTACGGGTCCGAGGCGATCATCCCCACCGACATCGAATTCGACTCGTCTCGGGTCGCCCTGTACACGGAGAAGGACGCAAAGGAGGCAAGAGAAGATGGTGTCGACCTACTCGAAGAAGCCCGTGAGCTGGCCTTGAGCCGAACGGCAATCTACCAGCAGAAGCTTCGGCACTACCACAACAAGCGGATCCGGCCGCTCTCCTTTCGTGAAGGGGACCTGGTCCTTAGGCGGATCCAGCGGACAGCCAGCAACACAAGCTGTCTTTTCCATGGGAGGGCCCATTAATCATCAGCAAGGCGCTACACAACAACGCATACTACCTAATAGACGCCCAGAAGCTGCAGAAGCGCAAAAGAGATGCCTCCGGCGAGGAGACGGAGCGCCCATGGAACGCGGCGCTCCTCCACCCGTTTACTGCTGAAAAAACCAATGTATGTATGTATACCCACCATTTTGGGCTTATGAATGCAATGGGTGCCCCATGCCGGCTCTTGGGGCATGCCTTGTTTCGCTTACCTCAAAGGTTTCCTCGCTCACCGGCCTCCCGACCCGGCTCCCAGGCCTGGGGGCTCGCCGGTTGTTCCTAGGTCGCTTCTCTCTAAAATCGGCTAAGTAGTTTGAGCCGGGCAAACCCTCCCACCCCTCCCAGCTACAGATCTGGCTCCCGACTATCCGGCTGATGGGGCCTCGGGGCGGCAAAGCTTAGTTCACATGAAAGACTGATCGAAAGGAGACGCCGGCTAGGTCCAGCTGGACCATCGCCTCGCCTTTGACACTCTACTTATCCCGAAAGGCTCTCGCGGTCCCTAAGTTCTGAACCGGCTCCCTCAAGACGGATACCCCGACCCATCTACAGACCGGCTCCCGACTGTCGGGCTGGCAGGGTCGAAATCAAAGGCGAAAAGGGGGGATCGAAAGGAACCAGAAGGGTGAAAAAGGATAAGGATGAGCCGGCACGAGCAATAAGGCAAACACGCTAAATATTTACAACACAAGTGTTAAAGATAAAAGAGGCCCACGGCCAGTATGGTTCATTACATAAACACCTCCAGTGCGTGGACTTGAGCCTAACTTACAGGAAAAGAAAAGAAAAGGAAAGATAAAGACGCCCAGGGGCTCAGGCCACCGGCGCGTCACCAGCCGACACACCTCCAGCCGGCGCGTCACCGGGCGGCTCGACTCTCGCCTCAGAGGTGCTCGCGGCCTTCAGGTCGCCCCCCTTGGCCTTCGGGGTGGTCTCCGCGGTTCCGCCCGTCTCGCCGCTCGAGTCGGTGCTCTCGTCGGCAACTTCCTCGCCCACTGGGCCTTGGGGATACCGAAGGAGTCTTCGGGCACCGGCTCGCCGTCCTCGCCAAGAGCCGGCAGCAAATCGTCTGCGTCGATGTACGACGCAATCTCATTGGCCCGGCGGACAAGGGCCATCTCACGGGCCTCCCGCTCCTCGGCCGGCTCGTCCCGCATGGTGGCCAGCCGACCCAAGTCCACGCTGCGATACCACGACGTGATGAATCGGAGCGCCATCTGCATGCCGTCTCGGGCTGCGGACGCCTTCCAGGCCTCGAGCCGGGCCACACCATGCTCCAGCCACAGTTCCACGCGATTCGCCGGAGCTCCTCCGCGACCTGCCCACAGAGCAACGATGATTTCTTTCCTGGCCGTCTTCAGCCGCTCCATGCTCCGCTCGAGGTGGGTGAGCCGGAACTCGATGGCGACCCCGAGCTCTTCCACATCCCACGCGGCGTCTGCCTCGATGGAGCGCCCACACTCCCGAAGGTACTCCCAATGCTCCTCAATGGCGCGCTCAGCGCGGTGCTAAGTTTCCGGGAAGCACCCTAGAAGAGAGAAGAAAAGAAAGGCAAATCAAACACAAGAGCCGGCAAAAGAAGAAGCAACCGGTTGGAGAAGGGAAAAATGGGCACTTACCTTCAATGGTGAAGTTGAGCGCCGCCTTCCGCTCCGCCGCCAGCGCCGCCTCCGATGCGGCGAGGGAGCCCCTGACCTCCTCGAGTGACCTCTCAAGGTGAGTCACCTCATCTTGAAGGGCGGTGGTCCTCTGGGCGGCATAAGACGCCTCCTTGACGGTCGTCTCCTTGGCCGCCTCCTCCCTCGCCACGACGGCCTTGAGGCGGTCCCGAGCCGCCTCCCCGTCCACCAGCAGCGCGGCTAGCTGGTCTTTCTGCTGCGCGGCCACCTGGACGTCCTGCGCCAGCCGATCCCGCTCGGAGGCGAGCCCGGTCTTCTCCTCTTGGAGGGCGGTCAGGTCACCTGCAAGACAGGGCAGGCTTCAGGCAGCTCTTGGGGGACGCATACCCCTCCCGTGAAATTTAACTTACCCTGCACGCGCTCCAGCTCCTCCCCAGGCGGTAAAAGCTGTGTTTGCCGCGGTCGTGGATGGCGAATGCCTCCTCAAACAGATTCTGCCGCAGGGAGTTCCCCTCCTGTCACGCAGAGCCAAAAATCAAGACACGCTCAAAAGAGATCCGGCCCGACTGCCCGTCAGCCGGTCAGCTGGCCTACATCTCGGGGGCTACACCCAGTGGGTGCGCTTGCGCGCCCCCACTGAAAAACCTAAGAGAAGGTCAGGTGTGCTTACCTCTGCACGATGCAGAGTGGCGTCTACCGCCTCTGCGAATCGGGCCAGCTCCTGCTGGCACTGGTCCAGGACGCTTCGCAAGTCCCCGAGCGAGGGGACTAGGCCGCCCGCCCGGGGAGCCGGTAAGGCTGGCACTCCTACCAGAGCCTGCCAGTCCCGGAGCACCTCCTGCATGGTCCGCAGGGTCCTCCGGGTCCGGCTGCCGCAGCCGCCCGGGCTCGCCGCTGCGCCGGCCACCGGCGGCGGGTCAACAACGGCGAGGGTCTGAGTGTCGCTCCGTGCCGACCCTTCGCCCGACGCCGCCTCCGTCTTCACTTCCTGCCGCTCCGGCACGTCGATCACGACAGAGGGAGGCTCCACCTCCACGGCCGCCACCTCTGATGCCGCCTCCATTGCCGCCCCTGGGGCCGCCGGGGCCTCCGGCACGTCAACCCGGGCCGTCTCGGCCGTGGGCGGTGTCACGTCCGGCACCTCCGGCTGGGTCGCCTCGGGAGCCGGCTCCGTTGCCGCCGCCCTCGCTCGGGCCGCCTCCTCCGCGGATGGAGGCGCCGACAGGTCCATGGCCGCCCCTCGCGGCTCGCTCGACGGAGCCCTTGACTGGTGGGTCGATTTCGCCGCCGAGTCTGATGCCCGCACGGGGTCCACGGCCCTTCGCCGCCACCCACCGCTCGAAGTCCCAGAATGCGAGGCCCCGCCTCGCGTCCCGGACTTTGAGGCTCGTAGCTCCATGAGCCTCCTCTTCTCCTCCCGCTAGGTGGCCGCGTGCTCGCAGGCCAGCCGACTGGCAGCATCCGTCGGCTCCCCCTCCGGCTCCCCCTCGTGAAGTTCGATGGGGTCCCTACAACGCACAAAGACCGGGTTACCCAGCGGCTCTCGACCCGGAAGAAGACAGACACAAGACATAAAAAGAAGAAAGACTTACCCGATGACGAGGGGCAGGGCCCGCTTGGCGCGCGGCGGCGGCTTTCGCGCGACCACCTTCACCCGCTTCGGGGCTGGCGGCGGGGCCGCTGGCCCCGCCTAGACCGGCCTCTTCGCCCCGTCGGCAGCTCCAACCGTCGAGGCTTGAGCTGGCCGCTCCTCAATCCGCCGAACCTGGCGCGCCGAGGGAGGAGGCTCGTTCAGAATCATTACGTCATCATAATCATCATCGTCGTCGTCCGTCCAGTCCCTGATTGAGGGGGCAAGAAGGAACTCATCCGCTTCGCTGGGCTCCCCGGTTGTGCCTGGATCCTCCGACTCCACTGGGGGCGCCGGCTCGCGGGCCTGCCGGCTCGTCGGCTCTTCCCGAGGAGTCCACCCCCTCCTTCGGCGGGCCGCCCTGCTCGTAGTCTTCAGAGTTAGAGTGTTCGCGCTCCGCCTCAAAGATTTGGGGGTGTAGGCCGTCTGGCGTGTTCTGTCGCACCAACAACTGCGGTCAGCACGACAAAGTAAGTTCCGCAGCCAGCTGCCGGCTGGAAGGAATCAAATGAAGAGAAGCCGTCTCGTCAAAGGACTTACAAGGGGGACGGTTGACGCGGTCATACGGCTCCAGGCCGAACGACCACGAGCCGGGCTTCAGCTTGAACGTCGTAAGGGCGTTCACCCGCTTCGCCACCTGAGCCGACGTCAGGTCAACGGTGGACAACCGACAGGGGTTGGGGCGGCCGGACATGTAGCAGATCCGGTGTGGCCTCACGTGGAGAGGCAACACCCGTCACAAGATGAAGGCCGCCACCAGATCGGCAGCGACCAACCCCTCGGAGCTTTTCATCTACGCGAGCCGGCCGAGCTCTGCCAGGGCCATGCTGCGCGGGGCGCCCCCCTGCCAGTTCAACTGGGAAGATTGCGCGTCGATGAATGGTGGTAGCCGGATGAAGTCCAAGTTCGGGTCGGCGTTCTTCATGTAGAAGAACGTCCGGTGCCACCCCTTGACGAAGTCAATGAGAGAAAGTGGTGGGAAGCGCGCGGTGCCACGACAACACACCACCGTGCCCCCGCAGGCACTGCTTTTCAGCGGCTTGAGAAAGAAGAGAGTGTTGAAGAGCTCAAGGAAGGTAAGAACCCCGAGGTATCCCTCGCACAATGTCACGAACGTGGCGAGGTACAAGATTGCGTTGGGACCAAGATGATGCAGCTGGAGTTCGAAGGTGTCGAGGAGGAGACGGAAGAAGATGCTCGTCGGGAGCCCGAAGCCGCGGGAGAAGTGCCAAAGGAACACGACGTGGTCCCTTGGCTGCGGCGCCGGCACCACCTCGTTGCCGGGCGCACGTGCGACCATCCGCTCCGCCGGCGGCAACATGCGCGCGCGACAAAGCTTTGCAATGTTGGCCTCCTTGACGACGGAGCCGACCCAGATCCCTCCACGACCGTCGGCCATCTCGGCCGTGGGGCGGTGCGGGCGCTGTTGCGGGCTCAGCGAGGTGTCACGCGATGGGGGCAAGGAGGACGAAGGAGGCAAGAAGATGGGCTGCGAGGGGGCAAGCGGGGTGCGGGTATCTCCGTCCCCTGCCCTTCCTCCCCTTTTATAGGGGAGGCCATGACCGGGGGACGTGGGATTAACTGCGCCCACTACCCCAGAAACTCCGCGCGCGCGTGGGTGGCCCCAGATCGTAACGGTCGCTTCAGGGCGCAGAGGATCCCGGTCTGCGCCCCGAGGCCTACTGGGCTGTGTCCGGGGCCTAGCGGGCTAGGCCTAGGCCGACGTCCCGTCTCCCACGCGTGCGCGGGGCCCACCGCATCATTACTCCCTGCATGGCGCGTGGCGGGCCAGCGCGGGTCCCGGGACGACGCACCGGTGCCCGAGGTGTCAGGACCAACGGCCGACCCGGCTGCCCCTTCGGCTTCGTGCCGGAGGCGGGTACCGTTGGGGGAAAGCCGCCGGCTCCCCTCCGTCTGCTAGATGCGGGCCCCCGCCGGCTTCAGGGACTACTGACGGGGTTATCACCCCTAGGTAGGCCAAAGCAACGGGGTTCTCCCCCCTTCCGCTTCAAAGGAAAACCACGCGATCGGCTGCTCATGGCCGGCTGGATTACGACCGGCTCAAGCGGCTGCCGTCTGGCAAGGCAAACAGCTGATCAACGAGCCGGCTCGACCCTCGGCCAGCTGGGCACAGCCGGCTGCCTCCAGGCTGGCTCCTCCGTTGACCCAGGGGCGAACATGCGATGTCCCACCCCCCTGGGCATGGGTACGACGACAAGACATGACCACCACGACGGGTGGCCCTGTGGCCACAGTGGCCGCTGACGCACTGGAGCGCATGGCTACAGTCCGGCCGTCCAGGCCGCTAACCTTGGCAAGCACGACTAGGCGAGGGAAGAGTGCCGGCACGCCCTCGCCCACTCGATTACCTACCTCGGCGTGGCTACAGTGCCGCCGGCCGTACTGGAGACCTCGGCCGGCTGGCGCTAGACGACGCCTCCTGGGCGACCCGTGCCGTGGCAGGTGAGCGAGAGCCAATCGCAGAGTCGGCTGGCGGGCCCTAGCAGGAGACGGGACCGCTCAGCCGCTGGACCCTACAGATGACGAGACGGCACGAAGGGTGGGACCCCCTGGCCAAGCGGAGAGACTGCCAGCCAGGTCCCCACCCCTGTACTTTAGACACATTGTAGAGCCGGGGGGTGGCCGATAAACCCCCCTGAGCCCCCCATGCAACGGGGACGGACGATCACTCTCGCACACCCACAGAACTCTCAAAACCCCTCTAGTGGCGGTGGAAGACGAGCCGGCTGCTCTTTCTTCCTCCCCTAGATATAGCTCCAGGAGCACCCTTGTACACATACTCATCCATCCAACTAGGCCAAGCAGGACTAGGGGTGTTACCTCCCACGGAGGGCCCTGAACGTGGGTACATCGTGTGTTGCCACCGCTTGTGCCCAATCTCGCACCCGGAGCCCGTCAGAGTTCTTCGACCCCAACCACCTATGATAAGCCACCCTATGGCATCTGTCATGAGAAAACAACGACACCCGAAGCTTTGCACCACAATGATTGAGCTCCGAGGCACCACTAGCCGTCTAGGGAGCCAAAGCACCCTAGAGGAACAAGCTCTAGGGCGCTGAAACACCCAAGAGTAATAAGCTTCACAACTTCTCACTTCCACGTATCACCGTGGAGAACTCAAACCTATGCACCAAATACAATGGCAAGGGCACACGGAGTGCCCAAGTCCTTCTCTCCCAAATACCACCAAAGCAACTAATGCTAGGAAGGAAAATGAGAGGAAGAACGAAGAAGAACACGAAGAACTCCAAGATCTAGATCCAAGGGGTTCCCCTCACTTAGAGGAGAAAGTGATTGGTGGAAATGTGGATCTAGATCTCCTCTCTCTTTTCCCTCAAAAAGGAGAAAGAATCATTGGAGGGATTGAGAGATAGCAAGCTCAAAGAAGGTCAACAATGGGGGGCAAACACGAGCTCAAAGGATAAGGTCCATTAGTGAAGAAGACCCCCTTTTATATGTGGGAAAAAAATCCAACCGTTATCCTCACAGCCCGCACAGAGCGGTACTACTGCTAGGGCGGTAGCACCCATTTGAAAAACAACACCGAGGAGGCAAAAGGCTAGTAGATCCGCCGGAGCGGTACTACCGCTCGTCCTCACGGTACTACCGCTATGGATAGCGGTACTACCGCTACGGGTAGTAGTACTACTGCTTGCGAGCGGTACTAAAAAATTACATCCGTGCCTACCACGGCTGGACTTAGCACGAGATTTTGGTCCGGAGCGGTAGTACCGCTCTTAGAGCCGTGGTAGTACCACTCCAGAGTGGTAGTAAAAAATTACATCCGCTCTAGCCGCCGTAGTACCGCTGCAGCCTTTTAAGAACACCAAAACCGTCACAACTTTTGCAAACAGACTCCGAATTCAATGAAACAAAGTTTGTTGGAAAGCTAACAACATGGGCTAACAAAATCTTGATTGAAATATCAATAAGAAGCAAATGAGAAAATGTCCATAAGAAAATGGTGAGAACCCCTCCTCGAATAAGATCAACAAAACTTCCAACACCGAAAATGCAATAGACGAAGCATATGAAATCCGTTTTCGATGAACTAGATCTTGTCAAGAAGATAACCACAAGCTCAAGAACCCACATAGAGAAAAGCCAACCAAGAACCAAGAAATATGATGATGCCAAGAATGCAATGGTTTGAGCTCTCAACGAACGATATGATCAAGCTACTCACTTGAGAGCACCCCTTGATAGTATGACAATCGATCCTATAACCCAGTCTCTCAACTACCACCATGAGACCGGTAAAATGGAAAACCCTATCAAGGTCAAACCTTAGCCTTGCGCATAGTCCACTTGAGCTTGATGATGATGATCTTGACTTCCTCAAGATGGACCACCTTTCTTGATTGCGTTGGCTTGATGAAGACTAGATGATTGCTCCCCCACACTCTAGTATGGGTGAGCCACTCTTCGGCACATCTTCACAAGTCCATTGTCACCACAATGAACGGCGAGCCTCAAGCATGATCTGTCTGTGATGCTTCACTTGATCTTGCACATTGCAACCTTGATGACGATCTCCACTTGATGTCACCTTCCATGGGATGTATGGGATCTGCCTCTTGATGCAAGCCCATGGAAATATACCTAACCCCACAAAGAACTCTCACGTAGACCATGGGTTAGTACACAAAGCATAATGGACAATGCTTACCATACCATGGGATTACTTGGTCCCTCTCGATACATCTTGTACGCTTTGTGTGTTGATCAACTTGATTCATCTTTTGACTTAGTATTGATCAACCTTGTATCTTAGCTTCTCTCTTCATAAATATGATGTCTTGAAGGTAAACATGAATGCTTACACAATCTTCTTCTTCAAGACATGCTTGCAATAAGCTCAACTCCCACATGACCAATCTTTGGATAAACATTGAATACCACCTTGGTCACCATATAAACTCCTTGAAACCCAACAGATGGACTTCAAGAAGTGCCTATGGACAAATCCTTCAAATATAACTCAAGGCAACCATTAGTCCATAGGGGTTTCATCAATTACCCAAAACCACACATGGAGAAATGTGCTCTTACAACACGCTCAAGTCCATCGTCATGATCTCTACCTCCTTCATCATGCAAGCGAGCGCCACTTCTTTTGCTTTGGTCTTGGCCTTGGTAATCATCAAGCTCGAGTTTCTTTGCTTGGATGTCCGCCCCCCATCACGAGATTTTCTGCGTGCATTTCTGTCTCTGTCTCGAGCGTCCCCTCTTGTATTTCGGCCACCATCTCGAGATTCTTACTTCGAAGCTCCATGTAGGCCTTCATTTCCTCTTGTTATCTTGATGACGCTTCTCCTCTCTTGTTTTATTTTGGGTCATCAACTCATCATGCCTTGCAAAGTTTCTTGCACGACAACTAAACACAAGATCACGCTTGTCCTCTTTCTTGGAGTTGGTCTTTCCCCGTGGCTTCTTATCTTCCTCACCATGGTCCTTGACAGCTTCCTGCCCTCCATGCTTTGTGAGGGCGGCATACTGCTCCTTAAACTTCTCATCACCTTTTATGATCATCCAACAATGGGTGAGGGTGAATGGCTTGTTCCCATGTTAGGCCCAGAATGCTTTCAAAGTTTGAAATGCCTACAAATGAAGACACGAATGCATATTCATATGTGCAGCTAGCACGCGGGCATCAAACAAGGAAAATGAGAATGAAGACGGAGGAAGTGTATACCATGTCTTTGATGTTGAGGCCACTCATGGGTCGGCCCTCGATGCTCTCAATGGTGGCAAAAAAGTTGTTCCACTCTTGTTGTATCATCCTCCAACGATTCGAGAAGAACACCCAACCATGCTTGCTCTCGATCTTGTACGAAGGGAACTTCTTGTGTTCATGGAATTGGCGATGAACTCTCAACCAAAAGGTTGATCCCTTTTGCTAGGCATCGATCGTGGGATCTTGTCCAATATCTCTCCAACATTTACAAAGAAGTTTGTCCTCATCCTTTGTGTATGCCTTCGTCCGAATGCTTTGGCACTTCTTGTTTGCATTGGCTTGGGTGGTGTCGTGGTTTTGTCACGGCAGATGTCCGTGTGAATGGACTTGGATTCGAGGCCATCGCTAAGGTGATGGACTCAAAGGGGTTGATTGGGACGAAGGACATGGGTTTACCCAGGTTCGGCCCCTCAAGTAGAGGTAACAGCCTATGTCCTGCTTGTGCTTGTATTGCTTGGGATATCGATTACAAGGGAGATGATTGCTTGACGTAGTTCTCGATAGTTGATCTCTCTAAGTCGCCCCGGGTCTCGCTTTTAGATAGGAGGTCAAGACCACGGGTCACACAAGTCGTAACCGACTCTCACAATCATGTCTGATTCTATCTCTACATTGTCTTGCCTTCCTGGGCAAGTTGTCTCCGGGCAGCTCACCCGCCCGGGTCTTCATGCTTTCTCCGTCCGGGCCACGTCCCGACCCATCTTGTTAAGCCTCCCAATGTCTTGGGCTTACATCTTCACGGCCCATCCTTGGGCTGGCGTATGAGCCGCCAGGTGTGACCCGGTGCCTCCGAGGCGGGTCTCACCGTGGGGTTATATCCCCAACATTAGGCCCCAGGTTGATTTGAGCTTGCTCACTTCAGCCTCCTTCTTAATCAGCGGTGAGTCTCACTTATGTCACCTGAAAGTAAACAATAACCCGCCGTGACATCATGTTAAATCTGTCAGAAAGATCCTCTGACGTCCGCAACGAATCTTCCCTTATTAAATGGACGGTCCGAGAATTGAGGCATCCGCCTCGGTCAAATAATATCCGTCGCCTGGATTTTCGCGCCTGTTTCCACCTTTGCCTATTAAATAGGACCGCGAAGGGTGGCATTTGTTTTCCTCCCCACTTGCTCTTCGTCTTCTTCCTTCCGCCGCCGCCGCTCTAGCGCACCTCGCTCCGGTGACGTCTTCACACTATCGTCGTCGAGGCCACTGCATCAACCTGTTTGTTCCAGAGTTCTTCTCGCGTCCGCCGCGCCATCTCCGGTAAGTCTTTCCTTCCCTAGATCCGTAGCCATTTCGGTAGGGTTTCACGGAGTTCTTCCACCGCTTAGAACACGAGCTTCTCTCCAATGCTAGCCATGCTTTCTCCATAAAAACCCGACGATATGCTTTCCCCATTGCGGCGTTCTGTAGAAAACCGATAGCAGCACCACACAGATCTGCAACTGCTCCGCTTGCCGTTTTCAAACTTTTCGCCGTTTCGACAGTTTGTCGCTAGGTTTGAAATAAAACCATTTTTCTCTGTTTTGTAGATCCGTAATCTCAGAGATATGTTGTGAAACCTATTTTCCACACTTAGCAAAATTTTGCCTTGTCTTCTCATAAACTTGACCCGCCATGTAATTCCTGCTCTCATCAACCGGATCCTGGCGGCTTAATCTTATAAGATCTTAGGATTTTAACTGCCCGTAGATGTCTGCCGTTCCCTGACTCACCGTACATTGTTACCTTGCGCAGTTTTGAACCGCCGCCATGTCTCGTGCATCCAACTCATGCAATTGGGTCAGTTCTTGCATCACTAAAGAATTCCTGATGGACTTTGTACACACGGGCACCATTCCCGCCAAAGATGTCATCCATTGGCAGGTTCCGGGTAATGAACTAAAGCCCGTTCCTCAGGAGGGCGAAGTAGTTGTATTTTCAGATCATGTCGAACGTGGGTTTGTACCCCCCGGCTCAAAATTCTTTCGAGATGTTCTTCAGTTCTACAAGCTGCACCCTCAAGACCTTGCTCCCAACTCTGTTTCCAACATCTACAACTTCCAAGTGCTCAGCGAAGTCTACTTGTAAACAGAGCCATCCGTTGGTCTCTTTCGTGAGTTTTTTTATGCAAACCGCCAGACAGAGGTGAAGGCCGGCCCAAGCTTAGAACTTGGCGGGATTTCTATCCAGAGGCACCGGGACATAACATTTCCGGCTGTTCAGATGCCAAGTCATCATAAAGACTGGAACAAGACTTGGTTTTACTGTAAAGATACCTCCCCTGATGGAGAGCATCCCCTGCCGGGTTATCGCCCATCCCGGCTCAAGACGACCTTTGAACTTCCTGGCCGACTGTCAACTGCTGAACGGGCGAAGCGTGCTCCGGCTCACGCCAAAATTAAAGCCCTTATGGCCAATGGATTGACGGGACTGGATTTGATCCGCTACTGGATTTCTTGGAGGATCATGCCTTTGAGCCGGTGCAGTCGCCTTATGTGCAAATATCCAGGCCAATATGATGATTCCCTCTGCTTCAGCCGGACAATGCTATCAGAGGATGACATTACAACTGTCATCCGGAGTCTTGTCCATGAATCTTCAGGAGCTTGCAGCGCCATTGGGCTGGCGCCTTTCTGTGCCGCTAACCCGGCCCCAAATGTAGGGCGACTCTTTATACTCTCTTCTCTGTATTAGTTATATCTTGGCAATCTCTTTACCTTTTACCGGCTTATATTTTCAGGCTAATTCTGACTTCTGGAAGAAGAAATATGTTCCTCCTCTCAAGAAATCCAGGAAGAAGACTGCGGCCCAGAAGAAGAAAACCACTCCTCAGGAAGAGCCAGAAGAACAACCGGAATCCGATGACTCAGAGGTATAACTCGACTATTTTTACCGCCTATTTAATCACCTGATTAACAATAATCATTCACAAGACGAGACAGAGACCAGCCACGTCAACGCCCTTGAGGTAACTTACGTTTCGTCTGACTCAGACTACTTTGTACCCCAGAAGAAGCGGCGGGTCATTCGAAAAGTTCCCCTTTCTCATCCTCTAGCTTACTTAGACCCCCAATTTCTTTTGAAAAAGCAATAGCAAGCCGCCCGACGCCAGACCCGGAGCGCCGACTCTATTGTTCTCATGTCCGGGTTGCCTAACTCTCTGGCTCAAAGGAAGCGTCCAGCTGAGGTACATATTCCTTCTCTGTTTGATTTTACTAATCCTTCCTTTGTAATTTCGAGATTGCCTTATATTACATGAACTGCTTTTCAGGGATCCTCTCCTTCATCTGGCGACTCTACAACCACTGCTCTACCGCCCCCAAAGATTAACCCGATGTATGTGTGTTATTCAGGCATTACATTTGAGTCTTTGGTGGCTGTAAACTTTGGGCTTTAACTTTTGTGCTCTTCAGGGCTCAAGCCAAGCGAAGGAAAAACAACTCCTCCCCTGGCCCTAATGCTCAAGAACCGGAGCTTGTCAAGCCGGATGCTCCCATGCCGGATGTTGATCCCTCGGCGACTTCCAAAGAGGCGCCTGAAAAGACTTGTCCTTCTACAAAGCCGGTGGCTGATGACATAATTCCCGAGAGTCCTCCGAGAGACCACTCCAAGCCGCCAAGCCATGCCAAAGTTGCCGATGAAGCAGCTACTCCGGATGTTTTTATTACTGGTAGCGGCTTCCACTCTCCTCAACCTCATGTGCTAACAAAGCATAGTGAGACGTCTGAGGCCTCCAAGAAGCTGGAGTTTGAGCTCCCCGCCCTTGAGAAGATGACAACGGATGAACTTCATGCTGGTTATTTGAACCGCCTGTCCATAAGCCGGGACTTTGAGCTCAAGCTTGTCAATTTAATGAATAAGAAATATGAGGTATTCTTTACTCTCCTTATACCCTTACGTAGCCCCCAAGAGCCGGGTTAATATTGGCTGATGATAATCCGGGTCTTCAAAACCTGCTAGAAGTAGAAATGCTTAGCCCGTAGGCCTCAACTTATTTATAAGTAATCACAAATCATCATTCGTAGCCCCCAAGGGCCGGCTCAAATTTGATAACATTGAGCCGGAGCTTTATTGAAGATAGCTATTAGAGCCAATTGTAGCCCCCAAGTGCCGGCTCAATCTTGATAAATTTGAGTCGGATCTTTTCCTTGGAAACCAGTTGAAAAGACAAAGTGTAGCCCCCCCAAGTTCGGGGTTAACTTGATAAAGATGATCTGGAACTGCCTTTTAATCTAGGAGATCAAATAGACATTAGCCCCCAAGTGTCATACATATTGCTTGCAATCTGTTTGAGACTTGCTGAGTCTTTTAACCTTCTCCCCCAGATGGCTCATCCCATACTTTGATATGTCACAGGAAGCTTTAAATGAAGCCGGGTCAGAAGTGGCTGGCTTAAAAAATAATCTAGCCACGCAGCAAGCCGCCCGAAGTGAAGCTGATGAAAAATGTCGGCTTCTCTCCGAGAAACTGACCAAGATCAAGGACGACTTTGCAACCTTCGAAGAGTCTGCTAAAGCTGAACAAGCCGCCCTGACTCAACGGGTGGATGATGCCGACCAGCGGCTGATGATCGTATCTGATGAGCTACAGTCTTTGAAGCACCATATTAAGAAAATGACAGCCGCCATCTTTGGTAAATATTCGATAGCTTAACCCAATTTGTGTATTGTACTTGTACTGGCGACTCATGACAAAGCATCCATCTTATGCAGGTCCTAGGAGCCGCCAACTCACTTCTGACAGCTTGCTACCCCTGAAGGCCATGTATACTATGACGGAACAGCTTTACTATGGTGTTGTTTGTACGATCAAGTCTGTACTTTACAAGGATACCACCCCTTCAACTATCAAAGGGGTCTTAGAGCTTCTTTCCACACTGCCGAAGAAAATTGTAGAGTTGAAGAGATCAGCCGCCCGACAGGGGGCTATCGCAGCCATAAGCCGGGCATTGGCCTTTGCTCCAGAATTGACACTGGCTAGCATGATGGACGGGTTTCCCTCCAAAAAATATGATGGCGCCGAGTTTACAGAGGCTGACTATGCAAAGTGTGTGAAGGCTTCCAAAGTCCTTGCCTCCGTGTTAGCAGAAGAAGTCAACTTGGAGACATATCAGGCAGCTTACAACGCTGATCAGAAAAGAATCTGTGGCCCTCTCTTTGAGTCCAAGGATCTAACACCTGCCCGCAGTAAGAACCTTTTTGCTTCTAAACTTGACCCGCCCCCCTTCTTTGAAGAAGGGAACTTTGCAGCTTTAACCAACTGCAACTGGGACTTGGAAAATCTTCAGATCAAGGAGGTCGAAGACCCGGAGCAGGGTGACCCGCCGGCCAGCTAAAGGAGTTGTGAACGCCATTGATAAGCCGACTCTTGTGACCCGCCATGAGCGGTGTAAAACACTAAGATATTTTTGGGCTCTATAGAGAGTGTATGTAATAGGCTTGTAGTAACTTTGCCTTTGCCTGAACTATGCCATCGTGCACATATAAAACAGTCCGGCTTAACATATATATGTCATCTTCCTTGCACTTCTCATTGGATGCTTTACCGGCTCTTGGTAGTTTAACTGTCCTGCAAGAATAGATGTATCTTTATACTGTTAGGAGGGCGGCTTAAAAACATAACCCAAAGATGTTGTATCTTGCTAACGTGTTGACGGAGTCAACTGTTTGGCTTAAGAGCCGGCTGATAGGGTCTTATAAGCTACACCCGGAGGGTGGGAAGCCCCTGGACAACCTAGTTGACTTGTCAACTTTTTGGCTTAAGAGCCGGCTGATAGGGTCTGATAAGCTACACCCGGAGGGTGAGAAGCCCCCTGTACGGCCATGTTGACTTGTCAACATTTTTGGCTTAAGAGCCGGCTGATAGGGTCTGATATGCTACACCCGGAGGGTGGGAAGCCCCCTGGACAACCAAGTTGACTTGTCAACTTTTTTGCCTTAAGAGCCGACCGATAAGGTCTGATAAACTACACCCGGAGGATGGGAAGCCCCGTGTATGGTCATGTTGACTTGTCAACATTTTTGGCTTAAGAGCCGACCGATAGGGTCTGATAAGCTACACCCAGAGGGTGGGAAGTCCCCTGTACGGCCATGTTGACTTGTCAACATTTTTTGGCTTAAGAGCCGACCGATAGGGTCTGATAAGCTACACCCGGAGGGTGGGAAGCCCCATGTATGGCCATGTTGACTTGTCAACAATTTTGGCTTAAGAGCCGACCGATAGGGTCTGATAAGCTACACCCGGAGGGTGGGAAGCCCCCTGTACGGCCATGTTGACTTGTCAACATTTTTGGCTTAAGAGGCGGCTGATAGGGTCTGATAAGCTACACCCGGAGGGTGGGAAGCCCCCTGGACAACCAAGTTTTGGATCTTTTCTTGCATGGATGAAAATATGCGAAATGGCAAAGGCCCCGGCTTACAGGGATGCTACTTTATTCATATATAAATATGATATGTATAATGATAATGTACAATGTCGAGTCTCAACAACTTAGGTGTAATAAGGCCGCAGATGCACTATGTTCCACGGCCAACGGGTCTCCTGTCCCGAGGTATCTGAGTCATCCCGGATGTCAATGAGATAATACGACCCGTTGTTGAGATTTCTGCTGACCACGAAAGGTCCTTCCCATGGAGGAGACAACTTATGCATATTTGCCTGGTCTTGAATCAACCGCAACACTAAGTCGCCTTCTTGAAACGTCCGGGTCTTGACTCTGTGGCTATGATAGCGGTGTAGGTCTTGCTGATAGATCGCCGAACGAGCAGCCGCCAGTTCTCGTTCCTCCTCCAAGGCATCCAACGTGTCTTGATGCGTCGTCTCATTGTCCGTCTCAATGTAAGCCGCCACTCGTGGCGAGTCATGCCGGATGTCACTTGGTAACACGACTTCTGCACCGTAAACCATGAAGAAAGGTGTATAACATGTGGATCTGTTGGGGGTAGTTCTGATGCTCCATAAGACAGACAGCAACTCCTCCACCCAACAACACGGCGTTTGCTGTAAAGGAACCATAAGACGGGGCTTGATACCTCTCAAGATTTCTTGGTTAGCGCGCTCCGCCTGACCGTTGGACTGTGGATGAGCAACCACGGAAACATCAAGCCGGATGTGTTCCAGGTCGTAGAATGTTTTCATAGCCCCCTTGGACAAGTTTATGCCATTGTCCGTGATGATGCTGTGAGGGTAACCAAAACAGTAGATCAGCTTTTTGATAAACTGAACCATCGTAGCCGCGTCACACTTGCTAACCGACTCAGCCTCTACCCACTTGGTGAACCTATCAACCGCCACCAAGAGGTGCGTTTTCTTATCCTTGGATCTCTTGAAAGGCCCAACCATATCGAGCCCCTAGACTGCAAACGGCCAAGTAATTGGTATCATGCGCAACTCTTTAGCCGAAACATGAGCACGCCGGCCAAATTTTTGACAGCCGTCGCACTTGCGGACCAGATCCTCTGCATCCTTGTGAGCCGTCAACCAGAAGAAACCATGTCGGAAGCCTTGGCCACCAAATTTTTTGAGCCGGCGTGATGTCCGGAATCACCAGCATGAATTTCATTTAAAATTCGTTTACCCTCCTATGGTGAGACACAATGTTGAAACACTCCGGTGACACTACACTTGTGTAACTCGCCATTGACTATCGTCATGGATTTAGACCGCCGGGTTATCTGTCTAGCCAGATTTTCATCATCACGTAACTCGCCTCGAGTTAAATACACCAAGTAAGGCATAGTCCAATCCGGAATAGCATGTAGAGACGCCACCAATTGTCCCTCCGGGTCAGGAACAGCCAAATCTTCCTCTGAGGGTAACTTGACAGTCGGGTAATATAAGACGTCCAGAAAGATATTAGGCGGCACCGGCTTTCGCTGAGAGCCTAACCTTGATAAGGAATCAGCCGCCTCGTTCCTGCAACGATCAATGTGATCCACCTGATAACCCTTGAAGTGACCAACAATGACATCCACCGCTTGACGATAAGCCGCCATCCGCGGATCCCTGGAATCCCAAGTGCCTGAAACTTGCTGAGCCACAAGATCTGAGTCGCCGAAGCACCTTACCTGGCTTAAATTCATCTCCTTAGCTACCCCGAGGCCATGAAGCAGGGCTTCGTATTCAGCTGCATTATTAGTGCAAGGGAACATCAGCCGGAGCACATAACATAACTTATCACCTTTGGGAGATGTTAAAACAACTCCTGCCCCTGTTCCTTCCAGCTGCTTGGATCCATCAAAGTGTATTGTCCAGTATGTGTTATCTGGCTTTTCTTCGAGTGCCTGACACTCTGTCCAGTCGTTTATGAAATCCACAAGGGCTTGAGACTTGACAGCCGTAGGAGGTACGTATTTCAGATTGAGAGGTCCCAGCTCCAATGCCCACTTAGCAATCCTACCAGTGGCTTCTCTGTTTTGAATTATGTCCCCCAACGAAGCAGAGCTGACCACGGTGATCTGGTGCCCTAAGAAGTAATGCTTTAACTTGCGGTTGGCCATGAACACCCCATACACTAGCTTTTGCCAAGGTGGATACCTCTGCTTGGACTCTGTCAGAACCTCACTGATATAATAAACCAGCCTCTGAACCAGATATTCTTTCCCTCACTCCTTGCGCTCGACCACAATTGCAGCGCTGACAGCCCTGTTGTTAACCGCCACGTATAGGAGCAAGGGTTCTTTTTCAGCCAGAGCAGCTAAAACTGGCGGCTCAGTGAGCTGCTTCTTGAGTGCCTCAAACGCTTCAACCGCCGCCGTACTCCAGACAAAATTGTCTGTCTTCCTCATCATTTGATACAAAGGGATGGCTTTCTCACCAAGGCGGCTTATAAAACGGCTCAACGCGGCGATCCGCCCTGCCAGGCGTTGGACATCATTGATACAAGCCGGCTCAGCCAGGGAGGTGATAGCCTTGATCTTATCCGGGTTAGCCTCAATACCACGCTCAGAAACTAGAAATCACAAGAGCTTGCCAGCCGGAACACCAAAGACGCACTTTGTCAGATTAAGCATCATCTTATAAGTCCATAGATTGTCAAAGGTTTCCTTTAAGTCGTCAGGCAGGGTCTCCTTCTTCCTTGACTTGATCACAATATCATCCACATAAGCATGAACGTTGAGTCCAATCTGATTGTGAAGACAATTCTGTACACAGCGTTGATAAGTCGCCTGGGCACTCTTGAGCCCAAAAGGCATAGACACATAGCAAAAAGCTCCAAAAGGCGTGATGAAAGTCGTCTTCTCTTGGTCTTTAACCACCATCTTGATCTGATGGTAATCCGAATAAGTGTCCAGGAAGCATAAACTTTCGCAACCCGCCGTAGCATCAATAATTTGATCTATACGAGGGAGAGCAAAAGGATCAGCCGGACATGCCTTGTTAAGATCCGTATAGTCCACACACATACGCCACGTGTCGTTCTTCTTGAGCACAAGCACTGGGTTAGCAAGCCACTCCAGGTGAAAGACCTCGACGATGAAACCTGCCGCTAAGAGCCGGGCGACCTCTTCCCCAATGTCCTTGCGTCTCTCCTCGTTGAATCGTTGTAGAAATTGCTTGACAGGTTTAAACTTAGGACCCACATTAGGGTTATGCTCAGCGAAATTCTCTCGGTACACCCGGCATGTCAGAAGGTTTCCATGCAAAGATGTCCCATTTCTCACGGATGAATTCGATGAGCGCGCTTTCCTATTTGGGATCCATGTTGGCTCCAATAATGAACTGTTTGGATGAGTCGCCCGGAGTGAAATCTACCGCCTTGGTATCATCCGCCGAAAACTTGAGGGGCGGCTCAACCTCCGTGGTGGGCTTCTTCAGCGGGGTCATATCCTCCGGGTCAACATTCTCCTTATAGAACTTGAGCTCCGCCTCAGCACAACTAGATTACACGTAAGCCGCATCAACTTCCTCGCACTCAATAGCCGTATTCCGATCACCATGAACAGTAATCGTGCCTTTTAACCCATGCATCTTGAGCTATAAGTAGACATAACAGGGCCTAGCCATGAACTTGGCATAAGCCGACAGCCCAAATAATGCATGATAAGGGCTCTTGATCTTTACCACTTCAAACCACAAGGACGCCACCCTGTAGTTGTACTCGTCACCAAAGGTGACTTCCAAAGAAATCCTGCCCACTGGGTAAGCTGACTTGCCCGGTACTACACCATGAAAAACTGTTGATGAGGGCTTAAGGTCTTTATCAAGCAGCTTCATCCGCCGGAAGGTATCATAATACAAGATGTTGATGCTACTGCCACCGTCCATGAGTACCTTATTCACCATATATCCTCCCACTTGGGGGGCAACTACCAGGGCTAGCCGCCCCGGGTCATCAACACGCGTCGGGTGATCCTCCCGGCTCCATGTTATGTCATACTCAGACCACTTCAAGTATTGCGGCAGAGCCGGCGCAACTGCGTTAACCGCTCGCTTGCGTAATTTCTGATCCCGCTTGTTAAGGCTGGTCGTAAAAACATGATACTGGCCCGAACTGAGCTGCTTTGGATTACTCTGATACCCAGATTGATTATGCTGTTGCTGATTGTTGTTACCAGAGTGCTGAGGATGTCCTCCTTGATTGCCCTGACCATGATGACCGGACCCTGAGTCGCTGGATCCAAATCCGGCTCCTGACCCGCCTGGTCCTGAGCCGTCGGGTAGGCCACCACCATGGTTGTTGTGCTGCTGCATGTTGTAGTTCTTGTACTTATGCATGATGTGGCAATTACCCCATGTGTGCCCCGTAGCTCTATCGGGTCGCCTGTGCTCCGGACAGGGTTTATTGAGCATTTCCTCCAAATTGAAAGGAGTCTTATTTTTGTTAAAAGGCGGTCTGAACTTCCCATTGCCCTTAGGATGATTCTGGCCGGTGCTCGCATTGGCCACCAGTTCTGACCCGCCATCCGGGTTCTTCCGCTTGCTCTGGTTACCATTACTTGCCGCACCCTTGCCCTGGTTGTTCTTTTTACCTTGGCCGGCCTTCTCCTCATCAGAGCCTGGATCCTTCGTGTTATTAGAGTCAGCATACTTTGTGAGAGCCACCAAGAGTTCTCCCATGTCCTGACACGTACACTTGAGCCGACCGAGCTTCTGCTTCAGAGGGACGAAGTGACATTTCTTTTCTAGGATCAACACCGCTTGAGCCGCCATGATCTGTTCAGATGAGTGGATGATGGTCGACACCCGTCAGACCCAATGATGAGCCGACTCATTCTCCTGCTGGACACAATGATCGAGATCCATAATTGTCATAGGCTGTTTGCAAGTCCCTTGAAAGTTTTTGATGAACCTTGCTCTTAACTCAGCCCATGAATTGATGGTATTGGGTGGCAAGCCCTTTAACCACGTGCAAGCCAGACCTTCAAGCATCATGATGAAATATTTAGCACACACTGCCTCATTGACATCCAACATCTCCATAGCCAACTCATAGCTTTCGATCCAGGGCTCCGGAGGCAAGTCGGCAGTGTAATCCGAGACTTTGCGAGGTCCTTTGAAATCCTTTGGCAACCGCTCGTTCCGCAGAGCCGATGCTAAGCATGGTACTCCCACGGCCCTGGTGGTCGCTCCCGCTCCTACTGATACGGAGGGCGCGAGCTCTTGGTGAGCCGTCGTGGCCAAAGCCCCTCTTGCTGGTTTCTCGCCCGGTTTATGAGCGCTTGTGCATCTAGAGCCGCCTGATCATCCCCTGGTGGCCCCCTGTGCCGATCACTGCTGGAAACCGCCGGCGATCCATAGCGCCGGCTAAAGCTGCAGCTGGGGAGGGGGGTTGAATGAACACAGCTCCGGCTGTAAGCATATTTCTCCTGCTGGGCCATCACCGTCTGAAGGTACCCAATGGCGTTCCGTACCTCTTCTGCAAAAGGCGCCTCATCTGGAATAGGGATTGTTTCAAGCTGGGTGGCCGCGGCCACCATGTTCTCCGCCGGGTTGGAATAATGACCCGCCGGCATCGGAAACACCACTGGTGGGGCCTGGTTTCGTCGAGGCGGGTTAAGCTGCTGTCGAGCCGTCGGCCGACTTCCACGCGCATCCGCTGCTCGTCCCGTTCCTGGCGTGTTAAAGAGATTCCTAGCCTCATAATTTTCTGGTAAGCGGGATTGATGCCTCATCCGCTGCATCGCAGCCGCTGATTGCTGCTCTAGCTCAAGGCAGAAAGCATCCGTCCTAACCTCCGCCTCCATCTGAACTTTTAACTCGGCTATCCTCTGCTGCTCCTCCGTCATCCGGTCCTTGAGTCTTGCGATCTCCAAGTTCTGAGCGGCTTGATTATCTGGTGTGACTTTGGTGGCCATCAGATTTGCGAGCTCGTTCAACAGATCCAGAAGAACTTGAGCCGGTGGCGGTGGATCAGCTCCCGTGTTTGTTGCTCCCACGGCTGTGCTGCTCGTGCCTGGGGCTGACCCCGCCATGAACACGGCCGCATGAACCGGTAGCCTGAGATCGTCCGGCTCAGACCGTTCCGACTCAGGGTAAGGCTCATCGTAGCCCCCGAGCCCGCCGTTGTGAAGCTGGTAGATCGACTCTGCTTCTCCGCTCGAAGATCCGTCCTCTAAATAGACAAAGGTCTCCTGTGATGCAGTAGCCTCAAGATCCATACCTTGAGTAAAGCCCACGAAGACGTGCTTCCGGCTCGGGTTAACACGGGCGGGTCGCACATATTGGGCGGGTTGAGCGCGTCGAGCCGGCTCGACGGCATTGGTGCAGATGTCCGGCCCGAGTGTAGATCCATCAACTTTGCCGATGAAGACGTGGATTCCATCGAAGGGAACCCGGAATCCATATTCGACAGAATCGGCCTCATGACCCCAGCCGGCGTCATCGATGTAGAGTCGACCGCGGCGACTCTTACTCATCCTTCCGACCACGTATCCTTCGAACCCTGGGAGAGATCCCTTTGAGAACTCGACACCACCGAGCGCAAGCCCCACGGTGGGTGCCAACTGTCGTGGTTTTGTCACGGCAGATGTCCGGGTGAACAGACTTGGATTTGAGGCCATCGCTAAGGCGATGGACTCAAAGTGGTTGATTGGGACGAAGGACACGGGTTTACCCAGGTTCGACCCCTCAAGTAGAGGTAACAGCCTACGTCCTGCTTGTGCTTGTATTGCTTGGGATATCGATTACAAGGGAGCTGATTGCTTGACCTAGTTCTCGATAGTTGATCTCTCTAAGTCGCCCCGGGTCTCTCTTTTATATAGGAGGTCAAGACCACGGGTCACACAAGTCGTAACCGACTCTCACAATCGTGTCTGATTCTATCTCTACATTGTCTTGCCTTCCTGGACAAGTTGTCTCAGCCGCCCGCCCGGGTTTTCATGCTTTCTCTGTTCGGGCCACGTCCCGACCCATCTTGTTAAGCCGCCCAATGTCTTGGGCTTACATCTTCATGGCCCATCCTTGGGCTGGCGTACGAGCCGCCAGGTGTGACCCGGTGCCTCAGAGGCGGGTCTCACCGTGGGGTTATATCCCCAACAGGTGGTGAGCTCGCCCGCAAACAAAGACTTCGTCGATGTCCACTTCTTCTTCTTGGTTGTAGTCAGCCGGGAACTCGTGGCATTGCGAGGAACGTGTTGTCCATGCCATATTGGCCTTGCGCGAAGGTGTCGGCCGTGCCACCGTGGCCTTGCACGAAGGTGTCGGACGTGCCACCATGGCCTTGCGCGAAGGTATCAGGGGCCGTGGCCATCTTGGCTTTGGGTCAACTCGGAATCGAAGGCCGCACCTCCCACGTCGCCCTCGGAAAATGATGTTCTCCATGAGGAAATGGTTGGTTGTGTCATCATTCCTGGGCACATGCATTGCGTCGAACAGGTTGCGGGCGAGTGGACACATGTCGGTCGGGGTGTTATGAGGCCATTCCCTTTGCCCCCTAGTGGAAGACCCGCCGGCCACAGGCGTGGCGTTAAGGTCAATGGCCGTGGACGCGGGCGTGGACGGTGCGACAATGCTCACCTCCGGCGAGCAGTCTGCGTGAGAGGTGGAGAAATGGGAGGCTTGTGGTTGGGGATGGAAGCCAGGCGTCTGCGGCGTCGTGGACGTGCGCGGCGACTCTGACTGTGGTGGACGGACGACCGACGAGCCCGTGCTGGCTGAGGCCGTTGTTGAACCCTAGGTAGGCAGGGTCTGGTGCATGACCGGGGCGACGAGGGCTTTGTTCTCCACGATGACGGCCTCCTGTTGGGTGGTAGTGGCGAGGGTGACAGCGTTGGCGGTTTCCAGCTTGTTAGCATACACCTTTCTTCGGCCAGCCCACTTGGCCGACTGAGCGGGGCGCTGCGCGGATGTCAACTTCTTCTCGGGCGCCGCCGCATTTTCTTGGACCGCGCGGGGCTTGTCGACGGGGCAGGTGAGGCCGCCAGTGGCGGCGGGGTTCGACGTGTCATCCATGACGAGCGGCCAGGAAGAGTGAGCGGGCGGGAGATTTTTGGGAAATGAGGTGGATGTGCCACTGACTGGCGGGTGGGAGCGTGTCGCATGCGTTCGCTCCATGCCCGCGTCGACGCAAACCTGGTTTAAATTTGATTTTAAAAGGGTCACTCACGAATAAAAAAGCAAATGCTCGTCCATTTACGTTGTCGCATTGGGCCAGCTTTTCGGTCCATTAGAATATGAATGAACACGCGCGGACAATCTGGATCGCCACGTTGGATTACTTTTACCATCCGTGTGGCGCGTGCATACCAATGCACAAATAAAAAAAGATTTGGCTGGCCATTAGAGTGTGAGGACGACCGGCAGAAATGCCATGGCATCTTGCCGAATATCCAAATTTTCGCTCCATATCCCTCCCTCCCTCCCACCACATTCCTAGATTCTTTCCATCTTTCCAGTGGATATCCAAATTTCCAATGAATATCCATCCACATCAAGGCATTCCAGGGGCTTGCTTGCCCACAGCCACAGGAGACAATCCAATCCGTGTGCGACCCAAGCACACCATACTTTGCACCATGGGAAAAACATAGCTGGCGGCGCCGTTCATTAAGAAATGTATGCCATCATGCCAATCAAACTTCAAGCCTCCTAAGCTATCAAAAAAGTTACGCACGCGGATTTGGTGAACATGGTTTCACGCACACACCTTATAGATAATAATTTTTTAAATATCTAGAAAAAATCAAAAAGAATCTGAATTTATTTTTATAATATACATAATCAACTAGTATACTCGCGTATGAAGTTTCACAAACAAATCACGTTCATGCTAATCTGGGCAAAAAAGACAAAATCAAAGCTACATTAAAAACACTCTTTGATGAATAGTATGGTCACAATTGTATTTTCTTCGCTAAGAATACCATGGGTGTCAATACATCACGAAACTTTTCACGTGAGTAGAATGGTCGATTAAATATCATACCGCGAAATTTTAGTTTTTTTCACGTTTTCCAATATTTTCTATGAATGTACTATTCATGTTGGTGCGCGTGATACCATGTTCATCTTTGTATTTTCGAAAAGTTACTTCATATTGTTGGTTTTGTTTTCAAGGTATTGTTGGTTATTCCTATACAAAAAATCTGAGAAGAATCTAGATTTATTATGAAAGTCCACGAAAAAGTACAAAAGCACCTCACACATAATAAAAAATACAACAAGTCTCTAAAGCACCGAACGAGGACTATAATTGCCAGTACGAGCCGTCGACGTGTCATCGCTCCCTTACAAGAGCATGTTAGACCTTGTCGATGACAGTCGGGAACTCCATGTACCCGCCCTTAAAAACTATCTTAAGAATTTGACATTAAATCTTGTCACTACACACACATGACAAGAAAACTTTAACCTGGCTGCCCCAAACAACATAAATCTACGCCAAGCAGCGTCGTCGGCGTTACATTCCTTTTTGGAGGTGTTGCTTGATACGCGCGGGTTCAGAGCCTTAGACTGTAGTGGGACGATTCCGGAGGACGCAACGGTGGCGGGTCATTCGTGCTTTGTCGAGCAGTCGTTGTTGAGATTTGTTTCTTCTTTCTTTCTCTTTTCTTTTGGGCTTGATGTGTTGCTAGCCCAACAGTTACTATGTGATCCGTGTTGGTTGTTTTATATAATATAAAGCGAGAGACACCTTTTTTGGACATGCCAAGAGGATTTCAAACACCTAAAATTTTGTAAGAGTTTCCGTTGGATGGTGCACACACGCACACAAGAACTTTTAAGAGATTGATGAGAGTAGTGAGAGACGCACAATTGCATTTCTTCTCGGAGGAAAATAAAATAAAGTGAGTGGTTCTTATGGAATGGAGGGTATATGAATGTATTCCAGAAAAATTGGCTACCCGATCCTCTGACCAAATGGCTTTCATAGGGGAAAAAAATCTTATGGATTCGAATCTGGGAAATTCCTTCAATCCAAAGGGGCTCTAAGCTGCAGAGAAAAATGTGAAAAGGAAAAAGAGTCAAAAACTATATCTGACATAATGTCCTAGATAAAAAAGCCTAAATGATAAGTATCACACGTATGACATGAAGTAATACCGTCCTGACGTTTTTATAGCTAAAATTGTCATCCGAAAAAGGAAAAAGAAAATCATAAAAAAACTGAAACTTATCATCCAAACAAAAAGTTGCCATGCTTCACAACTAAAATTGACATCCTCGGATAACTAAAGTTGCCATAAAAAAATGCCAAAGCAAAGTTGCTACGTTTGGCACTTAACAGGGTCCTAAGAAAGAGGGGTACATGTATAAATCATCATTATTCCCATGACTTTGGGTATGTGCTTATACAACAAATCAAATAATGAACATAACGAATTGTTCTAATCATACTCCTGACAGTTGGTAAATCCTATCCGTAGGCGTCGCTTATCTTCGCTTCAATTTCAGTCATGCAACTGAAACTTGACCATTGTGAGCCAGAAGCAGGATTTGACAGTCTCAGTTCTTGCTAGCCTCTTCAAGAGAAATATGGTTGAAGGGGGAAGTTCCCTCCCATAACTGTGCCTTGTTAGGTCGAAATGAGACGAGTGGGCGAGCTCACGTGCGTGTGCTCTACACAACCAACCGCTCCTCGGTTCCCATTGCTAGCTTCTTCAATGTGATTCTTGTTTGCGACATCACTAGGCAGATCAAGTCCGACCGGTATCTTTCCTGGAAAATCGCATGTAGGGGTATCTGATCCAAGCTTACTGCAGCGTTGCAAAGCAAATCCACATTATAAAAAGGCCATCACAATTGCAACGTAATCATTGAAGCAAAACAAGAACTGACCTTCTGTCGACCAACACCATCGATCGGAGCTCGCAGTTTGCAAAACTGTATATAACCAAGTCAGAGTTAGCAACATGCTCTTGTGATGATAGAATTAACCATGGTCTCAATATTTTATGGCCCTTGCAAAATATTTTGGGTTGATTGATTGACAATTACCAAGGAAAAAAAGACACTTACCGCTTGCGCATATCTTCTGCTATGGTTGGATGGCACTCTTTACTGTACATGTTTAAAGTGAAATCTAAGAAACTACTATGGGTGACAATGGCTATCTCATTTTCTTCTCTTGTCCATAACCTGCAAGAACATGGAGAGATTAGTTCAATTCAATCCGGCTACCAAAATAAAGTTACTGGTTGACTCAACATGTCATCTAAAATCTGAGGTTTGTCTTTCTCAATACATGCTACACATAAATTTTCTGCATCTAGGACTTTCTAATGTCAAATAGTCACACAGTTATAATTCACTAGTAACAGATCATTAGGTTTGTATTTTCAAGAAATGGATGAAAAGAAAACCGATCAATCTTAGAATGGAAAATTACCAGTCAAGGAACTTCATGCCCCTGGCAGCAACAGCGTCAATTGCTTCTCTAACATCGGGTTTCCAAAGAACGTCTTCATCATTCTCTATCTGTAAAAAGCGCGAGCACACATATATTAAAAAACTATCTGAGATACCGTCTCTGAAACTGAACTCGTGAACTAGCAACACTAGATACTTGCCAAGGAAAAATCAATGCCAGGAAAGAGAGCACGGTATTCTGTTATGCTGCTCCTCTTGTCACAGGGATGAACACCCTGCATTTCAAAATCAAATTAAAACGAGGCACTAAATGAAGAGTATTTGGTACCAAAATGATTGCTCTGTTTTATTTGTGTTCTTCAGGAGAGGGACATACCAAGCGCTCCCTGCAGGCCTCGACTGCAAGAAACGGTGGGCAGTTCAAACTTGAAATCGCTTGACGCCCACTGTGTTCAGCACCCTTCACCATTAATGGCGATGCACTTTCTCCATCGGTACAGTTTCCACCGCCAAAGACCCCCACTGCAGTCTGCAGAGTCCTGTCAGATTAATTCAAGTGGACATAAAAGCTTAGAAGAAGGTCCAGAACACTGAAATTATGTACAAGAAGGTCAGAAGATTAATGAAAACTATACCTCATCAGAGGGGAAACAACAACCAACTCAATCCTTTTTGCTAGTCCGCATTCTGTCACATGCTCTCGCAGACAATCAACCTGCAAACGCATGTAAATCAGCATCCAAGGAACTTGAAAATGCAACATGAGAAGAAGTTGAGTGATAACAACATTATGTGTCAGGGCCAGAAAGGAACTCTGACTAGCTACAGAACTGCTTGCGAAAGGCTTCGAACGGAAATGCCAAGAAATTGGCCCACAACCATAAAAGAGAATCAACTAAAGGCATGCTCTTCTCAAGGTGATCTTACTTGGCTCCAGCCCAACGGGGTGATGCGAGCATCGACCAGCGCAGGCGACTTGTAGGCGCTGTGATCCTTGTCGCCTTCCACGTTATGGATGCCCTGAGCATGCCTCACCTGCAGCACGTTGGTTAGAGTTGATCAGATGGAACTCTCTTTGCATCTTTGGTGGTACAGGTTAGTTGCCGGAAACTGAGGAGGTGGGTGGTACCAGGTATATGTTTTTGCAGCGGCGCTGAGGATACAGGGTGGTGCTCGAACTGGCCTCCATTTCTGCCCAACAGATATCCGTTAGTATCATACGGAGTATATTAAACAACGGTGCATTTGGCAAGACCAAGCGTATCGGTGGAGCATTTTTCTGTAGGATTAAATGAACAAACTTGAAAACTTGAAAGTATTTTTCTTAAAACAAGATGGACCTCCTCTCCGATTTCATTTAGTGAAATACGATACGGTTCAAACTAGAGAGTCCAACCATGAGGACCACGAAGAGCCGCATCTCTTCACATTGCCTGGACAGGAAGGACCAAGACGCAGCATCAGATCAAGCATGATGATAGCCCTTGGATCGTCATGTGAGCTGCCATGGAACAGACAATGTACTACTCTGTTTTTACACTAGTATGCTCCGCATCCAACCTGTACACCCTCAAACCTGTTGCATTTGCTCTGTTTTTCTGTGGATGATTCGTGACGGAGGGGACCGTTCCGGCGGCGGGATGCGGCGGAGTTTTTATGGTATACGACGAGAATTTGGTCAAGCACGTCAACATCGGCCCGTAAAAAGTGAAACGAGAGGGGATCTAGCGCTCGGCAACAATAACAACAACAACAAGATCCTCTCAATAACTAGCAAGGAACAAAACAGATTAGATAAGTAAGGATATTGGCGTGTGTATGGGAAAGGCGGATCCTCTAAAGCGAGGAGAGAAAGGGGCGACAAGGAGAAGAAGACAGACAATGGATCTTCCCTGGACTGGATTCCCTCGTCCCGTCCAGGGAGGAGGGAGAGGGCGTCATCTGGTGAAGAGGCGAAGGAGAGGTACGTACCTGGGGTACGAGGAGGAGCAGCGGTGCCGGAGGAAAGAGACGACGAGGCGGCGCGGCAGGCAGAGGAGGAGGTCTGCAGCGACGGCGGCGGTGGTGAAGGTAGGAGAAGGAGCGGCGGGGTCGGGGATGTGCGGCTGCCTCGCTTTTATTTACTCGCCCACGTTTGCTGCTGCCGCCACGAGGAGCAGTAGAAAATTGGATCTCGTCATCGACGACAAGTCTGCGGTCCCAACGTCTTCCCCGCTTCCCTCGATTGCTTTCTGCCGACCTCCATTCGCGTCGTCGTCGGGTTGTGTTGTACGGCGTCACAAAGCCGGATATATCCAAGGAAGGCGAGCAGCATGCGCGCGCCTCCATCCTTGGTTTGCCGTCGCCGTCGCCGTCGCCGCCTGGTTTCTCCGTTTGGATTTTCCATTCCAGTGTGCGTGCGTGTTCGTTCGGTCACCGTACCGTACGTGGGGCTTGGGCCTTCTTCTTCGTCGCCACGCTACTGCTTTTTGGTGCAGTAAACGATCGCGTGCCGAGGCTGCTCAGCGTCAGGGCATCCCCAACCACAACATCGAATATCCATTCCTGTGGGATTATAAACTGATAAACTTAACAAATATGATTGCAAACACAGCCCATTTGGTGCAGTAGAGTAGTACTGAATGTCTGTTTTGACAATACTCTGCATCCAACCTCTTCCGGTTGCTGCTCTGTTTCTTTCCCTTTATTGACGGAGGGGACCATTCCGGCGGCGCGACGCGGCGGAGTCCGTAGTTACAAGGAGGAGGAAAGCAAGCGCATATTCGGAACGGAATCGGAATCGGAAGCATCCGTCTATCTGCGCGGCGGAGGCAGACAGATAGATGGTCGTCGCGCCGGCCGCATGGCATGGCATGCAGAGGCCGTTTGGCAAGGACTAAGAAGAAGGTCGGAAGGAGGAAGAAGAGACTGAGCGCAGACGTACCTGAGGTAGGTGCAGGGGGGAGGCGGAGTGGAGGCCGCGGCAGAGAAGGAAGGAGGAGACGGCGAGACAGAGGGAAGACGCGGCGGCGGCGGCGAAAGAAGTAGCGGGAGGGAGGATGGAGAGATATGCGGCGGTGGCGTCCCGCTTCGCGTGGCCTACTCCTTGTATTTATCTACTCGCTCGCTCGCTCGCTCGATCAGGGTGGTGCTAGTTGGCAGGCACGCGGCTGGCCCTGGCCTGTCCGTCCGTCTGGGTCTGGCCGGCTTGCTTGCTTGCTTGCGGCTCCTTCCAACTTGCCGTCCATCGCTTTCTTCCTCCCCTCCTTTCGGCCGACCTCCGCCTCCGTTGGCGTCGCGTCGCGTTGTACGACGTCTCCGTCATCCACCCCACCCCCCTCCTCGTCTGGACACTCCAGCGTGCGTGCGTGTTGGTTGGGTCAGTCAGTCACCGCGTGGCCAGCGTGAGCGCTTTCGCCGCTACGCGACCGCTTCCCCGGGCGGCCGGCGGCTGGCGAATACCCGTACCATTCTATCTCCATGCGCTATATGTTGCCGCCTATATCCCTACCATCACTCACATCACTGGATGTCTTATGTTTTCCCTCCCTTTGCTATCTCAGGTAGAGGAGCTACTTGGTTCTCTACCTTCCTCTGTTTTTTCCTACTGCTATTTCTTTCTTGGAGGCTGAGGGTGCAAACATGCTGCCGATGAGCATCCAATCCACACTGGCCATATCACAAGTGGCCTGCCCACAGCAGAGAATCGAGTAGAAATCGCTGTCAACCAGCCAAGCTGTCTGTTCCAGCGGACAAGAGCAACAACCGGCCTGAATCCCACAAGCATCCATAATTCTCCCCGGTACACTGCGCCGCACCGCATTGCTCAACTTTTCCGGTGGTTTCACTAGGACAACTCCAATCGCATCATTTCAAACGGACGTTCGTTTTGTCCGAATTTGTCCTTTTAAAGTAGAGAAACGAACACATTCGTCCACTTGCGGTCGGGCGGTCGTCTATGTGTGGAACGAGGCCGTCCTATCCCAAACTGTCCTAGACACTCGGCGACCCAAACTCTAGCTCCAATTCGCCGCCAACCACTTTGAGTTGCATACTTCACCCAAATACACATGGCAAACAAATTTAAAAACTTAACATCTTAACATAAAAGCGGTCCAAAGTCAAGTTTAACGATTTTTAGAACAAAATTAAAACTAAAACGACATAAAAAAAAGTAGAAGCCCATGGCCGCTGTTGTCGGCACCATCGTCGTCCTCGTCGTCCGTGAGGTCGATGTAGGGCGGGGGTTGCCACAGGTGGGCCGACGGCACCTACCAGGCGGGAGGTGCGACCGGAGGCAGCTTCATTGGAGCCTGCACCACCTCTTCCCGGTGGCGGGGACGTTGACCAAGCCGCGCCGTGCATGGTCTACGACATGCATGAAAACGTCTCCACGGCGCGGTCTCCTCCTCCCCGTCCTGCTGCCGCATGCCCTCTATGGCCTCCTTCACCACGGCGTCGTACTTCAGGATGGCGACGTCGTCGGCCACGAAGAAGGCTATAATTTGTTGGAGGCCCTCCCACTGTGCCTCGTTGTGGGTATTGATGGAGTCCTCCATGATCCGCATGACCAGCTCCTCCTCCTCCTTGGCCATCATCGGAGTGGGTGGTGACGGGGACGGCGAAAGGGGATCATGTCAGGCCGTGAACCAGCCTACATCTGCGACGCTAGGGAGGGCTGGTGGCGCGCGCGCGGCGTGACGGGCTCGGAGCACGACCGACAAAGAATGAATGTCGGTGCAGATCGTGCTCGTCGCGTAGCCAAGTGTCCCACAAAGGTGAGTCCTACGCGTACCTCTAGTCGGTGACGAGATCGGCAGCAGGCGGGCGCGGCGTCGGGAAACTCCTCGCGTCGGGCACGGCCGCTCACCGGGATCGATGGGATGGGCACACGGTCGGCAGAGAGATGCCAGGTATTGAGGAGGTGCACGTCCGACCATGACAGCGGCGTGCCCATCTCACAATAACGTTGGCACACATCCGCCGGCACGTACGGCCTCTGGCGAGAGTCGGTCAGTGGCGGCGCGATGTGGAATGCGGGTGGAGGCGATGGAGGCGGAGGTGATGGAGGCGATGGTGGAGGGGTGGCGCGACGACGACGACGGCCCGAGGAAGAGTCGGCCTCGTGGTCATTCCTGTCCTTGCGGCCGTGGATCCCCATGGTGGCTGGCGGCGAGGTGGAGCTAGGGTTTGAGGCGTGTCGGGCTTCGAGGAGGCAAGCCTGACCGGAGAGGGAAAGTAGAAGTGACTCCCACCGATCAATGGCTTCCTCATAAAGAAGGACGACGACCGCTCGACGGGGGTGGCTGCCTGGTGGGTCCGTGACGTAATTGCGGGCAATGGGTGATGGTTGGGCAGCTGCCACGTGGGCCCAAGGCAGACGTGGAGCGGGCACGTGGGCGAACGTCCGTGTCCGTGTGGCCGCAAAGCCAGCACGAGTTTGGGTTGGAAATGAGGTTGGACAGACGCTAAACCGACAAAAAATACGGATGATGTTGCTCGTTATTCCACGTCATCAGTTTGTTTTAACCCAAACAAACGTACACGTATGATATCAGGTCGTGTGTTGGAGTTGCCGTTACCTATTAATCCTGTTGTTTATGTAGGACATGGATGTCCTTTCTCTGTATAGCGTCACGAGTGGGACCATTTTGATCGACGGCGCGACGCGGAGGCTTTCAGGATCCATAGGGTATTAAATTGTGAACCATATTATGCGATGAGAATATTGCTGAGAATGTGGCCAAGCACGTCAACATCAGATCTACCGTTTGCCAACAAGCTGGACCCCCTTATTAAATAAATAAATAATGAATACTTTCTTTGTTCCTAAATATAAGTTTTTTTAGACATTTCAATAGAGGACTACATACAAAACAAAATGAACGAATGTACATTTTAAAATATGTCTATATACATCCATATGTAGTCTAATAGTATAATCTCTAAAAAGACTTATATTAACAAACGGAGGGAGTAGATAGATAGATAGATAGCCTGAGGTGGGAGACAAGCGATGAAACTTAGGGTGCTGGCGGTGGTGGAGGTCGAGGACGACGAAGCGGGGATGAGGCAGCGGCGGCCGTGGTAAAGAAAAAGTAGCTAGCTATCGAGAGCATGTATGCGGCGTATGGCGTCGCGTGGCTTCTATATGTACTCTTTCCGTCTCAAAATACTTTTCTTAAGTTTGTTTAGAGATGGATATATCTAAATACTAAAATGTGACTAGATATGTTCATATTTAGAGAAATTTAAGATAAATTTTTTGAGACGGAAGGAATATTTATCTACTCGATCAAGATGCGGATTGGATCCTGTCCTCGATGGTCCATCTGTCCGGCCGGGGTGGCGGCTTGCCGCTTCCAACTTCCTCTTCTCCCCCTCCCATGATCGCTTTCTCCCTACCGTCGCATCACGTTGTACTGCTGGTGCTGGAAGCGGGAGGACGAGCACGCGCGGGTCTCCATCAACCATCATCATCATAGTTCGTTCGCTCTCAACCGCTCCTTTTTCCAGCGCCTCCGTCTGGATACTTTGGCCTGAGCCATTTTCGCCGCTGCTTTTCTCATACTAGATGATTCTCCGTGCGTTGCTGCGGAATTTTTTAATTTTTTAATGTGGATAAAAAGCATGTAAATTAAAATAGTTACTTTTCTTTGCACAAACACATTTCCCTTCTTGTGGGGAAACAATATCTTTGAAAGGATGTGCATATAAACTTTTCTTTCATCGAATGGTAACAGTAGTGCTTATACAAAGAATTTGAAACAGAAGAAACCTTTCAATGATAACACTTCCCTGTTATATACATGAAAATAGTGCATCAGAATCATCATAGCTGTAGTCGAATGTAAAAGGAATACTTTTTAATGGTGGATCCATGTATGTGTAGTTATCTTGTTCCCTAAGCTGAATATCGTCAAAATGCAAGCAATCTTAACTATCTAGAACAAAATAACTATTTGAGACAAAACAAATGCTACCACATACACGAAAACTTATAGGAAAAGTCCACCTTGTTTAAATGAACATAAAATCTACCAATTTAGCAAAGCCAACAATCACTAACCTGCAAGTATCAAGAACAAACAAAGTACCATTGTTAAGATGTGAGCTATGGATAATAGTATAGCACAAATGGAAATGCAGGAAAGAAAAAATATTCCATCACGAACTATATGCATGTGCCTAGTGTAATTTCGAATATACGATGATGAATTCGTTCAACCTGAAAAAGAAGATGGTTATGGAGTCAGCATCAGAATTACTAAAGAAAAGGAAAAAGAAGTCATCCAAAAATAAGACTTCATCCATGGTGATTGGCTCAACAAAATCATATCTCAGTGATCATGCAGCAGGGCGGGCTGGGGATATCAAAATAAGGGAGGAGTGGCATAAGCAAGTCATCTGGACCATCGATGGCCACACTCGTAAGCTTACCATCGCTAGAACGGAGCAGCATAGACGGTTTCCTCCCTACTGCAGAGTCAGCTCACCAAAAAACGCTACTATCACCATGCTAGAAGCTCTTCTAAGAGGTCTTTCCGTCTTTGAATGCTCACCTCAGATACGCCAACTCAGAGACCTACATACAACATGACAAAGATGGGGTCCGAATCCAGCACTCCACTGTTGATATCATTTATTTGGCCCCACAAAGATGGAGTGTGAATAAACTGTCCTAAATCACAATTGTCAAGTAGTAAAAAGTAAACTCACTGATGCACTAACTGTACCCGTACTACATAAAGATAGTATACTGGAATTCTAATAGGAAGGTCTATTTCAAATTGCCAAAGAAAAATAATAATTCAGTTGGACCTGATTATGTGTAAGATGAGAAGGTAAACATTCACAGCCAGTAAGACAGACAACCCACCCTCACGCTCCACCTGAACCCAATTTTTTTTAAAGAAATGCAAACCCATCTATGAATGTTTGAACAATCAGATTTGCTTTGTTTCATTCAAAACAGGGGATACTCTGAACACTTAACACGCATGTGCGTACCAGCAAGAGTAGACAAATCAACTCACCATGGCTCGGATGTACTCCTCAAACTCAAAGGACTCACAGTAATCATCATATAGCTGCTACGAGTACCTCGTGCTGCGTGACAAAAGATACAAACATGGACGGGCGGAAACCCTAGATCAATTCATCACCGGATCAGGTCAAATCGGGCCAAGCCTAGGCATGGCAGAAGGGGGACGGGGAGGGAGGCAACTTACGTGAAGAGCATCATGTAGTCCTCAGAATTGAATTGAGGCTTCGGCTTGCCCTCAAGGATGTTGATGAGCTTGTTGATGCCCTTCTACATGAAGCTCCACCCATCCCCTCCAGATCGATCGACTTGCGATCCTGCACTTGCCCTGCCATTGCCGCCGTAGCCGCCAGTCCTCCCCGACTTCTGTCGCAAACCCTAGAGAAGGCTGGTTTCTATACTTCTGTTGCGTCTGTGGATGCGTGGAGTTTGTGTCGTCTGGGAAGAGATATGCGAGGGATTGGAGATGGAGCGGGCAGCTTATGAGGTGGGATTCTGTCGCGAAGATGTTTCAACTGGAGGAAGGAAGGTTTGCTTCCGATTCCGCTTCCACGGGTAGAGAAGTAAGGAGCCAGTGTGAGGGGGCGTGGTGCACCGGCCGGGATGATCAACTCTTGGCTGATCTAAGCCATACCAGGTGAATCAAACGGTTGAAAAAATTTATGATGACGTGGATGCATGAGAAGGCTGGAAAATCAGGTAGTGGAGGGCTCCCATTTAGATATAGTAGATAACTAGCACGATGCCCATTCCCACGGAAACATTGACTTATAGGTGGTAAAATTACGTTAGCGTCCTTTATAACCGTTGCATGATTTACGATTACAAAAGATAGCAAAAATACAATGAAAGACATGTGGCGTCAGAGAATTTTAAATGACCATAGTAGGTTGGGAAGACAACTAAAACAAAGATTGATTTTTAGTTAAAGTTACGATTTTGTTTTTGTTATTTGTGCCTTTTACAAAAAAGTTGGTCTCACATGGAAGTAATGTATTTGTTTATTTATGGTGAATCCCACGTTGTGGGTAAAGTATATTTGTTTATATGTCTCTTGAATGGTTGTTAGTTTCACATATGGGAATGCGTGTATTTGTTTATTTGAACAGGATGTTGGACCCATATGTGAACTCACCATCAATTCCAATCTTTATAAGTAGGATGATACAGTACAACACTACAACTGGTATGTTGGGTTTGGCCTCCTAAAAAATAAAAAACAGCACCTTGGGTTTGGCAGGCTGGAGGCTAGTTAACTCTCTACAGCTTAACGAGGGACATTCTAGATTTTTTTTAAATGAGCACGTTTTTTATAGCAGTTTCGAAAACTAGCAGGCTTAACACACTATTTTCAAAACTAGCACCCCGTCGGCCTGTCGTTGGCCGAAGACGACCTTTTCGGTCTTCGGTTGGCCGAAGATGGGTCTTCGGCTTTCTGCGGGCCGAAGAGACGCCCAGCTAGGCCGAAGAGCAGCTGTCGGTGGCTGGACAACCAAAAAAGCCCGTCTTCGGCCTACTAGCGACCGAAGAGAGTCTTCAGTCAACCAGCGAGCGAAGAGATCGGGATAAGGCCGACGCGGTCTTCTTCTTCTCTGGCTTGTTCTCTTCTTCCTCTCTCCATTCTCTCTGTTCTTCTCGCCACCCCGCGCCGATCTCTTTCGTCTTCCACTCATTTTCGCATCCCAGCCTCGGAAATAGTAGATCGTAGCCATCCCTTCCACCATACGGTCATATCTTTTCCATGGGGTAGTTTTTTGCATAGAAGTGTGGAGGATAAGCCATGGTGAAGTGGTGGTGGTGGTGAGGAGGAGGTGGTGGTATGGTTGGGGAGGAGTTGGTGGTGAGGAGAAGGTGCGGCTGGGGGAGGGGGGAGGTGCGGCTAGGGGGCTAGCCAGAGTGGCGGTGTTGTTGTCCAATGGTGCAAGTACTCCGGGAAGTGGCCGATGCCGCTGAGTTGAAGAGAGGAGCAAGAAGCAATGGACACACGCGTCGAAGGTATGACAAATTATCTCTTAGTTGGGCAGTTTATTAGTTAGTGTAGCTAACTCATATAATGAGATGATGAAAATGTCTGACAGGTGAAAATGTCTGAATCAGTAAATTTGACTGTTTACTATGGCCCTAGCAATGTTCGATATAATGAGTTGGGGGTTGATCTTAGCGAGTATAAAAAATGTGTCATGACACTTCCAGACCCGGACAGACTAGACATTAGACAGTTGAAGTACTGGTTGACAACTAGTTTTGGGCTGGATCCTGGGGTATGTTCCGTCAGTATTCAAGCATTGTGGACCAAATTGTGTAAAAATGTGAAGTGGGAGTTGATGCTCATAGATAGGAGCCAGAAGTGGTTGACCCTGTTAAGGCATTGCAGAGATCGAAAAGTCCACCCATATGCCCTAGTTCAACCTATGGCGAAGGAGGAGAATACCGAACAACCAGAGGGGGAGCGGGGTATGAACCCGGGCAGGGCAGTCAAGTGGCTAACGAGATTTACTTATCCGGGTCACAGCCAATGGATGTGGATGCTAGGCAACCCGAGGAAGAGCCAGATTACGTGCCACACAATTTGTGTGGTAACGATACTGGGCAGAGTAGTCGGTCGCTAATATTAGCTGGTTTTGGTTTTGCTGATGGGGATGAGGAAGAGGAGGAAATGCAGAGGGTGATGGAGGAAGAGGACGAGGATGGACTGGCTGAGGATCTGGATTCTGAAAATTCCGACGATGAAGTGGAGGTACCGATTCCTGCCGCATGGGATCAAGACCTATCGACCGGTTTCACGGTCAACGATGGCCATGCGACTCCATGGTAGTATCATCTGAACCAAGTTCAGATAGGTTCTATGCATGATACAAATAAGAAATTGAAATATGTGGTGGTAAAGTGGGCTATGTTCACGCAGAGGGTTTTCCGGACACACATATCAAAACGAACAAACTATACCGTGAAATGTGTTGAAACAGGTTGTCCTGGGAAGGTGCACGGGCACGTGCCGAAGTATAACATCCAATGGGTTGTCACCGATGTTGTTCCACATACTTGTGTAAGGAAAAACCTTCTGGTGAATCATCCGAACTTGTCTTCAACTCTCATTGCACAACTCATGTATACTGATATAGTGCAAAAGAAAGACATGGAAGCAAAACACATCCAGACATCAATGAAGGTCAGATGGGATTATGTCATTCCTTACGGGAAGGCTTGCAGTGCTAAACAGAAGGCTATGGAGGAAAGGTTTGGGACATTCTTTGACTCATATGATAATGTTGTGCGGCTCCTTCAAGTATTGAAGGATAGGAATCCCGACACTTATGTTAACGTACAACACACAAGATTAGTGAGTATACCACATTTGAAGGTGTTGAAGAGAGTATTCTTTTCTTTTGTTATTTGCATCGAAGTTTTCCGTCATTGTCCTCCTCTGATGTTTGTGGATGGCACATTCCTGACTGGTCAGTACAAAGGGCAAATCCTTACTGCTATTGGTGATGACGGGAACAATCAAATCATCCCACTTGCCATGGCATTCATGGAGGGTGAGAACTTTCCAAGCTGGATATGGTTCTTGAGGCAAGTGAAAATTGCCATCGTGAAGGATCGACCGAACGTGTGTGTCATTCATGACAGACATGCTAGTATATTGAAGGCTGTGAAGACAATGAGGGATCCAACTGAGAACGAATCAACACCATGGAAGGACCTACAGAGCCGGTGGTGCATGTGCCATCTTGAGGCAAATTTTTTCTCATAGTTCAAGAACAAGCGGTTGATGAACTTGTTCAAAAAATTATGCAAGCAGAATCAGCCATGGAAATACAATTTTATTTGGTCAAAACTAGATGAGTTTACTAAGAAGCAGGTTAAAGCCAGACAGAAAATGGAACAAGATCAGGTTAAATTAGCAACAATCATCGCGGAGCTAGAGCAGCCTGTAGCTCTTCGTGACTTGCCAGCAATTGACCCTCCTGGCACTAAGAGGCCAAATGGCAGGGCAATAAAGAATTTTACTCAGTGGATAGAGAAAGAGCCTCCCATGAATTGGTCTTTCCTGCATGACACCCATGGAGCTAGGTATGGCCACATGACAACCAACCTTGATGAGGTGTATAACTTTGTACTTAGAGGGAATAGAGCATTGCCACTCACAGCTATTGTGGAGGCTGTATTCCATGGCACTTTGAGATATTTCAGAGAAAGGCTCGAGTTAGCAAAGAAGCATATTGCAGATCATCCGAAGACACCTTATTGTAGTCGTGTCATGGAGTACATGGCAAAGAAGATAGAGAAAGCAACGAAGCACACTATCAGACTCATAGGTAATTAGGAAAGGAGGTATGAGGTTCAGCTACCTACCGATGGTTTTGGTACGTCAAATGAGGTGAAGACGCATGAGGTAAAAATTGGAACATAATTTTATCCAACATGTGAATGTACATGCAACAAACCGAAGTTGTTGCACCTTCCTTGATCACATGTGTTGGCTGCGTGCGGCCAGATTCAGTTGGATGTCATCTCCTTCGTATCCCCATACTATTTGAAAGAGTCAGTACTCAACACATGTATCGGTGAGATGACAGGGTTTAGAGTCGTCGGCAATTTCAACAAGGTACACGATGATGAGAGAGTATACATCCCGGATCCTGCTCTTCGGCGAACCAGTAGGGGTAGACGTAAGGTCCGTCGCATCCATAATGATATGGACCAATCTGAAGCTGGAGGAACAGCCAGACAGTGTTTCCTATGCGTGAATTATGGGCATAGGATGAAATATTGTCCCGACCTTAACAAAGACGGTGCGTCCACATCAACGAGTGTGACATCTGGAGCAAGAGGCGGACATCGCCAAGGCAGTAGAGGCCGAATGGGACGACGAGGAAGAAATAACTCAGAAGCTATATAATGAGTCAAACTATGTTTAAATTTATAATATGTCGGACTATGTTTTAATTTGTAATATCACGGATCGGACTATCTCGGGGATGTACCCCGCGATATGACCCGGCCGGAAGTATGACCCGACCTGGCGACTCACAGGAGACCCGGCAAAAGACATGAAGTTTTAGTGATGACCCGGCAGGCGGGTCGCAGGACGACCAGGCCCAAGACCCGGCGTGTAAGCCAGCGCCAGGCGGCTCACAAGAGAAGGCCCAAAGGAGAGAAAGGATTTCCTTACAAAGGAAACAAGACCCGGAGTAGGATTCATGAAAGACTAGTCCTGGTCCTACTCCTAGTAGGACTCTATTTGTAAACCTATCCTCTCCACCTATATAAGGAGGGGTAGAGCACCCCTAGGGAGACAGATTCATAAGTCCACAAGTTTAGACAATACAAGAGATTAGAGATAGACAGATTAGAGGCTCTCGTGATTAGAGGTAGCAAACAACACCCTTGTAACCGAGAGATCTCCTTTGTCATCAATACCAGACAAGCAGGACGTAGGCTTTTACCTCCATAGGAGGGGCCGAACCTGGGTAAACTCCGCGTCTCTCGATTTCAACCAACCCCTTCAAGCCGCCACATAGTTGCGCTTCGCCCCCGAACCTAAGTCCCTTCACCCGGACATCTGCCGTGACAAATCCACGACAGTTGACACCCATCATGGGACCCGCACGGTGGTGTTGTGTTCTTGAAGGGATATTCACAAGGATCGAGAAGCTTGCGATGCGCCAGACGAAGAAAATCCGGTGCAGAAGGATCTACATCAATTCTAAACTTCATCAGTTGAGGATTGAAAGAAATTCCACGACAACATAATTCAGATCAAAAATTGAGGAGATATTTTACGGTCGCTAGATGAATTTTTGGATCTAGAAACCAATCGATGGCGGCCCTCAGGTGAGGCAACAAGGTTCCCGAGATCCATACACTTTCGGCCACGCGACATTAGATCAGACCATGGGCGAGTTGCTCATGCGTCACCTGGCCGGCCACAAGCTCAATTAATTAGTGTTGATGCTCCCCTAATCCAACAGAAAAGAAAAAAAAACCGCTGGAGATATTCAGATCAGCCGTTGTCAAAAGTGGAACCAAATCGGATCAGGAAACGAAAAGAAGGAAGAAGAAAGAAGGCCCCAACCCGGAACTGTATGCGGACACGGATTACAACTCCGCGAACGTGCCTCCGCCGTGATGGCTTGCCTCTTGCCGTCTCGCCGCCGCAACAACGTCCTCACCCGCGCGCCGTCGTGACCTCACCAGCTTGGTCTCGCTGCGCCACACCGGCCTCGGTCGCCATGGCCCGCTGCACCGCGGTCCTCCTCCCCGTGCCGCCCTGCCATGCCCGGCCCTGCTCCGCCTCCAGCGCGCCTTCGCCGGATCTTACCTCGCCTTTTGGCCAGCTGCCGCGAGATGCCTCGTCCCGACGGGGCCGTCCCCAAACGTAGCTGCACCATGGTCCTCCGCCTCTGCGCATCCGACCTCTCCCCGCCACGAGATGCCTCCACGGCCTCGCCGCACTTGCCGAGTTGCCTGGGCGTGCGCCTCCGCATCCCCTGTCTGTACGTGCTCGCCGCAAGCTGCCGCTCCTGCCGATGCCTGCCTGGCAGCGTGGTTGCGTTTCCAAACCGGCTCGTCTCAGTCACGAGGCCGAGCCACCCATGGTTCCTGCCGGCTCCGCCCAACCACGCTGGCTCCGCCTCGCCGCTGCACCTGCCGCCGCCACCGTGGTTCGCCGTGTCCGCCGCGGCCCCGCTTCACTGACTCGCTTCCGCCGCGGCTCACTTCGCCGGCGTGCCACCCTTCCAAGCATGACGAAGAAACTCGCCCAGCCTGGTCAGCGGTTCCATGATGAGCTCCGTGCACTCACTAAGCTCTGGCGGCTGGTGGGTTTGCTGTGCGCTGCTGGCCCCGTGTGGGCTCGTCCGAGCTGGAGCTGGCCTTCCATGGGAGAAAAGTTGTGAGAAAAATAAGGGAAAGAGACGATGCAGTGTGACCAGGGCTGTTCAAACTAGTTGCGTGAATATCTAATGCTCGTTCAAGGAGCATCAAGGATAAGAGGAAATCACCGGGGGTACTGGTTCGGCAGACACCGTGAGGTGAATCCAAAAAATGGTACTCCATGGTGGCTAAAATACTGGCATATCCACGCTGTTGTTGGGCCTTCATATATCAGAGTTGATCTCTGCTCAGATCGTCGCATCAGGTGATATCCGCTCAATCTATTTTATTTAAACACATATTATCCTTTGTAAGAACAATTACTTCGTTTGTAATATCTTTAATGGCAGGAGAATTGTTCACCACAAAGGTGACATTATACTGTGGATATGGGGTTTGGACCAATATTATCATGCGTCAGCATTCGTCCAAACCGCATTGTTCGAGAGACACGAGTCCAAGACACCGCCTTCATTTGGGCCAGGACACATCAACAACATCACGGCGACTCGCCGTCCCTACTGGCTTACAATGCCATGACCGCCTCTTACGGTCGCACCGCATTACAATGTCACAGCCGCCTCTCACGGGCGCACCGGCTTATAACTCCGTGGCCGTCTCTCGCCACCGCCCCGGCTTACAACGTCGTGGCCGACTATCGCCACCGCTCCGGCTTACAACGCCGTGGCCATCTATCGCTGCTGCGCCGGATTACAACGTCATGGCCGTCTCTCGCTGCTGCGCCGGATTACAACGTCATGGCCGTCTCTCGCCACCGCGCCGGCTTACAATGCCGTGGCCGTCTATCGCCACCGCTCCGGCTTACAACGCTGTGGCCGTCTATCGCTGCTGCGCCGGATTACAACGTCGTGGCCGTCTCTCGCCACTGCGCCGGCTTACAACGTCGTGGCCGTCTATCGCCACCGCTCCGGCTTACAACGCCACGGCCGTCTCTCACGATTGTGCCGGCTTACAACACCATGGTCGTCTCCCGCCATCTGCGCCGGCTTACAATGCCGCAGACAACTCATGCGTCAACACCTATCTCCAATACCACTGTCGACTCGCCAACAGCACCGGCTTACAATGTCGTAGATGGTTTCTACGACTACATCAACACGCCAGCAGCTGCATACACCAGTACGAGCCGCCCAACGAACGCGCGCAAGACGCCACCCACAGTTTGATCTACATCAACATATCGGTGTAGTGCTCGTGTACGAGCCGCCCAAACGGACAGTCGTGCAATTCGCCGACATTACAGCTTGGTTCACTTCAACAACCATCCGGAAAAAATCATCGACCGGATCATTGAAACAATTCATACGGGATCATCTATAACCCGCCACGGTCAACCTCGACCATCAGTGGAGACTCTCAAGCTGCCTCTTTGAGTCAACTTAAGACTCGGGGGCTACAGACATGGTGAGACTCATTTGGTCGTTTTCAACAAGAACTCCGGGTCTTTGCAAGAGAAAACCCAATCCTGGGGGCTATTACATAATTGGAGGATGATTAAAAGTTGCCCAAGAGGATGAACCGCCGTGATGCACCATTCAAACATAGGTGTCCGAATTTATTGGATCATCACTTGGAGTTTCTGTCGTTTCTTCATACAAGATAGCGGCTTACAAGATGGTGGCTTACAAGATGGCAACTTACAAGACAGTGCACAAAACATTGGCTGTCGAAGGGGGCTTCTTACCTTCGGGTATCGCTTATCTCACCCTAATAGCCGGCTTTATGCCATTTCCGGTTAACATGTTAACCGCGGCTGTCGAAGGGGGCTTCTTACCTTTGGGTATCGCTTATCTCACCCTAACAGCCGGCTTTTATGCCATTCCAGTTGACATGTCAGCTGCGGCTGTCGAAGGGGGCTTCTCACCGACGGGTGTCTCTTATCTCACCCTAACAGCCGGCTTTATGCCATTTCCGGTTAACATGTTAACCGCGGTTGTCGAAGGGGGCTTCTTACCGACGGGTTCGCTTATCTCACCCTAACAACCGGCTTTATGCCATTCCAGTTGACATGTCAGCTGAGGCTGTCGAAGGGGCTTCTTACCTTCGGGTATCACTTATCTCACCCTAACAGCCAGCTTTATGCCATTTTCGGTTAACATGTTAGCTGCGGTTGTCGAAGGGGGCTTCTTACCTTCGGGTATCGCTTATCTTACCCTAACAACCGGCGTTCGCACCAAAAATGTTGACAAGTCAACATTGGTTGTTGAAGGGGGCTTCTTACCTTCGGGTATCACTTATCTCACCCTAACAGCCGGCTTTATGCCAATCCAGTTGACATGTCAGCTACGGTTGTCGAAGGGGGCTTTCCACCTCTGGGTGTAGCTTATCTATCCCTAACAACCGGCGTTCGCGCCAAAAATGTGGACAAGTCCACATCGCATTATACATCACATCATATATTGCATCATACATTGCATCAACATTGCATCATACATCGCATCATATTCACATGACATGCCGGCTTATCAAGCCGGGTCAGAGCAAGATTATGAAAGAAGGAGCAATGTTATAGCATCTCTGGGTTGTGCTTTTTTTCAAGCCGCCCTTACAACAACACAGAATATATTATGTCTTGTTTACTTTTGCAGTTCTTGTCTCTTAAGATGAGTCGCCGTTAAGTATGATGAAAAGATTCGGCAAAGAGCAAATGGATCTTTAATAGCCAACATGGCTGGATCTTCATGATTTATCATAACTAGTACTAAATGATTGGGGTTTTCAAGCCAGCTCGGAGAATTCATTATTTTTTCAAGAGCCGCCCTATCAGATATAATGTCGTGTCATCTAATTGACCGGTTCTCGGATTTCTTCAATTGTGCTCTGTAGTAATCTACAACACTCATGGATTTCTCCAATATATATTTGCCGAGTTGCATCACAACCACGAGCAGGGATTTCATGTCAAAGACAAAGGAATTATTCCAGGATATTCATTCCGGGTTATATTACAGCCAGGGTCAAAGATTCATCCAACAAATCATGGTGAGTCATATTATTCTCACATAGTCCCGAGTTGCCGCGGGCAGACGACCCGACACTTGGGGGCTATACTATTCAAATACAGTTTATATCAAGTATGCAAGTCCCTTGTCGCTGCAAGCATGCACCACGACACTTGGGGGCTAATGCAAGCCGGTTTTCAAATCACTATTGTCAGCAAGACCCTATTATCTCAAGGAGATGAGCCGGCTTTTCTATATTTTTCTAAGTCCCAGCCCAGTAATTCTTACTGACCCAGCACTTGGGGGCTACGCCGCTCAGATCAAATTTTATAAAGTCTCAAGTCGCCGCAGGCGTGCGACCCGGCACTTGGGGGCTACAGTATTCAACTATTCAAACAGATTATGAGGTTCAAATTGAAGACCCAACGCATCACATTTTGATGAGCCGACCCTTGGGGGCTACACATGCTGAAGTTTCATAAGGTATAAGACAGTTATAAGTCTCAGGTTGCTGCAGGCAGGACTACCCGGCACTTGGGGGCTATACATTCCAAAATATTATTGTAAAACACCAAGTTATCATGGATAATCTCGGAGCTTGGGGGCTACAGGTAATATGGACATATCAAAAACTTTGAGGAGAATTTTCAAGATGTTAATTATGGAGTTCGGTTGTTAGACCCGGCATCGCCAACATTCATGACCCGTCGTTATCAAAAGATCATAACCCGCCAGATTTTATATAAGCCGCCCTGCTTCACAACAATGGAAGTCTGTTTTACATTAGATGGATTTTCATCCCAATATTTTTATCAAGTTAGTGGATTCTAGTTATTTGACCTGGCGTCACCAACGATAATGACCCGGTATCATCAATGATTATGACCCGGCAGAGATGACCCGCCAAGAGCATTGGAAGCCGACGCAATGGCATATGGGTGGTCTATTCTCAATATTTGTCAAAGGACATTGACAAGCAAGATGATTATCAAGATGACTCGTTCATATGCAAAAAAGACCCGGATTTCTGAGGAGCCATTTTTTAAGCCGGCCAAAGGAGCAAGCCGGCCACTTAACATATTTCTTAGTCTTATTTCAGGAGCTTACCATGAATAAATTCAAGCTAACCTGGGGGCTAATGTCGGGGATATACCCCGCGGTATGACCCGACCGGAAGTATGACCCGGCCTGGTGACTCACAAGAGACCCGACAAAGACATGACGTTTTATTGATGACCTGGCAGGCGGGTCGCAGGACGACCAGGGCCAAGACCCGGTGTGTAAGCTGGCGCCAGGTGGCTCACAAGAGAAGGCCCAAAGGAGAGAAAGGATTCCCTTACAAAGGAAACAAGACCCAGAGTAGGATTCATGAAAGACTAGTCCTGGACCTACTCCTAGTAGGACTCTATTTGTAAACCTACCCTCTCCACCTATATAAGGAGGGGTAGAGCACCCCTAGGGAGACAGATTCACACGTCCACAAGTTTGGACAATACAAGAGATTAGAGATAGACAAATTAGAGGCTCTCGTGATTAGAGGTAGCAAACAGCACCCTTGTAACCAAGAGATCTCCTTTGTCATCAATACCAGACAAGCAGGACGTAGGCTTTTACCTCCATAGGATGGGCCGAACCTGGGTAAACTCCGCGTCTCTCGATTCCGACCAACCCCTTCAAGCCGCCACATAGTTGCGCTTCGCCCCGAACCTAAGTCCGTTCACCCGGACATCTGCCGTGACAAATCCACGACAGACTATGTTTTAATTTTGTAATATGTCAAACTATATTTTAATTTGTAATATGTCAGACTATGTTTTAATTTGTAATATGCCAGACTATGTTTTATTTTGTAATATGTCGAACTATATTTTAATTTGAGAGATGTCTTCGTATGCGTTGCTTAATGACACGATCAATAGAAAACACCGGGCCACACTTATGCAAGCGGGCAAGAACTTAGATGTGTTGGTCCCTGGCACCCCAAAGTCTAACTGGATGATACACCCTGAATGGTTTGATAGGTATGTTTGCATATAATGTTTTACTTTGTGATATAGAATATTTGATGCCCGCTAATTGTTAGCTGTACATTCTCTTTTATTTTGTAGGTTAATGTGGGCTGGACTCCTACCCTTGGCACGACTGGTTGAGGGTACATTGGATGAGTGGGTTGATCATCCAGAGTTGGATGAAGCTAGTGAACCAATGCAGCTATGCAAGAGGCAAATGAAACACTGCTCTTACGACAGGTCACTCCTTACCTACTTAGTAGATAGATGGAGACTGGTGACACATACGTTTCACTTCCCCTGGGAAGAGATGGTGCCTACTCTACAGAAGGTGTCTTACTTGTTGGGATTACCGTTGGCCGGTGGTGCCATAGGTCCTTTATAGGCAAAATCTGGTTGGCTGGCTGCATTGCAGGCCCTTTTTTTAGCTGCGGTGCCGACTATTGTAACCTTAGAAAATGATCCTCACGGACCTAATTTTAAGTGGTTGAGCCAGTTTCAGATTGTCTCGTTAGGATACCTCGGACTTCAATTGTCAGATGCACAGGTTGATCGGTCGCTAGAGGCATATATTCTTTGGTTGTTCGGCAACACGATGTTCACGGAGAACCACGTGACCACTGTCGATGCGCGCCTCATCAGCATTGCACGAGAGATAGCTGAAGCTCGTTGCCCAGAGGACATTACGTAGAGGAGTTTTGGTTCTGCTGTGTTGGCAGCTACGTACAGAGGACTGTGCAAAGGTTGCATGTTGAGCTCCCGTAGATCAGATCTGGTTGGATGTCCACTATTGTTGCAGCTCTGGTCATATGAGAGGTTTCCTATTGGACGACTGCGCCAGAGCAAATCTGGGATGAGGTTCCACCCTTTGACTAGGACAAGTTCGGGTTGTATCTGCAGCGTTATAGGCATTCTACGAGGATCTACTTGGTTCCATGTGCTGCTCCTGATCAGATTGAAGCGTCTCTGATCAGCGATATGTACCCAACTTCCTCTATTATGGGAACCAAACACCACGCGGTACGTACCCAACTACCTCTATTGTGGTTCTAATATGTGTACTAATGTCATAATCTGAACATTTACAATTAGCTAACTCTTCAATGTACAGAGTGACTTGACATGCGAGGCACGAGAGGAGGTTTCCGCTTTAATGCGGCGGGTTGAGAGGGGGATACTATCCCACAGCCAGAGCACCTCTCATGGTTGAAGCATTTTGATGAGAAGCTCCGAGGGATTTACGCAACAGTGACATGTAGAAGATCTTCGGACGTTGCGGTTCCTCGTCCAACACTTCGTCCGCCATGTCCATCTATGCCTCGTTCAGAGTCATGACAGATGGCTTCAACGGCGCCACCTCCTTCACAACCAGCAAGGGCGTCATGGCATCAGCCACCTCCTTCACATCCAAGGAGCTTGGCATGGCAAGAGCTATCTCCTTCACAGCCAGGGAGCTCGTCCTGGCATGAGCCACATCCCTCACAACCAGGGGGGTCGGCCTGTCATGAGCCACATCCTTCACAACCAGTGGGGTCGACATGGCATCAACAAATGAGGCCAGGTAACTTAATTTTGGTTTTACTTTTAAGCAGTGTACGTTCGTTCGCAATTCAATTTGACATGTGCTTCACTACTACAGTCAGCAACCAGCCGCATTCGTTCACGCATGTCGTGCAGTTGCCGATGCTTAGTGGTGATGGTTCGTTCTTAGATGGCTATGGCGATGATGATGACCAGGCTGCAGACACGTATGACTTCTCTCAGCCGATGTATCATACTCCACCACCATCACCGACGCAGGAGACACAGACGATGACATGCGAGGTTATGTACGGGTGTGGTTTTCGTGACCCTCACTGTCATGGATTTGTCACGGCAGATGTCCGGGTGAACGGACTTAGGTTCGGGGCGAAGCGCAACTATGCGGTGGTCTTTGATTTGAATCTCTTAATCTGTTTGAACAGCTGAATACTGTAGGCCCCAAGTGCCGGGTCGCATGCCTGCGGCGACTTGGGACTTTAGAAATTTTTGACATGAGCGGTGTAGCCCCCAAGTGTCGGGTCAGTAAGAATTACTGGCTGGGACTTAGAAAAATGTAGAAAGGCCGGCTCATCTCCTTGCGATAATATGGTCTTGCTAACAATGTAATGATTCGAAAACCGGCTTGCATTAGCCCCCAAGTGTCGTGGTGCATGCTTGCAGCGACATGGGACTTGCATACTTGATATAAACTGTATTTGAATAGTGTAGGCCCCAAGTGTCGGGTCGTCTGCTTGCGGCAACTTGGGACTATAATATGACTCACCACAATTTGTTGAATGAATCCTTAACCGTGGTTGTAATACAACCCAACATGAATATCCTGGAATAATTGCTTCGTCCTTGACATGAAATCCCTGCTCGTGGTTGTGATGTAACCCGGCAAATGTATATTGGAGAAATCCATGAGTGTTGTAGATTACTACAGAGCACAATTGAAGAAATCTGAGAACCGGTTAATTAGATGACACGACATTATATCTGATAGGGTGGCTCTTGAAAAATAATGAATTCTCCGAGCTGGCTTTGAAAACCCCAATCATTTAGTACTGGTTATGATAAACCATGAAGATCCAGCCAGGTTGGCTATTAAAGATCCATTTGCTCTTGCGGAGTACTTAATGGCGGCTCATCTTTTTAAGAGATAAAACCTGCAAAAATAAACAAGACAGAATATATTCTACATTGTTGTAAGGGCGCTTCAAAAAGCACAACCCGAAGATGTTATAACATTGCTCCTTCTTTCATAATCTTGCTCAGACCCGACTGTATAAGCCGGTCATGATATGTCATGTGAATATGATGCAATGTATGATACAAAGTATGATGCAATGCATGATGCAATGTTTGACTTGTCCATATTTTTGGTGCGAACGCCGCTTGTTAGGGTTAGGTAAGCTACACCCGGGGGTGAGAAGCCCCCTTTGACAACCGTGGCTAATTGTGTTAGCCGGAGATGGCATAAAGCCGGCCGATAAGGTGTTAGAAGTGATACCCGGAGGTAAGAAGCCACCCTCAGCAGTATGGCGCGAACTCCGGTTGTTAGGGTTAGATAAGCTATACCCGTAGGTGGGAAGCCCCCTTTGACAACCATGGCTAATCGTGTTAGCCGGAATATTTGGCATAACGCCGGCCGATAAGGCGTTAGAAGCGATACCCAGAGGTAAGAAGCCGCCCTCAGCCCGTGGCTAATCGTGTTAGCCGGAGATTGGCATGACGCCGACCGATAAGGCGTTAGAAGCGATACCCAGAGGTAATAAGCCGCCCTCAGCCCGCGGCTAATCATGTTAGCCGGAATATTTGGCATAACGCCGGCCGATAAGGCGTTAGAAGCGATACCCGGAGGTAAGAAGCCGCCCTCAACCCACGGCTAATCGTGTTAGCCGGAGATTGGCATAACGTCGTCCGATAAGGCGTTAGAAGCGATACCCGGAGGTAAGAAGCCGCCCTCAGCCTGCGGCTAATCGTGTTAGCCGAAATATTTGGCATAACGCCGGTCGTTAGGGTGAGATAAGCGAACCCGTCGGTAAGAAGCCCCCTTATACAACCGTGGCTAATCATGTTAGCCGGAGATTTGGCATAAAGCTGTCCGATAGGGTGTTAGAAGCGATACCCGTCGGTAAGAAGCTCCCTTCAGCAATATGGCGTAAACGCCGGTCAATAAGGCGTTAGAAGCGATACCCGGAGGTAAGAAGCCGCCCTCAACTACGGTTAATCGTGTTAACCGGAATTTGGCATAAAGCCGGCCGACAAGGCGTTAGAAGCGATACCCGAAGGTAAGAAGCCGCCCTCAGCCCGCGGCTAATCGTGTTAGCCAGAATATTTGTGAATTCTTCCTTGTACGTCGCCATCTTGTAAGCCGCCATCTTGTATGAAGGAACGGCAGAAGCTCCAAATAAATTCAGGCACCTATGTTTGAATGGTGCATCACGGCGGTTCGCCCTCTTGGACAACGTTTAATCATCAGCAAATAATGTAATAGCTCCCAGGATTGGGTTTTCTCTTGCAAAGACCTGGGGTTCTCGTTGACAACGACCAAATGTGTCTCGCCATGTCTGTAGCCCCCGAGTCTTAAGTTGACTCGAAGAGGCGGCTTGAGAGTCTCCACTGATGGTTGAGTTTGACCGTGGCGGGTTATAGATGATCCCGTATGAATTGCTTCAATGATCCGACCGATTGTTCGTTCCGGCTGTTTGTTGAAGTGAACCAAACTGTAATGGCGGTAACTTGTGTGCCTGTCCGTCGGGCGGCTCGTATCGACGAGCACTGTACCGATATGTTGATTTAGATCAAACTGTGGGCGGTGGCTTGCGCGCATCAATTTGGGCGGCTCGTACTGGTGTATGCGGCCACTGGCGTGTTGATGTAGACGTCGAAGTCACCTGCGACATGATCGTGAGATACGGCCACGACACTGTAAGCCGGCGTAATGGCATGAGACGACCATGACATTGGTAGCCGGCGCGGTGGTGAGAGTCGGTCACGGCATTTGTTGGTGAAGACCATGCCGCGGCTATGGCGGCTTGTACTAGTGGGTGAGCACGCGCAGTACCGGCGTGTTAATATAGATCGGACCGCGGGAGCGGCGACTCATGAGTGTCCATTCAGCAATGCGACACGGATGAACATGAGTCCAGAACGATATCGGCGTGCGCTCCACCTCCGTGGTATGATACCACGCAAATATATTTCCTGCGTAAAAATACCGCAAGAAATGAGGTAATTGTTCTTTAACAATTTAATATGTATTGAAAATAGATAAGATAAATATCACCTGGTTTTTGTTAGATGAAATGTGCGGACCCAGCGCTGGATAATAGTGGATGTAATCAGACGACCACTTAGACGCAGTTCGTCCTCTCGGGCCCACCTCTGACTCCCTTTTTCTTCAGTTTCTTCAGGCAACAGCCAACACAGTGGTGCGGGAGGAGCCTGCGGCCACAGCAGAGGCTGAGCTCTCAACGGCGCATGACGGGGCAGTGGCCAATGGTGACCCGAGGTCCTAGCGTTGGGGAGCCGGCTTGAGGCGGGAGCCGGCGGGAGCTGTGGCGTGGAGCAGCCACCAAAGGAGACTCAGGCGAGGCGACGGCGGCTCAGGTGGGGCGACGGCGACTCAGGTACGTAGCCAGAGGAACGAGGCGACAACAGCGATTCGCACGCGCAACAACGTCGTGGGAGCAGCGGCTGGTCGAGGCACGTTTGAGGCGGAGGCTGGCATGGCGGGTGTGGCGGCGAGGTGAGGGTCGCGGTAGCCGGTAACCGGTAGCCGCGGGGGCGAGGCAGAGCGGATGTGTCGATGAGGTGGAGGCAGAGCAGAGCCGTCACGACGCAGCAAGAGAAGTGGCGGCCACGCCGGCCGAGGTACACACGGGCTGCGGATGCCAGCCGGCTAGGCAAAACAACATCAGCGAAAACATCCTGGCAGAGTCCGAGTCCACGTTCATGTCAGCTTCGGAGTCGAGATCGTGGTGTGCTAGTTTTTGTTTGGTCTTTCTCCCATGAATCCTCATGGATGTTGACTTTGTGGTCGCGAACTAAACCCTTGGGAGCCTGTCAACACGATGGCTCATGGACTTTTGGAGAACCAGAGTGTATTACAACGTCTTTGCTTTGTAGTTGAATCAACCTCATGTTCGTATTTATTTTGACAAAGGTCGCTGTAGCGGAAATTAATCTGGCTCGGACTGGCGGATCAACCGGTAACATGCGGCAGCGTGTACGGAACGCGCCCTGGTGGCCAGAAAACGCGGAACACAACCTGCATTGTCATCTTGGAAAATTGTACGACGACGGCTCGGATGACGATAACACGTCGACACAAACCAATTTTACTTGATCTCAAACCTTGTATATGCCGTTTGACTATTGGTCAACGATGTTATCTTCTGTGTCGGGTCTTTTTCATCCGCCACATAGCTAGCTTCTCGATCTCTATGGAGATCCCTTCAAGAACACAACACTACCGTGCGCAGGCCCCATGGTGGGCGCCAACTATCATGGATTTGTCATGCCAGATGTCCGGGTGAACGGACTTAGGTTCGGGGCGAAGAGATTCAAATCGAAGACCCGACGCATCACATTCTGATGAGCCAGCCCTTGGGGGCTCCACCCGCCGAAGCTTTATAAGGTATAAGGTATAAGACAGTTATAAGTCCCAGGTTGCTGTAGGCAAGACAACCCGGCACTTGGGGGCTACACAGTCCAATATATTATTGCAAAGCACCAAGTTATCATGGATAATCTCGGAGCTTGGGGCCTACAGGTAATATGGACATATCAAAAACTTTGAGGATAATTTTCAGGATGTTAATTATGGAGTTCAGTTGTTAGACCCGACGTCACCAACATTTATGACCCGACGTTATCAAAAGATCATAACCCGCCGGATTTTATATAAGCCGCCCTGCTTCAGAATAATGGAAGTCCAGTTTTACATCAGATGCATTTTCATCCCAATATTTTTATCAAGTCAGCTGTATTCTAGTTTTTTGACCCAGCATCATCAAGGATTATGACCCGGCGAAAATGACCCGCTAAGAGTATTGGAAGCCGACTCAATGGCATATGGGTATTCTATTCTCAATATTTTTCAAAGGACATTAACAAGCAAGATGATTATCAAAGACAACTATTTTCATATGCAGGAGCTTAGCATGAACGAATTCAAACTAATCTGGGGGCTAATGTCGGGGATATACCCCGCGGTATGACCCGGCCTGACGACTCACAAGAGACCCGGAAAAAGACATGACATTTTATTAATGACCCGACAGGCGGATCACAGGATGACCAGGCCCAAGACCCGGCGTGTAAGCCGGCGTCGGGCGACTCACAAGAGAAGGCTCAAAGAGAGAAAGACTCCCCGCCGAAGGTTACAAGACCCGGAATAGGATTCTAGAGAGGCTAGTCCTAATCCTACTCCTAGTAGGACTCTATTTGTAAGCCTACCCTCTCCACTTATATAAGAAGGGGTAGAGCACCCCTAGAGAGGGGGACACAAGTCCACAGGTTTAGACAACACAAGAGATTAGAGATAGAGAGATTAGAGGCTCTCATGATTAGAGGTAGCAAACAGCACCCTTGTAACCGAGAGATCTCCTTCATCATCAATACTAAACAAGCAAGACGTAGGCTTTTACCTCCATCGGAGGGGCCGAACCTGGGTAAAACTCCGCGTCTCTCGATTCCGACCAACCCCTTCAAGCCGCCGCATAGTTGCGCTTCGCCCCGAACCTAAGTCCGTTCACCCGGACATCTGCTGTGACAAATCCACGACACTCACCCACCCGTCAGCGCTTATCGCCTTCCGGTCCTCGTTAGAGGAAGGTCCAAACTCATCGCCGTCCCCAGCAGTGATATGATTATATATGTATGAGACACCCATGTTAGTTTCAGACTATTCTCATGTGTGAGGACTTATCTATGTATCAGACATCCTTCATGTATGTGTTACTATCTATGTATGAGTCATTATCTATGTAAGAGACTGATATGTTTTCAAGACACTTGTCTACTTAATATTAGTAGTACGACTCAACTAAACGGTACGAGATACATTTCCAAACAGACTACAATAGATAATTAAGATAGAAGTACATATGAATTAAATGGTACGACTTAACTAGAAAAATACATCCCACAAACTACATGAAGTCATCGTCGTCATCCTCCATTGATTCAGCACTCTTCCCCTTCAACGGTGCGGTAGTCTTGGACTTCAACTATGTGGGTCTCTTGGCCTTGGTGCTCGACATGAAGTCATCGTCGTCATCCTCCGTTGATGCAGCACTCTTCCCCTTCGACGGTCCGGTAGTCTTGCACTTCGATGATGTAGGTATCTTGGCCTTGGTGCTCGGCATGAAGAGGTCATCTTCATCCTCACTGTCTGCTGACCATAAATATGAATTATTTATGGCAATCCTGTGGTAAGCTTCCCCCTTATGCAGTTGCTTCTGCTATCTACCATGCAACCTGAGAAGTTCTTTTCGCATCTCCTCAAACGTCCTCGAAGACCAGCCACTCCTAGCTAATGAGTGAGCCAACTCATTTATTATGGTGTCACTACTGATGAGTTCCTCCCATGGAACTACTCTATCATCTATCTTGAAATTGGCGGCTAGACGGATAAGACGACCGAACATACCAGAGTGAAAACTACGGTCAAAAGGATAATGAGGATGAGACATCTCCATGAAAGGATGGCAGGACAGAAAGGCGTGAGAGAAAGGGGGGAAAGAAGGGCCTGCTCACCCACCTTACTACAGAGGGGGTTATATAGGTTCACAAGAGAAGATGGCGGGATAGAATGGCGGGAGAGAAAGGGGGGAAAGAAAATGGCGGGAGAGAATGGTGGGATGGTAGGAAGGGAAACAAAATGGCGGGAAAGAAGGGCGAGATAGTACGATCACTATGGCAGATGGCTGAAAATAACAACAAGCTTCTGATCAAGCTCTTTGAAGGTTATGAGCACCAAATTATTGACTTCAATAGATTATGCCCGAAGAAAATTACCTAAACCTTCCTTCTTGAACACCATTCTACCACCCAAGCCAATAAAGTAGGAACAAGGAATGCTCACAGATATATCATCATCTTTAGAATCCAAAGTAATTTCAAGAGTTAAAGAATTAGTCCTAGGAATTTTTTGGGGAACGTAGTAGTAAATCAAAAAAATTCCTACGTGTCACCAAGAACAATCTATGGAGAAACCAGCAATGAGCAAAGGGGGAGTGCATCTTCAGACCTTTGAAGATCGCAAAGCGGAAGCGTGTACAAGAACGCGGTTGGTGGAGTCATACTCACAGCGATTCAGATCATGGTGGATTCCGATCTAAGCGCCGAACAATGGCGCCTCCGCGTTCAACACATGTGCAGCCCGGTGAAATCTCCTACGCCTTGATCCAACAAGGAGGAAGGAGAGGTTGAGGGAGAGCTCCAGCCGCACGAAGGCGTGGGGACGGTGGAGTTGCGTGGTACTCTGGCAGGGTTTCGCCAAGCGCTATGGAGGACGAGGAGGAGGAGAGGTAGGGCTGCACCGAGAGGGAGAGAGACTTGTGTGTTGCAGCCCCCCAAAACCCTCACTACACATAGGAGGAGGGGAGGAGGGTACGCCCCCTCTAGGGTTCCCACCCTAGAGGGTGCGACAGCCCTAGATGGGAGGGCCGACGGCCAAGGTGGGAGGAGGGGCGGCGCCCTAGGGTGGGCCTTGGGCCCCTCCACGCCTAGGGTTTGCCTCCCTCCACCCTTGCTGCGCCTTGGGCTGAGGTGGGAGGCGCAGGGGGCTGGTTCCCTCCCACTTTTGGCCCATGTAGCCTCCCGGGGCCGGTGGGCCCTCCCGGTGGACCCCCGGAACCCTTCCGGTGGTCTCGGTACGTTACCGGTGACGCCCGTAACACTTCCGGTGACCAAATCCTCACTTCCTATATATGGATGTTTACCTCTGAACCATTCCGGAACTCCTCGTGATGTCCGGGATCTCATCCGGGACTCCAAACAACCTTCGGTAACCACGTACAAAATTTCCCTATAACCCTAGCGTCATCGAACCTTAAGTGTGTAGACCCTACGGGTTCGGGAGGCATGTAGACATGACCGAGACACCTCTCCGGTCAATAACCAACAGCAGGATCTGGATAACCATGTTGGCTCCCACATGCTCCACGATGATCTCATCGGATGAACCACGATGTCGAGGATTCAATCAATCCCGTATACAATTCCCTTTGTCTATCGGTATGACACTTGCCCGAGATTCGATCGTCGATATCCCTATACCTTGTTCAATCTCCTTACCGGCAAGTCTCTCTACTCGTTCCGTAACACATCATCCCGTGGCTAACTCCTTAGTCACACTGAGCTCATTATGATGACGCCTTACCGACTGGGCCCAGAGATACCTCTCCGTCACACGGAGTGACAAATCCCAGTCTCGATTCGTGCCAACCCAACAGATACTTTCGAGGATACCCATAGTGTGCCTTAATAGCCACCCAGTTACATTGTGATGTTTGGCACACCCAAAGTATTCCTACGGTATCCGGGAGTTGCACAATCTCATGGTCTAAGGAAATGATACTTGACATAAGAAAAGCTTTAGCAGACAAACTACATGATCTTGTGCTATGCTTAGGATTGGGTCTTGTCCATCACATCATTCTCCTAATGATGTGATCCCGTTATCAATGGCATTTAATGTCCATAGTCATGAAACCATGACCATCTATTGATCAATGAGCTAGCCAACTAGAGGCTCACTAGGGACATGTTGTGGTCTATGTATTCACACATGTATTACGGTTTCCGGTTAATACAATTATAGCATGAACAATAGACAATTATCATGAACAAGGAAATATAATAATCACTTTATTATTGCCTCTAGGGCATATTTCCAACAGTCTCCCACTTGCACTAGAGTCAATAATCTAGTTACATTGTGATGTATCGAACACCCATAGAGTTCTGGTGTTGATCATGTTTTGCTCGTGAGAGAGGTTTAGTCAAAGGATATGCGACATTCAAATCCGTATTTACTTTACAAGTGTCTATATCTCCAGCATGGACATATCCACAAATGGAGTTGAAGTGGCGCTTGATGTGTCTTGTCTTCTTGTGAAACCTGGGCTCCTTCGCAAGGGCAATAGCTCCAGTGTTGTCACAGAGTAGAGTCATCGGGACCAACACATTGGGGAATCACTCCTAGGTCGGTGATGAACTCCTTCATCCAGACTCCTTACTGTGCTTCTTCCGAAGAAGCTATGTACTCCGCTTCACATGTAGATGCTGCCACGACGCTTTGCTTGCTACTGCACCAGCTGACTGCCCCTCCGTTCAAAATATACACGTGTCCGGTTTGTGACTAGGAGTCATCCGGATCTGTGTCGAAGCTAGCACCGACGTAACCCTTTACGACGAGCTCTTCGGCACCTCCATATACGAGAAACATGTCCTTGGTCCTTTTTAGGTACTTCAGGATATTCTTGACCGTTGTCCAGTGTTCCGCTCCGGGATCAGTTTGGTACCTCCCTAACAAACTTATGGCATGGTTCACATCAGGTCTGGTACACAACATGGCATACATAACAGAGCCTATGGCTGAAGCATAGGGGATGACACTCATCTTTTCTCTATCCTCTGTCGTGGTCGGGCATTGAGTCGTACTCAATCTCACACCCTATAAACCAGGCAAGAACCCCTTCTTGGACTGATCCATATTGAACTTCTTCAATATCTTGTCAAGGTATGTGCTTTTTGAAAGACCTATGAGGCGTCTAGATCTATCTCTATAGATCTTGATGCCTAATATGTAAGCAACTTCTCCAAGGTCCTTCATTGAAAAACACTTATTCAAGTAGGCATTTATGCTTTCCAAAAGCTCTATATCATTTCCCATCAACAATATGTCATCCACATATAATATGAGAAATGCTACAGAGCTCCCACTCACTTTCTTGTAAATGTAGTGTTCTACATAAACTTGTATAAATCCAAACGCTTTAATCACCTCATTAAAGCGAATGTTCCAACTCCGAGATGCTTGCACCAGCCCATAGATGGAGCGCTGAAGCTTGCATACTTTGTTAGCATCTTTAGGATCGACAAAACCTTCCGGCTGCATCATATACAGTTCTTCCTTAAGGAAACCATTAAGGAATGCCATTTTGACATCCATTTGCCAGATCTCATAACCATAAAATGCGGCAATTGCTAACATGATTCGGACGGACTTCAGCATCGCTACGGGTGAGAAAGTCTCATCGTAGTCAACTCCTTGAACTTGTCGGTAACCCTTAGCGACAAGCCGAGCCTTATAGAGGGTCACATTACCATCTGCGTCAGTCTTCTTCTTAAAGATCCATTTATTTTCTATGGCTCGCCGATCATCGGGCAAGTCCACCAAATTTCATACTTTGTTCTCATACATGGATCCTATCTCGGATTTCATGGATTCAAGCCATTTGTTGGAATCCAGGCCCACCATCGCTTCTTCATAGTTCAAAGGTTCACCGTTGTCCAACAACATGATCTCCAGGACAGGGTTGCCGCACCACTCTGGTGCGGAACGTGTCCTAGTGGACCTTCGACGTTCAATAGTAACTTGACCTAAAGTTTCATGATCATCATCATTAACTTCCTCTCCAGCCGGTGTAGGCTCCACAGAAACAACTTCCTGTGTTGCGCTACTCTCCGGTTCAAGTGGAGGTACAATTACCTCATCAAGTTCTATTTTCCACCCACTTACTTCTTTCGAGAGAAACTCTTTCTCGAGAAAGGATCCATTCTTGGCAACAAAGACTTTGCCTTCGGATCTAAGGTAGAATGTATACCCAATAGTCTCTTTGGGATATCCTATGAAGACGCACTTTTCCGCTTTGGGTTCGAGCTTCTCAGGTTGAAGTTTCTTCATATAAGCATCGCATCCCCAAAATTTTAGAAACGACAGCTTAGGTTTCTTTCCAAACCATAATTCATACGGTGTCGTCTCAACGGACTTTGATGGTGCCCTATTTAAAGTGAATGCGGTAGTCTCTAATGCATATCCCCAAAATGATAGCGGTAAGTCGGTAAGAGACATCATAGATCCCACCATATCCAATAGAGTGCGATTACGATGTTCAGACACCATTTCGCTGAGGTGTGCCAGGCGGCATGAGTTGTGAAACAATTCCACATTTCCTTAGGTGCGTGCCAAAGTCGTGACTTAAATATTCTCCGCCACGATCAAATCGTAGGCACTTTATTTTCCTATCACGTTGATTCTCTACCTCACTCTTAAATTCCTTGAACCTTTCAAAGGTTTCAGACTTGTGTTTCATTAAGTAGACATACCCATATCTGCTCAAGTCGTCAGTGAGAGTGAGAACATAACGGTAGCCACCGCGAGCCTCAACGCTCATTGGACCGCATACATCGATATGTATTATCTCCAACAAGTCATTTGCTCGCTCCATTGTTCCAGAGAATGGAATCTTGGTCATCTGGCCCATGAGGCATGGTTTGCACGTGTCAAATGATTCGAAATCAAGAGACTCCAAAAGTCCATCAGCATGGAGCTTCTTCATGCGTTGGACACCAATATGACCAAGGTGGCAGTGCCACATGTAAGTGGGACTATCGTTATCAACCTTACACTTTTTGGTACTCACACTAGTGACATGTGTAACATCACGTTCGAGATTCATCAAAAACAAACCATTGACCAGCGGAGCATGAACATAAAACATTTCTCTCATATAAATAGAACAACCATTATTCTCAGATTTAAATGAGTAGCCATCTCGCATCAAGCGAGATCCAGATACAATGTTCATGCTCAAAGCTGGTATTAAATAACAATTATTGAGGTTTAAAACTAATCCCGAAGGTAGATGTAGAGGTAGCATGCCGACGGCGATCACATCGACCTTGGAACCATTCCCGACGCGCATCGTCACCTCGTCCTTTGCCAGCCTCCGCTTATTCCGCAGCTCCTGCTTGGAGTTACAAATGTGAGCAACTGCACCGGTATCAAATACCTAGGAGCTACTACGAGCGCTGGTTAGGTACACATCAATAACAAGTATATCACATATACCTTTACGTTGTCAGCCTTCTTATCCGCTAAGTACTTGGGGCAGTTCCGCTTCCAGTGACTGGTACCCTTGCAATAAAAGCACTCACTCTCAGGCTTGGGTCCATTCTTGTTCTTCTTCCTGGCAACTTGCTTACCGGGTGCAGCAACTGCTTTGCCGTCCTTCTTGAAGTTCTTCTTACCCTTTCCTTTCTTGAAACTAGTGGTCTTAATGACCATCAAACTTGATGCTCCTTTTTGATCTTGACGTCCGCTGATTTCAGCATCGAGTACAACTCAGGAATGGACTTCTCCATCCCTTGCATATTGTAGTTCATCACAAAGCTCTTGTATCTAGATGGAAGCGATTGAGGATTCTATCAATAACTGAGTCATCCGGAAGATTAACTCCTAGCTGAGACATGCGGTTGTGCAACCCAGACATTTTGAGTATGTGCTCACTAACATAACTATTTTCCTCCATCTTACAACTGAAGAACTTGTTGGAGACGTCAGATCTCTCGACCCGGGCATGAGCTTGGAAAACCATTCTCAGCTCTTGGAACATCTCATATGCTCTGTGTTGCTCAAAACGCTTTTGGAGCCCCAGTTCTAAGCTGTAAAGCATGCCGCACTGAACCACAGAGTAATCATCACTACGTGACTGCCAGACGTTCACAACATCTTGAGTTGTTGGGAAAACGGGTGCGTCACCTAGCGGTGCATCAAGGACATATAATTTCTTGGAAGCTATGAGGATGATCCTCAAGCTATGGACCCAGTCCGTATAGTTGCTTCCATCGTCTTTCAGCTTGGCTTTCTCTAGGAACGCGTTGAAGTTGAGGGCAACATTAGCGTGGGCCATTGGATCTACAAGATAAATTGTAAAGACATTTTTAGACTAAGTTCATGATAATTAAGTTCACATAATCAAGTTATTTAATGAACTCCCACTTAGATAGACATCTCTCTAGTCATCCAAGTGACACATGATCCACGTCAACTAGCCCATGTCCGATCATCACGTGAGACGGACTAGTCATCAATGGTGAACATCTCCATGTTGATCGTATCTTCTATACGACTCATGTTTGACCTTTTGGTCTCCCGTGCTCCGAGGCCATGTCTGTACATGCTAGGCTCGTCAAGTCAACCTAAGTGTATTGCGTGTGTAAATCTGGCTTACACCCGCCGTATGCGAACGTTAGAACCTATCACACCCCATCATCACGTGATGCTTCGGAACAACGAACCTTAGCAACGGTGCATAGTTAGGGGGAACACATTTCTTGAAATTTTAGTGAGAGATCATCTTATTTAAGCTACCGCCGTTCTAAGCAAATAAGATGTAAAACATGATAAACATCACATGCAATCATATAGTGACATGATATGGCCAATATCATCTTGCTCCTTTGATCTCCATCTTTGGGGCACCATGATCATCATTGTCATCGGCACGACACCATGATGTCCATCATCATGTCTTCATGAAGTTGTCTCGCCAACTATTACTTCTACTACTATGGCTAACGGTTAGCAATAAAGTAAAGTAATTACATGGCGTTTGTGATTGACATGCAGGTCATACAACAAATTAAGACAACTCCTATGGCTCCTGCCGGTTGTCATACTCATCTACATGCAAGTCGTGAATCCTATTACAAGAACATGATCAATCTCATACATCACATATATCATATCACATCCTTTGGCCATATCACATCACACGGCATATGCTGCAAAAACAAGTTAGACGTCCTCTAATTGTTGTTGCAAGTTTCTACGTGGCTGCTATAGGTTTCTAGCAAGAACGTTTCTTACCTATGCAAAAACCACAACGTGATATGCCAATTTCTATTTACCCTTCATAAGGACCCTTTTCATCGAATCCGATCCGACTAGAGTGGGAGAGACAGACACCCGCTAGCCACTTTATGCAACAAGTGCATGTCAGGCGGTGGAACCAGACTCACGTAAGCGTACGTGTAAAGTCAGTCTGGGCCGCTTCATCCCACAATGCCGCTGAATCAAGATAAGACTAGTAACGGCAAGCAAATTGACAAAATCGACGCCCACAACAACTTGTGTTCTACTCGTGCATAGATTCTACCCATACACCTAGCTCTAATACCACTTTTGGGGAACGTAGTAGTAAATAAAAAAAATTCTATGTGTCACCAAGATTAATCTATGGAGAAACCATCAACGAGCAAAGGGGGAGTGCATCTCCATACCTTTGAAGATCGCAAAGCGGAAGCTTTACAAGAACACTATTGGTGGAGTCGTACTCGCAACGATTCAGATCGCCATGGAGTCCGATCTAAGCGCCGAACAACGGCGCCTCCGCGTTAACCACACGTGCAGCCTGGTGACGTCTCCTATGCCTTGATCCAGCAAGGAGGAAGGAAAGGTTGAGGGAGAGCTCTGGCAGCATGACGGCGTGGTGACGGTGGAGCTGCGTGGTACTCCGGCAGGGCTTTGCCAAGCGCTATGAAGGACGAGGAGGAGGAGAGGTAGGGCTGCGCCGAGAGGGAGAGAGACTTGTGTGTTGCAGCCCCCCAAATCCCTCACTATATGTAGGAGGAGGGGAGGAGGGTGTAGCAGCCCTAGATGGGAGGGCCGGCAGCTAAGGTGGGAGGAGGGGCGGCGCCCTAGGGTGGGCCATGGCCCCCTTCACGCCTAGGGTTTGACCCCTCCACCCTTGCTGTGCCTTGGGCTGAGGTGGGAGGCGCACCAGCCCACCTAGGGGCTGGTTCCCTCCCACTCTTGGCCCATGTAGCCTCCCGGGCCGGTGGCCCCTCCCGGTGGACCCTTGGAACCCTTCCGGTGGTCCCGGTACGTTATCGGTGACGCCCGAAACACTTCCAGTGACCAAATCCTCACTTCCTATATATGAATATTTACCTCCGAACCATTTCGGAACTCCTCGTGATGTCCGGGATCTCATCCGGGACTCCGAAAAACCTTCGGTAACCACATACACAATTGCCCTATAACCCTAGCGTCATCGAACCTTAAGTGTGTAGGCCCTACGGGTTCGGGAGGCATGTAGACATGACCGAGACACCTCTCCGGTCAATAACCAACAGAAGGATCTGCATACCCATGTTGGCTCTCACATGCTCCACGGTGATCTTATCGGATGAACCACGATGTCGGGGATTCAATCAATCCCGTATACAATTCCCTTTGTCTACCGGTATGACACTTGCCCGAGATTCGATCGTCGGTATCCCTATACCTTGTTCAATCTTATTAACGGCAAGTCTTTTTACTCATTCTGTAACACATCATCCCGTGGCTAACTCCTTAGTCACACCGAGCTCATTATGATGATGTCTTACCGAGTGGGCCCAGAGATACCTCTCTGTCACACGGAGTGACAAATCGTAGTCTCGATTCGTGCCAACCCAACAAATACTTTCGGGGATACCCGTAGTGTACCTTTATAGCCACCCAGTTACGTTGTGACGTTTGGCACACCCAAAGTATTTCTACGGTATCCGGGAGTTGCACAATCTCATGGTCTAAGGAAACGATACTTGACATTAGAAAAGCTTTAGCGGACGAACTACACGATCTTGTGCTATTCTTAGGATTGGGTCTTGTCCATCACATCATTGTCCTAATGATGTGATCCCGTTATCAAGGACATCCAATGTCCATGGTCATGAAACCGTGACCATCTATTGATCAACGGGCTAGCCAACTAGAGGCTCACTAGGGACATGTTGTGGTCTATGTATTCACACATGTATTACGGTTTCCGATTAATACATTTATAGCATGAACAATAGAAAATTATCATGAACAAGGAAATATAATAATCACTTTATTATTGCCTCCAGGGCATATTTCCAACAGAAATGACAAAAAATCCTTCAAACTCCTCACAACCATGCTCGGAATAACCTAACAAAAAACATCAAGTTATATGATATCCAGCTTACAAATTTAAAACTGTATACTAGATCAAAGAACAAATAAATAAACAGTAGACAAAAACAAAGCTCACCATATGTTGAGAAATAACATCCATGGAATCAATCCTATGAACAAAAGGAGTACACAATATGTAGTTTTCATCAAAGAGCTATCGCGACATCACATACATTTGCTGATAATTCAGACTGACGCCACGACTATAAAAACAACTATCAACAAGTTCCCTCCGAGTTTCACTCAGATACTCAAGAGCTACAAAAAAATAATTTCACAAATTGAGCAGAACAGCAAAACGTATAAGCTGAAACAAAACTTAAAATTAGTCAAACGAAAAACTTACCAACACAGGGTAAAGGGAACAACATAACACCATCCCGATGAAAATCAACACCAATCATAGTTCCATAGTGCTCAAGCCTAACAGTCATCATGTCACTATGACGGAGACCATAATCATTCACAAGTTCCTCACAGGAGACCATGGAATTTACTGCTCACCCGACCATGTCTAAACAGAACATGGTATAAGTTACCCTCACTGTTGTGAAGAGCAAGATCAATATCTGTGTCACCCCTCCGAATAGCTAAAGCTCTGCACTCCTCAATGTACCGAGCAATATGTGATATAACACTGCACGGAACATACTACAACAAGAATGGAAGCAAACATCATAATCATATAAACAAAGGCATTAGAATACATTACAACCGAAACATCATCAACCATATGCCACAATAAGATAAACAAGATATAGAATCTTACAACACGCCTTGAACATCGACGTCCAGCACCATAGTGAAGACAGACGCACACGAATCAAAGGAAGAACAAGGGCCACCTGGAGCTCGACAAAAGGGGCAATCCATTACCTGCAAAGAAACGGTGACAAAAAAAACTCACTACACTTGCCTGCTCACCCACCTTGCTGCAGAGGGGTTTTTATAGGGTCAGAAGAAGAGAAGATGGCGGGAAAGAATGGAGGGAAAGAAGAGCAGGAAAGAAACTGGCAGGAAAGAAGGGCGGGAAGGAAGGGCAGGAAAGATGGATGGGAAAGAAAATGCACTCTTCGGCCCGAAAAAGACTCTTCGGCCAACGAAAGACCAAAATGTCTCACATGCAACTTCGGTCAGGCACTGACGTAAAGTGCACAGCAGGTCTTAGGCCAACAGGTGACCAAAGAGTACCTCTTCGGCCAATGGATGACCGAAGAGTCCCTCTTCGGCCAACGTATGACCAAAGAGTAGCTCTTCGGCCAACGGCTGACCGACCCGGTGCTATTTTTGCAAAGAATGTATTCGTACTGCTACTTTTCAAATTTGCTATAAAAAAGAAGCTAGTTTTTTAAAAAAATTGACATTCTATGGTCACCGCTCCAATATTAGACGATTGCAGAGAGTTATTGCATGAATTTGGAAAGGTTATTGTTGAGCATTGTAATAGAAAGTCTAATGTAGTGGCTCATGAGCTAGCCGAGTGGTAGCGTACGAACAATCCAATTGTGTGGACGGACATACCTCCAAGTTTCATTGGCAAGTTTTTAGCAGATGATGTAAGTATTATTTGAAGCTTAATAAAGCTAGCCATGAAGGCCTTTCCATAAAAAACGGTCGGCTTCATGGGCATGCCATCCTTAATCAGCTAGTGCTGGAGTACAACATTGATAGCTTCTTTTCCTGGTTACCTTTTGATTTCCATTTCTTGGAGGCTAACAGGCTGCCCAATGACCCAATCCACACTAGGCAAGTAGGCATTCATCATGTCGCCTTGCCTCCTTGCCCACGGCCACAAGTAGGCATTCATCATCTCACGAGATCACTGTCAGATCCCAGTTAGGATCGGAGACACAGAATAGAGAAATAGCATGAACTGGAACTGAATTTAACTCCCAATCACGGAGACTCAACTATGAATTTGGGGTTTCTACGGTAGGAACTAGATAAGGTAGGCTTCAGTAGTTTTGAGGATACAATTATTGAATGCCCCTCGGCGACGCGCACGCAGGCGCCTTATAGCCCAACGCCGAGCTGGAAAGTGAGGTGACAAAGAAAGGTAAAAAAAGGGACAGCGGTAAGGTAACTGAACCCACACACTACAATTAACTGAATTTAATGACGGTGTCGAACAGAGGGTTCAGGTTGTTGACAATACTTCCCCCTGAAGAGCATACTTGTCCTCAAGTGCGATTGTTAGGGAACCAGCTCTTAATTGTGTTTGCGAAGAATGCTGGAAAAACTCATTTCATGAAATTTGCGTCCTCCCAAGTTGCTTCGCTAGGCTTGAGGTTCTCCCATTCGATTAGCCACTGCGTGACCAGGACACCGTTGCGCGGCAGGGAGCGTCTCTCCAGAACTACAAGGGGTTCTATTTTGATTTTTCCATCAGGTCCAACTAGCGATAGGTTGGCCGAAGGAATTGCATGGGTGCCCAGGTGCTTTTTAAGTTGACTCACATGGAAAACAGGATGATTGCCCACATTGTGTGGTAACTAGAGCTTGTAAGCCACATGGCCGATCTTTTCCAAAATTCTGTATGGTCCATAAAACTTGGTGGTGAGTTTAACTTCTTGCCTGAGACCAAAAGCATCCATCCGGTAAGGTTGCATGCGTAAGTAGACCATGTCCCCCACTTCAAAGTTCCGCTCGAGTCATTTTCGATCAGCATACTTCTTCATCCTGCCTTGAGCTTGGGCCAGATTGGTCTTGAGCTAGGATAGTATGTCTTGTTTTCAGCTAGAAAATCCCTTGCATTACTGTCAACAGGTCCTGGTATGGCCACTTCACTTATCAGGGGAGGTGGGTAGCCATAGAGGGCTTGGAAGGGTGTAAAGTTTGTAGCTATGTGGTATGTTGTATTATACCACCACTCAGCTAGTGGCAGCCATGCACACCACTTCTTTGGTTCTTGAAATGCCATGCACTTGAGGTAATTCTCAAGACATTGATTCACTCGTTCCGTCTAGACATCACTCTGAGGGTGGTAAGCTGTGCTGAGTCTTAATTCGACTTTCATGGCCTTGAAAATTCCTTGCCACATGTTGCTTGTGAAGATCCTATATCTATTTGTCACAATGCTTATGGGGGACATGTAATTTGAATACATGGTCAATGAATGCTTGAGCAACTATATGAACAGTGTAGGGGTTGTGAAGGGGAATGAAGTGGCCATATTTGGTGTACCTATCCACCACCACGAGGATTACCTCTCTTCCATTTGATTTTGGGAGGCCTTCAATAAAATCCATAGTGAGGTGTGTCCAAGCCCTGTCTAGGAGGGGTAATGGATCTAGCAATCCAGGATAATGGCAATGTTCAGCCTTTGCCCTTTGACAAACAACACATTCGGTTATAAACTTTTCTACACCTTTTTTCATTCCAAGCGAGTAAAAGAGTCTTTTTATTCTTTGGTAATTGGCAACAATCCCAGAGTGTCCTCCTACAACAGATGCATGGAGTGACTCAATCAGTTGCTGTCTTAATTCCACATCATTTCCAATGCATATTCTCCCCTTATATCTTAACACTCCTGCCTTGAGAGTGTAATGCTTTTCTGCATCTGGCTTGATCAGTAGTTTCTGCAAGAGGTCTTGGCAATGAGGATCCTGTAGGTAATTGGACTCCACAGATTCAATCCATGTGGGAGTTACCACCGTTATTGCCATGATGGTTTGATCTCTTCTGCTCAGAGCATCAGCAACCCTGTTGTCTTTCCCCTTTTTATATTCAATGTTGTAGTTGAACTCTAGGAGCTTGAATAGTAATTTATGTTGAACACCTTCAGATACTTTTTTTTCAGTAATGAACTTCAAGCTTTTCTGGTCAGTTCTGATAAGGAGCTCATTGCCAACAAAATAGTGTCTCCGTTTCTTGAGGGCCTCTAGAATCGCCAGGGCTTCTTTTTCGTAGGTGGAGAGTGCTGCAGATCTGGGCCCTATGGATTTGCTATAGTAAGCAAGAGGCCTTCCCTGATGCATGAGTACAACTTCCAACCCTGTTCCACTAGCATCAGTCTCTAGTGTGAAGGGGAGGGCAAAGTTTGGTAGTGCCAAAACAGGGGTAGTTGTGAGACTTTGCTTGAGTTGGTTAAAAGCTTTAGTTTGTTCCTCAGTCCAATGAAAGGCCTCTTTCTTGAGAAAATCATGAAGTGGTCTGCATATGATCCATAAGACTGCACAAATCTCCTACAATAGCCTGTGAGGCCAAGGAAACTTCTCAATTAAGTAATGTTGCATGGGATAGGCCAATGAGCTACAACTTCAATCTTCTGTGGGGTCTCTTTGCAGGCATTTTCCAGAAATTATATGTCCCAAGTATTCCACCTGGGGAGCGGCAAAGATGCACTTACTGAATTTTGCATATAATTGTTGTGCCCTGAGTGTTTGCAACACCAGTCTCAAGTGTTCCAAGTGTGCTGCCAAACTCCTGCTGTATATTAAGATATCATCAAAGAAGACAGAACGAATTTCCTGAGATATTTGGCAAGGACCTTGTTCATGAGTGATTGAAATATGGTGGTGCATTAGTGAGACCAAAAGGCATGATTAGGTACTCAAAATGTCCAAAGTAGGCTCTCAATGTTGTTTTGTGCACATCTTCAACCTTCATCCTCACTTGGTGGTAGCCAGCTCTCAGGTCAAGCTTTGTGAAATATTCTGCTCCATTTAGTTCATCAAATAGGTCCTCTATTACAGGGATGGGAAAATTGTTTTTGCCTGTTTGGGCATTCAGTTTCCTGTAGTCGATGCAGAGTCTCCAACTTCCATCTTTATTTTTGACTAGGATGGCAGGTGTTGCATATGGGTTCTCACTTGGTCTTAAATAGAAGTATCCAGTAGCCCTTGAATCTGCTTTTCCATTTCAGCTTTTTGCTGGTGGGGCACTCTGTAAGGCCTAACTGTTGGTGGTTCAGTGCCCACTTTTAGGGGGATAGCATGATCACATTCCCTAGTAGGTGGCATGCCTTTAGACTCTTGGAAAACATCCTTGTACTTAGTTAGGAGGTCTTCTATTTCCTTGCAAGGTTGGGCAGTTTTAGATTTCTCTAGAGAGACAGGAAAGAGGCAGTAACCTGAAGCTCCAATAGCGGATAATTTTTCCATTTGATGTACTGTGATTAGTGGCACTTGTTACTTTTTGTTATTGTCCCTAAGTGTCACCTTTGTTTTCCCCTGTAAAATCATTTCCATTTTCCTCTTAACAAAGTCCATAGTAATTGGACTATGAGTTTCAAGCCAGTCACAACCCAATATGATGTCATAGCCTTTAAGAGGAAGCACTTAAAATGAAGGGTTTTTTACATATGTGTCCCTAACTCGAACCCATTACTCATATTTGCCCCTAATTTCAAAGCCTGCTCAAATTTGCCCCTCCGCCGTTAGGTGCCCTTACAGAAATGCCCTTCTGCGCCGTTACCGTCCGATCAAAGGCGGTCAAAGGGCTTTGACCATCCTGAAAAAATAGCAAAAAAATTCTAAAAAATCGGAAATTTTGTGGGATCAAAGATACTAAGGTTCACAAGATGTGTGTAAATTTTCGTGTTGTTTGAACACTCCAGGAGATCGTGGCAAAGAAAAAACAGTAAATATGTACGCTTGTAAACAGTAAATTAAAAAAAATGCAAGAAAATTCAAAAAAATATGAAAAAAATGGCATCAAAGAGGCTCGGGTCTGCAAGTTGGGTGCAAATTTTTGTTGTGTTTGGACACTGTAGGATCTCGTGGAGAAAAAAAACAAAATTTGGCTCGGGAAAAACCTCTTAAAAAATGACTATTTTGTTATTTTTTTAATAGAGCTCCTCGCATGTCATTTGATCACAAAAACTTGCAAGCACCTTGTGCACCCAAGCCTCTTTGATGCCAGAAAGTTTCATATTTTTTTGAATTGTCTTGCTATTTTATTTCAAATTTTCTGTTCACAAGAGTATAGATTAACTATTTTCCTCGCCACGAGCTCCTAAAATGTACAAATAGCCCGAAAATTTGCACGCACCTTGCGGACATGTGTATTTTCGGTCTCAGAAAATTTTAGATTTTAGAATTTTTTTGCTATTTTTTTCAGGACGGTCAAACCTCTTTGACCGGACTGTAATGGAGCAAAAGGGCATTTCTATAAGGGCACCTAACGGCGGAGGGGCAAATTTGAGCAGGCTTTGAAATTAAGGGCATATATGAGTAGGTGGTTCGAGTTAGGGATAGAAATGCAAATGGCCCTTAAATGAATTACTGAATCTGTGTCCTTGGATCGTGTAGGGAGTGTTGACGACATGAGAACCAGCATGTAATGTACCTCCTCCTGCTACTTGTACTGTTTCCACTGCATTGTTGACAGTCTGACAAGTAGTTTTGACTGTGAAATTCATGTCTATGAACGTGTGAGAGCTGCCTGAATAGACCAAGGCTATCCCACATTTGCCGCCAATGTTGACCTTAAGGGAGAATGTGGCAGAAATTTTCTTCGTCCCTACAGCCTGAGAGGAAATGTGCATGCACTGTTCATCTTCGGTTGGAGTAGTTGCCAGTGTAGTGTTGTCTTCAGGTGGATCTTGTCCTTAAAAGTGTTCCTCAAGTGTTTCTTCTGCAGGCTCGTCTGTGGCCATGATGTTAAGTGTCTTTTATTGTGCACATTTGTGTCCGAAGAACCACTTGCCTCCACAATATCTGCAAGTTCTAGGCTCTCTGAACTTCTGTTCAGGTTTAACTGTCTTGTCATCTCCTTCTCTCCTCGGTGGTATGTCATGTTGCTTGTATTTGTTGGGAAATTTAGTAGAGCTAGGTGTCCTCACATACCCATTAGTGGGTGTATATCTTTTCTGGTTTGCCTTGGCTTGAACTCCCATTTCCATGTCTCTGGCATTTTCTACTACATCATACAGTGTGGCTGGTTTCAAAGGCTTTAGGTAGTGTTTGATTTCATGTCTTAGACCATTGATGTAACACTTCACATAGTACCCTTCAGCTGCTCCAGGGTTTTCTTGTTTGTATGCAGCCATTCTTTCCTCAAATTTATCAGTGTATGCAGCAACTGAGTCAACTCCCTATTTGAAGGAGTTAAAATTTTCTACTACTTCATAGGAATTGTCCCGAGAGAATCTTTTAACCACAGCAGAACAAAATTGCTCCTAGGTTAATTTTTCTTGTAAAATTCCAGAATTTCTAAGCCAAGTATCTGCTTTGCCGGTCAGATACATTTGGGAATAGTCCCACTTTGCTTCTTCAGGTACATACACCATACAGAAAATTTTCTCGATAGTTCTCAGCCATTCCATGGGATTTGTTCCATCAAAAGTGGGGAATGTTATATTTGGAGCTCTGGCAATTGATCTGTAAAACTGAGTATCTCTGTCTTGTTCTCTGTAGTTATTTGTGTATCTTGGGTGGTGTGGAGCATGACGGTGTTGTTGACGTTGCTGTTGTCCTGGAGGGCCTGGCCCTTGTCCATGTTGCAGGCCCGGTAGATGGTGTTGTGGTTGAGGTTGTGTTGGGAGGTAGTTAAGTTGTTGCTGTTGTTCTGGTGGTGGCTGAAACAGCTTGTTGGAAATACTCCCTAGAGGCAATAATAAAATGGTTATTATTATATTTCCTTGTTCATGATAATTGTCTATTGTTCATGCTATAATTGTGTTAAACGGAAACCATAATGCATGTGTGAATACATAGACCACAACGTGTCCCTAGTGAGCCTCTAGTTGGCTAGCTCGTTGATCAATAGATGGTCACGGTTTCATGACCATGGACATTGGATGTCATTGATAACGGGATCACATCATTAGGAGAATGATGTGATGGACAAGACCCAATCCTAAGCATAGCACAAGATCGTGTAGTTCCTCTGCTAAAGCTTTTCCAATGTCAAGTATCATTTCCTTAGACCATGAGATTGTGCAACTCCCGGATACCGTAGGAATGCTTTGGGTGTGCCAAACGTCACAACGTAACTGGGTGGCTATAAAGGTGCACTACGGGTATCTCCGAAAGTGTCTGTTGGGTTGGCACGAATCGAGACTGGGATTTGTCACTCCGTATGACGGAGAGGTATCTCTGGGCCCACTCGGTAAGACATCATGTTAATGAGCTCAATGTGACTAAGGAGTTAGCCACAGGATGATGTGCTACGGAACGAGTAAAGAGACTTGTCGGTAACGAGATTGAACAAGGTATAGGGATACCGATGATCGAATCTTGGGAAAGTGTCATACCGGTAGACAAAGGGAATTGTTGTTGGAAATATGCCCTAGAGGCAATAATAAATTAGTTATTATCATATTTCCTTGTTCATGATAATCGTTTATTATCCATGCTATAATTGTATTGATCGGAGACTTAAATGCATGTGTGGATACATAAACAAAACCATGTCCCTAGTATGCCTCTAGTAGACTAGCTCGTTGATCAAAAGATGGTTAAGGTTTCCTAGCCATGGACATGAGATGTCATTTGATAACGGGATCACATCATTAGGAGAATGATGTGGTGGACAAGACCCAAACTACAAACATAGCATATGATCGTGTCAGTTTATTGCTACTGTTTTCTGCATGTCAAGTATATGTTCCTATGACCATGAGATCATGCAACTCACGGATATCGGAGGAGTACCTTGTGTGTATCAAACGTCGCAACGTAACTGGGTGACTATAAAGGTGCTCTACAGGTATCTCCGAGGGTGTCTGTTGAGTTGGCATGGATCGAGACTGGGATTTGTTACTCCGTGTGACGAAGAGGTATCTCAGGGCCCACTCGGTAATACAACATCACAATGAGCCTTGCAAGCAATGAGACTAATTGTTAGTTGCGGGATCTTGTATTACGGAACGAGTAAAGAGACTTTCCAGTAACGAGGTTGAACTAGGTATGGAGATACCGACGATCGAATCTCGGGCAAGTAACATACCGAAGAACAAAGGGAACATCGTACGGGATTAACTGAATCCTTGACATAGAGGTTCGACCGATAAAGATCTTCGTAGAATATGTAGGAACCAATGTGGACGTCCAGGTCCCGCCATTGGTTATTGACCGTAGAGGTGTCTCGGTCATGTCTACATAGTTCTCGAACCCGCAGGGTCTGCACACTTAAGGTTCGGTGACGTTTCGGTAGTGTAGAGTTATGTATGGTGGTGACTGAAGTTTGTTCGGAGTCCCAGATGAGATCCCGGATGTCATGAGGAGCTTCAGAATGGTCCGGAGGTAAAGATTCATATATAGGAAGTCCTAGTTTGGTTTCCGGAAAAGTTTCGGGCTCATCGGTAGTGTACCGAGAGTGCCGGTAGTGTACCGGGAGTGCCGGTAGTGTACCGGGAGGCCTCCAGGAGGGGTATTTCGACCCCAAGAGGTCCATGGGCTGTGGGATAATAATAACCAGCCCTTTTTGGGCTGGAAAAACAGCCACAAAGGCCCATGGCGCAGGAGAGAAAGTCCTAAAGCAAAAATGGAAAATCAGCCAATAGGAGGCAATCCTACTCCAACTAGGATTGGAGGTGAAGTAGGATTGCTTCCCACCTCCTATTTCGGCCGACCCAAAGGCCTTGGATGCCTATCCTCTCCTCTCCTCCTATATATACTAGTGGATTGGGTGGTTTTTGGACAGAATTTCCGGCCACGTGCTACCCGTTCCACCGGTGCATAGTTTCTCCTCTAGATCGTAGTTCCGCAGTGCTTAGGTGAAGCCCTGCCGGAATTGCTCCACCACCATCACCGGAGCGCCATCACGCTGTCGGTGAACTCTCTCTCTCCTCTCCACTTCCTCTTGATGGATCAAGATGGTGGAGATCGTCATCAAGCTGCACGTGTGCTGAACGCGGAGGTGCCGTCCGTTCGGCGCTACATCGGAAGAACCGTGATCGAGATCGTGAGACGGTTCGTGATGAGATCGCGGGACGGATCATGATGAGTTCGCGGGACAGATCGTGATGAAGATCGTGAGACGGATCGTGATGAGATCGCGGGACGAATCGTGATGGGATCGCGGGACGGATCGTGATGAGATCGCGGGACGCTCGGCGATTTGGATCGCGAAGATGTTCGACTACACCAACCGCGTTTCTTAACGCTTCCCGCTTAGCGATCTACAAGGGTACGTAGATCCACTCTCCCTCTCGTAGATGCTCATCACCATGGATAGGTTTGCGTGTGCGTAGGAAATTTTTTGTTTCCCATGCGACGTTCCCGTGATCCAATCACGATCCGTCCCGCGAACTCATCACGATCTGTCCCGCGATCTCATCACGATCCGTCCCGTGAACTCATCATGAACGGTCTCGCGATCTTGTTCACGGTCCTTCCGATCTAGCGCCGAACGGACGGCACCTCCGCGTTCAGCACATGTACAGCTTGATGACGATCTCCACCGTCTTGATCCAGCAAGAAGGAGTGGAGAGGAAGAAGAGTTCTCCGGCAGCCTAACGGCGCTCCAGCGATGGTGGTGGAGCAATTCTGGCAGGGCTTCGCCTAAGCACTGCAGAAAACCGATCTAGAGGAGAAACTATGCACTAGAGGAACGGGTAGCACGTGGCTGAAAATTCTGTGCCAAAACCCTAAAATCCTCTAGTATATATAGGAGGAGAGGAGTAGGAGGCTTAGCTGCCAAAAAGCCAGCCCTTGGGTCGACCAAAGTGGGGAGGAGAGGAGGACTCCTCCTCCAATCCTAGTAGGACTAGGATTCCTCCTTTTTTTTGCCTTTTTCCACCTTTTTCCCTTCGGGATTTTTTCTCCCAGCCGCATGGGCCTATTGTGGTTGTTCCACCAGCCCACTAAGGGCTGGTTATTACTTTCCCACAGCCCATGAAGCCTCTTGGGTCGAAATACCCCTCCCGGAGGTCTCCCGGTACACTACCGGCACTCCCGGTACACTACCGATAAGCCCGGAACTTTTCCGGCGACCAAAACAGGACTTCCTATATATGAATCTTTACCTCCGGGCTGTTCCGGAGCTCCTCGTGACGTCCAGGATCTCATCCGGGACTCCGAACAAACTTCGGTCACCACCATACACAACTCTATACTACCGAAACGTCACCAAACCTTAAGTGTGCAGACCCTGCGGGTTCGAAAACTATGTAGACATGACCGAGACACCTCTACGGTCAATAACCAATGGCGGGACCTGGATGTCCACATTGGTTCCTACATATTCTACGAAGATCTTTATCGGTCGAACCTCTATGTCAAGGATTCAGTTAATCCCGTATGATGTTCCCTTTGTTCTTCGGTATGTTACTTGCCCGAGATTCGATCGTCGGTATCTCCATGCCTAGTTCAACCTCGTTACCGGCAAGTCTCTTTACTCATTCCGTAATACAAGATCCCGCAACTAACAATTAGTCACATTGCTTGCAAGGCTTATTGTGATGTTGTATTACCGAGTGGGCCCCGAGATACCTCCCCGTCACACGGAGTAACAAATCCCAGTCTCGATCCATGCCAACTCAACAGACACCATCGAAGATACCTGTAGAGCACCTTTATAGTCACCCAGTTACGTTGCGACGTTTGATACACACAAGGCACTCCTCCGATATTCGTGAGTTGCATGATCTCATGGTCATAGGAACATATACTTGACATGCAGAAAACAGTAGCAATAAACTGACATGATCATATGCTACGTTTGTAGTTTGGGTCTTTGTCCATCACATCATTCTCCTAATGATGTGATCCCGTTATCAAATGACATCTCATGTCCATGGCTAGGAAACCTTAACCATCTTTTGATCAACGAGCTAGTCTATTAGAGGCATACTAGGGACATGGTTTTGTCTATGTATCCACACATGCATCTAAGTCTCCGATCAACACAATTATAGCATGGATAATAAACGATTATCATGAACAAAGAAATATGATAATAACTAATTTATTATTGCCTCTAGGGCATATTTCCAACAGTTCGGAGTTCTGGATGAGATCCCGAACGTCACGAGGAGTTCCGGAATGGTCCGGAGACAAAGATTGATATATAGGAAGTGAGGATTTGTGTTGGGGAAAGTCGCATGGGAAACAAAAATTTCCTACGTTCACGCAAGACCTATCCATGGCGATGAGCATCTACGAGAGGGAGAGTGGATCTACGTACCCTTGTAGATCGCTAAGCGGGAATCGTTAAAAAACGCGGTTCATGTAGTCGAACGTCTTCGCGATCCAAATCGCCGAGCGTCCCACGATCCAATCATGATCCGTCCCGCAATCTGATCATGATCCATCCCGCGAACTCAATCACGATCCGTCCCACGAACTCAATCACGGTCCTTCCGATCTAGCGCCGAACGAACGACACCTTTGCGTTCAGCACACGTACAGCTTGATGATGATCTCCACCGTCTTGATCCAGCAAGAGAGAGCGGAGAGGAAGAAGAGTTCTCCGGCAGCATGACGGCGCTCCGGCAATGGTGGTGGAGCTATTTTGGAAGGGCTTCGCCTAAGCACTACAGAAATCCGATCTAGAGGAGAAACTATGCACTAGAGGAACGGGTAGCACGTGGCTGAAAATCTTGTGCCAAAACCCTAAAACCCTCTAGTATATATAGGAGAAGAGGAGGAGGAGGTTGGCTCCCAAGGAGTCAGCCCTTGGGTCGGCCGAACCAAGAGGGAGGAGTCCTCCTCCTCCACTCCTAGTAGGATTAGGACTCCTTCCTAATTTAGCCTTTTTGCCTTTTTCCACCTTTTTCCTTTTGGGCTTTTTCTTCCCAGCCGCATGGGCCCTTTGTGGGACTTCCTCCAGACCACTAAGAGCTGGTATTCATCCTCCCACAGCCCATGTAGCCTCTTGGGTCGAAATACCTCTCCTGATGGTCTCCCGGTACACTACCGGCACTTCCGGTACACTACCGATGAGCCCGAAACTTTTCCGGCGACCAAAATAGGACTTCCTATATATCAATCTTTACCTCCGGACCATTCCGGAGCTCCTCGTCACATCCAGGATCTCATCCGGTACTCCGAACAACCTTCGGTCACCATCATACATAACTCTATACTACCGAAACGTCACCAAACCTTAAGTGTGCAGACCCTGCGGGTTCGAGAACTATGTAGACATGACTGAGACACCTCTACGGGCAATAACAAATAGCAGGACTTGGATGTCCATATTGGTTCCAACATATTCTACGAAGATCTTTATCGGTCGAACCTCTATGTCAAGGATTCAGTTAATCCCGTATGATGTTCCCTTTGTTCTTCGGTATGTTACTTGCCCGAGATTCGATCGTCGGTATCTCCATACCTAGTTCAACCTCGTTACCGGCAAGTCTTTTTACTCATTCCGTAATACAAGATCCCGTGACTAACACTTAGTCACATTGCTTGCAAGGCTTATTGTGATGTTGTCTTACCGAGTGGGCCCTGAGATACCTCTCCGTCACACGGAGTAACAAATCTCAGTCTTGATCCATGCCAACCCAACAGACACCCTCAGAGATACCTGTAGAGCACCTTTATAGTCACCCAGTTATGTTGCAACGTTTGATACACACAAGGCACTCTTCCGGTGTCCGTGAGTTGCATGATCTCATGGTCATAGAAACATATACTTGACATGCAGAAAATAGTAGCAATAATCTGACACGATCATATGCTACGTTTGTAGTTTGGGTCTTGTCTATCACATCATTCTCCTAATGATGTGATCCCGTTATCAAATGACATCACATGTCAATGGCTAGGAAACCTTGACCATCTTTGATCAACGAGCTAGTTCACTAGAGGCATACTAGGGACAAAGTGTTGTCTATTTACCCACATATGTAATGTGTTTTTAATCAATACAATTATAGCATGGATAATAAACGATTATCATGAACAAGGAAATATAATAATAAACACTTTATTTATTGCCTCTAGGGCATATTTCCAATAATTTGGCCATCGGAAGTGCTTCGGGTATTACCGGTAAGGTACCGGGACCACCGGAAGGGTTTCGGGGGTCCACCAAGTGGGGCCACCAGCCCTAGAGGGCTGTGTGGGCCGAGAGTGAAAGGGACCAGCCCCAGAGTGGGCTGGTGCGCCCTCCACCCTGGCCAAAGGCACAGGAAAGGTGGGAGGGAGGGGAAACCCAAGACCCAGATGGGCCTAAGGCCCACTGGGGCTGCGCCCTCCCCCTCTCCCCTCTGTGGCTGCTGGCCAGAACCCATCTAGGGCTGCTGCACCACCCTAGGGTGGGAACCCTAGGGGTGGGCACCCTCCTCCCTCTCCTCCTATATATAGTGGGGGGGTTTGGGGGCTGCCAACACACGAGTTCCTCTCCTCTTGGCGCAGCCCTACTCCTCCCTCTCCTCGTTCTCCGTAGCGCTTGGAGAAGCCCTGCCGGAGACCACGCTGCTCCACTGTCACCACGCCGTCGTGTTGCCGAAGCTCTTCCCCAGCCTCTCCTTCCTCCTTGCTAGATCAAGGCGTAGGAGACGTCACCGGGTTATACGTGTGTTGAACGTGGAGGCGCCGTTGTTCGGCGCTGAGATCAGAGTCCACCGCGATCTGAATCGCTACGAGTACGACTCCATCAACCGCGTTCTTGTAACGCTTCCTCTTAGCGATCTTCAACGGTATGAAGATGCAATCTCTCCCTACTCATTGCTTGTTTCTCCATAGATAGATCTTGGTGATCGTAGGAAATTTTTTGATTTACTACTACGTCTCCCAACACAGCTGTGGTGGTACTTGTTGGTGATGTGGATAGTACTCCGGCTGCAAATAATCAGGTTGATTGTACCACTGTTGATGATAATCTTGATTTTGAAAGGCTTGCTGGTAAGGAGGTGGTTGTTGGGGTAGTGGTGGTCCTTGATACTGGCCGCACATCATGTTGTAGTTGTTCGCCTGACAGTAAGCAAAAGCATGTGGTTCCTCTGGATAGTAGCCTTGCAAGTGAGAGTTGTCCTGAGGATTGTAAACCAAAGCTTGCGGATCATCCGTCCAGCCAAATTGGGGTGATTATTCATGTCCCCTGCGTCGCCAGACTGGTGTTCCCCTGTTCAACAAGGGTGATGTGTTGGCCTGGTGTCTGGTGACTTGGTCAGGCTGCTGGGGAGGCGGTTGTTGCTGTTGTTGTTGTTGGGCGGGGGTTGAGGTTGTCCTGTTCCCGCCGCCGGTGTCATGAAGGCAGTCGGCTGTGGTGCGATGTTGAGCCTCTCCTCCATCCGTAGCATCACTTCTTCGAGGCGGGAAAGTTGCTTTTTTACCTCGGTGACTTCAGTGCGCACTCCCTCCATCTCTGTATGGAGTTCGTCGACCTTGCCATCCAGCTGTTCCATGTTGAGCTTGATTTCAGCAACTTCGGTTGCATCGGCCTTGTCGTCACTCTTTGATTTCGCCATGGATCGAGATCTGGCTCCGGAATTTTACCGCAAGGCAAGCCTTGGAACCCTGGCTAGATCTCGATGCCCTACCGCCACCAGCGCTCCACGCTGCCAAAAGCACACGGGCCGACCTTGGTCGCGGGATTTTACTACCATGAGAGGATCTCGCCGGCAACCGCACCTAGCTATCGACCTGTGCCCGAGCTGGTCTACCGCCGCCGTTCGCCTCCTTGACCTTACGTCGTCGCCACGCCGCCGAGGACCGATGACATCTGATACCAATTTGTCAGATCCCAGCTAGGATCGTAGACACAGAACAGAGAAATAACATGAACTGGAACTGAATTTAACTCCCAATCACGAAGACCCAACTATGAATTTAGGGTTTCTACGGTTGCAACTAGATAAGCTAGGCGTCGGTAGTTTTGAGGATACAATTATTGAATGCCCCTCAGCGACGCGCACGCAGGCGCCTTATAGCCCAACACCGAGCTGGAAAGTGAGGTGACAAAGAAGGTAAAAAAAAAGGACAGCGGTAAGGTAACTGAACCCACACTACAGTTAACTGAATTTACGACGGTGTCGTCGAACAGAGGGTTCAGGTTGCTGACAATCACACACTTTGTTTATAATTAAATAAAGCGGCGAGATTTACCTAAAAAAACTTGTACATGGCCTACCTCCTTTCGGCCGACCTTCGCTCCGTTGGCGTCGCGTCCCCGTTGTACGGCTCACGGAGCCGGCCGGGAGACGAGGAGTAGTACGCGCGACGTCTCCGTCGTCCATCCCGTCTCCTCATTTCTCCGTTTGATATTCCATTCCAGGGTGCATGTTCGTTCGGTTGGTCACCGCGTGGCGTGAGCGCTTTCGCCGCTATGCAACCGTTCCGCCGGCTGGCATCGTTGGCACTGGCATTGGAGCATTGCCCTACCGAATATCCGTATTCTATTACCATGCTCTTTATCCCTACCATCACATTACTGGCATTGCTTCCCCAAGGGCATGTACACCGCTCCGGTCTGGACCGATGCACCCATCTATCACATCGACATGCCCGGTGCCACCTCCTCCAAACAGACATTGATTCAGTGCCGTAAAAGCACGTGCCTTTGGATCATTGACATGTGGGCGAGTCATCTGTTAGGCCCACATGTCATGAACACAAAAACAGATGCTTTAAGGCACTGAAGCGCAGTCCCCTCCAAACCTATCGCCCACACAAGAGCTCATCAAGAGTGGCTTCATTTCATTTTGGTGAGGCGTCAAGCTTCGCCTTCTTATCGGTATCATGGGACATGTCTTAGTATAGATTTTCATGAAACTGACAGATGTGGAGAGATCATGGTGGCTGCGATCGAAGGTTGGTATTGACAGAGAGGGTACTGGTTGTGTTGAAAACAGTGCGGCACAAGTTCTTTTGGTGTATCGGGTGTTTGACGATTTGCAACAGCAGCCTTGGCAAGTGGGAGTGGCAACACAGGTGGAGTGCATTTCTTCATATAAACCTAAGGTCTCGCATTCATTGGTTGGACATGGCAATGGACTTGCTGAAGGAATTGTTTTAGAACTCAGACTTTCTTCAAATTCAATGCGAGCTGCGCGTTCGCACAGGGCCCCAGTTTGCTAATTTCCGTCCATGGGCCTATCAGTACAGCAAGAAACGGAGCATTTCGTTTTGGGCCTTTTTAGCCTAGTGCTCTCCTCGTGGACAGGTTGGCAAGGGCTCCTTCGGGAGCCTACAAACGATCACTCCCACGCGCCGCACGTGTCGTACTCTGAACGTTTTTTTCGATTTTATTTATTTTTATTTTTTTGCATGCGGTTTTGGTTTTTAGGTGTTTTTTTTTGGGTGTTCCCATTTTTCACAGGTCTTCCTTAGCTTTTGGACGGAAATAAAATTAAAAAAATGCGTAGAAAAACACGTTTTTTCTTTCGTAAGAGGCATGAATTTGTTTTCGCGAGAGACATAGATTTGCTTTCACAAGAGACATGGATTTGCTTTCATGGGAGACACGGCCATGCCTCTCGAAAACGAAAGAAAACATATTTTTTGTTTTTTCTTTCACGAGAGGCAAGGCCATGCCTCTCGAAAAAACAAAACATGTTTTTTGTTTTTTTTCCATGAAAAGCACAATTTTGCTTCCACGAGAGGCACGAGTTTGCTTGGCATGGTTCTGATAGATCACGAGGTCACATTATTGGTTTATTACTACATTTATTAGTTCTCCTTTCAAATTGATATTTGATATATTTCTATTTTTTTTTGTACAAAATGACATGTATCTAAAGTTATATCATCAAATGAGAACAAGCTTTGATTATACTATAATAAATTTTACAATTTAGGGCCTCATTCTGCATTCGCACCAAGGCCCTGAATTTCTGAAGACGGCCCTGAACAATGCCGCGGGGCGCTGGTCTATATTCTCCTTGCTGGTTGTTGCAGGCACAAAGCCCTTGTCCAGATCAGTGGCTGATGGTTATGCTCGTCCTCGAACTTGCTGGATCTCGTTGTCGCCGGAGACGGCAGCTGCAGAAAGGCCGGCCCTTGCCGCACCCGGTGTGGTCTCACCGAGGCTATGGCCTCTGACGCACGAGGGTGTCTCCCCAATGCTTTGCTTTCTCCTCAGGCGTTGGATTCTTCAAGATGCCGGCGATCGCCGATGCAGAGGCTCGAGCTGCGCTGCTGGTGCTTTGTGTAATTTCCTTTACTTCGGGAGCCTGTTTGTATATTCTGAAGACCGCGTGGCTCTCTCCGGTTCCTTCCTGTAATTTCCAGTAACGAGTTATTCCCACAAAAAAAATCTACTTTTTGACAAGTACTTATTTAAGAGGAAATGATACAGTTATAGCTTTCGCGGAAAATAGAACATATAATTTTGATAGCGATTTTTCTGACCGGAGTTTGTTTGCATATGTATAAAGATGGAACTTGCGAATTGAAGACAGCGGCAAGGTTAAAACGCAGTAGGGAGGAAAACAAGAATGCCTGAATGTGGAATAAACTAGCAATATGGCCAAAGGTGCTTACTCTTTTTTCCGTCGAGTGCGTTCCAACTCTTGCCTTATCTTCCCCAGTTGAGCCTGGTCCTCCAATCTTCGGCATTTGACAATAACCTGGATTAGTAAAATAGGCAGGAAAACAATAGTACTGAATGTGGATTAAACGAGCAATATGGTTGAAGGTGCTTACCCATATTTCGGTTTAATGAGTCCCAACTTCTCCTGGTTCTTCTCACACCAGTTGATCAATCTTTCACAATCGACAATATGCAGCTCATTGAGGTTTTCGAGTCTTTTTATGCTCCGCGGTAAAAATTCAAATGCATGGCATTTGTGGATGGAGAGTTTCTGAAGAGAGGTGAGGCATGTGAACCATTTTGCAAACTTTTTGATACGGTCGCACTCACTAAAATGCAATGACTGGAGGGAGGTCAGGTGCCTCATGCTATCTGGAAAGCCCTTGAGCTGTTTGCAACACACAATCTGCAAATCATGGAGAGAGTTGAGGGCACCCATGTGTTGTGGCAGTGAGGTCATGCCCTCGCAATTGGAGATAGACAACCTCTCGAGGCCAGCGAGGTAGCCAAGCAAACTCCAGTCAGCTATGCAGCCGTGGATCACTAGTTCAGCTACTGGAGCACCTCCTCCAGCTGTCTTCCTCTGCAATGCAATCACTTGGTCACAATCTGATACCAGTAACCACGACGACGACAACACTTGGGGGCAGTCTGATATCACTAGCCTCCGAGCTCTAGGCGGGAGAGATCGGAACCTCAATTTGGAGCATTTCTGAATCACCAACTCATCAATGGCGGCGAACATGCAGAGCTCCTCACCGCTACCACAGTAATATGTGGTGTTGAACTCTTCCAGGCTTTCCATATCATCAATCGTGAAGTTGGAGAGTTCACGGAGTGCTGCTGCTGCTGTGTTGCCGCCACTGAGCTCACCAGCATCGATTCTTGTGATGCTGGCCATCCTTCTGAGAACCAGCCTTTGCAGGTTTGGTAACTGAGCGAACGGTGGCAGGCTACTGCATCTTGGAAAGTCCTCCATGATGACCTCCATAAGATTAGGGAGATGTGAAGAGATACTCGACACCCAGGCCGGGTGGCATGTGCCCGTATAACAGTGCAGCTCAAGGTGCTGCAGGTCCTGTGGTGGCTCCAGTTCTGCTAACAAATTAGCATCGTCCTTGACAGATCTCTGAGAGCCCGCAGTCCAACTAAGTGTCAACTTTTTGAGCTTCCGTTTCTCCACCAGCCTTATCCTATGGGCTTCCTCTTTAGACTTTACATTCTCAAGACAAGCTATCTCAAGATCTTGGCAGTTCACAATTAAGTGCTCGAGATGAACAAGGTCACTGCTGAACCCTCCGTCATCAGTGTGAACCACAAAAGAGCAACTTTCCAGACCCCGGCAATCCCATATAACTATCAGCTCCAAAGAATCACTTTCACGAATCCTTTTGGCTACGCTTTTTAGTCTAATACAGCCCGTGAGATCCAGTGTATGCAGCTTCTGGAGCTCACCTAGACTTTCAGGCAGACCAACAAGAAATATGTTATGAGACAAGTCCAGATGCTTCAGATTGGAGAGGCCGCTAGTGCATGATTGAATGTATTCACAGCATTGCTCTTCTGACCAGTAGCAAAAGATCGGATTCATGCACATGGATAAGTTCAAATACTGGAGATTGATGAGCTTGCACAATACATTATTTAGCCCTTCGATATGGGGCCGGTGTTGAGGACGATAGCAGCAAGGGTGTGACAAGTTCAAATATTGGAGACTGGTAAGGCCACCAAGAACCGGGATCCCTTCAAAACAACACCAGAAAGATAAATCCAGATGAAGCAACTTTATTAGCTTCTGAAATGATTCTGGCAGTTCTGCTAGTCCATAGCAGCGTGACAAATTGATATACTGTAGGTTTAATAGATCCCCAAATGATTCCGGTAAAGCAATTAACTGAGAGCAGCCTGCTAAATTAAGATACCCCAACTGCCTCAGTTGACAGATAGAATCTGGTAGCTTCTGCATGGAGCAATCATTTAGATGCAAGACACGCAGGCACCCGGTAAATGAGAACGCATCATCGACAAGAGTCCTCTTGCTGCAGCCCACACAACGTAGTGCCCTTAGCTGGGTAGGCAATTTACTGGATAGTTTTGCTTCAAAATCACTGAGCAGTGCATAGCGACAACAGTTATTCTGATCAGATGTACCCATCCTACCATCCAGAACAATGAGTTCATCACCAAGTGATCTAGCGAGGGCGTGAGCCGTTTCGTGCATAGTCAACAAGATTGCACCCATATCAGCATTTCCATTAGTCTGCAAAAATCCATAAATGTGTAAGCTGTACTTGAATTTTGTTCCATTCATTTATTCATTCACTTTTGCTAACTGTCAATCAACTGAATTTTTATAATTTTGTTTGATCTTCATCTCAGAAGTTGCACTGTCTGCTCTTGTACATATAGGGAAAGTGCAAGTGCAAGTTTGGTACCACGTATTTGCAACTCTCACATTATATTTGTAATTTTAAAATTATAAAATTATGTCCCTTCATTTTTATTTTTATATCTTATGGGGGGTAAATATAATACTACAATGAGTTTATCTTCTTTCAGATATAGTTAAGGTCTTGTTTCTTCATTGTTCTTTTTTTCTCTTTCCGTTCAATTTTGAGGCTGAAGGACTAAGTCAGTCCAATTAGGCCACAACCGGACAGGTAGAAGAAAAAATAAGTATACATAACATATCAATCAGACTAATTGCATATGTGCAGGAAATAACTAACACAGAAAATAATTATAACCACAAGATGGAATTGTAAGTCTGGCAAGAGAAAAAAGAATTAGACATCAAAAAAGTTTAATTAACTTAGTAATAGACACCCACATATTATGATACCAAGTTTAACATGAGCGAACTGGAGAAATATCCGATGTTTACTCTTATCGTGTATACTGTAGAGGAGTTGAGTAAATATTGGCTATTGGATGAAGCCGGTCCGATGGCAGATAGGTGACAACCCAAGCAATGTTGGTGTTTGATATCTTCTTCACTACACAAAATTATGTCATATGTGCTATCTAGAAGATTTCATGGTTGGTCTTAAGCACATTACATAATATGCACAAATCTCAAAACATAGACACTACTCCGTTGTTGTAGGATCTTCTGTAATTTAATTATTCCAACTGTTTTTCCTATAAAATAAGTATCATCCATTTTTTACTTTCTGATTTACAATGCACAATATGTACAAATCTCAAAACATAGGTACTTCTCCTTAGTATTAGACTACTCTACTTTAATTTTTCCAAGTTTCTTTTCTTTCTAAAGAATTGACATTCAATTTTTACTTTATAATTTTCTTGTGGTTCAAGGCCATGGCACTGATGGCAACTCCTTAAATCCATATGTCTTTGGAGATGCAATATACATATTCTTGTACTACCTCTGTACACTTTTATAAGACGTTTTAGATCACTAAAGTAGTGATCTTGAACGTCTTATAAAAGTTTACGGAGGGAGTAGCTTTCTACCCAAAACTAAAATACAAAATACTTATCAGACAAATGTACTGGACATATTTCACATGAGTGTTGTGTAATATATACCATACAGTCTTCGAATATTTTCAAGTTATAATCTGATCTTCAATGGAATGAACTACCAGAACTAAATAAACATCTTTTAGTTCTTGCATATGGGACTACGAATTTACATGCATGTTTGCCTCTGCCTGTAATAATTTGGTCATACTTTAGTTATGTACTTATGTCAGCTGACGTGCAAGGCATATTAATAACTTGATTATCCCAGACTCTCCATTGAAATATATGAAAAAAATTAGGTACGTATCATATTCACCCAACAGCACAATGTGAGAAGTCGTAATTAGTAGTAGTATCTAGCAACTCACTGGAGCGGACGACTTTGCAGTTTGAAGGAATGATATGTCCAGAAGCTTCCTAATATACTCATCGGCTACCTGTGTGATAGAGAGAGAGACGGATGGTACAACAAGACCGAGGGCAATCCATTGGTGAATGATGTCATCTTTGACTATCCTATCACCCTGTGCAAAGATGGCACAGTAAGCAAAGCATAACCTCAAATCTTGTGGCATACTTCTGTAGCTTAACTCCAAAGACCGAGTAACATCATTGTTGCTTCTTATATTACTCCAGATATCTCTTTTCATTGCCTCTGCCCAACTTTTAACATCTCTATCGCACAGACTGTGCCCAAGTTCCCGAGCTGCTAGTGGTAGACCCCCACACTTGCTCGCTATTTGCAGACCAATCCGCTCCAACTCTTGTTTGTCAGAGTTGGTTCTGTTTCTGAAGTCACTATTTTGTTTAATTATCTCCCAGCACATGTCGTCTGTCAAAGGATGTAGCTTGTATGGTTTAACGGTAAAAACTTTTCTCGCAATGCCTTCATTGCATGTGGTTACTATCACAGTCACCTTACTCCCTTTGATGCCTACTCCCAATAAACGTTTCAACCGTTTAAGCTTATCAGAGTCTTCCTCCCATAGGTCATCTAAGACAATGAGTGTTTTCATACCATTAAGTAACTCATGAAGATGCTTTGTTATGTAGTCCACATCATCTGAACCTTCATGGATCTCTTCTTCTGTTACCAGAGAAATCTTATTTGAGCACTGGATGATTTCTTCTTCTGATACTTGAGAAATCTCATCCGAGTCATCTTTCGAACAAGACCAAATGTTTTTTGCAAAGGAGGGCCTGGGTGGGGAACCCAGAATTTGACTATTGTGTATCGAACCTGGGTGGGTAGCTCTGATCCCTTCTTCTGAAACTTGAGAAATTGCATCTATACCACAGTTGATCTCTCGATCCTCTAATACTTCAGAAATTTCACAAGCACCTTTGTTGATCTCTTCTGCTAGTACTTGAGAAGCCCCATCTGAACCTTTGTTGATCCCATCTTCTGATATCTGACAAGCCCCATCTGTACTTTTGTTGATCTCATCTTCTGATACTTGACAAGCCCCATAAGAACTTGTGTTAATCTCATCTTCTGATACTTCAAAAGCCCCATAAGAACTTGTATTGATCTCGTCTTCTGATACTTCACAAGCCCCATCAGAACTTCTGTTGATCTCGTCTTCTGATACTTGACAATCCCCATCAATTTTTTTGTTGATCACATCTTCTGATACTTGACAAGCACCATCTGAACTTTCATTGATATCTTCTTCTGATACTTGACAAGCCCCATCTAAACTTCCGTTGATCTCATATTCTGATACTTGACAAGCCCCATCTGAACTTCCGTTGATATCTTCTTCTGATACTTGACAAGCCCCATCTAAACTTCCGTTGATCTCATCTTCTGATACTTGACAAGCCCCATCTGAACTTTCATTGATATCTTCTTCTGATACTTGACAAGCCCCATCTGAACTTTCGTTGATATCTTCTTCCGATACTTGACAAGCCCCATCTGAACCTTTGCTGATCTCTTCTTCTGATACTTGACAAGCCCCATCTGAACTTAAGTTGATATCTTCTTCTGATACTTGACAAGCCCCATCTGAACCTTTGTTGATCTCTAAAGATACATCGGAAAATAGTGACTGCTCCCACATCGTAAATTCGATGACCCTTCCTTCTGATTCTTGAGAAGATCCATCTATATCTCTATCTGCATCCGTATATGCATCTGCATATGTGTTGATGTTATCTTTTTTCGGAACTTGGTTACCGCAAAGACCATGGCCTCTCTGGTTATCCGTTTCTAAATGCTTTAATATTTTAGAGATTATATGATTGCCTATGCCAGCCAAGTCAAATTTGGGAGTGACATCGACCCATATCCGAAGCTTGTATTCTTCGAATCCAGTATCTGTGAAAACCATTTTTGCCAAGGTTGTCTTGCCTATTGCAGCGAGACCAAATATGGGAAGAATGGCAGAGCCTTTTGTGATGTCGATGTTAGATATTGTATCAATTATGGCCTGCTTATTTTCATCCCTCCCTACAATGTCCACTTCATCAGCCCTCCTATATATGACGATTCCATGTGCTCTAGACATTTGTGTTGAACTTTGTGTGAAATTTGGATGTGTTGGTGTCCACGGCCATATGAAATCTGGATATGGTTTTTGTGAGGCGAAACGATGCGAGTCCTGTAGCATTCTAAGCTCTAGCTTCATCTCCTTCATCCTGTTGGACATGGGATTCTTTTGGGGTCCAATGAAAATCCCAGCCATCTGCAGGGGATTAATTAACCAACTTGAAGTCAATCGAGCGAGTAAAAATCGAAGGCTAAGGACGCCAATCTAGTCAATAGAGGTGTTAATTAGTACACTCACCGGTCGAGGCCTCGTGTCCTGCAACTCGTCTACCATGTCGGAGATGCCGTAGGCGGCCATCCTCACCCTCCTCAACCACTCCCGCGAGGCCTCGTCACACAAGGAATATCTCTCGGCGCCCTCCACCGCCGGCTCTATGACCTCCAGCACCTTCATCATTTCACGCAGGTCACTAGCGAAGCTCCAGCACACCATGTTCTTGTCACCCTCGATGGCAGATCTGAGCTTTGTGCGTGCCCTGTGGACGATGGCCTGGGCCATGGCCACTTCCTTCTTCTTGCTCTTGCAAGATCTGTTTGGTGCTTCCTCAGAGAATGGGTAAAAAACGAGGTGAGAAAAATGACAAACTGCTGAAGTCAATGGCTCACCAACTCTGCTGCTTCACCCGTGGACAAACTCGGCCGCTGACGGGGACAGGAATGGCGCGGCGGCGCCGAGTCTCAGTTTCGGCGGACGGTGGCGCTAAAGGTGTCCGGCGGAAGGGAGATCGACCAGGCGGCCTCCGGCCTGTGACGCGACCTCTGCTCTGCTCTGACCTGAGGGTCCGTCGCGCCTCCTTGTCTAGGCGATGTGGTTCGGTTTTGGGTGTGCTCAACAGAGGCCACACAAATTTGTTTTTTTAGTATTATTTTAAGGATAAGAGGCGTCCCATGTGAGGGAGGGACAGAGAAAAGGCCGAATTTGGATTTGGGTCATAGGAGCATATGGAGATGAACCAAAAAAGAACTTTTTTTTTATATACTAGCAAACATGTTCGTACGTTGTTATGTATGATCCAAGACCCCCTCCTCCCCTCCCGCACATGCATTGATCCACATCCCCTATTTCAATACCGCACCTCACATGTGTTGTCACTTATCTTTTCTTTCACACTTGTCAACAATGTTCACGGTGTTCACCAGATCATGTTCAATCACAAGGTGATGAGATCGATCAACAACTGTTGTTGAACCACACCAACTCAAGAGAATGTTTAAAACTAACAAATCTAATCTCGTCTAGTAGGATGTGAGGGACGCCTTCGATGAGTACTTCCTAGCACTGGCGGAGCTTAGTGTAACTCCGGGAGGGAGGGGGCGTGGCCCCCAAGTTTTGCATATTTGTGAAGGAAATTTATCAAAGGAAGCATAGATTAGAGATACTACTATATTTTGCCCACTACAAAATTCAAATTTGGTAATTTGGCCTCCCTAGCCAGCTTTGTCAAGCTCCGCCATTGCTTCCTAGCACAATGTCCGTACTTTGCTACGGAAAAAATGTCGGTTGGCATAAATCAAGGTTTGCGGGTCTAGGAACTTTAAAGATTGATTGATTTTGGGTAGGATTTTGTAACGCCATTTTGAGACATGGATTGTGTGAGATAAATGAGTGAACGGGCGCTGTGTGCATTTTATCATAAATGAACACATCGACTCCCCATGGCGGAAAGTGAACGTCCCACTTGGCTAAAATTGAATTAACAAAACACAAAATATAATCTAGAAATGAGAAGTAAAGTACGATGGGAGATAATAAATAAAGGTAATTCTAGAGATGAGAGGTAATCTATAGTGTTAATCTAGAGATGAAAGGTAATTCTTTTAATTAAATTCCCCTAGCTACTATGGAGGTCAGCCTGAATCTATACTCTGCCATTATATACTATCAATCGATGGTGCTGATGGTGCTCACAGTGCGTCGCGCTGTCGCTTGGATCGAAGCCGCGTGTAGGTGCTCGTCCATGTCGGAGTGAGGCCACACGTGTGGCTATGCAAGAGGATCCCTAGCAAATGCCCAAGCCATGCACGCATGCATCCGTGGCTGGAGCCTTTGTACTTGCTGCTCAGGTTGGTGTATGGAGTTCATGACGTTGTTGCAGGCCCGTGGCAACCGAGCATGCAGACACGCCGGAATTGATGTCGTGTCATGCTAAAGGCGCTGAGGAAGTGACTCATTTGTGCGGCACACCATAACCATGGATGAACTCGAGCTGAGAAAAGGTTCCGCGAGTGACCACGACCACGACTCAACCTCTCCTGCCACAGCGCCTCTGCCCATTGTTGCACCACAGCTCGCCGGCGTCGTCCCCCACCACCATGAGCAGGGCGGCTGACCAGTGGCCGAGTTCCTCCATGGCGATGGCCAGCGGCGGTCGAGCCAACTGACCAGGAGCCCGAGTTCCTCCATGTCGATGGCGCGCCGCAGTCAGGGAGGCCGTCCAAGTGGTGTTGGGAAAGTTGCATGGGAAAAAAATTTCCTACGCACACGCAAGATCTATCCATGGTGCTGAGCATCTACGAGAGGGAGAGTAGATCTACATACCCTTGTAGATCGCTAAGCGGGAAGCGTTAAGAAACGCGGTTGGTGTAGTCGAACATCTTCCCAATCCAAATCGCCGAGCGTCCCGCGATCTCATCACGATCCGTCCCGCGATCCAATCACGATCCGTCCCGCGGACTCATCATGATCCCTCCCGCGATCACATCACGATCCGTCTCGCGATCTTGATCACGGTCCTTCCGATCTAGCGCCGAACGGATGGCACCTCCGCGTTCAGCACACGTACGGCTCGATGACGATCTCCGCCTTCTTGATCCAGCAAGAGAGAGCGGAGAGGTAGACGAGTTCTCCGGCAGCATGACGGTGTTGCGGCGATGGTGGTGGAGGAATTCCAGCAGGGCTTCGCCTAAGCACCGCTGAAAACCGATATAGAGGAGAAAACGATCTAGAGGAAGAAGAGGGCAGCACGTGGCAATTAGGGTTAGCTCTTCCCTCTAAATCCTCTAGTATATATAGGTGGGAGGGAGGGGAGGAGGCAGCCTCAAACCTGGCCGAAATTGGAGGTGGAGGAGTCCTACTCCAATCCTATTAGGAGTAGGATTCCTCCTTTCCACTTGGAAACTCTTTCCACCTCTCCACATTTGGATTTTTTTTCCTTCTCAAACCTCATAGGCTTTAGTGAAGGCTTCAGCCAGCCCACCAGGGGATGGTTTGTCTCCTCCCACAACCCATGAGGCCCCTTAGGGCGTGACACCCCTCCCGATGGTCCTCCGGTACCCTCCCGACACTCCCGGCACACTACCGATGAGCCCGAAACTTTTTCGGCGGCCAAAATAGGACTTCCTATATATCAATCTTTACCTCCGGACCATTCTGGAGCTCCTCGTGACGTCCGAGATCTCATCCGAGACTCCGAACAACCTTCAGTCACCACCATACATAACTCTATACTACCGAAACATCACCGAACCTAAAGTGTGCAGACCCTGCGGGTTCGAGAACTATGTAGACATGACCGAGACACCTCTACGGTCAATAACCAATAGCGGGACCTGGATGCCCATATTGGTTCCTACATATTCTACGAAGATCTTTATCGGTCGAACCTCTATGTCAAGGATTCAGTTAATCCCGTATGATGTTCCCTTTGTTCTTCGGTATGTTACTTGCCTGAGATTTGATCGTCGGTATCTCCATACCTAGTTCAACCTCGTTACCGGCAAGTCTCTTTACTCGTTCCGTAATACAAGATCCCGTGACTAACACTTAGTCACATTGCTTGCAAGGCTTGTTGTGATGTTGTATTATCGAGTGGGCCCTGAGATACCTCTCCGTCACACAGAGTAACAAATCCCAGTCTTGATCCATGCCAACCCAACAGACATCCTCGGAGATACCTGTAGAGTACCTTTATAGTCACCCAGTTACGATGCGACGTTTGATACACACAAGGCACTCCTCCGGTGTTAGTGAGTTGCATGATCTCATGGTCATAGGAACAGATACTTGACATGTAGAAAACAGTAGCAATAAACTGACACGATCAAATGCTACGTTTGTAGTTTGGGTCTTGTCCATCCCATCATTCTCCTAATGATGTGATCCCATTATCAAATGACATATCATGTCAATGGCTAGGAACCTTAGCCATCTTTGATCAACGAGCTAGTCTATTAGAGGCATACTAGGGACATGGTGTTGTCTATGTATCCACACATGTATCTGAGTTTCCGATCAACACAATTATAGCATGGATAATAAACGATTATCATGAACAAGGAAATATGATAATAACCAATTTATTATTGCCTCTAGGGCATATTTCCAACAGTCCCCCACTTGCACTAGAGTCAATAATCTAGTTCACATTACCATGTGATTCGCATTGTTATGAATCTAACACCCAATGAGTTCTGGGGCTCGATCATGCTTTGCATGCGAGAGAGGTCTTATAGTCAACGGGTCTGCAACATTTCGATCCGTGTGTACTTTGCAAATCTCTATGTCAAACTGAAAACACTACTACCACACTCCACTTGGTACTCTTCCAAATGGCTGCTCCACTATACGTATCTGGATTGCTACTAAGAGTCATCCGGATTGGTGTTAAAGCTTGCATCAACGTAACTCTTTACGACGAACCCTTTATCACCTTCATATCGAGAAACATTTCCTTAGTCTTTTAGTCATTAAGGATAATATTGATCGCTGTCGAGTGATCCACTCCTGGATCACTCTTGTACCCCTTGACAGACTCATGGCAAGGCACACACAGGTGCAGTACATAGCATAGCGTACTATACAGAGCCTATGGCTAAGGCATAGGGGACGACATTCGTCCTTTCTCTTTCTTCTGCCGTTGTCGAGCTTTTAGTCTCACTCAACTTCACACCTTACAAATCAGGCGAGAACTCTTTCTCTGACTGATCCATTTTGAACTCTTTCAAATCTTGTCAAGGTATGTACTCATTGAAAGTCTCATCAAGCATTTTGACCTATCTCTATAGATCTTGATGCTCAACAATTAGGTAGCTTTATCCAGGTCTTCCTTTGAAAATCACTTTTCAAACAACCGTTCATGCTTTCCAGAAATTCTACATTATTTCCGATCAACAATATGTCATCCACATATACTTATCAGAAATTCTATAGTGCTCTCACTCACTTTATTGTAAATAAAAGTTTCTCATAAACCTTGTATAAACTACAAAACTTTGATCACCACATCAAACTGTGTATTCCAACTCCGAAATGCTTGCTCCAGCCCTTAGATGGATTGCTGGAGCTCGCACACCTTTTAGCATCCTTAGGACTGACAAAACCTTCTGGTTGTATCACATACAACCATTCCTCAAGTAAACTGTTAAGGAAACAATGTTTTGTCATCCATCTGCCAGATTTCATAATTGAAAAATACAGCAACTGCTAACATAATTCCAACAGACTTTAGCATCGCTATGAGTGAGAAAGTCTCATCGCAGTCAACTCTTTGAACTTGTCGGAAACTTCTTTGTGACAAGTCGAGCTTTATAAATGGTAACATTTACCATCAGCGTCTGTCTTCATCTCAAAGGTCCATTTGTACTCGAGGACCTACCATCCAAGGAGCAAGTCTACCAAAGTCTATACTTGGTTTTCATACATGGATCCTATCTCGGATTTCATGGCCTCTAACCATTTGTCGGAATCCGGGCCCATCATTGCTTCTCCATAGTTCGTAGGTTCATCGTTGTCCAACAACATGACCTCTAAGACAGGGTTGCCGTACCACTCAGGAGCAGTACACGTCCTTGTCGACCTACGAGGTTCGATAGTAACTTGATCCGAAGCTTCATGATCATCTTCATTAACTTCCTCTTAACTAACGTAGGCTTCACAGAAACATCTTCCTGCGTTGTGCTACTCTCTCGTTGAAACAAAGGTTCAACAACCTCATCAAGTTCTATCTTCCTCCCACTCAATTCTTTTGAGAGAAACTCTTTCTCGAGAAAGGACCCAGTTTTAGCAACAAACACTTTATGCTTGGATCTGAGATAGAAGGTTTACCCAACTGTTCTTAGGGTATTCTATGAAGATGCATTTGTCCGCTTTGGGTTCGAGCTCATTAGGTGAAAACCTTTTTCACATAAGTGTTGCAGCCCCAAACATTAAGAAATGACAGCTTAGGTTTCTATCAAACCATATGGTGTCATCTCAACGGATTTAGATGGTGCCCTATTTAAAGTGAATGTAGTTGTCTCTAATGCATAACCCCAAAATTATAGTAGCAAAACGATAAGAGACATCATAGCACGCACCATATCCAATAGAGCACGACTATGACGTTCGGACACACCTTCACACTATGGTGCTCCAGGTGGCATGAGTTGTGAAACAACTTTCACATTGTCTAAAGTTGTATGCCAAACTCGTAACTTAGATATTCACCTCCACGATCATATCGCAGACATTTTTATCTTCTTATCATGATGATCTTTAAACTTCACTTTGAATTTGCTCGAACCTTTCAAACGATTCAGACTTGTGTTTCATTAAGTAAATATACACCATTATCTACTCAAATCATCAGTGAAGGTAAGAAAAAATAACGACATCCACCGCACGCTACAAGACTCATTGGATTGCATACATCAACATGTATCATTTCTAATAAATCACTTGCCCGCTCCATCGAACCAAAAAACGGGGTCCTTAGTAATCTTTCCCAAGAGACATGGTTCGCATGTCTCAACCGATTCGAAATCGAATGAGTCCAAAGATCCATCAGCATGGAGTTTATTCATGCTATTTATACCAATATGACATTTAGCGGCAGTGCCACAAGTATGCGGTACTATCATTATTAACTTTGTATCTTTTGTCATCAATGTTATGAACGTGTGTATTACTACGATCAAGATTCAACAAACCATTCTCACTGGGTGCATGACCATTGAAGGTATTATTCATGTAATCAGAATAACCATTATTCTCTAACTTAAATGAATAACCGTGTTGCAATAAACACGATCTAATCATGTTCATGCTTAACGCAAACACCAAACAACATTTAGGTTTGTCACTAATCCCGAAGGTAGAGAGAGCGTGCGATGTTGATCACATCAACCTTGGAAACATTTCCATCACACATCGCCACCTCACACTTAGCTAGTCTTCGTTTATTCCGTAGCTTTTACTTCGAATTACTAACATTTAGCAACAGAACCTGTATCCAATACCCAGGTGCTACTAGGAGTACTAGCAAGGTACACATCAATAACACGTATATCAAATATACTTCTGTAGACGTTGCCAGCCTTCTTATCTACCAAGTATCTAGGGTTGTTCCGCTTCAGCGTCTGCTCTCCTCATAATCGAAGCACTTAGTTTCAGGTTTGGGTTCAACTTTGGGTTGCTTCACTGGAGCAGCAACTGACTTGCCATCCATGAAATTTCCCTCCTTGCCCTTGCCCTTCTTGAAACTAGTGATTTTACTAACCATCAACACTTGACGCTCCTTGATTTCTACCTTTGCGGTGTCAAACATCGCGAACAACTCAGATATAATTATTTCTATCCCTGGCATTTTATAGTTCATCACCAAGTTCTAGTATCTTAGTGACAGTGAATTGGAGAACTATATCAATCACTATCTTATCTGGAAGATCAACTCCCACTCGATTCAAGCGATTGTAGCACCCAAACAATCTGAGCACATGCTCAACGATTGAGCTATTCTCTTTCATCTTGCAGGAAAGAATCTTGTTGGAGATCTAATATCTCGCAACATGGGCATGAGCCCGAGATCCTAATTTCAGCTCTTAGAACATCTCATATGTTCCGTGACGTTCAAAACATTTCGGAGCCTCAATTCTAAGCCATAATGCATGACGCCTAAACTATCAAGTAGTTATCAGAACGTGCTTGTCAGATGTTCACAACATCTACAAACGACGCTAGAGGGGTTGGTGCACCGAGCGGTGCATTAAGGACATAAGCCTTCTGTGCACCAATGAGGACAATCCTCAGATCACGGACCCAGTCCGCAATATTGCGACCATCATCTTTCAACTCTATTTCTCTAGGAACATATAAAAATTCAAGGGAGCTACACGGCGAGCAAGTAATCTACAACATAATTTGCAAAGACACTACTGACTATGTTCATGATAATGAGTTCAATTAATCATATTACTGAAGAACTCCAACTCAAATTGACATCCCTCTGGTCATTCGAGTGATACATGATCCAAATTCACCAACTCAAGTCCGATCATCACGTGAGTTGAGGTGGTTTTTGTTGGGGAACGTCGCATGGGAAACAAAAAATTTCCTACATTCACGCAAGACTTATCCATGGAGATGAGCATCTACGAGAGGGAGAGTGGATCTACGTACCCTTGTAGATTGCTAAGCGGGAAGCGTTAAGAAACGCGATTGGAGTAGTCGAACGTCTTCGCGATCCAAATCTCCGTGCGTTCCGCGATCCAATCACGATCCGTCCCGCGATCCAATCACGATCCGTCCCGCGAACTTGATCACGATACGTCCCGCGAAATTGATCACGGTCCTTCCGATCTAGCGCCGAACGGACGGCACCTCCGCGTTCAGCACACGTACGGCTTGATGACAATCTCTGCCGTCTTGATCCAGCAAGAGGGAGCGGAGAGGAAGAAGAGTTCTCCGTCAGCGTGATGGCGCTCCGGTGATGGTGGTGGAGCTATTCCGGCAGGGCTTCGCCTAAGCACTGCAGAAATCCGATCTAGAGGAGAAACTATGCACTGGAGGAACGGGTAGCACATGGCTGAAAATTCTGTGCAAAAACCCTAAAACCGATCAGTATATATAGGAGGAAGGGAGGAGAGGCTTGGCACAAGGGCCAAGCCTCCTTTGGTTCGGCCGAAGTGGGGAGGGAGAGGAGGACTCCTCCTCCAATCCTCCTTTTTGGCCCTTTTTTCCACCTTTTTCCCTTTGGGCTTTTCTTCCCAGCCGCATGGGCCTTGTGTGGGACTTACACCAGCCCACAAAAAGCTGGTAATTATTCTCCCACAGCCCATGAAGCCTCTTGGGTCGAAGTACCCCTCCCGCTGGTCTCCCGGTATACTACCGGCACTCCCGGTACATTACCGATTAGTCCGAAACTTTTCCAGCGACCAAAACAGGACTTCCTATATATCAATCTTTACCTCCGGACCATTCCGGATCTCCTCGTGACATCCGGGATCTCATCCGGGACTCCAAACAACCTTCGTTCACCACCATACATAACTCTATACTACCGAAACGTCACCGAACCTTAAGTGTGCAGACCCTGGGGGTTCGAGAACTATGTAGACATGACCGAGACACCTCTACGGTCAATAACCAATAGCGGGACCTGGATGCCCATATTGGTTCCTACATATTCTACGAAGATCTTTATCGGTAAAACCTCTATGTCAAGGATTCAGTTAATCTCGTATGATGTTCCCTTTGTTCTTCAGTATCTTACTTGCCCAAGATTCGATCGTCGGTATCTCCATACCTAGTTCAACCTCGTTACCAGCAAGTCTCTTTACTCATTCCGTAATACAAGATCCTGTGACTAACACTTAGTCACATTGCTTGCAAGGCTTGTTGTGATGTTGTATTACCGAGTGGGCCCTGAGATACCTCTCCGTCACACGGAGTAACAAATCCCAGTCTTGATCCATGCCAACCCAACAGACACCCTCGGAGATACTGTAGAGTACCTTTATAGTCACCCAGTTACGTTGCAATGTTTGATACACACAAGGCACTCCTCCGATGTCAGTGAGTTGCATGAACTCATGGTCATAGGAACAGATACTTGACATGCAGAAAACAGTAGCAATAAACTGACACGATCAAATGCTACGCTTGTAGTTTGGGTCTTGTCCATCCCATCATTCTCCTAATGATGTGATCTCGTTATCAAATGACATCTCATGTCAATGGCTAGGAAACCTTATGCATCTTTGATGAACGAGCTAGTCTATTAGAGGCATACTAGGGACATGGTGTTGTCTATGTATCCACACATGTATCTGAGTTTCCGATCAACACAATTATAGCATGGATAATAAACGATTATCATGAACAAGGAAATATGATAATAACCAATTTATTATTGCCTCTAGGGCATATTTCCAACAGTTTCAATGGTGAACATCATCATGTTGATCATATCTACTATATGACTCATGTTCGACCTTTTGGTCTCTTGTGTTCCGAGTCCATGTGTGTACATGCTAGGCTCGTCAAGTTTAACCCGAGTGTTCTGCAGGTGCAACACTGGCTTGCACCTGTTGTATGTGAACGTAGAGTCTATCACACCCGATCATCACGTGGTGTCTCGACACGACGAACTTTCACAACGGTGCACACTCGGGGAGAACACAATTTATCTTTAAATTAAGCGAGGGATCACCTTATAATGCTACCGTTGTCCTAAGCAAAACAAGGTGCATAAAAGGATTAACATCACATGCAAATCATAAGTGACATGATATGGCCATGAACTTGTGCTTTTGATCTCCATCTTGAAAGCACTGGCATGATCTCCATCGTCACCAGCATAACTGTTCGAAATATGCCCTAGAGGCAATAATAAATTAGTTATTATCATATTTCCTTGTTCATGATAATCGGTTATTATCCATGCTATAATTGTATTGATCGGAAACTCAGAAATATGTGTGGATACATAGACAACACCATGTCCCTAGTATGCCTCTAGTAGACTAGCTCGTTGATCAAAAGATGGTTAAGGTTTCCTAGCCATGGACATGAGATGTCGTTTGATAACGGGATCACATCATTAGGAGAATGATGTGATGGATAAGACCCAAACTACAAACATAGCATATGATCGTGTCAGCTTATTGCTACTGTTTTCTGCATGTCAAGTATATGTTCCTATGACCATGAGATCATGCAACTCACAGATATCGGAGGGGTGCCTTGTGTGTATCAAACGTCGCAACGTAACTGGGTGACTATAAAGGTGCTCTACAGGTATCTCCGATGGTGTCTGTTGAGTTGGCATGGATCGAGACTGGGATTTGTTACTCCGTGTGACGGAGAGGTATCTCAGGGCCCACTCGGTAATACAACATCACAACAAGCCTTGCAAGCAATGTGGCTAAGTGTTAGTCACGGGATCTTGTATTACGGAACGAGTAAAGAGACTTGCCAGTAACGAGGTTGAACTAGGTATGGAGATACCGACGATCGAATCTCGGGCAAGTAACATACCGAAGAACAAAGGGAACGTTATACGGGATTAACTGAATCCTTGACATAGAGGTTCGACCGATAAAGATCTTCGTAGAATATGTAGGAACCAATGTGGATGTCCAGGTCCCGCCATTGGTTATTGACCGTAGAGGTGTCTCGGTCATGTCTACATAGTTCTCGAACCCGCAGGGTCTGCACACTTAAGGTTCGGTGACGTTTCGGTAGTGTAGAGTTATGTATGGTGGTGACCAAAGGTTGTTAAGAGTCCCGGATGAGATCCCGGACGTCACGAGGAGCTCCGGAATGGTCCGGAGGTAAAGATTCATATATAGGATGTCCCAGTTTTGTCGCCGGAAAAGTTCCGGGCTCATCGGTAGTGTACCGGGAGTATCGGTAGTGTACCGGGAGTGCCGGTAGTGTACCGGGGGACCTCCGGGAGGGGTATTTCGACCCCAAGAGGTCCATGGGCTGTGGAGGTGATGTAGGATTGCTCCCACCTCCTATTTCGGCCGACCCAAAGGCCTTGTCTGCCTCTCCTCTCCTCTCCTCCTATATATACTAGTGGATTGAGTGGTTTGTGGACAGAATTTCCGGCCATGTGCTACCCGTTCCACCGGTGCATAGTTTCTCCTCTAGATCGTAGTTCCGCAGCGCTTAGGCGAAGCCCTGCCGGAATTGCTCCACCACCATCACCGGAGCGCCGTCACGCTGCCGGTGAACTCTCTCACCTCTCCACCTCCTCTTGCTGGATCAAGACGGTGGAGATCGTCATCAAGTTGCACGTGTGCTGAACGCGGAGGTGCCGTCCGTTCGGCGCTAGATCGGAAGGACCGTGATCGAGATCGCGAGACGGTCCGTGATGAGATCGCGAAACGGATCGTGATGAGTTCGCGGGACAGATCGTGATCAAGATTGTGAGACGGATCGTGATGAGATCGTGGGACGGATCGTGATGGGATCGCGGGACGGATCGTGATGAGATCGCGGGACGCTCGGCGATTTGGATCGCGAAGATGTTCGACTACACCAACCGCGTTTCTTAACGCTTCCCGCTTAGCGATCTACAAGGGTATGTAGATCCACTCTCCCTCTCATAGATGCTCATCACCATGGATAGGTTTGCGTGTGCGTAGGAAATTTTTTGTTTCCCATGCGACGTTCCCCAACAGTGGTATCAGAGCTAGGTTGATGGTTCGATGAGATCTCGAGTAGAACACAAAAGGTTTGTGGGCGTTGATGTTTAGATTGCTTCCTCCCTTGGTCGTATTTTGGTTCAGTGGGATTGTGAGATGAAGTGGCCCGGACCAACATTACTCGTACGCTTACGAGAGACCGGTTCCCTCGACGCAACATGTTGCCTAGATGGCTTGCGGGTGATAGTTTCTCTCACTTTAGTTGGATCGGATTCGACAAAGGCGGTCCTTGAGAAGGTTGAAAAGCAACTAGTGTATCACCGTTGTGGTTTTTGCGTAGGTGAGAATCGTTCTTGCTAGATACCCGTAGCAGCCACGTAAAACATGCAACAACAATTAGAGGACGTCTAACTTGTTTTTGCAGGGTATGTTGTGATGTGATATGGCCAATTACATGATGAGATATATGTGATGTATGAGATGATCATGTGATGTATAGAATTTGACGACTTGCATGTCGTTGAATACGGCAACCGGCAGGAGCCATAGGGTTGTCTTTAATTATTGTATGACCTGCGTGTCAATCATTAAGCGCTATGTAATGCTTTACTTTATCGCTACGGTAGCAATAGCAGTAGAAGCATGTAGGGCGTGACAACCCCGATGGAGACATGTTGATGGAGATCAAGATGATGGAGATCATGGTGTCGTGCTGGTGACGATGGAGATCATGCCGGTGCTTTCTAGATGGAGATCAAAAGCACAAGTTCATGGCCATATCATGTCACTTATGATTTGCATGTGATGTTAATCCTTTTTATGCACCTTGTTTTGCTTAGGATGGCGGTAGCATTATAAGGTGATCCCTCACTTAATTTCAAGATAATTTGTGTTCTCCCCGAGTGTGCACCGCTGCGAAAGTTCGTCGTGTTGAGACACCACGTGATGATCGGGTGTGATAGACTCTACGTTCACATACAACGGGTGCAAGCCAGTGTTGCACATGCAGAACACTCGGGTTAAACTTGACGAGCCTAGCATGTACAGACATGGCCTCGGAACACAAGAGACCGAAAGGTCGAACATGAGTCATATAGTAGATATGATCAACATGATGATGTTCACCATTGCAGCCACCTCAACTCACGTGATGATCGGACTTGAGTTGGTGAATTTGGATCATGTATCACTCGAATGATCGGAGGGATGTCAATTTGAGTGGGAGTTCTTAAGTAATATGATTAATTGAACTCATTATCATGAACATAGTCAAAGTGTCTTTGCAAATTATGTTGTAGATTACTAGCTCGCGTTGTGGCTCCCTTGTATTTTTATATGTTCCTAGAGAAATAGAATTGAAATATGTTGGTAGCAAAATTGCGGACTGGGTCCGTGATCTGAGGATTGTCCTCATTGCTGCACAGAAGGCTTATGTCCTTAATGCACCGCTCGGTGCGCCACCCCATCTAGCGTCGTCTATAGATGTTGTGAACATCTGACAGGCATGTTTCGATGACTACTTGATAGTTTAGTGCGTCATGCATTACGGCTTAGAATTGAGGCTCCAAAACGTTTTGAACGTCACGGAACATATGAGATGTTCTAAGAGCTGAGATTGTGATCTCAGGCTCGTGCCCGAGTTGCGAGATATAAGATCTCCAACGAGATTCTTTGCCTTCAAGATAAAGAGAATAGCTCAATCGTTGAGCATGTGCTCAGACTGTCTGGGTACTACAATCGCTTGAATCGAGTGGGAGTTGATCTTCCAGATAAGATAGTGATTGATGTAGTTCTCCAAGTCACTGTCACTGAGCTACTAGAACTTGGTGATGAACTATAAAATGTCAGGGAAAGAGATGTTGATCCCTGAGCTGTTCGCGATGTTTGACACCGCGAAGGTAGAAATCAAGAAGGAGCGTCAAGTGTTGACGGTTAATCAAACCACTAGTTTCGAGAAGGGCAAGAGCAAGGAGGGAAACTTCATGGATAGCAAGTCAGTTGCTGCTCCAGTGAAGCAACCCAAAGTTGAACGCAAACCCGAGACTAAGTGCTTCTGTTATGAGGTGAGCGGTCGCTGAAGCGGAACAACCCTAGATACTTTGTAGATAAGAAGGCCGGCAACATTGATAGAAGTATATTTGATATACGAGTTATTAATGTGTACCTTGATAGTACTCTTAGTAGCACCTGGGTATTGGATACCGGTTCGGTTGCTAAATGTTAGTAACTCAAAATAAAAGCTACGGAATAAATGGAGAACTAGCTAAGGGTGAGGTGACGATATGTGTTGGAAATATTTCCAAGGTTGATCTGATCAACATCGCACGCTCTCTCTACCTTCAGGATTAGTGACGAACCTAAATGTTATTTGGTGTTTTGCGTTGAGCTTGAACATGATTAGATCATGTTTATTGCAATACGGTTATTCATTTAAGTTAGAGAATAATGGTTATTCTGTTGACATGAATAATACCTTCAATGGTCATGCACCCAGTGAGAATGGTTTGTTGAAATCTTGATCGTAGTGGTACACATGTTCATAACATTGATGTCAAAATATACAAAGTTAATAATGATAGTACCACATACTTGTGGCACTGCCGGTAAATGTCATATTGGTATAAAGCGCATGTAGAAACTCCATGCTGATGGATATTTGGACTCGTCCGATTTCGAATCGGTTGAGACATGCGAACCATGCCTCTTGGGCAAGATGACTAAAAGACCCCGTTGGATGGAGCGGGCAAGTGATTCATTGGAAATGATACATATTTATGTATGCAATCTAGTGAGTCTTGTAGCGTGCAGTGGATATCGTTATTTTCTTACCTTCACTGATGATTTGAGTAGATATAGTGTATATTTACTTAATGAAACACAAGTCTGAATCGTTTGAAAGGTTCAAGCAAATTCAGAGTGAAGTTTAAAGATCATCGTGACAAGAAGATAAAAATGACCACGATATGATCGTGGAGGTGAATATCCGAGTTGCGGGTTTGGCATACAACTTAAGACAATGTGAAATTTGTTTCACAACTAACGCTACCTGGAACACCATGGTGTGATGGTGTGTCCGAACATCATAGTCATGCTCTATTGATATAGTGCATACTGTGATGTCTCTTATCGTTTTACTACTATAATTTTTTGGGGTTATGCATTAGAGACAACTACATTCACTTTAAATAGGGCATCATCTAAATCCGTTGAGATGAAACCGTGTGAATTATGGTTTGATAGAAACCTAAGCTGTCATTTCTTAATATTTGGGGCTGTGACACTTGTGTGGAAAATGTTTTCACCTAATGAGGTCGAACCCAAGGCGGACAAATGCATATTCATAGAATACCCTAAGATCAGTTGGGTGAACCTTCAATCTCAGATCCTAGTGCAAAGTGTTTGTTGCTTAAACGGATCCTTTCTCGAGGAAATGTTTCTCTCGAAAGAATTGAGTGGGAGGAAGATAGAACTTGATGAGGTTGTTAAACCTTTGTTCAACCAGAGAGTAGCGCAACGCAAAAAGATGTTTCTGTGAAGCCTACGTTAGTTGAAGAGGAAGTTAATGATGATGATCATGAAGCTTCAGGATCAAGTTACTATCGAACTTCGTGGGTCGACAAGGATGTGTACTGCTCCTAAGTGGTACGACAACTCTGTCTTGGAGATCATGTTGTTGGACAACGATGAACCTACGAGCTATGGAGAAGCGATGATGGGCCCGGATTCCGACGAATGGTTAGAGGCCATGAAATCCGAGATAGGATCCATGTATGAAAACCAAGTATAGACTTTGGTAGACTTGCTCGTTAGACGGTAGGTCGTTGAGTACAAATGGACCTTTAGAATGAAGACAGACACTGATGGTGAATGTCACCATTTGTAAAGCTCGACTTGTTGCAAAGTTGTTTGTGACAAGTTCAAGGAGTTGACTGCGATGAGGCTTTCTCACTCGTAGCGATGCTAAAAGTCTGTTGGAATTATGTTAGCAGTTGCTGCATTTTCAATTATGAAATCTGGCAGATGGATGTCAAAACATCGTTTCCTTAATGATTTACTTAAGGAAAGGTTGTATGTGATACAACCAGAAGGTTTTGTCAGTCCTAAGGATGCTAAAAGATGAGCAAGCTTCAATGATCCTTCTATGGACTGAAGCAAGCATCTCGGAGTTGGAATATACACTTTGATGAGGTGATCAAAGTTTTTGATGTTTATACAAAGTTTACGAGAAACTTGTATTTGCAATAAAGTGAGTGGGAGCACTATAGAATTTCTGATAAGTATATGTGGATGACATATTGTTGATCAGAAATAATGTAGAGTTTCTGGAAAGCATAAAACGGTCATTTGGAAAGTGTTTTTCAATGGAAGACCTGGATGAAGCTACCTAATTGTTGAGCATCAAAATCTATGGAGATAGATCAAGATGCTCAATGAGACTTTCAATGAGTGCATACCTTGACAAGATTTTGAAAGAGTTCAAAATGGATCAGTCAGAGAAATAGTTCTCGTCTGATTTGTAAGGTGTGTAGTTGAGTGAGACTCAAAGCTCGACAACGGCAGAAGAAAGAGAAAGGATGAATGTCGTCCCCTATGCCTTAGCCATAGGCTCTATATTATGCCATGCTGTGTACCGCACCTATGTGTGCCTTGCCATGAGTCTGTCAAGGGGTACAAGAGTGGTCCAGGAGTGGATCACTGGACAGCGGTCGGAATTATCCTTAGTAACCAGAGGACTAAGGAAATGTTTCTCGATTATGGAGGTGATAAAGAATTCGTCGTAACGAGTTACGTCGATACAAGCTTTAACACTAATCCGGATGACTCGTAGTAGCAATCTGGATACGTATAGTGGAGCAGCCATTTGGAAATAGTACCAAGTGGAGTGTGGTAGCAGTGTTTACGGTTTGACATAGAGATTTGCAAAGTACACACGGATCTGAATATCGCAGACCCGTTGACTATAAAACCTCTCTCACATGCAAAGCATGATCGAGCCCCAGAACTCATTGGGTGTTAGATTCATAACAATGCGAATCACATGGTGATGTGAACTAGATTATTGACTCTAGTGCAAGTGGGAGACTGTTGGAAATATGTCCTAGAGGCAATAATAAATTAGTTATTATCATATTTCCTTGTTCATGATAATCGTTTATTATCCATGCTATAATTGTATTGATCGGAAACTCAGATACATGTGTGGATACATAGACAACACCATGTCCCTAGTATGCCTCTAGTAGACTAGCTCGTTGATCAAAAGATGGTTAAGGTTTCCTAGCCATGGACATGAGATGTCGTTTGATAACGGGATCACATCATTAGGAGAATGATGTGATGGATAAGACCCAAACTACAAACATAGCATATGATCGTGTCAGTTTATTGCTACTGTTTTCTGCATGTCAAGTATATGTTCCTATGACCATGAGATCATGCAACTCACGGATATCGGAGGAGTGCCTTGTGTGTATCAAACGTCGCGACGTAACTGGGTGACTATAAAGGTGCTCTACAGGTATCTCCGATGGTGTCTGTTGAGTTGGCATGGATCGAGACTGGGATTTGTTACTCCGTGTGACGGAGAGGTATCTCAGGGCCCACTCGGTAATACAACATCACAACAAGCCTTGCAAGCAATGTGGCTAAGTGTTAGTCACGGGATATTGTATTACGGAATGAGTAAAGAGACTTGCCAGTAACGAGGTTGAACTAGGTATGGAGATACCGACGATCGAATCTCGGGCAAATAACATACCGAAGAACAAAGGGAACGTTATACGGGATTAACTGAATCCTTGACATAGAGGTTCGACCGATAAAGATCTTCGTAGAATATGTAGGAACCAATGTGGATGTCCAGGTCCCTCCATTGGTTATTGACCGTAGAGGTGTCTCGGTCATGTCTACATAGTTCTCGAACCCGCAGGGTCTGCACACTTAAGGTTCGGTGATGTTTCGGTAGTGTAGACTTATGTATGGTGGTGACCGAAGGTTGTTCGGAGTCCCGGATGAGATCCCGGATGTCACGAGGAGCTTCGGAATGGTCCGGAGGTAAAGATTCATATATAGGATGTCCCAGTTTGGTCGCCGGAAAAGTTTCGGGCTCATCGGTAGTGTACCGGGAGTATCGGTACTGTACCAGGAGTGCCGGTAGTGTACCGGGGGACCTCCGGGAGGGGTATTTCGATCCCAAGAGGTCCATGGGCTGTGGGAGAATAATAACCAGCCCTTAGTGGGCTGGGAAAACAGCCACAAAGGCCCATGGCGCAGGAGAGAAAGTCCTAAAGCAAAAAGTGGAAAATCAGCCAATAGGAGGCAATCCTACTCCAACTAGGATTGGAGGTGAAGTAGGATTGCTCCCACCTCCTATTTCGGCCGACCCAAAGGCCTTGTCTGCCTCTCCTCTCCTCTCCTCCTATATATACTAGTGGATTGGGTGGTTTTTGGACAGAATTTCCGGCCACGTGCTACCCGTTCCACCGGTGCATAGTTTCTTCTCTAGATCGTAGTTCCGCAGCGCTTAGGCGAAGCCCTGCCGGAATTGCTCCACCACCATCACCGGAGCGCCGTCACGCTGCCGGTGAACTCTCTCACCTCTCCACCTCCTCTTGCTGGATCAAGACGGTGGAGATCTTCATCAAGCTGCACGTGTGCTGAACGCGGAGGTGTCGTCCGTTCGGCGCTAGATCGGAAGGACCGTGATCGAGATCGCGAGACGGTCCGTGATGAGATCGCGGAACGGATCGTGATGAGTTCGCGGGACAGATCATGATCAAGATCGTGAGACGGATCGTGATGAGATCGTGGGACGGATCGTGATGGGATCGCGGGACGGATCGTGATGAGATCGCGGGACGCTCGGCGATTTGGATCGCGAAGATGTTCGACTACACCAACCGCGTTTCTTAACGCTTCCCGCTTAGCGATCTATAAGGGTATGTAGATCCACTCTCCCTCTCGTAGATTCTCATCACCATGGATAGGTTTGCGTGTGCGTAGGAAATTTTTTGTTTCCCATGCGACGTTCCCCAACAATAACACCATGATCTCCATCATGATGAGCTCCATCATTGTGTCGCCATCGGGGTTGTCGCGCCCACAATGCTCATACTACTATTGCTACCGTTTAGCGATAAAGTAAAGCATTACATAGCGCTTAATGATTGACACACAGGTCATACAAAAATTAAAGACAACCCTATGGCTCCTGCCGGTTGCCGTACTCATCGACATGCAAGTCATGATATTCTATACATCACATGATCATCTCATACATCACATATATCTCATCATGTAATTGGCCATATCACATCACAACATACCCTGCAAAAACAAGTTAGACGTCCTCTAATTGTTGTTGCATGTTTTACGTGGCTGCTACAGGTATCTAGCAAGAACAATTCTCACCTACGTAAAACCACAACGGTGATACATAAATTGCTTTTCAACCTTCTCAAGGACCGCCTTTGTCGAATCCGGTTCAACTAAAGTAGGAGAAACAAACACCCGCCAGTCATCTTTGTGCAACGAAGTTACACGTAAGTCGATGGAACCGGTCTCTCGTAAGCGTACGAGTAAGGTTGGTCTGGGCCGCTTCATCCCATAATACCAATGAACCAAAACACGACCAAGGGAGGAAGTAATCTAAGCATCAACGCCCACAAACTCTTTGTGTTCTACTCAAGATCTCATCTACACATAGACCTAGCTCATGATGCCACTGTTGGGGAACGTTGCATGGGAAACAAAAAATTTCCTACGCACACGCAAGATCTATCCATGGTGATGAGCATCTACGAGAGGGAGAGTGGATGTACATACCCTTGTAGATCGCTAAGCGGGAAGCGTTAAGAAACGCGGTTGGTGTAGTCGAGCGTCTTCGCGATCCAAATCACCGAGCGGCCCGCGATCTCATCACGATCCGTCCCGCGATCCAATCACGATCCATCCCGCAGACTCATCATGATCCGTCCCGCGATCTCATCATGATCCGTCTCGCGATCTTGATCACGGTCCTTTCGATCTATTTCCGAACGGACGACACCTCCACGTTCAGCACACTTACGGCTCGATGACGATCTCCGCCTTCTTGATCCAGCAAGAGAGAGCGAAGAGGTAGATGAGTTCTTCGGCAGCACGACGATGTTGCGGCGATGGTGGTGGAGGAATTCCAGCAGGGCTTTGCCTAAGCACCACTGAAAACCGATCTAGAGGAGAAAACGATCTAGAGGAAGAAGAGGGCAACACGTGGCAATTGGGGTTACCTCTTCCCTCTAAATCCTCTAGTATATATAGGTGGGAGGGAGGGGAGGAGGCAGCCTCAAACCTGGCCGAAATTGGAGGTGGAGGAGTCCTACTCCAATCCTATTAGGAGTAGGATTCCTCCTTTCCACTTGGAAACTCTTTCCACCTCTCCACATTTGGATTTTTTCCTTCTCAAACCTCATAGGCTTTAGTGAAGGCTTCAGCCAGCCCACCAGGGGTTGGTTTGTCTCCTCCCACAGCCCATGAGGCCCCTCGGGGCGTGACACCCCTGCCAATGGTCCTCCGGTACCCTCCTGGCACTCCCGGTACACTACCGATGAGCCCGAAACTTTTCCGTCGACCAAAATAGGACATCCTATGTATCAATATTTACCTCCGGACCATTCCGGAGCTCCTCGTGACATCCGGGATCTCATCCGAGACTCCAAACAACCTTCAGTCACCACCATACATAACTCTATACTACTGAAACATCACCGAACCTAAAGTGTGTAGACCCTGCGGGTTCGAGAACTATGTAGACATGACCGAGACACCTCTACGGTCAATAATCAATAGCGGGACCTGCATGCCCATATTGATTCCTACATATTCTACGAAGATCTTTATCAGTCGAACCTCTATGTCAAGGATTCAGTTAATCCCGTATGATGTTCCTTTTGTTCTTCGGTATGTTACTTGCCCGAGATTCGATCGTCGGTATCTTCATACCTAGTTCAACCTCGTTACTGGCAAGTCTCTTTACTCGTTCCGTAATACAAGATCCCGTGACTAACACTTAGTCACATTGCTTGCAAGGCTTGTTGTGATGTTGTATTACCGAGTGGGCCCTGAGATACCTCTCTGTCACACAGAGTAACAAATCCCAGTCTTGATCCATGCCAACCCAACAGACACCCTCGGAGATACCTGTAGAGTACCTTTATAGTCACCATGTTACGTTGCGACGTTTGATACACACAAGGCACTCCTCCGGTGTTAGTGAGTTGCATGATCTCATGGTCATAGGAACAGATACTTGACATGCAGAAAACAGTAGCAATAAACTAACACGATCAAATGCTACATTTGTAGTTTGGGTCTTGTCCATCCCATCATTCTCCTAATGATGTGATCCCGTTATGAAATGACATCTCATGTCAATGGCTAGGAAACCTTAGCCATCTTTGATCAACGAGCTAGTCTATTAGAGGCATACTAGGGGCATGGTGTTGTCTATGTATCCACACATGTATCTGAGTTTCTGATCAACACAATTATAGCATGGATAATAAACGATTATCATGAACAAGGAAATATGATAATAACCAATTTATTATTACCTCTAGGGCATATTTCCAACAAGTGGTCGGGGCATGTCGTCAAGTGGCCGGCATGCTGCATGGCAGTCGAGGGGAGCGGGCAGGCACGACGGCTGCATGGTGATCGGGAAGGCGGTGCGGGAGGGATCGTGAGAGAGAAGGAGAAGGGGATAGACAAAAAATAATAATTCGTTCATGTAGTTATAATAGGATTCAGAGAGACCCACCTTTTCTCAAATCTTGGAGGAGGCGGGGAAATAGTACCACCTCATAGGAAGCGGCCAAAAAGACCACATACGGGGAAAGTGAAAAAAAGGATGACGGTGAACCCGACGAAAGCAATAGCCACTTTATTATTAAAATAATTAAATAATTGAAAAAATTGAAAAAATAAGAAAAAGATTTAGGGAATTAGGGAATTAGGGATTAGGGATAGGGATTAGGGATTAGAGAAAGAAGGGAAAGATATATACTAGTATAATGTCTATGCGTTGCTATGGGTTTTTAAATTTATAGGAAAATCACATGTACGTTGCAATAGGATATCATGATTGACACCCTTCTTGCCCAATACGACGTAGCAGGATCCTATCAGGTGTCCATCCCAGCCCGGCCGTTAAGCCTAGCTGGCCACAGTCACCGTGGTGGGCCTATACAGTAGGGTGCGGCAATCTTGCTGTCGAGAAGGTCCTCAAGGCATCGGTCAGATCCCCACTTGTGTCGGGAAGGTGAACCGAAAGAGACCCTAGGTCTTTATCATTTATGTCACTGGTTGTTTCACTATTCAGTTTTGCTATTATTCAACTATCTAAAAATGCCATCGCTTCATTAAGCGCATACTCAAAAATGACACTATACACCATTACTACGAGCTTAAATCTTGTTTCTCCTTGTGATAATGATCAAAATACCAATAGACCAACATGTCAGCTCTCTTTCTATCTCATCCTATATACCTAAGAAATTCATCCCCACTAACCTATTTATCTTGACATGCAACCTATCCATCTCATCACACATGCCACCCAAGCACATGCAGCCACATCATCATATATATCTTATTTTGAGGTAACTACATCGGCTTACTAAAACACATATGCATGTAATAAAGTTCAGCAAAACGAATACTAGCGGATTTGATTCCCCATCAACAGTTCAGTTTCCAACCATAGGAGCCAAGCAGTCTCTCTCCCGTCCCCATTAATTCTTCCATTTCGAACCATAGGAGCCGAGAAGCCTCTTTCCTATCCTAAAAGCCTTCCTCCTTCCAAAAAATAGCCCTCAATCTTCATCTCCCACATAAAATAAGGGTCAGGTTTTCCCTTGCCTACACACATCTAACGGTCGTCAATGGCCCTCTCTCTCTCTCTCTCTCTCTCAAAACGAAGGAGAGGCCGCCTCGAGCTCGCAACGCTGCCATAGTTATCGGAGTTCACCTCGACGCCCCACTCGCTTCGGTCATCACCAACCTTCACCTTCAACAAATATCGGTCGCCCCCGACCTCTTGCATCCGTTGGACAACCTCGCTGACCCCATTGATCGCCGGAGTCGTCGTCTCATCGAAGTCATCTTCCCTACCATAGCCGGTTCTTCTCTGTAGGTAACGAGCAGATGTTGATTTTTCTCTAAGCAAAGCATTAAGTAGAGGCCATCCGCCTTTTAGCCCTTGCACCAAACGCTTCCAGCCATCCAAAGACTGCCACGTGTCGTGTGCTCACGATTTAGAATTTTCAGAAAAAATCCCGTATTTAGATTGGGTCCCGATTTTTTTTGTATCTTTTACTTTACAACTCAGAATTCGATGAGTCTTTTTGCTGCGGTTTCATAAAAATACCATCTATCATGTGGATCCATTGAAAAAATATTTTTGAACTTTTAAAATTTGAGTTTAAACAGATTTGTATTAAACACTAATTTAGGTATAACTTTTATTTTAAAATAGGTTTTTGAGAAATTCTTTTTGCTACAGTTTCTGCATGTTATATGTATCCAGAAAACTAACAAACATAATTTCTGTTTTTATAAAAAACTGAATCTGGACAGATTTAAGTTCTTTCTTAAATAAGTCATAACTTTTGTTTTATAAAACCTTTTTAATTGATTCTTTTTGCTAACTAAAACCAATAGCAAATACTTTCTGTTAAACTAAAGTTTTATATTATTTTATTTTGTAATAAATAGTTTCTGTCCAGAAATTTGTTTTGCCAATTTCTTTGAGCTTTCAACTCTTCTTTTGATGTTGTTTTGCATATGATCTTGTTTGCTTGATTATGATCATGTTTGCTTATTGTATGCTTATTGTTTGTCATGCTAGATTGTCTAGAGTGCGAGGCGGAATACTATCAATCTCTAAAGTTTAATGAACGTCAGCAAGGCTACTTGACACTTTGATCATATTTTCCTATACCCAGTTTTACTATGCATTTGTTTCGCTCTTACAAATTTGCATGTGTAGGATATTCCACACCTAGTGAACATTTGTTTTTCTAATTAGGACAAGTTCTTTCATTTAAAGCAGAACAAAATAATTAAAATAATTCCAAAAATATTTTTCTCTGGTTTCAAATATTTATTTCTAAACCTAAAAATTGTTGGTTGGACCAAATATTTTATTTGGGGTAAATTCCATTTGCTAGGGTTTTATGAAGGCCATTTTGGGTTTATTAATTCAAATTTGATTGAGTTTGGTTTAGACCATTTGGGGTTGGGTTAGGTCAACCCCATTTCAAAATTAAGGGAAATAATAACAAGATGACATGATGCACAATGCAGAACCAAACAATGTCTAGCTAGGGCTATGACAACTCACCCCCACTAAACAAGAATCTCGTCCCGAGATTCAGGCGTTGGGTAAGAAAGCAGAGGGGGCACAAACTAACACAATCTTCACGATCCAATTTTCCTTCTTCAAGATGTTGATTCGTTGCATCATGTTGATCTTGACATCTTTTCTTCGGGATCTTCATCTAAACACACTAACAACGGATACCGAAAACCCTACAAGAATCGACCACACATCTTTGCATAATATTAAGAGTAAACATTCAACCACACATCTTTAGTTTGAGATTTGACTATAATAATTTGTTAGACAATGTCGGCAAAGAACTAGAAATTTATACGTCGAATGGTTGGAACCCTGGACATCTACACGGAATAACAAAAAAATGGGATGGCTGAATACATACTGTGAAAGAATGAATACAAAAATTATACATTAAAATTTTAAAACCTTGCGCACACTGAAATCGAAGAATGGATCATGGATGAATTGTTGAATATACCATATCACTAATCTCCCTAGAAATGAAGGCTTCACAATCAATTGAGGTCTTCAATTGAAATTTTGTCATCCGACTTTGACCGGATCAACAATTTGTCAAAACCTTTCATTATTTTTTTATACAATACATTATGCCTTCTATTTTTTAAATCTTCACAATTGATTGAAGGTTCAGTTTAAATATTGATCATCCAATTTTGACCGGGTCAACAATTTCTTAAGAAGCTCTCCTTATACTATATCACTAATTTCCTTAGGATAGAAGGTCTCACAATCAATTTGAGGTCTCAAATTGGAATTTGGTCGTCAAAAGGGTTAACAATTGCTCAACCCTCTCATTTAATTATTTATACAATATACTCCCTCCGTCCCAAAATAAGTGTCGCAAATTTAGTACTAACTTAGTACAAATTTAGTAATAAAGCAATGACGCTTATTTTGGGACGGAGGGAGTACTATGCTTCCTAATTTTTAAATCTTCACAACTAATTCAGGCTTTAATTTAGACTTTGGCCACACGATTTTAACTGGATCAACAATTTCTGAAGAAGCTCTCCTATTTAGTTACTTTAATTCTCTATGATCCCTAATTTTAAATATTTTTCATTCGATTAAGGTATTCAATTTGAATTTGATTTACGATTTGGATTGGGCGAGTGACTTTTCAAATCAATCAGCATCACGTAGCCTGTAAAAATGTATCAACCCCTTGCAGACTCCTATCACCAATAAAAAAACGTCACCATGTGATACTATAACACGAATATAGTACATGAAACCAACAATGAAAAATATCCCCATTTAACATGGGTTGATTAGCGGATAACATATAATCACACCGCGAAAGACCAACCAGATAACCGTATTATAAATAAACGTAAAACACACTCCATCGTCTCTCCCACCGGTCAAAGTAAATACTCCATCCGTTTCAAAATATAAGGGTTATCAATTTTTTGGAAAGACAAATTTCTTTAATTTTGACCGAGTTCATAATAAAAAATATCGACATCCACGATATTAAACAAAAAGTATGAAAATTCATTTCATGATAAATCTAATAATACTGATTTGATATTATGAATTTTGATATATTTTTCTATAAATTTGATCAAATTTATTTTTTTTGCTTATAATATATTATATAATTTAAAATAGAGTGAGTAAAGAAAATTAAAAATCCTAACTAATTTAACAACGCAACGAAGCACGCTCAATACTTCTAGTATGTACTAAAGAATAAAAAGAAACTACTAAAATTGGGGGATGGATCAGGAAATCCTGCGCCCACATACGTGTAACGTATTGTGAGATGCCGGATGGCGGGTTGCCGGACTGCCGCGTGCAGCCGCAGCGGTGACAACGAGCGGCGGCCGAGGCGCCGAGCGACATGCCGATGGGCGATGGTCTACCAGAGGACGAAGAGTCGTATACTAACCGACGAAGGCAAGCGAAACAATGAGATTGAGATCTTCCGATCGATTTGTTTCACACAAGCGAAACTGGCGGCCGTGCCTTGAGAGTTGCGTTCGATGGAGTAAAACGCATCTTTGGTCCTTCAAGTCGTTGGCGATGTCTACAATGGTCACCAAACTCACAAACTGATTTAATACAATCCTGGAACTTGCAAATACGCGTTCAGTACAGTCCTTAATCTTGGCAATCCGGTCCTGCGCTCAGTACCATACGTACGCGTTGTCGTAGCCCAGGATCGGATTGCCAAGATTAAGGATTGTACTGAACCCGTATTTGCAAGTTTCAGGATTGTATTGAATCAGTTTGTGAGTTTGGGGACCATTGTAGACATCGCCAACGACTTGAAGGACCAAAGATGCATTTTACTCCGTTCGATGTAGTTTCAGGATTGTATTGAATCAGTTTGTGAGTTTGGGGACCATTGTAGACATCGACTTGAAGGACCAAAGATGCATTTTACTCCGTTCAATGTGACGCTTCGCTAATAGCTACCTAGCTAGCTCCTGTATCTGATGGGCCTATCTCTCGTAATTTTTCTTCTCACCTACTTTTTGCTGGGCTATACTCTATATGTATAGTAACTTAATGGCCCTCCTCCGGCTTGGGCCCTCGGTCGTCGCCACTTCGGCCATACACCCGGGCCGGCCCTGCATTTTTCACTATACCCAGGCTTCGATGTAGCACGTGAATTTCATCTCCATAAGAATGGTTGAGTTTTCACGTTGAGTCGTCAAGCCTATCACAACCCTTCTTTTTTACCCGGGCTTAGGACCGGCTATGTTGAAACAACATCTCCCATCATTTGTTGTTGTTGTCGTTGTTGTTATGGTAAAAATTACGATAACATCTTTCATCATTTCTAATTTCCTGCCATGCAAAAATTGTAACAACATCTCGCGCCGCATCTAATTTTCTGCAACAAGATCCTTATTGTAAAAGTTGCAACACCATCTTCCCGTCGCGTCTAATTTTCTGCAACAAGACACTAGTTATAAAATTGCATAAACATATCCTGCCGTCTTTAATTTTCTGCAACGAGACCTTTGTTCGTAAAAATGACAATTGAATTGAACTGTTGTTGCGTCTGAAATCGAGGAGGCGAGAGGTGGCTGACATGGGAACGAACGAACGACATGGGAAGGAATGGCTCACGGAGTCTCAAGGAGAAAAGAATGCTCGGTGATGACCCATATGGGACGCGTGGCGTGCGTCTGAGGCGGCGTCGGGTGATGGTCCCTTTGCAATTTGATAATCATCAAATCATTCTCCCTATCCATCCGTGGGCCTGTTTACTGCACTGTTCAACTATACGGAAGCCGATAGCCTCCTGTCCCTGTTCCCCGGCCGACGGCGGGCGCGCGATTACCGGATCGGCCGGACCCAAGGACGGGGAAGGCGCGCTGACGAGCGCTTGTCGAGGTTCCTTCCACCCGGCCGCTGCCCCGCCACTGCTCCCGCCGTGTACGGAGGTACGGAATGGATGGTGATCTCAAGCGTGTGTTAATCTATGAAAGGTAGCATCCTAACAATTTATAAAAGCTGATGTTTTGTTTCTCCAACTTCATAAGATCCCTCTGAAACGCGGGGAAATCTGCGATTTGAAGTCTTTTGCAAGTTGGAATCTGGTTTCTTTATGAAAGACCACACAATCAGTTTGGGGCTCCCTCACAGATTGGAGCGCTCCTCCTCTGTCTCTCAGACTCAGAGTCAGATCCTGGCGCACTAAGTCAGTTTTCATTTGCCACCCAAATTTGTGCAGAGATCTCCACATTTAGCAACGGAAGAACAAGGACGCGGAGATGGAGCTCGTGGTCGGCGCTTCGGAGGCGACCATGAAGTCTCTCCTGGCCAAGTTGGGCGGCCTCCTCGCCCAGGAGTACACCCTGATTACTGGTGTCAACGGCGACCTCCAGTACATCAACGACGAGCTCGCCACCATGCAGTCCTTCCTCCGCGACCTGACCACCGTCGCCGGAGGCCACGGGCACCGGATGAAGGACTGGATGAAGCAGATCCGTGACATCACCTACGACATTGAAGACTGCATCGACGACTCCGCCGACCGCCTCCACGGCGTGCCCACCGACACCTGCTGTTACTTCCTCGTCAACAGAATCCACGAGATCCTCACATGGTGGCCTCGCCGCCAAGTGGCCACCAGGATCTCTATCCTCAAGATGCGGGCGCAGCAGATCGGCGAGCGGCGCGACAGGTACGGCATCAACAATCCCGATTTTCCTGGAACCGAGGGGTCTGTTGCGGCTAGCACGATAGCCGGGTTTGACGCTGCAGACAACCAGGACGAGAGCCGCCAGCTTGTCGCCGTCAAGGACCCCGTGGGAGTGGAGGAACACATGGGGGATCTTGACAAGTGGGTGACTTACATTGTCGGTTTCGGAGGAGTGGGGAAGACCGCCATTGCCACCGCCTTGTACAGGAAATATGGGGACCGATTTGGCCACCGTGCAATGGTCACGGTATCACAGAGCTCCGACCTGGAGACGATCCTGAGGAGCATAGAGAATCAAGTCAAGCCGCCGACAAGCAATCAGCAGCAGCAAGGTGGATCTGGGGAGAGCCGTTTCACAGCAGCCGTCAAAGGCGCCCGGGATCAGGTCAGCCGAGGAACTTCAGCCATCATGACCAAGTGCTACAGCTCCGGCGCCTCCGAAGAAGACAGGACAAAGCTGGATCTACTCAAGAATGACCTTGCAAAGCACTTAAAGGAAAACAGGTAATCCATTTGCAATCCTTGGACTAATATTAGGAATTCCAAAGTACTCCCTCCGTCTCAAAATAAGTGTCGCAAACATAGTACTAAATTAGTACAAATTTTGTACTATATCAACGACACTTATTTTGGGACGGAGGGAGTATTACCAAGTACTAACCTTTCATGGCGGCGTGCTTAATTACAGTCTATGAGGTAAGAGTAAGACGGGGTATTTATTCCAAACTAGCAGATAATTGTTGGTTGTGCTGAAATGGAAAAAAGTTTTGGCTGGAATGTGTGGCCATGGCTGAGAACACAGATTATTGTTTGGTTCACAATACTTCACTCCATACTTTGATGAGCTTATCCTTTTTTATGTATGCATTTTTCACAATATGGTGCATTGTTTTTTCTTATGAAGTATATACAGGTTAGATTTTATTTTTTCTTGAGAAAAGCTAGGAAACTATATTTGAAAGGGGTAGTGTGTCAAGGTTTTGTTGGTTTAAAATATCTAGAGGTTACTTTTCCCTATTGCTGAGAAAACTTTGGAAGCCCGGTTTGAAAGGGGGCATGATGATGATTTTCTTTATCTTCGAACATGTTGTCCTGCAAACACTATGTTTGAACAAACGTGATTAATACTTGTTTAACATGTTGTCCTTGCAGATACTAAACTGTTTGATTCAGACTAATAAAAGAAGTTATAGTTACTGCTGTTCACTCACTTTCTGACCCCTTCTTATTTGGCAGTTATTTGGTCTTGATTGATGATGTATGGTCTGCGACGACACTGGACAATATTATAAATGCACTTCCTAATAACAAAGACAGCAGAATAATAGTTACTACGCGGTTTCATGCTGTTGCTACAACACGAAGAGAAGGTGACATTCGTAGAGTTAAAGGTCTGGCTGAGAAAGAATCTGAGGAGTTATTTAGACAGGCCTTCCACGAGTCCAAGGGAAGCAAATATGTCACTAGAGGGCCCCAAGCTCTCAGTACAACTTCGAAGATAGAAGCAGCTGATTTTACTCAACACATTGCCATCATTGACAGTGACAAACCTGTGCAGTTATCTGAGCAAGCAGTCTCTGGACCCAATGATAGCAAAGATGTTACATTTCCGGACAAAGTCTGGAAAATGTGTGGGGGCCTGCCATTGGCCATTGTTACCATGGCTGGTCATGTGGCCTGCAATCCACGCAGATCGCAGCAGGAATGGTTGGACCTTTGCAGTTCTCCATTTTCAGAGTCCGGGAAAGATCATGGGAAAGATGGTGGGAAAGAGATTACACAGGAGGAAGTGGGAAGAATAGTTAGCCACTGCTATAATGACATGTCTGCTGAAATCAAGACTTGCTCGTTGTATTTGAGCATATTTCTGAAGGGCCAAAAAATCAGCAGGAAGCGATTGACAAGGCGATGGATAGCCGAAAATTTTGTTTGTGAGAAGCAGGGGCTGAGTGTGGAGGATGTTGCAGAGACATATTTCAATCATCTCATAAGAAGGAAGATCATCCGACCAGTGGAGCACGGCAGTAATGGAAAAGTGAAGAAATTCATAGTTCATGACATGGTTCTTGAGCACATTGTAGCAAAAGCAAGCGAAGAGAATTTCATCACTGTGGTTGGTGGTAATTGGGTAGTGCAGCCGCCTAGTAGCAAGGTCCGTCGACTGTCTCTCCAAGGCGGTGATTCCAAACGCGCCAAGGATACTGACAAGATGAACTTGTCTCATGTCCGATCAGTGACCATGTTTGGGAGCTTGAATCAAATGTCTTCACATTCATTCAAGTTTGGAATTGTACAAGTATTGGATCTTGAAGGCTGCACAGGTTTGAAAGGGCATCATACAGAGGAGATATGCAAGATGGTTCTTCTTAAGTATCTCAGCCTTCGAAGAACTGACACTAAACGGCTGCCGAAAACGATCGGGAAGCTTGAGAATCTAGAGACTCTGGATATTAGGGAAACAAATGTTGTTGAGTTGCCTAAAACAGTATGCCAGCTTGAACGGCTGGTTAACATACTTGGTGGGGATAAAAGAACACGGAAGGCCCTGAAGATTCCTGAAGAGTTGAGTAAGAAGAAGAAAATGAAATCTCTGCGCATATTGTCTGGGATTGAGATCACCGGGGGTTCAGCAGACCTTTCATCATTTGACTGAGCTGAGAAAGCTTGCCATCTACAAGCTCAAAACCATCGGGGAGGATGCAACTTTCAAAGTTTTAAGCTCATCTATCGAGTACCTTGGTGGTCACTCTCTACGCACTCTCGTAGTTGATGGTGAGTCTTCTGAGTTTACTAGATCCCTTGATGATCTATCTACACCTCCAAAGTTCCTTGTTGCTCTTGAAATATCTGGTAAGATTATCAGGGTCCCCACTTGGATCACGGAACTCACTGCTCTCACCAAGGTAACCCTTTCAGTAACAGCTTTCCGGACAGATAACTTGAAGGTGCTCAGCAATCTGGAGGCACTGTTTTGTCTCAGCTTTTCACTGATGGCAGCAAATCAGGATGCAGAAACATTAACCATTCTTGCTGAAAACAAGCTACACTCCAATGGGGAGGTCAAAGTTCCTGACGGGGGATTTAAGAGTCTTAAGCTTCTCCGCTTCTCTGCTCCTCTCTTGCCACTGCTGAGCTTTTCAATAAAGGCCATGCCAGAGCTTGAAAGGCTTGAGCTGCGATTCAGCATGTTGGAGGGCCTTTTCGGCGTGGACAATCTCCCAGAACTCAGAGTTGTGCATATGACATTGGAGGACAAAGACGGTGAGGGTATGACCAAGAAGGTAGCAGGTGAGCTGGTGAGAGCAGTGAAGGGGACTGGAGGTAAGATTCCCAGGATAATCATTCAACAGTGAACCACAGAAATTGAGTCAGACCACAACGCTTTCAGTACATCACGCTCGTGCCTGTTGTGATGTTCTCTGAATTTTATTTAAGCTACTTGCGACAAACTTGCTCAATTAGGATGATGCTCCATCTGGTGTATCTTGCAATCGTTTGTGCGGTGTTTATTTATTGTGTTTGTTTGTGAAACGAGTTTGACGATCAGTAAATAGCTAGCGTGCTCTTGTAACTTTCATGTGATGTTGAGCATGTCAGGTGGAATGAAGGGTAATCTTATCAATTGTGTCTTGGCTATATCTTTTAGCCTGGAACTGGTGGTTAAATCATTCTGTACAGGCTTAGTAGAGCTGGTTCTGGTTGTGTTGTCCTGGATTAATTTGGTTGGTTCAACAAAGTGTCCAAAGAGCTTTGCCATCTGGTGTTTTGATGGTTTGCTCGAGTCCTCGGTTCTTTGTAACACTAGTGCTTTGGCTTCTTGTCAAGCCGGGTAGGTACTAGCTCGTTTGGAGCCCATTTTATCTCTTGCTTGGTATGAGCTGGGGTGTCGATCGGCTCCCCAACCAACCAATCATTTTATCTCTCCAGTTGAAGTTGTAGGTACTAGCCGGAATTCCATCATCACCTTCCTTCTCACTACGGCATTGTTGAACACTTTATTACGAGTACTTCTATTTTCTTCAGAATTTGTTACTTAATGGTATCAGATGTCGACAGATGAATACTTGTAAATACATACGGATTAAACGGAATCTACAAGAAATCAGCGTGGAGGGAAAAAAACATGCATGATACTCTGTATACAAATCAGCGTGGAGTATGTGATAGTACTACTGGTTGCGTTGGGTTGGGCGCGAGTAAACGTCGCTCGCAGGCCGAGGCTACGGATTGTGAGGAGGACTGGCGATGGCGATGGCGTTCATATTCCCATATCACCTTGGACTTTTCTCGTCATCCCGAGCAGAGACTGAGGCTGGCCATAGTGGAAGCGACTGAGGCTGGCCATAGTGGAGGTAATATAGGTGGTATCATGCATTTAGAAATAGCAAACATGCTGATGTGGCAAAAAATTAAAAAAAAAAGAGATGGTTAGAGTATAACATAGGTAGATACCGTAACATGTTAAATGATATGCTACTTTGTGTCATGCATGACAATAAATATCACAATACATGATACTACTCTATGATACTATGCACTATGGAGGTAGTATCATACACTAGTATCATATGTATGATACTAGTATATGTTACTCCCTACTATGAGTAGCTGAGAGGAGCTAACATGCTGCCCAATGAATATACAATCCACAGTAGGCATATCTTTTAGTACCACTTCTTTCATCTCAAAATAAGTTTTGTTGATCTAATGCAAAATGTGTACAGTATTGATTTAGTACGAAATCTACAACACTTATGAGAATAATGTAGTGTGTCCGTGATTTTTCGTGATTTAAGTTTGATTATACATTTAAGCAACGAGATCGATTGCGATGGGAGTAAAAATTATACCATTGAATTCGTATTTTGATACGAATTCAGTGGTATAATTTTTGTTCCCGGCGTAGTCAGTTTTATTGGTTAAATATATGATCAAAATTAAATCTCGAAACACGCAGGCGTACTACATTGTAAGAGCAAGTACAATATTGGGCTTATAGCCTGCTTACATCTATCGGTTGCCAACGTGAGCCCACATATGCTCAACCAAATCATCTTACGGTAGAATATGAATTTTCCAATCACGCATTTCATGATGAAATTGGGTGAACTACACAAATGTTGTCGTTCCTCCATGCTTAGGCACAATAGTGTCACCCTGAAGCTGAAATCCTTGGTCAAAGATACGTTTTGGATGCTCATCCTCTACGATCATATTATGCATGATCACACAAGCACCCACCACCTCCCACAACTTTTTGGTGCTCCAAATTCCAGCAGGATACCGAAAGATGTCCCATCGAGTGGAACACCGAAGGCACGCTCCACATCCTTCCTAGCACTCTCTTGCACTTGGGCAAATCTCTTCCTCTTCTCTCCTACAGGGTTGAAGATTGTCTTCACAAGAGTAATCCACTGAGGATAGATACCGTCAGCTACGTAGTATCCTTTGTGATAGTTACGGCCATTGATGTTAACACTGACCTCCGAGCAGTTGCCTTCGGCAGGCCTTGCAAACACCGGAGAGCGTTGAAACACGTTGATATCATTGTGCGATAAGGCCATGCCAAAGAAAGAGTGCCAAATCGAGAGATCTTGTGAAGCCACAACCTCGAGTATGACGGTGCAGGCTTTGACATGGCCCCTATAATGCCATACCAAGCAGGACAATTCTTCCGAGTGCATACAATCTATGCTACCAAGCACCTCCAAAAAGTCCATGTTGGCATTCATTGCCAACAAGCGGGTTGTATTTGCAGCATTTGGCTCTCTCAAGTACTCAGGGCCAAACACTGCTATCACAGCCTTGCAAAACATGTACATGGAGTCTAGGCAGGTGGACTTGCTCATACAGACATATTCATCAATGAGATCACCGGGAACTCCATATGCAAACATCTGAATAGTCGAAGTGCATTTTTGATAAGAGGAGAAGCCAATCTTTCCAAGGTCATCCTCCCTGCACTCGAAATACTTATCCTATGCTGATACGTCTTCAACGTATCTATATTTTTTGATTGTTTCATGCTATTATGTTATCATTATTGGATGCTCCGTATGCAATTATATGCTATTTTATATGATTTTTTAGGACTAACCTATTAACTTAGTGCATAGTGCCAGTACCAAAGAAAGTCCAAACACGATGAAACTTTATGGGAATTATTTTTGGACATAAAGAGACCCTAGAAGCTTCGGGAGGCGACCAGAAGAGCCGGTAGGGAGCGACGAGCCTGCATGGTGCGTCCTAGGGGTACGACGTGCCGGGCAGGCTCGTGGCTCCCTCGTGCGACCCCTGACCTAATTCCACTTATGTATTTTCCAATTACCCAAAAAACAACAACAGAGAGCCATCCAAAATACTTTTTCCACCGTCGCAAGCCTCTTTTCTGTCGTGATCCCATCTTGAGGCCTCCGCGATAATTTGTCGAAGGGGAAATCGATCATGGAGGCCATCTTCATCAACCTTGTTGCCTCCATGTTGGATCCATATTTACTAGCTAGATGGCTTCTTCTCTCTCTCTTTTATCTTCAATACAATGTTCTCCTCGATCTCCTTGGAGTTCTATCCGATGTAATCTTTTTTTGCAGTGTGTTTGTTGGGATCCGATGAATTGTGGGTTTATGATCAGATTATTCATTGGAAATAATTGAGTCAAATGCGAACTTTATTATGCATGATTTTCATAGCTTCATATTTCTCTCTGATCTATCTGTTTGGTTTGGCCAACTAGACTGATTTATCTTCAGTGAGAGTGGTGTGTTGTGATAGGTTCAATCTTACGGTGTTCTATATCCTAGTGACAGAAGAGGACAATACACGTATTTGTATTGTTGCTATTAAGGATAAAATGATGGGATTTATTCACATTGATTGAGTTTACTTTGTCTATATCATATCATCTTGCCTAAATCATTACTTTGTTTGTTGGACTTAATACCATAGATACATGTTGGATAGCAGTCGATTGGTGGAGTAATAGTAGTAGATGCAAGCAGGAGTCAGTCTACTTTTGTATGGACGTGATGCCTATATATGATCATTGCCGTGAATAACATCATAACTATGCGCTTTTCTATCAATTGTCTAACAGTAATTTATTTAACCACCGTATACTATGCGCTGGAGAGAGAAGCCTCTAGTGAAAACTATGACCCCGGGTCTTCTTAGTCATATTGCTAAAAACCTAAACACCTTGCTGCACTTTTATTGTTTTATTTTTACTTTTCGTTTATCTCAACTATATCTATCGTAATTAGTTCTTACAAGTAACAAGTCCAGTTGGATTAACAACCCTCTTGCCCGCGTTGGATGCAACTGTTTGCTTTGTGTGTGTAGTTACTGAAGACGGGAATTTGTGTGGTTCTTCTTTTATTTCGATAACCTTGGTTCTCGCTGAGGAAAACACTTATCATCTACTATATTTGTTTCACACTTCCTCTTTGGGGAAAAACCCAACACAACTCACAAGTAGCATATGTCACCCCCCTCTCGAATACCGTTGAAAACATGCCTAGCCATACGGAAATGGCGCCGGAATAGGTGATGTTTGAAGAGTGGATTGGGTGTGTCGAAGTAGTCTTTTCAGAGTAAAAAATGGTGCTATCTCGGTTGGATATATCTCATCTCCACGGTGCACACACAATCGTATTGTCGAGCGGAATGATTCTCCAAGTTTTCTCCATGCCCATACCCAGCCCCAAATCCCCAAACACATTACCAATGCACCAATGCACCAATGACCCGTATTCCCATCACCATCCTCACCCCATCGTTTCCTCCAAAAGAACGGAGGGGCCGTTGTAGGAGCAAAGGAATAGCCATGGCGTCCATGGCCATCGTGTAGAGGGCATGCGCAAAGCTCAAATCTGCCTTAGGAGATGAAGCAGTCCTGCGTTTGAACTTTACCGCTGAATTGCGGGAAATGTTTGAGGCGCTGGAGGACATCCAGCCGGTGCTTGAGAAAGCCGATATGGGGTTGTTGAGGTTTTTTCAGTTATCGGGATGGCTGTGGTATGTGAGGGAAGCCGCCTACAAGGCCATGGATATAGTGGACGAGTTGCAAGCTACCAGGACAACGGTATTTCCTACTGCAACCACCCGACCGTTTTCTACTTTCTCGTTCCCGCGAAGCAAGTACTGTACTACTTCCTCCGTTTTTAAATATAAGATATTTTAGAGATTCTATTATGGACTATATACGAAGCAAAATGAGTGAATCAACACTCAAAAAATGTGTATATACATCCGTATGTAGTTCCTAGTGAAATCTCTAGGAACGGATGGAGTACTATTCATTGGTTACCTGATGTCTTCTTTTCTTTTCTTTCTTTCTTTTGCGGGACGTGAGTTTGGTTAGAGTATAATTCATTGATCGGTGTTTTAGCTGTGGTGTTGTTAAAACTTTCATGTTTTGATCGCAGTACGATTTGATGCATGTTTTCTCTAAAGTAGGCATTGATCCATATTTGCAGATGACAATGATGCTGCCTTGTTTTACCATCACGAAGAATGCCATGGGCATTGAGGTGGAGGAGACGAAAAAACGTGTGATGAGAATACGTGGGAGGCTTCATTGTAGACCCGATTCTATTGGAGTGGATGTCATATACCGGCAAATTATTGAAGAACGAGAAACCGAACCAGCTTATGAGGATGCATTGGTTTTTGGAAGGGGGGCAGATAAACAGAGGATAGTGGTTGTGCTGCTATCTGCAGCGTGCAATATCACGCAACAATCCACCATTATTCTTCCCATCTTTGGGCTTGCAGGCAGCGGCAAGACAACCTTGGCACAAATGGTTTTCAACGATACTCACTCCTTGAGGGACTATGATATTCGGGTTTGGGTCCATGTCTCACCAGAGTTTGACCTGCTCAGAATAGGTGAGTCCATAATTTCGCAGGTATTTCGAGGAGGACAGACACAAGAAGATTCTTCTTTGGATGTTGTGGGGATGGGTCATATCATATGATGGAGCGCCTTTGGAAACTACTTAATTGTAAGAAGGTGCTCCTTGTTTTGGATGACCTGTGGGAGGAAGACCCCATTCAGTTGCAGCTATTGAAGTCCATGCTAACATTCGTGAGTCACAAGATGGATGTGATAGTAACCACATGCAATCAGACTATCGCCAGGACGATCTGTACCGTTGAGCCATACAAGCTAAATCCATTGAGTGATGAGATATGCTGGAAAATAATCATGAAATTGATACATTTCCAAAAAGAAGATAAAGAAGAAGAGTTGGAGAAGATAGGATGGGAAGTGGCAAGAAAGTGCCGGGGTATACCGTCAGCAGCTCGAGCATATGCGAGTATGCTAGGTTCTTCCCGAGATGTTATGAGATGGAAAAAAACTATGGAAAGAAATATCTGGCTCAACATTTTCATCACCGCTTCAACATTTTATTTACCGTTTTCATCCTTTGAGTTAAGCTACATGAGTATGCCACCGGATTTGAGGCTATGCTTTGCTTATTATTGTGAAATCTTCCCAAACGGACACTACATAGCCAAAGATGACCTGATTCATCAATGGACCGCTCTCCACCTCGTTGAACCATCTGAAATATTGTCTGCCACACAAATAGCCGAGGAGTATATTACTAGGCTCTTGGACATATCATTCCTTCAAACTCCAAAGTTGGACTACGTGAGTAATTGCCTAATAACCTCTATTTTACAATGTCATGTGTTTGAGGCACACGGAACTGAGGTGAAATTTCATTGAATTGCACCATACTTGTCTCTCTCTAGATAGATCACCACTATGTGGACCGAGGGGTGTGATAGGGAAAAAAAAATAGTAGCACACAACAGGGGGGGGGGGGTGACTTACACAGCAGAAAATACCAGGCAACTTACAAATAGAGGATCCTTTTATAAGTAACCTTGAAATATATCCAAGTTTCGTATTTTTTTCTTGAAATATACCCAAGTTCCACATGTCAACTTATCTTTCTTTTTTACTGAGGTTGCAGAATCCTGGTTACACTTTCTCAAGATAAATATGTCGTGATTCATCTTACTATTATATGGTTATGCGCTTAATTTTGTTGCAGGCCAGTAGAATGGATGGTGCAATCTTGTTCACTATGCACGATCTGGCACATGACTTGGCAAGAAGGACGGAAGATCGATTACGTTATCGTCTAGCGAGCAATCATCATAAGGAATTTGATGGCACACATGATAAGGATCTAAGGGTTATAGCAAAGTGGGGTTAAACGATGACTCAGTTTCACGTAAGAAGCGCCTGCGCGTCCTGGAACTAAAGAAGAGCGCCGAGCAGAAGCTACCGGACTCCATCTGCCAATTGAGGAACCTCGGGTATCTTAAGATATCAGAATTCTCTGGACTGGTATCTCTGCCTAAGTCATTTGACCATCTGATAAATCTGTTCCATATCGACTTGTCAGGCTGTTCCGGGCTACTACACCTACCGGAGATGATTGGGAAGCTAATCCGCTTAGTGCATGTCAACTTATCAGGCTGTTCCGGGCTACTACACCTACGGAAGACGTTTGGGAAGCTAATCCGCTTAGTGCATGTCAACCTGTCAGGCTGCTCTGGGCTTGCAACCCTACCTGAATCATTTCAGAATCTCATTAACTTGTCCCATGTCAATCTATCACGTTGCCACGGTCTGGTAGAGATTCCTGGACTACTCCGGAAGCTCTACAAACTGGTACACCTGGATTTATCATTTTTGTCTTGTTTCGAAGGGATCGGGAAAAGCCTTGGTGGTCTCAATTCATAGAACTTCTGATTTCTGTTTGTGGTCTGGAGCATTTGAACTTGTCGCACCCTTGCTGTTACCTTCCTCAACACCGATCCCATCTCCAAGGGCTAAAACATGGTTTGTGCAAGCTCACCAAACTCCGGTATCTGAATTTGTCAATGTGCCTGAATCCTATCTTTCATTACCACCAGTCAAAAGAGGACAGACTCCAATACATCGGAGAGTGTATCAAAGGTCTTTCCGCTCTAGAGCATCTGGACCTGTCTCATAACACATTTATTTCCGATCTGCCTGAAAGTCTAAGTGATGACCTCAACAAGCTGCAAACGCTGAACCTCTCAGGCTGCATCAGACTCAAGAAGGTACGCGAACTGAAGTCTGTCAAGTGTATATCCCTGAGGAACTGCCGGGGTCTGGAAAGTTGCAGCTTTGCGGTCCGCGTCGATGATCCTGCGCCATATATCAGCAGCAACATTGTTCAACTGGAGGGTGTAAACTGCCAAAAGCTCCAGATAAGCTGCCTTGAAAATGTCCGGTCTAAAGAGGAAGTGCGCAAAATCAAATTGGTAGAGAAAGAGAAGCTGGAAAAGTTGAAGCTTTCCTGGACTTTGGGCTCTCTCTGATCAGTGGAGGACAGTGCTTTGTTGGAGGAATTAGTGCCAAGAATGACAGTGCAGTGCCTTGAGCTACATGGTTACAACGGCTTATGCCTCCCAGAGTACTTAACTGACCTCACTTCTCTGCAGGAACTGAAGATCGTCTGCTGCGCGCAGCTCGATTCGTTGCCCGATGGCATGCAGAAACTCACCAGCCTCAAGGATCTGCGTGTATTTGATTGTCCAGAACTGAAGAAGTGGTGCCAACTAGTGGAGAACGAGAAAATGCTGGCGCACATCCCCAACAAAAATTATGAGTACGTACCATCATACTGCTCTATGTTTTACTGTTATCTGTTTTACTCTTCTCCGTTTTGCTGCTCAGAGTTGCTTACTTAGGAAAATGGGGTAGCCGGAGTTGCGTATCAAATCGAAGTGCTGACCTTGTTAGTTTTGCAGGCCAGAGATGGAGGAGGATCGCAGGTCGACCGACGAAGTGGAGGCGGCAGCGACGGGCTGATTCTTGTGACCAAATGTTTTCGTAGCAGAGTGCCATCTGATGATCAGCTATCTTTCTTGCAACATATGTTGCTCTGAGGACACTTTCTGTCAGCAAGACGTGAAGATTTCGAACAGCTTACTTTGTCATTCATGTAGGAGTACATTTCAATCCTTGAATCTGGATTCAAATGCGTGCTTAATTATTGCTGTGTAATTCTCTTCTATCCTCAATCTTGCAAGCAATTGTCACCAATTGTATTCATACTTAGCATACCACTGAATTTTGGTTTGGTTATGTTTTACTGGTTCACAAGATAGAGGTTCAGGTAAGAATGACATCTTTCTATGACTGATCGCCACAGAAGTTAAAGAAAGAAAGAGTTGTAAGTTACAAAAGTTTGCCAACACGAGGAAAACAAACCCGACAAGGAATTACTCTGACTGGAGCACTAGTCTGTCCTCTCCACAAAAAATCAATTCATTTTATGCAATTTGGATAAATAGATCCCTGAACTGGTTTAGGATTTCCAAATGGCCAAATTAATTCCAAAAATGCACCGAAAATATGTTATGCATATGAATGACATGTTCACATCCTAATTTGAAATTTTTGGGACGTGACACACCATGGACAAGACTTCTCTGCATCTTAACTACAACATGTTGAACAATTTGTAACCTCTGGCATCATATATCTAGAGATGAGTACATGTAAATACATGGCCAATGTCTTGAAATAAATTTACAACAACATTTGCATCAAAGAAAATTACAAGATCTTGCTAACTGATGACCAAACTAGCAGCGCGCGGACACACAAACACGACGAATAGAACGTTTAACACAACTTTCATACAACGTACCTGGATGAAGAATCACCATCCTTCTTTTCACAGTATCATCCTTCTTCGAGTGATTAAGGCAGCACTAGCGTGAAAACATCTCAGTTCTCAGAACAGGCAAGAATGCGATGATTTTAAACCTACAGGCTTGCAAAGAACCATGGTTGGGCTCTCACTTTGGCTCAGTCATTGATCGAGGATTATCTTGGGCGCCTTGCCATCGGTCCTCCTCTTCACTGCTGTCTCCACCTCTTGCTGCACCTCTTTCGTCATATGTTCACCTTCTTTGTCCTCCAACGTCAGATGCACCACCTTTAGTCTGGCAAGGTTTTCCACGCCATAAAGCCCCTCCAGCATGCTGAACCGTAGCTCAAGCCTCTCCAGCTCTGGCATGGCATTCTCTGAAAAGCTCAGTACTGGTAAAAGAGGAGCAAAGAAGCGAAGAAGCTTAAGGCTCTTGAAACCAGCATCTGGGACAGTGATCTCCCCATCAGAGGACAGCTTGTTTTCTGCCAGGATGGTCAGCGTCTCCGAATCCTGCTTTTCTGCCCTGAATGAGAAGGTGAGGGAGAACAGTTCATCTAGATTGCTAAGGAGCAGCAGGTTATCTGTCCGGAGAGCTGTTACTGAAAGGGTTAGCTTAGTGAGAGCACTGAGTTGTGTGATCCAGCCGGGGAGCTGAACCATCTTGCCAGATAACTCAAGGGCGACGAGGAATTTCGGTGGTGATGACAGCTCATCCAGTGAATTGATAAACTTGGTTGACTCGTCATCAATTATGAGGGTGTGCAGAGAGTAGCCCCCAAGGTACTCGATAGAGGAGCTTAAATCTTTGAAACTCAGATCGTCGCTCATGGTGCTGAGCTTGTAGATGGCAAGCTTCCTCAGCTCAGTCAGATGATGAAGGTCCGCCAATCCCCCAACAATCTCAATCCCTGACAGTATGCGCAAGGTCTTCATTTTCTTCTTCTTATTCAAATCTTCAGGAAGCTTCAATGCCCTTCTTGTTCTTTTATTCCCACCAAGTATGTTTACCAGCCGTTCAAGCAGGCATACTGTTTTAGGCAACTCAACGACATTTGTCTCTCTAATGTCCAAAGTCTCGAGGTTCTCAAGCTTTCCAATCGCTTTTGGAAGCTGCTTAGTGTCAGTCCTTCGGAGGCTGAGATACTTGAGAAGAAGCATTTTGCATATCTCCTCTGTATGATGCCCTTTGAAACCCATGCAGCCTTCAAGATCCAGGACTTGTACAATTCCAAACTTGAATGAATGGGAAGGCAGCTGGTTCAAGCTCCCAAACATGGTCAGTGACCGGACATGAGACAGGTTCATCTTCTCTGTATCATTTGCACGTTTGGAATCGCTCTCCTGGAGGGACAGCCGGCGGACCTTGCTGCTAGGTAGCTGCATAAGCCAGTTACCACCAATCACAGTGATGAAATTCTCTTCACTTGCCTTCGCTACAATGTGTTCGAGAACCATATCGTGGACTATGCATTTCTTCACCTTCCCATTGCTGCTGTGCTCCACTGGTCGGATGATCTTCCTTCTTATGAGATGATTGAAATATGTCTCTGCAACATCCTCCACACTCAGGCCCTGCTTCTCAGCAACGAAAGCTTCAGCTATCCATCGCCTTGTCAAACGCTTCCTGCTGATTTTCTGTCCCTTTGGAAATATGCTCAAATACAGAGAGCAAGTCTTGATGTCAGCAGGCATGTCATTGTAGCAATGGCTAACAATCCTACCAACTTCCTCCTGGGTAAGATCTCTCCCACCATCTTTTCCAGGATCCTTCCCTGACTCTGGAAACAGAGATTTACAGACCTTCGACCATTCGGTCGCTGATTTGTTTGGGTTGCAAGCCACATGACCAGCCATGATAACTATGGCCAACGGCAGCCCCCCGCACATCTTCCAGACTTCCTTTGGAACCTTATCAACCTCACTACCTTTGGATTCAAAGAAGGCCTGCTTAAATAGCCTCTCAGATTCTTCAATGCCAAGAGGGGAAACTTTACGAGTATAATCACCTTCTTCCCCTCTACGTCTTGTAGCAACAGCTTGAAACCGTGTAGTAACTATTATTCGGGTGTGCTTATTACTTGAAGGAAGCGACTTTCTGATCTGTTCCCACGTTGCTGCAGACCAAACATCATCAACCAAGACCAAGTAACTGCAAGAAAAGAAACCAAAAGTGGTAGTAGAGATTGAGTTTTCAAGAAAACTGAGCAGAGAGTGAGTGACCAGCAATAACTAACTCCTCCATCTGAACTAACTGGCTGTAAAATTCATGTCTAGAAGACAGTACTACTTCCCTGTTTTTTTTTATCAGAATGAAATGATGTGGGCAGAGTAGCAGAATAAAATTGTGAAGAAACATAACTGCATAGCTGGGGATACCCACCAAGTGATCATCAGTTTCATGAGCTAAAACAAGAAGTTATACAGTCATGGTACTGAATGTATGTTGTTTTCAGTAAAGTGCACTCTTTATTGACTCATAATGTCCCATCAAGTGGATATAAACACAACGAGTACACACCTGCCCTCTGCACAACTTGGATGCACAGAGCCAACAAGAAAAAAGGAAAAAAAGAAAAGGACCCATAGGGGACCGCTGTCAGCAAGGAGCCCGAATAGGGCGTGTAGCACTGTCTGGAGGATGAGAGGGGAACAAAAAGGAGAAGAGTATGGAAGATTTGGAAGAATGACATGTGACTCTTAGTCTGATTTAGTAGCATGGTGGCTTCCAAGTTACATTGGTCGATGATGAAGCCATGGATGAAGCGAATTGAGCTGGATGTTGTTGCAGAGGAGGGTAAAGGGTTTCTGAAAAAATAAGGTTGTTTTGGTTATGTAGTATCTGTACTACTGGTTGCCCTTTTAGAACCTTCTGAATCAAAAGATGTGGGCTGAGGAGCAGAATAAGATTGCAAACGAACATAATTGCATAGGCAGGGATTCCCACCAAGTGATCATCAATTTTATCAGCTAAAACAAGAAGTTATGTAGTCAGGGTACTAAATGTATGTTTTTTTCGGTAAAGAGGGCTCTTTGTTTATTTATAATGTCGCATCAAGTGGATATAAACACAACGAGTACACAGCCGGCCTCTGCACAACTTGGATACAGAGAGCCAACAAGGAAAAAGGAAGAAAAAAAGGACCCATAGGGGAGCGCTGTCAGCAAGGAGCTCGAATAAGGCGTGGAGCACTGTGTGGAGGATGAGAGGGAAACAAAAAGGAGAAGAATATGGAAGATTTGGAAGAATGACATGTGGCTCTTAGTCTGATTTAGTGGCATGGTGGCTTCCATGTTACTTTGGTCGATTAGATAAATAATTTGCCGTGTATTCGTTGGAAGTTTAGGATCCCCTCTGAGGGCGAACTGTCAATTTCAAACATTTAGGATGAGAAAAATGAGGACCAAATTCCATGGATCAGAAATGACAAACTCCTCTATCTGAACTAAATGGTTGTAAAATTCATGTCTAAAAGACAGTACTACATCCCTATTTTTTTTTTATCAGAATCGGATGATGTGGGCAGAGGAGCAGAATAAAATTGCGGAGAAACACATTTGCATAGGCAGGGATTCCGGCCAAGTGATCGTCAGTTTCATCAGCTAAAACAATAGGTTATGCAGCCATGGTACTGTAACCCAAAAAATGTCATTTTTTCCTATAAGCAATGAATGAAATGTAACTGTATATCCAGAACTAATCCCTGTCCCTAATTGATATATATACTTGTTATATCATGAGTACTAAAAGACCAATTAAGCACATCACGTTATCTTGATCAGTTCGTAATTCATATTACACATAATCAGGATTGTAAGTACTCATTAAACATTAATCAGAGAAAGCAATAAGGATCCGATGTGTGCAAGATACCTGCTGTCACCAAAGTGTTTTGTGAGGTCTTCCTTGAGCTTATCTAGCTTCGTCTCGCCACGCGTTTCCTCTGAGGCGCCGGCGTTGCAGCACTTGCCCGCAAATGCCAAGGTGCCTCGCTTGAGCCGGCCGAGTACGCCTCCGGCACTTTGCTGCGTTTGGCTGCTGGACTGCGGCATGACTTGATTCTTGATGTTGGTCAGGACGGCATTGATGTCAGAGCTCTGAGACACGTTGACCATGGCGCGGTGGTCGAATCGGTCCCCAAATTTCCGGTACAGGGCGGTGGCAATGGTGGTCTTCCCCACCCCACCGAACCCGACAACGTACAGCACGCCGGAGGTGTTCTTGTCATTATTCAGCCACTCCTCCAGCTCTTTCATGTGGTCCTCCACCCCCACCGGATCCTTCATGGCGACGAGCTCAAGGCTCGCCTCCTGGTTGTCGGCGGCGTCGAATCCAGCAGCAGTGCCGCTTCCGGCATGAGCACCCTCAGATCCGCCGGCGGCCTCCGGGTTATTGACCCCGTACCTCTCCCGCCGCTCCCCGATCTGCTGCGCCCGCATCTTGAGAACGGAGATCTTGGTGGCGACGTCGCGGCGAGGCCACCATGTGAGGACCTCATAGACGCTGTTGGCGAAGTAGTAGCAGCACATGTCGGAGCACAGGCCGTGGAGGCGGTGTGCGGAGTCGTCGATGCAATCCTCGATATCATAGGTGATGTCGCGGATCTGCTTCATCCAGTCCTTCATCCGGTGGCCGTGGCTCTGGGCTCGGCCGGCGCCGCCGGCGGTGAGGTCCCGGAGGAAGGACTGCATGCTGGCCAGCTCGTCGTTGATGTACTGGAGGTCGCCGTTGACGCCCCGAATCAGGGTGTACTCCTGGGCGAGGAGGCCGCCCAGCTTCCCCATGACGGACTTCATCGTCGCCTCCGAAGCTCCCACCACCAGCTCCATGGCTGCCGGCCTTGCTGTTCCCCTGCCGATTGAGGATAGCTCTGCACGGATTTGGGTGGAAAACAGAAGATGGTTAAGTTGGAATGGATTAGGAGAAGCGGAGATTTTTGAGGGATGGTTCAGTATGTTAGCTCACCAGTCGGATCTTGGAGACTTGAATAACAAGAATAATCTGGAGCGGAAGCGGCTAGCCGGCGGCCGGGGAGAAGAGTGCCGCTGGCCGGCGGATGGGACGATGACGGGAGAGCAAAATCAGACCCTCTCTGTCTTTTTTGCTCATAGTCAACGATAGAGGACGGAAATGAAACTAGCAAAAGCAAAAGACCAGTGATTTGAATGAAACTTTTTATGAATGAATAAACTATTTGTAAGTCACGAATAGTTTTTGAATTTTTAGGATATTTTTCCTTCATGGACATTTTTTGAATTGGCAGAACTTTGTCCAATTTCATTAACATATTTTAATACACGAACTTTGTAAAAAGCCATGAACATTTTGTGATTTCCCGAACATTTGTTTATAAAATTTCAAACTTTTTAAGAGGACTGGTTCACCAATGGCCAGATCAGCTGCGAACTGTAGTAGAAGAAACAAGAGAAATAAATAAATAGGCACAAGCATTAAGATGTCTTAATTAATTAATGTGGTTCTTCTAGACCAAGAGGTCTTGAGTTTGATTCATGCCTGCGCTATTTCTTAAAGTTGGGTAAAAAGTAGATACGGTGTCTCGTACGTGTCACATATGCATACGGTTTGGTGAAATGACCATGCTATCCTTATGCGATTTTGTGTTTGATTGTATGTGTGAGGAAGCATGCCTCCTCTTATTTTGGGACGACATGAGTACTACTCTTTCCGGTTTCTGGCTATGCCGACGTCGTTTGTACCCCTATAAACAACCTACGTATCTTTTTTATCGCTACTCGCTAACATGAACAAAACGTGATCGGGGCGCGCATCAGCCACCAGTACTTTAACCAAGGTTAGGTTGATGAGTAGATCAACCTCCCCGCACATGGATGTTAAAAAAAATCCTCCGTACGTGCAGGGCCAGCGTTGAGCGGGGGGGGGGGGGGGGGGGGGGAGGGACGGGGCGGTTGCCCTGGCCCCCCGAATCCAAGGGCCCTACAGCCGAGGTATGTGCAAGGAACCATTGAAAGCGTCATTAGAAGACTCGAAACTTCTCTATATCACCCTGAAGAAGTCGAAGAATGAATCGTTCTTTCTGTTTAGCGAACTGGGCCATGCGTGGGCCGTTTCTCCTTCGCATCGGTTAAGTGGTAGTTGGACCCATAAAAAAGGTTGTTAGGCTAATATTCTACAAAATAAAAGTGGAGTTACCAATTTTTCTGTAGCAAAGCGTAGTGGCGAGAGGAGCACTACTAGGGAAAAGCCTAGCAGTAGTGCGGGTTTTATGTATATTAGTAGCGCGGGTACCCACGCTACTGATACGGCGCTTCAGCTAACCTTTAGCAGTAGCGCTTGTTGGCCCGTGCTGTTGCTATACATACGTAGCAGTAGCAAGCTACAAATAAGAGCGCTACTGCTAATATCTGTAGCGTCTTGTATTAGACCGCGCTACTGGTAATGGCATGTTGCGGCTAATTTTACTCCACGTGCTACTGCTAACTTTATTAGTTTCTGATTTTTTTTCTGCATATTTGTTTTGTATTTGAACAGGCTTTATACAAGAATCTTTAGCACATACAAATGTCATCATCATACACATACAAATGGTTGCGAGACCAAAAATGTAATCATAGCATATACATACAAATAGTCTCATCAAATCATGTCATCATCATAATCATCATCCAACACAAAGTGGTCTCTCGTCATCATCTCGAAAATAGCGATACAAGTCTCGAATACTTGCAACAACATCATCATGCATCTAAACAATGATATACGCGAGAAGAGCTATCACTATGAGTGAGAGTGAAACTATGTAGTACATGAGGCGGAGGTTATGAGCCCTCTCTCGCGCTAGCGTGAGCCTCCTCACGTAACTAGCTTCTGCTTCTTGTCTGCTTTTGAAGCCTTTATGGCTGGCGCCCGAGCCCCCCTCCACTTGTGCCTAACAGTCTGACCACTCGTCGTATACTTCCGGAACCTTTCCTTTGTACACGACAGAGCACCGGTACTTCGCCATCAAGAATCTAGGTACCTGTTAAAGATGCATCTTCATCAGGAGAATGTACAATCATATGCAACAAAATATACTTGAGCAACACAAAAAAGAAAGGGTTAGAAACTAGATGCAACGTATAGTAAACATAAATAATCAATGCAATTTCATCGTACGCAAACAAATTAACAAGAGGTACGCATGTCATCGTACCCAAACTAACAAAGTAGCGTTACGCAAGTTCGGTAGGGACCGTGGACATCATCAAGTTTCACCGCTACAGAAAGTATATACAAGTTCAATCGGCATATATCATCATCATCGGCATCGTAAATCAGTAGAACTTCCATCCTTCCAGATCATCGAGGATGGACCCTAGCTTCTTTAACGGCGTGAGGTCCTGATGTTGCATGCCTATGATAGTTCGGACGTCAGCTCGCGATATAGGGCCGTGGTGGAACATCCCCTTCACTTCGACGACTTCTTTCATGATGATCGTCGCAATGCCCCTCTGGATGCGAAAGAAGTCATCTTTAAGTTTATAATCCGCTTCTCCTTGAGATTTTACCCACTTGCGGATATGATCATCGTTTCTGGTTGTCATGCGAAGCTTTTGGTGATCCCTTCTGAACTCCATCATGAGATGGAGGAGGTAGAATCCATCGTTCGTACTTGATTTCGGGACATGGATGCACTAGAAGTTGGTTTTATGCGAGAAACTCGTCTTGCGGTTCCTTTGTTTTGTGATATGCATGTGGCCACCCCTGAAGCTGAAGCCTTGGAGACCATCATCTAGAATATTCATTACGTGGGTGTAGTCCTTCTTCTCGTTGTTTCTAGTAGGGTCAAAATACATGGCGTGGGAGACTCGCGGGTAAAGAACGATAAGGACGGAAGGGACCGTTGTTGCGGGGAAAAACACTTCAAATTATTCTCCATATGAGCGAGAAGGAATGATTGAAATGTGCAAAGGGTTGTCCGGCACTGACTTACTTTGGATGATAAGGCAGGAGGACAATTTCTTGGGCACTACTAGGGAAAACCTTATAGACAGAATCTTACCAGTAGCGCGGTTTAAAAAAAGGCGCTACTGCAACTTAGCAGTAGCGCGCTACAACAGACCACGCTACTGCTACCCACATAGTAGTAGCGTGTCAGGAGGAAATATCGCTACTTGTACAATTGCCATGACCTTGCCGCCAGGCTAGGTATAGCAGTAGCGCGTGTTTCCTCAACGCGCTACTGCTATGTCGTTTAGCAGTAGCGCTTTATCTCAAAGAGCGCTACTTCTAAAGCATATCTTTTCCAACTTCTCCAACCGGTTGCCCTCATCCTCCCCTCTCCACTCCACTCTCACTCTCCCCCGCACCCCCCGTCGTCCGCCACCGCTATTCCCCGGCCACCGTCATCGCCCGCCGCCGACGCTCCTGGTCCTCCTGAGGTAGTCCCTCCATCCCTCCTCCTCCCTCCTCCCTCCTCCTCTCTCCTCCCTCCTCCCACTGCGGCCTCCTCCCCTTCCGCGCCCCTCCCTCCTCCTCCGGCCAAGCCCTCCACCGACAGCCCTCCTCCCCCTCCTCCCTCCTCTCACCCCTCCTTATTCCTCCTTCCTCCTCCCACCACCCTCCTCCCCCCTCCTCCTATCTCCTCCTCCTCCCTCCCTCCTCCCACCCCATCCTCCCTCCATCTCTCCTAAACCCTAAACTATTTATTATTGTTCTTGTATAATGTATTTTTTTACTGTTTTTAGTAAGTGTTTAATACAAATAGTTTATTTAGGAAGTGGTTAATAGAACTAGTTTATTTATAGTAAGTGCTTAATAGAACTTGTATAATGGTAGCGACCATCATTGATGGTCAAAAAATCGGTGAGGGAGTGTCCACCATATATGAGAGAAGAAGAATGCCGACTGTTGTCGTGGGGGCCGCTTCTCCTTCTTCTCCTTGTGCTACATATTTGTTATGCACTAGGGGAAGGAGGAGTAGCAACCATCATCGATGGTCAAAAATCGGTGAGGGAGTGTCCACCATATACGTGAGATAAGAGTTTAGGAAGGAAGACTCGACGTCATTGATAGCAAATGCTTAATAAAACTAGTTTATTGATAGTAAGTGCTTAATAGAACTAGTTTATTTATAGTAAGTGCTTAATAGAACTACTTTATTTAGTAAGTAGTTAATATAACTAGTTTTTTATATTTAGTAAGTACTTAACATAACTAGTTTATTTAGTAAGTAAACTTGGTATCTCGTTGATATCATTGATGTCGATGATGATGCATTCTGAATATAGAGGATGTCTTGGTGTTCTTGTTTGCAATCTACCTCCGAGTGGCCTATGTTTTTTCAGAATATTGATTCGTTTCCGTTCCGGCAAATATCAGGCGCTCGATATGTCCTGTTTTAAGCAAAGGTCATGACGATTTTTTTCATGAATTTTAGCATGACTTGTGCTACAATGTAGGACATATCGAGTGCTTCTGATTTGCCACAACAGGAATTTAATGATATTCCGGTAAAACATAGGGCATTTTTTCTATGTCATTGCTCGATATATGGAACAAGTTGACTTTAGGTCCGCTAAGTGTTTATTAATTTTGTTTTCATAATTAAGCATTTGTTCTCGACGTCGACAATGCCTGGCCCGCATCCTCGTCGTCGACTCGGCAGAGGAGGCCTACTTGATTATAGGGGCCATGTCCGGGACTGGGCTCTGTCGGGCTGGTATTGGGAGGTCCTACCTTCCGGGGCGCGCAACTTGGTGAGGAGGCAGCCCGTCGTCGACCCGGAGGTTATTTGGTGGCGGTTGCGTGGGCCAATGTTGGTGTAGAGGGAGCCGAGCCCCATGGAGGTGATACGTCACCGTGTTAGGGAGGAGGACGAGCACGTCCGACGCTATATGGCTACGTTGGACGCCATGTTCTCCAATACCTGTCAGGTTCTTCACGGATCTCACCCGAGCTATGATCCTGTGATGGTTCCTTCTCTTTGGGTGTCCACCGCCCGCGCCGATACCCGTCGTTCGCTTTGGTTCTAATTGTATTAGTGATATTATATGTATGATACTATTCAAGATATATTAGTGATACTATTCGACGATGTACGGACGCAAGAAATGATTTAGTTTTGCTTATTGAATGCATGCTAATTTGAATACTAATTTGTTTTATGATTTAGGTTTGCTTATTGAATGCACGTCTGTTTCAACTATGAACATAGGAAATGTCTGACGACAATAGCGAAAGGGATTTTGGTATGTGCGAATACTGCGAAGAGGAGCGCCGTCTGTGCGAGAGGCCTCACCTAGAAGATGGTATGTGATTCAGCATCATGCTGGATGAGTCCTTCGAAGTGGATACAGTAAGTCATAACGACAAGTATTTTTTCGTAATTATGCATGACTTTTGCTTCTTTTGCTTCAATTTATAATTTTATTTTTTTACAATTCTACTAGCGTATCCCCTGCCATGCAAGATATTATGTCTTGGATAAGATTGGTTTCTCAAATATGTGCAGTATGAAGGTAAAAAGAGTTCACTTGAGGACCGAGCATGGTTATACTTTTGTCGTAAAATTGTACAATGTAGAAACCTACTCCTATTTTGAATGCAAAAGTTGGAGAGCACTATGCAAGGCTTATGCATTTGAGCATAATATGCTTATCACCTTTGATATTCGTCCGGAAGATGAAAATTAAGGTAATATCGACATCTAGGTTGATGTGCAGGCGCCTCCAGTTCTACCATTATGTGAGTTTCTCAATCATATTTATTAAGTAATTTATATTGTTTATTCAAAAATAGTTGACAACTAATTTCTATTGACAGCTTGTTTCCATTCAAGCAAACATGTCCGGCACTTGGTAGACAACACATACTACTGTCCCGAGACTGAATTAAACTGCGAGGAGATAGGTCATTATGTTTCATGGCTTGAGGATCTTGATGCTGCCAAGATAGGTTTTTTTCCTAGACTTCGAGATATTAGTACTCAAAACGTGCGGCCAAAGTGTGCATATTGAACTACCGTCACATTTATTTAGGAAAGATGGTAAGATTTTTACTATTTGTCCTTAGTGCATCTTTTGCATACATTATTTTTAATCTAAATTTCATTACTAAGTATGTTACTACGCTGTTCTTCAGCAGGGACTCCCGATGAGTGTTGTGCCTCGTTGGATCGAGCCTAAAGGTCGCATGACAATGGTTAGCTTATGGCCAAGATATCCTACATTGCACATGAGTGCATTCATCATTTCTCGAAGCGAGCAAGTCTTAACAGTCAAAGACTGGAGCAAAAATGTTAAGGACCACAGAGAAGTACTAGGGGGCAGCAATCGGAAGCACAACCCACAATTAGGAGACAGGTTCATCTGCATTCTCCAATATGATGAAGCAGGAGTGCTACACATGTTTTATGCTATTTTACCTAAGAGAGGGCAGGAGGAGTAGGTCCTAGGTATTAAGAACAATTAGTTAGTGTTGATTATATATGACTATGATGATGATGAGAAGTTTTTATTATGTGCTACAATGTATTACAGTTGATGGTGATGCTGAGGAGGAGTAGTAGTGATTATGAGTACTATGATGATGAGTTGTTATAACTAGTGACCAAGTTGTTATATGATATCTCATGAGCGAAAAATGACGATGATGATGAGTTGTTATATGACAATGATGTATTATGATGATACTGTATGAAAACTTGTATAATGGCGTATGAATATATGACATAAAAAGAGAAATACGTAATAATAGTAGTAGCGTGGCGGAGAGGCGCGCTGTTAGTAACTACCAGTAACGCTTTCTACTAAAAGCGCTACTGCTAAGAAGGTATAACAGTAGCGCGGGCTAACACACGCTACTGCTACACTTTAGCTGTAGCGTCGTAGCAGTAGCGTGTTGCCCCGCGCTACTGCTATACCTAAAACCACCGCTACTCCTAGGCTTTTTCCTAGTAGTGAGTCCTTATTCTATACCATGAAGTTTTCGATGTACTCCCTAGCAGTTTTACGCTCAAAGTCGCCGAGACTCAAGAAGGACTCGTGCATGTAGTATGGATCCGCCACACAGATTTGCAAGACTTCTTCTCTCTTCATGACTGATCTCATATTTAGAGAAAAAAGGCGGACGATTGTACAATCGAGCCGCCTTGTCACAAACATCTCAAAGATATGATCAAACCACAAGAATAACACCTCCGCGGGCCGTGTGTCTACGTAGCACTTCCCCTCAGGCACACGAGCCTCGTATGTCGGATATCCTGGATCCTTCGAGGCTAGTAGGCTTTTCTCAGTCGACATCACATGGTCGTGTTGTCTCCTGAGATCCTCGTATATTGCCTCCAGCGGTTTCGGTGGTAGCATCGGCTCTCCCGTGACATGGAACATGGCCACCGTGTGACTGCTATGTTCTCTGGCTTGTTTGTAGGCAACTGAGTCTATCTTCCCCGATCTTTTCCTCTCCTTTTTCTTGGGTTGACCTTCCAGACCCTTCCTTAACCCCTGCCCTAGTGTTGTCGGGCTAAGCACTACTGTACGACCCCCTGCATCTTCAGGTGTGTCCTGTGAGGATTGCATGAAGAGAGACTTCTTCCAGTCCCTGCTAAGACGTTCCTGCCTGGGCAGATCATCCATATCCTCATTAGCATGCTGATAGCCCGAGTCGTCATATGGCTTACTCATCATATCTAAGTCACCGTCACAGATACCTATATTGAGGAACCGAAGAGGGTCCTCCTCCATCTCATCATCCATTCTTTGTTCTACGGGGGCGATTACATCAGCCACTATTGGCCCCCTTCATCACGTCGTCCGCTGCTTTCACCCAGCACTACAGGCGCTGGTAATTGCGTAGGCGGGATGGTGGTGTCCATACCTGCTTGTTGATGTGTGGTTATTGGTGTGCTCTCGGCCGGCTCCAGATGAAGAAGATTCTTCGGCCATAGCAGCACCCAACCCTTGCAGCTTCCAATCCGCGATGGGGTCTCGTCGTCCTCTCCCCCTAGCCGTACTGGAGGAGGCAAATCCTCGTGCCCCAATTTCACACTCGACAAGGTAACCCTGAAATGCCCACTGGGCATCGGGTGGTCGTGGAACATCAGTTCCAAGGGCTTCGTTATCACCCCCTTTCCCACGTACACCTTCTGGCCTTTGATCAAGTAGAGTACGGTGCACGGGGTTTCATCGGCCTGCAAACACATGTCTATGGCGTAAAACATCCGAAAGGCAACGAAAATGGAATATTCTAGATATATGTTGGTGCGACATGTAATTACTGTGAGGTCATCGAGCTCAGCAAAAGACAAAGGCCCACCTAGCGCGCGAGAGACTAAGGACGGGCTGCTATGAGCTGGTGCGGGAGCAGGCCCAATTGCGTGAGTAGGTGATGGTGCGGTGGTGTTGTTCACCGAGTTGCTCCCGACGAAACTAGGCATGGGGAAATCATCTACCGTCTTGTCTGGATTTTCCTTTGTCTAGTTGATGATAGCCGAGATCAAGTTAGTAGCGAAATCATTTCTGCAGGCATGTACAGCTGCATCGACTGCCTGCTGTAGCAACTCATTTTTCTCCTCGGCTGCTTTTTCTGCATCCTCAGCTGCTTTTGTCTCGAACGCAAGCTTCACATTCTCGTCGATGTCCGTCTGACTAAACTTTTTTTTTCTGCTTCTTGGCCTCCGGGCCCTCGTTGTAAAACACCTTCCACGTGGCGCCGTCTCCGGCGGCGTGCACACATCCATATTGCGGCCGTTGGCCCAAAGGGAGTCCCTTAAGTTTGTTCAAGGCCCGTTTGAGAGGGGTATCCCACTTGGCCTCATCGGCGAAGTAGGGCTTTCGGCTACAAGCTGATGTTGCTGCTCCTGCAGAAGGAACGTGAACCGTTTACGAATGTGTAGTCGACTTGATTAGAAGCTAAATGTAAGGTGGTAAAAGAATAATTACCAGTATTCTAATCAATTTCCTCGTGATCTGGTCTGTGTAAAAAACCTTCTTTTCCTTGTCCCACTTGTAGCGGGCCCTGATGAAGTCATGCTCCAAGGGGTTGGTGAACTTCGCGAAGGGGTCTAGGAGACCCGAGGCTTCACATTTCGTGTCCTCCTTATCCCATATGGGACTCTTGCCAAGGTATCCACAGCTTCCGAGGCGATGCTTCCCCATGTTCCTTTGCTGAAGGCTCTTGAATTTCGCAGCCTTAGCCTTGGCTACCTCGGTAGCGCAAGTGTCCTTGAACTTTTCGAACTCCTCTTCCGTAAGTGTGAGATTTTCCTTCAGAATCTTGGATAGGGGTTCCTCAGCCTCAATAGCTCATTTCACCCTACCTTTCCAGGAGGCCAAATCATTGCTGAACTTGCCCATGGCGTGATTGTTAATCTTTTTCATCTTCGGATCATCCCACGGTTGTTCTATGCTATCTCATCGCGGTCGGGGAACTTGAATCTCTTGTGCAACTTCGTCAGGAGCAATGCTACTTCTCGAGCATGCGTTGGTTTCCCGTGAAGAGGAATGGTTTGATGCAGCAAAGTAGATAAGTATTTCCCTAAGTTTTTGAGAACTAAGGTATCAATCTAGTAGGATATACAAGCGAGTCACCAATAGATGTACCTGCACAAAGAATCAAACTCTTGCACCCAACTCTATAAAGGGGTTGTCAATCCCTTCCCGGTTACTTGCAAGGATGAGATCTAATAGAGATAGATATAATAGGATGCTTGAACGGAAAGTAAAACTAAAGGTAAAAATAATGTAGCAATTATTTTTGGTTTTTGATCTGAAAGTATAATATGGAAAATAGACCCGGGGGCCATAGGTTTCACTAGATGGCTTCGCTCATGATGACAAGTATTACGGTGGGTGAACAAATTACTGTCGAGCAATTGATAGAAAAGCGAATAATTATGAAGATATCCAAGGCAATGATTATGCATATAGGCATCACATCCGTGTCAAGTAGACCGAAACGATTATGCATCTACTACTATTACTCCACACATCGATCGACTCCTGCCTGCATCTAGAGTATTAAGTTCATGAAGAACAGAATAACGCATTAGGTAAGATGACATGATGTAGACGGATAAACTCAAGTAATATGATGAAAACCCCATCTTTTTACCCTTGATGGCACCAGTACAGTACGTGCCTCGCTACCCCTACTTTGTCACTGGGTGAGGACACCGCAAGATTGAACCCAAAACTAAGCACTTCTCCTATTGCAAGAATTACCAATCTAGTTGGCCAAACCAAATCAATAACTCAAAGAGACTTGCAAAGATATGAAATCATGCATATAAGAATTCTGGAAATACTCAAATAATATTCTTGGATAATTTGAACATAAACCCACAATCCATCAGATCTCGACAAACACACCGCAAAAAGAGTATTACATCGGATAGATCTCCATGAAGATCAAGAACATGGTATTGAAGAGCAAAGAGAGAGAAGAACCCATCTAGCTACTAGCTATATATGGACCCATAGGTCTATGGTGAATTACTCATGCATCATTGGAGGCACAATGGAGTTGATGTAGATGCCCTCCGTGATTGAATCCCCCTCCGGCAGATTACCAGAAAAGGCTCCAAGATTGGATCTCTCGGGAATGGAGGCTTCTGTCGGTGGAAAAGTGTTTTCGTGGCTCATTCTGGTAAATTGGGAATATTTGGGAATTTATAGGCCAAGAAATAGGATTAGGAGAGTTGCCATGGGCCCACAAGCCCGTGGGGTGCGCCCTACCCCCTGGGCGTGTCCCTAGGGCTTGTGGCCCCACGGTGGCTCTCCTGACTTCATCTCCAAGTCTCCTGGTTTGCTTCTGGTCCAAGAACAATTAATCCGGATATTTTATTCTGTTTGTACTCCGTTTAATATTCCTTATCTGCAATTCTCAAAAACAAGGAAAAACAAAAGCTGGCACTAGGCTCTAGATTAATAGGTTAGTCCCAAAAATAATATAAAATTGCATATTAATGCATATAAAACATCCAAAACAGATAATATAATAGCATGGAACAATCAAAAATTATAGATACATTGGAGACATATCCGCATCCCCAAGCTTAATTCCTGCTCGTCCTCGAGTAGGTAAATGATAAAAACAGAATTTTTGATGTGGAATGCTACCTAACATATTTATCCACGTAACATTCTTTATTGTGGCATGAATATCCAGATTTGTAAGAGTCAAAACAATAGTCTAATATTGACATAAAAACGTAATACTTCGAGCACACCAACAAGGCAGTCGTGTCCTTTCGAAATAACATGACCTTAGAAAGTTATCCCTACAAAATCATATGGTCTGGCTATGCTCCATCTTCCCCACACAAAGTATCTAAATCATGCACAAACCTGATGAACAAGTCAAGCAATTGTTTCACACTTTTGGTGTTCTCAAACCTTTTCAACTCTTACGCAATACATGAGCATGAGCCATGGATATAACACTATAGGTGGAATAGAATATGGAGGTGCAGGGAAAAATGGAGAAGATAGTCTCACATCAACTAGGCATATCAACTGGCTATGGAGATGCCCATCGATAGATATCAATGTGAGTGAGTAGTGATTGTCATGCAACAAATGCACTTAGAGCTATAAGTGTATGAAAGCTCAAAAACAAAACTAAGTGGTCATGCAAGATGAATATCCACTAGTTATATTGACAAAATAGGAGACTCTGTATCATGAAGATCATGGTGCTACTTTGAAGCACAAGTGTGTAAAAAGATGTAGCAATTGTCCCTTCTCTCTTTCTCTCATTTTTTAAATTTTGGTGGGTTTCTTTGGCCTCTTTTATTTTTTTTGTTTCAGCTTCGCTAGCCTCTTTTATGTTTTTTGTAAAGTCCGGATACTCATCCCAACTTGTGACGGAGTCATGGCTTCCATCATCCTTTTATCTCACAGGACAATGCTCTATTAATGAAAATCATCACACTTTTATTTACTTATAACTCAAAAAGAAAATTAAAACTCGATACCTATAACAAAGTATGACTCTATATGCAAGATGAAAGTGATGGTGCATGTCATGGAAAACTACATGGTGGAAGTTGCATGGCAATTTATCTCGGAATGGCTATGGAAATGCCATAATAGGTAGGTATGGTGGATGTTTTGAGGAAAATATATGGTGGCTGTTTTGAGGTAGGAGAGTTTGATGTACCGACGAAAGTTGCGTGGTATTAGAGAGTCTAGAAAAGGTGTAAGGGTGAGAGTGCGTATAATCCATGGACTCAACATTAGTCATAAGGAATTCACATACTTATTGCAAAAGTCTATTGGTTATCAAACAAAGCATTAGGCACATGCTCTTAGGGGAGAGGTTGGTAGGAGTTAACCATCGCGCGCTCCCGACCCTCACACAAAGGTTGACAATCATTAAACAAATCATGCTCCAACTTCGTTACATAACGGTTCACCATACGTGCATGCTACGGGAATCACAAACTTTAACTCAAGTATCTCTTCATATTCACAACTACTCACTAGCATGACTCTCATATTACCATCTCTATTATCTCAAAACTATATGCAAGGAACCAAACTTCTCATAGTATTCAATGCACTTAATATGAAAGTTTTTACTATACCCCTCTTGGATGCCCATTATATTAGGACTAAATTCATAACCTAAACAAATTACCATGCTATTTTAAGAAACTCTCAAAATAATATAAGCGAGGTACGAGAGTTAAATAATTTCTATAAAATATAACACCACCATGCTCTAAAAAGATATAAGTGAAGCACTAGAACAACATTTCCTAGCTCAAAAGATATAAGTGAAGCACATAGAGTATTCTAATAAATTTACGATTCAGCGTGTCTCTCTCAAAAGATGTGTGCAGCAAGGATGATTGTGGCAAACTAAAAATAAAAGACTCATATCATACAAGATGCTCTAAGAAAAACACATATCATGTGGTGAATAAAAATATAGCCTCAGGTACTTCAAATCTTCACCCAAAACTTGAAAACTTCACAACAGAAAACTCAACAGAAAACTCATTAGATCGGTTAGTATAAGAAAAATAAATAAATCACCACTTTAGGTACTATTGTGAACTCATTCTTTATTTATATTTGTGTAATACCTACTGTATTCTTACTTCTCCATGGTCTATACACCCCGATACGACCCATAGATACATCAAAATAAGCAAACAACATAAAGAAAACAGAATGTGTCAAAAACAGAATCGTCTATAGCAATCAATATACTTGGAATACTTCTGGAACTCTAAAAATTCTGAAAATTTTGGAAAATCAGGGTAATTTGTATATGAATCCTGTGTAAAAATTTCAGATCAATTCGACGCTCTAAAAAAGTTAGAAAATTTCTGGACAGAGCGCAAAAGTTTCTGTTTTTCAGCAAGATCAAATCAACAACTACCATAGATCACCCCAAAGGTTTTACTTGGCTCAAAAACTAATTAAAAACCAAAAAACAGTTACTACAGAAGTAATAATGTGCAAAACACACAAAAAACAGAAACAAAAAACTAGAAAGCAAAATGAAATTGGGTTGCCTCCCAACAAGCACTATTGTTTAACGCCCCTAGCTAGGCAAAATGCAATAGATCTAGGTATAGTCATCTTTGGTATGCAATCCCTCAATTGCATGCTTGCGAATCCTAGGAGATTCTTTGGTTTTATCAATAATCATACTCCTAGGCAAAAATTCAAGAAATTCTCTTGTAGCAATCCGTTCCTAAACAATATTGATAAAATTAGCGTGAACACTTATCATCTTAAGATCTTCGTCCTCTTTACTAGAGGATTCACCCTTATTCTTGGGAACGTAAACAAACTTGGCAGCCTTAGAAAGAGGAAATTTTGGAGTGGTTTGAATAGCAACAAAAGCGGACCCAAGTTGGTAATAATGTCCTCTGGCTTTCCTATTCTAAAAGAATCTTGCTCCAATTTTTCATTAACTATGGGTTCCTTTTCCCTTACGTTTTTTAGAGTAACTCCTACCTTAGATCCATATTGAGTGATATGATTATGGATCTTTTATCTAAGTTTTCAATGAGCTCTATAGTACCAACTTTATTTTCAATGATATCTTGCCTTCGCATAACATGTTCCAAAGTTAAAATTGTCCCATTAACCATGATTTGGGGTGATCCAAACAAATTTATCATAGCACTATAGGAGTCAAAGGTATGACTTCCCAAAAAATTCCCTACCATGATGGTATCTAGGACATATCTATTCCAAGGAGTGATACCCACGTGAAAATTGCAAAGGAGAACGGTAGTAGATTGCTTAAAAATAGATATATTTTGAGAATTAAAAATTCTGGACCAAGCATCTTTTAAGTTTTCACTCTCCCTTTGCTTAAAATTAAGAACTTCATTCTCGGGAGTAATAGCGATAGTAGCAAGGCTTGCCATGAGTTTGAGCGATCTAACACACAAGCAAGCAAAAAAGCAAACGAAAAGACGAACGAAAAGGGCGAATAAAAAGGCAAATCTTTTAGGTATTTTATGAAAATTGTTTTAGAAGTGGGGGAGAGGAAAACGAGAGGCAAATGAAAAATAATGTAAATGCAAGAGATGAGTTTGTGATGGGTACTTGGTTATCCTAACTTGCTATGTATCTCCCCGGCAACGGCGACAGAAATCCTTCTTGCTACTTCTCGAGCATGCGTTGGTTTCTGTGAAGAGGAACAATTTGATGCAGCAAAGTAGATAAGTATTTCCCTTGGTTGTTGAGAACCAAGGTATAAATCCAGTAGCTATTGGGGAACGTTGCATGGGAAAGAAAAAATTTCCTACGCACACGCAAGATCTATCCATGGTGATGAGCATCTACGAGAGGGAGAGTGGATCTACGTACCCTTGTAGATCGCTAAGTGGGAAGCGTTAAGAAACGCGATTGATTTAGTCGAACGTCTTCGTGATCCAAATCGCTGAGCATCCCGTGGTCCAATCACGATCTGTCCCGATCAAGTACCGAATGGACAACACCTCCGGATTCAGCACACGTACAACTTGATGACGATATCCATCTTCTTGATCCAACAAGAGGGAGCGGAGAGGTGGACGAGTTCTCCGGCAGCGTGACGGCGCTGCGGCGATGGTGGTGGAGCTATTCCGGCAGGGCTTCGCCTAAGCACTGCGGAAAACCAATCTAGAGGAGAAACTATGCACTCGAGGAGAGGGTAGCACGTGGCTGAAAATCTAGCGCAAAAACCCTCAAATGCACTAGTAGATATAGGAGGAGGGGAGGGGACGGCTTGGCCCTCAAGGGGCCAGCCCTAGGCTTCGGCCGAAGATAGGAGGGAGGAGTCCTCGTCCTCCACTCCTAGTAGGATTAGGACTCCTTCCTTATTTAGCCTTTTTGCCTTTTTCCACCTTTTTCTCCTTGGGCTTTTCTTACCAACTATTGCCAACATGATTCTGACATACTTAAGCGTTGCTACGGTGAGAAGGTCTCATCGTAGTCAACTCCTTGAACTTGTGAAAAACCCTTTGCCACAACTCGAGCTTTATAGACGGTGACATTACCGTCCGCGTCCGTCTTTTTCTTAAAGATCCATTTGTTCTGAATGGCCTTTCGCCCTTCAGGTAATACTTCCAAAGTCCATAATTTGTTTTCATACATGGATCCCATCTCGGATTTCATGGCCTCTAACCATTTCTCGGAACCCGGGCCCATCATCGCTCCTCCATAGCTCGTAGGTTCATTATTGTCCAACAACATGACCTCAAAGACAGGGTTGCCGTACCACTCAGGAGCAGTACGCGCCCTTGTGGACCTACGAGGTTCAATAGTAACTTGATCCGAAGCTTCATGATCATCATCATTAACTTCCTCTTCAACTATCGTAGGCTCCACAAAAACATCTTTAAGTGCCGCGCTACTCGCTGGTTGAAGTAAAGGTTCAATAACCTCATCAAGCTCTATTTTCCTCCCACTCAATTCTTTCGAAAGAAACTCTTTCTCAAGAAATGTTCCGTTCTTAGCAAGAAACACTTTGCCTTCGGATCTGAGATAGAACGTATACCCGACTGTCTCTTTCGGGTATCGTATGAAGATGCATTTCTCCGCTTTGGGTTCTAGCTTTTCAGGCTGAAGCTTTTTGACATAAGCATCACATCCCCAAACTTTAAGAAATGAGAACTTTGGCCTCTTGCCAAACCACAATTCAGATGGCGTCATCTCAACAGATTTCAATGGTGCCCTATTTAAAGTGAATGGAACTGTCTCTAATGCATAACCCCAAAACGATAGTGGCAAATCAACAAGAGACATCATAGAACGCACCATATCTAATAAGGATTGATTACGACGTTCGGACACACCATTATGCTGTGGTGTTCCGGGCGGTGTCAACTGTGAAACATTTCAACACTATCTTAAGTGACTGCCAAACTCATAACTCAGATATTCACCTCTTCGTTCAGATCGCAGGTATTTAATCTTCTTGTCACGATGATTCTCAACATCACACTGAAATTGCTTGAACTTTTCAAATGTTTCAGACTTGTGTTTCATTAATTAAATATACGCATATCTACTTAAGTCACTAGTTGTCGGGACCCCGATCCTAGGTCATATGATTTCATACTGTAACAAGTCACATCACTTTGCGGCTTCACGCATGGTAACTCCACAGCTGCAGCCTTACCTTGGCCGGGACCGTTTGCGTCTTTTGGCTCACGTATGTGAACATGTCGCTGGCAATCACACAACAAAGAACCCGCCGACATAACTAGTCATAGAACCCAAGTGGCACATCCGTACGGAAACAGGCATACATAACCCAACAATGCAGGTGTCGGCCTCAAGTGTGTGTAGACGAGTCATAGCAAGCTACAAGGACTCCATAACGTAGCGAGACACGAATGTCATCACTACACGTAGACGAGTCGTAGCAGGCTACAGGGACTCCATTACACTGCAAGACATTTCCCCAAAGGGACAAACACAACAGCAAAGAAGGATACATGCCGGTCAATCAATGTGTCCGGAGCAATAGCAAGCTACCATGGCTCGGTGGAAGCACAAAGAGGCAGTTTCCCGTAAAGAGTACTACTAAAGGCACACGACTAGGTGTCGGATCCCATACATACCGTTGCACGTCACACGTACGCACGACATGCCCGATATGCATAGATACAACTATGGCATCACAACATAACCATACAACAACATGACTTTTATTTAAGAGGCTCAGACGAGCCTTGCATAATATTTTCTTACAGATAGGGGTCACATGACCTGACACTCAAGTCATACAAACAAAGTCATACAAGCCAGCGGAAACATAAGCTGTCTGAGTACAGACGACGAAATAGAAAAGAGGCACACGGCCTGACTATCTATAGCCCACCACACGGGCAAGATTGTAGCTGGGACACCAGCTATTCGGCATCGTCAACGTCTAGATAAAACCCACCATTCGGGTCCTGGTTCTCTTCTGCAACATTAATTAAGAAAGGATGAGTACAATCGTACTCAGCAAGTCTTTAAAACATACCTAGTCTATTTATGCTCATGTATCAACAAGGGGGAGTGGTGGAGTTTAAGCAGCAATGCTAGCTTTGACTCATGGCTAACCTACACTACTCAGTTTTAAACTCTTTGTTACAATTTTAGTTATCGCACACGAGTCCACTATCTCCATCACAATACACTACCATGGATTAATCTTCCCCTTCCGGAAGAGTGCCATCCACGGTACTCACACTTGTCTTGATATGTTTAGAAGTATCCATTTGATTATCTACGAAGTGTATAAGTTCTCCAAGTAGTCCATATCCGAGGACGCGGCTATTCGAATAGTTTCATACCCTGCAGGGGTGTACTTCTTCACACACGCTCTCGCCACTTATCGCTGTGTGCTCATAAAACCATGCACCTCGGCAACCTTCAAGCGGATGCCCAGCAAGGGAGTCGGCCACGACCGTCAATCACATAAGACCTCTAGTCCAGGCTATCGCCTATTTGAGACTAAACCTGCACGGAAGTCCGGCCGAAGTTTCCGCTACGGTCCCAAACGATGTGCGCAGGTTTCCCAAGCCCACCATTCGGGTGACCCTAGGTACACCGTGCCACTGCCTACGACGTCGTAACCCACCCCGAGGGTCAGCGCTACGCATGGCCTCCAGCATGCTATAAACACCAGAAACTACTTGCAACTCCTGGACTAAGGACTAAGCGACTGATAAGTCGAGAGGGGTCAAGTTACCGGAACCCAATGTGTGGTAGTAACTAGTCTTGGATCACAAACATGGAACCCAGTTCCTAAGAACGGTCCCAATGAGACAACCCACTATGTACTCCTACATAGCCTCTCATTGCTACCTTTACCAAATCGTATTCATTATGTGCTTATCACCTCAGACAACACTGTTCCACTCAGTTCATCACCCAGATGAATCCGACCTGACTCAACTCTAAGCATAGCAAGCATAGAAGGCAAAGTAGGCTAAGCACATCATGGCACAAGCATCTACCAGGTATGCTAGGTTGCAAGGTTTAGCTATTTACTGTGACAAGACCAGGTCATGCATAAGAATAGGATCATCTATCGTGTATGACTGACATGTGACCGTTTGTCCTAATGCAATAAACAAGAGCAGGAGCGAGAGAGTGGGATGTTATCAGAATGATCAATGAGGTTGCTTGCCTTGCTGAGTTGCAGAGGAGTTTTCTCCTTCGTCGGGATACGAGGTAGTATCTTCCGGATTAGGGCCTACCGCAACGCATATAAGAGCATTCAATACAAGCAAATGCAACAATATGATGCATGATCATGGCATAGTAATATGCATGGGTGAGCTAATGTAACTAGTGATCATGTCAATTTAAAATAGATTTGAATATAGGTTCAAAGTTGTTCTCCTATACAAATTCCATATATTAACCTATTGTTAAATGTCCATGTTCACCTATTTAGGTTTCTCTAACATGCATGAGAATAGGATTCATTGGATTTTTCTGATGAATTTTCATATATAAATTATTTTCATCTGACTTACACATTATTTTATATGATTTTTCAAAGTTTTAAATAATTTCTGGAATTATTTTTAAATAAGAAAATGGAATTATGACATCATCCAGACGTCATCCTAACGTCAACTGGTCAACAGACCCGCTCCAGGTCAAATCTGACCGGTGGGGCCCGTCTGTCATAGATTCATTACTAAACAGTTTTGTTTTAATTAATTATCCTGACTAATTAATCTAGTAGGGCCCACTGTCAGTGTCACATTTAACTAATAAAATGATTAAAACTAATCTACTGATTAACCTAAAACTAAACAGGGCCGGGGCCCACGTGTCATTGACCCACAGGGTCAAGCCAGGGCCCACTGGGGTCAAACCCGCCGGAGTTAGCCAACGACTCGTCGTCGGTGACCAACAGAGACGACGGCGAACCGACGGCCGGCGGTGGCGGCTCTCGGCAGGGGAAACGAGAGAGAGAGACAGGGAAGAAGAGGAGAAGGAATGAGCTCGGGGGAGGGTCCTCACGTCTTCCAGGCGCAAGAGGAGGCAAGGGAGCAGCCAGCTCCGTGGCAAGCAGGAGGTGGAGGCCGGCGAGCGCACGGTCGACACCTCGCTGCCTACTGGCGGGAGGTGGGAGATGACCTCCCCACCTCTGGTGGGCTGGGTTGGGCCTCCCACTTGGGCCAGGTGCTCTTCTTCCTTTTCTTTTTATTCTGTTTTCTGTTTTCTTTTCTAACATTTGTTTAATTCTTTCAGGTATAAAAGTCTAGTTGAAAAATACTCCAAGTATTTTATAAACTATAGTTTGATTATCTCAAACTTTTCTGAAAATGTTCCAAAATAATTTGAAAACATAATTAATGATATTTGCTTTATTTATCATTTTCAGAGGATTAAATCATCAATTTAAATTATTTAAAATGTTCAAATAATTAGAATGGTCCTTGGTATATCCATGTCCTTAATTATCAGACATAGGGAACATTTTTTATGGGCATTTTGGATTTGTTGAAATTTCATTAAACTTGAATTTCTTTAATTCATTAAGTGCTTGGGGTTTCTTTTTGCTTCTCCCCATTTCAAGTTAATGCAATGATGATGAATGATGATGCTTGCACATGATAACCTAAGACATTTGCTAGGGTTGTGACAACTCACCCCCACTCAAAAGAATCTCGTCCCGAGATTTTGAAGTCGTCGGGAAGAGCGCGGGGTACTCTAGTCGAAGACGATCTTCTCTTTCCCATGTTGCCTCCTTTTCGGAATGATGCGACCACTGAACCTTGAGAAACTTGATGTTCCGACGCCGAGTGGTACGCTCATCTTGGTCAAGAATACGAATAGGGTATTCTCGATATGTAAGGTTATCTTGGAGATCAAGCGCTTCGTGGTCTACTTCTCGGACAGGGTCCGAAAAGCAACGCCTGAGTTTCAAGACATGGAAGACATCATGAACCTTGGAAAGATGCGGTGGAAGTTCCAATTGGTAGGCAACCTCTCCTCGTTTAGAAAGAATGCGAAAGGGTCCAATGTAACGAGGAGCCAACTTGCCTTTGATACCGAATCGATGAGTACCCTTCAGAGGTGTAACCCGAAGGTAAGCCTTCTCGTCAACTTCATAGGTCACAGACCTATGATGACGGTCATATTGACTCTTTTGATGGGATTGGGCTGTTTTCAACTTTTCACGAATAACGCGAACTTGCTCCTCTGCATCCTGGATCATGTCCGGACCAAGGAGTTGCCTCTCTCCAGTTTCTGACTAGTTAAGAGGTGTTCGACATTTTCGTCCATAGAGAACTTCAAAAGGGGCTTTGCCCAAGCTTGATTGATAACTGTTGTTATATGCAAGTTCAGCAAACGGAAGACAGTTCTCCCAATTCATACCAAAAGATATAACACAAGCTCGGAGCATGTCTTCGAGAATTTGATTGACTCACTCAACTTGACCACTTGATTGAGGGTGGAAAGCAGTGCTAAAGGATAGATGAGTCCCCATAGAGGTTTGAAAACTTTCCCAAAATCGAGAAGTAAAGATACTTCCACGGTCTGAGTTAATCTCCGAAGGAACACCATGAAGAGAAACTATTCGAGAAACATATAACTCCGCTAGCTGACTAGCAGTAATGCTTTCACAAACAGGAAGAAAATGAGCCACTTTGGAGAGGCGATCAATGACTACGAATATAGCATTGTTCCCTCTCTTGGTCCTAGGAAAACCGGTGATGAAATACATACCGACCTTATCCCATTTCCATTCAGGAATAGCTAAAGGTTGAAGGGTGCCAGCAGACCTTTGATGTTCTGCTTTCACACGACGACAAACGTCACAGTTAGCAACATACTGAGCAATTTCTCTCTTCATCCTAGTCCACCAAAACCTCTGGCGTAGGTCCTAATACATTTTGGTACTACCCGGATGAATTGTGAGAGGAGAATCATGAGCCTCCTTAAGGATCAATTGTCGCAGATGTTGCTTCTTTGGGATCACCAAGCGATTCTCAAAGAAGACAACTCCCCGATCATCTTCCAAGAAGGATCTAACATTACCCCTCTTAATGTTTTTCTTGATGTGAGATATCCCGGCATCATGCTTCTGGGCTTCTATGATTTGATCCAAAAGAGTAGGTTTCGCCACCAGGTTGGATAGGAATCCTTGAGGAACAATGTGAAGGTTTAACTTCCGGAATTCCTCATAGAGAAGCGGTTGACCTTGTTGTAACATCAGATTGTTACAATAAGACTTACGACTTAGTGCATCAGCCATGACATTGGCTTTCCCCGGGGTGTAAGTTATCCCTAAGTCGTATTCTGTAATCAACTCTACCCACTGTCTTTGCCTGAGATTCAAATCCAGCTGGGTGAAAATATATTTCAGACTTTGGTGATCAGTGTACATCTCGCAACGATTACCCAGAAGGTAATGTTGCCATGTTTTTAGTGCATGGACTACAGCTGCAAGCTCAAGATCATGTGTTGGATAATTATCCTCATGTGGACGCAACTGTCGAGATGCGTATGCAATCACATGACGATCTTGCATGAGAAGGCAACCTAATCCTTGTCGCGAGGCGTTGCAGTAGATAATAAAGTCCTTAGAAAAATCTGGTGGCGCCAGAACGGGAGCAGAGGTCAGTCGTCATTTCAACTCCTGAAAACTATGCTCGCATTGTGGGGTCCACTCGAACTTTTTATCTTTCTTGAGGAGTTCATTCAGAGGTTTCGCAACCTTGGAGAAGTTCTCAACAAAGCGACGACAATAGCTCACTAAGCCAAGGAAACTCCGAACTTGCTTAACCGATTCAGGTTGAGTCCAATCAAGGACGGCCTGAACTCTCTCGGGATTGACAACAATACCTTTGCCAGAGATCACGTGGCCCAGATAGGTCACTTCCGGCAACCAGAATTCACACTTGGAGAATTTGGCATATAAGCGATGCTCTCGAAGTTTCATCAATACCAGCCTTAGATGCTCGGCATGTTCTTGTTCGTTCTTCGAGTAGATGAGTATGTCATCGAGGTAAACCATGACGAATTTATCCAAATACTCCATGAAGATCGAATTCATCAGACTAGAGAAGGTGGCTGGGGCATTAGTTAAACCGAAGGACATGACGGTGTACTCGTATTGGCCATAACGAGTGACAAAAGCCGTTTTTGGAATGTCCCTGTTTCTAATTATGATTTGATGGTATCCCAACCTCAAATCCATTTTGGAAAAGACAGAGGATCCAGCGAGTTGATCATACAAATCGTTCATCCTGGGGAGCGGATACTTGTTCTTGATAGTGACCAAATTCACTGGTCGATAATCCACAACCATCCGATCCGATCCATCCTTCTTCTTAACGAAGAGGACGGGGCAAGCCCAAGGAGAAGAGCTAGGCCGAATGAAACCTTTCTTCAAAGCTTCATCGAGTTGGGTTTTTAGCTCAGCTAGTTCTAAGGGTGCCATCTTATAGGGTCTTCTGGCTATTGGGACTATCCCTGGAATGAGTTCTATCACAAACTCAACATCTCTGACAGGTGGAATACCTGGCAGTTCTTCTGGAAAGACATCCGGAAAATCACGGATTACCGTAATATCTTCTAACTCTAGAAGAGGGCTAGCATTTAGGGAATAGAGTTGGCGCTTGGTTGTTCGAGTAGAGACATTAACTATCTCACTAGATGAATGTGTAAGTTGAACATTCCTAGAATGAGTATCAATCTTGGCATAGTGGGCTTTCATCCAATCCATACCTAGAATGATATTGATGTCCGAAGACTTGAGAGCTATCAAAGATGCTAGGAATACTAGTCTATCCACCAGAATTTCATTGTCATGGCTCACTTTGGAAGTATGCCATTTTGAACCAGGAGCCTGAACTACTAAAGGAGTGGGCATGTCACAGAAGGACATGTTATGCAACTGTGCATAACTTTCTGAGATTAATGAATGAGATGCCCCAGTATCAAATAGAACAGATGCTAGATGGCTATTAACAAGAAGCGTACCTAGAATAACATCAGGATCTTCAAGGGCTTCTTCAGCAAACACATAATTCACTCGCCCACGGGCAGGAGCTGGCTTCACATAGAAAGCTTTTCCTGGTTTTCCACGTCCAGCGGGCTTAGCGTTGTTCTGGGGACACTCACGAGAGTAGTGTCCCGGTTATCCACATTTGTAGCATACCATTGTAGCACGAGGGCCAACATTTGTAGGCGGTCCTCCAAATGATCTGGGTGGAGGGTTGGACTGAACTGGACGAGGTGCCTGAAAGGATGGCCTCGCGGTGTATCTTGGTGGCAAAGCTGCATTGGGCACCCACACTCGGCGTTTGTTAGGGCCTGAACCCGATGCAGGGTTTAAGTCACGGTTATGCTTCCTCGTGGCCTCATAGTCAGTTTGTCCGGACTCAGCATTGATGGCCTTATTGACGAGAGCCTGGAAGGTGGTGCACTCGTGCAAGCGAAGATCTCGACGAAGCTCAGCATTAAGTCCCTTGCGGAACCTAGCTTGCTTCTTAGCATCAGTTGAGACTTCTTCTAGAGCATAGCGAGCAAGATTACCAAACTCGCGACTGTATGCATCCACTGACAATCTGCCCTGGGTGAAGGCACATAATTCCTCTCTTTTGCGATCCATCAGCCCGTCCGGGATGTGATGGATACGGAATGCGGCGCTGAACTCTGCGCAGGTTGTTGCAGGTCCCTGGGGACGCATAGCCTCATAGATTTCCCACCACAGGTTGGCAAGTCCCTCTAGAAAGTATGTCGGAAAGGTCACCTTGTTGGCCTCTGAAACATTTGTAGCTCAGATCTTGCGTGACATACTAGTCAGCCAATCATCCGCATCGAGGGGGTTGATCGAATGATGGTACTTGGGCGGGCACAGCTTGATAAAGTCACCAAGTGATACTCCATCGTGGTGATCATTGCGGGGAGCACGAGCTGTGTTTTGTTCAATTCTTTCCAACAACCTGTTGGTCTCCCTCTTATTCCTTTCAGCCTCTAACATCACCTCCGCTTGGGATGGTGCATGTGGGAGCTCCTCTTGCCTTGGCTGGCTACTCTCGCCCTGCTCAGGAGCAGGCACGGGATTGTTCCTAGTTGCCACCATCCTGGGGAAAACAACCCACAACTTAGACATAGAGAACATCAAATCTAAGACATGAATTAAGGAATGTACTCGTTAACATGGCATGTAGGATAATCACCAATCAACATGGTAAAGCAACTACCATATGAACATTAGGTTTCATACACACCATGACTTAGTTCAGTACAAACCCAAGCTGAAAACAACTACGGAGAGATGACACAACTCATCGGAGGCATTACAAGCTTCCTATACATTATCTATCTACACCTCCGGAACTCAACTCTCGACCTTAGTCATATCCCACAAGACACACAGGACTGTGGCGATACGACTACTACCGTACTAGGACTAACATCCACGCACTCAAACATCACCGTAGAATGCCTTGTGTAGGTTACCCCCGTGACCTGGGAGCTGAACCCGAGGATCTGGAAACACTCTAGCCTGGGATCCCTAGAAACCATAAGGACACGGATGTGGCCTTGGTCCCCTTGTCGGCGGCAACAGCGGTCCTCGAAGAGGGGTGATGCCTCCAACATCAGGCCAGTCTACGTGTGCTGGCAAATGAGTCTGCGATGGGGTCATCATCTCCAAATCTCCATAGCCTGTCTGCACGACAGGTGCCAACTGCGTCAAGGCTGTCCAAAGACGTGCATGGGTAGCATAGAGCTCCATGCAAAGGGCACGTGCATCACGATCCCTGTTCTCCAACATCTGAGCGGTCACCTGCAGCCTAGGGTCCTCATGAGAATGATCAAAGTAGGCTGCACTAAGATATCCATCCTCTCCTCCCATGGAAGCAGGAACATAGCAGAACTCCGTGTTCTGTAGCAGACCATGGTGAAACCTCATAATAGTCAGCATGGTGTAGGCGGCTTCCTGAACTGCCATATCTATGGTAACTCCCAATCCACGAGTCTAGTGAAGCGGCTCTGCAGCTCCAGGATATGAAGGATATATCCTAACGGTACACAAATACTGACTCTGGTTGAAATCTCGATACTGCTCCTCCATTGTGTACTCTGGATACCAGCAGTATCCAGCCTCCATCATAACTCTAATCAACATGGCCGTGTGACCCGGCACATCGATGCACCTGGTCAAACGGACCACCTGACGGAAAGGACGAGATGGCATCTGAAATAGAGAATGATGCAAAGACATTAGAGACCCTAGCAGAAATTGGACAACATAACGACTGTAATTGCTCAAGAATTTTTTTGAGACAATTGAAAAAGATTGGAAAGGCATAACCACTCGACTATCTAGACTGAAATCTCTTCTCCATCTGTTTGTCACACCAACAATACTTCAATAACTGCACTCACTTACAAACAAGCTAGCTATTGGTCCATGGCTAGTAACTCGTCATCCTAAGCAATAGATGAGAATCCTAGTTCCTATCCCCGTAGAAGAGATGAGAATGACCCAGCATAGAATAACTTGGGAAGAGGAGTAAAAAATGCCTTACGTTCCCTTCCACAATCAATTCCCCTACTTATCTATAGTGTTTCTAGACTCAACTTCGACCGGTTTGGCTTGGTAGTCCTACAGTCAATCAGGCTCTGATACCAACGCTGTCGGGACCCCGATCCTAGGTCATATGATTCCATACTGTAACAAGTCACATCACTTTGCGATTTCACGCACGGTAACTCCACGGCTGCAGCCTTACCTTGGCCGGGACCGTTTGCGTCTTTTGGCTCACGTATGTGAACATGTCGCTGGCAATCACACAACAAAGAACCCGGGCCGACATAACTAGTCATGGAACCCAAGTGGCACATCCGTACGGAAATAGGCATACATAACCCAGCAATGCAGGTGTCGGCCTCAAGCGTGTGTAGACGAGTCATAGCAAGCTACAAGGACTCCATTACTTCGCGAGACACGAATGTCATCACTGCACGTAGACGAGTCGTAGAAGGCTACAAGGACTCCATTACACTGCGAGACATTTCCCCGAAGGGACAGACACATCAGCAAAGAAGGATACATGCCGGTCAATCAATGTGTCCGGAGCAGTAGCAAGCTACCATGGCTCGGTGGAAGCGAAAAGAGGCAGTTTCCCGCAAAGAGTACTACTAAAGGCACACGACTAGGTGTCAGATCCCATACATACCGTTGCACGTCACACGTACGCACGACATGCCCGATATGCATAGATACAACTATGGCATCACAACATAACCATACAACAACATGACTTTTATTTAAGAGGCTCAGACGAGCCTTGCATAATATGTTCTTACAGATAGGGATCACATGACCCGACACTCAAGTCATACAAACAAAGTCATACAAGCCAGCGGAAACTTAAGCTGTCTGAGTACAGACGACGAAATAGAAAAGAGGCACACGGCGTGACTATCTACAACCCACCACACGGCAAAAAGATCGTAGCTGGGACACCAGCTATTCGGCATCGTCAACGTCTAGATAAAACCCACCATTCGGGTCTTGGTTCTCTTCTGCAACATTAATTAAGCAAGGATGAGTACAATCATACTCAGCAAGTCTTTAAAACAGACCTAGTCTATTTATGCTCATGTATCAACAAGGGGGAGTGGTGGAGTTTAAGCAGCAATGCCAGCTTTGACTCATGGCTAACCTACACTACTCAGTTTTAAATTCTTTGTTACAATTTTAGCTATCGCACACGAGTCCACTATCTCCATCACAATACACTACCATGGATTCATCTCCCCTTCCGGAAGAGTGCCATCCACGGTACTCACACTTGTCGTGATATTTTTAGAAGTATCCATTTGATTATCTATGAAGTGTAGAAGTTCTCCAAGTAGTCCATATCCGAGGACGCGGCTATTCGAATAGTTTCATACCCTGCAGGGGTGTACTTCTTCACACACGCTCTCGCCACTTATCACTGTGTGCTCATAAAACCATGCACCTCGGCAACCTTCAAGCGGATGCCCAGCGAGGGAGTCGGACACGACCGTCAATCACATAAGACCTCTAGTCCAGGCTATCGCCTATTTGAGACTGAACCCGCACGGAAGTCCAGCTGAAGTTTCCGCTACGGTCCCAAACGATGTGCGTAGGGTTCCCAAGCCCACCATTCGGGTGACCCTTGGTACACCGTGCCACTGCCTACCGCGTCGTAACCCACCCCGAGGGTCAGCGCTACGCACGGCCTCCAGCATGCTATAAACAGCAGAAACTACTTGCAACTCCTGGACTAAGGACTAAGTGACTGATAAGTCGAGAGGGGTCGAGTTACCGGAACCCAATGTGTGGTAGTAACTAGTCTTGGATCACAAACACGGAACCCAGTTCCTAAAAACGGTCCCAATGAGACAACCCACTATGTACTCCTACATAGCCTCTCATCGCTACCTTTACCAAATCGTATTCATTATGTGCTCATCACCTCGGACAACACTGTTCCACTCAGTTCATCACCCAGATGAATCCGACCTGACTCAACTCTAAGCATAGCAAGCAGAGTAGTCTAAGCACATCATGGCACAAGCATCTACCAGGTATGCTAGGTTGCAAGGTTTAGCTATTTACTATGACAAGATCAGGTCATGCATAAGAATAGGATCATCTATCGTGTATGACTGACATGTGACTGTTTGTCCTAATGCAATAAACAAGAGCAGGAGCGAGAGAGTGGGATGTTATCGGAATGATCAATGAGGTTGCTTGCCTTGCTGAGTTGCGGAGGAGTTCTCTCCTTCCTCGGGATACGGGATAGTATCTTTCGGATTAGGGCCTACCGCAACGCAGATAAGAGCATTCAATACAAGCAAATGCAACAATATGATGCATGATCATGGCATAGTAATATGCATGGGTGAGCTAATGTAACTAGTGATCATGTCAATTTAAAATAGATTTGAATATAGGTTCAAAGTTGTTCTCCTATACAAATTCCATATATTAACCTAATGTTAAATGTCCATGTTCATCTATTTAGGTTGCTCTAACATGCATGAGAATAGCACCATTGGATTCATTGGATTTTTTTGATAAATTTTCATATATAAATTATTTTCATCTGACTTATAGATTATTTTATATGATTTTTCAAAGTTTTAAATAATTTCTGGAATTATTTTTAAATAAGAAAATGGAATTATGACATCAGCCTGACGTCATCCTGACGTCAGCTGGTCAACAGACCCGCTCCAGGTCAAATCTGACCGGTGGGGCCTGTCTGTCATAGATTCATTACTAAACAGTTTTGTTTTAATTAATTATCCTGACTAATTAATCTAGTAGGGCCCACTGTCAGTGTCACATTTAACTAATAAAACGATTAAAACTAATCTACTGATTAACCTAAAACTAAACAGGGCCGGGGCGCACCTGTCATTGACCCACCGGGTCAAGCCAAGGCCCACTGGGGTCAAACCCGCCGGAGTTAGCCAACGGCTCGTCGCGGGTGACCAACAGAGATGGCGGCGAATCGACGGCCTACGGTGGCGGCTCTCGGCAGGGGAAACGATAGAGAGAGACAGGGAAGAAGGGAGGAGAAGGAATGAGCTCGGGGGAGGGTCCTCGCGTCTTCCAGGCGCACGAGGAGGCAAGGGAGCAGCCAGCTCCATGGCAAGCAGGAGGTGGAGGCCGGCGGGCGCACGGTCGACACCTTGCTGCCTACTGGCGGGAGGTGGGAGATGACCTCCCCACCCCTGGTGGGCTGGGTTGGGCCTCCCACTTGGGCCAGGTGCTCTTCTTCCTTTTCTTTTTATTCTGTTTTCTGTTTTCTTTTCTAACATTTGTTTAATTCTTTCAGGTATAAAAGTCTAGTTGAAAAATACTCCAAGTATTTTATAAACTATAGTTTGATTATCTCAAACTTTTCTGAAAATGTTCCAAAATAATTTGAAAACATAATTAATGATATTTGCTTTATTTATCATTTTCAGAGGCTTAAATCATCAATTTAAATTATTTAAAATTTTCAAATAATTAGAATGGTCCCTGGTATATCCATGTCCTTAATTATTAGACATAGGGAACATTTTTATGGGCATTTTGGATTTGTTGAAATTTCATTAAACTTGAATTTCTTTAATTCATTAAATTCTTGGGGTTTCTTTTTCCTTCTCCCCATTTCAAGTTAATGCAATGATGATGAATGATGATGCTTGCACATGACAACCTAAGACACTGGCTAGGGTTGTGACATTAGTGAAGGTGAGAAAATAACGATACCCACCACGCGATGTAACATTCATTGGACCGCACACATCAGTATGTATGATTTCCAATAAGTCACTTGCCCATTCCATTGTTCCAGAGAATAGCGTTTTAGTCATCTTTCCCATGAGACATGGTTCGCATGTGTCAAGTGATTCAAAATCAAGTGACTCCAAAAGTCCATCAGCATGGAGCTTCCTCATGCGTTTTACACCAATATGACCTAAACGAGAATGCCACAAGAAAGTGGTACTATCATTATCAACTCTACATCTTTTGGCATCAATGTTATGAACATGTGTATCATCACTATCAAGATTCAATATGAATAAACCCCTCACATTGGTGGGTGCATGACCATAAAAGATATTACTCATATAAATAGAACAACCATTCTTATCCGATTTAAATGAGTAACCGTGTCGCAATAAACAAGATCCAGATGTAGTGTTCATGCTTAACACAGGCACTAAATAATTATTATTCAGGTTCATCACTAATCCTGATGGTAATCGAAGAGAGAGCATGCCGACAGCGATCACATCAACTTGGAACCATTTCCCACGCGCATCGTCACTTCGTCCTTTGCCAACCTTCGTCTATTCCGTAGTTCCTGCTTTGAGTTGCAAATGTGAGCCACTGAACTGGTATCAAATACCCAGGTACTACAACGATAGCTAGTAAGGTACACATCAATAACCTATATATCATATATACCTTTTTTGTCATTGGCCGCCTTCTTGTCAGCCAGGTACTTGGGGCAGTTCCGCTTCTAGTGACCAGTTTCCTTGCAATGAAAGCACTCAGTTTTTGGCTTGGGTCCAGCCTTGGGCTTCTTTACAGGAGTAGCAACTGCTTTGCCATCCTTCTTGGTTTTACCCTTCTTGCCCTTGCCCTTGACATTCTTCTTGAAACTAGTCATTTTATTGATCATCAACACTTGATGTTCTTTCTGGATTTCAGACTCAGCGACTTTTAGCATCACAAACAGCTCGGTGACCTACTTGTTCATCCTGGGCATGTTATAGTTCGTCACAAAGCTCTTTTAACTAGGTGGCAGTGATTGAAGAACTCTGTCAGTGATCGCCTCTGGCGGAAGGGCAATTCCCAACTCCGCCAGACGAGTCGAATACCCAGACATTCTGAGTATATGTTCACTGATAGACCCGTTATCCTCCATTTTGCAAGCATAGAACTTATCGGAGGTCTCATACCTCTCGATCCAGGCATTCTTCTGAAAGATAAACTTCAACTCCTGGAACATCTCATATGCTCCATGACGTTGAAAACGTCTTTGAAGTCCTGGTTCTAAGCCATACAATATTGCATAGTGAACTATTGAATAATCTCCATAACGTGCCTCCAAGCGTTCTTAACGTCTTTGGATGACATGTCTTCAGGTTGGTCATCAACACTACAAGAAATAAGCTATCTTGTGACCTTCTGTTAGTGACCTTGGAAAAAATGGTGGCAAATCTATGACCTTTCGAGGCAAATTGGTCGTAAGCTGTCCGAAGGGGTCCTAACCCTAAACACCAACGACCAATTTGGTTAGAAAGGTCGTAATTTCATTGCACCAGAAGGTCATAAAGCAGATGCCACTGGTCCGGTGCCTTATTTCTAACTGATCATGACCAATATAAAAGGTCATTGCACTTGAGTTCGAATGCATTAGGATGATTAGGCAGCCACCTCTGCAATCTTGCTTATGTGTCAATGTCTACGTGTCATTTTTCCTGACAGGATCACACTCTAACAGGCGGGACCCATTTGACAGACGCCTTAATTTTTTTATACGCTCGTTAAAAAAGAAGCGTTGTGGGGACTCGAACCCACGACCTAATGTAGTGGGACGATACTCCCAGCCACTGGGCTAGAGAAGCTCTGTTGCTCAACTAGCAGTAGTATTGTATGTATTATAAATCCAGTAGCTGTCTTAACTCATTGACAAGTGGGACCAATTCACTCCGACGACAGCATCGAGCGGGGACTAGAGCGGTAGCTGTCTCCAACACTTAGCAAAAATTTCCCCCTTCTCGTTTCTTAGGTCTAGCATAGGCGGCGACATAAGCCACCGGCGGGGGTGGCAGGGCCGGGGCCGGCGGCGAAAGCAACCGACAGGGATGGCAGGGCCAGGGCCGGCGGCGGAAGGAACCGACAAGGAGGCAGGGCCGTGGGCCACCGGCGCTAGTGTTGCCTCGGCACGCGCCTCACCCACGACGGCAGAAGCAAGTGGCAGGGGCTGCTTGGTTCGACATGAGCGGCTCACCAAGCATGGGGGACTCTCCGCCGCCACCGCCACAAGCAGGCCTCCCGGCATGCTCTCCCTCCTCTCCTCTCCCCCTCTCTTCTGATCTAAATCTATTAAAGAATCCTAGATGCGCACTGTTAGGAGTTAGAAGCTAGATGCGCACTGGTAGAAACTTCATAGATGAATTTTGTTGATGCAGATTGTTAGGAGCTAGCTAGCTTCGTCTGCAGATTGTTAGGAGTTAGGTGTTCATCATCTTGTTTGTGTGCAGATTGTTTGTCTGCATAGTAATAGTTAGGATCTAGCTAGCTTGGTCTTTCCCTGAAACAAAATCCTTCTAAAATGTTGGTTTTGTTTGATTTGATTTATCCTTGTCAGCAATTTGTTGTCATTGGCAGATGGACAAAAGCTGGATTACAAAAGGAGTGAGAAGGTTTTCCAAAGAACATATGCAGGGAGTTAACGAATTTATGCAATTTTGCCAAGGATGCTGTCATTCTTTGCCCATGCTCCGAATGCCTCAACCGTAAAAGAAAAGAACAAGGAATGGTGGAAGATCATCTGCTTCTTCATGGGATGGCTAGCACATATGATAGATGGATATATCACGGAGAACCTTTCGATGGACAACCTCAACATTTTGAAGATGATACATAGGCCCCTCATATGATGGCTGGTGGTGATGCTGGCATTGATTTATGGAAAAGGTTTTGCAAGAGAATGCTGGTTTGGGGGAAGAGGATGGGCATGAAAATGATAGGATTCCTAACCTGTTGAAGGATCTCTACAACTCTGAAGGCCATGTTGATGGACATAAGTTGATGTTTGCTGAGGTGTTAGAGGAGGCGAAGCGCGCAACTCACGAAGGGGGTAAGTTTTCAAGATTCACCTTCACCGTGAAGTTACTCCACGTCAAGTCTTTCTACCGGATTAGCAATGCTGCATTCAATGCAATACTCCGCCTTTTGACCTTGCAATTCCTTGATAGCTGCATTCTCAGGTCTTACAATGAAGCATTGAGCATAATCCGTAGGCTGGGGCTAGGTTATGTTTCAATACATGTGTGCCCAAATAACCGTGTCTTGTTTTGAAAGGATTTAGCGAAGCATGACAACTGTCCAAAATGCAATGCCTCTAGGTGCAAAGATGTTGAAGGGAAGAAGTCAATACCGGAGAAGGTACTGAGGCACTTTCCGTTGCTACCAAGGCTGCAATGGATGTTTATCTCAAAGAAGTCATCGCTGGAGGTACAATGGCACAAGCTGAAGTGGCAACCTGTGGATAATGAGCTGAGCCATCCAGCGGATGGAGATGCATGGAAAGAATTTGATAGTAAACATTTGGATTTTACTGCAGATCCAAGGAACATAAAACATGGCATTGCCACATATGGCTTTAATCCATTTGGGAACATGAGCACGTGTTATAGCATGTGGCCCGTTTTTGTGGTGCCGTACAACCTGCCACCATGGGCATGCATGGATCAGTCCAACTTCATGATGTTGTTGCTTATCCCGGGTCCAAAGTCTCCAGGAAAGGATTTTGATGTCTTTGTGGAGCCCCTCATAGAAGAACTGCTCCAACTCTGGACTGGTGTACCTACATATGATGCCTATAGTCCGGAAGAAAAGTTCAATCTGTGTGCTGCAATCATATGGTCCATCCATGATTTCCCAGCCTGCACACTCTGTTTGGGAGGATCACAATGGGTTATCAGGCCTGTGTCCATTGTGACAAAGACCCTTGCTCAAAGAGACTAAGGAACAAGATCTGCTATATAGGGCACCGCCGCTTTCTTCCTCGAGACCAGCGCTGGCGAAGAAGCAAATATTTTAATGGTGAGAATGAAACCCGTGACAAGCCAGCTGAATTCACTATAGAAGAGCTGGAGCAGCAACTTGAAAAGGTGAAAGATGTGAGACCAGGAAAGCTTTCCAAGAAAAGAAAGCACGAGGAAGGTCAATGTTGGGACCGGAGGTCTTGTTTGTGGGACCTGCCATACTGGGCTGATCTAAAATTAAGGCATAATTTCGATGTAATGCACATTGATAAAAACATATGCGAGAATCTGCTAGGGACGTTTCTGAAAACTAAAGGGAAGACAAAGGACACGGTTAGTTCTAGGATTGTTTTGGAGGACATGGGCATAAGAAAAGATTTGCATCTATAGCCTAATGAAGATGAAGATTCATTTGAAATGCCACGAGCAAGGTATACAATGACTAAAGAACAAAAGCTTGCATTCTGTGAATTCATAAGAGCGGTGAGATTTCTAGATGGTTATGCTGCTAACCTAGCAAAGTGTGTTACTTCTGATGGATTCAAGATTTCAGCACTGAAAACCCATGATTGCCACATCCTCCTCCAAAGGATTTTACCGGCGGACCTCCGAGGAATCATGGACAAGGATATATATGAAGCGGTTGCTAAGCTAGGAAATTTCTTTAGAGAACTGTGCTACAGAACACTCAAGGTTACTATTCTGAAAAGACTTGAAAAGGAAATCCCAATTATTCTTTGCAAGCTCAAAAAGATTTTCCCTCCAGCTTTCTTCACCGTGATGGTCCATTTGGCGGTGCACTTACCAAAAGAGGCAATGCTTAGAGGCCCTGTGCAATACGGTTGGATGTACCTAATCGAAAGAAGGCTGCTTACTTGTAAGCATTATGTGCGAAACACGGCAAGACCGGAAGGTTCGATTGCTGAAGCATATGTCGTTGACGAGTGCTTGACATTTTGCTCTAGATACTTTGAAGATGTGGAAACGAGATGGAACTGGCCGGCCGGAAATATAGAGCGGTCTGATTCGCAAAGTGGTGATATCTCGGTTTTCAACCATGGTGTGAAACTTCTTGGAGCCTCAAAATAGTTGGAGGCTGGTGATGAGTATGACAAGATGGTTTGGTATGTGCTCAGCAATTGCGCCGAGGTTGTACCATATATCGAGTACATTATATCTTGTGCACTCGTTATACTTTTTTGCTTGGGTTGGCACCAGCCTAATGTTTTAATTCACATGTTTTGTTGGCATTGCAGGAAATGCAAGGAAGAATTAAATCAGGAAGGAAGCCAGATTCATGTTGATAAAAGGGTTGCCAAGGGATTTGCTAAATGGTTTAAGAACCATGTGAGATCTTTAGCCACATGTTTTATGTTTTCTGTGTTATTCACCAACTATTAAATACCATTGTTGCTAAATGGTTTATTTGTGCAGATTGGAAAGTTGCATGAGGAGAAGAAGGTCAGTGATGATCTATTTGCTTTGGCATGCTTACCGGATAAGCGAGTGAGAGTGTATTCAACATGCATTGCTGACGGTGTCCGGTACCACACCATTGACCGCAAGGAAAGAAGGAAGACACAGAATAGTGGAATCGTCACCAAGGGGTCACATGACGGTGAGAACATTGACTTCTATGGTCAGCTGAGAAGCATCGTAGAGTTGCAGTACAACTCTAGTGGAGGCATCCATCGCTCGGTTGTCTTATTTCGTTGTGACTGGTTTGAGCTTGGTAGAAAGAAGAAGAGAAATTCTTTTGTCAAATATGATGGCCACTTTAGAAGCATCAACACTGGAAGGTGCTGGTATAAGAATGATCCCTATATTCTATCAGCACAAGCAACAATGGTGTTTTATCTGCCAGACAGTCTTTGGCATAGAAAATGGCGAGTTGTGCAAACCTTTTAGCACAGACACATGTGGAGTGTGACTGAAACTGAAATGGAAAAGGGCCCTGGTGGTAGTGGACTAACATACCAGGATGATGACTCTACGGAAGTTCCGGTGCAAGCTGATGATGACTCTACGGAAGTTCCGGTGCAAGCTGGTGATGACTCTATGGAAGTTCCGGTGCAAAGCAGAGTGCGTAGGGACCGGGAACATGTGCTCCTTGACGCTGCAACAGTTGAAGGCATTAAGAAAAGAAGAAAGGTGGTAGCGGATGGGCATGAGAACGAGGATGAGGATGAGGAAAACAGGACTGATCATACCATGCTGCAATATTGTAGTGACGATGAGGAAAACAGGAGTAGGCATAGAGTTCCTTCGATTGGTATCGACGACGATGAGTAGCGAATGGACATGAAGGTAATTTTGTCTCTTTGGTGACCTAATACTATTACTGCATGTTCCTTGTTTTGATTGGTGATCAACCTTCTCTATAGTTTTTGTTGATGTGATCCTGATGTAGTTTTTCTACTACAATTCTCTCCAAGTAGCAAAATGCATGAGACTTTGGTGATGAAGAGGCAGATGGTGAAGATACAATGCAAAATCATGTAGTTTTGGTGCCATTTTGGCTGATGGTGAAGATGGCTATAGTGACTCTAGTGCCATTTTAGCTGATACTTTGGTGCCATGTTGGTGCCATTTTGTGCTGTAATATTGGTTTGCTGACTCTGGTGCCATTTTGGTGCCATTTTTGGATGGCTGCAGTCACTATTCTGGATTGAGCAAAATATGGCTACAGTGATCATTAATTTTAGAGCAAAATATTATTTTATTTTGTTTCAGAGGTGAAGGAGCAAAATATTGTTTTTTTTGTTTCAGAAATGGCCGGAGCATGTGAGAAGGCCATTAAACGAGAAACCATGCTTGCGAGAGAAGGCACACTGGCGCTTGGGCGATTGGGTTTTTGAGGCAACCATGCACACATCGAGGTAACCAACCCCACATCTCCCCTCCACTAGCAACTCCCCATGACGCCAGACGGGGTTTTTTCTTCCAGGTAACTCGCCTCTGCCTCCCTCTGCCGCTCCATTGCCGCTCCCTCTGCCTCCCTCTGCCGCTCCATCTGCCTCCACCATCAAGCAACTCCCCTCTGCTCTATCTCAAGCCCTCCCCTCCCCTCCCTTTGCTCTATCTAGGCGGGCAATGGCGGAGGAATCGTCGTGGAGCAACTCCCCTCCGTCTGGCAAGCGAATGACATCATGGAGAAACTCCCCTCCGTCCTCCAAGCATCACCATGGTGATGAGGAGTCTGGCAAGGAGCCACTGGTGGTCGACGACGACATTTTGGTCCCCGCCGGGCTGAAGCTGGACTACACCACGGAGCTCAAGGTTGAAATCCACCTGAAGGAGCCGCTGGATATCATCTGCACCAGCAATCCAGAAGTCGCCAACAAGAGGATCCGCGATATGAGGATGAAGCTTGGCGGCATGTTGAACCGGAACGTCGGCGTTGATGTGGAGTATACCAGGGAAGATGAACCTCCGTAGATCGTAGCAGTTCTGAAGTTATGCGTTGAGGATCTCGTCCTGGTATACCACATCACCACGGCAACAAAATGGTAAACCATCCTACTCATTCAATCTGAACATGCATCTATCTAATTAGGGTGGTTGGATTAATTTTGATTAGGGTGGTTGGATTAGGATTCTTGCTGCCCGCTGTTGATTGTATTGGATTGGATTAGGGTTCTTGCAGCCCGCTGTACTAATGTAGTTTTTGAAGTAGATGAATTTGATGCACCAGATTAATTTATGAAGTAGATGCACCAGATTAATTTCTGAACTTGATGCATGCCCAAGGAACTCCGCCCGTTCCTGCAGGAGAAGAAACCGTACACCTTTGTCGGCTTCTGCATTGGAGGTGACAAGGAGAAGCTGGAGTTGTCTTGTTTGGAGATCAACCCCGACAAGTACATCGACCTGCAGCGCAAATGGAGAGTTCCAAACACTGGAAAGCAGTATCAAGCTTTGTTTGAGTTTGCAGCCGACCTGATCCACACATCCTTCAGGGCAATGAAGCAGAAGATCAATAGGCAAGAGGACCACAAACTATGAGGGATCAGCCCACTGCCAAAGTACCTCATCGAGTAGGCAACAAAAGATGCGTACATCACCTATGAGGCATGGAATAAAATCGAAATCATCAAGCAAGGTTTGGAGCTATGGCAAGAGGCGGAGGAGAATTGGGTTAACCCCTACTACTGGGGGGGCAGTAGTTGCTTGTGCTTGTTATGTGTCTCAGTTTGTAGTTATGTGGTTGAACAAGTTTGCTTTTGTTATGTTGAACAAGTTTGCTATTATGTTTATCCATGTCTAGTTGAAGATTGCTATTATGTTTATCCATGTCTAGTTCCTGATGGAGCTGTTGTTTATCCATGTCAAGTTGAACAAGTTTACAAAAAATGGTTCCTGATGGAGCTGTTGTTCATCCATCCATCATGTGAAGATTGCGCAAAATATGGCTGCACAGAGAAATGGATTTTGATGGAGCTGTTGTTTCAGAGCTGTTTTTTGTCAATTTTGATGTTCAAAATAAGTTGATCAGACAATGGATGAATTCCTGATGCAAAAAAAGTTGATCTTGTTTTGATCTTGTTTTCATCAATGGTTCCTAATGCAACACAGAGAAATGGCAAAATAATATGCGCGAGAGGGGACTCGAACGCATGACCGTGCACTCATTTCTCGGTGTTTCCACCACTTGTTGGGGATATGACCCCACGGTGAGACTCGCCGTAAGGGTCCGGGTCACACTGGGCGGCTCGCACGCCCATTCAGGAGTGGGCTGACAGACTGGAACTAAAGACATGCGGAGACATGGGACAGGAGGGTCAGGCCCATGACCCGGATGAAGAAGACCCGGGCGCGTAAGTCGCCCGGAGACAACGTAGCCAAGAAGGCAAGGGAAAGTAAGAGATAGACTCGAACATGTATAGAGAGAGTCGGTTACAACTTGTGTAACCTATGGTCTTGACCTCTTATATAAAGGCTAGACCCGGGGCGGCTTAGACATGTTATCAAAAACTAGGTCAAGCAATCGCTCCCTGGTAATCGATACATCCAGCAATACAAGCTCAAGCATGACGTAGGCTATTACCTCGATTTGAGGGGCCGAACCTGGGTAAAACCGTGTCCTTTGTCCCAACCAACCCCTTTGGGTCCATCACAATAGCGATGGCCTCGAATCCAAGTCCGTTGATCCGGATATCTGCCGTGACAAGTCCACGACAGTTGGCACCCACCGTGGGGCTAGCGTTTGGTGGTGTTGAGTTCTCAAAGGGCTCTCTTTTGGGGCTCAAAGGATACGTGGTTGGAAGGATGATAGTCCCCACGGTCGGCTCTACATCGACGACGCTGGCTGGGGGCTCGATGCCGAATCTGTTAAGTATGGCTTCCGGGTTCCCTTCGAGGGAATCCACGTCTTCATAGGTAGGGTTGATGGATCTAAGCCTAGGCCGGACATCTGCACCAACATCGTCGAGCTGGCCCGGCGCGCCCAACCCGTCCAGCGCGTGTCACCCGCCCGTGTGGATCCGGGTCAGGAGCACGTCTTCGTAGGCTTCACTCAAGGTACGGATCTTGGATCGGCCGAGTCACAGGAGACTCTCATCTATTCTGAGGACATATCGTCAAGTGGAGAGACGGAATCAATTTACCAACTTCACAATGGCGGACTCGGCGGCTGTGAGGCGTTTTACCCTGAATCGAGAGGTCAGAGTCAGAAGGGCCGGAGCCAGTTCATGCGGCCGTGCTCATGGCGGGATCAGCTCCGGGTGCAAGCAGCACAGCGGCTGGAGCCACCAATGCGGGAAGCGATCCGCCGGCTCCGACTCAAGTCCTTTTGGATCTAATGAACGAGCTCGCAGGTGTGATGGCCACCGAGGTTACCTTTGAAAATCAAGCGGCTCCGAATTTGGATATTGCGTGGCTCAAGGGCCAGATGATGGAGAAGCAGCAGAGGATAGCAGAGTTAAAGCTTCAGATGGAGGCGGAGGCGGAGCGCCTTAAGACAGATGCTTTTCGCCTTGGTTTGGAGCAGAAGTCGGCAGCGGCTGTACATCATATGAGGCATCAATCCCGTCTGCCGGAGCAATACGAGGCGAGGAACCTTTTCCATACGCCAGGGGCAAGGAGGATGGAAGATGTGCCTGGGAGCCGGCCAACGGCCCGGCCACAGCCGGACCCGTCTCGGCGAAATCAAACTTCACAAACAGTTTTACCGATGCCGGTGGGTCATTACTCTAACCCGGCGGGGGACTTGCAAGCAGCCTATGACGATCGTAGATCTCGATCATTGTGTACAACAAGAGAACGAGGTGGCTCATCATTGGGTCCAACGGCTGTCGACTATTTTCACTCTTCTGAACAGATCACGGCGGCTCAAGCGGTGCTCATTCTGGAAAAGAACTGTCACTTTGTCCCGTTGAAGCAGAAACTTGGCCGGCTCAAACGTACGTGCCGAGACATGGGGGAGCTCACGACGACTCTAACAAAGTATGCTGACTCGGACAACACAAAGGATCCAGGCTCTGACGAGGATAATGCCGGGTCAGGCAAGAAAAACAATCAAGGTAAGAACTTCGCGAATGGTGGAAATCAGAACAAGCAGAAGAGCTCTGATGGCGGGTCAGAGCTAGTCGCCAATACTAGTGTCGTTCAGAATGCTCCTAAGGGAAACGGAAGGTTCAAGAAATTTCCCAATAAGAATTGGCCCCTTTCAATTTAGAAGAGGCGCTTAAAAAGCCCTGTCCGGAGCACATCATGCCTAGTAAGCCCTCAACGCACGCGTGGGGTGATTGCTTTATCATGCATAGGTTCAGAAATCAGTATTCGCAACAAAACAACAATCAGTGTGGTGGCCCACCTGGCGGCTCAGGACCCAGTGGGTCAGGCACCGGGTTAGGATCTGGTGGCTCAGGCCCTCATGGCCAAGGAAATCGGAATAATCAAGGAGGACGTCCACCACATTCTGGTAATGGCCACCAACAGCAACACAACCAGTCCGGGTATCAGAGCAACCCGAAACAACTCAGTTCGGGTCAATATCACGTGTTTACGACCAACCTTAATAGGCGGGATCAGAAGCTTCGTAAGAGGGCGGTTAACACGGTTGCGCCGGCCCTGCCACACTATTTAAGGTGGTTGGAGTATAACATAACATGGAGTCGGGCGGATCACCCGCCACGTGTTGATGACCCGGGCCGGCTAGCTTTAGTTGTTACCCCCCAAGTCGAAGGATACATGTTGAATAAGGTGCTTATGGATGGAGGCAGCAGCATCAACATCCTCTACTACTACACCTTTCGACGGATAAAACTGTTGGATAAGGACCTTAAGCCTTCTTCCACTGTTTTTCATAGGGTGGTGCCAGGCAAGTCGGCTTATCCGGTAGGCTGGATCTCCCTGGAAGTCGCCTTTGGCGATGAGCATAACTACAGAGTGGAGTCTTTGTGGTTTGAGGTGGTCAAGATCAAGAGTGCATACCACGCGTTATTTGTACGCCCGACTTATGCTAAGTTCATGGCTAGGCCTTGCTATGTCTGCTTACAGCTTAAGATGCCCGGCTTAAATGGCACTATTACCGTTCATGGTGACCGGAATATAGCTATTGAGTGCGAAGAAGGAGACGCAGCTTATGCGGAGGCCAGCTGCGCCCAAGAGGAGCTTATGTTTTACAAGGAACGAGTTGACCCGAAAGACATGACACCACTTAAGAAGCCTACAACAGAGGTTGAACCGCCACTTAAGTTTTTCAGCGGATGACACTAAGGCTGTTGACTTTACTCCGGATGATTCATCTAAACAGTTCATCATCGGGGCTAACATGGACCCCAAATAGGAAAGCGCACTCATCGAATTCATCCGTGAGAATCGGGACATCTTTGCATGGAAGCCTTCTAACATGCCGGGTGTACTGAGAGAGTTCGCTAAGCACCAACTTAATGTGGATCCTAAGTTCAAACCCATCAAGCAATTTCTACGGCGGTTCAATGAGGAAAGGCGCAAGGCCATTGGAGAGGAGGTCGCCCGGCTCTTAGCGGCGGGTTTCATCGTTGAGGTTTTTCACCCGAAGTGGCTTGCCAACCCGGTGTTGGTATTAAAAAAGAATTGCAAGTGGCGTATGTGCGTGGATTACACGGACCTTAACAAGGCTTGTCCAGCAGATCCTTTCGCTCTTCCTCGCATTGATAAGATTATTGATGCCACAGCCGGTTGTGAAAGCTTATGTTTTCTGGATGCTTACTCTGGGTATCATCAGATTAAGATGGCAATGAAGGACCAAGAGAAGACGGCTTTTATCACACCTTTTGGATCTTTCTGCTATGTTTCCATGCCCTTTGGGCTCAAGAGTGCCCAGGCGACTTATCAGCGCCGTGTACAAAATTGTCTTCACAGTTAGATTGGGCGCAATGTTCATGCTTATGTGGATGACATCGTGATCAAGTCAAGGAAGAAAGAGACCCTTTTGGACGACTTAAGGGAGACCTTTGATAATCTCCGGGTCTATAAGATGATGCTTAACCCGGCCAAATGTGTCTTTGGTGTTCCGGCTGGTAAGCTTTTGGGGTTTTTGGTTTCTGAGCGTGGCATTGAAGCTAACCCGGATAAGATCAAGGCTATCACCTCCCTGGCAGAGCCGACTTGTGTTAATGATGTTTAGCGCTTGGCGGGGCGGATGCCGAAGCTGCGTGGGTGAGAAAGCTATCCCCTTGTATCAGATGATGAAAAAGATGGACAACTTTGTATGGAGCACGACGGCTGGTGAAGCCTTTGAAGCGCTCAAGAAGCGGCTCACTGAGCCACCTATGTTAGCTGCTCCGGCTGAAGGAGAGCCTTTGCTTCTGTACGTAGCAGCAAACAACCAGGTTGTTAGCGCTGCAATTGTGGTTGAACGCAAGGAAGCTGGGAAGGAATATCCGGTTCAAAGGACGATTTACTACATCAGTGAGGTTTTAACAGAGTCCAAGCAGAGGTACCCGCATTGGGAGAAGCTGGTATATGGAGTTTTCATGGCTAATCGTAAGTTAAAACATTACTTTTTAGGACACCACATCACTGTGGTCAGTTCTGCTCCATTGGGGGATATCATCCAAAATAGAGAAGCCACTGGTAGAATTGCTAAGTGGGCATTGGAATTGGGGTCCCTTAACGTGAGATATGTACCTCGCACAATGGTTAAGTCTCAGGCCCTTGTGGATTTCATCAATGATTGGACGGAGTGTCAAGCACCAGAGGAAAGGCCGGATGATACATACTGGACTATACATTTTGATGGGTCTAACTAGTTGGAAGGATCAGGGGAAGGAGTTGAATTGACATCCCCCAAAGGTGACAAGTTTTGTTATGTACTCCGGCCGATGTCCCCTTGCACTAATAATGCGGCTGAATATGAAGCCCGCCTCCATGGGCTCAGAGTGGCCAAGGAGATGAATCTAAGACAGGTAAGGTGTTTTGGCGACTCAGATCTTGTGGCTCAACAAGTGTCAGGTACTTGGGATTCCAAAGACCCGCGGATGGCGGCTTACCGTCAGGCGGTGGATGTCATGGCCGGCCACTTCAAGGGTTATCAAGTAGATCACATTGATCGTCGCAAGAATGAGGCAGCTGACGCTTTATCACGTTTAGGCTCTCAGCGAAAGCCGGTGCCGCCAAATGTTTTTCTTGATGTGTTACATCATCCGACTGTTAAGTTGCCTTTAGAAGAAGATTTGGCTGTCCCTGACCCGGAAGGGCAGCTGGTGGCAGCTCTGCATTCTACTCCAGATTGGACGGTGCCTTATCTGGCTTATTTGACCCGGGGCGAGTTGCCGGATGATGAAAACTTGGCTAGACAAATCACCCGGCGATCTAAGTCTCTGACAATAATCAGAGGTGAGTTGCACAAATGCAGTGTTACTGGAGTTTTTCAACGTTGTGTTGCGCCAGAGGAAGGTCAGGAAATTTTAAGGGAGATTCATGCTGGAGATTGTGGACACCACGCCGGCTCAAAATCTCTTGTGGCCAAAGCTTTCCGGCATGGTTTTGTCTGGTTGACGGCTCACAAAGATGCAGAAGAGTTGGTCAGCAAGTGGGACGGCTGTCAAAAGTTTGGCCGGCGCACTCATATTCCGGCTCAAGAGTTGAGGATGATACCAATTACTTGGCCTTTTGCAGTCTGGGGGCTTGACATGGTGGGACCTTTCAAGAGATCCAAGGATAAGAAAACACACCTCTTGCTGGCGGTTGATAAATTTACCCAGTGGGTGGAAGCAGAGCCGGTCAGCAAATGTGACGTGGCAACAGCGGTTCAATTTGTGAAAAAGTTGATCTACCGTTTTGGTTATCCCCACAACATCATCACTGATAATGGCACAAATCTATCCAAAGGTGCTATGGAATTTTTGTGTGCTAAAGAGCATATCCAACTTGATGTTTCAGCCATAGCACATCCGCAATCCAATGGTCAGGCCAAGCGGGAAAATCAATAAATCTTGAGGGGTATCAAGCCGCGGCTCACGATTCCTTTGCAACGAACACCCGGGTGCTGGGTCGAAAAGTTGCCCTCCGTCTTATGGAGCATCCGGACCACCCCTAACAGATCTACAGGTTATACGCCTTTCTTCATGGTGTACGGTGCCCTAGAGGCAATAATAAAATGGTTATTATTGTATTTCCTTGTTCATGATAATTGTCTATTGTTCATGCTATAATTGTGTTAACCGGAAACCATAATACATGTGTGAATACATAGACCAGAACATGTCCCTAGTGAGCCTCTAGTTGACTAGCTCGTTGATCAATAGATGGTCACGGTTTCATGGCCATGGACATTGGATGTCGTTGATAACGGGATCACATCATTAGGAGAATGATGTGATGGACAAGACCCAATCCTAAGCATAGCACTAGATCGTGTAGTTCATTTGCTAAAGCTTTTCAATGTCAAGTATGTTTCCTTAGACCATGAGATTGTGCAACTCCCGGATACCGTAGGAATGCTTTGGGTGTGCCAAACGTCACAACGTAACTGGGTGGCTATAAAGGTGCACTACGGGTATCTCCGGAAGTATTTGTTGGGTTGGCACGAATCGAGACTGGGATTTGTCACTCCGTGTGACGGAGAGGTATCTCTGGGCCCACTCGGTAAGACATCATCATAATGAGCTCAATGTGACTAAGGAGTTAGCCACGGGATGATGTATTATGGAACGAGTAAAGAGACTTGCCAGTAACGAGATTGAACAAGGTAAAGGGATACCGACGATCGAATCTCGGGCAAGTACCATACCGATAGACAAAGGGAATTGTATACGGGATTGATTGAATCCCCGACATCGTGGTTCATCCGATGAGATCATCGTGGAGTACGTGGGAGCCAACATGGGTATCCAGATCCCGCTGTTGGTTATTGGCCGGAGAAGTGTCTCGGTCATGTCTACGTGTCTCCCGAACCCGTAGGGTCTACACACTTAAGGTTTGATGACGCTAGGGTTATAGGGAAATGGTATACGTGATTACCGAAGGTTGTTCGGAGTCCCGGATGAGATCCCGGACGTCACGAGGAGCTCCGGAATGGTCCGGAGGTAAAGATTGATATATAGGAAGTCCAGTTTTGGTCACCGGAAAGTTTTCGGGCTCATCGGTATTGTACCGGGAGTGCCGGGAGGGTGCCGGAAGACCCCGGGAGGGGTGTGACGACCAAAGGACCACATGAGCTGTTAGATAAAGTGTGCCAGCCCTTATTGGGCTGGGAAAGACTTTTGCTAAAGGCTCATGCGGCTGGAGATAAGGAGATAAGGCAAAAAGGATTTAAAAGGAGGAGATCCACCTCCCTTGTGGGAGGTGGACTCTCCCTTTAATTCGGCCGACCCTCTCCTCTTTGGAGTAGAGGCCAGGCCAGCCCTCCACGTCCCTCCTCCTATATATACTTGAGGTTTTGGATGTTTTGAGACAGGATTTGATCTCTCTCTCTCTCACAGCGAAGCCCTACCTCTCTTCTTCCTCTTCCGCAGCGCTTAGGCGAAGCCCTGTCGGAATACCTTGCTACTCCACCACCACCACGCCGTCGTGCTGCTGTTGGAGCCCTTCCCCAACCTCTCCTTCCTCCTTGCTGGATTAAGGTGTTGGGGACGTCACCGGGCTGCACGTGTGTTGAACGCGGAGGTGCCGTCCGTTCGGCACTTGATCGGATCTACCGCGATCTAAATCGCTGCGAGTACGACTCCATCAACCGCGTTCTTATAACGCTTCCTCTTAGCGATCTTCAAAGGTATGAAGATGCAATCTCTCCCCTCTCGTTGCTGGTTTTTCCATAGATAGATCTTGGTGAACGTAGGAAATTTTTTGATTTACTACTACGTCTCCCAACAGTGGCATCATGAGCTAGGTCTATGCGTAGAATCTATGCACGAGTAGAACACAAAGCAATTGTGGGCGTCGATTTTGTTAATATGCTTGCCGTTACTAGTCTTATCTTGATTCGACGGTATTGTGGGATGAAGCGCCCCGGACCAACCTTACACGTACGCTTACGTGAGACCGGTTCCACTGCCTGACATGCACTAGTTGCATAAGGTGGCTAGCGGGTGTCTGTCTCTCCCACCTTAGTCGGATTGGATTCGATGAAAAGGGTCCTTATGAAGGGTAAATAGAAATTGGCATATCACGTTGTGGTTTTGACGTAGGTAAGAAACGTTCTTGCTAGAAACCTATAGCAACCACGTAAAAACTTGCAACTACAAATTAGAGGACGTCTAACTTGTTTTTGCAGCATATGCCTTGTGATGTGATATGGCCAAAAGGATGTGATGTGAAGCATTGTGATGCATGAGATTAATCATGTTCTTGTAATAGGGTTCACGACTTGCATGTCGATGACTATGACAACCGGCAGGAGCCATAGGAGTTGTCTTATATTATTGTACGACCTGCGTGTCAATCATAAACGCCATGTAATTACTTTACTTTATTGCTAAACGTTAGCTGTAGTAGTAGAAGTAATAGTTGGCGAGACAACTTCATGAAGACACAATGATGGAGATCATGATGATGGAGATCATGGTGTCATGCCGGTGACAGTGATGATCATGGTGCCCCGAAGATGGAGATCAAAGGAGCAAGATGATATTGGCCATATCATGTCACTATATTGATTGCATGTGATGTTTATCATGTTTACATCTTATTTGCATAGAACGACGGTAGTAAATAAGATGATCTCTCAATAAAATTTCAAGAAAGGTGTTCACCCTAACTGTGCACCGTTGCTAAGGATCGTCGTTCCGAAGCACCACGTGATGATCGGGTGTGATAGGTTCTAACGTTCGCATACAACGGGTGTAAGCCAGATTTACACATGCGAAACACTTAGGTTGACTTGACGAGCCTAGCATGTACAGACATGGCCTCGGAACACGGAAGACCAAAAGGTCGAACATGAGTCGTATAGAAGATACGATCAACATAGAGATGTTGACCATGGATGACTAGTCCGTCTCACGTGATGATCGGACACGGGCTAGTTGACATGGATCATGTATCACTTGGAAGACTAGAGAGATGTCTATCTAAGTGGGAGTTCATTAATAATTTGATTAAATGAACTTAATTATCATGAACTTAGTCTAAAAATGTCCTTGCAAATTATGTCGTAGATAGCTCGCGCTGTAGCTCCCCAGTTTTATTGATACAATCCTAGAGAAAAGTAAGTTGAAAGTTGATGGTAGCAATAATGCGGACTGGGTCCGTGATCTGAGGATTGTCCTCATTGCTGCATAGAAAGCTTATGTTTTTGATGTACCGCTAACTGCACCACTCCCTCAAGCGTTGTCTGTAGATGTTGTGAACATATGACAAGCACTTTTTGGTAACTACGTGATAGTTCAATGCGTCATGCATTACGGCTTAGAATTGAGGCTCCAAAACGTTTTGAACGTCACGGAACATATGAGATGTTCTAGGAGCTAAGATTGTGATCTCAGGCTCGTGCCTATGTTGAGAGGTATGAGACCTCCAACAAGATTCTTTGTCTGCAAGATAAAGGAGAATAGCTCGATCGGTGAGCGTGTGCTCAGATTTTCTGGGTGCTACAATCACTTGAATCAAGTGGGAGTTAATCTTCCAGATGAGATAGTGATTAATGCAGTTCTCCAAGTCACTGCCACCAAGCTACTAGAGCTTCGTGATGAACTATAACATGCCAGGGATGGATAAGATGATCCCTGAGTTGTTCGTGATGTTTGACACCACGAAGGTAGAAATCAAGAAGGAGCATCAAGTGTTGATGGTTAAGTGAAACCACTAGTTTCAAAAGGGGCAAGGGCAAGAAGGGAAAACTTCAGGAATGGCAAGCCAGTTGTTGCTCTAGTGAAGAAACCCAAGGTTGAGCCCGAACCCGAGACTAAGTGCTTCTGTTATGAGGAGAATGTTCGCTGAAGCGAAAAAACCCTAGATGCTTGGTAGATAACAAGGCTGGTAATGTCAATGGAAGTATATTTGATATACGTGTTAGTGATGTGTACCTTGCTGGTACTCCTAGTAGCACCTGGGTATTGGATACCGGTTCGGTTGCTAAGTGTTAGCAACTCGAAATAAAAGCTACGGAATAAACGGAGACTAGCTAGGTGAAAGGTGACGATGTGTGTTGGAAGTATTTCCAAGATTGATGTGATCACCATCGCACGCTCTCTCTACCTTCGGGATTTGTGATAAACCTAAGTAAATGTTATTTGGTGTTTGCGTTGAGCATGAACGTGATTAGATCATGATTAGTGCAATACGCTTATTCATATAAGTTAGAGAATAATGGTTATTCTGTTTACATGGATAATGCCTTCAATGGTCATGCACAAACTCAGAATGGTTTATCGAATCATGATCGTAGTAGTACACATGTTCATAACATTGGTACCAAAAGATATAAAGTTAATAATGATAGTACGACATACTTGTGGCACTGCCGCTAAATGTCATATTGGTATAAATCGCATGAAAGAAACTCCATGCTGATGGATTTTTGACTCACTCGATTTTGAATCGGTTGAGACATGCGAGCCATGCCCTTTTGGCAAGATGACCCAGACCCCGTCTTCCGGTATGATGGAGTGGACTAGTGGCTTATTGGAATTAATACATGTTGATGTATGTGGTCCAATGAGTGTTAAAACACACAGTGAATATCGTTATTTTTCTTTAACTTCACCGATGATTTGAGTGAATATGGGGATATTTACTTAAACACGAGTCTGAAATGTTTGAAAGGTTCAAGGAGTTTCACAGTGAAGATAAAGATCATCGTGACAAGAAGATGAAATGTCTACGATATGATCGTGGAGGTGAATATCTAAGTTACGAGTTTGGTATGCAATTTTATACAATGTGGAAATTGTTTCACAGCTCACGCCTCCTGGAACACCATAGTGTGATGGTGTGTTCGAACGTCGTAGTCGTGCTCTATTGGATATAGTGAGTACTATGATGTCTCTTATCGTTTTACCACCATCATTATGGGGTTATGCATTAAAGACAAATCCATTCACTTTAATAGGGCACCATCTAAGTCTGTTGAGATGACACCGTGTGAATTATGGTTTGATAGAAGCCTAAGCTGTCATTTCTTAGTATTTGGGGCTGCGACGCTTATGTGAAAATGGGTTTTTCACATAGTGAGCTCGAACCCAAAGCAGACAAATGCATCTTCATAGAATACCCTAATGAGACATTGGGTATACATTCTATCTCAGATCCAAGCGCAAAAGGTGTTTGTTGCTAAGAACGGGTCCTTTCTTGAGAAAGAGTTTCTCTCGAAAGAATTGAGTGGGAGGAAGATAGAACTTGATAAGGTTGTTGAACCTTTGTTTCAACCAGAGAATAGCGCAACACAGAAAGATGTTTCTGTAGAGCCTACGTCAGTTGAAAAGGAAGTTAATGATGATGATCATGAAGCTTCGGATCAAGTCACTATCGAACCTCGTAGGTCGACAAGGACGTGTATTGCTCCTGAGTAGTACGACAACCCTGTCTTGGAAATCATGTTGTTGGACAACGATGAACCTACGAACTATGGAGAAGTGATGGTGGGCCCGGATTCCAACAAATGGCTGGGAGCCATGAAATCCGAGAAAGGATCCATGTATGAAAACCAAGTATGGACTTTGGTAGACTTGCCTGTTGAAAGGCAGGTCATTGAGTACAAATGGACTTTTGAGATGAACATAGACGCTAATGGTGAAATGTCACCATTTATAAAGCTCGACTTGTCGCAAAGAAGTTTCCACCAAGTTCAAGGAGTTGACTGCGATGAGATTGTCTCATCTGTAGCGATGCTAAAAGTCTATTAAAATTATGTTAGCAGTTGCTGCATTTTTCAATTATGAAATCTGGCAGATGGATGACAAAACAAAGTTTCCATAATGGTTTCTGTGAGGAAGAGTTGTATGTGATACAACCATAAATTTTTGTCAATCCTAAGGATGCTAAAAAGCATGCAAACTCCAGCGATCCTTCTATGGACTGGAGCAAGCATGTCGGAGTTGGAATATATGCTTTGATGAGGTGATCAAAGTGTTTAAGTTTATACAAAGTTTATGAGAAACTTGTATTTGCAAGAAAGTGAGTGGGAGCACTATAGAATTTCTTATAAGAATATGTAGTTGACATATTATTGATCGGAAATGATGTAGAATTTCTGGAAGAGCATGAAGGGTTCTTTGAAAAGAGTTTTTTCAAAGGAAGACCCAGAGAAAGCTACTATTTTATTGAGCATCAAGATCTATAGGGATAGATCAATTCGCTTGATAAGTTTTTTCGACGAAGATATAACTTGACAAGTTTTTGAAGGAGTTCAATATAGATGGGTCAAAGAAGGAGTTCTTGACTTTATTGTAAGGTGTGAAATTGAGTAAGACTCAATACCTGACCACGGCAGAAGATAAAGAAAAGATGAGTGTCATCTCCTATGCTTTAGCCATAGGCTCTATATAGTATGCCATGCTGTGTACCGCACCTGTGTGTGCCTTGCCATGAGTCTGTCAAGGGGTACAAGAGTAATCCAAGAGTGGATCACTAGACAATGGTCAAAGTTATCCTTAGTAACTTGAGAACTAAGGAAATATTTCTCGATTATGGAGGTGATAAAGAGTTCATCGTAAAGGGTTACGATGATGCAAGCTTTAACTCCAATCCGGATGACTCTTAATAGAAATCTGGCTACGTATAGTGGAGCAGCCCTTTGGAATAGCTCCAAGTGGAGCGTGGGAGCAGTATCTACAAATATGAAATGGAAAGTTTGCAAGGTACACACGGATCTGAATGTCGCAGACCCGCTGACTAAAAACCTCTTTCACGAGCAGAACATGAACAAACCCCAGAACTTATTGGGTGTTAATCACATGATGATATGATCACATGGTGATGTAAGTGTTAATCACATGGTGATGTAAACTAGATTATTGACTCTAGTGCAAGTGGGAGACTGTTGGCAATATGCCCTAGAGGCAATAATAAAATGGTTATTATTGTATTTCCTTGTTCATGATAATTGTCTATTGTTCATGCTATAATTGTGTTAACCGGAAACCATAATACATGTGTGAATACATAGACCACAACATGTCCCTAGTGAGCCTCTAGTTGACTAGCTCGTTGATCAATAGATGGTCACGGTTTCATGGCCATGGACATTGGATGTCGTTGATAACGGGATCACATCATTAGGAGAATGATGTGATGGACAAGACCCAATCCTAAGCATAGCACTAGATCGTGTAGTTCATTTGCTAAAGCTTTTCAATGTCAAGTATCGTTTCCTTAGACCATGAGATTGTGCAACTCCCGGATACCGTAGGAATGCTTTGGGTGTGCCAAACGTCACAACGTAACTGGGTGGCTATAAAGGTGCACTACGGGTATCTCCGAAAGTATCTGTTGGGTTGGCACGAATCGAGACTGGGATTTGTCACTCCGTGTGACGGAGAGGTATCTCTGGGCCCACTCGGTAAGACACCATCATAATGAGCTCAATGTGACTAAGGAGTTAGCCACATGATGATGTATTATGGAACGAGTAAAGAGACTTGCCAGTAACGAGATTGAACAAGGTATAGGGATACCGACGATCGAATCTCGGGCAAGTACCATACCGATAGACAAAGGGAATTCTATACGAGATTGATTGAATCCCCGACATCGTGGTTCATCCGATGAGATCATCGTGGAGTACGTGGGAGCCAACATTGGTATCCAGATCCCGCTGTTGGTTATTTGCCGGAGAAGTGTCTCGGTCATGTCTACGTGTCTCCCGAACCCGTAGGGTCTACACACTTAAGGTTCGATGACGCTAGGGTTATAGGGAAATGGTATACGTGATTACCGAAGGTTGTTAGGAGTCGCGGATGAGATCCCGGACATCAAGAGGAGCTCCGGAATGGTCCGGAGGTAAAGATTGATATATAGGAAGTCCAGTTTTGGTCACCGAAAAGTTTTCGGGCTCATCGGTATTGTACCGGGAGTGCCGGGAGGGTGCCGGAAGACCCCGGGAGGGGTGTGACGACCAAAGGACCACATGGGCTGTTAGATAAAGTGTTCCAGCCCTTATTGGGCTGGGAAAGACTTTTTCTAAAGGCCCATGCGGCTGGAGATAAGGAGATAAGGCAAAAAGGATTTAAAAGGAGGAGATCCACCTCCCTTGTGGGAGGTGGACTCTCCCTTTAATTCGGCCGACCCTCTCCTCTTTGGAGTAGAGGCCAAGCCAGCCCTCCACGTCCCTCCTCCTATATATACTTGAGGTTTTGGATGTTTTGAGACAGGATTTGATCTCTCTCTCTCACGGCGAAGCCCTACCTCTCTTCTTCCTCTTCCGCAGCGCTTAGGCGAAGCCCTGTCGGAATACCTTGCTACTCCACCACCACCACGCCATCGTGCTGCTGTTGGAGCCCTTCCCCAACCTCTCCTTCCTCCTTGCTGGATCAAGGTGTTGGAGACGTCACCGGGCTGCACGTGTGTTGAACGCGGAGGTGCCGCCCGTTCGGCACTTGATCGGATCTACCGCGATCTGAATCGCTGCGAGTACGACTCCATCAACCGCGTTCTTGTAACGCTTCCGCTTAGCGATCTTCAAAGGTATGAAGATGCAATATCTCCCCTCTCGTTGCTGGTTTCTCCATAGATAGATCTTGGTGAACGTAGGAATTTTTTTGATTTACTACTACGTCTCCCAACAATTATCTCATTGATGTTCGGGATGACTCAGACACGACGGGTCAGGAGACCCGCCGGCCATGGAACATAGCGCATCTGCGCCCTTATTACACTTAAAAGTGTTGAGACTCGCCATTGTACACTATCATTGTACATATCATAGTCATATGAATAAACTTAGCATCCTTGCAATACGGGGCCTCTGCTGTTTTATACATCTTTGCTCATACAAGAAGAGTTCGTGAGTATCCCAATGGGAGTACCAACTGTGATTGCTAAGGCGGCCTTTTACTTCTGATTATCGCCTCTAATGCCTTATTGGCCGGCTTTATGCCATCTTCCGGCTCATATAATTAGCCGTGGTTGTAGGGGGCTTCTTACCTTTGGGTATAGCTTTTCTTACCCGAAACAACCGGCGCTCGCGCCATCTTGTTAAAAAGGGGGCTTCTTACCTTCGGGTATAGCTTATCTCACCCTAACAATTGGCTTTATGCCACTTCCGGTTTACTTGTTAAGCCGCAGCTGTCGAAGGGGGCTTCTTACCGACGAGTATAGCTTATCTCACCCTAACAACCGGCTTTATGCCATCTCCGGTTACTTATTAACCGCGGTTGTCGAAGGGGGCTTCTTACCGACGGGTTCGCTTATCTCACCCTAACAACCGGTGTTTACGCCAAATTCCAGTTGCTTATCAACTGCGGTTGTCATAAGGAGGCTTCTTACCTTCAGGTATAGCTTAATTTACCCTTTAAACAACCGGCGTTCGCGCCAAAGAGTGTTGACAATTCAACATTGGCCTGGGGGTTTCTTACCTCCGGGTATAGCTATCTTACCCTAATAAGCCGGCTTATGCCATGACGGTTAAACTTGTTTAGCCGCAGTTCTTACAAGAGGGCTTCTTACCTCCGGGTATAGATATCTCACCCTAACAGCCGACTTCGTGTCATTCCGGATGATGTTTCAGCAGTGAATTATTTAAACAAAGGTATTTTACCTACCGATGTCAATCTTTTCTCTGCAACAGCCGGAGATTCCCCCTTTATGGATCAGGGTTATGAAAGTGCTCCGGCCGGCTCTAAATACCCAGTCAAAGGATCTTTTGGAGAAAACATTTTCGGGTTAAGCTGTTAAGTGCCTTCATCATGGTATAAAGGTCAAAACATACAAGGGAGAAATTAGTCACGGATGAGCCGGCAAAATATAAAGACAGACAAAGAAGGGCAGAAGATATATACATTAAAAGATGAACTTTCCATATGTGCATGATGGCACAAGTTCAAGACTTATTCTTAGACTATTACAAAATGCTCTCATCAGGAGCCAAAATATGGTGAAGTGTTTACCGCATACGGCGGGTCATACATGAGCCGGTGCCAAGGGCAGTTTACAAAGGATTTAGTTCACTGGCGAGTCACCCTGCTCCGGCTCTCCAGCTGCTCGGATCTGAAGATGGTCCAAGTCCTAGTTGCAGTGGGTTAAAGCTGCAAAAGACCCGTCTTCAAAGAAGGGGGACGCATCAAGATCAGCTAGGAAGAGAGTCTTACTGCGAGCCGGCGTTAGGTCCTTATATTCAAAGAGTGGGCCGTGGATCCTCTTCTCGTCCGGGTCGTAAGCTGCTTGATAGACAACCAAGTTGACTTCCTCTGCTAAGACGGAACCCAAGACCTGGGACCTCTTCACGCATTGGGTGTAATCTGCATCAGTGAAGTCTGGGCCGTCTTGTTTCTTTGAAGGATATCCATCTATCATTTCAGCCGGTGTTAGCTCAGGGGCGAAAGCCAATACCCGGCTGATACCAACCATTGCTCCTTGGCGGGCGGCTGACTTCTTCAATTCTCCGATCATTTTTGGCACCGTAGAGAAGAGCTCCAAGACGCCCTTCAGACTTGGAGAGATGTTCTCCTTAAATTGCACCGCCTTGATGGTGCACACAGCTCCACAGAACAACTGTTTAGTGAAGGTGTATAAGGCCTTCAGCGGAAGCAGGCTGTCTGAGGCCAGCTGCCGACTCCTAGCACCTGCATAAGTCGAAAATTGGATTGTAAGTCGCAACAATATCAAAAGGTATCATCAAATGAAAAATGTACAGTACTCACCGAAGACAGCGGATGTCATCTTCATAATATGTCGTTTCAGCGACTAAAGCTCATCGGAAACGATCATCAGCCGCTGGTCGACATGATCCGCCCGCTTCGTCAAGTCAGCCTTTTCGGCTTCGGCGCTCTCCTTCAAGACAGGAAATTCTGCCTTCAGCTTGGTCAGTTCATCTGAAAGCAGCCGTCATCTTTCCTCTGCCTCGCTACGGGCGGCTTGCTGGGTGGCGACGTTGGTTCTTAGGCCGTCCGTTTCTAAGCCGGCTTTGTGCAGGGCCTCCGAAAAAACATAACAGGACAAGCAATGAGCCGGAGATGACAAGTTTCAAACAGATTGCAAGCAATATGTGTGACACTTGGGGGCTAATGTTTATTTCAGGCTATTCCGGGTCATCTACACCTATAGTCCCGACTCAATCTTTGACAAGATTAAGCCGACCCTTGGGGGCTACTATTGGCTCACATCTACATCTACAATCCCGACTCAATCTTTGACAAGATTAAGTCGACCCTTGGGGGCTACTATTGGCTCACATCTACATCTACAGTCCTGATTCAATCTTTGACAAGATTAAGCCGACCCTTGGGGGCTACTATTGGCTCACATCTACATCTACAGTCCCGACTCAATCTTTGACCAAGATTAAGCCGGCCCTTGGGGGCTACTACTTGCTCAAGTATCTATTTCCTCTAAAGTCTTGGTTCTAAAAAAATAAATTGACGAGCCGGCTCTTGGGGGCTAATGATAACGTATTAAGACAATGACAATTTGCATATGAGAGAATTTCTACTTCTACAATGGTCCAAGAGCTGGATCATTATCTATCGATATTCACCCGGCTCTTGAGGGGCTGCGTAAGGATACAAGGCAAGTTAAAAGACATACCTCGTACTTGACCTTCATGGAGGTCACAAGCTGAAGCTCCAAGTCACGGCTGGTGAACAGCTGGCTTGCATAGCTAGAGTGGAGCTCGTCGGCTGTCATCTTCTCCAGATTAGAGGACTCGAAGTCCAACTTCTTTGAAGGTTCAACCGGATCATGATACTTGATTAGCACACGAGCCAGAGGAGAGGGCAAACTGGTGGTGCCTTCAGTCGCCTGAGCAGGGCTCAGCGGAATGGATGTAGTTCTTGGTGGGCTATGGATAATAGCATCTTCAACATCCGGCTCTGTGAAGGTGGCTGGGAGGTCTTTAGCTGGCTGAGGCTCGATCTTGAGCAGTGGGGCTAGGAGGTCTTCAGCTGGCTGAGGCTATGCTTTAACAGAGAAAGGAGTAAAAAGAAATGATCTTACATCCGGGGCCGGGTTAGTGGCGTAGAAAGGCGCCAAGCCAATGGCGCTACAAGCTCCGGATGTCTCATGAACAAGACTCCGGATGGCCATGGAGATATCATCCTCAGTCAGCGTCGTTTGGCTGAAGCAGAGGGCAGCTTCGTATTCACCCGGATACTCGCACATAAGACGGTTTCTGCGGCTTAGCGGCATAATCCGCCAAGTGACCTAGCAGCAGATCAGATCTAGGCCTGTTAGTCCGTTGGCCATGAGGGCTTTGATCTTGGCGTGAGCCGGTTCGAACCTTGCGCGTTCGGAAGGAGATAACCGGCCGGGGCGTTCTGCATTCGTCTTGAGTCGGGAGGGGCGATAACCCGGCAGCGGGTGTTCATTATCAGGAGAAGTGTCTCTACAGTAGAACCAGGTCTTGTTCCAGTCTTTGGGGTGACTCGGCATTGGGACAGCCGGAAAAATGATGTCGCGGCGTCTTTGAATGGAAATTCCGCCAAGTTCTGAACTCGGGCCGTCTTTCACTTCTGTTTGCCGGTTGGCGTAGTAGAACTCATGGAAGAGGCCCACTGCTGGATCAATTTGCAAGTAAACCTCGCAGAGCACGTGGAAGTTGCAGATATTGGAAATGGAATTAGGGGCGAGGTCTTGAGGGTGCAGCTTGTAGCAGTGGAGGACATCCCTAAAGAATTTAGAGCTGGGAGGCACAAACCCACGCTCTATGTGGTCTGAGAACACGACCACCTCGCCGTCTTGAGGGATGGGTTTTGACTCATTACCCGGGACCCGCCAATGGATGACATCCTTTGCAGGAATGGTGCCCGCCTCTACAAAGTCGGTTAAATACTCCTCCGTGATGCAGGAGCTAACCCAATTGCAAGAGTTGGACGCGCGAGACATCGTGTGGAATTTGAAGACTGGGAAAATTAAAGGTGATGAGTTAAAATAAAGTAAACATTCATGGCGGCTTACTGGTTAAGACGCTACAATACAAAGGCCGCGATCCAGCTGATGAGAGCCGGAACTATGCGGCGGGTCAGCCTAGCAAGGAAAGGGAAGAAATTCGGCTAAGTCCTAAAAACAGAATCCGCAGTATACCTTTACAACTATGGATCTAAAAAATTGGTGAAATGGTTCTATTTAATAGCCAAGAGATGAACTAGCCAAAGTAAAGGAAACGCCGCGGTGAACGGAACCGTGACCGATGTAAGCGGTGCCGGTATCGTTTCCTCATCTGACGGCGCCGTCGCCGACCTCAGACGGACGACCGTAAGAAGAACGGGGAACGCGAAACAGGCATTATGAGTTCTAAAAAATGGCGGCGGTGGAGCTCCAATGGCCAACCTATCAACGTCATGGCGGATCTAGGGAACGGAAGGACTCACCGGCGATGGGGAGGCGGAGACGGCGCCGGAGAAGAAGCATTGGAAGCGGAGAAATTGAAGCGAGGAAGGAGGCGAGACGAGCGGGAAAAGGGAATCTGCCACCCTGGCGGTCCTATTTAAGAGGGATAAGTGGAAAGGGGCGCGAGAATCTAGGCGTCAAATGACGTTTCGAACAGAGCGGATGCCTCGATTTCCGGTCTAACCTATTTAATAACAAAGTTCTGTTGTGTGTGCGTCACGGAATCTTTTTTGCAGCTTCAGCATGACATCATGCCGGTTCATCAACGGGCGGCTCACCAAGAAGAAAAGAAGAAGGCTGACATGAGCAGGCTCAAATCAACATGGGGCCTAATGTTGGGGATATGACCCCACAGTGAGACCCGCCGTGAGGGTCCGGGTCACACTCGGCGGCTCGCACGCCCATTCAGGAGTGGGCTGACAGACTGGAGCTCAAGACATGCGGTTGGGCCAGGAGGGTCAGGCCCATGACCCGGATGAAGAAGACCCGGGCGCGTAACTCGCCCGGAGACAACGTAGCCAAGAAGGCAAGGGAAAGTAAGAGATAGACTCGAACATGTATAGAGAGAGTCGGTTACGATTCGTGTAACATGTGGTCTTGACCTCTTATATAAAGGCTAGACCCGGGGCGGCTTAGACAGGTTATCAAAAACTAGGTCAAGCATTCGCTCCCTCATAATCAATACATCTAGCAATACAAGCTCAAGCAGGACGTAGGCTATTACCTCGATTTGAGGGGCCGAACCTGGGTAAAATCGTGTCCTTTGTACCAACCAACCCCTTTGGGTCCATCATAGTAGCTATTGCCTCGAATCCAAGTCCGTTGATACGGACATCTGCCGTGACAAATCCACGACACCACTGGGCTAGGAAGAGGCTACTGGTATGTATTATATGCCATTTCTTTTGAAAGCATCAAACTAGTCAAGTATCAAACAGACATCTCGCAGACAAGTTGGCCCCGCCCCCACCCCCACCGTAGTCATTTCCCCCACTCCCACCGCAGTCATTTCCCCCACTCCTCTCCTCCTCCCTGCCGTCGCCGCCGTCTCATCCCCACCACCGCCGGGGGATCAGCCCACCGCCACCGACGACTCCTCCCCACCGCTGCCGCCAACTCCTTCCTCTCCCGTGGAGGTATGAATCCGCCGCTGACTCCTTCCTCTCCCGCGGTGGTTTTCTACTGCTGTTTAGATTAGGGTTTGATTCCATTGAATTAGGGTTCTTGCCGCCGCTGTTGTTTTCTATTGGATTGGATTAGGTTTTGATTAGGGTGGTTGGATTAGGTTTTGATTAGGATGGTTGTATTAGGGTTCTTGTGGTCCGTTGTTGATTAGGTGGTTGGATTAGGGTTCTTGCGGTTCTTTTGGAAATTTATAGTTCTAGCTGTGTTTGCCTTTTATAGTAGACATTTTTAGTAGATATGGTTCTAGCTATGTTTTCCTTTTATAGTAGACATGGGCACATGGGTAGATATGGTCCAAAATTAGAGTAGTGATGTAGATAGAGTAGTAGCCATGTTAACAGAATTGTTCTCTGTTCAGCATGAATTGTTCTGCCATTTATAGTAGTATTCCAAATTGTAGTACTACAGAGGTGTTCTTGCCATTTATAGTAAATGTTCGCTACATCGCTGCTTTTCAGATGTCCGACTTGGAAGGTTTTGAGTTCTTCGCGATCATACTTGAGATATCCTCCAGCAGCAGGCTGGTAAATAAAAGAAGAGATCTCCCCTTCACCCGTCTCTTTATCATAACTCTGCTGTTTGCTAAATCATTGGTTGAGACTCGCTGCAGAGGCTGCCTGACACTTTTATGAAGATGCTGGATGGCCTTCGGCCAAAGAAAGTGAAGCTGCGGCAAGCCAGCAGCGGGCTTCGTAGGCTGTGGGACGTGGAGGTGGTGGTCGACACCGACGGCCACATGTACCTAGATCGTGGCTGGAAGCAGTTCGTCTGTGCCTACGACTTGCGGCATGGGTACTTCCTTGTCCTCAGGTACGATGGCGACGCCATGCTCACCGTGAAGGTGTTCAGCACGACTATGTGCCGCATTCGCTACCAGGGCGACTATCCTGCCAGTACGCTCTGCCTCTTCTTCCTCTACATTTGGCTTCGTCTCACACCGATTGTTAAATAAACCTGCTTGTTGCATTTGGTCAGGAAATAGGAGTAGCAGCAGCGACTCTGGCTACAGCAAATGCAGCTGCGAGGATGAGGAATAGCAGAGAGGGGACGAGGAGGAGCAGAGCTGGGATGAGGAGGAGCATCGTGGGGATGAGGAGGAGTAGTGATGGGAGGAGGAGGAGCAGAGCGGGGATGCGGAGGAGCAGAGCGAGGATGAGGAGGAGCAGAGCGGGGATGTGGAGGTGGCTGGCGATGACCACGCGATGGTGGTGGCTGACGAGAGCCTTACGATGGTGGTGCCTGAGGATGGCCTCGAGATGGTGGTGGTGCCTGAGGATGACCTAGCGGTGGTGGTGCTTGACAATGGCCTCTAGATGGTGGCGGTGCCTGACGATGGCCTCGCGATGGCGCTGGCGATCCCACCACTGGGCGACAGGACCATGCCAATTGTGGTAGAGGAGTACATCCCACAGCCTGGCCGCCGCAGGCCACTTCATCTAATTCACCGCTCTAGGCGCATAAAGATGATGAAGGAGAAAAAGAAGAAGGAGGAGTGAAGATCTTAAGAAAATAAGTCAATGTTAAGTATGTCAAGTTATGTAAATCTGAACATGTCAATGTTAAGTATGTGGTCATGTTAATCTGTCCATTACCTTCCAAGCTCAATTTGGTAACTGATGGGAATCGACATTTTATGCATGCTCATGGATGGTCATGGATGAAAGATGAAATTATGTGTTTTTGTGCTTTCTCATGGAATCGAATTTTGGCACATGCTCCATCTTTGTGATGGCAAACAGTGTTGCCAAAGAGAGGTTCCAACTTGTTTCACAAAAAACATTTTTCATTTTTTGAATGCCGAAAACACATGTTTTTCGTGAAGCGGCTACAAAGAGGGACATTCCAAATGGCGCCATTCTATGTCTATGTCAAAGTAGACCCTATTCTACGGACGGTTGCCAAAAATCATGCATTTCCGACCCTCGTAGCTACTCCCGGCCATTCAGACAACCATCAGCCGATTCTGTTGGAACTGGCTAGAATTTGAACTGCGGGTCCTCCATAGCTTGCCCGTTATTTTTGCTAAAAATCATTTTTAGCTTCACAGGTAGGCAATTCATCATAGAATCACCAACAGATATGCATGATCAAACCCCTAGCCATGGACGGCCGACGCGACAAGTTTGACCGGTTTTTTGAAAACACCATGAAAAATTCAAAAAAATGGGAGACCTTCGCGTCACATCATTCAATATGGCCTACCAACTAGTAAAAATATTAAACTTGGAATACCGATGTTTTCTTGAAAAATTGTTCTCAAAAACGACCTACCATGAACGAAGATTCATGGCTTTCAAGCCAAACGAGCAATGATATGGCCACATTCGTTGAATAGTTTGTTATAATATGCCCAAATTTGGCACATGCCTCCATCTTGTGATGGCAAACCATGTTGCCAAAGAGAGGTTCCAGCTTGTTTCACAAAAAAAACATTTTTCATTTTTTGAATGCCGAAAACACATGTTTTTCGTGAAGCGGCTACAAAGAGGGACATTCCAAACGGTGCCATTCCATGTCTATCTCAAAGTAGACCCTATTCTACGGACGGTTGCCACAAATCATGCATTTCCGACCCTTGTAGCTACTCCCAGCCATTCAGACAACCATCCACCGATTCTATTAGAACCGGTTGGAATTTGAACTGTGGGTCCTCCATAGCTTGCCCGTTATTTTTGCCAAAAATCATTTTTAGCTTGGCAGGTAGGCATTTCATCATAGAATCACCAACAGATATGCATGATCAAACCCCTAGCCACGGACGGCCTACGCGACAAGTTAGACCGGTTTTTTGAAAACACCATAAAAAATTCAAAAAAATTCAAAAAAATGGGAGACCTCTGCGTCACATCATCAAATGTGGCCTAGCAACTAGTAAAAATATTAAACTTGGAATACCGATGTTTTTGTCGTCGTTTTCTCACAACAGATGCCATGGGGTGGCTTATCAGAGGTGTTGGGGCCATTGGACACCGCTGGGCTTCGGGTGCGGAATTGGGCACTTGAGGTTGCGACGTACCCAGGTTCGGGGACCTTCAAGGGAGGTAACACCCCTAGTCCTGCTTGGTTTCGTTGGATTGGTGGATAGGTATACAAGGGTGCTCCTGGAGCTGTGTTTAGGGGAGGAAGAAGGAGCAGCCGGCTCGTCTTCCCTGGCTACCAGAGAGGGTATGAGAGCTACGTGGGTGTGTGATCATTCATTTGTCCTCCGCCCATTTTCTTTTTCCCTGTTGCATGGGGGGCTCGGGGGGTTTTATAGGCCAACCCCCGGCTCTTACAATATACTTCAAGTACTTTGGAAGAGGGACCCGGCTGGCAGCCTTTCCGCCTGGCCAGAGGGTCCCACCGCTTGCGTCGTCTCGTCGTGGGAAGGGCCTGCCGACCGAGCAGTCCCATCTCCCGTTGGGGCCCGCCGGTGGGCACCGTGATTGGCTCTCGCCCATCTGCCCCGGCACGGGCTGCTCGGGGGAGCATTGTCTAGCGCCAGCCGGCCGATGCCTTCGGTACGGCCGACGACACTGTAGCCACACCGGGACAGGCAATCAAGTGGCGGAGGCGTGCCGATCATTGTTCCCCTACCCGGTCGCGCTCACCGGGGTCAGCGGCCCGGACTGTTGAATTGTTGCCATGCGGAGCGATGCATAAGCGGCCGTTGTAGCCACAGGGTCGCTCATTCCGCCAGACGCGTCGTGTCGCCGTACCCGTGGACAGAGGGACGGAACAGGGCGTGTCCGTCCCAAAGTCAACGGAAAGACCGGCTCGTGGGCAGCCAGTTGCTTGACTAGTCGGCCAAGGGCCTTACCCGCTACTCGACAAGCCGGCCGAGGCGCCAGCTGGGGCGGGCTCGCATCGCGCGCCCTCCAACCGGCCTCGTTGAGCCGGCCGCGTGGTTCCTCCTTGAAGCGGAGAAGGGAGAACCCCGTAGCTTTGGCCTACCTGGGGGTATAAACCCTGTCAGTAGCCCCTGAAGCTGGCGGGGGCCCATGTCTGGAGGACGGTGGGGAGCTGACAACTTCCCCTCTACTTCGCCCGTGACGTCGCTCGCTTTCCCCCTCTTTCTCTGATCGACTCCGTCAAGGGGTGGCATCGAACGTTCTTCTACGTGAAGAATGTCGACCCCACGATAGTCTACATCCGGCTGCCGCCTTTTGAGGACCGACAGTCCACCCAGCAGAACTGGCTGGGGTCGGCCCTACGCGACATGGCCCTGAAGGAGCTGGCCCGGCTCACGCAGCTGAAGAGCGCCGAGGGGCTGGTTGCCGCCGACTTGGTGGCAGCTTTCATCTCTCACCGGGTGTTGCTTCTCCAGATGAGGCCGCACCGGATCTGCGATATGTCCGGCCGACACGACCCTTGCTAGCAGTCCACCGTCGAGTTGACGCCGGCTCAGGTGGCGAAGCGGGTGAACGCGCTCACGACGTTCAAGCTGAAGCCCGCCTTTTGGTCCTTCGGCATGGAGCCGTATGACCGCATCAACCGTGCCCCCTGGTAAGTTTTATCGTCGAAGCGGTTGCTTCTTGTTTGGTATTCCCCAACCGGCAGCCGGCTAGAGAACTTACGTTGAAATGCTGAACGCAGCTGTTGGAGCGACAAAACATGCCGGACGGCCCGCATCCACAAATCTTCGAGGCGGATCGGGAGGACTCCGACCCCGAAGACTTCCAAACGAGAGGTCCCGCGGAGGAAGGAGTAGACTCCTCGGGTGAGGCTGACAAGCCGGCGGATCCATGAGGCGGCACTCCAGGCGGAGTCGGAGGGTCCGGAGCAGCCGGGGAACCAAGCAGAGCGGGTGAGTTCCCTCTTGCCCCCTCCATCCGTGACTTGACGGACGACGACGACGATGACGATGATGATCTGATGATCCTTGATGGACCTCCTCCCACATCGCGCCAGGACCGGAGGAGCGAGGAGCGACCGGCCCGGGGCCCGACCGTCGAACTGGCCGGCTGGGGAAAAAGGCCGGCTCAGGGGGGCCGGCGGCCCCGCCGCCTGGCCCGAAGCGGGTCAAAATGGTCGTGCGGAAGCCGCCGCCCTGAGCCAAGCGGGCCCTGCCACTCGTCGTCGCGTAAGTCTTTTACTTTTGCACGAGTTTTTTTGTTCCTGTCTTGCGAGCCGGCTGATGACCAGCCCTTGGGTGCTGCAGCGATCCTATCGAGCTCCAAGAGGAGGAGGCGGCGGGGGAGCAGACGGAGGCCTCCGGCCGGCTGGCCCGCGAGCATGCGGCCACCCAGCGGGAGGAGAAGAGGAGGCTCGCGGAGCTGTGAGCCTCCCGGTTTGGAACGCGGGGTGGGGCCGCGCACTCCGCGACCTCGAGCGGCCGGCTGCGAAGGGAGTCGACCGAGCCTCCGCGGGCCTCGAACTCGATGGCGGAATCCGCTTGAGTGTCGAGGCCACCGTCAAGAGAGCCGAGAGGGGCAGCCACGGACCCGCCACCACTTCCGCCCGCACGGGAGCCGGCCCCTGAGGCGACCGGCCTGACGCGCCGGAAGCGACCCTGCCCGCCTCCGAGCCGGCCTGGGCAGAAGTGTCGGAGATGCCGGTGACCATGGAGGCGACGCCGGAGGCGGCAGCTGTAGCGGTGGAGGCGCCATCCGGCACGACTGACGCGCTAGAGCGGCCGAGATAGGAGACGGCGACTGTGCCGGGCGGGGGGCCGGCAGGAGGCGCCTCCCAGACCCTTGCCGTCATCAATCCGCCCCCATCGGCTGGAGCCGCGGCGAGCCCGGCGGCAGCGGCGGCCGGGCCCGGAGGGTCCTGCGATCGATGCAGGAAGTCTGTCGGGACTGGGAAGCGCTAGCGAGCATGCCGGCCCTGCCGGCTCGCTAGGCAGGTAGCCCGGTCCCCTCCTTTGTGGATCTGGGGAGCGTCCTGGACCAGTGCCGGCAGGAGCTGAAATGGGTTGCGGAGGCGGCGGACGCCACCCTTCGGCGTGCCAAGGTAATCTTATCCCCTCACCTTTAGATTTTTGGGTGGGGGCGCGCAAGCGCACCCACTCGGTGTAGCCCCCGAGATGCGGGCCAGCTGACGGGCAGCCGGGCTGGATCTCCGTTGAGCATATCTTAATCGTCCCCTTCTTTTCAACAGGAGGGAACGTTCCTCCACCAGAAGCTCTTCGCGGAAGCGGTTGCCATCCACCACCGCGGCAAGCATGGCTTCTACCGCCTGGAGGAGGAGCTGGCGCGCATGGAAGGTAGGTTGCGTTTTATAGGGGGGGCAAGTAGCCCCTAGGAGTCGGCTGCCACTGCCGCCTATTGACATTGGTTGTATCTGTTGGAAATATGCCCTAGAGGCAATAAATAAAGTGTTTATTAATATATTTCCTTGTTCATGATAATTGTTTATTGTCCATGCTAGAATTTTATTAATTGGAACATGGATACATGTGTGGATACATAGACAAACACAATGTCCCTAGTAAGCCTCTAGTGAACTAGCTCGTTGATCAAAAGATGGTTTAGGTTTTCTAGCCATGGACATGAGATTTCATTTGATAACAAGATCATATCATTAGGAGAAGGATGTGATGGACAAGACCCAAACTACAAACGTAGCATATGATCGTGTCAGTTTATTGCTACTGTTTTCTGCATGTCAAGTATATGTTCCTATGACCATGAGATCATGCAACTCACTGACACCGGAGGAGTACCTTGTGTGTATCAAATGTCGCAACGTAACTGGGTGACTATAAAGGTGCTCTACGGGTATCTCCGAGGGTGTCTGTTGGGTTGGCATGGATCAAGACTGGGATTTGTTACTCCGTGTGACGGAGAGGTATCTCAGGGCCCACTCGGTAATGCAATATCACAACAAGCCTTGCAAGAAATGTGACTAAGTGTTAGCCACGGGATCTTGTATTACGGTACGAGTAAAGAGACTTGCCGGTAATGAGGTTGAACTAGGTATGGAGATACCGACGGTCGAATCTCGGGCAAGTAACATACCGAAGAACAAAGGGAACGTTATACGGGATTAACTGAATCCTTGACATAGTGGTTCGACCGATAAAGAACTTCGTAGAATATGTAGGAACCAATATGGTCATCTAGGTCCCGCTATTGGTTATTGACCGTAGAGGTGTTTCGGTCATGTCTACATAGTTCTCGAACCCGCAGGGTCTTCACACTTAAGGTTTGATGACGTTTCAGTAGTGTAGAGTTATGTATGGTGGTCACCGAAGGTTGTTTGGAGTCCCGGATGAGATCCCGGATGTCACGAGGAGCTCCAAAATGGTCCGGAGGTAAAGATTCATATATAGGAAGTCCTGTTTTTGTCGCCGGAAAAATTTCGGGCTCATCCGTAATGTACCGGGAGTGCCGATAGTGTATCGTGAGACCTCCGGGAGGGGTATTTCGACCCAAGAGGCTTCATGGGCTGTGGGAGAATGGAAACCTGCCCTTAGTGGGCTGGTGGAACAACTACACAGTAGTAGAAAACAGACCTTTCGTCCCAAGCATTAGTCCCGGTCTGGTTACGAGCCGGTACTAAAGATGGTATATTACCGGTTCGTGCCGGCTCCAACGGCTAGGAGCAGGGTGATCTTTAGTACCGTCTCGTGAGGGATCTTTAGTACCGGTTTGTGTCATGAGGTGGTACTAAATGGGGTGTGGCAGGCCTTTGGTCAGACCTGGGCCCCGCGTGCCTCCTTAGTAGTGGAACGAGCCGGTACTAAAGGGCAACCTTTAGTACCGGCTCGTGCCACCAGCCGGTACTAAAGACTTCCTATATATACTCTTCGTCCTCAGCCGATCGAAGATGGTCTCATTTTTCTTTTTTCTCCCATTCTTCTTGCTCAAAGCTCATCCTCCATTTTGCCAAGGGTTTGTCAAGATTGGAAGGCACCCCATCTATCCAAGTGTTCACAAAGGTTAGCAACTTTGACCCTTCATCTCTCATTGCTAGATTAGCTTGTGGTATGCTCAAAAATATGTGATTTATGGGTTTTAGCTAGGTTTTGGAGGAGTGATCATTATGTGGGAGTTATTTTGACTTATATGCAATTTGAGCTCAAATTAACTTGTTAGGTTGCATATGTGTAGGTCCTAACCACCGTCGATCATCCGCACCATCTCGTCACAGCATCGGCCACCTTGGTGAGCCTCTTGTTCTTATTAAAACCTTTTTGTTAAAAAAATTATTTGTATGATTTAGATAGCTGCGTGTAAGATTTACTTACTTGTATTATTGTTAGTTATTCTATAGTGTCATGGTTATGGTATCAGCCCACGTCGGCCCTCGTCCAGTCTATGATTCAGATGTGGTATGTCGTTATCTTTTATAAATATTTCACACATCATCTAATGTCTATGACAATTAATTATGCCACCAAATTGACGTAGATGTTTTTATCTATAGGAAGTAGTTGAAACAGAAATTCCAACCGACGATGCAATTCTGCTCGAGAAATTAACACAAGCTGAAAAACAAATTGATCATTTAAAAGAAAAATTGAAAAGGACTAAAGATGAGAAGATGGGATTGGAGTTGCATGTTTCCGATATCGTCGATGATCACAAGAACAAGATGGCTGGAATGTGCTTGAAGCTTAGAAAGATTAGAAAATAAGCCATTGATAAAGAGGCTTGGTATCATTATGCCGTTGGCTCAATTGTTACTTTAGTTGCGATTATGATCGCATTTGTTGTTGCATTTACATGTTTTAGATAGTTGTATGTTGTTTTATGAGATGTATGTATGAACTCTAAGTATCTATTATTTGTAGTAATAACATTAGGTGAATGCTAGCTCTACTTTTGGTTGTAATGTGATGATGAAGTTGTATTAATTTGGTCACTTCGATGTTGTGTAGTGAACATGAGCCGGCAATGGATGTACGATGACTGACTAAGTCCAGGGATTCTTAATGGCCTGTATGATTTTATTCGTGTGGCTGTGGCAAATAAGAAGAATGGTTTCATGTGTTGTCCATGTCGTGACTGTAAGAATGATAGGAATTACTCTACCTCAAAAACCCTTCACTACCACCTGGTGAAGTCCGGTTTCATGTCCGGCTATAGCTGTTGGACGAAGCACGGAGAAAGAGGGGTTATAATGGAACACAATGAAGAAGAAGAGGATGATGACAACTATCCTTTCGCCGATACAACAATGGGGGAAGCTGAAGAAGAGGCATCAATGGGGGAAGCTGAAGAAGAGGCATCTGTTGGAAATATGCCCTAGAGGCAATAATAAAATGGTTATTATTGTATTTCCTTGTTCACGATAATTGTCTATTGTTCATGCTATAATTGTGTTAACCGGAAACCATACTACATGTGTGAATACATAGACCACAACATGTCCCTAGTGAGCCTCTAGTTGACTAGCTCGTTGATCAATAGATGGTCACGGTTTCATGGCCATGGACATTGGATGTCGTTGATAACGGGATCACATCATTAGGAGAATGATGTGATGGACAAGACTCAATCCTAAGCATAGCACAAGATCGTGTAGTTCGTTTGCTAAAGCTTTTCAATGTCAAGTATCATTTCCTTAGACCATGAGATTGTGTAACTCCCGGATACCGTAGGAATGCTTTGGGTGTGCCAAATGTCACAACGTAACTGGGTGGCTATAAAGGTACGCTACGGGTATCTCCGAAAGTGTCTGTTGGGTTGACACGAATCGAGACTGGGATTTGTCACTCCGTGTGACGGAGAGGTATCTCTGGGCCCACTCGGTAAGACATCATCATTATGAGCTCAATGTGACTAAGGAGTTAGTCACGGGATGATGTATTACGGAACGAGTAAAGAGACTTGCTGGTAACGAGATTGAACAAGGTATGGGGATACCGACGATCGAATCTCGGGCAAGTACCATACCGATAGACAAAGGGAATTGTATACGGGATTGATTGAATCCCTGACATTGTGGTTCATCCGATGAGATCATCGTGGAGTACGTGGGAGCCAACATGGGTATCCAGATCCCGCTGTTGGTTATTGGCCGGAGAGGTGTCTCGGTCATGTCTACGTGTCTCCCGAACCCGTAGGGTCTACACACTTAAGGTTCGATGACGCTAGGGTTATAGGGAAAAGGTATACGTGATTACCGAAGGTTGTTCGGAGTCCCGGATGAGATCCCGGACGTCACGAGGAGCTCCGGAATGGTCCGGAGGTAAAGATTGATATATAGGAAGTCCAGTTTTGGTCACCGGAAAGTTTTCGGGCTCATCGGTAGTGTACCGGGAGTGCCGGGAGGGTGCCGGAGGACCCCCGGGAGGGGTGTGACGACCAAAGGACCACATGGGCTGTTAGATAAAGTGTGCCAGCCCTTATTGGGCTGGGAAAGACTTTTGCTAAAGGCCCATGTGGCTGGAGATAAGGAGATAAGGCAAAAAGGATTTAAAAGGAGGAGATCCACCTCCCTTGTGGGAGGTGGACTCTCCCTTTAATTCGGCCGGCCATCTCCTCTTTGGAGTAGAGGCCAAGCCAGCCCTCCACGTCCCTCCTCCTATATATACTTGAGGTTTTGGATGTTTTGAGACAGGATTTGATCTCTCCCTCTCACGGCGAAGCCCTACCTCTCTTCTTCCTCCTCCGCAGCGCTTAGGCGAAGCCCTGTCGGAATACCTTGCTACTCCACCACCACCACGCCGTCGTGCTGCTGTTGGAGCCCTTCCCCAACCTCTCCTTCCTCCTTGCTGGATCAAGGTGTTGGAGACGTCACCGGGCTGCACGTGTGTTGAACGCGGAGGTGCCGTCCGTTCGGCACTTGATCGGATCTACCGCGATCTGAATCGCTGCGAGTACGACTCCATCAACCGCGTTCTTGTAACGCTTCCGCTTAGCGATCTTCAAAGGTATGAAGATCCAATCTCTCCCCACTCGTTTGCTGGTTTCTCCATAGATAGATCTTGGTGACACGTAGGAAAATTTTGATTTACTACTACGTCTCCCAACAGTGGTATCAGAGCCAGGTTTATGCGTAGAATCTATGCACGAGTAGAACACAAAGCAGTTGTGGGCGTCGATTTTGTTAATATGCTTGCCGTTACTAGTCTTATCTTGATTCGACGGTATTGTGGGATGAAGCGGCCCGGACCAACCTTACACGTACGCTTACGTGAGACCGGTTCCACCGCCTGACATGCACTAGTTGCATAAGGTGGCTAGCGGGTGTCTGTCTCTCCCACCTTAGTCGGATTGGATTCGATGAAAAGGGTCCTTATGAAGGGTAAATAGCAATTGGCATATCACGTTGTGGTTTTGACGTAGGTAAGAAACATTCTTGCTAGAAACCTATAGCAACCACGTAAAAACTTGCAACTACAAATTAGAGGACGTCTAACTTGTTTTTGCAGCATATGCCGTGTGATGTGATATGGCCAAAAGGATGTGATGTGATGCATTGTGATGTATGAGATTGATCATGTTCTTGTAATAGGGTTCACGACTTGCATGTCGATGACTATGACAACCGGCAGGAGCCATAGGAGTTGTCTTATATTATTGTATGACCTGCGTGTCAATCATAAACGCCATGTAATTACTTTACTTTATTGCTAAACGTTAGCTGTAGTAGTAGAAGTAATAGTTGGCGAGACAACTTCATGAAGACACAATGATGGAGATCATGATGATGGAGATCATGGTGTCGTGCCGGTGACAGTGATGATCATGGTGCCCCGAAGATGGAGATCATAGGAGCAAGATGATATTGGCCATATCATGTCACTATATTGATTGCATGTGATGTTTATCATGTTTACATCTTATTTGCTTAAAACGACGGTAGTAAATAAGATGATCTCTCAATAAAATTTCAAGAGAAGTGTTCACCCTAACTGTGCACCGTTGCTAAGGATCGTTGTTCCGAAGCACCACGTGATGATCGGGTGTGATAGGTTCTAACGTTCGCATACAACGGGTGTAAGCCAGATTTACACATGCGAAACACTTAGGTTGACTTGACGAGCCTAGCATGTACAGACATGGCCTCGGAACACGGAAGACCGAAAGGTCGAACATGAGTCGTATAGAAGATACGATCAACATAGAGATGTTCACCATGGATGACTAGTCCGTCTCACGTGATGATCGAACACGGGCTAGTTGACATGGATCATGTATCACTTGGAAGACTAGAGAGATGTCTATCTAAGTGGGAGTTCATTAATAATTTGATTAAGTGAACTTAATTATCATGAACTTAGTCTAAAAATGTCCTTGCAAATTATGTCGTAGATAGCTCGCGCTGTAGCTCCACAGTTTTATTGATACAATCCTAGAGAAAAGTAAGTTGAAAGTTGATGGTAGCAATAATGCGGACTGGGTCCGTGATCTGAGGATTGTCCTCATTGCTGCACAGAAAGCTTATGTTTTTGATGTACCGCTAACTGCACCACTCCCTCAAGCGTTGTCTGTAGATGTTGTGAACATATGACAGGCACTTTTTGGTGACTACATGATAGTTCAATGCGTCATGCATTACGGCTTAGAATTGAGGCTCCAAAACGTTTTGAACGTCACGGAACATATGAGATGTTCTAGGAGCTGAGATTGTGATCTCAGGCTCGTGCCTATGTTGAGAGGTATGAGACCTTCAACAAGATTCTTTGTCTGCAAGATAAAGGAGAATAGCTTAATCGGTGAGCGTGTGCTCAGATTGTCTGGGTGCTACAATCACTTGAATCAAGTGGGAGTTTATCTTCCAGATGAGATAGTGATTAATGCAGTTCTCCAAGTCACTGCCACCAAGCTACTAGAGCTTCGTGATGAACTATAACATGCCAGGGATGGATAAGATGATCCCTGAGTTGTTCGTGATGTTTGACACCACGAAGGTAGAAATCAAGAAGGAGCATCAAGTGTTGATGGTTAAGTGAAACCACTAGTTTCAAAAGGGGCAAGGGCAAGAACGGAAAACTTCAGGAATGACAAGCCAGATGTTGCTCTAGTGAAGAAACCCAAGGTTGAGCCCGAACCCGAGACTAAGTGCTTCTGTTATGAGGAGAATGTTCGCTGAAGCGGAAAACCCCTAGATGCTTGGTAGATAACAAGGCTGGTAATGTCAATGGAAGTATATTTGATATACGTGTTAGTGATGTGTACCTTGCTGGTACTCCTAGTAGCACCTGGGTATTGGATACCGGTTCGGTTGCTAAGTGTTAGCAACTCGAAATAAAAGCTACGGAGTAAATGGAGACTAGCTAGGTGAAAGGTGACGATGTGTGTTGGAAGTATTTCCAAGATTGATGTGATCACCATCGCACGCTCTCTCTACCTTCAGGATTTGTGATAAACCTAAATAAATGTTATTTGGTGTTTGCGTTGAGCATGAACATGATTAGATCATGATTAGTGCGATACGGTTATTCATATAAGTTAGAGAATAATGGTTATTCTGTTTACATGGATAATGCCTTCAATGGTCATGCACCCACTCGAAATGGTTTATCGAATCATGATCGTAGTAGTACACATATTCATAACATTGGTACCAAAAGATACAAAGTTAATAATGATAGTACCACATGCTTGTGGCACTGCCACGTAATGTCATATTGGTATAAATCGCATGAAAGAAACTCCATGCTGATGGATTTTTGACTCACTCGATTTTGAATCGGTTGAGACATGCGAGCCATGCCTCTTGGGCAAGATGACTGAGACCCCGTCATCCAATATGATGGAGCGGGCAAGTGGCTTATTGGAATTAATACATGTTGATGTATGTGGTCCAATGAGTGTTGAAACACACAGTGGATATCGTTGTTTTACCTTCACTGATGATTTGAGTAAATATGGGGATATTTACTTAATGAAACACGAATCTGAAATGTTTGAAAGGTTCAAGGAGTTTCAGAGTGAAGTTAAAGATCATCGTGACAAGAAGATAAATGTCTATGATATGATCATGGAGGTGATATCTAAGTTACGAGTTTGGTATGCAATTTTAGACAATGTGGAAATTGTTTCACAGCTCACGCCTCCTGGAACACCATAGTGTGATGGTGTGTTCGAACGTCATAGTCGTGCTCTATTGGATATAGTGAGTACTATGATGTCTCTTATCGTTTTACCACTATCATTATGGGGTTATGCATTAAAGACAAATCCATTCACTTTAATAGGGCACCATCTAAGTCTGTTGAGATGACACCGTGTGAATTATTGTTTGATAGAAGCCTAAGCTATCATTTCTTAGTATTTGGGGCTGCGATGCTTATGTGAAAATGGGTTTTTCACATAGTGAGCTCGAACCCAAAGCAGACAAATGCATCTTCATAGAATACCCTAATGAGACATTGGGTATACATTCTATCTCAGATCCAAGCGCAAAAGGTGTTTGTTGCTAAGAACGGGTCCTTTCTTGAGAAAGAGTTTCTCTCGAAAGAATTGAGTGGGAGGAAGATAGAACTTGATAAGGTTGTTGAACCTTTGTTTCAACCAGAGAATAGCGCAACACAGAAAGATGTTTCTGTAGAGCCTACTCAGTTGAAAAGGAAGTTAATGATGATGATCATGAAGCTTCGGATCAAGTCACTATCGAACCTCGTAGGTCGACAAGGACGCGTACTGCTCCTGAGTAGTACGACAACCCTGTCTTGGAAATCATGTTGTTGGACAATGATGAACCTACGAACTATGGAGAAGCGATGGTGGGCCCGGATTCCAACAAATGGCTAAGAGCCATGAAATCCGAGAAAGGATCCATGTATGAAAACCAAGTATGGACTTTGGTAGACTTGCCTGTTGAATGGCGGGTCATTGAGTACAAATGGACCTTTGAGATAAACATAGACGCTAATGGTGAAATGTCACCGTTTATAAAGCTCGACTTGTCGCAAAGAAGTTTCTGCCAAGTTCAAGGAGTTGACTGCAATGAGATTGTCTCATCTGTAGCGATGCTAAAAGTCTATTAAAATTTTGTTAGCAGTTGCTGCATTTTTCGATTATGAAATCTGGCAGATGGATGACAAAACAAGGTTTCCGTAATGGTTTTTGTGAGGAAGAGTTGTATGTGATACAACCAGAAGGTTTTGTCAATCCTAAGGATGCTAATAATATGCAAACTCCAGTGATCCTTCTATGGACTGGAGCAAGCATCTCGGAGTTGGAATATATGCTTTGATGAGGTGATCAAAGTGTTTAAGTTTATACAAAGTTTATGAGAAACTTGTATTTGCAAGAAAGTGAGTGGGAGCACTATAGAATTTCTTATAAGAATATGTAGTTGACATATTATTGATCGGAAATGATGTAGAATTTCTGGAAGAGCATGAAGGGTTGTTTGAAAAGAGTTTTTTCAAAGGAAGACCCAGATAAAGCTACTATTTTATTGAGCATCAAGATCTATAGGGATAGATCAATTCGCTTGATAAGTTTTTTCGACGAAGACATACCTTGACAAGTTTTTGAAGGAGTTCAAAATAGATGGGTCAAAGAAGGAGTTCTTGACTGTATTGTAAGGTGTGAAATTGAGTAAGACTCAATACCCGACCACGGCAGAAGATAAAGAAAAGATGAGTGTCATCTCCTATGCTTTAGCCATAGGCTCTATATAGTATGCCATGCTGTGTACCGCACCTGTGTGTGCCTTGCCATGAGTCTGTCAAGGGGTACAAGAGTAATCCAAGAGTGGATCACTGGACAACGGTCAAAGTTATCCTTAGTAACTTGAGAACTAAGGAAATATTTCTCGATTATGGAGGTGATAAAGAGTTCATCGTAAAGGGTTACGATGATGCAAGCTTTAACTCCAATCCGGATGACTCTTAGTAGAAATCTGGCTACGTATAGTGGAGCAGCCATTTGGAATAGCTCCAAGTGGAGCGTGGGAGCAGTATCTACAAATATGAAATGGAAAGTTTGTAAGGTACACACGGATCTGAATGTCGCAGACCCATTGACTAAAACCTCTTTCACGAGCAGGACATGAACAAACCCCAGAACTTATTGGGTGTTAATCACATGATGATATGATCACATGGTGATGTAAGTGTTAATCACATGGTGATGTGAACTAGATTATTGACTCTAGTCCAAGTGGGAGACTGTTGGAAATATGCCCTAGAGGCAATAATAAAATGGTTATTATTGTATTTCCTTGTTCACGATAATTGTCTATTGTTCATGCTATAATTGTGTTAACCGGAAACCATAATACATGTGTGAATACATAGACCACAACATGTCCCTAGTGAGCCTCTAGTTGACTAGCTCGTTGATCAATAGATGGTCACGGTTTCATGGCCATGGACATTGGATGTCGTTGATAACGGGATCACATCATTAGGAGAATGATGTGATGGACAAGACTCAATCCTAAGCATAGCACAAGATCGTGTAGTTCGTTTGCTAAAGCTTTTCAATGTCAAGTATCATTTCCTTAGACCATGAGATTGTGTAACTACCGGATACCGTAGGAATGCTTTGGGTGTGCCAAATGTCACAACGTAACTGGGTGGCTATAAAGGTACGCTACGGGTATCTCCGAAAGTGTCTGTTGGGTTGACACGAATCGAGACTGGGATTTGTCACTCCGTGTGACGGAGAGGTATCTCTGGGCCCACTCGGTAAGACATCATCATTATGAGCTCAATGTGACTAAGGAGTTAGTCACGGGATGATGTATTACGGAACGAGTAAAGAGACTTGCCGGTAACGAGATTGAACAAGGTATGGGGATACCGACGATCGAATCTCGGGCAAGTACCATACCGATAGACAAAGGGAATTGTATACGGGATTGATTGAATCCCTGACATCGTGGTTCATCCGATGAGATCATCGGGAGTACGTGGGAGCCAACATGGGTATCCAGATCCCGCTGTTGGTTATTGGCCGGAGAGGTGTCTCGGTCATGTCTACGTGTCTCCCGAACCCGTAGGGTCTACACACTTAAGGTTCGATGACGCTAGGGTTATAGGGAAAAGGTATACGTGATTACCGAAGGTTGTTCGGAGTCCCGGATGAGATCCCGGACGTCACGAGGAGCTCCGGAATGGTCCGGAGGTAAAGATTAATATATAGGAAGTCCAGTTTTGGTCACCGGAAAGTTTTCGGGCTCATCGGTAGTGTACCGGGAGTGCCGGGAGGGTGCCGGAGGACCCCCGGGAGGGGTGTGACGACCAAAGGACCACATGGGCTGTTAGATAAAGTGTGCCAGCCCTTATTGGGCTGGGCAAGACTTTTGCTAAAGGCCCATGTGGCTGGAGATAAGGAGATAAGGCAAAAAGGATTTAAAAGGAGGAGATCCACCTCCCTTGTGGGAGGTGGACTCTCCCTTTAATTCGGCCGGCCATCTCCTCTTTGGAGTAGAGGCCAAGCCAGCCCTCCACGTCCCTCCTCCTATATATACTTGAGGTTTTGGATGTTTTGAGACAGGATTTGATCTCTCTCTCTCACGACGAAGCCCTACCTCTCTTCTTCCTCCTCCGCAGCGCTTAGGCGAAGCCCTGTCGGAATACCTTGCTACTCCACCACCACCACGCCGTCGTGCTGCTGTTGGAGCCCTTCCCCAACCTCTCCTTCCTCCTTGCTGGATCAAGGTGTTGGAGACGTCACCGGGCTGCACGTGTGTTGAACGCGGAGGTGCCGTCCGTTCGGCACTTGATCGGATCTACCGCGATCTGAATCGCTGCGAGTACGACTCCATCAACCGCGTTCTTGTAACGCTTCCGCTTAGCGATCTTCAAAGGTATGAAGATCCAATCTCTCCCCACTCGTTTGCTGGTTTCTCCATAGATAGATCTTGGTGACACGTAGGAAAATTTTGATTTACTACTACGTCTCCCAACAGCATCAGATGAGCCCGCTGATGATTTGGGTCGGGTCATTGCTGATGCAAAGAGAAACTGTGAAAGTGAAAAGTATAGGTTGAAGTTGAAACGCATGTTAGAGGATCACAAGAAATTATTGTATCCAAATTCTGAAGATGACAGAAAAAGCTGGGTACCATGCTGGAATTGCTGCAATGGAAGGCGAAGAATGGTGTAACTGACAAGGGATTTCAAGAATTGCTGATAATGATAAATAAGATGCTTCCAAAGAAGGTTGTCTGCCCTCTAGGATTAGAGGTGTAGAAGATACATGCATGCCCTAATGACTGCATCCTCTACCACGGTGAGGAGTACGGGAATTTGAATGCATGCCCGGTATGCAGTGCACTGCGCTATAAGATCCCCCGTGATGACCCTGGTGATGTGGAGGGCGAATGCCACAGGAAGAGGGTTCCTGCCAAGGTGATGTGGTATGCTCCTATAATACCACGGTTGAAACGTTTGTTCCAAAACAAAGAGCATGCCAAGTTGTTGCGATGGCACAAAGAAGAACGTAAGAAAGACGGGATGTTGAGAGCACCCGTTGATGGGTCGCAGTGGAGAAAAATCGAGAGGGAGTTTGAGAACTTTGCAGCCGATGCAACAAACTTATGGTTTGGTCTTAGTACAGACGGCATGAATCCTTTTGGGGAGCAGAGCTCCAGTCATAGCACCTAGCCCATGACTCTATGTATCTACAACCTTCCTCCTTGGTTGTGCATGAAACTGAAGTTCATTATGATGCCAGTGCTCATCCAAGGCCCTAAGCAACCCGGCAACGACATTGATGTATACCTAAGGCCACTAGTTGATAAACTTCTACAGTTGTGGAAAAAACCAGGTGTACGTGTGTGGGATGTGCACAGACAGAAGGAAATTGACCTACAAGCGTTGCTGTTTGTAACCATCAATGATTGACCTTCTCTTAGTAACCTTTCATGACATACAAACAAGGGATACAATGCATGCACACACTTTTTAGATGATACTAAAAGTATATATTTGGATAAATGTAAGAAGAATGTGTAACTGGGACATCGTCGATTTCTACCGATCAAGCATATGTTAAGAAAGGCAAGCAACCATTTCAAAGGTGAGCCAGATAACCGGAAGAAGCCTGGCCTCCGTACTGGTGAATATATATTTGATATGGTCAAGGATTTACTGGTAATATTTGTAAAGGGTCATGGCGGACAATCTGTTCCGAATGACGCCAACGGACACACACCCATGTGGAAGAAGAAATCTATATTTTGGGAACTTGAATATTGGAAAGCCCTAGAGTTCCGCAATGCAATCGACATGATGCATGTGACGAAGAATCATTGTGTGAACCTGCTAGGCTTCTTCGGCGTGTATGGAATGACAAAAGATACACCGGAGGCACGGGAGGACAAGCAAAGAATTAACAAAAAAGACGGCATGCCTCCAAAGTAGTATCAAGGTCCTGTCCGCTACGCTCTTACGAAGGCAGAGAAGGAAATCTTTTTTGAATGCCTTCTCAGTATGAAGGTCCCGTTTGGCTTCTCATCGAATATAAAGGGAATAATAAATATGGCAGAGAAAAAAAATCAAAATCTGAAAATGTTGCACTTAGGGGGCTTCTACCGGAAAATGTTCGATTAGCCATTGCGAAGCTATGCGCATTCCTCAATGCAATTTCTCAGAAGGTAATTGATCCAGAAATCCTACCAAGGTTACAGAATGACCTGGTCCAATGTCTTGTCAGTTTTGAGTTGGTGTTCCCTCCATCCTTCTTCAATGTTATGACGCAGGTTCTAGTTCACCTAGTCGAAGAGATTAACATTATGGGTCTTGTATTTCTACAAAATATGTTCCCCTTCGAGAGGTTCATGGGAATCTTAAAGAAATATGTTCATAACCGTGCTAGGCCAGAAGGAAGCATCGCCAAGGGATATGGAACAGAGGAGGTTATTGAGTTTTGTGTTGACTTTTTTCTTGACATTAAGCCGATTGCTCTTCCTGAATTGCGGCATGAGGGGAGACTGGGTGGAAAAGGCACATTAGGAAAGAAATAAGCAATAAATATGGACGGGCATTCTTTCACTCAAGCACACTACACGGTTCTACAAAATTCCACGTTGGTGACTCCATATATGGAGGAACACAAGGATATTGTACAGTCCAAGAACCCGGAGCAGTCTGACCCCTGGAATGAACGTATACACATGTAGACTTTTGCCGGTTGGTTGCAAACAAAGCTCATCAATGACAACGATGTTCCAGATGAACTGTACTAGTTGGCCAAGACAACAAGTTTGACTATAACGACTTTTAAAGGGTACGAGATAAATGGGAATACATTTTACACGATCGCCCAAGATAAAAATAGCACCAACCAAAACAGTGGTGTCCGCTATGATGCAACCAACTTTGAAGACACGTATTATGGTTACATAGAGGAGATATGGGAACTTGACTATGGACCTGATCTTAAGGTCCCTTTGTTTCGGTGCAAATGGGTCAAATATACTGGAGGCGGGGTACAGGTAGACCTGCAGTACGGAATGACAACAGTGGATCTCAACAATCTTGGATACACAGACGACTCGTTCGTCCTAGCCAATGATGTGGCTCAGGTTTTCTAGGTGAAGGACATGTCTAGCAAACCGAGGAGAAAAAAATATAAGGAAGCAAATACATCATACGATGAGCCAAAGCGCCACATAGTTCTTTCAGGGAAAAGAAACATTGTGGGAGTGGAGGACAAGACAGACATGTCACAAGATTTTGAAAAGTCTCATGAAATCCTTCCCTTCAGAGTGAAGACTGACCCAAGCATCCTGTTAAATGATGAAGATTATCCATGGTTACGGCGCAATCATAAGCAAGGGACAAACACGTAGAAAACGTCTTACACCGCGAGATCCCACTCTGGGATGTGACCGGCTTCACCGTCATCACTTTCTATATATGTGAAGGAAATGCATGCATTTACTACCATGGTATCTTTGTAATAGTTTGTACACGAAGTGCATCTAGTTTGTACAGCTACTTAACTCTTTAGAAGTTGCTATGTGGGTGAAATTATGATGTCATGCCAAGTTACCTTTGTAATGCTTTTCAAATTCAGGGTCATTTAGCTCAAAATAAATCATTAAATGCATGAAAAATATCAAATGAAGTCAGAAAGGGTTGAAAATTGATGATGTGCCTTTGAATGGTGCATATTGAACACACAAAAAGTATGGAGTTAAAATAAGTTATTAAAAATGAAATCCCTTTGTAATTGATGAGTTTTCGTCCGAAACCCTCATACTTCTTATGAGATTGTCCAATTTGTACACGAAGTGCATCCAACTTTTGCCGTAACCCTCTCAACTCTTTAGAAGTTGCTATGTGGGTGAAATTATGATGTCATGCCAAGTTACAACCTTTTCAGAGTTCATTTGTAATGCTTTTCAAATTCAGGGTCATTTAGCTCAAAATAAATCATTAAATGCATGAAAAATATCAAATGAAGTCAAAAAGGGTTGAAAATTGATGATGTGCCTTTGAATGGTGCATATTGAACACACAAAAATTATGGAGTTAAAATAAGTTACTAAAAATGAAATCCCTTTGTAATAGATGAGTTTTCGTCCGAAACCCTCATACTTCTTATGAGATTGTCCAATTTGTACACGAAGTGCATCCAGTTTTTGCCGTAACCCTCCCAACTCTTTAGAAGTTGCTATGTGGGTGAAATTATGATGTCATGCCAAGTTACAACCTTTTCAGAGTTCATGTGTAATGCTTTTCAAACTCGAGATATGACATTTCAAATGCCATTTAATCAAATTGTCTTATACAACAATTGAAGTTGTTCAAACATGCATGGAAATACCATAAACATATTCTTCATATTTTTCCAATATTTTTTCATATATTACTTATTTCCATTGGAGTCATATATTTTTTCCTATGATTTTCTAAAGTTTAGTGGTTTTTCTGAAAATAATAACTTATAATAAAATAGAAAACCTTTAGTACCAGTGCAAGACACGCACCGGTACTAAAGGTCCACCGCCCCCGCGCAGTTATGGGGAGGACCTTTAGTACCGGTGCTTGGCTCGCACCGGTACTAACGGGTCTTTAGTACCGGTGCGAGCCACGCACTGGTACTAAAGGTATGCTAAGGTATAAGTAGGTCCCCTTCGTCGCGGGCAGTGCCACGCACCTGCCGAAATCCACCGTCGCTGGAGCCCTGCCCTCACCCTCGACCTCGCCGGAGTCCTGCCCTCACCCCGACCCCGGCAACCTCGCCACGCCTCCCTCCTCTGCTTCCTCGCCCCTGCAACCTCGGCCCTCGGCGACCTCGCCCTTGTCCCCAAGTCCGGCGACCTCGCTCTCGTCCCCAACTCCGGTGATGACCTCGCCCTCGTCCCCAACTCCGGAGACCTCGCCCTCGTCCCCAACTTCAACGACCTCGCTCTCGTCCCCCGAGCTCGCACGCCCCAGCTATGAGCTCTCATCGCCCGTCGATCACTTGTTAGTTTCTTAGCTGTATTTAAGACTTTTTTCTTTTCTTTTAGTGTATTGTTAGATCAAAATATTCAGATTGTACTATATGGTCCGAGGTGTATTGTTATACTATTTTGTTTTGGGTTTAGGGTTTAATTAGTTTAGATTTTGTTTTGTTTAGTTTTAGTTTAGATTTAATTTAGTTTAGATTTTGTTTAGCTTAGGTTTAATTTAGTTTAGGTTTAGTTTAGTTTACTTTAGGTTTAGTTTAGTTTAGGTTTAATTTAGTTTAGGTTTAGTTTAGTTTTAGGTTTAACTTAGTTTGGATCGTAATGCGTGTGTGATTTTTTTCTTTTCTTTTAGTGTATTGTTATGCTATTTTGTTTAGAGTTTAGGGTTTAATTAGTTTAGTTTTAGTTTAGATTTTGTTTAGTTTAGTTTTACTTTATATTTAATTTAGTTTAGATTTAGTTTAGGTTTAGTTTAGTTTAGTTTAGGTTTAGTTTAGTTTAGGTTTAGTTTAGTTTAGGTTTAGTTTGGTTTAGTTTAGGTTTAGTTTAGTTTTAGGTTTAATTTAGTTTGGATCGTAATGCGTGTGTGACTTTCGGTCTGTCGTTGCTCTCCTTGTGTGACTTTCTTGCTTGTGTGTTCTTGATGGAGGAATCCCGACTGTTGTCATGGGGGGAGCCTCGTATTTATTCTCTTCTTTGCGATATACTCGTCGGTGTAACACGCAAGAAGAGGAGAGGCGAGGCGTCCATCACCAACGGTCGAACTATTACTGTGAGAGAGTGTCCCCCAACATATATACACCACCATATCAGTGTGAGAGAGAGAGCGCATCAACACACCATGAGATATGAGCATCGACAAACCGATAGTCACACACAAATTAGGATCCAAAGTGTGCCGTAATTCTTCATTTGTCTAGATGCATGCTAAGTGTTAATTTTGCTAAGTTTTATTTCATTTGTTTTCATAATTAAGTGTTTCTTCTCGACGTCGACGATGCCGATCCCGCATCATCGTCGTCGAGTCGCTGGAGGAGGTCACTTGCTTGAGCCGAGGGGCCCTGTCAGGGACTGGGCTCCACCGGGCTGGTACTGGGAGGTGCTGCCTTCAGGGCGGCGCAGCTTGGTGAGGAGCCAGCCCGTCGTCGACCCCGAGGTTCTGTGGTGGCGGCCGCATGGGCCACGGATGATTCAGAGGCTTGAGTCCCCCGCGGAGGTGGTACAGTACCATGTCAGCAAGGAGAACGAGCATGTACGTCGCTACATGGCAGCTTTGGAGGCCAGGTCCGACAATACCTGGCAGATTCTTCAGGGATCTCACTGGAGTTATGTTCCTGTGATGGTTCCTTCTCTTTAGGTGTCCACTGCCTGCCCCAATATCCGCCGGGCGCTAGGGTTCTAGCTAGCTAGCTAGATCGATATATTAGCTACTATATATATATATGTATTATTTGTTGGAAGACGTAGTAGTAAATCAAAAATTTTCCTACGCGTTCACCAAGATCCATCTATGGAGAAACCAGCAACGAGCAAGGGGAGAGTGGATCTTCATACCTTTGAAGATCGCTAAGCGGAAGCGTTACAAGAACGCGGTTGATGGAGTCGTACTCGCAGCGATTCAGATCGCGGTAGATCCAATCAAGTGCCGAACGGACGGCACCTCCGCGTTCAACACACGTGCAGCCCGGTGACGTCTCCAACACCTTGATCCAGCAAGGAGGAAGGAGAGGTTGGGGAAGGGCTCCAACAGCAGCACGACGGCGTGGTGGTGGTGGAGTAGCAAGGTATTCCGACAGGGCTTCGCCTAAGCGCTGCGGAGGAGGAAGAAGAGAGGTAGGGCTTCGCCGTGAGAGAGAGAGATCAAATCCTGTCTCAAAACATCCAAAACCTCAAGTATATATAGGAGGAGGGACGTGGAGGGCTGGCTTGGCCTCTACTCCAAAGAGGAGATGGCCGGCCGAATTAAAGGGAGAGTCCACCTCCCACAAGGGAGGTGGATCTCCTCCTTTTAAATCCTTTTTGCCTTATCTCCTTATCTCCAGCTGCATGGGCCTTTAGCAAAAGTCTTGCCCAGCCCAATAAGGGCTGGCACACTTTATCTAACAGCCCATGTGGTCCTTTGGTCGTCACACCCCTCCCGGGGGTCCTCCGGCACCCTCCCGGCACTCCCGGTACACTACCGATGAGCCCGAAAACCTTCCGGTGACCAAAACTGGACTTCCTATATATCAATCTTTACCTCCGGACCATTCCGGAGCTCCTCGTGACGTCCGGGATCTCATCCGGGACTCCGAACAACCTTCGGTAATCACGTATACCATTTCCCTATAACCCTAGCGTCATCGAACCTTAAGTGTGTAGACCCTACGGGTTCGGGAGACACGTAGACATGACCGAGACACCTCTCCGGTCAATAACCAACAGCGGGATCTGGATACCCATGTTGGCTCCCACGTACTCCACGATGATCTCATCGGATGAACCACGATGTCAAGGATTCAATCAATCCCGTATACAATTCCCTTTGTCTATCGGTATGATACTTGCCCGAGATTCGATCGTCGGTATCCCCATACCTTGTTCAATCTCGTTACCGGCAAGTCTCTTTACTCGTTCCGTAATACATCATCCCGTGACTAACTCCTTAGTCACATTGAGCTCATAATGATGATGTCTTACCGAGTGGGCCCAGAGATACCTCTCCGTCACACGGGGTGACAAATCCCAGTCTCGATTCGTGTCAACCCAACAGACACTTTCGGAGATACCCGTAGCGTACCTTTATAGCCACCCAGTTACGTTGTGACGTTTGGCACACCCAAAGTATTCCTACGGTATCCGGGAGTTACACAATCTCATGGTCTAAGGAAATGACACTTGACATTGAAAAGCTTTAGCAAACGAACTACACGATCTTTGTGCTATGCTTAGGATTGGGTCTTGTCCATCACATCATTCTCCTAATGATGTGATCCCGTTATCAACGACATCCAATGTCCATGGTCATGAAACCGAGACCATCTATTGATCAACGAGCTAGCCAACTAGAGGCTCACTAGGGACACGTTGTGGTCTATGTATTCACACATGTATTACGGTTTCCGGTTAACACAATTATAGCATGAACAATAGACAATTATCATGAACCATGAAATACAATAATAACCAATTTATTATTGCCTCTAGGGCATATTTCCAACAGTCTCCCACTTGCACTAGAGTCAATAATCTAGTTCACATCACCATGTGATTAACACTTACATCACCATGTGATCATATCATCATGTGATTAACACCCAATAAGTTCTGGGGTTTGTTCATGTTCTGCTCGTGAAAGAGGTTTTTAGTCAGCGGGTCTGCGACATTCAGATCCGTGTGTACCTTTGCAAACTTTCCATTTCATATTTGTAGATACTGCTCCCACGCTCCACTTGGAGCTATTCCAAATGGCTGCTCCACTATACGTAGCTGGATTTCTACTAAGAGTCATCCGGATTGGTTTTAAAGCTTGCATCATCGTAACACTTTACGATGAACTCTTTATCACCTCCATAATCGAGAAATATTTCCTTAGTTCTCAAGTTACTAAGGCTAACTTTGACCGCTGTCTAGTGATCCACTCTTGGATTACTCTTGTACCCCTTGACAGACTCATGGCAAGGCACACACAGGTGCGGTACACAGCATGGCATACTATATACAGCCTATGGCTAAAGCATAGGAGATGACACTCATCTTTTCTTTATCTTCTGCCGTGGTCGGGTATTGAGTCTTACTCAATTTCACACCTTACAATACAGTCAAGAACTCCTTCTTTGACCCTTCTATTTTGAACTCCTTCAAAAACTTGTCAAGGTATGTCTTCGTCGAAAAAACTTATCAAGCGAATTGATCTATCCCTATAGATCTTGATGCTCAATAAAATAGTAGCTTTATCTGGGTCTTCCTTTGAAAAAACTCTTTTCAAACAACCCTTCATGCTCTTCCAGAAATTCTACATCATTTCCGATCAATAATATGTCAACTACATATTCTTATAAGAAATTCTATAGTGCTCCCACTCACTTTCTTGCAAATACAAGTTTCTCATAAACTTTGTATAAACTTAAACACTTTGATCACCTCATCAAAGCATATATTCCAACTCCGAGATTCTTGCTCCAGTCCATAGAAGGATCGCTGGAGTTTGCATATTATTAGCATCCTTAGGATTGACAAAACATTCTGGTTGTATCACATACAACTCTTCCTCATAGAAACCATTACGGAAACCTTGTTTTGTCATCCATCTGCCAGATTTCATAATCGAAAAATGCAGCAACTGCTAACAAAATTTTAATAGACTTTTAGCATCGCTACAGATGAGACAATCTCATTGCAGTCAACTCCTTGAACTTGGCGGAAACTTCTTTGCGACAAGTCGAGCTTTATAAACGGTGACATTTCACCATTAGCGTCTATGTTTATCTCAAAGGTCCATTTGTACTCAATGACCCGCCATTCAACAGGCAAGTCTACCAAAGTCCATACTTGGTTTTCATACATGGATCCTTTCTCGGATTTCATGGCTCCTAGCCATTTGTTGGAATCCGGGCCCACCATCGCTTCTCCATAGTTCGTAGGTTCATCGTTGTCCAACAACATGATTTCCAAGACAGGGTTGTCGTACTACTCAGGAGCAGTATGCGTCCTTGTCGACCTACGAGGTTCGATAGTGACTTGATCCGAAGCTTCATGATCATCATCATTAACTTCCTTTTCAACTGAGTAGGCTCTACAGAAACATCTTTCTGTGTTGCGCTATTCTCTGGTTGAAACAAAGGTTCAACAACCTCATCAAGTTCTATCTTCCTCCCACTCAATTCTTTCGAGAGAAACTCTTTCTCAAGAAAGGACCCGTTCTTAGCAACAAACACCTTTTGCGCTTGGATCTGAGATAGAAGGTATACCCAATGTCTCATTAGGGTATTCTATGAAGATGCATTTGTCTGCTTTGGGTTCGAGCTCGCTAGGTGAAAAACCCATTTTCACATAAGCGTCGCAGCCCCAAACATTAAGAAATGACAGCTTAGGCTTCTGTCAAACCATAATTCTCACGGTGTCATCTCAACAGACTTAGATGGTGCCCTATTAAAGTGAATGGATTTGTCTTTAATGCATAACCCCATAACGATAGTGGCAAAATGATAAGAGACATCATAGTACTCACTATATCCAATAGAGCACGACTACGACGTTCGAACACACCATCACACTATGGTGTTCCAGGAGGCGTGAGCTGTGAAACAATTTCCACATTGTCTAAAATTGCATACCAAACTCGTAACTTAGATATTCACCTCCATGATCGTATCATAGACATTTATCTTCTTGTCACGATGATCTTTAACTTCACTCTGAAACTCCTTGAACCTTTCAAACATTTCAGATTCGTGTTTCATTAAGTAAATATCCCCATATTTACTCAAATCATCAGTGAAGGTAAAGAAAAACAATGATATCCACTGTGTGTTTTAACACTCATTGGACCACATACATCAACATGTATTAATTCCAATAAGCCACTTGCCCGCTCCATCATATTGGATGACGGGGTCTCAGTCATCTTGCCCAAGAGGCATGGCTCGCATGTCTCAACCGATTCGAAATCGAGTGAGTCAAAAAAAAATCCATCATCATGGAGTTTCTTCATGCGATTTATACCAATATGACATTACGTGGCAGTGCCACAAGCATGTGGTACTATCATTATTAACTTTGTATCTTTTGGTACCAATGTTATGAATATGTGTACTACTACGATCATGATTCGATAAACCATTTCGAGTGGGTGCATGACCATTGAAGGCATTATCCATGTAAACAGAATAACCATTATTCTCTAACTTATATGAATAACCGTATCGCACTAATCATGATCTAATCACGTTCATGCTCAACGCAAACACCAAATAACATTTATTTAGGTTTATCACAAATCCTGAAGGTAGAGAGAGCGTGCGATGGTGATCACATCAATCTTGGAAATACTTCCAACACACATCGTCACCTTTCACCTAGCTAGTCTCCCTTTACTCCGTAGCTTTTATTTCGAGTTGCTAACACTTAGCAACCGAACCGGTATCCAATACCCAGGTGCTACTAGGAGTACCAGCAAGGTACACATCACTAACACGTATATCAAATATACTTCCATTGACATTACCAGCCTTCTTATCTACCAAGCATCTAGGGGTTTTCCGCTTCAGCGAACATTCTCCTCATAACAGAAGCACTTAGTCTCGGGTTCGGGCTCAACCTTGGGTTTCTTCACTAGAGCAACAACTGGCTTGCCATTCCTGAAGTTTTCCGTTCTTGCCCTTGCCCCTTTTGAAACTAGTGGTTTCACTTAACCATCAACACTTGATGCTCCTTCTTGATTTCTACCTTCGTGGTGTCAAACATCACGAACAACTCAGGGATCATCTTATCCATCCCTGGCATGTTATAGTTCATCACGAAGCTCTAGTAGCTTGGTGGCAGTGACTTGGAGAACTACATTAATCACTATCTCATCGGAAGATTAACTCCCACTTGATTCAAGTGATTGTAGCACCCAGACAATCTGAGAACACGCTCACCGATTAAGCTATTCTCCTTTATCTTGCAGGCAAAGAATCTTGTTGGAGGTCTCATACCTCTCAACATAGGCACGAGCTTGAGATCACAATCTCAGCTCCTAGAACATCTCATATGTTCTGTGACGTTCAAAACATTTTGAAGCCTCAATTCTAAGCCGTAATGCATGACGCACTGAACTATCACGTAGTCATCAAAAAGTGCCTGTCATATGTTCACAACATCTACAGACAACGCTTGAGGGAGTGATGCAGTTAGCGGTACATCAAAAACATAAGCTTTCTGTGCAGCAATGAGGACAATCCTCAGATCACGGACCCAGTCCGCATTATTGCTACCATCAACTTTCAACTTACTTTTCTCTAGGATTGTATCAATAAAACTGGGGAGCTACAGCGCGAGCTATCTACGACATAATTTGCAAGGACATTTTTAGACTAAGTTCATGATAATTAAGTTCATTTAATCAAATTATTAATGAACTCCCACTTAGATAGACATCTCTCTAGTCTTCCAAGTGATACATGATCCATGTCAACTAGCCCGTGTCCGATCATCACGTGAGACGGACTAGTCATCCATGGTGAACATCTCTATGTTGATCGTATCTTCTATACGACTCATGTTCGACCTTTCGGTCTTCCGTGTTCCGAGGCCATGTCTGTACATGCTAGGCTCGTCAAGTCAACCTAAGTGTTTCGCATGTGTAAATCTGGCTTACACCCGTTGTATGCGAACGTTAGAACCTATCACACCCGATCATCACGTGGTGCTTCGGAACGACGATCCTTAGCAACGGTGCACAGTTAGGGTGAACACCTTTCTTGAAATTTTATTGAGAGATCATCTTATTTACTACCGTCGTTCTATGCAAATAAGATGTAAACATGATAAACATCACATGCAATCAATATAGTGACATGATATGGCCAATATCATTTTGCTCCTATGATCTCCATCTTCGGGGCACCATGATCATCACTGTCACCGGCACGACACCATGATCTCCATCATCATGATCTCCATCATTGTGTCTTCATGAAGTTGTCTCGCCAACTATTACTTCTACTACTATGGCTAACGCTTAGCAATAAAGTAAAGTAATTACATGGCGTTTATGATTGACACGCAGGTCATACAATAAATAAGACAACTCCTATGGCTCCTGCCGGTTGTCATAATCATCGACATGCAAGTCGTGAATCCTATTACAAGAACATGATCAATTCATACATCACAATGCATCACATCACATCCTTTGGCCATATCACATCACAAGGCACATGCTGCAAAAACAAGTTAGACGTCCTCTAATTTGTAGTTGCAAGTTTTTACGTGGCTGCTATAGGTTACTAGCAAGAACGTTTCTTACCTACGTCAACACCACAACGTGATTTGCCAATTGCTATTTACCCTTCATAAGGACCCTTTTCATCGAATCCGATCCGACTAAGGTAGGAGAGACAGACACCCGCTAGCCACCTTATGCATCTAGTGCATGTCAGGCGGTGGAACCGGTCTCACGTAAGCGTACGTGTAAAGTTGGTCCGGGCCGCTTCATCCCACAATACCGCCGAATCAAGATAAGACTAGTAGCGGCAAGCAAATTAACAAACTCGACGCCCACAACTGCTTTGTGTTCTACTCGTGCATAGATTCTACGCATAGACCTAGCTCATGATGCCACTGTTGGAAGACGTAGTAGTAAATCAAAAAATTTCCTACGCGTTCACCAAGATCCATCTATGGAGAAACCAGCAACGAGCAAGGGGAGAGTGGATCTTCATACCTTTGAAGATCGCTAAGCGGAAGCGTTACAAGAACGCGGTTGATGGAGTCGTACTCGCAGCGATTCAGATCGCGGTAGATCCGATCAAGTGCCGAACGGACGGCACCTCCGCGTTCAACACACGTGCAGCCCGGTGACGTCTCCAACACCTTGATCCAGCAAGGAGGAAGGAGAGGTTGGGGAAGGGCTCCAACAGCAGCACGACGGCGTGGTGGTGGTGGAGTAGCAAGGTATTCCGACAGGGCTTCGCCTAAGCGCTGCGGAGGAGGAAGAAGAGAGGTAGGGCTTCGCCGTGAGAGAGAGAGATCAAATCCTGTCTCAAAACATCCAAAACCTCAAGTATATATAGGAGGAGGGACGTGGAGGGCTGGCTTGGCCTCTACTCCAAAGAGGAGATGGCCGGCCGAATTAAAGGGAGAGTCCACCTCCCACAAGGGAGGTGGATCTCCTCCTTTTAAATCCTTTTTGCCTTATCTCCTTATCTCCAGCCGCATGGGCCTTTAGCAAAAGTCTTGCCCAGCCCAATAAGGGCTGGCACACTTTATCTAACAGCCCATGTGGTCCTTTGGTCGTCACACCCCTCCCGGGGGTCCTCCGGCACCCTCCCGGCACTCCCGGTACACTACCGATGAGCCCGAAAACCTTCCGGTGACCAAAACTGGACTTCCTATATATCAATCTTTACCTCCGGACCATTCCGGAGCTCCTCGTGACGTCCGGGATCTCATCCGGGACTCCGAACAACCTTCGGTAATCACGTATACCATTTCCCTATAACCCTAGCGTCATCGAACCTTAAGTGTGTAGACCCTACGGGTTCGGGAGACACGTAGACATGACCGAGACACCTCTCCGGTCAATAACCAACAGCGGGATCTGGATACCCATGTTGGCTCCCACGTACTCCACGATGATCTCATCGGATGAACCACGATGTCAAGGATTCAATCAATCCCGTATACAATTCCCTTTGTCTATCGGTATGATACTTGCCCGAGATTCGATCGTCGGTATCCCCATACCTTGTTCAATCTCGTTACCGGCAAGTCTCTTTACTCGTTCCGTAATACATCATCCCGTGACTAACTCCTTAGTCACATTGAGCTCATAATGATGATGTCTTACCGAGTGGGCCCAGAGATACCTCTCCGTCACACGGGGTGACAAATCCCAGTCTCGATTCGTGTCAACCCAACAGACACTTTCGGAGATACCCGTAGCGTACCTTTATAGCCACCCAGTTACGTTGTGACGTTTGGCACACCCAAAGTATTCCTACGGTATCCGGGAGTTACACAATCTCATGGTCTAAGGAAATGACACTTGACATTGAAAAGCTTTAGCAAACGAACTACACGATCTTTGTGCTATGCTTAGGATTGGGTCTTGTCCATCACATCATTCTCCTAATGATGTGATCCCGTTATCAACGACATCCAATGTCCATGGTCATGAAACCGAGACCATCTATTGATCAACGAGCTAGCCAACTAGAGGCTCACTAGGGACACGTTGTGGTCTATGTATTCACACATGTATTACGGTTTCCGGTTAACACAATTATAGCATGAACAATAGACAATTATCATGAACCATGAAATACAATAATAACCAATTTATTATTGCCTCTAGGGCATATTTCCAACAGTCTCCCACTTGCACTAGAGTCAATAATCTAGTTCACATCACCATGTGATTAACACTTACATCACCATGTGATCATATCATCATGTGATTAACACCCAATAAGTTCTGGGGTTTGTTCATGTTCTGCTCGTGAAAGAGGTTTTTAGTCAGCGGGTCTGCGACATTCAGATCCGTGTGTACCTTTGCAAACTTTCCATTTCATATTTGTAGATACTGCTCCCACGCTCCACTTGGAGCTATTCCAAATGGCTGCTCCACTATACGTAGCTGGATTTCTACTAAGAGTCATCCGGATTGGTTTTAAAGCTTGCATCATCGTAACACTTTACGATGAACTCTTTATCACCTCCATAATCGAGAAATATTTCCTTAGTTCTCAAGTTACTAAGGCTAACTTTGACCGCTGTCTAGTGATCCACTCTTGGATTACTCTTGTACCCCTTGACAGACTCATGGCAAGGCACACACAGGTGCGGTACACAGCATGGCATACTATATACAGCCTATGGCTAAAGCATAGGAGATGACACTCATCTTTTCTTTATCTTCTGCACGTTGATGGAGATCAAGATGATGGAGATCATGGTGTCATGCCGGTGACGATGGATATCATGCCGGTGCTTTTATGATGGAGATCAAAAGCACAAGATCATGGCCATATCATGTCACTTATGATTTGCATGTGATGTTAATCCTTTTATGCACCTTGTTTTGCTTAGAACGACGGTAGCATTATAAGGTGAACCCTCACTTAAATTTAAGATAAATTGTGTTCTCCCCGAGTGTGGACCGTTGTGAAACTTCGTCGTGTTGAGACACCAAGTGATGATCGGGTGTGATAGACTCTACGTTCACATACAATGGGTGCAAGCTAGTGTTGCACGTGCAGAACACTCGGGTTAAACTTGACGAGCCTAGCATGTACAGACATGGCCTCGGAACACAAGAGACTGAAAGGTCGAACATGAGTCATATAGTAGATATGATCAACATAATGATGTTCACCATTGAAGCCACCTCAACTCACGTGATGATCGGACTTGAGTTGGTGAATTTGGATCGTGTGTCACTCAGATGACTAGAGGGATGTCAATTTGAGTGGGAGCTTTAGTAATTTGATTAACTAAACTCATTATCTTGAACAATAGTCTAAGTAACCTTTGCATATTTATGTTGTAGATCAATGGCTCGCGCAGTAGCACCCCTGAATTTTAATGCGTTCCTAGAGAAAGCTAAGCTAAAAGATGACGGAAGTAACTTTGTTGACTGGGCCCGTAATCTGAGGATTATCCTCATGGCTTCCGAGAAATCTTATGTCCTTGATGCACCGCTCGGTAACCAACCCACAAACTTGTCATCCAAAGACGTTAAGAACGCTTGGGAGACAAGTTCTAGAGATTACTCAATAGTTCAGTGTGCAATATTGTATGGCTTAGAACCGGGATTTCAAAGACGTTTTGAACGTCATGGAGCATATGAGATGTTCCAGGAGTTGAAGTTCATCTTTGAGAAGAACGCCCGGATCGAGAGGTATGAGACCTCCGGTAAGTTCTATGCTTGCAAAATGGAGGAGAACGGGTCTATTAGTGAACATGTACTCAGAATGTCTGGGTACTCGACTTGTCTAGCAGAGTTGGGAATTGCCCTTCCTATTGAGGCAATCACTGATAGAGTTCTTCAATCACTGCCACCTAGTTACAAAAGCTCTGTGATGAACTATAACATGCACGGGATGAACAAGTCTCTCGCCGAGCTGTTTGCGATGCTGAAAGTCGCTGAGTCTGAAATCTAGAAAGAACATCAAGTGTTGATGGTTAGTAAAACCACTAGTTTCAAGAAGAATGGCAAGGGCAAAGACAAGAAGGGTAAAACCAAGAAGGATGGCAAAGCACTTGCTGCTCCTGTTAAAAAGCCTAAGCATGGACCTAAGCCATAAACTGAGTGCTTTCCTTGCAAGGGAACTGGTCATTGGAAGCAGAACTGCCCCAAGTACCTGGCTGACAAGAAGGCGGCCAACGACAAACAAGGTATATATGATATACATGTTATTGATGTGTACCTAACTAGCTCTCATTGTAGTGCCTGGGTATTTGATACCGGTTCGGTTGCTCACATTTGCAACTCAAAACAGGAAATACAGAATAGACGGAGGCTGGGAAAGGACGAAGTGATGATGCGCGTGGGAAATGGTTCCAAGGTTGATGTGATCGCCGTCGGCATGCTCTCTCTTCGATTACCATTGGGATTAGTGATGAACCTGAATAATTGTTATTTAGTGCCTGCGTTAAGCATGAACATTATATCTGGATCTTGATTATTGCGAGACGGTTACTCATTTAAATGAATAAAGGTTGTTCTATTTATATGAGTAATACCTTTTATGGTCATGCACTTAATGTGAGGGGTTTATTCATCTTAAATCTTGATAGTGATGACACACATGTTCATAACATTGATGCCAAAAGATGTAGAGTTGATAATGATAGTACCACTTTCTTGTGGCACTGCCATTTAGGTCATATTGGTGTAAAATGCATGAGGAAGCTCCTTGCTGATGGACTTTTGGAGTCACTTGATTTTGAATCACTTGACACATGTGAACCATGCCTCATGGGAAAGATGACTAAAACGTCGTTCTCTGGAACAATGGAACGGGCAAGCGACTTGTTGGAAATCATACATACTGATGTGTGCGGTCCAATAAATGTTGCAGCGCGTGGTGGATATCGTTATTTTATCACCTTCACTGATGACTTAAGTAGATACGGGTATATTTACTTAATGAAACACAAGTCTGAAACGTTTGAAAAGTTCAAGCTTTTCAGAGTGAAGTTGAGAATCATCGTAACAAGAAGATTAAATTCGTGCAATCTGATCATGGAGGTGAATATCCGAGTTATGAGTTTGGCAGTCAGTTAAGACAGTGTGGAATTTTTTCACAGTTGACACCGCTCGGAACACCACAGCATAATGGTGTGTCCGAACGTCATAATCGGACCTTATTAGATATGGTGCGTTCTATGATGTCTCTTGCTGATTTGTCACTATCATTTTGGGGTTGTGCGTTAGAGACAACTGCATTCACTTTAAATAGGGAACCATCGAAATTCGTTGAGACGACGCCATATGAACTATGGTTTGGCAAGAAGCCAAAGTTGTCTTTTCTTAAAGTTTGGGGATGTGATGCTTATGTCAAAAAGCTTCAGCCTGAAAAGCTGGAACCCAAAGCGGAGAAATGCGTCTTCATAGGATACCTGAAAGAGACAGTCGGGTATACCTTCTATCTCAGATCCGAAGGCAAAGTGTTTGTCGCTAAGAACGGAACATTTCTTGAGAAAGAGTTTCTCTCGAAAGAATTGAGTGGGAGAAAAATAGAGCTTGATGAGGTTGTTGAACCTTTACTTCTACCAGAGAGTAGCGCAACACAGAAAGATGTTTCTCTAGAGCCTACGACGGTTGAAGAAGAAGTTAATGATGATGATCATGAAGCTTCGGATCAAGTTACTAATGAACCTTGTAGGTCGACAAGGAGGTGTACTACTCCTGAGTGGTACGACAATCCTGTCTTGGAGGTCATGTTGTTGGACAACAATGAACCTACAAGCTATGAAGGAGCGTGATGGGCCCGGATTGCGAGAAATGGTTAGAGGCCATGAAATCCAAGATGGGATCCATGTATGAAAACAAAGTATGGACTTTGGAAGTATTACCTGAAGGGCGAAAGGCCATTCAGAACAAATGGATCTTTAAGAAGAAGATAGACGCGGACGGTAATGTCACCGTCTATAAAGCTCAACTTGTGGCAAAGGGTTTTTCACAAGTTCAAGGAGTTGACTACGATGAGACCTTCTCACCCGTAGCGATGCTTAAGTCTGTCAGAATCATGTTGGCAATAGCTGCTTATTTCGACTATGAAATTTGGCAGATGGATGTCAAAACATCGTTCCTCAACGGTTTCCTTGAGGAAGAGTTGTATATGATGCAACCAGAAGGTTTTGTCGATCTAGAGAACGCTGACAAAGTTTGCAAACTCCAGCGATCCATTTATGGACTGGTGCAAGCATCTCGGAGTTGGAATAAGCGCTTCGATGAGGTGATCAAAGCATTTGGGTTTATACAAGTTTATGGAGAAGCTTGTATTAACAAGAAAGTGAGTGGGAGGTCTATAGCGTTTCTAATATTATATGTGGATGACATATTACTGATTGGAAACAGTATAGAAATGCTGAAAAGCGTGAAGGAATATTTGAACAAGAGTTTTCAATGAAGAACCTAGGAGAAGCCGCTTTCATATTAGGCATTAAGATATATAGAGATAGATCGAAACGCTTAATTTTACTTTCACAGAGCACATACCTTGATAAAGTTTTGAAGAAGTTCAAAATGGATTAGTCCAAGAAGGGATTCTTGCCTGTGTTACAAGGTGTGAAGTTGAGTAAGACTCCATGCCCAGTGACTGCAGAAGATAAAGAAAAGATGAGTGTCATCCCCTATGCTTCGGCCATAGGCTCTATCATGTATGCAATGCTGTGCACAAGGCCCGATGTCAGCCTTGCCATAAGTATGGCCGGAAGGTTTCATAGTGATCCTGGAATGGAGCACTGGCAAGCTGTCAAGAATATCCAAAAGTGCCTGAAAAGGAGTAAGGAAATGTTTCTTGTTTATGGAGGTGACGAAGAGCTCGTCGTAAAGGGTTACGTCGATGCAAGCTTTGACACAGATCCAGATGACTCTAAGTCGCAAACCGGATACGTATTTATTCTAAACGGGGGAGCGGTAAGCTGGTGCAGTTCCAAGCAAAGTGTGGTAGCCGATTCTATATGCGAAGCGGAGTAAATCGCAGCCTTGGAGGCGGCGAAGGAAGGTGTCTGGATGAAGCAGTTCATGACAGATCTTGGAGTAGTGCCCAGTGCACTGAATCGAATGAGTCTGTTCTGTGACAACACTGGTGCCATTGCTCTGGCCAAGGAACCAAGGTTTCATAGGAGGACCAGACATATAAAGAGGCACTTCAATTCCATCCGATATTACATCGAGGAGAAGGACATAAATATTTGCAAAGTACACACTAATCTGAATGTTGCAGACCCGTTGACCAAACCTCTTCCAAGAGCTAAACATGATCAAGACCAGAACTGCATGGGTGTTCGACTCATTACAATGTAAATTACATAGTGATGTGACCTCAATTATTGACTCTAGTGCAAGTGGGAGACTGTTGGAAATATGCCCTAGAGGCAATAAATAAAGTGTTTATTATTATATTTCCTTGTTCATGATAATTGTTTATTGTCCATGCTATAATTATATTAATTGGAAACATGGATACATGTGTGGATACATAGACAAACACAATATCCCTAGTAAGCCTCTAGTGAACTAGCTCGTTGATCAAAAGATGGTTAAGGTTTCCTAGCCATGGACATGAGATGTCATTTGATAACAGCATCGTATCATTAGGAGAATGATGTGATGGACAAGACCCAAACTACAAGCATGGCATATGATCGTGTCAGTTTATTGCTACTGTTTTGTGCATGTCAAGTATATGTTCCTATGACCATGAGATCATGCAACTCCCTGACACCGGAGGAATGCCTTGTGTGTATCAAATGTCGCAACATAACTGGATGACTATAAAGGTGCTCTACAGGTATCATCGAGGGTGTCTGTTGGGTTGGCATGGATCAAGACTGGGATTTGTTACTCCGTGTGACAAAGAGGTATTTCAGGGCCCACTCGGTAATGCAATATACAAACAAGCCTTGCAAGCAATGTGACTAAGTGTTAGCCATGGGAACTTGTATTACGGAACGAGTAAAGAGACTTGCCGGTAACGAGGTTGAACTAGGTATGGAGATACCGATGATCGAATCTCGGGCAAGTAACATACCGAAGAATAAAGGGAACGTTATACGGGATTAACTGAGTACTTGACATAAAGGTTTGACCGATAAAGATCTTCGTAGAATATGTAGGAACCAATATGGTCATCCAGGTCCCACTATTGGTTGTTGACCATAGAGTTGTCTCGGTCATGTCTACATAGTTCTCGAACCCGCAGGGTCTGCACACTTAAGGTTTGGTGACGTTTCAGTAGTGTAGAGTTATGTATGGTGGTGACTGAAGGTTTTTCGGAGTCCCGGATGAGATCCCGGACATCAGAAGGAGCTCCGGAATGGTCCAGACGTAAAGATTCATATATAGGAAGTCATGTTTTGGTCGCCGGAAAAGTTTCGGGCTCATCGGTAATGTACCGGGAGTGCCGGTAGTGTACCGGGAGACCTCCGGGAGGGGTATTTCGACCCAAGAGGCTTCATGGGCTGTGGTAGAGGGGAAACCAGCCCTTAGTGGGCTGGTGGAACAACCACAATAGGCCCATGCAGCTGGAAGAAAAAAGCCCAAAGGAAAAAGGTGGAAAAAAGCCAAAAAAAGGAGGAATCCTAGTCCTACTAGGATAGGAGGAGGAGTCCTCCTCTCCTCCCCTATTTGGGTGAAGAAAAGGAGGCTTGGCCCTTGCGCCAAGCATCTCCTCCTCTCCTCCTATATATACTAGTGGACTTGAAGGGTTTTGCACTAATTTACGGCCACATGCTACCCGTTCCACCGGTGCATAGTTTCTCCTCTAGATCGTATTTCCGCAGTGCTTAGGCGAAGCCCTACTGGAATTGCTCCACCATCATCGCCGGAGCGCCGTCACTCTGCCGGTGAACTCTTTTACCTCTCCGCTCCCTCTTGCTGGATCAAGACGGCGAAGATCGTCATCAAGCTGCACGTGTGCTGAACGCGGAGGTGTCGTCCGTTCGGTGCTAGATCCGAAGGACTGTGATCAAGGCCACGAGACGATCGTGATTGGATCGCGGGACGGATCGTGACGAGATTGCGGGACGGATCGTGATGGGATCGCGGGAGGGATTGTGATTGGATCGTGGGGCGCTCAGCGATTTGGATCGTGAAGACGTTCGACTACACCAACCGCGTTTCTTAACGCTTCCCGCTTAGCGTTCTACAAGGGTACGTAGATCCACTCTCCCTCTCGTAGATGCTCATCACCATGGATAGGTCTACACGTGTGTAGGAAATTTTTTGTTTCCCATGCAACGTTGCCCATCAGTATCATGCAGGCGAGCTGGCCAACCTTCGAGGGGAGAAGACCGACCTCGTCGCCGACCAGGACCGGCTGACGCGGGAAGTCTAGGCGGCCGCGCAGGAGACGGGACGGCTGGCCGCGCTGCTCGCCGACGGGGAGGCGGCCCGGGACCAGCTCAAGGCCGAGGCGGCGAAGTAGGCGGCGGCATGGGAGGCGGCCGTCAAGGAGGCGGCCGACGCCGCCCTAAGGACTGCCGCCCTGCAAGGCGAGGTGACCCGCCTCGAGAAGACGCTCGAGGAGGTCAGAAGCTCCCTCACCAGCTCAGAGGCAGCCCGGAAGGTGGAGCACGAGAAGGCACTCCACTTCGCCATCGGTGTGGATGATGTGATCGAAGGTAGACGCCAGTTTCTTTCTCTTTCCAGCCGGTTGCCCTTTTTCTTGCCGTTTCTTGTGTTTCATCTTGTTTTTCCTTTCCTTCTTGTCTACTTCCTCCCAGGGCATTTCCCGGAGACTCGTCGCCCGCGCCTCACGCGCCATTGAGGAGCACCGAGAATACCTCCGGGAGTGCGGCCGCTCCATCGAAGAGCACGCCCCGTGGGACATGGACGAGATCGAGATCGTCGTCGAGATGCGAATGACCCATCTCGAGCGGAGCATGGAGCGGCTCAAGACCGCCGGCAAGGAGGTCATCGCCGCACTGTGGTCGGGCCGCGAGGGAGCTCCGATGCACCGTGTGGTCCCGTGGCTCGAGCACGCCGTCCCCCGCCTTGAGGCCTGGAAGGCATCGGCTGCCCGAGCTGGAGCGCAGCTGGCGCTCCGGTTCGTCACGTCTTGGTACTGGGGCGTGGACCTGGCCCGGCTGGCGACCATGCGGGACGTGCCGGCTGCGGAGCGGGAGGCCCGCGAGCCGGCCCTTGTCTAGCAGGCCAACGAACTCGCGTCGTACGTCGATGCGGACGAGTTCCTGCCATCCCTTGGCGAAGATGGGGAGCCGCTGCTCGAGGACTCCTTCAACATTCCTCAGGGCCCGGACAATGCCAAAGTTACCAACGAGAGCACCGACTCAAGCAGCAAGACAGTCGAGACCGAGGATCCCGCCTCGGAGGACAAGGAGGCCAACCCGAAGGCCACAACCACCTTTGAGGCGGGGACCGAGCCGCCTCGCGACGCGCCGGCTGACGACGCACCAGCTGGCGACGCGCCGGTGGCCTGAGCCCTCGGGCATCTTCTTTTTTATCTTTCTTCCTGCATGTAAGACTCGGATCCACCCATTGGGGGTGTCTATGTAATGAACTGAATGTCGGCCATGGGCCACCTTTTTAATACTTATGTCATGAGTACTTGTGTTTTGCCTTATGAGTCATGTTGCCCCTTTCTTGCCCCTTTTGGCCCACCTCGACTCTTTGCATTTCTACTCCTTTTCCCCTTTAGCCTTGGCCCCGCCAGCCCGACAGTCGGGAGCCGATCTGTTGCTGGGTTGGGGCATCCGCCCCAAGGGAGCCATTTCGAAACATAGGAATCGCGGTTTTTTGGGGTAAGCAGAGCGACAGAGACGCGACGAGGGTCCGGCTGAGCCTAGAAGAAGTCCCCTCCCGATTCGACCTTTGGTGTGAGCCAAACCTCGCCGCCCCAAGGCCCCGTCAGCCGGACAGCCGGGAGCCGGTCTGTAGCTGGTAAGGGTGGGGAAGCTTGGCCGGCTCACATTACATAGCCTTTTTGCGGAAAGACGCTTCCGGGTCTAGCCGGCTAGCCCCCGGGCCCGGGAGCCGGGCCGGGGAGTCGGTGAGTGTGGAACACTTTGAGAGAAACGAAACGGGGCGCACCCCAAGAGCTGGCTTGGGATACCCATTGCATTCATAAACCCAAAAGGACGTGGATACATAAATACATCGACTTTCCTCAGCAGTAAAACGGGCATAGGAGTGTCGCGTTCCATGGGCGCTCCATCTCTTCACCGGAGGCGTCTCTTTTGCGCTTCTGCGGCTTCTGGGCGTCTATTAGATAGTATGCATTGTTGTGTAGCGTCTTGCTGATGATGAACGTGCCTTCCCATGGGGAGGACATCTTGTGCTGTCCGGCAGTTCGTTGGATCCGCCTGAGGACCAGGTCCCCCTCGTGGAAGGAGAGCGGCCAGATCTGCTTGTTGTGGTAATGGCGAAGCTTTTGCTGGTAGATTGACGTCCGGCTCAAGGCCAGTTCGCGGGCTTCCTTGAGTAGATCGACGCCGTCTTCTCTTGCCACCTTAGCCCCCTCTTACGTGTATAGGGCGACCCGAGGCGAGTCGAACTCAATGTCGGTGGGGATGATTGCCTTGAACCCATACACGAGGAAAAATTGGGTGTAGCCGGTCGACCGGTTCGGGGTGGTCCGGAGACTCCAAAGGATGGCCGACAGCTCATCGATCCAGCAGTCGACCGACCTTACCAACAGCGTTACGAGCCGGGGCTTGATGCCAGATAAGATGAGGCTGTTTGCCCTCTTGACCTAGCCGTTTGACAGCGGATGAGCAACGGAGCCCAGGTCGAGCCGAGTCCCTTGGTTGGAGCAGAAACGCGCGAGTGCGCCCTTGGCAAAGTTGGTGCCGTTTTCGGTGATGATGCTGTGGGGGACACCGTAGCGTACCGTGATGTCGTCGATGAACCGGACGGCCGTGGGGCCGTCCAGCTTCTTGATTGGCCGCGCCTCGATCCACTTGGTGAATTTGTCCACGGCCACTAGCAAGTGCGTCATGCCGCCTCGAGCGGTGTTGAATGGACCCACCATGTCCAACCCCCAAACGGCGAAAGGACACGAGAGGGGAGTTGTTTGGAGGGCCATTGCCGGCAGGTGGCTTTGCGTGTTGAAGCGCTGGCAGCCCTCGCACTCATCGACCAACTTCTTGGCCGCCTCGAGAGCCATGGGCCAATAGAAGCCATGGCCACCAGGGTCCGGGAGGCGGCGTGATGCCCGCACTCGCCCTGGTGGATGTCGAGGAGGATCTCCAGGCCCTTTTCTGGCTCGACGCACCGCTAGAAGACGTCGGTGGTGCTACGATGGACGAGCTCGTTGTTGATGATGATGTAGGCCGAGGCCCGACACTGGATTTGCCTAGCCAAAGCCTCGTCCGGAGGCAGCTCGCCTCGTAGAAGAAACGCCAAGACGGGTTGGGCCCATGAGGGGGGCGCGACGGCGGCCAGTTAGGGAGGCCCCGAGACTGGTTGATCAGCCTCCAGGGCCGGCCCGCCAGCCCCTGGGACCGGCTCGGGAGCCCCCAAAGCTGGTTGTCTAGCCCCCGGGTCTGGCTCGCCGGTGCCAGGGGCCGGCTGATCAACGATTATCATGACGGTCACGCCATCGGGGCCAGCCTCCTTGGGTGCCGCCGGCTCGACCGGGGCTGGCAAGGCAGCCGACGGTTCGAGAGTCGAAGGCGAAGCTGTCGGGGAGGCATCCGGGACCGTCGATGGGCCGGCGGCACTCGTCGGCACGAAGATTGACTCCGATTCTGGGGAAGGCTTGATTGACGGCTTAAGCAGCCGCTCAAGGGAGACGCCGGCTGGGATGGCCTGTCGGTGGAGCCGATTTTTGCCAGCGCGTCCGTCGCCTCGTTGTCCGCCCGGGGGACGTGATGAAACTCACTGCCCTCGAAAGAGCCGGTGAGTTGTTGTACGAGGAGGCGGTAGCTCGCCATGTTGGCGTCCCTAGCATCCCACTCGCCAGAGACCTGCTGCATGACGAGGTCGGAGTCGCCGAAGCAGAGGATACGCCTGATGCTGATCTCCTTGGCAAGCCAGAGGCCATGAAGGATGGCCTTGTACTCCGCCACGTTGTTGGAGGTGGCGAAGTGGATCTGGAGGGCATACTTGAGCTGATCACCCTTTGGGGAGGAGAGGACTATGCCGACACCCAGGCCGGTCCTCATTTTCGAGCCGTCGAAGTGCATGCGCCAATGCGTGGAGTTTGGGGGAGGCGGGACGAACTCTGTCTCCGCCCAGCCGACGAGGAAGTCGGCTAGCGCCTACAACTTGATGGCGGTTCTTGGCTCATACCGGATATCGTGATTGGCGAGGGCGATCACCCACTTGGCGATCCAGCCGGTGGAGTCCCGGCCGCTCATGATCTCACCGAGCAGAGCCGTGCTCACCATGGTGATGACATGCTCTTGGAAGTACTGCTTGACCATCTTGGCGGCGAAGTACACGCTGTAACACATCTTCTGGTAATGGGGGTAGTTCTTATTGGACGCGTAGAGGACCTCGCTGAGGTAGTAGACGGGTCGTTGGACTGGCAAGGACTTGCCCTCCTCCGGCCGTTCGACCACCAGCACGACGCTGATGACGCGGGTAGTCGCGGAAATGTAGGCGAGTAGCAGTTCCTTCTCGGCTGGCGCGGCCAGGATGGGCACCCGGGTGAGAATCTTCTTGAGGCCCCGGAAGGCCTCGTCTGCCTCGTCAGGCCAGTCGAAAACGCCCGGCCTCTTGGTTTGACCTGGCTCGATTAGAGCCGTCTTGCAAAGGAGCCCGTAGAGGAGCAGGGCCTTTTCTCCCCAGCCGGCTGATGAACCGGCTGAGCGAGGCAAGGTAGCAGGTGAACTTCTGGACATCGCGGAGTCGGGTCGGCTTCGGCATGCACTCGATCACGTGGATCTTCTCTGGGTTAACTTCGATGCCGCGGGCGGACACAAAGAAACCCAAGAGTTGACCGGCGGGAACGCCGAAGACACACTTCTCCAGGTTGAGCTTGATCTTGTACTCACGTAGGTTCATGAAGGTCTCTCGGATGTCATCGAGGAGGCTGAAGTGTTTCTTGGTTTTGATGACGATGTCATCGATGTAGATGTGGATGTTCCTGCCTATCTAAGGCAGCAGGCACTTCTGCATGCACCGTTGGAAGGTGGCGCCCGCATTCTCCAGGCCGAAGGACATGGTGATGTAGTAGTAGGCCCCGAAGGGCGTGATGAAGGAGGTCTTGAGCCTGTCTTTCGGGTCCAGCTTGATCTGTTGGTAGCCGGAATAGGCGTCCAGGAAGGACAACAAGTCGCAGCCAGCCGTATAGTCGATGACTTGATCGATCCGCGGCAGGGCGAATGGGTCCTTGGGACATGCCTTGTTCAGGCTAGTGTAGTCGATGCACATGCACCAAGTCTTGTTCTTCTTCAGCACCAGGACTGGATTGGCCAGCCAGTCCGGGTGGAATACTTCCATGATAAACCCGACTGCGAGTAGTCGGGCGATCTCTTCGCCTATAGTGCGCCGCTTCTCTTCGGAGAAACGATGCAGGGGTTGCTTGACCGGCTTAGCGTCCGGCCGGACGTGTAGTTTGTGCTCGGCGAACTTCCTCGGAACACCCGGCATGTCTTTGGGGGACCATGCAAAGATGTCCCAATTCTCATGGAGGAAGTTGACGAGCTCGCCTTCCTATTTGCTGTTGAGGCGGGAGCCGATCGTGACGCACTGAGCCGGTTGGCCGGGTCGAGCGGGATTTTCTTGGTGTCCCTGGACGGCTGGAAGGAGGCCTCACCGGTGGATTGCGAAAGAGGAGCCAGCAAGGCCGGCTGGCTTGTCGCAAGGGCTACGAGCCGGTCGAGCTGCCGCTTCTCCTCAACGATTTCCAGGGCCTCGACCAACTAGCTGCCGTCTCGAGCACACTCGAGTGACATCTTCTAGTCGCCCTTGATGTCCATGATTCCCTTGGGCCCCGGCATCTTGAGGTTGAGGTAGGCGTAATGTTGAACCGCCATGAAGCTGACAAGAGCTGGGCGGCCCAACAGCGTGTGATAGGGGCTCGCGAGGTCCACGACCTCGAACAGCACTGGCTCACGGCGAAAGTGGACGGGCCCTTCGAAGAGGACGTTGAGCATGATCTTGCCGACAAGGGAGCAGAACTTCCCATGCACGATGTCATAGAAAACCGTCCGGCTCGCCTGTAGGTCTTCTATCTTCAGCCCCAGCTTGTGCATCGTGTCGAGGTAGAGAATGTTGATGCTGCTGCCGCCATCTATTAGCACCCGTGTGAAGCGGCAGGCTCGCTCCTTGGTGGCGATGGTGGGGTTAAGGACCAAGGCGTAGCTGCCGAGATTTGGCATCACAGCAGGGTGGTCGGCCTGGCTCCAAGTGACCGGATTCTCCGACCAGTGCATGAACTGGGGAGTTGCCGGCATGGTGGCGTTCACCTCACGGCAGAGCCGGCGCTCTGCGTGCTTTCCTGTCTCTTCACTGGTGAAGACGACGTAGCAACCGTCCTGGTTGGGGAACTGGTCGATTAGACGACCATCATTTGGGGCCGTTGCTGGCGTCGGGGTGGAAGCATGGGCTGGGGCCGGCGTGCGGGCTGGCGGTGCGGGAGAAGCTGGAAGGCCGTCCCCCGGGCCAATCACTGTGAGAAGCTACACTGCCGGAGCGTGTGCGTAGAGGGCTTGGCCTCTGAATGGTTCTTGCATGGAAGATCGAGCATTTTCTTGAAGGTGAGCTTCGGCTGCCAGGCAGCCTTGCCGATGCGCTAGCGCTAGCTGGAAGGCTGGTTAGCCGACTCTTGATCCTCGACAGTATTGACTTGCCGGCTCCCGTAGCGGGGATCCGGCTGGTCGTTCTTGCGCTTGTTGTTCAGCGGTTGCCGGTTGTCGGCAACCGACCGGGTCGTGGCCGGCGTTGTCGTTGCCTTGGCCGGCGGGGTTGTCTTGACCCGGATGGCCGAGTCGGCCGTGGCGTATTTGTCCTCCTTGGTCATGAGCTCGGCCAATGTGGACGGCTCAGAGCACAGGAGCTTGTGCTTGAGAGGGGTGCCATCCCGGCAGCCCTCGATGAAGTACTGCACGGCTTGCACCTCGTGCACCCCCTCGCAGGAGTTGCGGAGCTCGTTACACCGAGTGAGGTAGTCGCGGAGGGATTCGTCCGGACCTTGAATGCAAATGGCGAGTTCACAGGGACGGCCAGGCCGCTTGTAGGTGCCAGTGAAGTTGCGGATACAGGTGCGAGCCAAGCCGGTGAGCATGAGGGGGACGTAGCGAACGGCCACGTGCTTGTTCCCCCTAGCAATGCCCACCGCTGTGGTGTAGTCGATGAGCCAGTCCTCGGGTTTGGCGGCCCCGTTGTACTTCGAGGTGTCCCTAGGGAGCGTGAAGCTGGTTGGGAAAGGCTCGGTGCGAATCCGGGGGCCGAAGCAGGCCAGACCAATTGAGCCCTCCTATTCGAGGAGGGCGGATTTCGTGAGCCGGTCGAGGCGGTTGCGGGCGTCGTCCTTGCTGCGGGGGACATGCGGCCCAAGCCGAGCCAAAAGTTCGGATTGGATGGTAGGCGACATCGATTGCCGCAACTCGCATCACGGAGGCGGCGTGTGTTCCCGTCTGCGCCGACTGCCGGAAGCTGGCGCATCCTGGTGGCGGCCGCTGTGAGGCGGCTCGCCGGTGCGCCGGCTGCTAACAGTCGGCTGCTCACTCCCCTTAATCTGAGATGGCCGGGAGTTGTTTGCCTCGACCCGGCGGCCGGAGACGCGAGGGGAACAGGAGTACTGGGCCGCCTGACGGCCAGCAGTTCCCATGCCGTCGCGCTCAGGACGGGGGCCTTCAGTGGCGGCGCCGCTTGGCGCGAGCAGGTGCTGCTGAGCATCAACATCATCGATGAGCTCCTTGATGTGGCGCTCGTGGGTAGCGCGCTCTTCACCCTCCAAGGTGGCCAAATCCTCATAGGCCACCTTGAGGGCCCGCAGATTGGCTGTGGAGGTGTCATAGACGGGCATCTTGCCGCCGAGGATCTCGACGACCACGCGGCCGCGGTTGCTCACGGCCCCACGTCGGCTGGGCTCGGCACCAGCCAGGGTGAGATTGTAAGCAGAGGCGTACTCCCGCTGTGCAACTTCCATGCGGCGCCGTGTGGCCGCAAGGGTGGTGGAATCCTCGAACAGGATGCAGCGAGCCGCCTCGAGATCGGCTATGGAGGTGTTGGGGTTCGCCGCAGGGGCGATCGGGGTGCTTAAGCCCCGGAGGGCCACACCGAGCAGGTTGGACATGCCGACGCGGGCTTCAGCTGTGGTAGCCGCTACCCGCGCCCATCCGGACGTGGTAGAGGAGGTGATGGCCATCACCCCCGCACAATCGTGGGACCCGCTGGGCCGAGCCACAGCGAGTACGCCTGCGGCTGTGGGAGGTTCAACGCAGACGAGTACCCCCGCAGGGTACTCATCCGCGATCGGAGCATCGGCAAGGCTGAGCTTGCTGAAGCGCTCGGCGAGCGCGTTTATGTCGGTCGCCAGGCCGTCGGAGCTGCCTGCAGGGCATGCTGAGGCAAGCCCCACGAGCCCCCCACCGTTTCGCCAGGCCGAGCGGCAACGACGGGGAATGGCAAAAGGTCCCTGCCGGAGCATGAATCCGAACGGCGCCGCGTATGGCCCCACGGTGGGCGCCAACTGTCGTCGTTTTCTCACAACAAATGCCATGGGGTGGCTTATCGGAGGTGTTGGGGCCATTGGACACCGCTAGGTTCCGGGTGCAGGATTGGGCACGAGAGGTGGTTATACGCGACGTACCCAGGTTCGAGGACCTCCGAGGGAGGTAACACCCCTAGTACTGCTTGGTTTTGTTGGATTGGTGGATAGGTATAGAAGGGTACTCCTGGACCTGTGTCTAGGGAAGGAAGAAGGAGCAGCTGGCTCGTCTTCCTTGGCTACCAGAAGGGTATGAGAGCTACGTGGGTGTGTGATCATTCGTTTGCCCTCCGCCCATTTTCTTTTTCCCTGTTGCATGGGGGGCTTGGGGGGTTTTATAGGCCACCCTCGGCTCTTACAATATACTTCAAGTACTTGGGAAGAGGGGCCCGGCTGGTAGCCTTTCTGCCTGGCCAGAGGGTCCCACCGCTCGCATTGTCTCATCATGGGCGGGGCCCGCCAGCCGAGCGGTCCCATCTCCCATTGGGGCCTGCCTGCGGGCACCGCGATTGGCTCTCGCCCAGCTGCCCCGGCACGGACCGCTCTGGGGAGCATCGTCTAGCGCCGCTGGCCGATGCCTTTGGTACGACCGGTGGCACTGTAGCCACGCTGGGACAGGCAATCGAGTGGCGGAGGCGTGCCGGTCACTGTTCCCCCGCCCGGTAGCGCTCACCGGGGTCAGCGGCCCGAACTGTTGAACTGTTGCCATGCGGAGCGATGCATAAGCGACCGCTGTAGCCACAGGGTCGCCCATTCCGCCAGTCGCGTCGCGTCGCCGTACCCGTGGACAGGGGGACGGGACAGGGCGTGTCCGTCCCAAAGTCAACGGAAAGACTGGCTCGTGGGCAGCCAGTTGCTTGACTAGTCGGCCAAGGGCTTGACCGGCTACTCGACCAGCCGGCTGAGGCACCAGGCGGGGCGGGCTCGCATCGTGCGCCCTCCAGCCGGCCTCATTGAGCCAGCCGCATGGTTCCTCCTTGAAGCGGAGAAGGGAGAACCCCGTAGCTTTGGCCTAGCTGGGGGTATAAACCCCGTCAGTTTTCTTGAGCTATTCGGTATGATTTTAACCATTATTTGCAGAAAGTTTACAAAAAAACCTAAAATTTTCTGCCTCAAAACCCAAAAGAATTTCCCTCCCACCCCAAAATTTTCCATCCACTCTCCCAAAATTTCCCTCCCTCTCCCAAAATTTCCCTCCAAAACCTGTCCCACTAACAGGCAGGACCCAACACCCCCTCTCCCACTAACCCTCGGGATACCCTCTCCTCCCCTGCTCCGCGCTCGTCCCAAATTTTCCTCCCTCCCAAAATTTCCCCATTCCGCTCCCCTCTCCTCCTTCCAACGACCGCACCGCCCCACCGCCGCTCCGCCGCCCCTCCTCTGCTCCGTGCCGCCCCGTCCGTCCCCTGCTATTCGCTGCACCGCCACTCCTCCCCTCTCCCCGGCGACGACACCATCAACGACATCGCCCGCCTCGTAACCCTAGGCCACCACGATGGCGGCCACATCGACGACGACCACCACTTCATCATCGACGACGGCGGCCACATCTACCGCTACATCATCTACGAGGTACTTCTCCCCTTGCTCCATCTCCCCTCGATCTTCTAGGGTTAGGGTAGATTTTCTAGGGTTCGATAGATCCCTATCATGGGTTCTTCTATGGTTCATGGGGATGGACCGATGGGGACAGGGATGGTTTGGTAGATCCATGGGGTTAGGGTTAGGGTTCATCTGGTACACGTTGCTCTCTAGTTCATGGGGTTCTGGATGGGGATGGATCTCCTGCTTTTCTTGTTCATGGGGAAGGATTGATGGTGATTCTTATTCAGGCTGGATCTCCTGGTTTCGTGTATTTATGCAGCATGGCTAAACTATTGATGGGGTTAGGGTTCTTGTTGCACTCCATGGGTTAGGGTTCATGTTGTTGCTGCTCATGTTGTAGATAGAGCAGAAGTTGCTGCTCATGTTGTTATTGCCTACTCAAATCTGTTAATGCCTTGTTATTTTACTACAAGAAGTTGTTGTAGCTGCTCATGTTATCTAATACAAGCCTTCCATGCTCATATTTTCCATGAACAAGTCATGTTGCATGTAGTTTGCTAGCTCTAAACATTGCATCATGAATATGTTTTCTGCCATGAACTGTGTTTTTCAATAAGTCTGGAAATCTGTATCACTTGTCAGTTAGCCATGCTGTTTTCCTAATGATATAAGAAGTTTTAGAAATAGTTCAGTAAGCCTATTTTGTACTCAATGTTATGAACTATCATTCCATTTCATTTGTTTCCTTGTTTGAGTTCTTCATCATAATTAAATGTTGCATATAAATTGCCATGTTGATGTAGTGAAGATATTAAGAGATGATTCATATCTTTGTAGTGTACATGCATGCTTGTTTAGTGCAATTACATGTTTGCTTAATTAATAACACTACTTCACTACATTTTTGATCCATCAAGTTTGCTTCACATGTATTCCATGTATGTGCATGCTGGTCCAAATGCTTTCCTTTATTGATACAAGTGCATCGTTTTACTTTATCCCTGTTGTATCTGATTGTTGTTTATTCTTTTTTGCAAGCACCACCTCAAGATCATCCATGGCAAGGATGACAAGGTCAAGTAATCGGCCAACCGTTGGTATGCAGCTTGCTCCTTGTGGTTATACTGTTAGTTTTATAAAAATATGTGTCTTAATATGATAAGTGAAATGTATTATTGCAATCTGAATAAGTTGTCTTAATTGTGCAACTAGGATTAAATGTTTGTTGTCTTAATTGTGAATAATCTGAATAAGCTGTCTTAATTGTGCAAATAGGATTAAATGTTTATTGTCTTAATTGTGAATAATCTGAATAAGCTGTCTTAATTGTGAACAAGATGTCTTAAATGTTTGCTATTAGTCTTTCGTACCCGAATAACTAGGATTAAATGATAATAAAATCTTATAAGATATGTTTGGCTGTCTGTCCATGCATTCCAACCATTCACCTAATAATTATGTTTCCTTTATCATGCAAAGAGGATCTTCTCACTGAGTACGAGAAGTTTAGGGCTAGAAATATCATGAGGAACAATCGGATGTTCCAGTCTCTTGGCATCGGTGCAATAGCGTCGATGATTAGGAATTCGAAGGAATGTTGTACAAGAAGGTAGAACTGAAGAGGTTCAAGAACGTAGTGGAGTTATCAATGATGACCCAGAGTACAATCCTAAGGAGGATGGAGTTATTGATGGGGAGGAAGTGGACGATGTTGTAGTGCAGAAGACTGTTACGGTGCAAACTCTGTCTTGCTTGGAGGGTTGTGGTTATTCTATGCTCTATGTTTCCTTGTGCTCACATATTTGTCTTGTGATCTAATGCTTTTTTCCGTGCTATTTATATGAGGCACAGAAGTCTCTGGAGAAGAGGCATGCTATTAAGAAGACAGTCAACAAGAAGAGGAAGAGCTCAGAATCATCTATTGCAATGCCTCCAGGAAGGGTGATGGCCCCACCTCCAGGACAAACTAAGAGGATCCTGGAACCTGATGAACTGGACCCTTCTAGATTCACAAGGAAGAAAGCAAACATGCTGGCTATTGGGGATATAACTGTTGGGGAACTTTGCATGGGAAACAAAAAAATTCCTACGCACACTCAAACCTATCCATGGCGATGAGCATCTACGAGAGGGGGAGTTGATCTACGTACCCTTGTAGATCGCTAAGAGGGAAGCGTTAAGAAACGCGGTTGGTGTAGTCGAACGTCTACGCGATTCAAATCGCCGAGCGTCCCGCGATCCAATCACGATCCCTCCCACGATCTCGTCACTATCCGTCCCGTGATCCAATCACGATTAGTCACGTGGCCTTGATCACGGTCCTTCCGATCTAGTACCGAACGGACGGCACCTCCGCGTTCAGCACACGTGCAGCTTGATGACGATCTCCACTGTCTTGATCCGGCAAGGAGAAGTGGAGAGGAGGAAGAGTTCGCTGGCAGCATGACGGCGCTCCGGCGATGGTGGTGGAGCAATTCCGGCAGGGCTTCGCCTAAGCACTGCGGAAATACGATCTAGAGGAGAAACTATGCACCGGTGGAACAGGTAGCACGTGGCCGGAAATTCTGTCCAAACCCTTCTATTCCACTAGTATATATAGGAGGAGAGGAGAGGAAGCCTTTGCGCAGGGCCAAGGCCCTCTTGGAGTCGGCCGAAGCAAGGGGGAGGTGTCCTACTCCTCCTCCAGTCCTAGTAGGAGTAGGACTCTCCCTTTTTGCCTTTTTTCCACTCTTTTTCCTTTGGGTTTGTTCCCCAAACCGCATGGGACTGTTGTGGCTATTCCAACAGCCCACTAAGGGCTGGTAATACTCTCCCACAGCCCATGAAGCCTCTTGGGTCGAAATACCCCTCCCGGAGGTCTCCCGGTACACTACCGGCACTCCCGGTACACTACCGATGAGCCCGAAACTTTTCCGGCGACCAAGCTGTGACTTCCTATATATGAATATTTACCTCCGGACCATTCCGGAGCTCCTCGTGACATCCGGGATATCATCCGGGACTCCGAACAACCTTTGGTCGCTATCATACATAACTCTACACTACCGAAACGTCACCAAACCTTAAGTGTGTAGACCCTGCGGGTTTGGAGAACTATGTAGACATGACCGAGACACCTCTACGGTCAATAAACAATGGTGGGACCTAGACGTCCACATTGGTTCCTACATATTCTATGAAGATCTTTATCGGTCGAACCTCTATGTCAAGGATTCAGTTAATCCCGTATAATGTTCCCTTTGTTCTTCGGTATGTTACTTGCCCGAGATTCGATCGTCGGTATTCCCATACCTAGTTCAACCTCGTTACTGGAAAGTCTGTTTACTCATTCCATAATGCAATATCCCGTGGCTAACACGTTAGTCACATTGCTTGCAAGGCTTGTTGTGATGTTGCATTACCGAGTGGGCCCTGAGATACCTCTCCGTCACACGGAGTAACAAATCCCAGTCTTGATCCATGCCAACTCAAAGGACACCCTCGGAGATACCTGTAGAGCACCTTTATAGTCACCCAGTTACGTTCTGACGTTTGATACACACAAAGCATTCCTCCGGTGTCGGTGAGTTGCATGATCTCATGGTCATAGGAACATATACTTGACATGCGGAAAACAACAGCAATAAACTGACACAATCATATGCTACGTTTGTAGTTTGGGTCTTGTCCATCACATCATTCTCCTAATGATGTGATCCCGTTATCAAATGACATCTCATGTCCATGTCTAGGAAACCTTAACCATCTTTTTATCAACGAGCTAGTTCACTACAGGCATACTAGGGACATTGTGTTTGTCTATGCATCCACGCATGTATTCATGTTTCTAATTAATACAATTCTAGCATGGACAATAAAAAATTATCATGAACAAGGAAATATATTAATATTCACTTTATTTATTGCCTCTAGGGCATATTTCCAACAATAACCCCATGGTGAGACCCGCCATGATGGTCCGGGTCACACTGGGCGGCTCGTACACCCATTTAGGAGTGGGCTGACAAGACTTGATCCCCAGACAGGCGGAGACTTGGGCCAGGCGGGTTAAGCCCATGATCCGAATGAAGAAGACCCGGGCGCGTATGTCGCCCGGAGACGACGTCGCCAAGAAGGCAAGAGAGAGGAATAAATAGGCTCGGACATGTATGAGGAGAGTCGGTTATGACTCGTGTAACTCGTGGTCTTGACCTCTTATATAAAGGCGAGACCTGGGGCGACTTAGGATCACATTATCGAAAACTAGGTCAAGCGACAGCTCCCTTGTAATCGATACATCCAGTAATACAAGCTCAAGCAGGACGTAGGCTATTACCTGAACTTGAGGGGCCGAACCTGGGTAAACTTGTGTCCTTCGTCCCAACCAACCCCTTTGGGACCATCACATTAGCAATGGCCTCGAATCCAAGTCTGTTGACCCGGACATCTGCCGTGACAAAACCACGACAGTTGGCGAACACCGTGGGGCCTGCGCTTGGTGGTGTTGAGTTCTCAAAGGTCTCTCTTCCGGGGCTCGAAGGATACGTGGTCGGATTGATGACTAAGAGTAGCCGCAGCTGGCTCTACATCGACGATGCCGGCTGTGGACTCGATGCCGACTCTATTTAGTATGGCTTCCGGGTTCCCTTTGGAGGAATCCACGTCTTCATCGGTAGGGTTGACGGATCTACGCCCGGGACGGACATCTGCACCGACGTTGTCGAGCCGGCTCGGCGTGCCCAACCCGTTCGACGCGTGCCATCCGACCGTGTTGATCCGGGCCGGAAGCACATCTTTGTAGGTTTCACTCAAGGTATGGATCTTGGAGCAGCCGAATCACAGGAAACTCTCGTCTTCTGAGGACGGGTCATCAAGTGGAGAGACGGAGTCGATTTATCAGGTTCACAATGGAGGACTTGGGGGCTATGAGGCGCTTTACCCTGAGTCGGAGCGATCTGAGTCGGAGGGGATGGAACCAGTTCACCGGGTGCAAGCAGCACAGCCGCCAGAGCCACCAACGCAGGAAGGGATCCGCCGTCTCCAACTCAAGTCCTTTTGGATCTGATGAACGAGCTCGCAGGTGTGATGGCCATCGAGGTTACCTCTGAAAATCAAGCGGTTCAGAATTTAGAGATTGCGCGGCTCAAGGGCCAGATGGCGGAGCAGTAGCAGAGGATAGCAGGGTTAAAGCTTCAGATGGAGGCGGAGGCGGAGCGCCTTAAGACAGATGCTTTCCGCCTTGGTTTGGAACAGCAGCCGGTGGTGGCCGTACATTAGATGAGGCATCAATCCTGTTTGCCGGAGCAATACGAGGCGAGGAACCTTTTCCATACGCCAGGGGCAAGGAGGACGGAAGATGTGCCTGGTAGTCGGCCAACGGCCCGGCCACAGCCGCACCCGTCTCGGTGAAATCAAAGATCACCAATAGTTTTACCGACGCCGGTAGGTCATTACTCTAACCCGGCGAAGAACTTGGTAGCGGCGGCGACCCGGCTCGAAACGATCCCCATCCCGGATGAAGCGCCTTTTGCAAATGAGGTGCGAGATGCCATTGGATATCTTTAGGCGGGGATGGCTCAACAGGAGAAATATACTTACAGCCGGAGCCGTGTCCACTCAACCCCTCTCCCCAGCCGCAGTTATAGCCGGTGCTATGAGTCGCCTGCAGTTTCCAGTAGTGGCCAGCACAGTGGGCCCCTGGATGATAATCGGGAGGCTCTGGATGCTCGAGCTCTCGTGGACCGAGCTAGGAACCGGCAGGAGGCAACAGCTGCAGCGACTCAGCAAGAGTCGTCGCCCTCTGTCTCGGTGGGAGCTGGGGTGTCATCTAGCGCCAGAGCCGTAGAGGTGCCATGCTTGACTTCGGCTCTAAGGAGTGAACGGCTGCCTAAGGACTTTAAAGGGCCCCGTAAGGTTCCGAATTACACGGCCGACTTAACCCCGGAGGCCTGGGTCGAAAGCTATGAGCACTACACGAATCTGAGAATTTGCCGTCTGCTATGGCTGACAGCAAAGGGGGGAAACACGGACGGCAAAGGCTTTGCCGTCACTCAGCTGACGGCAAACTAGACGGCAAAAAAATATCCGGTGAAGAGGTTATTTGCCGTCTACTTCTTGTACGGCGGACGACAAAGAATCTTTGCCATGAGCGGGCAGACGGAAAATAAAATGGGACGGCAGATCGACAGGTGTCCCGTTAAGTGCTAACGGCAGGCTTCTCCTCTTTGGTGTCTGCTCTTACCCCCCTTTGCCGTCTGCGCCCTCATGGCAAAGGGGGCACCCAGCCCCTCTCCCTCATCCCTTTGCCGTCTGCCCTCATGCCTTTGCCGTCTGCCCCCTCATGGCAAAGGGGCCACCCAGCCCCTCTCCCTCGTCCCTTTGCCGTCTGCTCTCACCCCTTTGCCATGAGGGGGCAGACGGCAAAGGGGGCACCCAGCCTTTCTTCCTCACCCCTTTGCCGTCTACCCCCTCATGGCAAAGGCTCAAAACAGCCCCTCACCTATTTTATTTTCTATTATATCCAACAATTTTCACAATAATCAGGATATATATATATATATTTGACAGAAATAAATTTGTTTCCGTACTCATAACCATATTAAAATAACTTTCATCCATGGTACATACATATTATTCAAGTTGCATCCGTACCAAACCATATATTACACCAGTTTCATCCATATGCATACAAAGTTTCATATATATCCATATACTACAATAGTTTCAATACAAGCTTCCATGAAGCCATGGTACAAGAAATCATATTCAAGCATTCCATCAATATAATCCAAGCTTCCCTTGAAGTGAATGTAATCTGCAAAATGACAAATAAGAAAGTTAGAAGAATAATACTAGATGAAGAAGAGAAGTATATATAGGTTATTTCGTAGAGAACTTAGCTAAGTATAGGCCATTTAATAGCTAAGTTAGGTGGAATAGGTCATCTTGGAGCTACATAGCCTTATTATGTCATTTAGGAGAGAACTTAGCTAGGTATAGGTCATTGTAGAGCTAACTTGGATAAAATATGTCATTTTGTAGTCAACTATGATTATTAAATCAATTTTGACCTTATTATGTCATTTTGGAGCTAAATTAGTCATTTTAATGAGCTAACCAAGGCTCTTTATATGTTATAACCTAACTATGCTAATTATGTCATTTTGGAGGATAATTAGCTAAGTATGTCTTTGTTGGGGAAAATAACCTACGTAGAAGAAGAAAGAGAAGAAGCAAGAAGAGAAGAAGCAATAAGAGAAGAAGAAGGAGAAGAAGAAGGAGAAGGAGAAGGAGAGAAGAAGAAGAAAAGAGGAAGGTCAAGAATAAGGAGAAGAAGGAGAAGGAGAAGGAGAAGGAAGAGGAGAAGAAGAAGAAAAGAAGAAGGTCAAGAATAAGGAGAAGAAGGAGAATAAGAAGGAGAAGGAGCTTCTCTCCTCCTTCTCCTTCTTCTCCTTCTTCTTCCTCCTTCTCCTTCTCCTTCTTCTTCTTTTCTTCTTCTTCTTCCTTCTTTTCATTTTTCCTCTTTCTTCTCCTCTTGTCCCCTTCTTCGGGCTAAATTAGCTAATTATGCCTTTTTGGAGCTAATTATGTCATTTTGGAGGATAATTAGCTAAGTATAGGTCATTTATTATTAAATAGGCCATTTTGGAGCTAACTAAGCTAATTCTGTCATTTTGTTGGATAATTAGCCAATTTAGTCTTTGTTGGATGAGTCTACGCTACGTAGAAGAAGAGAAAGAGAAGAAGCAAGAAGAGAAGAAGAAGGAGAAGTAAAAGAAGTAGGAGGAGGAGGAGAAGGAGAAGGAGAAGGAGAAGGAAGAGGAGAAGAAGAAAAGAAGAAGAAGGACAACAAGAAGGAGAAGAAGGAGAAGGAGCTTCTCTCCTCCTTCTTCTCCTTCTTCTTCCTCCTTTTCCTTCTCCTTCTTCTTCTCTTCTTCTTCTCTTCTTGTTCTTCTTCCTTCTTTTCATTTTTCCTCTTTCTTCTCCTCTTGTCCTCTTCTTCGAGCTAAATTAGCTAATTATGCCTTTTTGGAGCTAATTATGTCATTTTGGAGGATAAATAGCTAAGTATAGGTCATTTATTATTAAATAGGCCATTTTGGAGCTAACTAAGCTAATTCTGTCATTTAGGTGGAAGCCAAGCTAAGTATAGGCCATTCTAGAGCTAACTTGGGTAAAATATGTCATTTTGGAGCCAACTATGATTATTAAGGCATTTTGGAGTTAAATTGGCTAATTATGTCATTTAGGTGGAAGCCTGGCTAAGTATACAATATTCATGAGATAACCAAGGTTCTTATGCCATTTTGAGCTATTATTATTTCATTTTCGAGCTAAATTAGTCATTTTAATGAGCTAACCAAGGTTCTTATGATGTTTTCACCTAACTAAACTAATTGTGTCATTTTGTTGGATAATTAGCCAATTTAGTCTTTGTTGGATGAGTCTAAGCTACGTAGAAGAAGAGAAAGAGAAGAAGCAAGAAGAGAAGAAGCAAGAAGAGAAGAAGAAGGAGAAGGAGAAGGAGAAGGAGAGGGAGAAGGAAGAGGACAAGAAGAAGAAAAGAAGAAGGACAAGAAGAAGGACAAGAAGGAGGAGAAGAAGGAGAAGGAGCTTCTCTCCTCCTTCTTCTTCTTCTTCTTCCTCCTCCCCCTTCTCCTGCTTCTTCTCTTCTTCTTCTCTTCTTATTCTTCTTCCTTCTTTTCATTTTTCCTCTTTCTTCTCCTCTTGTCCCCTTCTTCGAGCTAAATTAGCTAATTATGCCTTTTTGGAGCTAATTATGTATTTTGGAGGATAAATAGCTAAGTATAGGTCATTTATTATTAAATAGGCCATTTTGGATCTAACTAAGCTAATTATGTTATTTTGCTGGATAATTAGCCAATTTAGTCTGTGTTGGATGAGTCTAAGCTACGTAGAAGAAGAGAAAGAGAAGAAGCAAGAAGAGAAGAAGAAGGAGAAGTAAAAGAAGTAGGAGGAGGATAAGGAGAAGGAGAAGGAGAAGGAGAAGGAAGAGGAGAAGAAGAAGAAAATAAAAAGGACAAGAAGAAGGAGAAGAAGGAGGAGAAGAAGAAGGAGAAGGAGCTTCTCTCCTCCTTCTTCTCCTTCTTCTTCCTCCTTCTCCTTCTCCTTCTTCTTCTTCTCTTCTTCTTCTTCTTCCTTCTTTTCATTTTTCCTCTTTCTTCTCCTCTTGTCCTCTTCTTCAAGCTAAATTAGCTAATTATACCTTTTTGGAGCTAATTATGTCATTTTGGAGGATTAATAGCTAAGTATAAGTACCCATCCCACTACCCGCCGACAAAGAAGGAGCCGCGGAGTGCTTTCGACCCTTTCCCACCATCTTTCAACACCTGTCATGACAAAGAGTAAATGAAATTAGTACAACATAAATACCAACATGAGTAATAAAATATATATAATTTAAGTGTATCATCGTCATAAATACCAACATGACTAATAAAAATTGAATAGCTAACATGAACTCAAAATTTATATATAGTAATAGTTGAATACCTGACATGAACTAATCGTGCTCGTCTATATATGCTTCGGGGTCAATAAATGCATCATGATCATCACTATCATCAATAAATGCATCATCATCATCACTATCAGGAAGAACATGTGGAAGGCCACCATTATGTAATCGGTCAAGAAGTGACAGGTCATCCGCAGCAGTAACCTCTTCTTCTTCCTGCTCTTCCTGTTCGGGCTCAAGTGTTAAGACGGATTCACTATCACTATCTACTTCAATGTTCTGGGGTGAAGTAGAGCGGTTCTTGAAACTTTTCTTGGACATATGTATTTCTTGGAAGAATTCTCCTTCATATGTGTCTGGGTTAATGTGAGGTTCGTAATCCTCTTCATTGAGGGTAGGTGGTCTAAAATGTGGTGGCACTTCATAAACGACATCCCAACCTTTCAGATTTGGATTAGTTTGGCAGGCCCACGGTAGATAGAAAACTTGTGTCTCCTGTTGAGCCGTAATATAGACATCGGGAACATCTAGGTGGGTGTTTTGGTTGATTTCGAATAGTCCTATATGTTCATGAGTCCTTCTAGTCTCCCTCGGCTCAAACCAATGACATTTGAAGACTACGACGGTCGGTAGGTTTTCACCATAGAATAGAAGTTCATAAATTGCTTCAACTCTTCCAGAATACTCGGTGCCTCCTTCGCAGATAGCAGAGACACAACAATTTTTAGTCTTTAGGTCGGGCATAGGTAGCTCTTTGTCAAAGGTACGAAAGTGATACCTGTTGATGTTGTATTTGTGAAATGAACGGACCTTATAGTCAAAACCATTAGCGACTTGTCTCAACTCGGCGTCCATAGACTCTGCATCAGCCTACAAGTTTAATACGAAAGAATGGATGCATTAGCAGCAAATTAGACCAAGAAATCAAATGGACCATTAATGGTAATTAATTACCCTTTGTTCGAACCAAGAGATGAAACCGGGATAGTCGCCTCCATGCTTTGCGAGAAGCTCATACTCTTCGACGGAATCCTTTTCGATGACCGCTCCATCCGAGAATTCGGCAACGTATCGACTATATCAAATATTCGGGAATAAGAGTAGTTGAAAGGAATTAGAAGTTGCGGAACAATAATTTACCGAGAACTTACTTGATGTACGGCCGCACTTCTGTTAGGTTGGTGAAGATATACAATGAAATGGTCCGCCATTCTTCGACATCCAACGATTTCCCTTTCGAAGCACCGGATGGTGCGAGCTTCCCTTTGAATAGGCTGAGGTTGGATCGACCTTTTTTTAGATTGTCATCATTGTACCGAGGCTTCGGGTTATGCAAATGATGATTTTTGGCTTCGTAGTGTGATGTCACGAAGTTTGCCGCCTCCTCGGTAATGAATACCTCGGCCATCGATGCTTCAATTCTACGTTTATTTTTACACTTAGCTCGAAGCATCTTCTGCATCCTCTCAGTTGAGAAGCACCATCGATTTTGAATGGCCCCCCCAATCTTGCCTCGATCGGGAGATGAAAAATCAAATGCGGCATTGGATTAAAGAAGCCCGATGGAAAGATCTTTTCTAATTTGCAGATCAACTCCGGCGCCAACTCTTCCATTTCATCTAGCACGCAAGGCGATAGTTCTTTCGCACAAAGAGAACGGAAGAAATAGCTCAGCTCTGCCAGTACTAGCCATTCATCCTCAGGGATAAAGCCACGCAACATCACCGGCATTACCCTCTCAATCCATATGTGTCAATCATGACTCTTGAGACCAAATATTTTCAATTTCTCAAGACTCGCTCCCCTCTTTAGATTAGCAGCATACCCACCGGGGAACATCAACCGCATTTTCACCCACAATAGCATTTCCCTCATAGATGGCCTTTCAAGATTGAACCATGACTTTGGCTTCACTATGCTTTGCTTTCCTTTCCGTTGTCGCAAGTTTTGTAACGGCCTATCACATAGAGCCTCCAGGTCGATTCTAGCCTTAGGATTATCTTTTGACTTCCCCTCTATGCCGAACAATGTACCAAAAATGGCCTTCGCAATATTCTTTTCAGTGTGCATCATGTCGATGTTGTGTGGGCAAAGGAGGTCTTTAAAGTAAGGCAGATCCCACAAACATGACTTGTGAGTCCAGGCGTGTTCCGTATTATACCCTTTGAAATACCCTGGACGTTTAGGATCCGTCTCGAGAGCGTTTATCTGATCCAGGATCTGTTGGCCTGTCAACGCAACTAGTGTAGTGTTTTTGACAACTCTACCTTCGATGGAATTCTTCTTGTCTTTTCTGAACTTATGGTCAGGATCCAGGAATTGTCTATGCATGTCGAAGCAAGAATACTCGCGACCAGCCTGCAGCCAACGGAACTGAAGAGCTGCCTTGCATGTCATGCACGGGAACCTTCCATGCACACACCAGCCAGAGAATAGTGCATACGCCGGATAATCATGCGTCGAGTACATGTACCACACATGCATTTTGAAATTTGTTCTGGAAGCGGCATCGTAGGTCTTGATCCCATTATCCCAGGCTTCCTGCAACTCATCCTTAAGCGGCTGCATGTACACATTCATATTCTTCCCTGGATAGTTGGGCCCTGGAATTATCAATGTCAGGAAAATGTTCTTTCTTTTCACAATCTCTCCAGGTGGGAAATTGAGTGGAATGACAAATACAGGCCAACAACTATATTGTGTTGCCGTCATACCATACACATTGAACCCATCCGTGCTGATGGCAACTCTTGGATGCCTTGGATCTTCCGATTTATCCTTATGTAATGCATCGAAGTGCCTCCACACAAAACCATCTGAAGTGTGTACCAACATCTTGTTCCCATTTGCATCTAGTTCGGTTCTTTTGCCCAATTTGTGCCATGTCATCTGTCTGGCCTTCTCTTCGACCATGAAAAGACGCTGAAGTCTTGGTACGATTGGCAGATACCAAAGAACACTAATGGGGATTTTGGTCTGATTCTTCTCACCCATACCGTTGTCTACCACAATATACCTGGAAGAATTGCAAATGGGGCAATAGTTCAAGGCCACATACTCAAGCCTAAATAAGGCACATCCATTCTCACAGGCATGTATCTTCTCATAGGGCATCTTAAGTACACGGAGGATTTTCTCTGACTGGTACAGGTTTGCAGGCAGTACATGGCCTTCGGTAGAAAGCGTCCAAATATCGTCATCATTGCATCGTAGCATTCTCTGTCTAGGTTGAATTGAGCCTTCAGAGCCATTACTTGCGCGATGGCATCTAGCTGACAAAGCTCAGTCTGCTCGTGGAGAGGACGTTTTGAAGACTCCAACATTTCATAGAAGGCCTTTGCAGATTCCTCCATCTCATCGTCTGAATCTCGAGCATCATCAAAGACTTGCACCATGTCTTCGATCCCCGTACCATGCTCGTCGGTGCAACGACGAATCACCTCAGCTCTGGCACGTTGGTCAGACTCACCATGAAAAGTCCACACCGTATAATTAGGCATAAAACCCCACTTCTCCAGGTGTTTACCCATTTCAAACTCTGTCTGCTTTTTCTAGTTGTCGCAGTTGGGACAGGGGCACCATGTTTTTTGCTGGCCATTTGCAAATGCAGCTCTCACAAACACCCTGGTTTTTGTTAACCATTCATTGGTCATGTCTTTATGACTAGGGTGACTAGTGTACATCCAAGCACGATCACTCATGTTGCCTAGCTACCTATGGGCGCACAAGAAATAAATTAATATATAATTCATCACCTATATTCATCCGCTAATCAAGTTTGTCAATTTTATTACGTCCATGCAACCTACACGCTAATAGGTAAAGATAGGTCCTAATCCCACCCGAGTATGTGTAGATTGGGTTCGTTTTCCCATGCTCTGCTCCAGATGCGATGCAGAATTTCAGCAGCACCTCCCCGTTGTTCTCCTGATACACGTCTCGACAATAAGCAGAGAGGATGTGTACCCAGAGAACAACAGGGAGGCACTGACGAAATTCCGCATCGGATCCGGAGCACAGCATACGGGAAAACGAACCCAATCTCCACATACTCGGGCTGTCCATGGATAATGTTGGACAATTCGAAAGGATGGCGGTTATAAGTATGCAAAGTCATGAATATTTATAGATGTCGCCCTTTCGAACGGGGGACGCATACTGGTCACGCATACTCATGATTGAAGAAACATATAGCTAGCAAGTTTCATCGGCACGAAGACTGGAACAGAGCAAATTAAGGGGGTAGGAGGAGAAGTCATTTGTGCTCACCAACAAACGTAGGGGTGGAGCTCGTGGAGGTCGTCGAACAACTGCACATTGAAATTCACCCGATCAACACAAATATGATGTTTTTATAATTAACATAATCAAAAAATATGTGACCTAACTCATAATTTACAAAACTATGACCCCGTCGGTAGAGTGGCGTCGATGGTCGGTGCTGTCGGGTGTCGGTGGCGTCGATGGTCGGTGGTGTCGGGTGTCGGTGGCGTGGGGGGTCGAGGGTTAGTTGTGTCGGTGGTCGGGGGTCAGTGTCGTCGGGGGTCGAGGGTCACTGGCGTCGGGGGTCGGGGTCAGGGGTTGGGGTCAGTGGCGTCGGGGGTCGGGGGTAGGGTGTCGGGGGTCGAGGGTGAGTGGCGTCGGGGGTCGGGGATCGAGGGTCAATGGTGTCGGGAGTCGAGGGTCAGGTGCGTCGGGCGTCGGGGGTCGGGGGTCGAGGGTCAGTGGCGTCTGGAGTCGAGGGTCAATGGCGTCGGGCGTCGGGGGTCGGGGGTTAGTGGAGTCGGGGGTCGGGAGTCGGGGGTTGGGGGTCAGTGGTCTCGGGCGTCGGGGGTCGGGAGTCGGGTGTCAGTGGCGTCGGAGGTCGAGGGTCGAGGGTCGGGGGTTGGTTGCGTCGGTAGTCGGGTGTCGGTGTCGTTGGGGGTCGAGGGTCACTGGCGTCGGGGGTCGGGGGTCTTTTCGGTCAACAAGATCCCGAAGAGGTGTTGGGGGCCGGGGGTTGGGGGTCAGTGGCGTCGGGGGTCGGGGGTAGGGGGTCGGGGGTCGAGGGTCGAGGGTCAGTGGCGTCGGGAATCGGGGGTCGAGGGTGAGTGGAGTCGGGGGTCGAGGGTCAGTGGCGTCGGGGGTCGAGGGTCAGTGGCGTCGGGGGTTGGGGGTCAGTGCCGTCGGGGGTCGGGGGTCGGGGGTCAGTGGCGTCGGGGGTCGGCCACTACTTATTCTACTTTTTCTTCTTCTCCTTCATCTTCTTCTTCCTCCTTCTACTTATTCTTCCTAGCACTAAACCTTGCACTAAACTAATCTAGCACTAAACCTAGCACTAACCTAATATTATCTAACACTAAACCTAGCACTAAACTACATACATAATATAATCTAACAATTAAACAGCAAAAAATAAGAAAACAAAAAAAATAAAAACAAAAAAAACATACTAGAGGGCGCTGGGGTGCCGGGGCGGCAGGGTGCGAAGGAGGGTGGCGGCCGGAGGGAGCAGGTGGGAGGGGGCGGCGGTCGAAGGGAGCAGGTGGGAGGGGGTGGCGACCGAGAGGGGGTGGGAGGAGGGAGGCGGACGGGAGGGAGGTGGGAGGAGGGCGGCGGCCGGGAGGGAGGTGGGAGGGGCGTCGGTCGGGAGGGAGGTGGGAGGAGGGAGGCGGCCAGAGGGAGCATGTGGGAGGGGGCGGCGGCCGGAGGGAGCAGGTAGGAGGGGGCGGCGACGCAGGCGGCTGGGAGGGAGGTGGGGCTGGGGCGGCCATCGAGAAGGAGGTGGGAGGAGGGCCGCGGCCGGAGGGAGCAGGTGGGAGGGGGCGGCGGTCGGAGGCGTGGGGGAGGGGCGGCCGGGGGCGTGGGGGAGGGGCGGCCGGGGTAGTGGGGGAGGGGCGGCCGGGGGAGGGGCGACGTGGGGGCTGGCGGCGGCGGTCGCTGGGAGCGAGGGAGGAAAGAGTGAGAGGGAGAGGAGCGAGAGAGAGGAGTGGGGGGACAACCGTTAGTAGGGCATCCCCTTTGCCGTCCGCCCCAAGACGGCAAATTGAGCCACGGCAGACGGTAAAGGGGACCGGATGGCAAAGACCCCATCTGATTGGACCTGGCCAGGGCCAAGGTCCGGTGGGACCCACCCTAGCTCTTTGCCGTCTGCCCTGGCTCTCTTTGTCGTCTGGGGGCTGACGGCAAAGAACAGACACATGGAAAACTGTGCCTTTGCCATGTGTCAGTTCTTTGCCATCTGCTTTGTGATAGCGGATGACAAAGAGCATCTTTGCCATGTGTCAGCCGACGGCAAAGGCATGGCAGACGGCAAATAACTGAATTCCAGTAGTGGAGCTAGCCATGGAGATGTTGGATGTTAGCGAGGCCGTGTGTGCCAAATACTTCATCATGATGCTGGAGGGTCCGGCTCGCACCTGGTTGAAAGGCTTACCACCCAACACTATAAGTTCATGGACCGAGTTGAGGGCGAAGTTCATCAAAAAAAATCAGGGGACTTGCAATTAGCCTATGACGATCGTAGATCTCGATCATTGTGTGCAACAAGATAACGAGTCGGCTCATCATTGGGTCCGACGGGTGTCAACTATCATTCACTCTTCTGAACAGATCACGGCAGCTCAAGCGGTGCTCATTCTGGGAAAGAACCGTCACTTCGTCCCGTTGAAGTAGAAACTTGGCCGGCTCAAACGTACATGCCAGGACATGGGAGAGCTCATGGCGGCTCTAACGAAGTATGCTGACTCGGACAACACAAAGGATCCAGGCTCTGATGAGGATAAGGTCGGGCAAGGCAAGAAGAGCAATCAAGGTAAGAGTTTTGCGAATGGTGGAAATCAGAACAAACGGAAGAACTCTGATGGCGGGTCAGAGCTAGTCGCCAATGCTAGCACTGGTCAGAATATTCCCAAAGGAAACGAAAGGTTCAGGCAATTTCCCAATAAGAATCGGGCCCCCTTCAATTTAGAAGAGGCGCTTAAAAAGCCTTGTCCAGAGCACAACATGCCTGGTAAGCCCTCGACGCTTGCATGGGATGATTGCTTTATCATGCATAGGTTCAAAAATCAGTATTGGCAACAAAACAACAACCAAGGTGGTGGCCCGCCCGGCGGCTCAGGACACGGCGGGTTAGGAGCCGGGTTAGGATCCGGCGGCTCAAGCCCTCATAGCCAAGGTATCAGGGTAATCAAGGGGGACGTCCGCCGCATCCTGGTAACGACAACCAACAGCAACACAATCAGTCCGGGTATCAAAGTAACCCGAAACAGCTCAGCTCGGGCCCATATCACGTCTTCACAACCAGCCATAATAAGAGGGATCAAAATCTTCGCAAACGGGCGGTCAATGCGGTTGCGCCGGCTCTGCCACAATATTTAAAGTGGTCGGACTATGACATAACGTGGAGTCGTGAGGATCACCCGCCGCGTGTTGATGACCCGGGGCAGCTAGCTTTAGTTGTTGCCCCCCAAGTCGGAGGATACATGTTGAATAAATTGCTTATGGATGGAGGCAGCAGCATCAACATCCTCTATTATGACACCTTTCAGCAGATGAAGTTGTTGGACAAGGATCTTAAGCCTTCTTCCACTGTCTTCCACGGAGTGGTGCCAGGCAAGTCGGCTTATCTGGTGGGCCGGATCTCTCTAGAAGTCGCATTTGGTGATGAGTATAACTACAGAGTGGAGTCCTTGTGGTTTGAAGTGGTCAAAATCAAGAGTCCTTGTCACGCGTTGTTTGGATGGCCGGCTTATGCTAAGTTCATGGCTAGACCTTGCTATGTTTACTTGCAGGTTAAGATGCCTGGCTTAAATGGTACTATTACCATTCATGGTGACCGGAATACATCCATTGAGTGCGAGGAAGGGGATGCGGCTTATGCTGAGGCCAGCTGTGCCCAGGAGGACCTTAAGTTTAACAATGAGCGAGTCGACCAGGAGGATATGACACCGCTCAAGAAGCCCACAACAGAGGTTGAACCACCTCTTAAGTTCTCAGCGGATGACACTAAGACTGTAGACTTTACTCCGGGTGACTCATCCAAACAGTTCATCATCGGGGCTAACATGGACCCCAAATAGGAAAGCGCGCTCATCGAATTCATCCGTGAGAATCAGGACATCTTTGCATGGAAGCCTTCTGACATGCCGGGTGTGCCGAGAGAGTTCGCTAAGCACCAACTTAATGTGGATCCTAAGTTCAAACCCATCAAGCAGTTTTTACGGCGGTTCAATGAGGAACGAAGCAAGGCCATAGGAGAGGAGGTCGCCCGGCTCTTAAGCGCGGGATTCATCGTGGAGGTTTTTCACCCGGAGTGGCTTGCCAATCCGGTGTTGGTACTAAAAAAGAATGGCACGTGGCGTATGTGCGTGCCAATCCGGCTGATCCTTTGCTCTTCCTCGCATTGATCAGATCATTGATGCCACAGCGGGCTGTGAGAGCCTATGTTTTCTGGATGCCTACTCCAGTATCATCAGATCAAGATGGCAGTGAAGGACCAAGAAAATACGGCTTTTATTACACCTTTTGGAGCCTTCTGCTATGTTTCTATGCCCTATGGGCTCAAGAGTGCCCAGGCAACTTATCAGCGCTATGTACAAAATTGTCTTCACAGTCAGATTGGACGCAACGTTCATGCTTATGTAGATGACATCGTGATCAAGTCGAGGAAGAAGAAGACCCTTTTGGACGACTTAGGGGAGACCTTTGATAATATCCGGGTCTACAAGATGATGCTTAACCCGGCCAAATGTGTCTTTGGTGTTCCGGCTGGTAAGCTCTTGGGGTTTTTGGTTTCTGAACATGGCATTCAAGCTAACCCGGATAAGATCAGGGCTATCACCTCCCTGGCAGAGCTGACTTGTGTTAATGATGTTCAGCGCTTGGCGGGGTGGATCACCGCGTTGAGCCGGGTTATAAGCCGCCTGGGTGAGAAAGCTATCCCCTTATATCAGATGATGAAAAAGACGAACAACTTTCTATGGAGTGCGACGGCTGGTGAAGCCTTTGAAGCGCTCAAGAAGCATCTCACTGAGCGGCAAGTGTTAGCCGTTCCGTCTGAAGGAGAGCCTTTGCTTCTGTATGTGGCGGCGAACAACCGGGCTATTAGCGCTGCAATTGTGGTTGAATGCAAGGAAGCTGGCAGGGAGTATCCAGTTCAAAGGCCGGTTTATTACATCAGTGAAGTTCTAACAGAATCCAAGCAGAGGTATCCGCATTGGCAGAAGCTGGTGTATGGAGTCCTCATGGCTAATTGCAAATTAAAACATTACTTCTTAGGGCACCACATCACCATGGTCAGTTCTGCTCCGTTGGGGGACATCATACAGAACAGAGAAGCCACTGGCAGGATTGCTAAGTAGGCATTGGAGTTGGGATCCCTCAATATGAGGTATGTACCTCGCACAGCTGTCAAGTCTTAGGCCCTTGTGGATTTCATCAATGATTGGACGGAGTGTCAAGCACCAGAGGAAAAGCCGGATGATACATACTGGACTATACATTTTGATGGGTCTAAACAGTTGGAAGGATCAGGGGCAAGACTTGTTTTGACATCTCCCAAAGGTGACATGTTTTGTTATGTACTCCGGCTGATGTTCCCTTGCACTAATAATGCAGCTTAATATGAAGCCCACCTTCATGGTCTCAGAGTGTCTAAAGAGATGAATTTAAGCCGGGTGAGGTGTTTGGGCGACTCAGATCTTGTAGCTCAACAAGTATCAGGTACTTGGGATTCCAGAGACACGCGGATGGCGGCTTACCGTCAGGCGGTGGATGTCATAGCCGGACACTTCAAGGGTTATCAGGTAGATCACATTGATCGTCGCAAGAATCAGGCGGCTGATGCCTTGTCATGCTTAGGTTCTCAGCGAAAGCCGGTGCCACCAAATGTCTTTCTAGATGTGTTACAACATCCGACTATTAAGTTACCTTGAGAGGAAGAGTTGGTTGTCCCTGACCCGGAAGGGTAGCTGGTGGCGGCTCTGCATGCTACTCCAGATTGGACGGTGCCTTATCTGGCTTATTTGACCCGGGACGAGTTACCTGATGATGAAAACTTGGCCAGACAAATCACCCGACGATCTAAGTCTATGACAATAATTAGAGGTGAGTTGCACAGATGCAGTGTTACTGGGTCTTTCAACGTTGTGGCTTGCCAGAGGAAGGTCAAGAAATCTTAAATGAGATTCATGCTGGAGATTGTGGACACCACGCCGGCTCAAAATCTCTTGTGGCCAAGGCTTTCCGGCATGGTTTTTTCTGGTTGACAGCTCACAAGGACGCAGAATACTTGGTCCGCAAGTGCGACGGCTGTCAAAAGTTCGGTCGGCGTGCTCATATTCCGAATCAAGAGTTGAGGATGATACCAATTACTTGGCCTTTTGCAGTCCGGGGGCTTAACATGGTGGGGCCTTTCAAGAGATCTAAGGATAAGAAAAAGCACCTCTTGGTAGCGGTTGATAAATTCACCAAGTGGGTAGAAGCAGAGCTGGTCAGCAAATGTGACACGGCAACGATGGTTCAATTTGTGAAGAAGTTGATCTATCATTTCGGTTATCCCCACAGTATCATCACTGATAATGGCACAAATCTATCCAAAGGTGCTATGGAAAAATTTGTGCTGAAGAGCATATCCGGCTTGATGTTTCAGCTGTAGCACACCCATAGTCCAATGGTCAGGCCGAGCGGGCCAATCAAGAAATTTTAAGGGGTATTAAGCCACGGTTCATGGTTCCTTTGCAATGAAGGCCCGGGTGTTGGGTTGAAGAGTTGCCCTCCATCTTATGGAGCATCAGGACCACCCCTAACAGATCTATAGGTTATACGCCTTTCTTCATGGTGTACGGTGCTGAGGTGGTATTGCCTAGTGACATCCGGCATGACTCGCCACGAGTGGCGGCTTATGTTGAGACGGACAATGAGACGGTACGGCAGGATGCGTTGGACGCTTTGGACGAAGCCCGGGAGCTGGCAGCTGCCCGATCGGCGATTTATTAACAAGACCTACGCCGCTATCATAGCTGCAGGGTCAAGTCCCGGAAGTTTCAAGAAGGTGACTTGGTACTCCGGTTGATTCAAGACCATACGGATATGCATAAGTTATCTCCTCCATGGGAAGGGCCTTTTGTGGTCAGCAGAAATCTTAACAATGGATCATATTATCTCATTGATGTTCGAGATGACTAAGACACGGCAGGTCAGGAGACCCGTTGGCCGTGGAACATATCGCACATGCGCCCTTATTACACTTAAAAGTGTTGAGACTCGCCCTTGTACACTATTGTTGTACATATCATATTTATATGAATAAATTTAGCATCCCTGCAAGACTGGGCCTCTGCTGTTCTACACATCTGTGCTCATACAAGAAGAGTTCATGAGTATTCCAATGGAAATGCCAACAGTGATGGCTGACGGTGGTTTCTTACTTCCGAGTATCGCCTCTAATGCCTTTTCAGTCGGCTTTATGCCGTGTTCCGGCTCACGTAACTAGTCGTGGTTGTAGGGGGCTTCTTACCTTCGGGTATAGCTTTTCTTACCCGAAACAACCGGCGTTCACGCCATATTGTTCAAAGGGGGCTTCTTACTTTCGGATATAGCTATCTCACCCTAACAATTGGCTTTATGCCACTTCCGGTTTACTTGTTAACCGCGGTTATCGAAGGGAGCTTCTTACCTTCGGGTATAGCTTATCTAACTCTAACAACCGGCGTTTATGCCAAATTCCAGTTGCTTATCAACTGCGGCTGTTGAAGGGGGCTTCTTACCGACGGGTATAGCTTATCTCAACCTAACGGCCGGCTTTATGCCATTTCCGGTTACTTATTAACTGCGGCTGTCAAAGGGGGCTTCTTACCGACGGGTTCGCTTATCTCACCCTAACAACTGGTGTTTACGCCAAATTCCAGTTGTTTATCAACTGCGGTTGTCGAAAGGAGGCTTCTTACCTTCGGGTATAGCTTATCTCATCCTAACAACCAGCGTTCGCGCCAAAAATGTTGACAGATCAACATTGGCTGGGGGCTTCTTACCTCCGGGTATAGCTATCTTACCCTAATAGTTGGCTTATGCCATTCCGGTTAAACTTATTTAGCCGCAGTTCTTACCAGGGGGCTTCTTACCTCCGGGTATAGCTATCTCACCCTAACAGCCGGCTTCATGCCGCTCCGGTTGACGTTTTAGCTGTGGATTGTTTAAAGGGGTCTCTTACCTAAAGGTGTAAATCATTTCTCCTCAACAGCCGGATCCTCCCACTTTACAGGTAAAGGTTGTTAAAGTTTTTCGACCGGCTCTAAAAGCCAGTCAAAGGATTTTTGTGAGAAGGCATTTAGTCACATCTTCGGATTAAGCTTTTAATCCGCCCTCATCACAGTGTAAAGAAGCAAACATACAAGTGAGAAGTTAATCAATGAAGAGCCGGCAAAACATAAGAAGGACCAAGAAAGGCAGAAGATATATGCATTCAATAGCCGGACTTTCAGATTTGCACAATGGCACAAAATCAAGAAGGGCAAGAGTTATCCCTAGACTATTACAAAACGCTCTCAGTAGGAGGCAAAATATTGCGAAGTTTTTACCGCCTACGGCGGGTCATACGTGAGCTGGTGATAGAAAGGTTTACAACTATTTAGCTGGCTGGCGGGTCACCCTGCTCCGGCTGTCCAGCTGCTCGGATCTGGAGATGGTCCAAGTCCCAATTGCAGTGGGTTAAAGCTGCAAAAGTCCCTTCTTCAAAGAAGGGGGTGCATCAAGATCAGCAGAGAAGAGAGTCTTACTGCGAGCGGGTGTCAGGTCCTTATTCTCAAAAGGCGGGCTGCGGATCCTCTTCTCGTCAGGGCCATAAGTCGCTTGATAAGTCGCCAGGTTGATCTCTTCAGCCAAGACGCAAGCCAAGACCCGGGAGCTCTTCACGCATTTTGCATAGTCCGCGTCGGTGAACTCTGAGCCGGCATCCTTCTTCGACGGAAATCCATCCATCATTTCAGCCAGTGTCAATTCAGGGGCGAAAGCTAATGCCCAGCTGATCGCAACGATTGCCCCTTGGCGGGCGACTGACTTCTTCAGCTCTCCGATCTGCTTTGGCATAGTGGAAAAGAGCTCCAAGATGCCTTTGAGAGTCAGAGGGATGGCCTCCTTGTATTGCACCGCCTTGATGGTGTAGATAGCACCACAGTACAGCTGCTCAGTGAAAGTGTATAAAGCTATTAGCGGGAGTAGGCTGTCCAACGCAAGCTGACGGCTCCTGGGACCTGCATAAGTCGGAAATTGGATTGTAAGTCGCCAAACTCAAAGGCATGATACTTACGTTAAATGAAAATCATAGATTACTCACCGAAGATGGCGGATGTCATCTTCATGATGTGCCGGTTCAGTGATTGAAGTTCATCGGAGACTATCATCAGCTGCTGGTCGGCGTCATCCGCCCGTTTGGCTAATTTGGCCTTCTCGACGTCTATGGTCTCCTTCAAGGCAGCGAGGTCAGCCTTAAGCTTGGTCAGCTCATCTAAGAGGATCCGACATCTCTCGTCCGCTTCACTGCGGGCGGCTTGCTGGGCAGCTACATTGGTTTTCAAGCTGGCCACCTCTAAGCCGGCTTTGTGCAGTGCTTCCTAAAGACGTAACAAGACAAACAATGAGCCGGAATCAACAAGTTTCAAACAGATTGCAAGCAATATGTGTGACACTTGGGGGATAATGTTTATTTCAGGCTATTTCGGGTCATTTTACTTCAGCTAAATCGGCAGTTCCAATTACACAGTGTTAAGAAGCTCAGGATAACAGTCCCGACTCAATCTTTGAAAAGATTAAACCGACCCTTGGGGGCTACTATTGGCTCAAATTGACATATACAGTCCCGACTCAATCTTTGAAAAGATTAAGCCGGCCCTTGGGGGCTACTATTGGCTAAATTATCTATTTTCTCTAAAGTCTTGGCTCTAGAAACCCAATTGCAGAGCCAGGTCTTGGAGGCTGATGACAACAAATTAAGACAGTATTTAAATGACAACAATGGCTTACATATTAAAGGATTTCTACTTCTACATTAGTTCAAGAGTCGGATCATTATCCGTCTATATTAACCCGGCTCTAGGGGAGCTGCGTAAGGATACAAGGAAGGTTAAAAGGCATACCTCGTACTTGACCTTCATTGAGGTTACAAGTTGGAGTTCTAGGTCACGGCTAGTGAATAGCTGGCTTGCATAGCTAGAATGGAGCTCCTCGGCTGTCATCTTCTCCAAAGTAGAGGATTCAAACTCTAACTTCTTTGATGTTTCAGCCCGCTCGTGATGCTTGGTTAGCATACGAGCGGGGAGAGAGTGCAAACTGGTGGTGCCTTCAGCCGCCTGGACAGGACTCGGCAGGACAAATGGATTCCTCGGTGGGCTATGTACAATAGCATCTTCAGCAGCCGGCTCTGTAGAAGTCGCCGGGAGGTCTACAGTCGGCTGAGGCTCATCCGACTTAGAAGGAGACGGCTCTTGAGCAGTTGGGCTGGGGGAGGACTTGTTGGTCTTTCTACGCTTGGCTTGACCACTGCAAAGTATGGATATCATAACCCAAGAGTTATGACTATTAAAAGACATGACTGAAAAGGTCAGAGGAAAAACTTATAGCGGATTAATCTTGGGAGGCGGCAGAGCGGTCGCTGTAGAGTCGCCAGGCGAAGGCGATCCCTGAGAGACAGAGCAGGCAATATAAGGCAGTGTTGATAATATAAAGGAAGAGGTGGCAAAATCAAGTAGAGATGCGTACCTCAGCAGGGCGTTTCTTCTGAGCCAAGGAGTTTGGTAAGCCCGACATTAGTTCAGTAGAGCCGGCGCTCCGGGTCTGACGATGCTCAGCCTGTTGTTGCTTTTTCAAAACAAATTGGGGATCCAGATAAGCAAGAGGATGAGAAAGTGGAACCTTTCGAACAACTCGATGAGTCTTCCGGGTGACGTAATACTCTGAGTCGGACGAAGTGTAAGTTACCTCGGGAGCATTGGCGTGGCTGGTATCTACTTCTTCCTGTGAAAGGGTATTGTTAGTAAAGCAAAAAAGGAAATGTAAAAAAACAGACAGGTGGTACCTCGGAGCTGGATGACTCTAGCGGCTCTAACCACTCCTCTTGAGTGGTGGCCTTCTTGGACTTCTTGGCTGGGGCTTTCTTTTGGGTCTTCTTTGGGGGCAGAACGTATTTCTTTGTCCAGAACACAGAAGCTGCCTGAAAGGATAAGCCGGAATACAAGAGTAAGTAAACAAGATATGACTTAACAGAGAAAGGAGCAATAAGGAATGGTCATACATCCGGGGCCGGGTTGGTGGCGCAAAAAGGTGCCAAGCCAATGGTGCAACAGGCTCCGGATGTCTCGTGAACAAGACACCGGATGACCATTGAGATGTCATCTTTAGTCAGCGTCATCTGGATGAAGCAGAGGGTAGCATCATATTTACCCGGATACTCGCACATAAGGTGTCTTCTCCGACTCAGAAGCATAATTCGCCAAGAGACCCAGCAGCAGATCAGGTCTAAGCCTGTCAGTCCATTGGCCATGAGGGCTTTGATCTTAGCATGAGCCGGCTCGTGCCTTGCGCGTTCAGAGGGAGACAGCCGGTCGGGAAGCTCTGAAGTTGTCTTGAGCAGGGAAGAGCAATAACCCGACAGCGGGTGTTCATTATCAGGAGAAGTATCCTTGCAGTAGAACCAGGTCTTGTTCTAGTCCTTTGGGTGACTCGGCATTGGGACTGCCAGAAAAACAATATCACGACGTCTCTGAATGGAAATTCCGCCAAGTTCAAAGCTCGGGCCGGCTTTCACCGCAGTCTGTCGGTTGGCGTAATAGAATTTGCGAAAGAGGCCCACTGTCGGCTTAGTTTGTAGGTAGACCTTGCAGAGCACTTGAAAGTTGCAGATGTTTGAAATAGAGTTGGGGGCGAGGTCTTGAGGATGCAACTTGTAGCACTGGAGGACATCCCGAAAGAATTTAGAGCCGGGAGGTATAAATCCACGCTCTATATGGTTTGAGAACACGACCACCTCGCCATCCTGAGGTATCAGCTTTGACTCGTTACCCGGGCCCCGCCAATGGATGACGTCCTTTGCAGGAATGGTGCCCGCTTCTGCAATGTCGGTCAAATACTCTTCCGTAATGCAAGAGCCTACCCAGTTGCAAGAGTTGGACGTGCGAGACATGGCATGGAGTTTTGAAGACTGTGCAAATTAAAAATGGTGAGTTAAGAGAAAGCAAGCATTCATGGCGGCTTACGGACTTAAGACGCTACAGTAAAGGGTCGTGACCTGGCTGATGAGAGCCGGAATAGTGCGGCGGGTCAGCCTAACAAGGAAAGGGAACAAATTTTGACTAATTCCTAAGAACGGATTCTGCAACACCCCGCTATGATTTTGGATCTACAAAATCAAGAAAATGCCTCTATTTATCGACCTAAAGATGAACTGGCAAGATGAGTGAAAAACGGCGAATGGTACCGCAACAAATACAAGCAGTACCGGTATCAGTTTTTCGTCTAGCGGCGCCGCCATAGGACTCAGGCGAACGCCCATGAGTGGAACGTGGATAGGCGAGGAAGCATTCCGAGTTCTAAAAAATGGCGGTGGCGGAGCTTTTTTACAACCCCTATCAGAGATCGTTGCAGATCTAGGGGGCGAAGGACTCACCGGCGACGGAGAGGCGCACGCGGAAGAAGCTCTAGATCGCGTCAGGTTGATGCAGCGGCCGCGACGTTGACGAGCACGAGACTACGCCGGAGCGAGAGCGTCGGAAGTGGAGGAGTCGAGTGGAGGAAGAAGATGAGGTGAGCGGGAAAAGGAAAATGCCGCCCTGACGGTCCTATTTAAGAGGGATAAGTGGAAGGGGCGCGAGAATATAGGCGTCGAATGACGTTTTGACCGGGGCGGACGCCTCGATTTTTGGTCTAACCCATTTAATAACAAAGATCCATTGTGTGTGTCAGGGAATCTTTTTGCAGATTCAGCATGACGTCATGCCGTCTCATCAATGGGTGGCTCACTGAGAAGAAAAGAAGAAGGCTGAAATGAGCAAGCTCAAATCAACCCGGGGCCTAATGTTGGGGATATAGCCCCACAGTGAGACCTGCCATGATGGTCCGGGTCACACTAGGAGGCTCGTACACCCGTTCAGGAGTGGGCCGACAAGACTTCAGCCCAAGACTGGCGGAGACTTGGGCTAGGCGGGTTAAGCCCATGACCCGGATGAAGACGACCCGGGCGCGTAAGTCGCCCGGAGACGACGTCGCCAAGAAGGCAAGAGAGAGGAAGAGATAGACTCGGACATGTATGAGGAGAGTCGGTTATGACTCGTGTAACTCCTGGTCTTGACCTCTTATATAAAGGCGAGACCCGGGGCGACTTAGGATCAGGTTATCAAAAACTAGGTCAAGCGACAGCTCCCTTGTAATCGATACATCAAGTAATACAAGCTCAATCAGAACGTAGGCTATTGCCTCAACTTGAGGGGCCGAACCTGGGTAAACTCGTGTCCTTCGTCCCAACCAACCCCTTTGGGTCCATCAGATTAGCAATGGCCTCGAATCCAAGTCCGTTGACCCGGACATCTGCCGTGACAAAACCACGACACCGGTTGTGATGGACCATCAGGAAAGAACGTTGCGCTTGGACTATGAGAGCTCAGTGCAAATGGGTGATGAGTTTATGCCCATGGATGATGAAACCACTATCACCATGGATGAAAGAGGCACTGTCTGCCCAGATGATGGAGGATCTATCTACATGGATGAAGCATGCACTGTCCACACAAACCTCAGCCCCGTTGCACCTTCTATTGGCAGGAATGTTGTCATCAGTGAAGAAGAACACCAACCTGTGCTTCAATCAGGAAAGTTCACGTTTGCAATGCTCTCTTTTACTAATGCATTTTCCAAATGGAAGTGATCATGTATGGTTACCTGTTTAGCGGAACCATTCCTGCATTTGTCGATTTCTCTTCAAATTTCTGAGTTCAATTTCATTTTCAGATGCACTGACTACCAATCTTAGACAGAGAAAGGGCAAAGGGCTAGAGAAAATCACCAAGTCGCTTGGTAGCAAGGTGCCTATCCAAATTGCCGAAGGGATGAAGCATCCAGAGAAGCCCCTACAGGCAGCAAAGCTTGCGTCTGAGTGTGGACTCGTTGCAAGAACCCATCTGCAAGTTCTTCCTCACTTCAAGGAATACAAAAAAAAACTCTAATCTAATGGTGGACTACATTGGTAAAGTTGTTGTAAGCTACTTGTTTTTTAGTTGATGTGCTATCTTTTTTCTATTACACCTATGTATGATCACTAATATTGTTCCTACCTTGTTTGTTGTCTTGGTAGGCAAATTTTGAGATGAAAAATGACTCGGAGGTCATCAAGACCTCTTGCAAAGATATTTTGTAGAAAAATTCAAAGAACAGACGCCATCAGATCAAGAAGAAGTATTTTGATACCGTAGCAGCAAAAAAAGTCAGCATCAAGTCTCCGGTGCCGGAGCTGACAGACCATGAATGGCAAGCTCTGGTGGAGATGTGGTCTACCCCAAGACACAAGGTTTGTCTCTCCTTTGTTTGCTGCTTTATGTTCTGCACATGATATGCTAGTGCTAGATCATGCTGATAGTATGCTTTTTTTGTAGGAAACCTGTTTGTCGAACAAGATGAATCGAGAAAAAGTTGTGTACCATCAGACAACTGGTTCCAGGCACTACACATCACACATTTTTTCGACTGTGAGAACTTTTGTCTAGAGACCTGACCGTTTGAACCTCGTTGAATAACATTTTTGATTCTTGCCGAATAACATTTTGATTTTTGTTGAAAATCATTTCAGAAAGAAGAGCGGAAGGGTGAGGAACTGTCAGCGATTGACTTGTTCAAGGCCACCCACAACAGCAAGAAGCATGGGTTTTCGGAGCTAGTAAAGAAAGCTATAGTAAGTCACTCCATGCTTTGTCCAGCCAGTTCAAACTTTTGTGTAGATTTGGTATGCTTTGAGGATGTTTGCTAGAGCATAAGACAGGTTTTATGTTGTTTGATTCACAATTCTGTCATGCCCTGTTTTGATTCACAGCCAGTTCAAACTTCTGTCATGCCCTATTTGATGTTGTTTGACTGGTTTGTCCAGCCAGTTCAAACTTCTAGACCCTAAGATAGGTTTGATGCTGTTTGACTGGTTTGTCCAGCCAGTTTAAACTTCTGTCATGTACTGTTTGACTCATAGCCAGCAAGAACACAAACTATGTTCCATGCTTTCATGTTGTTTGCTACTGCCTAAGATAGGTTTGCTATCTCAACAAAGATATCATAATCTGTTGTATAGTTCTAAACAAAGATAATAGAATTTGTTGTAGCTATTTTTTGCATTTTTTATGATATGGTAAAATATCTACGTATAGATTTTGTGTGCTGGTTTGGTTACTTCAAATAATTCATTTTGTGTGCTGGTTTGGTGGCATTTTTGTTTGGCTTCTCTTGCTTGGTTTGGTTTGCAAAATGTGAAATAGATCTGCCACTAATGTCTATCATTTTCCTCCATATACTAGCTTGAGATATAGAAAAAGAAGAATGCGCCGGTACCAGATGGTGAAGAGCCAAAGTCCGCTGTTGAAATTGTTGACGAAGTGCTCAAGACCGAAGTAAAGCAAAGCGCATTCCTCAGGAATGTTGGGCTCCAGTCATCTACGAACAACTTGGCCAAAGAAAGTGTTGTTGTGGCTGCTCATGTTTGTGATCTTGAGCAGAAGTTGGAGAGGTCAGAGCTTCAAGCAGAATGGATGCAAGAAGAAGTGGCGGAAATCAAGATGAAGGCGGAAGAAGCTGAAGCTGCACGCGACAAAGAACTTGAGCTGCTGTGCAAGAAGGCTCCAGAACAGGATGAGAAGTTAGCCCTCTTGATGGCTCTCTTTGGAGCTAAAGCATTATGATGGCTGAAGCATCATCGAAGCTCTATGCTCATTTTGGTGAACATGTGAAGTTTAACCTGTCGTAGGACCTGTTTTAGATAGATGGCTCATTTTGGTGATGTTGAACTGGTGAAACTATGAAGTTATGCAGTTTGTGAACCTATGAACTTATGCATTTTGTGTGAATTATTTGAGTTTTGTTTGGACAATTTTGTGAAGCTGAGCACCTGGTTCACAGGATAATTATTGAATTGGGCTCTGACCTTAGTTGGACCGCAAAAAGGCCGAGGCCCAAACAAGAATTAGACTAAAATGGCTTGGGCCTAAAAAAAGAGTTGACTATAAAAAAAGCTAGTCTGTAAAGGGTTGCATCCCAGAAAATAAAAATCCAAGGCCCAAACAAGAACTAGACTAAAAAGGTTGTGGCCCAAAAAATAGTTGACTAGGAAAAAAAGTGGACTGCAAAAGGGTACATCCCAGAAAATAAAAGGCCAAATTATTGGGCCAGGCCCATGCAGCTAAGCAAAATAAAGAGGAAAAAAACATAAAATGGGCTGAATTATTGGGCTTGGCCCATGTAGGCGGTCGAAATGGACTGGGCTGATTCTAATTTATGACCTTCTTATTTGATCATAGTGACACCAAGTCAGCTTGCCATGGTGGATCTGACGTGGCATGGGCGGACAACTAGTGGCCAAAAAAATTAGTCGTTGAACCCATGACCTTTTTTTGGTCATAAACTTGTACGACCTTTTCAGAAGAAACGTCATTAATTTCCCTTCTTGCCCTCAGCTTTTGACCATCAGTTTTTGGTCACAAAAAGGTCACAAACGGAAAACAGTGACCATTCAGTGACCAATAGTGAAGGTCACAAGATAGCATATTTCTTGTAGTGCAAGCGGTGCATCAAGGACATATGATTTCTGGGAAGTCGTGAGGATAATCCTCAGATTACGGGCCCAGTCAACAAAGTTACTTCCATCATCTTTCAACTTAGCTTTCTCTAGGAATGCATTAAAATTGAGGGGTGCTACTGCATGAGCCATTGATCTACAACATAAATATGCAAAGGTTACTTAGACTATTGTTCAAGATAATGAGTTTAGTTAATCAAATTACTAAAGCTCCCACTCAAATTGACATCCCTCAAGTCATCTGAGTGTCACATGATCCAAATTCACCAACTCAAGTCCGATTATCACGTGAGTTGAGGTGGTTTCAATGGTAAACATCATCATGTTGATCATATCTACTATATGACTCATGTTCGACCTTTCGATCTCTTGTGTTCCGAGGCCATGTCTATACATGCTAGGCTCATCAAGTTTAACCCGAGTGTTCTGCACGTGCAACACTGGCTTGCACCCGTTGTATGTGAACGTAGAGTCTATCACACATGATCATCACGTGGTGTCTCGACACGACGAACTTATAATGCTACCGTTGTCCTAAGCAAAACAAGGTGCATAAAAGGATTAACATCACATGCAAATCATAAGTGACATGATATGGCCATGAACTTGTGCTTTTGATCTCCATCTTGAAAGCACCGGCATGATCTCCATCGTCACCGGCACGACACCATGATCTCCATCATCTTGATCTCCATCAATGTGTCGCCATTGGGGTTGTCGTGCCCACCATGCTTCTACTACTATTGCTACTGTTTAGCAATAAAGTAAAGCATTACATAGCTCTTAATGATTGACATACAGTTCATACAATAATTAAAGACAACCCTATGGCTCCTGCCGGTTGTCGTACTCATCGACATGCAAGTCGTGATATTCTATACAACACATGATCATCTCATACATCGCATATATCTCATCATGTAATTGGCCATATCATATCACAACATACCCTGCAAAAACAAGTTGACGTCTCTAATTGTTGTTGCATGTTTTACGTGGCTGCTACGGGTATCTAGCAAGAACAATTCTCACCTACGCATAAACAACAACGGTGATACATAAGTTGCTTTTCAACCTTCTCAAGGACCGCCTTTGTCGAATCCGATCCAACTAAAGTAGGAGAAAAGGACACCCGCCACCCATCTTTGTGCAACGAAGTTACACGCAGTCGATGGAACCGGGCTCTCGTAAGCGTACGAGTAAGGTGGTCCGGGCCGCTTCATCCCACAATACCGCTGAACCAAAACACGACCAAGGGAGGAAGCAATCTAAGCATCAATGCCCACAAACTCTTTGTGTTCTACTTAAGATCTCATTACCCATAGAACTAGCTCTGATACCACTGTTGGGGAACGTTGCATTAGAAACAAAAAAATTCCTACGCACACGCAAGATCTATCCATGGTGATGAGCATCTACGAGAGGGAGAGTGGATCTACGTACCCTTGTAGATCGCTAAGTGGGAAGCATTAAGAAACGCGATTTATGTAGTCGAAACGTCTTCACGATCCAAATTGCCTAGCAATCTGCGATCCAATCACGATCCGTCCCGATCAAGTACCGAACGGATGGCACCTCCGCGTTCAGCACACGTACAGCTTGATGACGATATCCGCCTTCTTGATCTAGCAAGAGGGAGCAGAGAGGTAGACGAGTTCTCCGGCAGCGTGATGGTGCTGCGGCGATGGTGGTTGAGCTATTCTGGCAGGGCTTTGCCTAAGCACTTCAGAAAACCGATCTAGAGGAGAAACTATGCACTGGAGGAGAGGGTAACACGTGGTTGAAAATCCAGTGCAAAAACCCTCAAATTCACTAGTATATATAGGAGGAGGGGAGGGGAAGGCTTGGCCCTCAAGGGGCCAGCCCTAGGCTTTGGCCGAAGCAAGGAGGGAGAAGTCCTCCTCCTCCACTCCTAGTAGGATTAGGACTCCTTCCTTCTTTAGCCTTTTTGCCTTCTTCCACCTTTTTCTCCTTGGGCTTTTCTTCCCAACCGCATGGGCCTTCTGTGGGACTTCCACCATCCCACTAAGGGCTAGTATTCACCCTCCCACAGCCCATGTAGCCTCTTGGGTCGAAATACCCTCTCCCGATGGTCCCCGGTACCCTCCCGGCACTCCCGGTACACTACTGATGAATCCGGAACTTTTCCGGTGACCAAAATAGGACTTCCTATATATCAATCTTTACCTCCAGACTATTTCGGAGCTCCTTGTGACGTCCGGGATCTCATACGGGACTCCGAACAACCTTCGGTCACCACCACACATAACTCTATACTACCGAAACGTCACCAAACCTTAAGTGTGCAGACCCTGCGGGTTCGAGAACTATGTAGAAATGATCGAGACACCTCTACGGTCAATAAACAACAGCGGGACCTGGATGCCCATATTGGTTCCTACATATTCTACGAAGATCTTTATCGATCGAACCTCTATGTCAAGGATTCAGTTAATCTCGTATGATGTTCCCTTTGTTCTTCGGTATGTTACTTGCCCGAGATTCGATCGTCGGTATCTCCATACCTAGTTTAACCTCGTTACTGGCAAGTCTATTTACTCGTTCCATAATACATGATCTTGTGACTAACACTTAGTCACATTGCCTGCAAGGCTTATTGTGATGTTGTATTACCGAGTGGGCCCTGAGATACCTCTCCGTCACACGGACCAACAAATCTCAGTCTTGATCCATGTCAACCCAACATACACCCTCGAAGATACCTGTAGAGCACCTTTATAGTCACCAAGTTACGTTGCGACGTTTGATACACACAAGGTACTCCTCCGGTTTTAGTGAGTTGCATGACCTCATGGTCATAGGAACACATACTTGACATGCAGAAAACAATAGCAATAAACAGACACGATCATATGCTACATTTGTAGTTTGGGTCTTGTCCATCACATTATTCTCCTAATGATGTGATCCCGTTTATCAAATGACATCACATGTCAATGGCTAGGAAACCTTGACCATCTTTGATCAACGAGCTAGTTCACTAGAGGCATACTAGGGACAAAGTGTTGTCTATTTATCCACACATGTAATGTGTTTCCAATCAATACAATTATAGCATGGATAATAAACAATTATCATGAACAAGGAAATATAATAATAAACACTTTATTTATTGCCTCTAGGGCATATTTCCAACAGTAGCAGATAAAAGCGAGTCCCCAATAGATGTACCTACACAAAGAATCAAACTCTTGCACCCAACGCTATAAAGGGGTTGCCAATCCATTCACGGTTACTTGCAAGGATGAGATCTGATAGAGATAGATATAATAGGATGCTTGAACGGAAAGTAAAAAATGGTAAAAATAATGCAGCAAAGTATTTTTGGTATTTTTGGTTTTAGATCTGAAAGTATAAGATGGAAAATAGACCCCGGGGCCATATGTTTCACTAGAGGCTTCTCTCATGATGGCAAGTATTACGGCGGGTGAACAAATTACTGTCGAGCAATTGATAGAAAAGCGAATAATTATGAACATATCCAAGGCAATGATTATGCATATAGGCATCACGTTCATGTCAAGTAGACCAAAACGATTCTGCATCTACTACTATTACTCCACACATCGACCGACTCCTGCCTGCATCTAGAGTATTAAGTTCATGAAGAAAAGAGTAACGCATTAGGTAAGATGACATGATGTAGAGGGATAAACTACGCAATATGATGAAAATCCCATCTTTTTATCCTTGATGGCAGCAATACAATACGTGCCTCGCTACCCCTACTTTGTCACTGGGTGAGGACACCGCAAGATTGAACCTAAAACTAAGCACTTCTCCCATTGCAAGAATTACCAATCTAGTTGGCCAAACCAAACCAATAACTCGAAGAGACTTGCCAAGATATGAAATCATGCATATAAGAAATCAGAAAAGACTCAAATAATATTCATAGATAATCTGAACATAAACCCACAATTCATCGGATCTCGACAAACACACTGCAAAAGAGTATTACATCGGACAGATCTCTATGAAGATCATGAAGAACATGGTATTAAATAGCAAAGAGAGAGAATAAGCCATCTAGATACTAGCTATGGACTTGATGGAAGGGGCAATGGAATTGATGTAGATGCCCTCCGTGGTTGAATCCCGCTCCGACAGATTACCGGAAAAGGCTTCAAGATTGGATCTCTCGGGAATGGAGGCTTCTGGCAGCGGAAAAGTTTTTTCGTGGCTCGTTCTGGTATATTGAGAATATTTGGGAATTTATAGGTCGAGAAATAGGGTTAGGAGAGCTGTCGTGGGCCCACAAGCCTGTGGGGCGCGCCCTACCCCCCTAGGCGCGCCCCTAGGGATTGTGGCCCCACGGCGCCTCTTCCGACTTCATCTTCAAGTCTCCTAGTTTGCTTCTGGTCCAAGAAAAATTAATTCAAAGATTTTATTACTTTTGGACTCCGTTTAATATTCCTTATCTTCAATTCTCAAAAACAAGGAAAAAACAGAAACTGGCACTAGGCTCTAGATTAATAGGTTAGTTCCAAAAATAATATGAAATAGCATATTAATGCATATAAAACATCCAAAACAGATAATATAATAGCATGGAACAATCAAAAATTATAGATACGTTGGAGACATATCACCTCTGTCTCCGTCTCTGTCTTCTCTGACTTTTTATGGGGCGGCATGTGCAGATCTGCCCTGATCTCCAAATCTTGCAAGTTGTTTCTTGCCTTCGGCCCATCCTTGGTCTTATCCGGCATGTTGATCAGTATCGCAAGCAAGCTCTCAAGGACATTCTTAAAGATATGCATTTGATCAAGGCAATGAGGCGTGTCGAGTTTGTGCCAGTACTCCATGTCCCAGAAAACAGACCTCGTCTTCCATACCTTCAGCAGCGGCTCTGGCGCCTTTTTCATCGTCTTTCCCGACGCGGGGTAGTGTTCCCATTTTTTCAACAGCTCATCGATTTCGGCGTCGCTTCGCTTACGTGGAGGTCCTCGATGCTCAGCCTCACCATTGAATAGATCTCCACGGTTTCTCCACGGGTCATCCTTCTCGAGCCATCTTCGATGCCCCATGTACACGATTTTCCCAGACCTGCAATCTTTCCTTGATGTTAGCTGCTGAGACATCATATCGTCCATCCACCACGTGCATCCGCAATATCCATGGCACACATGTCCCGCGACATATCCGTAACCGAGATAGTCATGCACCGTCGTGATCAACGCGGCTCTCATATAGAAATACTCGCCTTTGCTGGCGTCCCATGTCTTGGTCAGTCTTTTCCATAACGTGTCTAACTCCTCTTGAAGTAGCCCTAGATACAGATTATTATTATTTCCCGGTTGTTTCGGCCCTTGAATCAGCATGCTCATGTGTATGTACTTCGACTTCATGCATAACCAGGGGAAGGTTGTACATCCATACAAACACGGGCCATGTGTTATGGTTGGTGTTCTGGTTGCCAAACGGATTCATGCCATCGGTACACGCGCCGAGCACAATGTTCCTTGCATCACATGCGAAATGCCGATATTTGTCGTTGAACGCTTTCCACTGGCTTCCATTCACGACGTGTCTCAGCTTCGGATCATCTCCATCGTCGGGCTTCTTCCTCTCCGCATGTCATCGCATGAGCTTTGCTTCCTTGGGATCTACGAAATACCGCTGGAGACGGGGAGTGATCGGTAAGTACCATACAACTTTCTGGGGAGATTTCTTCTCGGTCTGGAGAAAGGATATGCGTTAATGGAGGTTGGTGTAGTTAGCTAGGAGTAATAAAGAGAGAGAAAGATAGGTAAAAGAAGGAGAATAATGGGGGGAAGAAGTATTGAGGAAGAAGCAAAGTGAGGGAGAGAGGAGGTGGGATCTAGGGAAAAGTGAGGAAGAGAGGAGGGGAGGGGGGAGGGAAAAGGTGGTATGGTTGCGGCTTAGCAGTAGCGCTGGGCTCAAAACGCGCTGCTGCTAATAAGATAGCAGTAGCGCTCCTCTGGCACACGCGCTACTGCTAAGCGGGGCCCTTCATGTGGCCAGCTTCAGAATTAGCAGTAGCAACATGAAAGAAAAGCGCGCTACTACTATTACATTAGCAGTAACGCGGTTATTCTGGGCGCGCTACTGCTAAACCTAGCGTGGCGGAAACGGACGGTCAATTTTAGTAGCAGCTCTGTTCTACCGAGCCGCACTACTGCTAAGTTTGTAGCAGTAGCGCATGTCCGCTACTGCTAATTAGCAGTAGCGCATCTTCCTGTCCCACGCTGCGGCTAAAATTCTGTGTATAAGGTTTTTCCTAGTAGTGGAGTGGCATGCACAGCCTATAACTGGTTGGTAATTTCAATGCCTATAGTAACCATAATGAAGCAGATATGACACGGTAAATATACTTGACTTTGCTGCTTTGTACCGTATAATATACTCCCTTTTGTATATATGTTTGACAGATTGATTCCCCTTTATATATAAACCAATAATATTATAGTAATTGCATATGTTTTGAAGCTCTGATTATATATTTATGTGTCACATCACTTCTATTCTTGCTATCAGTTTCGCCTACAAAAAAATTATTTCGTCTTCGGTTAACAGGGCCGGGTGCATTTGGTTAGATCTTCTACGCGGCAGTGCCCTTGTCATGATGCATGTGATGAGTGGTTCCTATCCCTTACCGACCACTTCATCTCCACCGTCCACCCCGGTGGCATCATTCCAGATTTCTTTACCGCGTGCATTGTCCTTGTTTTGAAGGCAGAGACGTCACTTTTCTTCCCTCTCCGCACTTAGAATTTTTAAATGTTATGATAACTTAGAAAGAAGAGCGAGAGATTCAAAGAATATTGTATCATGTTAAATGTTAGTGTCATGCATGTCAATAAATAAAATCATCTATGATAATAGTTTATGATACTATGTATTATGAAAATAGTATCATACAATAATATAATATATATTATATTATCATATGATACTTTCCATTATGAGTAGCCTTTCATTTAGTACCGTTATGGTGTCTCGTTTCTGCATGGATAACTTGTAGCCCTCGATTTTGGCATTTGTCTCGAGCCTCGAATAAAATTTGGTGGCTTGCATCGTGACCGGAGCAATGCCCTGTCTTTCACACATAAAAAATGGGTGTCTGACAAAATATATAATCTCTTTTTGCCGGTGCATCTTTCGATCGACGGGCTCCAGCTGGTTGGTTCTTCCTCGGGTGTCTAAACACATTAACAAGGCGCGGCGATAGATGCGCACGTTAATGTATGTATTGTTAATGGAAAAGTGTTTTTCTACTTTCGAGCTCAAATGAGTTTGAATGAACAATAAAATAAAAAATGAAAGTAATTTTTAAAAATATGATTGTTTTTTGCGATAAACATTGACAAATGTTTTAACGAATTGCAAAAATTCGTCATAAAATCACATTACTACAAGGGGTGGCAAAAAAATGCTACTTTCAAAAGCATTTTGGAGTACTAAATTTGTTTTTCTACCACACCTTATAGGAATGTGATTTCATGACAATTTTTTTGCTAACGCTTACAGCTTTGTCAATGTTTATCACAAAAAAATCAGATTTTTTTTGATTCACTGTTTATCCAAGCTCATTTGAGTTCGGGAGTAGAAGATCTGGTAGGAACTAGGGTTCTATCGGGTCTAGGACGGAGGTTGTAGGGGAAGGAGAGGGGTTGGCGAGGGCTCGAGCGCGGTGGCCGGCGGCGGGGCGCCGTGGCGTGAGACGAGGCGGCGGCGGTGGAAGGTGGCGGCTAGGGTTAGGGTTCCGGCTCCTCTGAAAGCCAGGCAATAGAGTTATGACTTATTGCTTGATTTCTAAAAGAGGTCTTACAACCGTTTATATAATCTCGATGCTAGGAAAAATAAAATAACTTGAGCTAAGTTCTTAACTAAACCGGGCTAAGCCCTAACTAAACTTGCTCACTGGACCTCCTCCTGTGATATGAGACGCCGGTCATGACCAGATCACTTTCCCATTAACAATACGTACACTAACGTGCGCATCTATCTATATTTCTCCATCTGCCTATCAACCCATCCCATCCCCATTCCCATTCCATCGTTTACCACAGTCAAGGAGAGCTCGTTGTAGTAGCACAAGAGCAGCCATGGCCCAAGTCCTCGTCCAGAGGGCATGCGCGAAGCTGAGATCCGCCATAGGAGATGAAGCCGTGGTGCGTTTGAACTTCACTGGTGACCTGCGGGAAATGTTGGAGACGCTGGAGGCCATCCAGCCGGTGCTGGACGAAGCTGAGCTGCATCCGCTGAGGGATAGATACGCGACGTGTTGGCTCCAGCGTGCCTGCAGCGCGGCCTATAAGACCATAGACATGGTCGACGAGCTGCAAGACGCGAGACCACAGGCTGCTGCAACGGTATTGCACTGCAACTGGCCGTTTATTTCTTTTTCTTTATTATTCCGACAAAGCAAATATACTCCTTCCTTCGTTTATGAATATTTGTATTTTTAGAGATTTCATTACGGATTACATATGGAAGCATATAGACAAAATTTAGAAGATAGATTCACTCATTTTGCTTTGAATGTAGTCTGTAGTTGAATCTTTGTAAAAAGAAATATCTAGAAAGGAAGGGAGTACTATCCATTTACTTACTTGCTGTCTCCACCGATGTGAGATTGGTTAGCAGTCGGTGTTTTAGCTGTATTGTTGTTAACACTTAAAATATTTTGATTTCAAGACAGTTTGATGTTTTCTCTAAGCAAGATAATGGTTCATATTTGCAGATGAAGAGAAGGATGCTGCCCCGCCTTGCCATCACGAAGAATGCTATGGCCATCGAGGTGAAGGAGACGAAAGAACTAGTAATGTGCGCACAGAGTCGTTCGCCTCTGTTATCAGAATATATAGCAGAAAACAACTTGTTCCAGAAAGATATTGAGCAACGAAAAACTGGACCAGTTTTTGAGGAAACAATGGTTCTGGGAAGAGGATCGGACAAAGAGAGGATAATAGCCGCTCTGCTATCTACTGAGGGCAACATCACCATTCTTCCCATCTTTGGGTTTCCAGGCAGCGGCAAGACAACCTTGGCACAAATGGTCTTTAATGATAACCACTCCCTCCATGGCTATGACTTCCGGGTATGGGTTCATGTGTCTCACCAGTTCGACTTCCATACAATAGGCAAGTCCATTATTGTTGACGTGTTAGGAAGGAGATCTTCAGACTTGGAGGGGATGGAGAGTATAATGAAGCGCCTCCAAAAGCTACTTAATGGTAAGAAGGTGCTCCTTGTTTTAGATGACTTGTGGGAGGAGGATCCCATTCAATTACAACTGTTCAAATCCATGTTAAATTTCTTGGGAGACAAGATGGATGTAATAGTAACAACATGCAACCAAGCTATTGCCAGGAAGATCTGTACGCTTGAGCCGTACAGGCTAAATCTGTTGAGTAATGACACGTGTTGGGAAATAATCAAGAAATTGGTGTGTTTCAAAGGAGGAGAAGAATTGGAAAATATTGGACGGGAGATCGCAAGAAAGTGCTGGGGTGTACCATCAGCAGCTCGAGGATATGCACGCATGCTAGGTTCTTCCCGAGATACTATTACATGGAAAGAATCCATGGAAATGAATATCTGGTTTATCATTATGAACTATAATTCAACAACTTTCGAGCTAAGCTACAGGAGTATGCCACCAGATTTGAGGCTATGCTTAGCTTATTGTTGTCAAATCCTCCCAACCAGCCACAATATAGTCAAAGATGACCTGGTTCATCAATGGATTGCTCTTCAACTCATTGAGCCATCTGAAATATTATCTGCCACACAGATAGCTGAGGAGCATATTTCCAGGCTTCAAGACTTGTCATTCCTTCAAACTGCAGGGCAGGACCACGTGAGTAATTTTCTACTACTCTCTTATACAAAACTTGTCAAATTTTAGGGACATAAAATTGAAGTGAAATTAGAGTGAATTGTATCATACTTGTACTTACTGCACGAGTGACATAATATAGTAAATGAAAGAAGTACATCCATCTATGAGACATATATAGGCTTGTTAATAATTTTTAATTGGAAAAGATGATCCTAGTTGGCTGCCCAATCACGCAACCGGCCGCATTGGTGAGAACCACGTGTCTCCAAAAAAGTGGTGGAGCATGGGCGAGATTTTTTTTTGCCAAATATGCTTATTTATCTGCTAATCACTCTATGAACCCTCCGGCAATCTGATCACCCTAGCCTTTTCTATGTCATATATGCTCATTTGCCCTCCTCCCCACTTCCTAATATTTTATTCACGCTCTGCCACTGCCCCCAAGTTGCTGGTTCCCTTCGACATTATCCTTTCCTGAGCCATCCCATCCACAAGGACCTCTTTAATTCAAAGAATTTCTAAAATAATTTTGAAGACTTCTAATCATTAGGATTTTTTTCCATATGTAAGTTTGTTTGATTTGTAGGATTATAAACAATAGAATTTTTCTTGGAATTCATTTTTACTTTTCATAGAAAAAAATTCATCCACTCCAACATAAGTGAAGAATCCTACTTTTTTTCTGCGCACACTCATACTATTTGTGTAGTATTGAAGATGAGATGTCGCTCCACCTTTGCCTTGTTCCTATTCATGTATTTTACAAACACCGTGAGTCAAAGAGGTGTTGTTTTTCCCCATTCCTGAAAATTCCCTACTCCACCTGTCTCCGGGTTTCCAATCCGTCGACCGACACCTAGTGTCCTCCTTTTTAGTTAATGTTAAAATACATTTAAGGTTCGCATGTCTAAGTTGCGCAATGGTAGTTACACTTTCTCAAGATAAATTTTTTGAGGAAAAAAGAACTTTCTCAAGATAATTATTTATTGATGCATCTTATAATTTTGTGTATATGCCTTCAATTTGCTGCAGGCCAGTGGAAAAGACGAAAAGGGTGCAACCCTGTTCACTATGCACAATCTGGTGCATGAATTCGCGTATGTATTAGAAAATATAGACTACCGTCTAGCCACCAATCCTCATGGGAAACTTGATGAGTATGATAGGTATCTAGCACTGCATTGTGTCGGTTGTAGCAAAGTGGAGTTTAAAGATGACTCATTTTCATGTAAGAAATGCTTACGTGTCTTGGAACTCAATGGGAGCTCCATGAGGAAGCTACCAGAGTCCATCTGTCAACTGAACCATCTGGGGTATCTTAAGATATCAGATTTCACTGGACTGATAACTCTGCCAGAGTCCTTTGGGCATCTGAAAAATCTGTCCCATATTGACTTATCAGGCTGCTCCAGGCTTGCAGCTCTTCCGGAATCATTTGGAGATCTAATAAACTTGGCGCATGTCAATCTATCACGATGCCATGGACTAGCAGAGCTTCCAGAACCGCTCCAGAAGCTCCGCAAACTGGTACACCTGGATTTATCATTCTGGTCTTGTTTTGAAGGGATGGGGAAAAGCCTTGGTGGCCTCACCAATCTGGAGCATTTGAACTTGTCAAGCCCTTGCTGTCATCTTGCTCAACACCCCTCTCATCTCCAAGGGCTAAAAGATGGTTTGCGCAAGCTCATCAACCTCCGGTATCTGAACTTTTCAGCGTGCTTGAATCCTATCTTTTACTACCACCAGTCGCAAGAGGACCATCTCAAATGCCTTGAGGAGTGTGTCAGCGGTCTTTCCAGCTTAGAACATTTGGACCTGTCTCATCACACGTTTCTTTTTGGTCTGCCTGCGAGTCTAGGTGAGCTGAACAAGCTAAAAACACTGAATCTCACAGGCTGTATCAGACTCAAGAAGGTTGGTGAAATGAAGTCTCTCAAGTTTATAGATCTAAGGAAGTGCAGGGGACTAGAGAGTTGCCACTTTGTAGTTCGTGCTATCGATGATGACTTTGCATATAGCAGCAGCAACATCGTTCAGCTGGAGGGTGTAAATTGCCAAGAGCTCCAGATATGCTGCCTTGAGAATGTCAGGTCTAGAGTGGAAGCACAGAGCATAAAAATGGCGGAGAAACAGAAGGTTCAAAAACTGAAGCTTTGTTGGACATTGGACTCGCTCAGATCAGTTAAGGACAGTGTTTTGTTAGGGGAACTAGTGCCACCACATACAGTCCAGGTCCTTGAGGTAAATGGTTACAGCGGCACGTGCCTCCCGGAGTACTTGGGTGACCTCACCTCTCTCCAGGAACTAAAGATCGTCTGCTGCAAACAGCTCAACTCGTTGCCGGGTAGCATGGAAAAACTCAGCAGCCTCAAGGATCTGTATATTTTTGACTGCCCAGACCTGAAGAAGTGGTGTCAACAAGAGGAGAATAAGAAGGTGCTAGCGCACATTTCTAACAAAAAATATGAGTACGTACCATACTATTTGCTGTTTTACTACTCTATTATGTTTTACATCCCCTGCGTTGGTTCATGTATTGCTTGCTCAGAGTTGCTTATGTAGAAAACTGCTGTACCCAACCGTGGTTGGTCTCAACTCTCAACTGGTCTGGAAGTGCTGACCTTGTTCATTTTACAGAGAACAATCTAGTACTAGCAGGCCAGAGATGGAGGAGGATCGCAGGTCGACCGACGAAGTGGAGGCGGCAGCGATGGACTGATTCTTGTGACCAAATGTTTTCGTAGCAGAGTGCCATCTGATGATCAGCTATCTTTCTTGCAACATATGTTGCTCTGAGGATACTTCCCATCGGGAAGATATGGCTATTTCGAACAAATTACTTACCGATTCATGTGAATTTTAATACTCCTACTTGAATTTGGATTCTTGCGCGTGCTTATATGTCCTCCATTGTAAGTTCATACTTTCTTTTTGTGCGTAAGATAAGTTAGTTCATGCTTAACATGCCACTGAATTTGGTTCTTGTGCGTACTAGTTCAGAAGACAGAGGTTCAGGTAAGAGTGATGTGTTTCTATGCCTGATCAAGACTTGAATCCCCATTAAGTGGCTGGCTCAAAACTACAAGATTGCAATAGTTTTCGACCTGAACTGTCCGCAAACTGATACTACCTGTATCCGATACTCTCTGTAACATTCGGGTGAGGCTATCAGCAGGGAGTTCAGAACCTCACCGCTAAAGTGACAGCTAAACTAAGATTGGTGTGTACTGTCTCCAAAGCACGGAGCACACAACGCTGCTTATGACATGACGCCGTCCAGGCTTTTGCATTTTCTGTCTTGTCTGTATATATCAGAATTAGCTTATGCAATTACAAAGGCCAGTCTTCTTTTTATTTCATATTCCAATTTCTGAAACTCTGAAATTTTGTACTGAAGGTATATTCAGTTGTGTCCAGAGCATGACACTCAATATGTCAATGCCACGGAGCGTCTACAGAACGTGGGCGTCTACCTGTACGATCACTCCGACGGCGATAGTATCAACCCGTCTGACTGGGAGGAGCTGCTTCACTGCCATCCAGCGCGTACCCCAGCCATGTCCAGGATGGGAGGCGCTTCGACGGCTGCAAGAGCATCTACACGCGGACCATGCAATTCTGGCCCTTCAAAGACCCGCGGACGCGTCTGGATTCGTCCGCGAGCACTAACTGGACGCGTCCCATTTGTTGCCTTTCACATTCGTGTTTCTCGTATCCGAACTCTTAAAACCATACAACCCATGCAACGCTACGTAAAAGTAGATCAACACACAGTTCATCGGATCGGATTGCATCACCGAACAAAAGGAGCATAATTTATCAGAGTTCATCGACAAATTCTAACTACGAACGAGCTAAACATAAGTAAGATATAAACAGAGACGGGGACAGTCACCACTTCCTCGCCGGCCCTTGGCCCTTCCGGTCGCCGGCGTAGCTGTAGGAGTCGACGGCTGGTGGGGAATCAAACGAGGAGCCATGGTCATCATCGTCGTCATGGGAGAGGATGACGAGCCTGTTTAGCCGCCGGACCTCCTTGTCCTGCTCCCGTTTGAGCTTGGCGAGCCGAGCCGCCTCCGCCGCTGCCTTCGTCGCCTGGCACTCGGACTGCTCAATGGCAATCTGCATCGCCTTCGTGTTCTTCCACCGGAGCTGCCACGCGTCAATCTCCGCGGTCGTAAGTGACCGGCGGTAGACCCATTCGAGGAACCGCGCATCCTCGTCGGGCTCCGCCTCCATCCCGCTGTGGCGGCGCATGGATTGCTCCGCCTTCCACTTCTCCCTTTGCCGGTGCCGCTCGCGGTGGGTGGCACGCGCCTCTGATTCCGGCGTGCATGTCCGGACCGGTGCGGGGGGCACAAGCAGCCACCGCTGCCCACGTGGGGGAGCAGTAGCCGGCGGGGCTAGGGGACGGCACAGAGGAGGCGCGGATTACGCAAGCCACCTGCTGGAGCTACACACGGGCCGGGAGGGGCCAGCGCCGACGTCCGAGATGTGCTGGAGGGGAAGCAGCGAGGCTACAGATCCGGAGCTACCCCCGGTCTCCACCTTGGACCGCTCCAAGGCGATGCGGAGGGCAAGCCCATACTCCGGATCCAGGTCGTCATCGAAATGGCCGTCGGAGCTCGACATTTCGCCTGATTCGGTGCGGGAGAGGAGAGGACGGAGCCAGAGAGGACAGTGGGTGAGCTAGGGTTTAGAGCGATGAGCCAGATGCACCTTTTTGTGGGACAACCGTGGGGTCGTGGGTGGGCCGGGCCTGTCAGTCGGGCGTGCCCGAGCTCCCCATATCCATCCCATATTTGGGCTGGATATGAGGGTGTCGGTCAGTCCAGGCGTTTGAGGCCCGTTTAGGGCGTCCATCTGGGTCGCTTTTTAATGACAGGGCGCTGACCGGACAGGCTGACCGGGTGTTTGAGACATATATAAGGGGTCCGGCTTTAGATGCTCTAACCGCAATGAAAGCAGCGACGACTATATTTTTGAATAAGGGGAATATATTAATATCGTAGATATAATAATTATATCCAACCTCTGCAATAATGTAATGCCATAAAGATATTAGGGACGCGCTCATAAAAAAACAAAAAGAATAAGAAGGAAAAAGGAAAATCCAGCTACAATGATCAATTTCTTATATCTGCAGCACGAACCACCACCTAGACAACATCCAAAATCCAAACTCTCCTAAAGTGGAGCCTTCAAGAATGAAACAGTGTATAAGCATCGCCATCGCCCGAACCTAAATCTTAGGTTTTCATCCTGTAAAAGATTCGCGCTCTCAAAACAATGCTTTCAACAAGGTCATTGCCAACCACAACCAATTAAGATAGGCCTTGAGTTCTCATCCTGAAAGCAAAGATTCTATACTCCGCCTGTGTTGCCGCCCTCACTTGGCGATGCCACTGTTACGAGTCACGAATCACCAAGCAAAGTCTTCATCGCCACGAAGACTCCATCCAAAATTAAAAGGCCTCAGACCTCAGCCGCCATGATCTTCTCCGCCATTGTCTTCACGTGTCCCGTAATGCCAACAGATACTGAAGCTTCGTGTCACATCCTCATGAAGCCAGTCGGGCTAAAATAGGGGTGCACACGACCGAATCCCATCCGATCCAGCAATCTACATGCGTCAAGCACCCAATGATGATCTTCGACGGAACATTCCAAAACTCATCAACGACTAGATCCATGAGGGTCGGCAACCAACAAAAAACCATCTTAGAGCAAAAAGAACCCAAGGACCGCGTCACCCACCGGTTCCCTATAGCAGGCCGAAGATCTTAGTGGGCACCGCCGCTACCACCTACATCACACAGAGATGAGTAGCTAAGCCGCATCGAGCCCCCCAATCCAATCGCCTTGCGGCCCTCACGGCCCCAACGACAGTCGACGTTGACGAAGAAATTCGAAGCCGTCGCCTCGACACCCATCTCCGCTAGACGAACCACGCTGTCTAGGGCCGTCATGAAGCTCTGACCAGAGATTCCGCAACACTAGAAACGATGGGACCGCGTCGACATCAATTGGGCAAGGAGGATGAGGACCCGCAGCCTTTGTCAGCCTCGCGGCCTTTGATCATAGGCGTCCCTCAACGGCAGCAGGGAAGCAAGATCGGAGAAGGAAGCACTAATAGGGAAAACCCTAGCAGTAGCGCGGGTTTTTGGCGTATCAGTAGCGCGGGTACGCGTGCTACTGATACGGTGCTACAACTAACATTTATCAGTAGCGCGTTTTGACACGCGCTACTGCTATACCTACTTAGAAGTAGCGCTTTCTGTACCAGCGCTACTGCTAAGTCCTTTAGCAGCAGCGTTTTCCTGTCCAGCACTAAAGAGCACTACTACTATATTTTCTCATATCTTTTTTGCTACGTATTTGCGATGTTTCTATACAGGTTTCATATAATATTCTAATCATATCATAAACATGCAACATTCTCATCATATCATACACATAATGGTCTCATCATATCATCTAACACAAATCATGTCGTCACGTCATAATCACGATATAGCTATACAAGTTACATGACATGTCTCATCATACATAATGTAGTACTTCTTGAGGTGTTGGTTCGTATCCCTCTCTCGCACTAGCGTGAACCTAAACTAAGTACTGACTGTCGCTCGGAAACCGAAAACCGGTACACCTGGGCCTGACACTCCGGACACTCTTCGTATACTCCTGGCATAGCACTTCTTCGCCATCGATGACTATGCACCTGCATCGTCACATGAGTTGATGATATGCAACATATATAGTTGAGCAACAGAAAGAGACAGACTTGGCAAAAATAGAAGCAACATATCATGAGCATACAAAGTTCATCATACCCAAAATGCCCTAACTAGAGTGATCTTCACTAGTTGAGGAGGACGGTTTAATTAAATCACAAATAAAGTTTCGTCATGCATAACTCAAAGTTTCGTCATAGAGAAAGTATGGACTAAACGAACACATTGTCATATATCCTCAATCACTCCAACATGTTGTGCCATCCATGCAAGTCAGGGAGATAGTCCCCGAGCATAGTGAAAGGCTTCAGGTCGAGACACTGAGCGGCTACGTGTGTTCGGACGTCTTCCCGTGACATTTGCGCTTTTTCGTAGAACGTCCTTGTTTTTTCGAGGATGTCCTTCATGATGATTTGGGCAAGTTCACACTGGATGTGATAGAACTCATCTCGGAGTCGATGATCCGGGATATCTCCTAGGTTCTTTGCCCATTGCAGAATATGGGCATCGCCGGATCTAGGTGACATGCGAAGGTTCTGCTGATCCCGTCTGAACTCCTGCATGTGGTGGAGGACATAGAATCCATCACTGATAGTATCACTCGGTTGCTGGATGCAGCAGAAGTCAGTCTTATGTGCGAAGTAGGGCGCGCGGTTCCTTGTCTTCCTGAGCGTGATCTCTCCACCCCATACGCCGTACGTACAGATAGCACTGTCAAGGACAGACTTGATGTGGGTGTAATCCTTTTTCTTCATGTTCTTCGACGAGTCCAAGTAAAGAGTGTGGGAGACTCGGGGGTAAAGGATGATGAGGAAGGCGCGCCCGTCGCTGCACAAAATAAGTACACCTCAAATTAGCCTCCACGTGTGCAAATGAAATGATTGAAATCGAAGGAAGGATATCCGCGCAGATGACTTACATGCGATGATAAGGCACGAGAATCGTCTCTTTGTCCTTATTGCCGACCATGAAATCGGCGATGTAGTTACTCACATATTTATGGTGCTTTTGGCAGACTTCCAAGAAGCTCTCGTGCATGAAGTATGGGTCAGCGACACAGATATAAGGTATCTGCTCAATCCTGATGATGTAGTTCATGTACAAGGAAAAAAGGCAGGAAAACGTAAAATCCAGATTTTTCAAGTGAAACATGTTGAAGATGTAAACGAATCAAAGGAAGAACTTTTCCGCGGGGAATGTGTCGACGTACAATCTTTGCTACGAAACGTTAACCATGTAGAGCGGCTAGTTTGGATTTTGCGAGGCGATCAGGCTTTTCTCTCTTTGCAACACATCGTCATGAAGTCGCCGTATATGGCCTCTACCGCTGCCTTAGGTAGGATTGGTTCACCGGGGATATGGTATTTCACCGCACCCATGACAGGTATACAGTCTTGAACCCGAGGCTATGGAGGCGGCTGGATCATAGAAGCAGCTTTGTTGCCTTTCTCGCTCTCTTCCTATGCTTCTTTGCTACTAGAAGGTCGTCTATAATACGTTCAGCCTCCGGAGGCGGCAATTTAGGCACCGACTCATGACGCTGAGCCATCAATCGTCCATCATCATAGGCGCCAGTATTGGGATACTGTAGAGTGTTATCGTCATCCTCATCGATGGCATCGATATCATGCATTGCTTCTTCTTCGGCGGCGACGTCATCAGCGACTAATGGAGCCTCTACCTCACCCCGTCCACTATCACCCGGCACGACAGGCTATGCTAATTGGGTAATTGGGGTGTTGATGTTCATACCTTGCTGAGGCTGTGTGGTCGTGGGTGTGCTCCCGACCGCCTCCAGATGAAGCAGACTCTTTGGCCACAACAGGATCCACCTTTTGCAATCGCCAAGCCACCGCGGGGTCTCGTCGTCGTCTCCCCTAGTACCGGAGGAGCCAAATTCTCGTGGCCCGGTTTGACACTGGCCACGGAAACCTTGAAGACGTCAGGAGGGATCGGACGGCTATGGAACAATTGTTCCTTCGGCTTCACTATCGTCGCCTTCCCCACGTCCACCTTCTAGACGCTGATGGTGTACAATTGTTGGGAACGTTGCATGGGAAACACAAAATTCCTAAGCACACGCAAGATCTAGCCATGGTGATGAGCATCTACGAGAGGGAGAGTGAATCTACATACCCTTGTAGATCGCTATGGAGAAGTCTAGAGGTACGAGAGGGAGAGTGAATCTACGAGAGGTATGTACTCATTGAAAGTCTTATTAGACGTCTTGATCTATCTCTATAGATATCGATGCCCAACGATTAAGTAGCTTTATCCAGGTCTTCCTTTGAAAAACTCTTTTCGAACAAACCTTTATGCTTTCCAGAAATTCTACATCATTTCCGATCAACAATATGTCATCCACATATGCTTATCAGAAACTCTATAATGCTCCCACTCACTTTATTGTAAATACAAGTTTCTCATAAACTTTGCATAGACTCAAAAACTTTGATCACCTCATCAAAGCGTATATTACAACTCCGAGATGCTTGCTTTAGTCCATATAATGATCACTAAAGCTTGCACACCTTTTAGCATCCTTAGGACTGATAAAACCTTCTGGTTGTATCTCATACAACCTTTCCCCAAGGAAGGAAACGATGTTTTGACATCCATCTGCCAGATTTCATAACTGAAAAATGCAACAACTACTAACATAATTCCAACAGACTTTAGCATTGCTACGAGTGAGAAAGTCTCATCATAGTCAACTCCTTGAACTTGGCGAAAACTTCTTTGCGACAAGTCGTGCTTTATAAATGGTGACTTTCACCATCAGTGCATGTCTTCATCTTAAAGGTCCATTTGTACTCAACGACCTGCCGTCCAATGGGCAAGCTACCAAAGTCTATACTTGGTTTTCATACATGGATCTTTTCTTGGATTTCATGGCCTCTAACCATTTGTTGGAGTCCGGGCCCATCATCGCTTCTCCATAGCTCGCCGGTTCATCGTTGTCCAACAACATGACCTCCAAGACAGGGTTGTAGTACCACTCAGGAGCAGTACGTGTCCTTGTCGACCTACGAGGTTCGATAGTAACTTGATCCAAAGCTTCATGATCATCATCATTAACTTGCTCTTCAAATGACGTAGGCTCCACAGAAACATCTTTCTGCGCTCCGCTACTCTGTGATTGAACAAAGGTTCAACAACCTCATCATGTTCTACCTTCCTCCCACTCAATTCTTTCGAGAGAAACTCTTTCTCAAGAAATATCCCAATTTTAGCAACAAACACTTTGCACTCGGATCTGAGATAGAAGGTATACCCAACTGTTCTTAGGGTATTCTATGAAGATGCATTTTTTCGCTTTGGCTTCGAGCTTATCAGACAGAAATGACAGCTTAGGTTTCTGCCAAACCATATGGTGTCATCTCAATGGATTTAGATGGTGCCTTATTTAAAGTGAATGTAGTTGTCTCTAATGCATAACCCCAAAACGAAAGTGGCAAAACAATAAGAGACATCATAGTACACACCTTATCCAGTAGAGCACGACTATGACGTTTGAACACACCTTCACACTATGGTGTTCCAGGTGGCGTGAGATGTGAAACAATTTTCACATTGTCTAAAGTTGTATGCCAAACTCGTAACTCAGATATTCACCTCCATGATCATATCGTAGACATTTTTATCTTCTTGTCACGATGATCTTAAACTTCACTCTGAATTTTCTTGAACTTTTCAAACGATTCAGACGTGTGTTTCATTAAGTAAATATAAACTATGTCTACTTAAATCATTAGTGAAGGTAAGAAAATAACGATATCCACCGCACGCTACAACACTCATTGGACTGCATACATCAACATGTATCATTTCCAATAAATCACTTGCTCGCTCCATCAAACCGGAAATCAAGGTCCTTAGTCATCTTGCCCAAGAGGCATGGTTCACATGTCTCAACCGATTCGAAATCGAATGTCCAAAGGTCCATCAGCATGGAGTTTCTTCATGGATTACGAACCGGGACTAAAGAGGCTCCGTGTGGCAGCTTTCTGGAGCGGGACTAAAGGTTTTTTTTTAAATATTTATTTATTTATTTCGATTTATTTTTTTTATTTTTTTTCTAATTTTGAAATCTTTGAATTATTTGATAATTTAATCTCTAATCACCCCTCCTCAGTGCTCTTTAATTATTTGACAATTTAATCTCTAATCACACATCATTCCAAAACGTCTAACAACCCGACCGATCATCCATCCTCTCACTGTTCCAACCCGAGCACGCTTAACTTTCGAGTTCTATCACCATTAGTTTCCAAGTCCCCACTTGTTGTTTTCTTGACAATAGTAAGCTATCAATCCTATTAACCCTTAGGTCTTAATGTCACATGATTTAATTTTTTGAATTACAAACCATTATTAAAATAAACAACAATGATTAACAAACAACAATAATTAATTTAAAAACTTCAAAAAGGCAAAATTTTCTAAAAATCGAAAAAAGTCTCGAAAACGAAAATGAAAAAACCAAAATGATAAAAAGTTCAAAATAAAATAAGTAATAATAATATTGAATTTCAATCAAACTATAATAATTTATAATATTATTTTATTCATTCTTTGCAATTTATTCATTTCATATGACATAACTAATATCTTTAAATATGTAAATCAAAATTCGAAAAATAATATATCCATTATTATGAGAAAAATATGAGGAATCCAAATATGACATCATTTTTTTTAAATAAAATTATTTTTTCGTAACACTTTTTTTCCACGTCGTATTCAAAAGTTATAGTCGTTTACTTTTTCATAACACTTTTTTGAAACTTGATTCAACTCCAAACTTTTTGTGTGTTCAACATGCACCATCCAAAGCCACATCATCAATCTTCAACCCTTTCCCACTTCATTCGCTATTTTTCATGCATTTATTTTTTTGGAGGTAAATGACCCTGAAATTGAAAAGCACTACAAATGAACTCTGAAAAGGTTGAAACTTGGCATGGTATCATTATTTTTCCCACATAGCATTTGCTAAAAAGTTGAGAGGGTTACGGTAAAAAATAGATGCACTTCGTGTACAAACTGGACAATCGCTTTCGAAGTATCAGAGTTTCGGCTGAAAACTCATCTGCTACAAAGGCATTTCATTTTTTTAACTTATTTAAACTCCAGAAATTTTGTGTATTCAACATGCACCATTGAAAGCCACATCATCAATTTCAACCCTTTCCCGCTTCATTGGCTATTTTTCATGCATTTATTGATTTTTTGAGCTAAATGACCTCGAAATTGACAAACACTACAAATAAACACTGAAAAGGTGGAAACTTGGCATGGTGTCATCATTTCACCCACATAGCATGTGCTAAAAACTTGAGATGGTTACGAAAAAAGCTGGATGCACTTTGTGTACTAACTGGACAATCTCTTTCGAAGTATCTGGGTTTAAGACAAAAACTCATCTGTTACAAAGACATTTCATTTTTTAAACTTATTTCAACTCCAAACTTTTTGTGCATTCAATATGCACCGTCTAACATGTCCTACGAGAAAAAAAAACTAAATTAAAAACAATTTTTAAACTCATGTTATTCACAATCTAGGGTTTGAAGGAAATTTAAACCATTCGAATTTGAAAACTAATTGCATAAACACAAACTAGACAAAATTTTGAATCTAATGCAAAAATAATCACTCAAAAATATCAAATATCCTAAAAGATTAAGAAATTTAAAACAAAAACTAAAAACATAAAACAAACAGAAAAAAAAGGAACTTTCAAAACCCTTTAGTCCCGGTTGGTATCTCCAACCGGGACTAAAGGCTTCACCTTCAGTCCCGGTTGGAGACACCGCCTTTAGTCCCGATTGGAGATACCAACCGGGACTAAAGCCCCAACCCCTTTAGTCCCGGTTGGTGTCTCCAACCGGGACTAAAGGTCCCATTTGAACCGGGACTAATGCTCGACTGACGCCCTAGCCACTCGAACCGGGACTAATGCTTACATTAGTCCCGATTCGTAATGCAACCGGGACTAATGTGTAGATCGAGCTGTGACGAAAGCCCTGTTTTCTACTAGTGGATATGACATAAGAAGACTATGTGCAAATTTTTTTTATTTTTATGTTTTTTTAAATTTCCTATGCCCATTTGAATTCTGGTCAAACCTAACTTTGACCAACATTTAAAAAAAATTAAAACATGAAAATGGAAAACTAAGCTTGGATCCTTCTTAGTCACTCCAAAATGGAGCTTTGGTGATGTTTTTGAAAATTTCATGTTCCAAAACCCAAACCTCTTCTCTTTACTTCATACAATAGAGTTTGAGATACCCTTGATATCATATGAGATACATGATTTTTTTTCATTTGAATGTATGTACACATTGTTTATCAACTTAAATCATTAGTATATGACATAAGAAGACTATGTGCGCAGGCTTATCATCTTTTTGATTTTTTAAAATTTCCTATGCCCATTTGAATTCTGGTCAAACCTAACTTTGACTAACTCCAAACCCAGCCCAAACCAATCGAATAGTGACCATCGATCTAACGCTAGCGCTGAACAAGGACCGTTGATCTAACCCTTCTAGGAGGAATCTGCAGGGAGGAGGAGGGCGAGCCGCGAGATGCGATCTGATTGGCTGGTGCGGCTATCGTCGAAAAATTCAGTTATCTACTGTCGAAAAGTTTAGTTAGTGTCTATGCCGGCGGTGGACCATCGGCATAGGACCACGACCGTCAGCAAAGGTTTATTTTCATCCAAGCAAAGCACCAGACAGCAGCCGTCGATAAAGGTTTATTTTTAGCTATCGCGACGAGGCAGTTCAGTTAGGATGTATGCCGATGGTCAACCGTCGGCATAGGACCGCCGTCGGCATAGGTCTATTTTATGTTAGTCCTTACTCTTCTTCAGAAACGGCTAACTGAACCTGTTCGAGGTGTTAACTAAATTCAGAGCTAATTTCCACCTGAATTTATACGCTTTCGGTTTCGACTGGAAGCATTCAGAGCTAATTTATTCGAATTAATAACATAGTTCATCTTACAAACAACTCCTAAATCGAAATTCCTAATACGAGCGACAAAGAAACACCAAATAAATGACAATGACAACAAGTAAACACACATAAAATACTCCGGCCATCATGTTTGACTGCTTTTAATTCCACAATCTGGCTGAACTGCTTGTTCAATTTCTACAACTCCCTATTCACCAAAAAATTCTCCAATGGACGATCGGCTCTGTTTGAGATCTCCTCCTCCACAGTAGAGGAGATGGGAGCCGCCTGAATTTGGGTCCCCTGAATTGGGGGTAGCACTTCAACTTGAAACCCTCGATCTCGAATGTACTTATCCATCCACTTAGAGTGGCTGCATTCCTCCAAATTCTGAAAAGGGGAACGAAAACCCTTATTCCCAAATCCATACTGCAAAATCAAAATCATGCCAAATCGAGACAAATCAGGACAAACCCTACCTTCCCATCCTTCCCACGATGCCGGGCGCTCACGCATTTGACAAATCCCCGACCGACATTGCCCCTCGTCGAGCGCACACATGTCAAGCGCTTTAATGGATCTATGCGAGGGCAGTCCGGGCATCTAGTCACCGGGACTTCTCCATAACGCGGCCATGTCTTCTGGGAGCTACAAGCGGAGCTGGACATCCCTCACCAATGCCGTCGTGGACAGTTGCCGAATAGGAGGAAGAAGAAGGTGCACGGAAGAACAGGGGAAGGTAGGCAACGGTAATGTCGAGGGGCGGGGCACAAGAATGGGAGCGGGGGTAGTCTGCCTCTTATAAAATCAATAAGGTTGACGGGGATAGGTGGTGGGTCCCAATCTGAGGTGGCTTGCAGTGGGTCCCACGTAGCAACAGGAAAGTGGTGGGTCCCGCGTTCAAACGGGCAGCCCAGCTCACGTAATCCAAATTTGTTAACAGTTTCTTTCCGTTTGAGGGCTTAAAAGTGCAATATCGGGCCGTGGCTATTTGGGTCGTTCCAACTGTCGTCTCTGAGTTGTTTCATCGAACAACGTCGTTCTCCAGTGACTAGCGGGGAAATATGTCGCATGTGAGCTATTCGCCCAAAAATATCTTGATACTCATTTAAAAAAATTTGAGGTCCACGTTTATCTTGATACTCATACTAAAATGGTCGTATGCATCCCTAGTTGGTGCAGAGGCCGAGAAGTGAAAATCTGTACCATTTTAATAAAATTCCGTCTCTCGAGTGTCGCTCCTGCGGGTGGCCTGGGAGAGAAACCCTAGTCACCGTCGAGCAGTTTCTTCCTCACCTCCTCCCCTCACCGTCGCCGGTGATCGCCGCCGGGCAAAGCCCGTGATCCGTCGGATGCAGCGGGGATGTGGGTTCCTCTTGAACAGGGTAGAGCGGCGCGGGATGAATCAATCTGGCGGGAGAGTAGGCTCAAGGCGTTTCTGACCATGGTGCTTGGCGGTGTTGAAGCGGAGCCGCGTTTGTGCGGCGCGGGGCCACGTGACGGGTGCGGTGTTGGGTGTTAGTGCACGCGGATCTGGGCGCTGCTACGTTCCTGGCGGCGCTGTGGACATGGGAGGCCGAAGGAGAGGACAGGTGCAGTGGACAAGGCGTCCGGAGGAGAGGGCAGGTGTAGTGGCCTTACAATCTGGGTCCTGGTCCTTGTCCAGATCGATCTCCTCCAGGTCAAAAAATATCTCTCGTGTCGCCCACGCCATGGGCGACCTGGGAGCGCGCCGCCACCAGCTAGGGCTCCCTACCCCGCCGCCACCTCCCTCGCCACCGCCGATGAGAGCCACGGGGTAAACAGTGGTGGTGTCGCACTTCTGGCTGCGCACTGGCTAGGGCATGGATACGCTTGGTGATGTGGCGGTTTTGACCTAGCGATCTTCTTCCGCTATGGTGTCTACTATCGGATGTCGACCTCTTTGATCTGGCCACTAACATGTTTCGGTCTTCACTGTCAGAGATGTATAAGGATTGGTGTACGTCGCCCCTGAAAGCTAGATCGGAAAGTCTTCGGCCGTGGGCGCTCATATTATCAGCCAATACGACTTCAAGAGGGTGCAGCGCGAAGCTTCACTTTCTTATCGGAGTCATGAGACTTGTCTAAATTAAGATTTCCAGGGCATTGATAGAGGTGGAGAAAGTCATGACGGCTGCGGTTGGAGATCTTGAAACGTTGGTGGAAAGGTGTAGTGGATGCGATGAAGACCGCATGTTAGGTGTTCGGTGATATGCAACAGCGGCCTCGGCAAGCGAGGAAGACAGCAGTGGAGGTCTATAAGTTTGGTGGTGCTCCTTGAGTACCGAGTCTTGATTCGCAGGGTGAAAACTCAAGGTCTGGTCTTCATTGGTTGTACATGGCAATGGCCTTGTTGAAGGCACTGTTTTTTGGATGAATTCAAACTTTCTCTGGGGTGAAAACTCAAGATCGTCGATCGCGCAACGACAACGCTTGTTCTTTGTTTCCTTCTTGGGGGCGTTGCTTTCGGAGAACCTTTTTTGTATGTTGTGTGTTGTCTTCAGTGAAGGTTAGAGTATTGTTGTTTCTAGGGGCTGGTCACCATGGCAGGTTTTATTTATTTATTTTTATTTGTATGTTTTTGGTTGTGTGTATCCTTGATGTCTTTAGACATCTTGTTGGTATAGAGGCCAGGTATAATTGGTATCTTCGCGATATTAATATATGGAAAACTCTCACCTCCTACCGGTCGATCCGCATGATCATTTCGCTGGCCGCTTGTCCATTGATCTTGCCTCGATCTAACGACCGAGATTGTCCCCGCCCCCGTTGGAGCAACGACCTAGCCGCGACCGCTTCCTAAAACATTATCGTTGTTTCAGGAAAACGGTCCTGTAGGTGGATCAGCCGTTCCTTCAGCTAAATGCTTGGTGGTTTGGAGGGTGGCGACGACCGGATCTAGGAGGGCGGCGGTGTGGACGTGGCTAACCCAACGCCATGACGACGATGACGTCTTCGGGAGCGACGATGACCAGTGCCAACCCAACACTATAAGAAATATGTCAACTTGTGACCTTCTAGCAGTGACCCTAGAAGAAATGGTCGTAAAATGACGACCATTTGAGACCAATTGGTCGTAAGCTGTTCAGGGGCTCCAAACGCTAAACCATAACGACCATTTTGGTCAGAAAGGTCTTAATTTCCTTACACAAAATGGTCGTAAAGCAGACAACACTAGTATGTTGCCTTATTTCTAGCTGATCACGATTAATATAGATGGTCATAGCCTTGTAAATTGTGGTGCATTACTATGACTAGGCACCACCTCATCAGTTTTGGCTATGTGTCATGTCCTTGTGAAACAACCTATATTTCTGTTATTCCCAAAATTCCCAAAATATTATCATAAATTCTTTGGATCATATCTTTGTCAAATATGTCAAAAACTTGCCTTGCATAGTTCAAAAATAATTCAACAATATTCATTTTCCTATTCTGTTTAGAACAACACTTTGTGAAGGAAGTGCTATTTATATATTCTTGATTGCCCTCAAAAAATTTTGGGCACTGTTTACAATCCAAATCATTGTCTCATGACAAAATTCAGCTCCATTTTCCTAGTAAATCTTCCTCGGAAAATTGCCAAAGTTTTTGTTCAGCTTGAAGCTTTGTGAAGGAAGTACTAGCTATGCATATCCTAATGAGTTGAATTTTTGCCACATCTTCTATATGCCCATATCATAGCGCTCCATAAAATTTTAACCCCATCTAACAATCCATGAGAGCTCACCATCCAATCTTTGTTTCTGATAATATTATCAGTTTGTGAAGCAACTATATTTTATATTGCTTTATAATTGCTAAAAAAATTCCAGCACATGACCCTGCCCATAGAACCTCCCTCCACCAAATTTGAGCTCCATTAATTTAACCATTTTCCCTCAATATTTTCCCCAAATTTCTGTTCAGTGAAGAGCCACTAGTAGAAAACAGACCTTTCGTGTGCATCATTAGTCCCGGTCCGTTTTTGAACCGACACTAATGTGTTCATTAGTCCCGGTTCGTGACGGGCATCATTAGTGCTGGTTCATTCCAGACCTTTAGTGCCGGTTCGTGCCATGAACCGGCACTAAAGGTGTGGTGACAGGCTGGCGTTAGCCTGGGGGCCCACGTAAACCTTTAGTCCTGGTTGGTGGCTCCAATCGCGACTATATGCTAACCTTTAGTTGCGGTTGGAGCCACCAACTGGGACTAAACGTCTCCTATATGAAACCCTTCGGCCAGCCCGAGCTCTATGTTCTTCCCCTTTCCTCTCCTCTCTATTCTTCCTCTCTTCCCCGAGCTCATTCTCCATTTTTGCCAAAAATTGTCAAGATTTGGAGGCACCCCATCCATCCAAGTGTTCACAAGGGTTAGCAACTTTGTCCTTTCATCACTCATTGCTAGATTAGCTCTTGCAATGCTCTATAAGTATAGTGATTTGTGGGTTTTAGTTGGTATGTGGTAGCTAATTTGATTTATGCAATTTGAGCTCGAATTAACTTCTTACTTTGCATTTGTAGGTTTCATTTACTTAGTGCCTTCCCGTTAGTGTCGTAACCACCGTTGCTCGCCCGCACCGTCCAGTCGCCGGAACCACCTTGGTGAGCCTCTTGTTCTTATCCTTTTTATAAAAAAAATCATGTTTGTAAGATTTCATTAGTTACTTGTATAGTTTTCTTACATATATGGTTGTTTGTTATACATAGTGGCATGGATTTGATATCCATCCCCGTCGGCCCTCGTCCGGTTTATGATTCGGATGTGGTATATACTCTCTTTTATAACTCTTTGTTGCATTTCGTGTTTATGACAATTATGACCATCAAGTTGACATAGATATTTATATCTAGGAGGTATGTGAACCCAAAATTCCAACCGACATAGATATTCTTATCAAGAAGTTAAATTTAGTTGAAAAGGAAAACGAGGATTTGAAAGATAAATTGAAAATAGTTGAAGAAGAGAAGATGAAACTGGAGTTGTATGTTGCCGATGTCGTGAAGATCAAAAGATCAAGATGGATGGAATGCGCTTGAAGATTAAAAAATTTAAAAGATATGCCATTGAAAGTGAGGATTGGTATCACTATGTTGTTGGATCAATTGTTACCTTAGTTAAGGTGTTGACTGCATTTGTTGTTGCATTTAAATGTTTTAGGTAGAGAGTTTGTATGTTGTTTTATGAGAACAAGTGTGTATGAACTTTATGTATGAACTTGTATTACTTTGGTCTTTTCGGTGTTGTGTAATGAAGATGAGACGACAATGGATGTACGACGACCGATGCTCTCCCCAGTTCATTAATGGCGTGCATACTTTTTTGGTTGCGGCTGAGGCAAACAAGCGGCCGTATGGTTTTATGTATTGTCCATGTGCTGGCTTTAAGAATGATCGAAATTACTCTAACTCAAGAACCATTCACGTCCACCTGTTTGAGTCCAGTTTCATGTCCGGCTATAACTGTTGGACCAAGCATGGAGAAAGAGGGGTCCTAGTGGAAGAGAATGAAGAATAAGAGGATGATGACAGCTATCCTGGCCATGGGTTCCATGAATACGATGGTACAACAATGGGGGAAGAAGCTGAGCCGGCAATGCAGAAAGGAGCTGAAGAAGAGGCATCAGATGAGCCCGCTGATGATCTTGGTCGGGCCATTGCCGATGCAAAGAGAAACTACGCAAGTGAAAAGGAGAATCTAAAGTTGCAGCGCATGTTAGAGGATCACAAAAAAGGGTTGTACCCAAATTGCAAAGATAACAAGAAAACTTTGGGTACCACACTGTTGGAAATATGCCCTAGAGGCAATAATAAATTAGTTATTATCATATTTCCTCGTTCATGATAATCGTTTATTATCCATGCTATAATTGTGTTTATCGGAAACTCAGATACATGTGTGGATACATAGACAACACTGTGTCCCTAGTATGCCTCTAGTAGACTAGCTCGTTGATCGAAAGATGGTAAAGGTTTCCTAGCCATGGACATGAGATGTCATTTGATAACGAGATCACATCATTAGGAGAATGATGTGATGGACAAGACCCAAACTACAAACGTAGCATATGATCGTGTCAGTTTATTGCTGCTGTTTTCTGCATGTCAAGTATATGTTCCTATAACCATGAGATCATGCAACTCACGGATATCGGAGGAGTGCCTTTTGTGTATCAAACGTCGCAACGAACTGGGTGACTATAAAGGTGCTCTATAGGTATCTCTGAGGGTGTCTGTTGAGTTGGCATGGATCGAGACTGGGATTTGTTACTCCGTGGGACGGAGAGGTATCTCGGGGCCCACTCGGTAATACAACATCACAATAAGCCTTGCAAGCAATGTGACTAAATTGTTAGTTGCGGGATCTTGTATTACGGAACGAGTAAAGAGACTTGCCGGTAACGAGGTTGAACTAGGTATGGAGATACCGACAATCTAATCTCGGGCAAGTAACATACCGAAGAATAAAGGGAACATCGTACGAGATTAACTGAATCCTTGACATAGAGGTTCGACCGATAAAGATCTTCGTAGAATATTTAGGAACCAATGTGGACGTCCAGGTCCCGCCATTGGTTATTGACCGTAGAGGTGTCTCGGTCATGTCTACATAGTTCTCGAACCCGCAGGGTCTGCACACTTAAGGTTTGGTGACGTTTCGGTAGTGTAGAGTTATGTATGGTGGTGACCAAAGGTTGTTCGGAGTCCCGGATGAGATCCCAGACGTCACGAGGAGCTCCGGAATGGTTCGGAGGTAAAGATTCATATATAGGAAGTCCCATTTTGGTCACCGGAAAAGTTTCGGGCTCATCGGTAGTGTACCGGGAGTGCCGGTAGTGTACCGGGAGACCTCCGGGAGGGGTATTTCGACCCCAAGAGGTCCATGGGCTGTGGGAGAGTATTAACCAGCCCTTAGTGGGCTGGGAAACCAGACACAAAGGCCCATGGCACAGGGAGAGGAAGTCCTAAAGGAAAAAGGGGAAATCAGCCAATAGGAAGCAATCCTACTCCAACTAGGATTGGAGGAGAAGTAGGATTGCTCCTCCTTGGCCGGCCGAATCCCCTAGGGAGACTTGGTGTGCCAGCCCCTCTCCTCCTCATCTCCTCCTATATATATATTGGTGGATAGCTAGGGTTTTGCACACAATTTACGGCCACGTGCTACCCGTTTCCCCGGTGCTCCTCTAGATCGTATTTCTGCAGCGCCTAGGCGAAGCCCTGCCGGAATTGCTCCACCACCACCATCACTGGAGCGCCGTCACGCTGCCGGTGAACTCTCTCTCCTATCCACCTCCTCTTGCTGGATCAAGACGGTGGAGATCGTCATCAAGGTGCACGTGTGCTGAACTCGGAGGTGTCGTCCGTTCGGCGCTAGGTCGGAAGGACCGTGATCGAGATCGCGAGACGGTTCGTGATGAGATCGCGGAACAGATCGTAATGAGTTCGCGGGACAGATCGTGATCAAGATCGTGAGAAGGATCGTGATGAGATCATGGGACGGATCGCGATGAGTTCGCGGGATGGATCGTGATTGGATCGCGGGACGGATCGTGATGAGATCGCGGGACGCTCGGTGATTTTGATCGCGAAGAAGTTCGACTACACCAACCGCGTTTCTTAACGCTTCCCGCTTAGCGATCTACAAGGGTATGTAGATCCACTCTCCCTCTCATAGATGCTCATCACCATGGATAGGTTTGCGCGTGCGTAGGAAAAACTTTGTTTCCCATGCGACGTTCCCCAACAGTGGTATCAGAGCTAGGTTGATAGTTCGATGAGAACTCGAGTACAACACAAAAGGTTTGTGGGCGTTGATGCTTAGATTGCTTCCTCCCTTGGTCGGATTTTGGTTCAGCGGGATTGTGAGATAAAACGGCTCAGACCAACATTACCCGTACGCTTACGAGAGACCGGTTCCCTCGACGCAACTTGTTGCTTAGATGGCTTGCGGGCGACAGTTTGTCTCACTTTAGTTGGATCGGATTCGACAAAGGCTGTCCTTGAGAAGGTTGAAAAGCAACTAGTGTATCACCGTTGTGGTTTTTGCGTAGGTGAGAATTGGTCTTGCTAGATACCCGTAGCAGCCACGTAAAACATGCAACAACAATTAGAGGACGTCTAACTTGTTTTTGCAGGGTATGTTGTGATATGATATGGCCAATTACATGATGTGTTATATGTGATGCATGAGATGATCATGTGATGTATATATTATCACGACTTGCATGTCGATGAATACGACAACCGGCAGGAGCCATAGGGTTGTCTTTAATTATTGTATGACCTGCGTGTCAATCATTAAGTGCTATGTAATGCTTTACTTTATCATTAAACGGTAGCAATAGTAGTACAAACATGCAGGGCGTGACAACCCCGATGGCGACACGTTGATGGAGATCAAGATGATGGAGATCATGGTGTCATGCCGGTGACGATGGAGATCATGCCGGTGCTTTCATGTTGGAGATCAAAAGCACAAGATCATGGCCATATCATGTCACTTATGATTTGCATGTGATGTTAATCCTTTTATGCACCTTGTTTTTCTTAGGACGACGGTAGCATTATAAGGTGATCCCTCACTTAATTTCAAGATAAATTGTGTTCTCCCCGAGTGTGCACCGTTGCGAAAGTTCGTCGTGTTGAGACACGACATGATGAACGAGTGTGATAGACTCTACGTTCACATACAACGGGTGCAAGCCAGATTTGCACGTGCAGAACACTCGGGTTAAACTTGATGAGCCTAGCATGTACAGACATGGCCTCAGAACACAAGAGACCGATGTTTGAAATATGCCCTAGAGGCAATAATAAATTAGTTATTATCATATTTCCTTATTCATGATAATCGTTTATTATCCATGCTATAATTGTATTGATCGGAGACTTAAATGCATGTATGGATACATAGACAAAACCATGTCCCTAGTATGCCTCTAATGGACTAGCTTGTTGATCAAAGGATGGTTAAGGTTTCCTAGCCATGGACATGAGATGTCATTTGATAACGGGATCACATCATTAGGAGAATGATGTGATGGACAAGACCCAAACTACAAACGTAGCATATGATCATGTCAGTTTATTGCTACTGTTTTCTGCATGTCAAGTATATGTTCCTATGACCATGAGATCATGCAACTCACGAATATCGGAGGAGTGCCTTGTGTGTATCAAACATCGCAACGTAACTGGGTGACTATAAAGGTGCTCTACAGGTATCTCCGATGGTGTCTGTTGAGTTCGCATGGATCGAGACTGGGATTTGTTACTCCGTGTGACGGAGAGGTATCTCAGGGCCCACTCGGTAATACAACATCACAACAAGCCTTGCAAGCAATGTGGCTAAGTGTTAGTCATGGGATCTTGTATTACGGAACGAGTAAAGAGACTTGCCAGTAACGAGGTTGAACTAGGTATGGAGATACCGACGATCGAATCTCGGGCAAGTAACATACCGAAGAACAAAGGGAACGTTATACGGGATTAACTGAATCCTTGACATAGAGGTTCGACCGATAAAGATCTTCGTAGAATATGTAGGAACCAATGTGGATGTCCAGGTCCCGCCATTGGTTATTGACCGTAGAGGTGTCTCGGTCATGTCTACATAGTTCTCGAACCCGCAGGGTCTGCACACTTAAGGTTCGGTGACGTTTTGGTAGTGTAGAGTTATGTATGGTGGTGACCGAAGTTTGTTCGGAGTCCCGGATGAGATCCCGGACGTCACAAGGAGCTCCGGAATGGTCCGAGGTAAAGATTCATATATAGGAAGTCCCAGTTTGGTTTCCGGAAAAGTTTCGGGCTCATCGGTAGTGTACCGGGAGTGCCGGTAGTGTACCGGGAGTGCCGGTAGTGTACCGGGAGGCCTCCGGGAGGGGTATTTCGACCCCAAGAGGTCCATGGGCTGTGGGAGAATAATAACCAGCCCTTAGTGGGCTGGGGAAACAGCCACAAAGGCCCATGGCGCAGGAGAGAAAGTCCTAAAGCAAAAAGTGGAAAATCAGCCAATTGGAGGCAATCCTACTCCAACTAGGATTGGAGGTGAAGTAGGATTGCTTCCCACCTCCTATTTCGGCCGACCCAAAGGCCTTGGATGCCTCTCTTCTCCTCTCCTCCTATATATACTAGTGGATTGGGTGGTTTTTGGACTGAATTTCCGGCCACGTGCTACCCGTTACACCGGTGCATAGTTTCTCCTCTAGATCGGTTTTCTGCAGCGCTTAGGCGAAGCCCTGCCGGAATTGCTCCACCACCATCACCGGAGCACCGTCACGCTGCCGATGAACTCTCTCTCCTCTCCACCTCCTCTCGCTGGATCGAGACGGTGGAGATCGTCATCAAGCTGCACGTGTGCTGAACGCGGAGGTGTCGTCCGTTCGACGCTAGATCGGAAGGACCGTGATCGAGATCGCGAGACGGTTCGTGATGTGATCACGGAACGGATCATGATGAGTTCGCGGGACAGATCGTGATCAAGATCGTGAGACGGATCATGATGAGTTCACGGGACGGATCATGATGTGTTCGCGGGACGGTTCGTGATTGGATCGCGGGACGCTCGGCGATTTGGATCGCGAAGAAGTTCGACTACACCAACCGCGTTTCTTAACGCTTCCCGCTTAGCGATCTACAAGGGTACATAGATCCACTCCCCCTCTCGTAGATGCTCATCACCATGGATAGGTTTGCGTGTGCGTAGGAAATTTTTTGTTTCCCATGCGACGTTCCCCTACAGTGGCATCATGAGCTAGGTTGATGGTTCGATGAGATCTCGAGTAGAACACAAAAGGTTTGTGGGCGTTGATGCTTAGATTGCTTCCTCCCTTGGTCGGATTTTGGTTCAGCGGGATTGTGAGATGAAGCGGCCCGGACCAACATTACTCGTACGCTTACGAGAGACCGGTTCCCTCGACGCAACTTGCTGCTTAGATGGCTTGCGGGTGACAGTTTCTCTCACTTTAGTTGGATCGGATCCGACAAAGGCGGTCCTTGAGAAGGTTGAAAAGCAATCTATGTATCACTGTTGTGGTTTATGCGTAGGTGAGAATCATTCTTGCTAGATACCCGTAGCAGCCACGTAAAACATGCAACAACAATTAGAGGACGTCTAACTTGTTTTTGCAGGGTATGTTGTGATATGATATGGCCAATTACATGATGTGTTATATGTGATGCATGAGATGATCATGTGATGTATATATTATCACGACTTGCATGTCGATGAATACGACAACCGGCAGGAGCCATAGGGTTGTCTTTAATTATTGTATGACCTGCGTGTCAATCATTAAGTGCTATGTAATGCTTTACTTTATCATTAAACGGTAGCAATAGTAGTACAAACATGCAGGGCGTGACAACCCCGATGGCGACACGTTGATGGAGATCAAGATGATGGAGATCATGGTGTCATGCCGGTGACGATGGAGATCATGCCGGTGCTTCTAGATGGAGATCAAAAGCACAAGTTCATGGCCATATCATGTCACTTATGATTTGCATGTGATGTTAATCCTTTTATGCACCTTGTTTTGCTTAGGACGACGGTAGCATTATAAGGTGATCCCTCACTTGAATTTCAAGATGAACTGTGTTCTCCCCAAGTGTGCACCGTTGCGAAAGTTCGTCGTGTTGAGACACCACGTGATGCTCGGGTGTGATAGACTCTACGTTCACATACAACGGGTGCAACCCAGTGTTGCACATGCAGAACACTCGGGTTAAACTTGATGAGCCTAGCATGTATAGACATGGCCTCGGAACCCAAGAGACCGAAAGGTCGAACATGAGTCATATAGTAGATATGATCAACATGATGATGTTCACCATTGCAGCCACCTCAACTCACGTGATGATCGGACTTGAGTTGGTGAATTTGGATCATGTATCACTCGAATGATCGGAGGGGTGTCAATTGGAGTGGGAGTTCTTAAGTAATATGATTAATTGAACTCATTATCATGAACATAGTCAAAGTGTCTTTGCAAATTATGTTGTAGATTACTAGCTCGCGCTGTAGCTCCCTTAACTTTGTATATGTTCCTAGAGAAATAGAGTTGAAAGATGTTGGTAGAAATATTGCGGACTGGGTCCGTGATCTGAGGATTGTCCTCATTGCTACACAGAAGGCTTATGTCCTTAATGCACTGCTCGGTGCGCCACTCCCTCTAGCGTCGTCTATAGATGTTGTGAACATCTGACAGGCACGTTTCGATGACTACTTGATAGTTTAGTGCGTCATGCATTATGACTAAGAATTGAGGCTCCAAAATGTTTTGAACGTCACGGAACATATGAGATGTTCTAGGAGCAGAGATTGTGATCTCAGGCTCGTGCCTGTGTTGCGAGATATGAGATCTCCAACAAGATTCTTTGCCTGTAAGATGAAGGAGAATAGCTCAATCGTTGAGCATGTACTCAGACTGTCTGGGTACTACAATCGCTTGAATCGAGTGGGAGTTGATCTTCCAGATAAGATAGTGATTGATGTAGTTCTCCAAGTCACTATCACTGAGCTACTAGAACTTGGTGATGAACTATAAAATGCCAGGGAAAGAAATGTTGATCCCTGAGCTGTTCGCGATGTTTGACACCGCGAAAGTAGAAATCAAGAAGGAGCATCAAGTGTTGATGGTTAATCAAACCTCTAGTTTCGAGAAGGGCAAGAGCAAGGAGGGAAACTTCATGGATAGCAAGTCAGTTGCTGCTCCAGTGAAGCAACCCAAAGTTGAACTCAAACCCGGGACTAAGTGCTTTTGTTATGAGGTGAGCGGTCGCTGAAGCGGAACAACCCTAGATAGTTGGTAGATAAGAAGGCTGGCAACATTGATAGAAGTATATTTGATATACGAGTTACTAATGTGTACCTTTCTAGTAATCTTAGTAGCACCTGGGTATTGGATACCGGTTCGGTTGCTAAATGTTAGTAACTCGAAATAAAAGCTACGGAATAAACGGAGAACTAGCTAAGGGTGAGGTGACGATGTGTGTTGGAAGTGTTTCCAAGGTTGATGTGATCAACATCGCACGCTCTCTCTACCTTCAGGATTAGTAACGAACCTAAATAAATGTTATTTGGTGTTTTGCGTTGAGCATGAACATGATTAGATCATGTTTATTGCAATACGGTTATTCATTTAAGTTAGAGAATAATGGTTATTCTGTTTACATGAATAATACCTTCAATGGTCATGCACCCAGTGAGAATGGTTTGTTGAAATCTTGATCGTAGTATTACACATGTTCATAACATTGATGTCAAAAGATACAAAGTTAATAATGATAGTACCACATACTTGTGGCACTGCCGCTAAATGTCATATTGGTATAAAGCGCATGTAGAAACTCCATGCTGATGGATATTTGGACTCATTTGATTTCGAATCGGTTGAGACATGCGAACCATGCCTCTTGGGCAAGATGACTAAAGGACCCCGTTGGATGGAGCGGGCAAGTGATTCATTGGAAATGATACATGTTGATGTATGAAATCTAGTGAGTCTTGTAGCGTGCAGTGGATATCGTTATTGTCTTACCTTCATTGATGATTTGAGTAGATATAGTGTATATTTACTTAATGAAACACAAGTCTGAATCGTTTGAAAGGTTCAAGCAAATTCAGAGTGAATTTTAAAGATCATCGTGACAAGAAGATAAAAATGACCGCGATATGATCGTGGAGGTGAATATCTGACTTACGAGTTTGGCATACAACTTAAGACAATGTGAAATTTGTTTCACAACTAACGCCACTTGGAACACCATGGTGTGATGGTGTGTCCGAACATCATAGTCATGCTCTATTGATATAGTGCATACTGTGATGTCTCTTGTCGTTTTACTACTATAATTTTGGGGTTATGCATTAGAGACAACTACATTCACTTTAAATAGGGCACCATCTAAATCCGTTGAGATGACACCATATGAATTATGGTTTGATAGAAACCTAAGTTGTCATTTCTTAATACTTGGGGCTGCGGCACTTGTGTGAAAAACGTCGTCCCCTATGCCTTAGCCATAGGCTCTATATTATGCCATGCTGTGTACTGCACTTGTGTGTGCCTTGCCATGAGTCTATCAAAGGGTATAAGAGTGGTACAGGAGTGGATCACTGGACAGCGGTCGAAATTATCCTTAGTAACCAGAGGACTAAGGAAATGTTTCTTGATTATGGAGGTGATAAAGAGTTCGTCGTAAAGAGTTACGTCGATGCAGGCTTTAGTACCAATTCGGATGACTAGTAGTAGACATCTGGATACATATAGTGGAGCAGCCATTTGGAAGTAGTACCAAGTGGAGTGTGGTAGCAGTGTTTATAGTTTGACATAAGGATTTGCAAAGTACACACGGATCTGAATTTTGCAGACCCGTTGACTATAAGACCTCTCTCACATGCAAAGCATGATCGAGCCCCAGAACTCATTGATTATAAAGGTGCTCTACAGGTATCTCCGAGGGTGTCTGTTGAGTTGGCATGGATCGAGACTGGGATTTGTTACTCCGTGTGACGGAGAGGTATCTCGGGGCCCACTCGGTAATACAACATCACAATAAGCCTTGCAAGCAATGTGACTAAATTGTTAGTTACGGGATCTTGTATTACGGAACGAGTAAAGAGACTTGCCGGTAATGAGGTTGAACTAGGTATGGAGATACCGACGATCAAATCTCGGGCAAGTAACATACCGAAGAACAAAGGGAACATCGTACGGGATTAACTGAATCCTTGACATAGAGGCTCGACCGATAAAGATCTTCGTAGAATATGTAGGAACCAATGTGGAGGTCCAGGTCCCGCCATTGGTTATTGACCATAGAGGTGTCTCGGTCATGTCTACATAGTTCTCGAACCCGCAGGGTCTGCACACTTAAGGTTTGGTGATGTTTCGGTAGTGTAGAGTTATGTATGGTGGTGACCGTAGGTTGTTCGGAGTCCCGGATGAGATCCCGGACGTCATGAGGAGCTCCGTAATGGTCCGGAGGTAAATATTCATATATAGGAAGTCCCAGTTTGGTCGCTGGAAAAGTTTCGGGCTCATCGGTAGTGTACAGGGAGTGCCGGTAGTGTACCGGGAGAGCTCCGGGAGGGGTATTTCGACCCCAAGAGGTCCATGGGATGTGGGAGAGTATTAACCAGCCCTTAGTGGGCTGGGAAACCAGACACAAAGGCCCATGGCGCAGGGAGAGGAAGTCCTGAAGGAAAAAGGGAAAATCAGCCAATAGGAAGCAATCCTACTCCAACTAGGATTGGAAGAGAAGTAGGATTGCTCCTCCTTGGCCGGCCGAATCCCCTAGGGAGACTTGGTGCGCCAGCCCCTCTCCTCCTCCTCTCCTCCTATATATATTGGTGGATAGCTAGGGTTTTGCACACAATTTACGGCCACGTGCTACCCGTTTCACCGGTGCTCCTCTAGATCGGATTTCTGCAGCGCTTAGGCGAAGCCCTGCCGGAATTGCTCCACCGCCACCATCATCGGAGCGCCGTCACGCTACCGGTGAAATCTCTCTCCTCTCCACCTCCTCTTGCTAGACCAAGATGGTGGAGATCGTCATCAAGCTGCACGTGTGCTGAACGCGGAGGTGTCGTCCGTTCGGCGCTAGATCGGAAGGACCGTGATCGAGATCGCGAGACGGTTCGTGATGAGATCGCGGAACAGATCGTGATGAGTTCGCGGGACAGATCGTGATCAAGATCGTGAGACGGATCGTGATGAGATCACGGGACAGATTGCAATGAGTTCACGGGATGGATCGTGATTGGATCGCGGGACGGATCGTGATGAGATCGCGGGACGCTCGGCGTTTTGGATCACGAAGAAGTTTGACTACACCAACCGCGTTTCTTAGCACTTCCTGCTTAGCGATCTACAAGGGTATGTAGATCCACTCTCCCTCTCGTAGATGCTCATCACCATGGATAGGTTTGCGTGTGCGTAGGAAATTTTTTGTTTCCCATGCGACGTTCCCCAACACACACTGGAATTGCTGCAATGGAAGGCAGAGAATGGTGTATCTAACAAGGCATTTCAAAAGTTGCTGATAATGTTAAAGAAGAAGCTACCAAAGGATAACGAATTGCTAGAGAGTACGTACGAAGCAAAGAAGGTTGTCTGCCCTCTAGGATTAGAGGTGGATAAGATACATGCATGCCCTAATGACTGCAACCTCTACCGCGGTGAGTATGAGGAATTGAATGCATGGCCGGTATGTTGTGCATTGCGCTTTAATATCGGCCAAGATGACCCTGGTGATGTTGAGGGCGAGCGCCCCAGGAAGAAGATTCCCACCAAGGTGATGTGGTATGCTCCTATAATACCACGGTTCAAACATTTGTTCCAAAACAAAGAGCATGACAGGTTGATGCGATCGCACAACGAAGACCGTAAGAAATATGGGAAGTTGAGAGTGCCTACTGACGGGTCACAATGGATAAAAATTGAGATAAAGTGGAAGGACTTTGCAAAGGACGCAAGGAACATATGGTGTGGTTTAAGTGCAGATGGCATTAATCCTTTTGGGGAGCAGAACAGCAATCATAGCACATGGCCTGTCACTCTATGTATCTATAACCTTCCTCCTTGGTTGTGCATGAAGTGGAAGTTCATTATGATGTCAATGCTCATCCAAGGCCCCAAGCAACCCGGCAACGACGTTGATGTGTACCTAAAGCCATTAGTTGAAGAACTATTACAACTGTGGAATGGAAAAGGTGTACGTGCGTGGGATGCGAAATAACGGGAGGAATTTGACCTACATGCGTTGCTGTTTGTAACCATCAATGATTGGCCTACTCTCACTAACCTTTCAGGACAGACAAACAAGGGATACCACACATGCATGCACTGTTTAGATGATACCTATAGTATATATTTGGATAAATGTAAGAAGAATGTGTATCTAGGGCATCGTCGATTTATTCAGAGCAGGCATCCCATAAGAAAGAAAGGCAAGCATTTCAAAGGTGAGGCAGATCACCAGAAGAAGCCTCGCCATCGTACGGGTGATGATATACTTGATATGGTCAAGGATTTAAAAGTAATCTTTGGCAAGGGTCCTCGCGCACAATCTGTTCCGAATGATGCTGACAAATGCGCACCCATGTGGAAGAAGAAATCTATATTTTGGGACCTACCCTATTGGAAAGACCTCGAGGTCCGCTCTGCAATCGATGTGATGCACGTGACGAAGAATCTTTGCGTTGAACCTGCTAGGCTTCTTGGGCGTGTATGGGAAGAGAAAAGATACGCCGGAGGCACGGGAGGACTAGAAACGTATGCACGAAGAAGACGACATGGATCCAAAGCAGTTTCAGGGTCATGCCAGCTACGCTCTTACCAAAGAAGAGAAGGAAATCTTCTTCGAATGCCTGATCAGTATGAAGGTCCCATGTGGCTTTTCCTCGAATATAAAGGGAATAATAAATATGGCAGAGAAAAAGTTCCAGAACCTAAAGTCTCATGACTGCCACGTGATTATGACACAACTGCTTCCGGTTGCATTGAGGGGGCTTCAACCGGAAAACGTTTGATTAGCCATTATGAAGCTATGTGCATTCCTGAATGCAATCTCTAAGAAGGTAATCGATCCAGAAATCCTACCAAGGTTAGAGAATGATTTGGTGCAATGTCTTGTCAGTTTCTGGTTGGTGTTTCCACCATCCTTCGTCAATATCATGACGCACATCCTAGTTCACCTAGTCGAGGAGATTGCCATTCTAGTTCCTGTATTTCTACACAATATGTTCCCCTTTGAGAGGTTCATGGGAGTCTTAAAGAAATATGTTCATAATCATGCTAGGCCAGAAGGAAGCATCTCCAAGGGCCACGAAACAGAGGAGGTAACTGAGTTTTGTGTTCACTTTATTCCTGATATTAAGCCGATTGGTGTTCCTGAATCGCGGCATGAGGGCAGACTGGTAGAAAAGCCACGCTAGGAAAGAATTCACTAATATGCCGAGACGGGCATTCTTTGGTTAAACACACTAAACAATTGTACAAAGTCCTGCCTTGGTGTCTCCATATATCGAGCAACACAAGAATATTCTACGCTCCAAATACCCGGAGAAGTCTGACGACTGGATTACACATGAACAAACAGTGACTTTCGCCGGTTGGTTGCAGACACGTCTCATGCATGACGACACTGTTGAAAATGACATGTACTTGCTGTCCAAGTTACCATCTTCGACTATATTGACTTTCGAAGGGTACGAGATAAATGGGAATACATTTTACACGAGCGCCCAAGATAAAACGAGCGCCAACCAAAACAGTGGTGTCCGCTTTGTTGCAGCAAACAACAATGGGACAAAGGACATATATTATGGTTACATAGAGGAGATATGGGAACTTGACTATGGACTTGGTTTGAAGGTCCCTTTGTTTAGGTGCAAATGGGTCAATCTGACAGGAGGCGGGGTAAAGGAAGACCCGCAGTACGGAATGACAACAGTGAATCTCAACAATCTTGGGTACACAGAAGAAGCATTCGTCCTAGCCAATGATGTGGCGCGGGTTTTCTATGTGAATGACATTTCTACCAAGCCGAGAAAAAGAAAAGATAAGGAAACGAATACATCATACGATGAGCCAAAGCGCCACATAGTTCTTTCAGGGAAAAGAAACATCATGGGAGTGGAGGACAAGACAGACATGTCAGAAGATTATGAAAAGTTTCGTGAAATTGATCCCTTCACATTGAATGTTGACCCGAGCATCAAGTTAAACAATGAATATTGTCCATGGTTACAACACAAAGGGACACACACGAAGAAAAAGTTTTATACCAAAGATCCCACTCTGGGATGTGACCGCCTTCTCTAGTTAGTTTCCAGACTTATATATCTGGAAAGTCCCACTTTGGAAAAACCAAAGGGAATCTTTGTAATAGTAGTGTACTTACATGTTTTCTGCGTTCAGTATGCACCATTCGAAGCGAGGCCATTAATTTTCAACCCTTTTTGACTTCATTTGCTATTTTTCATGCATTTACTGATTTTTTTGAGCTAAATGACCCTGAAAATTATAAGCACTACAAATGAACTCTGAGAAGGTTAACAGTTGCCATGGTATCATCATTTCACCCATATAGCATGTGCTAAAAAATTGAGAGGGTAATGGCAAAAACTGGACGCACTTTGTGTATAAAACGGGCAATCTCTTTTGAAGTATCACGGTTTCAGACAAAAACTCGTGTGCAAAGACATTTCATTTTTTTAAACTTATTTCAACTCAAGACTTTTTGTGCATTCAGTATGCACCATTCGAAGCCATGCCATCAATTTTTAACCTTTTCTGACTTCATTTGCTATTTTTAATGCATTTACTGTTTTTCGAGCTAAATGAGCCTGAAATTGATAATCACTACAAATGAACTCTGAAAAGGTTGAAAGTTGGCATGATATCATCATTTCACCCACATAGCATGTGCTAAAAAGTTGAGAGGGTTACGACAAAAACTGGACAAACTTCGTTTACAAAATGGACAATCTCTTTTGAAGTATCACGCTTTCGAACGAAAAATCATCTGTTACAAAGGCATTTCATTATTTTAAACTTATTTCATTTCCAGACTTTTTGTGCGTTCAATATGCACCATTCGAAGCCACACCATCAATTAACAAATTCAATATAATGATAAAATACACTAATATTAAATAGCAAAAAAAAATCACGGAAAAAGCTATTTTAAAATAAAGTTATTCACAAACTAGTGATGCACACAACTTTCAAATAATTGAAATTTAAACTATTCAAATTTGAAAACTATTAGCACTAACAGAAAGTTTATAATTTTTTTACCTGAAGCAAAAAAGATTCACAAAGAAAATATTTAAATAAAGAAAAAGATTCACTCGGAAACAAAAGAAAATAAATAAAGCAGAAAACAAAAAATATATTTAAAAGAAAGCCTGCCTACTGGGCTACCACGGCCTCCATACGACTAGAAACCCAACCTCTAGGTGGGCCAGGATGCAGGCCCGTACGACCTAGTAGGCCCATGGGGCAACAAAGGTGTGGTAGGCCTAGAAGGCATGCATATTAGAGAGGAGCTCGACACGATAGCACCGGCGGGGCTTATAAACTGGTCCGAGCTCCTCTCAACTAGCGAGGTGGGACTAAACATCCACCCTGACCCATGCCTGGAATACAACCCTTTAGTCGCGGTTGGTGGCTCCAATCACGACTAAAGACCCCCCTTTAGTCGCGGTTGGAGCCACCAACCGCGACTAGCTAAAGGTCGGTTAGAGCCACCAACCGCGACTAAAGGTAAATTTAATCCAGCCCCTCGTCGCGGTTGGTGGCTCCAACCGCGACTAAGGGGGGGGGTCTTTAGTCGCGGTTGGAGCCACCAACCGCGACTAAAGGGTCCTCTATATATACCAGACCTACGAAAATTTCCCCAAAACAGCCAAAAGTCCGTCCGCGCGTGCCCCTGCCCCTCGTCGTCACCGTCGGTGTCCGCGCCCCGCCGCACCTCGACGCCGCTATCCGTCCGCGCCGCCGGACCACGACGCCGCCGTCCGTCCGCGCCGCCACACCTCGACGTCGTGGCCGCCGCGCCCATACACCTAGCCGTCATCGTCCGTCTGTGCCCCTTCTGCATCTCGTCATCGTCGTCGCCGCCCCTGCACCTCGCCGTCGCCGTCGTCACCCCTCCTCGACCTCGCGCGCCGTGGCCCCTTTGTGGCCCCTGCCGCCATGGCCGCCCCCTTCCTAATTAGTAGAGATTATTTTTATATGTTGTTTTTCTATTTTTTAATTAGTGTTTCTGTTTTATATAATGTTCTATAATGTCGTTTTTTATATAATGATCTATAATTAGTGTTTAATTAGTATTAATTTATATAATGTTGTTTTTCTTTTTTTAATAGATGTATAGAAGTATATAGGCTTAATTAGTGTTTAATTAGTATATATATTTTTTAAATAATGTTGTTTTTCTGTTTTTAATGGATGTATAGAAGCATATGTGCTTAATTAGTATTTAATTAGTATAGATTTTTTTATATAATGTTGTTTTTCTATTTTTCAATGGATGTATAGAAGTATATATGCTTAATTAGTGTTTCTTTTTCTGTTATTTAATTTTATATATTGTTGTATTTCATATTAAAGAAAAATTGCATACTAAAATGTTGCATAGGAAATTATAATTGAAAAAAATTCGGAATTTTTTATTGAGAAAGGAATATTATAAGGGTAGTTATAACCTAGGAATGGGACATTATAATTGAAAAGATGATATTTTTCTCAAAATTTTCTAATAAAATGGCATTGCATATATAGGAAAAATATTCATAAGAATTTTTTCTAGGAGTCAATGATGCCCGGTCGGCATCCTCGTTGTCGACTCGATCGCGACGACGTCATGTTTCAGAGGGGCAACATTCGGGACTGGTCTCCCCCGGGCTGGCACTAGGAGGTGCAACCTTGAGGAGCGCGCAGCTTGGTGCAAAACCCAACCCTGGGTCCCATCGTCGACCCGAAGCTTCTTTGGTGGCGTTCGTCTGGGCCACTTTCAGTGCGGAGGCAGCCGACCCCGTCGGAAGGTGGTACGTCGTCGTGTTAGGGAGGAGGACGAGCACGTCCGTCGCTACATGGATGCATTGGACATCGGGTTGTCCAATACCCTGCAGGTTCTTCAGGGATGTCACCCGAGATATGATCTTGTCATAGTTCCTTCTCTTTGTGTGTCCACCGCCTGCCACACGAGACGTCAACTGGATTTGTAGTAGTGATATTATATAATTAATAATATTTGAGATGTATTAGTGATAATATTCCAGATGTATTCGAGATTATATTCGATAATATTCGGGACGATTTACTCGAGATTATATTCGATGATGCATATTATATACTATGATTCAATTTTCCTTATAGATTGCATGCAGTCTAATTTGAATACTAAATTGTTTTATCCTTCTTCTGGGTTAGTTAAATAAAAGCTATGGACAGTACCGGCAGAGAACAAGAAGAGGCTCTGTTCGACATCATACATTCCACGAGCCTAGAGCATGAACATGTAGATGATGATGGATCGCAATATCTGAACAATTCTGGTGAGGGTTGTATGTTTGATGAAGACGAACGAATAGATGAATTCGACAACTATGTTGACGAAGAAAATGTTCTTCAAATAACAAAGACCGGCGAGGTATATTTATTATATAAGCCATCCGGTGATCATTACATGTCTTAATTGAGTTTTATATGTATTAACGAATCGATCTTTCTTTTTTTAGGCCTCCGGATCGAGCAAATCTTCTACAAGCGACAGGGTAGTTCGAGGCGCGGCCAGAAAGTTGGACCCTGGCATAAAGTTCAACATCAATTCCATCAATACATAAACTAGCGAACGGCTTGAACCTAAGAAAAATACGAAGAAGTTCAAGAATCAATGAGGACCTATTGTCAGGGACCAAATCCCGATCTTCACACAAGAATGGAAAAAGCCAGCAAATGGAGATCAAGAAGGAGTTACTTTTGTCGACGAAAGAGCAAAAGATGTGCTTTGGACCGAAAGTTCAGGTATATCTATATACATGAAACATTTTTCTTCTTCTATGTATGACTAACCTCTGTTTGGTGCTGCTTGGTGGTGCAGGAGGAGAAACTGAAGTGGCCGCTCTCAGACATGGAGGCATGGGAGCTAGCCCATGTGCGGACTAAGCCCAAGGAACGCAAGGGCAAGTACTACGGCAACTCCAACGAGCACCTTGAGACCTACAAGAAGGTGTATAATCTGCACAATCCTGACATAGCTAACCCCATAAAAGAGGCTACGTATGACAGGGCGGTGGTCGGCATAGGGCCAAAGAATCATGGTCGACAGCTAGTTCTGGATGCCATGGTCACTCCTTCTATCTCCTACACACACCTCCGAGTTACCAACCCGAGCCAGAGCTTGCAGCCGAGGACGACAAGTGCACACTCACTATCCCTCCGAGCCCAGCAACACTCTGTAAGAATTTTCCCTCTTATATTCCTTTTTCTCATTTTATTTTCCACACCAAGATGTTCTTATGAGTTTCATCATGTTATGCTGAAGGCCTACATGGAGTACCAATGTCAGGAGACCATGGCGTGGAATGTGAGACTTGCAGCAGTCTCGGACCACGCTAGTCGCATGATGAAGGTTAGTTTAGCCCCTTTCATTTCACTTTCACATTTGCAGTCTCATTTCTTCTAACCTTCATGTGTGCTTGGTCAACTAACATGCAGCTCGTTTTTGAGTCAATGACGGCCGGAACGGTTCCTGTAATGGAACCACCACCACCTGCTGGAGAACAACCAATTCTGCTTACGTTTGAAGACTTTGTGGCACAACACTGTCTGTTTCCGGTTAGTACATTCCCAAAATATCCAACTTCTTATCGTGCATTTCAACACTATCATATATCTCTTTAACATCTCTTTTCAAACATGCAGGGAACCGATCGATCCTCCATTGGTGGCGGTGCCAATTTTGGTATCACTCCCGAGTCACGGAGTCTGGTCACTCCGATCCACCGAGGAGGTGGCGGTGACGGTCTTGCTAATAGCGGTGCTGGTAGTAGTGACGACCTTGCCTTTGGCGGTCTTGGTGGTACCGAACTTGGTGGTGGACCTCCTGACGCTTAAGCCTTTGGGTGGTGGTGGTCATGACTTATCTTTCATGCATTTATATTATGTTGTTCAGACTTATGTTGTGTTGTTTCGATGTATGTTTTATTGATTTCACTTATGATGTGATGGTAATAGTTATATTGTGGTGATAATACTTATATTGAGATAATGATGTGGATCTGTGATATATATGTTGTGTACTATTTGTGATCTATTTGGGTTGTATATTATCGAGAAATAAAATAAAAACAAAAAAACATCACATACGCCGACTGTGTAACCGTTGGCGTAGCCTTGCCTTCAGGTGCACCAGAAGCTGCCACGTGGCAGGGCTACGCCAACGGTTACACCGTTGACGTATCTCCTGGCCTATGCCGACGGTGTAACCATCGGCGTAGCCCTGCCTTCGGATGCGCCCGGAGCTGCCACGTGGCAGGGCTACACCGACGGTTACACCGTCGGTGTAGCTCCTAGCCTATGCCGACGGTGTAACCGTCGACGTAGCCCCTGTCACGTGGCAGCTTCCGATTGGTGGATGAACTCCGACGTCATCGTCATCCGCCTCACGTGAAAAAGGATGCAGACGGCCCATCTACGCCGACGGTCGTATGGTCGGAGGTCGGCATAGGGACCTACGCTGACGGTTTTCCTATGCCAACAAAAATGCCCGGTACACCAACGTTTGCGATCCTGACAGGCCTACGCTGACGGGGGCCATCGGCGTAGCCCTACACCGATGCTATTGTGGCCTACGCCGACGGGGCCTGGCCATCGGTGTAGGGGGCGATTCCGGTAGTGGAACCACTGGCGTAGGTCGGGCGAGCATAGAGTCGCCTTTCCTCTAGCCGCTCCAGCGTCTGTACTCTTTCTAGTGATGTTCCTCACAGGTGATTACTGGTTAACCTTGCGTTAAGGCTCCTCAAACGAAAATAATCCTCACAAGTCCTACCAGTTAAGCTTCATTTTCTCTATCCTAGCCATTTCATATTTTTTTTGAAAAGGAGGAATGGAGCCCCAGCCTCTGCATCAATGCATGCGACCATCTTATTAAACAAGTTTAAAACGATGTCTTAGATCCACAAAGCGCGCAAGCGCTTAACAAAAAGTATGAAGCAATCACTAGTAGAAAACCACCCATTTGTCCTGGTTCTAGAGGGCCATTTGTCCCTGTTCCAGAACCGGGACTAAAGTGTCTGGACTAAAGCCCAAAACCTTTAGTCCCGGTTTGCTTATGAACTGGAACTAAAGGGGATCCACGTGATGGGGCTTGGAGCGAGGGGTGGGGAGGGGTATTAGTCCCGGTTCTAGTTACGAACCGGAACTAAAGGCTCCGCCTCTTTATTTTGTCTAATCTCTAGTCATCCTTCCTCACTAATTCCCAATCAGACAATTTAACACTCATTCCAAATCGTCTAACTTCCCAGTCGGTCACCCATCCTCGCTTAATTTTTAGGTTCTATCGCCTCTAGTTTCCAAGTTTGCACTTGTTGTTTTCCTGACAATAGTAAGCTATCAATTCTATTAACCCTTAGGTCTTGATGTCACATGATTTAATTTTTTGAAATCCTAAAAATTATTAAAATAAAAAAAATAAGTAATAATAATATTGAATTTTAATGAAAATAAAATAAGTAAAAATATTGTTTTATTTGTTTTTTGCCATTTATTCATTTAATATGGCATAGTTAATATCTTTAAATATGTAAATTGAAATTCGAGAAATAATATATCCATTATTATCAGAAAAATGTGCGGAATCCAAATATGATATCAATTATATATTTTTAAATAAAATTAATTTGTAAAAAAAATTTCCGGAAAAAAACTTCATTTTGAAATAACTTCTTTTACATTTGGAATTTTGAGCATCTGAGGAAACTTCACTGGGCAAGTTGGCATGGTGTCATGATTCACATAGCATGTGCTAAAAAGTTGAGAGGATTACGACAAAAACTAGATGCACTTCGTGTACAAAACGGGCAATCTCTTTCGAAGTATCAGGGTTTCGGATGAGAACTCGTCTGTTACAAAGGGATTTCATTTTTTTGATCTTATTTGAACTCCAGACTTTTTGTGTGTTAAAAATGCACCATTCAAAGCCACATCATCAATTTTCAACCCTTTCTGACTTCATTTGATATTTTTCATGCATTTACTGATTTTTTTTGAGCTAAATGACCCTGAAATTGATAAGCACTACAAATTAACTATGAAAAGGTTGAAAGTTGGCATGGTGTCATGATTTCACCCACATAGCATGTGCTAAGAATTTGAGATGGTTACGGCAAAATCTGGATGCACTCCGTGTACAAAACGGGCAATCTCTTTCGAAGTATCAGGGTTTCGGACGAGAACTCGTGTGATACAAAGGGGTTTCATTTTTATATAAGAGGTCAGAGCCGTCGGGTCTTACAATTGTACAACCGGATCATGATTACATATCCGAATCTATATCTACCTTACTAGCCAAGTCATCCTTTGGAAGGTCTTGCGCATCCGGGTCTCTGGCGTCCGGCCCACGTCATGAGCCGCTAACCACCTCGGCCCTCCAACTGGTACATGTCTCCGTGGGCCGGCTCATAGCCAATGCTATCACCGGAACCTTCTAGCCGGGTCATATCACGGGGTTATATCCCCAACATTAGGCCCCAGGCTGAAGTGAGCCAGCTCATTTCATTCGTCTCTTGTAATTGTCTGAGAGTCGTCACGGGATGACCCGGCGTGACATCACAGATACGCTGACGTATCAAATCTTTCGCATTTTACCGTTCTCCGAAGATTGAGGCGTCCGTTTCGGCAAGACCGGTGTCGACGCCGGGGAATCCGCACCGTCTCCCTCTTAATAGGACCCACACGGGTCAAATTAGCACATTCCCGCTCGCGCTCCCCTTCTCCTTCCTCTTGCCGCTCGTCCGACGCCCGAGCTCGTCCGCCTCGCTCCGGCTCCGTCGTCTGTGCTTCCTCAACTCAGGCCATTGCATCACCCTGTTCGCGCCAGAGTCTCTCCCGTCGTCGTCTCCACCTCCGGTAAGTCCTCCTTCCCGTAGCGTAGTCCGGTAGAAAATATGGTTTCTCCGGTCGGACCTCCGCCATGCGTTCCGATCGCCGGCGCGGCCGCTCGGCCAAGTCTCGGGCTCGGCCACGCGTCCCTTTGGGTCGCGTTGTCTCCACCGCCACCGCTCGTGGCTCGCCCGTGCGCAATGCGCAGTTGGTTAGGGCCGTAGGCCATTTTTCATTTCTCGGTGTTCTTCGACTAGGTCATCGTAGAACCCCCTTTTTCAGCTTCAGTAGATACTAAATCTTTGCAATGTTTTGTGAAACTTGTTTGTCCGGGTCTTGATGACTTCCGGCTCATATGACGATAGTAAGTCGCTAGACTCCCTCCGGCTCTTTATCAGTCAGACCCCTTAGGACCTTTAATTTTTAGAACCCTGTAATTTGTAAGCCACCATTGCTCTCTTCCTTTGTTAATTAGTCGTCATTTTCCTCTTGTACAATACTTTTAAGCCGCCAGGATTACACGTGCCACCAATTCCTGCAATTGGGTCGGCTCCTGCATAACCGGTGTTGGGAGACGTAGTAGTAAATCAAAATTTTCCTACGTGTCACCAAGATCTATCTATGGAGAAACCAGCAACGAGAGGGGAGAGATTGCATCTTCATACCTTTGAAGATCGCTAAGCGTAAGCGTTACAAGAACGCGGTTGATGGAGTCGTACTCGCAGCGATTCAGATCGCGGTAGATCCGATCAAGTGCCGAACGGACGGCACCTCCGCGTTCAACACACGTGCAGCCCGGTGACGTCTCCTACGCCTTGATCCAGCAAGGAGGAAGGAGAGGTTGGGGAAGAGCTCCAGCAGTAGCACGACGGCGTGGTGGTGGTGGAGTAGCAAGGTATCCCGGCAGGGCTTCGCCAAGCGCTGCGGAGGAGGAACAAGAGAGGTAGAGCTTCGCCGAGAGAGAGAGAGAGAGAGAGTTCAGATCTGTTCTCAAAGGGCCAAAACCTCAAGTATATATAGGAGGAGGGAGAGGGAGGGCTGGCTTGACCCCTCCTCCAAGGAGGAGAGGTTCGGCCGAGCTAGGGGGAGAGTCCACCTCCCACAAGGGAGGTGGATCTCCTCCTTTTAAATCTTTTTCAGCCCTATCTCTTATCTCCAGCCACATGGGCCTTTAGCAAAAGTATTTCCCAGCCCAATAAGGGATGACACACTTTATCTAACAGCCCATGAAGTCCTCTGGTCGTCACACCCCTCCCGGGGGTCCTCCGGCACCCTCCCGTCACTCCCGGTACAATACCGATGAGCCCGAAAACTTTCCGGTGACCAAACCTGGACTTCCTATATATCAATCTTTACCTCCGGACCATTCCGGAGCTCCTCGTGATGTCCGGGATCTCATCCGGGACTCCTAACAACCTTCGGTAATCACGTATACCTTTTTCCTATAACCCTAGCATCATCGAACCTTAAGTGTGTAGACCCTACGGGTTCGGGAGACACGTAGACATGACCGAGACATCTCTCCGGACAATAACCAACAGCGGGATATGGATACCCATGTTGGCTCCCACGTACTCCATGATGATCTCATCGGATGAACCACGATGTCAGGGATTCAATCAATCCCGTATACAATTCCCTTTGTCTATCGGTATGGTACTTGCCCGAGATTCGATCGTCGATATCCCTATACCTTGTTCAATCTCGTTACCGGCAAGTCTCTTTACTCGTTCCGTAATACATCATCCCGTGGCTAACTCCTTAGTCACATTGAGCTCATTATGATGATGTCTTACCGAGTGGGCCTAGAGATACCTCTCCGTCACACGGAGTGACAAATCTCAGTCTCGATTCGTGTCAACCCAACAAACACTTTCGGAGATACCCGTAGCGTACCTTTATAGCCACCCAGTTACGTTGTGACGTTTGGCACACCCAAAGCATTCCTACGGTATCCGGGAGTTACACAATCTCATGGTCTAAGGAAACGATACTTGACATTGAAAACCTTTAGCAAACGAACTACACGATCTTGTGCTATGCTTAGGATTGGGTCTTGTCCATCACATCATTCTCCTAATGATGTGATCCTGTTATCAACGACATCCAATGTCCATGGTCATGAAACCGTGACCATCTATTGATCAACGAGCTAGCCAACTAGAGGCTTACTAGGGACATGTTGTGGTCTATGTATTCACACATGTATTACGGTTTCCGATTAACACAATTGTAGCATAAATAATAGACAATTATCATGAACTAGGAAATACAATAATAACCATTTTATTATTGCCATTAGGGCATATTTCCAACAGTCTCCCACTTGCACTAGAGTCAATAATCTAGTTAGATTGTGATGAATCGAACACCCATAGCATTCTGGTGTTGATCATGTTTTGCTCGTGAGAGAGGTTTAGTCAACGGATCTGCGATATTCAGATCCGTATGCACTTTACAAATATCTATGTCTCCTTCCTGAATGTAATCACGGATGGAGTTGAAGCGGCGCTTGATGTGTCTTGTCTTCTTGTGAAACCTGGGCTCCTTCGCAAGGGCAATAGCTCCAATGTTGTCACAGAGTAGAGTCATCAGACCCGACGCATTTGGAATCACTCCTAGGTCAGTGATGAACTCCTTCATCCAGACTCCCTCCTTTGCTGCTTCCGAAGCAGCTATGTACTCCGCTTCACATGTAGATGCCGCCACGACGCTTTGCTTGCTGCTGCTCCAGCTCACTGCTCCTCCATTCAAAATATACACGTATCCGGTTTGCGACTTGGAGTCGTCCGGATCTGTGTCGAAGCTAGCATCGACGTAACCCTTTACAACGAGCTCTTTGGCACCTCCATAAACGAGAAACATGTCCTTTGTCCTTTTCAGGTACTTCAGGATATTCTTGACCGCTGTCCAGTGTTCCGTTCCGGGATCACTTTGGTACCTCCCTACCAAGCTTATGCCAAGGTTCACATCAGGTCTGGTACACAGCATGGCATACATAATAGAGCCTATGGCTGAAGCATAGGGGATGACACTCATCTCTTCTCTATCCTTTGCCGTGGTCGGGCATTGAGTCGTACTCAATCTCACACCTTGCAACACAGGCAAGAACCCCTTCTTGGACTGATCCATATTGAACTTCTGCAATATCTTTTCAAGGTATGTGCTTTGTGAAAGACCAATGAGGCGTTTCGATCTATCTCTATAGATCTTAATACCTAATATGTAAGCAGCTTCTCCAAGGTCCTTCATTGAAAAACACTTATTCAAGTAGGCCTTTATACTTTCCAAGAGTTCTATATTATTTCCCATTATCAGCATGTCATCCACATATAGTATAAGAAATGCTATAGAGCTCCCACTCACTTTCTTGTAAATACAGGGTTCTCCATAAACCTGTACAAATCCAAACGCTTTAATCACCTCATTAAAGCGAATGTTCCAACTCCGAGATGCTTGCACCAGCCCATAGATGGAGCGCTGGAGCTTGCATACCTTGTTAGCATCTTTAGGATCGACAAAACCTTCCGGCTGCATCATATACAGTTCTTCCTTGAGGAAGCCATTAAGGAATGCCGTTTTGACGTCCATTTGCCAGATCTCATAATCATAAAATGCGGCAACTGCTAACATGATTCGGACTGACTTTAGCATCGCTATGGGTGAGAAAGTCTCATCATAGTCAACTCCTTCAACTTGTCGATAACTCTTAGCGACAAGCCAAGCCTTATAGGCGGTCACATTACCGTCCGCGTCAGTCTTCTTCTTAAAGATCCATTTGTTTTCAATGGCTCGCTTATCATCAGGCAAGTCCACCAAAGTCCATACTTTGTTCTCATACATGGATCCTATCTCGGATTTTATGGCCTCAAGCCATTTGTCGGAATCCGGGCCCGCCATCGCTTCTTCATAGTTCGAAGGTTCACCGTTGTCCAACAACATGATCTCTAGGACAGGATTGTCGTACCACTCTGGTGCGGAACGTGTCCTAGTGGACCTTCGAATAGCGACTTGATCTGAAGCTTCATGATCATCATCATTAACTTCCTCTCTAGCCGGTGTAGACTCCATAGAAACAACTTCCTGTGCTGCGCTACTCTCCGGTTCGAGTGGAGGTACAGTTACCTCATCAAGTTCTATTTTCCTCCCACTTACTTCTTTCGAGAGAAACTCTTTCTCGAGAAAGGATCCATTCTTGGCAACAAAGACTTTGCCCTCGGATCGTAGGTAGAAGGTATACCCAATAGTCTCTTTGGGATATCCTATGAAGACGCACTTTTCCGCTTTGGGTTCGAGCTTCTCAGGTTGAAGTTTCTTCACATAAGCATCGCATCCCCAAACTTTTAGAAACGACAGCTTAGGTTTCTTTCCAAACCATAATTCATACGGTGTTGTCTCAACGGATTTAGACGGTGCCCTATTTAAAGTGAATGCGTCAGTCTCTAATGCATATCCCCAAAATGATAGCGGTAAGTCGGTAAGAGACATCATAGATCGCGCCATATCCAATAGAGTGCGATTACGACGTTCAGACACACCATTTCGCTGAGGTGTGCCGGGCGGCGTGAGCTGTGAAATAATTCCACATTTCCTAAGGTCCGTGCCAAACTCGTGACTTAAATATTCTCCGCCACGATGAGATCGTAGGAATTTTATTTTCCTGTCACGTTGATTCTCGACCTCACTCTGAAATTCCTTGAACCTTTCAAAGGTTTCAGACTTGTGTTTCATTAAGTAGACATACCCATATCTGCTCAAGTCATCAGTGAGGGTGAGAACATAACGGTAGCCACCGCGAGCCTCGACACTCATTGAACCGCACACATCGGTATGTATTATCTCCAACAAGTCAGTTGCTTGCTCCATTGTTCCAGAGAACGCAGTCTTGGTCATCTTGCCCATGAGGCATGGTTCGCATGTGTCAAATGATTCGAAATCAAGTGACTCCAAAAGTCCATCAGCATGGAGCTTCTTCATGCGTTTGACACCAATATGGCCAAGATGGCAGTGCCACATGTAAGTGGGACTATCGTTATCAACTTTACACTTTTTGGTACTCACACTATGGACATGTGTAACATCACGTTCGAGATTCATCAAAAATAAACCATTGACCAGCGGGGCATGAGCATAAAACATTTCTCTCATATAAATAGAACAACCATTATTCTCGGATTTAAATGAGTAGCCATCTCGCATCAAGCGAGATCCAGATAAAATGTTCATGCTCAAAGCTGGTACTAAATAACAATTATTAAGGTTTAAAACTAATCCCGAAGGTATATGTAGAGGTAGCGTGCCGACAGCGATCACATCGACCTTGGAACCATTCCCAACGCGCATCGTCACCTCGTCCTTGGCCAGCCTCCGCTTATTCCGCAGCTCCTGCTTGGAGTTACAAATGTGAGCAACTGCACCGGTATCAAATACCCAGGAGCTACTACGAGCGTTGGGCAAGTACACATCAATAACAAGTATATCACATATACCTTTAACATTACCATCCTTCTTATCCGCTAAGTACTTGGGGCAGTTCCGCTTCCAGTGACCGGTACCCTTGCAATAAAAGCACTCAGTCTCAGGCTTGGGTCCATTCTTGTTCTTCTTCTTCCCGGCAACTTGCTTACCAGGCGCGGCAACAGCTTTGCCATCCTTCTTGAAGTTCTTCTTACCCTTGCCTTTCTTGAAACTAGTGGTCTTATTTACCATCAACACTTGATGCTCCTTTTTGATCTCGACCTCCGCTGATTTCAGCATCGAGTACAACTCAGGAATGGACTTCTCCATCCCTTGCATGTTGTAGTTCATCACAAAGCTCTTGTATCTAGGTGGAAGCGACTGGAGGATTCTGTCAATGACCGAGTCATCCGGGAGGTCAACTCCCAGCTGAGTCAAGCGGTTGTGAAGCCCAGACATCTTGAGGATGTGCTCACTGACAGAACTGTTCTCCTCCATCTTACAGCTAAAGAACTTGTCGGAGACTTCATATCTCTCGACCCGGGCATGAGCCTGGAAAACCAGTTTCAGCTCTTGGACCATCTCATATGCTCCGTGTTGCTCAAAACGCTTTTGGAGCCCCGGTTCTAAACTGTATAGCATGCCGCACTGAACAAGGGAGTAATCATCGCAGCGAGAATGCCAAGCGTTCGCAACGTCTTGTTCTGCTGGGAGAAGGGGTGGGTCACCTAGCGGTGCATCAAGGACATACAGTTTCTTGGAAGCTATGAGGATGATCCTCAAGCCATGGACCCAGTCTGCATAGTTGCTTCCATCATCTTTCAGCTTGGTTTTCTCTAGGAACGCGTTGAAATTGAGGTTGACATTTGTGTTGGCCATTGGATCTACAATATAGATATTAAAGGCAATTTTAGACTAAGTTCATGATAATTAAGTTCACATAATCATATTATTCAATGAACTCCCACTCAGATAGACATCTCTCTAGTCATCTAAGTGACACATGATCCATGTCAACTAGCCCGTGTCTGATCATCACGTGAGACGGACTAGTCATCCATAGTGAACATCTTCATGTTGATCGTATCTTCTATACGACTCATGTTCGACCTTTCGGTCTTCCGTGTTCCGAGGCCATGTCTGTACATGCTAGGCTCGTCAAGTCAACCTAAGTGTTTCGCGTGTGTAAATCTGGCTTACACCCGTTGTATGCGAACGTTAGAACCTATCACACCCGATCATCACGTGATGCTTCGGAACAACGATCCTTAGCAACGGTGCACAGTTAGGGTGAACACCTCTCTTGAAATTTTATTGAGAGATCATCTTATTTACTACCGTCGTTCTAAGCAAATAAGATGTAAATATGATAAACATCACATGCAATCAATATAGTGACATGATATGGTCAATATCATCTTGCTCCTATGATCTCCATCTTCGGGGCACCATGATCATCACTGTCACCGGCACGACACCATGATCTCCATCATCATGATCTCCATCATTGTGTCTTCATCAAGTTGTCTCGCCAACTATTACTTCTACTACTATGGCTAACGCTTAGCAATAAAGTAAAGTAATTACATGGCGTTTATGATTGACACGCAGGTCATACAATAAAGTAAGACAACTCCTATGGCTCCTGCCGGTTGTCATAGTCATCGACATGCAACTCGTGAACCCTATTACAAGAACATGATCAATCTCATACATCACAATGCATCACATCACATCCTTCTGGCCATATCACATCACAAGGCATATGTTGCAAAAACAAGTTAGACGTCCTCTAATTTGTAGTTGCAAGTTTTTACGTGGTTGCTATAGGTTTCTAGCAAGAACATTTCTTACCTACGCCAAAACCACAACGTGATATGCCAATTGCAATTTACCCTTCATAAGGACCATGTTCATCGAATCCAATCCGACTAAGGTGGGAGAGACAGACACCCGCTAGCCACCTTATGCAACTAGTGCATGTCAGGCGGTGGAACCGGTCTCACATAAGCGTACGTGTAAGGTTGGTCCGGGCCGCTTCATCCCACAATACCGTCGAATCAAGATAAGACTAGTAACGGCAAGCATATTAACAAAATCGACGCCCACAACTGCTTTGTGTTCTACTCGTGCATAGATTCTATGCATAGACCTAGCTCATGATGCCACTGTTGGGAGACGTAGTAGTAAATCAAAATTTTCCTACGTGTCACCAAGATCTATCTATGGAGAAAACAGAAATGAGAGGGGAGAGATTGCATCTTCATACCTTTGAAGATCGCTAAGCGGAAGCGTTACAAGAACGCGGTTGATGGAGTCGTACTCGCAGCGATTCAGATCGCGGTAGATCCGATCAAGTGCCGAACGGACGACACCTCCGCGTTCAACACACGTGCAGCCCGGTAACTCTCCTATGCCTTGATCCAGCAAGGAGGAAGGAGAGGTTGGGGAAGAGCTCTAGCAGCAGCACGACGGCGTGGTGGTGGTGGAGTAGCAAGGTATCCCGGCAGGGCTTCGCCAAGCGCTGCGGAGGAGGAAGAAGAGAGGTAGAGCTTCGCCGAGAGAGAGAGAGAGTTCAGATCTGTGCTCAAAGGGCCAAAACCTCAAGTATATATAGGAGGAGGGAGAGGGAGGGCTGGCTTGACCCCTCCTCCAAGGAGGAGAGGTTCGGCCGAGCTAGGGGGAGAGTCCACCTCCCACAAGGGAGGTGGATCTCCTCCCTTTAAATCTTTTTCAGCCATATCTCTTATCTCCAGCCACATGGGCCTTTAGCAAAAGTATTTCCCAGCCCAATAAGGGCTGAAACACTTTATCTAACATCCCATGAAGTCCTCTGGTCGTCACACCCCTCCCGGGGGTCCTCCGGCACCCTCCCGGCACTCCCGGTACAATACCGATGAGCCCGAAAACTTTCCGGTGACCAAAACTGGACTTCCTATATATCAATCTTTACCTCCGGACCATTCTGGAGCTCCTCGTGACGTCCGGGATCTCATATGGGACTCCGAACAACCTTCGGTAATCACGTATACCTTTTTCCTATAACCCTAGCGTCATCGAACCTTAAGTGTGTAGACCATACGGGTTCGGGAGACACGTAGACATGACCGAGACATCTCTCCGGCCAATAACCAACAGCGGGATCTGGATACCCATGTTGGCTCCCACGTACTCCATGATGATCTCATCGGATGAACCACGATGTCAGGGATTCAATCAATCCCGTATACAATTCCCTTTGTCTATCGGTATGGTACTTGCCCGAGATTCGATCGTCGGTATCCCTATACCTTGTTCAATCTCGTTACCGGCAAGTCTCTTTACTCGTTCCGTAATACATCATCCCGTGGCTAACTCCTTAGTCACATTGAGCTCATTATGATGATGTCTTACCGAGTGGGCCCAGAGATACCTCTCCGTCACACGGAGTGACAAATCCCAGTCTCGATTCGTGTCAACCCAACAGACACTTTCGGAGATACCCGTATCATACCTTTATAGCCACCCAGTTACGTTGTGACGTTTGGCACACCCAAAGCATTCCTACGGTATCCGGGAGTTACACAATCTCATGGTCTAAGGAAACGATACTTGACATTGAAAAGCTTTAGCAAACGAACTACACGATCTTGTGCTATGCTTAGGATTGGGTCTTGTCCATCACATCATTCTCCTAATGATGTGATCCCATTATCAACGACATCCAATGTCCATGGTCATGAAACCGTGACCATCTATTGATCAACGAGCTAGCCAACTAGAGGCTTACTAGGGACATGTTGTGGTCTATGTATTCACACATGTATTACGGTTTCCGATTAACACAATTGTAGCATGAATAATAGACAATTATCATGAACTAGGAAATACAATAATAACCATTTTATTATTGCCTCTAGGGCATATTTCCAACAACCGGGGAATACCTATCTGAGCTAGTAGCCGGTGGCACCCTTCCTCCGAAGGAAGTGATCAGCTGGCGGGTTCCGACTGGTGAGACCCGCCCCGCCCCAAAGAAAGGGGAGGTCATAGTGTTTGCGAATCATATAGAACGAGGATTCATGCCACCCGGGTCTTCTTTCGCGACATTCTGAATTTGTATAAGATGCATCCCCAGGACCTGGCGCCAAACTCCGTCTCAAACATTTGTCACTTTCAAGTCCTCTGCGAGGCATACCTCCAATCAAGACCATCAGTCGGATTCTTCAGAGAATTCTTCTGCGCCAACCGCCAGAACGAATGCAAAGGCGGGCCAAGCTTGGAACGTGGAGGAATTACCATCCAGCGCCGGAGGGATATCACCTTTCTGGCTATCCACATGCCCAGCCACCCGAAGGACTGGAACAAGACGTGGTTCTACTGCAAGGACACGTCCCCTGAGTCGGAGCGCCGCCTGTCGGGTTACCGTCCTTCCCGGCTCGCAACCGACACCTCACTACCGGACCGGCTCTTAGCTGCCGACCGTGCTAAATACGAGGGTCCCCACGCCAGAGTGAAGGCTCTCCTGGCGAACGGCCTCATTGGAACAGACCTTATCCGCTGCTGGGTGGAGTGGCGGATCATGCCTCTGAGCCGCCGGGACCGGCTCATGTGTACATACCCGGGACAATACGACAGTGAGCTATGCTTCAGTGCCACCACTCTGACTGTAGATGACGTCTGTATGACCGTCCGGAGTCTGGTGCACGAAACCTCCGGCTCATGCAGCACCATCGGTCTAGCGCCCTTCTGCGCGGCCAACCCGGCACCTCTTGTAAGTGTTTTATCTTTCCTCCATCTGTTGTATGTTTGCATACTCCTTTTCAAAGTTTGATATCTTTCTTCCGGCTTAACTTGCACAGGCTGATTCCGACTTCTGGAAGAAGGAATGCGTTCCTCCTCCGAAGGTAGCCAAGAACAAAGTCACCGCCAAGAAGCAAAAGAAAGCGGCTCCTCAGGAGAACTGGTTTGAACCCCCAGCCTCTTCAGAGTCGGAGGTAAGACCTTTCAACTCTACTCACTTAACTTTTTACCTTGCCGGCTCTTCTAATAACGTCTTTCCGTGTCTCACAGGATGAAGTAGAAACAAGTCACGCCAATATTCCTGAGGTAACATGCATGTACTCTGACTCAGAATATTTCTTCTGAAAGCCATAGCGGGTTGTTAGAAAATTTCCTCTCTCTCATCCTCTTGCTCATCTGGCTCCTGATTTCCTTTCAAAAAAGCAACAGCAAGCTGAACGGCGTCAGACCCGGAGCGCCGGCTCTACAGAGCTTGCATCTGGACTGCCAAACTTGCCGGCTCGTAAGAAGCGGCCTGCAGAGGTTAGTACCCGTACTTCTCTTTTTCGTTTCTTTTCATATCCAAGTATCTTATAATTTCCGTGTCTTGCTCTTCTAGAAGACACCCTCATCGGGCGACTCTTCTGCCTCAGTTATACCTCCACCAAAGATTAATCCTTTGTAAGTGTTAAAAACATCTGGATGTCTTGATGAAATATCAATCTCCTTTAGGTGCTAATTCTTTACTTTACAGTGCACAAGCGAAATGCCGCAAGACCCATCAACCTTCCTCCACCCCTGTTATTGATACCCAAGAAACGGAATAGCCGGCTCCGGCTCAACCGGATATCGTACAGCCGGAGGAGACTTCAGGGAAAGAAGAAGCTCCACCAACGGCTTCTATTGAGCCAGCTGCGGATGATGTCATAATGGAGAACTCCCCCGCTGCTCCTTCAAAGCCGGTTACACCCATCAGGACCCCTGCGACTCCGGATGTTATTATCACCGGGTCTGCCCATAAGGAACCTTCACCAGCGCATGTCTTGACCCGGCATCCTGAGCCGTCTGAAGCTTCGCGGAAACTTCAATTTGACTCATCGTACGACAAAATGACAACCGAAGAACTCCACTCCGGCTACATGAACCGAGTCAACACCAGCCGAGATTTGGAACTCCGGCTGGTTAGCATGATGAAGAAAAAATATGAGGTATGCTACTTTCCTTGGCCATAACCTTCCCCAGCCCCAAGGGCCGGATTAAATCTGATACAGAATTGAATTCGGGTCTTCCTTTGGAGGTTATGTAGAAAATACTTTGTTGTAGAGATTATAAACACTTGTATACTGCCAACTATAGCCCCCAAAGGCCGGCTCAAATTTATTTGAGTCGGAACTTTTTAAGATTAGAAAAGAACCATAGTGTAGCCCCCAAGGGTCGGCTCAAATTTATTTGAGTCGGGACTTCCATAGTCTGAGCCGAAGCGTAGTGTAGCCCCCAAGGGCCGACTCAAATTTATTTGACTCGGGACTTTTGAGATTTTTAGAAAAGAGCCAATGTGTAGTGTAGCCCCCAAGTTTTGGATCAATTTCTAGGAAGATCAGCCAGGACTGTAGATAGAAAGAGAACAAATATACATTAGCCCCAAGTGTCAAATATATTGCTTGTAATCTGTTTGAGACTTGTAGAAATTGAACTGTGAACCCTTATGCATATGAATACTGTTGTTGATGTAATAACTTATATTTCGCCTTTGATGTACACAGGACGCTCTGAACGCCGCCGGCTCTCAGTTGGCTGATCTCAAGATCAATTTAGCAGCTCAACAGGAAGCTCGAGGTCTTGCTGATGAAAGATGTCGGCTCTTAGCCGAAGAAGTAGCCAAGCTCACCGCTGAACTAACAACTGTGAAAGAAGCGGCTGAGTCGGAAAAAGCTGCACTAACCAAACGGGCGGATGACGCCGACCAGCGGCTCATCGCCGTTGCTGAGGAGCTTCAAGGGCTCAAATGGCACATCTCTAAGATGTTTGTCGCCTTATTTGGTAAGTAAATCTTTCTTGCACTCCTCATTTTAATGTCTTTGATGAAATAACTGACAACTGACATGCCTCTTCTGGCTCATGTAGGACCTTTGAGCCGGCAGCTTGCAGATGACAGCATCCTGGCGCTGAAGGCGGTGTACACATTCACTGAACAATTGTACTGCGGTGCAATGTTCACCATAAAAAGCGTGCAGTACAAGGATAAGATCCCCAAGGCTCTGAGAGAGGTGTTGGAGCTGTTCTCGATGGTTCCAAAACAAATCCAAGAGCTGAAGAGGTCGGCATTTCGCTTTGGAGCCGTCACGGGCTTGAGCCGGGACATGGCCTTTGCGCCGGATCTCACGGCAGAGGAGATGATGGGCGGGTATCCATCGAAGAAGGTGGACGGCTCAGAATTCGCTGATGAAGATTATTACAAAGTCGTCAAGGCCTCTCGCTATCTAGCGTCTGTAATGGCTAATGAGGCGGAGGACGAATTAAAGAGCTATCAAACCGCCTACGACCAGGAAGATAAGCGGATTCGCGGGCCTCTTTACGAGTGTCAAGATTTAATACCCGCTCGAAGCAAAGATCTCTTCCCTGGTGAGCTCAACATCGCGCCTTTCTTTGAAGGGTCATTTGATACCGTGTCTAAATGCAACTGGGAACTCGGCAATCTTCAGATCCGAACCGCCGAAGACCCGGAGCAGGATAAGCCAGCCGAGTGATCAAACTTTGTAATAGTCAGAGCAAGTGTCATTTTTTGTAATTACCCGCCCATGGCATTTTAAAACTTTGTCAGAAACATCGTCTGTTCTTTATGAGAACGTCTTTTGTAACAGCCCTTTAATATTGAAATGCATTCGCCGGCTGTTTTGCTTTATAATACTTGTCTTCTTTCTCAGCTCTTTACTTCCAGCTTTGATAAGCTTGTCACCGATTCATGTGAGATACTTTGTAAATCGTCAGAGCTCGTCTAGAGCCGGATGGCACCTCTATTGGCAATCAGCCTCCATGAATAAAACACATCTGTTGATAAACCAACACGTAGCCTTTCTGAAACGTGTGTCCTTCACCCGGACTCATTAGAGCCGGGAAATTTAATCCATCAACCGGAGCATTATGACTCCTTCCCTTATGATAAAGGGCCATGGAAGAGCCGGCTGCCATAGGATAAAGTAAGCTATACCTGACGGTAGGAAGCCTCTATGTGACAACGACGACTGTTGAGAACTTTTAAAGCGGCCTACAGCCGGCTGTAAGAGGGGTGATGTAAGCTATACCATGACGGCAAGAAGCCTCCTCAAATCAGCTAATATTAAATAGGGCCGGCTGTCGATGGTATTATGTAAGCTATACCTTATGGTAAGAAGCATCCATTCGACAACCGCGACTAGTAATTGTACTAGCCGGCTGCGTGAAGGGTTTATGTAAGCTATACCCAAGGGAAAGAAGCCTCCTTCCGCAACTATTTTTGGCGTAAACGCTGGTTGTTAGGGTGAGATAAGCGAACCCATCGGTAAGAAGCCCCATTCGACAACCGCGGTTAATAAGTAACCGGAAGTGGCATAAAGCCGACCATTAGGGTGAGATAAGCGATACCCGTCGGTAAGAAGCCCCCTTCGATGGCCGCAGTTGATAAGCAACTGGAATTTGATGTACACGCTGCTACCTTAGGGGAATTTTTTAAGCTATACCAAAGGTAAGAAGCCTCCATCAGCAACAGCGCTTAATGTACTCAAACTATGCATCATACCAGTTCAAGGTCTCTAAAGCGAGATTGGCCGTCAACTATGTGAGCCGGCTCAGGGTCTCTAAGGCAAGATTAACTAATAAGAGCTTAATTATTTAACTTACAACAGTTCAGGGTCTCTAAAGCGAGATTGGCTGTCAACTCTGTGAACCGGCTCAGGGTCTCTAAAGCGAGATTGACTGGTAAGGGTAACAACAGTTTAGGGTCTCTAAGGCGAGATTGGCCGTCAACTCTGTGAACCGGCTCAGGGTCTCTAAAGCGAGATTGACTGGAATAAATTCAACTTGGCACTTGAACCGGTTCAGGGTCTCAAAAAGAGATTAACCGACAAGACCTTGGTGGATCAAAGAACCACAGGAACCACAAATTTGCTGGTATTGAAAAATTTCCTCCTTAAATCATGAAGATACACATAAGAGCCGGTGCTCAAGTCTTTGGTAGTAATACTACTCTAGATAAATATGATATGTACAATGATAATGGATCTGCATCATCTCTTAAGTATAATATGGCCACAAGTGTGCCACGTTTCACGGCCGCAAAGTCTCTTGACCCGCCGTATCCGACTCATCACGAATATCAATGAGATAGTAGGACCCGTTGTTGAGGTTACTGCTGACCACAAAGGGCCCTTCCCACGGCGGAGAGAGCTTATGCATCCCGGTTTGGTCTTGAATAAGCTGGAGCACCAGGTCACCTTCCTGAAACGTCCGGGTCTTCACCCTGCGGCTATGATAACGACGCGGGTCTTGCTGGTAAATTGCTGATCTGGCGGCTGCTAACTCTCGCGCTTCGTCCAAGGCATCCAACGCATCTTGACGTGCCAGTTCATTTTCCGTCTCAACATAAGCCGCCACCCTTGGTGAATCGTACCGGATGTCACTGGGTAGAACCGCCTCAGCTCCGTAGACCATGAAAAAAGGTGTAAAACCTGTAGACCTCTTAGGTGTAGTCCGGATGCAACATAAGACGGAAGGCAATTCATCTACCCAACACCCGGGCGTCCGTTGCAAAGGGACCATGAGCCGAGGTTTAACCCCTCGCAGGATTTCCTGATTAGCCCGCTCGGCCTGGCCATTGGACTATGGATGTGCCACGGCTGAAACATCAAGCCGGATATGCTCCTTCTCACAGAACACCTTCATAGCCCCCTTAGACAAATTTGTACCATTATCAGTGATAATACTTTGTGGATAGCCAAAACGATAGATCAATGACTTGACAAACTCAACCGCTGTGGCCGCGTCACACTTGCTTACTGGCTCAGCCTCCACCCACTTGGTAAACTTGTCAACCGCCACCAAGAGGTGCGTTTTCTTATCTTTGGACCTCCTGAAGGGTCCTACCATATCAAGCCCCCAGACCGCAAACGGCCAGGTAATAGGTATCATCCGCAACTCTTGAGCCGGAACATGAGCATGTCGGCCAAATTTCTGACAAGCGTCACACTTACGGACCAGGTCCTCTACATCCTTATGAGCCATCAACCAGAAGAAACCATGTCAAAAAGCTTTGGCCACTAAAGATTGTGACCCGGCATGATGCCCACAGTCGCCAGCATGAATTTCATTTAAGATCTGTTGGCCCTCCTCTGGTGACACACATCATTGGAAAACACCCGTCACACTGCATTTGTGTAACTCGCCATTGGTAATTGTCATGGACTTGGAACGGCGAACGATCTCCCGAGCCCGGCTCTCATCATCCGGCAACTCACCGCGTGTCAAGTATGCTAAATAAGGAGTAGTCCAATCTGGAATAACATGTAGAGCCGCCACTAGAGCCGCCTCCGGGTCAGGAATTGCCAGATCCTCCTCAGAAGGCATCTTGACAGTCGGATGATATAACACATCAATACAAACATTAGGCGGCACCGGCTTACGCTGAGACCCGAGTCGTGACAATGCATCAGCCGCCTCGTTCCGTCGACGATCAATATGATCCACCTGATACCCTTTGAAATGACCTGCAACAATATCAACCGCCTGATGATAAGCCGCCATCCATGGGTCCTTAGAATCCCAAGTACCTGAAACTTGCTGAGCCACCAGATCTGAGTCGCCTAGGCATCTAACCCGGCTCAAATTCATCTCTTTAGGAACTCTCAAACCATGGAGCAAGGCTTCATACTCAGCAGCATTATTAGTACAGGGGAACATCAACCGGAGCATGTAACCAAATTTGTCACCTTTGGGGGAGGTGAGAACCACACCAGCACCAGACCCCTCAAGCTGCTTAGACCCGTCAAAGTGTATAGTCTAGTATGTGTTATCCGGCTTCTCTTCAGGCGCCTGGCACTCTGTCCAATCATTTATAAAATCCACCAAGGCTTGAGACTTAATTGCCGTACGAGGGGTGTAATTGACGTTGAGAGGTCCCAACTCTAAAGCCCACTTAGCAATCCGCCCTGTAGCCTCTCTGTTCTGAATAATATCTCCCAACGAGGCAGAGCTTACTACAGTTATTGGATGGCCCAAAAAGTAGTGCTTCAGCTTACGATTAGCCATAAAGACCCCATATACAAGCTTCTGCCAATGCGGATACCGCTGCTTGGACTCAGCCAAGACCTCACTAATATAGTAAACAGGCCTCTGAACAGGATACTCCTTCCCTGCCTCCTTGCGTTCAACCACAATCGCCACACTGACCACCCGGCTGTTAGCTGCTACATATAAGAGTAGCGGCTATTTCTCAGCCGGAGTAGACAATACTGGCAGCTAGTCAGTTGCTTCTTAAGAGCTTCCAGCGCCTCTGCGGCTGCCTTGCTCCACAAACTCGTCCGTCTTTTTCATCATTTGATACAAGGGGATGGCCTTCTCCCCAAGCTGGCTTATGAACCGGCTTAGCGCAGCGATCCGGCCTGCAATACGCTGAACATCATTGATGCACGTCGGCTCTCGCAGAGAAGTAATAGCCTTGATTTTATCCGGGTTAGCCTCGATGCCACGCTCAGAGACCAAGAACCCCAAAAGCTTTCCTGCAGGAACACCAAAAACACACTTTACCGGGTTAAGCATCATTTTGTAGACCCGGAGATTGTCAAAAGTTTCCTTGAGGTCCTCCAAGAGGGTCTCTTTCTTCCTGCACTTCACCACTATGTCGTCCACATAGGCATGAACATTACGACCAATTTGACTGTGGAGACAGTTCTGCACACACCGCTGGTAAGTCGCCTGGGCACTCTTGAGCCCAAAAGGCATGGAGACGTAGCAGAACGCCCCAAAAGGTGTAATAAATGATGTCTTCTCCTGGTCCTTGACTGCAATTTTGATCTGATGATATCCGGAGTAAGCATCCAAAAAGCACAAATTCTCACAACCGGCTGTTGCATCGATGATCTGATCAATGCGAGGGAGTGCGAAGGGATCAGCCGGACAAGCCTTGTTGAGATCTGTGTAATCTATGCACATACGCCAAGTACCATTCTTTTTAAGTACCAACACTGGATTAGCCAACCACTCCGGGTGAAAAACTTCGACTATAAAGCCAGCGGCCAAGAGCCGGGCAACCTCTTCCCCAATAGCTTTCCGCCTTTCCTCATTGAAACGCCACAGAAACTGTTTGATCGGTTTGAACTTTGGATTCACATTAAGATTGTGCTCAGCGAACCCTCTCGGTACACCCGGCATGTTAGAAGGTTTCCATGCAAAGATGTCCCGATTCTCACGGATGAATTCGATGAGCGCGCTTTCCTATTTGGGATCCATGTGAGCCTCGATGATGAACTGCTTGGATGAGTCGCCCGGAGTAAAGTCCACTGTTTTAGTATCATCCGTTGAAAACTTGAGAGGCGGATCTGCTTCTGTGTTTGGCTTCTTCAACGGAGTCATGTCCTCCGGGTCAACGTTCTTCTTATAGAATTTCAGCTCCTCCTATGCATAGCTAGCCTCAGCATAAGCCGCATCACCTTCCTCGCACTCAATAGTCGTCTTCCGATTGCCATGAACCGTAATCGTGTCATTTAAGCCAGGCATCTTGAGCTGCAGATAGACATAACAAGGCCTAGCCATGAACTTGGCGTAAGCCGGCCGCCCGAACAATGCATTATAAGGGCTCTTGATCTTGACCACCTCAAACCACGAGGTCTCTACCTTGTAATTATACTCATCGCTGAAAGCCACCTCCAAAGACATTTTACCTACCGGGTACGCCGACTTACCAGGCACCACACCATGAAATACAGTAGATGAAGTTTTAAGATCCTTGTCTAACAGCTTCATCCGCCGGAAGGTGTCATAATATAAGATGTTGATACTGCTACCTCCATCCATGAGTACTTTATTTACTCCATAACCATGTATATGAGGGGCGACGACCAGAGCTAGCCGGCCCGGGTCATCTACCCGCGGCGGGTGATCTTGCCTGCTCCACGTTATCTCATACTCTGACCACGCCAGGTATCGTGGGAGAGCCGGCTCAACCGTATTAACCGCTCGCCTCCGTAGTTTGTCATCTCGCCGGCTGTTACCAGTCGTAAACACATGATACTGCCCTGAACTGAGCTACTTTGGGTTACTCTGGAACCCAGACTGATTGCGCTGCTGCTGCTGATTATTATTATTATTATTATGATTATTGTTGCCAGGATGCTGTTGATGCTGCTGATTATTATGACCCGGATGGCCTGCTCCTGAGCCGCCAGCACCTGACCCACCGTGGCCTGACCCGCCAGGCCCTGAGCCGCCAGGCGGCCCACCGCCCTGATTATGAGGTGGTTGAAAGTGTTGATTCTTAAATCTCTGCATGATAAAACAGTCGCCCCACACATGCGTGGATGCCTTCTCAGGCGTACTGTGCTCTGGACAGGGCTTCCTAAGCACCACCTCCAAATTGAAAGGGGGCATGTTATCACGCCGGTACGGCTTATAACGCCCGTTCCCCTTAGGAACATTCGGCCCTGTGTTAGCATTTGCAACCAGCTCTAACCCGCCGCCAGCATTCTTCTATCTGTTTTGATTCCCGTTGTTCCCAAAGCTCTTGCCTTGGTTGTTTTTCTTTCCCTGATTTGATTTCTCCTCATTCGAACCCGGATCTCTGGTGGTGTCTGAGTCGGCATAGTTCGTTAGAGCCGTCATGAGCTCTCCCATATCTTGGCACGTGCGTTTGAGCCGGCCAAGTTTCTGCTTCAGTGGAACAAAATGACAATTCTTCTCCAGAATGAGCACCGCTTGAGCCGCTGTGATCTATTCCGACGAGTGAATAATGGTCGACACCCGCCGAACCCAATGATGAGCCGACTCATTCTCCTGCTGAACACAATGATCCAAATCTACAATAGTCATAGGCTGCTTGCAAGTCCCTTGGAAATTTTTGATGAACTTCTCCCTCAATTCGGCCCAAGAACTTATAGTTTTGGGTGGCAAACCCTTTAACCATGTGCGAGCCGGGCCCTCGATCATCATGATAAAATATTTTGCAAAAACAGCTTCACTGACATCTAGCATCTCCATAGCTAGCTCATAGCTCTCAACCCAAGCCTCGGGAGGGAGATCCGCCATGTAGTTTGGCACCTTCCGGGGCCCCTTAAAATCTTTAGGCAACCTTTCACTCCGTAAAGCCGGAGTTAAGCATGGAATCCCCACGGCTCTAGCGCTACCAGCCGCCCCGGCCTCTGTCAACACTGAGGACCCGAGACCCGGAGGAACCATTGTCGTCTCTTGCTCTCGCCTGTTTCTTGCCCGGTCCACCAGGGCCTGTGCGCCTAGCGCCGTACGTCCCCCTACCGGCCCGTGATGCGGATCACTGCTGGAAACCGCCGGCGACTCAAAGCGCCGGCTGAAACTTCGACTATGAAGAAGGGTAGAGTGGACCCGGCTCCGGCTGTGAGTATATTTATCCTGCTGCGCCACGGCTGTTTGCAAGTATCCAATGGCGTTCCTCACCTCCTCCGCAAAGGGTGCTTCATCTGGGATAGGGATCGTTCCAAGCTGAGCAGCCGCCGCTACCATGTTCTCGGCCGGGTTAGAATAATGACCCGCCGGTGTCGTAAACCCTCCGGGTGGGGCCATATGAGCCGCTGCTCGTCCTTCCTCAGGGGCAGCCGCCGCTCTCCCAGAGCCGGGGGTCTTGAAGAGATTCCTCGCCTCATAGCGCTCCGGCAGACGAGATTGATGCCTCCTGTGGTGTACAGCCACCGTTGAAACCTGTTCCAGCCTCAAACGGAGAGCATCGGCCTTGAGCCGTGCTGCCTCTGCTTCCATCTAGGTGTTTAAATCAGTTATCCTCTGACGTTCCTCGGCCATCCGGACTTTGATCCTTGCGATCTCCGCATTACGAGCCGCCTGATTCTCTGGTGTGACCTCTGTAGCCAACAAAGCCTCAAGCTCATCCATCAACTCCACAAGGCCCTGAGCCGGCGGCTGGGGAGGGTTAGCTCCTGACCCAGCCGCCCCTGGCCCTGCCATGAATACTGCTGCGTCAGACGGCCGCTCCGGCTCGCCTGACTCACCATGTTCTGACTCGGGGCGAGTGCCACCGTAGCCCCCAAGGCCACCATTGCTGAGCTGATAGATAGATTCTGTTTCGCCGCTTGACGACTCATCGTCCGAGTGCACGAGAGTCCCTTGAGATCCGGATGCTTCCAGATCCATACCTTGAGTGAAGCCCACGAAGACCTGCTCCTGAACCGGGTTAACACGGGTAGGGCCTACCTCTCGTGCGGGCTGAAGACGTCGAGCCGGCTTGACGATGTTGGTGCAGACGTCCGGCCCGGGTGTAGATCCGTCGATCTTTCCGATGAACACTTGGATCTCGTCGAACGGAACCCTAAAACCATACTCCATAGAAGCAGCATCAAGCCCCCAGCCGGCGTCATCGATGTAGAGCCGGCCGCGGCGACTCTTGCTCATCCTCCCAACCACGTATCCTTCGAGCTCTAGAAGGGAACCCTTTGAGAACTCAACACCACTGAACGCGGGCCCCATGATGGGTGCCAACTGTCGTGGTTTTGTCACGGCAGATGTCCGGGTTACCAGACTTGAGTTCGGAGCCATCGCCATGGTAGTGGACTCAAAGGGGTTAGTCGAGACAAAGGACACGAGTTTACCCAGGTTCGGCCCCTCAAGTCGAGGTAAAAGCCTACCTCCTGCTTGTGTTGTTATTGCTTGATGTATCGATTACAAGGAGCTAGAAGCTTGCCCTAGTTTTCGATAACCTAACCTCTAAGTCGCCCCGGCTCTGCCTTTATATAAGAGGTCAGAGCCGTCGGGTCTTACAATTGTACAACCGGATCATGATTACATATCCAAATCTATATCTACCTTACTAGCCAAGTCATCCTTTGGAAGGTCTTGCGCATCCGGGTCTCTGGCGTCCGGCCCACGTCATGAGCCGCTAACCACCTCGGCCCTCCAACTGGTACATGTCTCTGTGGGCCGGCTCATAGCCAATGCTATCAACCGGAACCTTCTAGCCAGGTCATATCACGGGGTTATATCCCCAACAGTTACGGCAAAATCTGGATGCACTCCGTGTACAAAACGGGCAATCTCTTTCGAAGTATCAGGGTTTCGGACGAGAACTCGTGTGTTACAAAGGGATTTCATTTTTTGAACTTATTTGAACTCCAGACTTTTTGTGTGTTAAAAATGCACCATTTAAAGCCACATCATCAATTTTTAACCCTTTCTGACTTCATTTGATATTTTTTCATGCATTTACTGATTTGTTTGAGCTAAGTGACCCTGAAATTGAAAAGCACTACAAATTAACTCTGAAAAGGTTGAAAGTTGGCATGGTGTCATGATTTCACCCACATAGCATGTGCTAAGAAGTTGAGACGGTTATGGCAAAATCTGGATGCACTCCGTGTATAAAACGGGCAATCTCTTTCGAAGTATCAGGGTTTCGGACTAGAACTCATCTGTTACAAAGGGATTTCATTTTTTTGAACTTATTTGAACTCCAGACTTTTTTTCTGTTAAAAATGCACCATTCAAAGCCACATCATAAATTTTCAACCCTTTCTGACTTCATTTGATATTTTTTTCATGCATTTACTGATTTGTTTGAGCTAAATGACCCTGAAATTGAAAAGCACTACAAATGAACTCTGAAAAGGTTGAAAGTTGGCATGGTGTCATGATTTCACCCACATAGCATGTGCTAAGAAGTTGAGACGGTTACGACAAAATCTGGATGCACTCCGTGTACAAAACGGGCAATCTCTTTCGAAGTATCAGGGTTTCGGACGAGAACTCGTATGATACAAAGGGGTTTCATTTTTTTGAACTTATTTGAACTCCAGACTTTTTGTGTGTTAAAAATGCACCATTCAAAGCCACATCATCAATTTTCAACCCTTTCTGACTTCATTTGATATTATTTCATGCATTTACTGATTTGTTTGAGCTAAATGACCCTGAAATTAAAAAGCACTACAAATGAACTCTGAAAAGGTTGAAAGTTGGCATGGTGCCATGGTTTCACCCACATAGCATGTGCTAAGAAGTTGAGACGGTTACGGCAAAATCTGGATGCACTCCGTGTACAAAACGGGCAATCTCTTTCGAAGTATCAGGGTTTCGGACGAGAACTCGTGTGTTACAAAGGGATTTCATTTTTTGAACTTATTTGAACTCCAGACTTTTTATGTGTTAAAATGCACCATTTAAAGCCACATCGTCAATTTTCAATCTTTTCTGACTTCATTTGATATTTTTCATGCATTTACTGATTTGTTTGAGCTAAATGACCCTGAAATTGAAAAACACTTCAAATGAACTCTGAAAAGGTTGAAAGTTGGCATGGTGTCATGATTTCTCAGCCACAAGCGGAATTAAAAAAACTGAATTGAAAAGGACTACAAATATAGAATAGGTAGAGAGATATGTAATATATAATAGTTCAGATATCCATTACAGAAAGTACTCGTCCAAGCGAACACTACTAGCCAGTCTGAATCAGAATATCCACAAACAGCTGGTGGTGGTGGTGCGAGGTGACGCTGCCCATAGTTCACGGTTCGAATCTTGCGATACAACTCGTATGCAACGTATCCATCTTTTGCTGCATACTCAATGTTGATAGGCTGAAGTGGGGTCCTCTCCCACTCTCTGTGCTGCTTCTGGAGGAATTTGGTCTTCATATCTCCGTAATAATCGTCGATCAAGGCGACTGTCATAGAAGCAATCGAAGTCCTCTCATACTCAAGCCTGAATATGTCTTGCATATCAATAAGACAGCCAGCTGGTATCTCAATACCGAAGCTGCGCCTCATCTTCAGCTTGTCATTGCTTACACTAACGCTAGCAAAATGTATGCCGCTGCATAGGAAGTCCATGAGTGCTAGGCAGTGCTTGTCACTACTGCAACATCAACAAATTAAAATGGAACAAATTTTAAATACTGCTGCAACAAGTATATATATTTCGGCAGAAGTATAATATGCAACTATAAAGGAAAATTCTTGCGCTGCAACAAAAGAGGAAGACGCAGAGTTTCTGCTTTCGGGCTCATTTGAGCTCGGTGAACAGTAAAATCATAAAAAAATCGAAAATTATTTCACTACAACTTAAGAGAAATTGATCTTTGCCATAGGATTCAAAATAAAAAATATTGCTATATCCTATATATATATATATATATATATATATATATATGCAATTTTCATATCCTATGAATCGATGAAGAAACCCTAAATTAACTATATGACATATATGTTCTTCCACGTTTTGCAACAAGGAAAATTGTTTCACTACAAATTTAAAAGAAATATTGATCTTTCCCATAGGATTCAAAATGGAACATATTTCTATCCTATGCAACTTTCATAATAATCTATATATTATTAATTGATCAAAGAAAACCCTCAAAACTCACCTTGCCCATTGGAAGATCATGACATGTTTCTTGAAACAGAGCTGGATGACGGCAACATCTTCTTGCTTGGCCGTATACTCGAGATCAAACCCTATGAACTTGTCTTTCTCATTCGCCACTTGAAGCCATTTCTTCAAAAGGGAAAGAAAACGCGGCACCATGGCGCTGTCGTTCGTCTAGACGACATCGAGATTGGTCGTGCCATGTGCGAGCACCTCCCCGTAACGAGTGATTGGATTCATGGTAGAAGATATGGGGAAGAAGAGAGGAGAATGGAGGAGAAGAAGAGAAATGGCCGAAGTTACTGTAGCCCTGGCCGCGGAACGGTTGATTTATCCTGTTTCTCGGACCGCGAAGCGTCGTAGGATGCGAGACGTTCGAACCTTTAGTCCCGGTTTGATCCACCAACCGGGACTAAAGGGGCTCGCATCAGGCGAACAGTTGCCATCACCCCTTTTAGTCCCGGTTCGTGGCTCAACCCGGGACTAAAGGTTCCTAAACAACCGAGATATAAGTCTTTTCGCCTCCTATCCTTACTAACCGGGACTAAAGCCCCCATTGGTCCCGGTTCTAATGTTGTTTTCCTGCCCAAACCAAAGCCCTCTTTTCTACTAGTGAATGATAAATAAACTGCCGCATCCGGCGTAACTAAAAGTAGACTACGATGCCTATACATCTAGCCTATTGTTAGCACGCCATCCAAATCGATTGAAGATAACACATGCGACCATCTCTCACCGGTTACACCCAATAGTCATAAGCTTTCCGGAGTCCGCATGACTGAGTAACAACCACGTACAGATCCAAGTCGTTGCTCCAAAGATAACCTGCAAAAAGTTATTGAAATTCTTGTCATTAAAAACCATATCATTCCTGGTATTCCATATAGCCCAAAATAAAGCACATATCCCAATGCAAACAAGATTCGTTATAGTAAAGTCTACTCCGTCGAGTCACGTTTCAAATAACGAACTAATACATGTTGGTGGATTAACATTAAAGGCTATATGAACAGTTCAAAGGCCTAGGTATTTTTTTTGTATCAGTTAAGCTTCATTTTCTCTGTCCTAGCCATTTCATATAGATGTATATATAGGTCGATGAGTGTACGTTCAAAGGCCTAGGCATTTTTTATTTGTGGATTAAGCTGTCGAACATGATCAGGAAGATGCTTTTATTTATTTAAACAGTGAGATGATTATTTTTCTCCGAGATCAGCACAACACCGGCTACATCTGACAAGAATGTTTTATAAGGCATGTCCGGTGGAATTGTCTAACACTGATAATATGTCTAGTGCATGCATGATGCATGGCCCATGCCACATGGTCAAGTTAAGAGACAACCGGCCTGGATTTACACGCGCCGAGAAGTAGCTGCTTGGATTCCGTTTGAACCTCGATTCGGTTGTCTCCAGGCCTATTGTTTGATGTTCATTGGGCAGCCTGACGACATCAGCCTACAAAAAACATAGACACTACTCCGTAGTGTCAAAAACGCTCTGAGGGGACGGAGGGAGTATACAGAATAAGTAGGTCGAAAAAGCAATGCAGAGGCCGTTCTGCAGGCCGCTCTTAATCCACACCGCCGAACGAGCATGGGGATGTGTGCCGCGGGATGCATTGCAATTTGCAGTCCTGCCGGAAAAGTTTCGTATATCACTGTATTGACTATTGAGTAGGGCCCCATTGCCGTACATGTATGAACATATAGACTGGCGAGAGGCACATGTCACTGCTTTGGCTTCATATTTTATTCGCGGAATGGCACATCACATGGAGTATGTGCTTGTGTTTAATCTTTGGATACACTTGAGACGATGGATTAAGATGAGTTTTGTTTAGGAAGGAAAACGCCATGACGATAGTGTGCTTTGAGCACCCGAAGTGGGGCACATCATGTTTGTAAAAGAGGCACATTTATCTAACTATTTGTTCAGAAAACAGTAGCAAATTGCACACTAGTTTGAGTATTATTTTGTAGAAACGGAGAAATCCGCGATGGAGTGTGATTAGCATCCGAAGGCACATATTTTTTTTAAAAAGAGGCACAATTAGTTAATTATTTGTTCAAAAAACAGTAGCCAATTGCACACTAGTTCGAGGATTAGTTTGTAGAAACAAAGAAATCCGCGATGAGCGTGTGTTATTAGCACCCGAAGGCACACTATTTTTCAAGAAAAGAGGGACGGTTAGCTAAATATTTGTTCAGAAAATAGTATCCAATTGCACAATAATTTGAGAATTAGTTTTACAGAAACAAACAAATTAACGATGAACATGTGTTATTAGCACCCAACGGCGACATAACATTTTTTAGAGAAATTTCAAGGTGGTCCAAAGAAATATAGACCATTAAATTTTAATTATTAATGGCTGATATAACTATTACCCCCTCCAATTTCATTTAGTCTGTATATTAGATTTGTCCAACGTCAAACCTTATAAACTTTCAACAAGTTTGTAGAAAAATATAATAACATATACACCACCGAATTAACACCATTGTATTCATAATTGAATATATTTTCACATCATGTAGATGTGTAACTGTACATGTTCTTATTGTTTCTACGACAGTCAAAGCTAATATGCGAAGCAAATAAAAATGGAGGAATACCTCTTAGCGGGTAATATGAGGTAATATACCATTAATGATGGCATGGGGTATAGTATGGACATTGTTGTGGTATAGTTAAGAAAAAAAGTTAATATAATTATTTCCTTTCCTTTTAAACCATGAGTATATAAGAAAATAAAACAAGCATAGCTAATTAATTCTATATTCTGTTTCCAACTTTGTTTTCGCTTAACGTACCTTATCATCATGTCTAACAAATGAAATAAGAAGTTTTTCATGTTCTGTCATATATGTCTATGTTTGTTTTATGTTGTCGGTTGGGAGATAAACAAAACAAAATGCACTGCATTTTTTTTGAACGGTCACCGGGGGGGGGGGAGCTTCCCCACCTGAATATATTAGCACTGAAAGAAGGTACATGAGAAATATTACATCATTGGATCATACAGAGGGGGTGCTAGCTGATAGAAAGCTTAGCCAATGCCTAGCATGGTCTCTAAGCTCCAGGTTTTTAAAACGGAAAATCCAAAGAGAGAAATCAGCAACAATGTTCCTCAACGTGATTCTAGCAAGGTGGTCTTCAGACCTGAATACGTTGGCATTCCTCGAGTCCCAAATTTTCGACAGGATAGTCGAGGCAATATAGGGCCAGATATTGGGGTTCAGTCCTGTAGGAGAAGCAGCTTCTTGGATCTCCATTAGAGAATTTGGTGGAACGATGCTGATGAGCTGCCAAACTTGGACGGCATGGGAACAACAGCATGAGAGGTGTGTTGCATCCTTAGAGGGATCCTGGCAACGAGGGCAGGCCGCTGATGGAGAGATAGTCTTGTGAGCTAGGTTTGCTTTGGTGTTTAGCCTATCTCGAAACAGAAGCCAGACAAATATCTTGACCTTGATGGGCACTGATGAGGACCAAATGAAGGTATGGTGAAGGTCAAAACAATCTTCCGCAGAGATAGTATTGTATGCATTCTTGGCTGAAAATGGTAGTCCAAGCGTGAGTGATCTCTCGTTTGGCCTGTCAGAGGGGCGAAAATCCTGCAACAACAACAACACACAATCCAATTCTCGAGTTGCAGTGTTAGTAAGGCATTCCCTTAGGTTAGATAATAAGCTGGTTTGAAAAATAGTCGCCACTGAAACCTTGTCATTTATGGAGTGTGAGAAGAGGTGGGGGAAGGCTACTTTTAATGGCCAGTTGAGTAACCATTTCTCAAGCCAGAAGAATGTAGCCTGACCATTATAAGTGATCACAAAGGAGTGGTTGATGAGAGTGTGGATGTTTTGGTTTACCACCTTCCAAAGGAAGGATGGTCTAGAAGTAGTAGCCATAATATTTTCAGAGTATCTGTGTTTGTACCAATGCGCCCAGGGAAGATCCGGGTCCTGGAGTAGCCTGTAGGATATTTTTAAGAGAAAGCACATGTTGTGTATTTGAAGATTTTTAATGCCTAGACCACCATGAGCTTTCGGTTTACAAACATTTTTCCAAGCAACAAGACAACTTGCGTCGGTCCATGTTTCTTGATTAGATCAACAGAAAGCTCTACGAATAGCATCCAGTTTATCGAGAACTGATTTTGGTAAGCGAAAAACTAACATAAAATAAACCACCAGAGAGTCTAAGACTGAGGAGAGTAGTGTTAGGCGTGCTCTGCGAGACAGGAGTCTTGCCACCCAGCCGAACAGAAATTTTCGAAAATTATCAATGATTAGGTCGAAGGCTGATACTGGTAGCTTGGTGGGAGAGAGAGGGAGGTCTGAGTAGGTTAGAGGGAAAACCTCCCGTTTGCAGAACATGCCCGCAGCTATATCTTGCTCTAATAGCGTTTCCGTGGCAATGGTGAGTAGCGTAGTTTTTTGGAAATTAAGCACAAGACATGTGGCTAAAGCAAAGTCATCTAGAATCCTCTTGAGAATGGAGGCAGCATTAGCATTAGCTTGAGCAATGATTATCGTGTCATCGACATACTGCAGGGTGACTAGTGCAACCCCCATATTTAAGGGGTGGCAGAAGGAGTTGGCCTGGAACAAGCTAGTGATTAAACGTTGCAGCACATCTACGACAAGGAGGAATAGGTAAGGTGACATTGGATCACCTTGTCGTACCCCATTTTTGCATTGGATCCATGGACCCGGTATACCGTTTAGGAGCACATCCGTTTTGCCCGTGCTAAGGACGTTTTGAACCCAATTGCAGAATTCTGAGGGAACCCGCGTGTTTGTAGAATTTTGAGCAAGGGCGTCCATGAGACTGAATCGAAGGCTTTTGTGAAGTCTAGTTTAAAAACCATTGTCGGGGCCTTTCTGATGTGGCAAGTGCTTAGGATGTCAGCTGCGTAAATGAAGTTTTCGGCAATGTTTCTTCCATGAATGAAACCGGTTTGGTCACTGTGGATGAGTAGCGGGATTAGGGGTTTCAGCCTGTTAGTGAGAAGTTTAGTGATGGCTTTGGGAGTACAGTTTTGTAGTGAAATTGGTCAAAAAGCGTCTCGCAACGTTGGTGCACTAGTTTTTGAGAGTACCATAAAAGCTCTGTTGAATCTTTCTAGGGAAACAGTTTTTGCGTGGTAGGCCTCGAAGAACGGTAGGATAGTGTTCTTGATGGAATCCCAGTACGTGCGAAAGAAGGCAGGGTCAAGACCATCCGGACCCGGGCTGGCATTAGGGTTCATATGGAGAAAGGCATCATGGATTTTAGTGTGGGAGAATGGTAACCGTAACTCTTGTAACTGTGGAACATTATCTGGGTAAAGCGAAGGTAGGTCAAAGTTCCACACATAATTCTTGGTAACACCAATGAGATCCTGGAAAAAAATGTTTTAGAAGCGATTGTTTTTGTTCATGCAAAAACACTTCCACCCCATTATCCAGCAACATGGGGATTTTGTTTGCACGAGTACGTTGCGTGGCCGAAGCATGGAGGAATCTAGTGTTTTCGTCGCCCCCGACGGCGCCTTGAACTTTGCCTCTTTGTCTCTAGAAAGCGGATTTTTGTCTAATAGTGCTTCGGAGTTTGGTGGCTAGAAGGTTCTTGAGAGATATCTCTGATGGGGAGAGAGGTAAGGTTTCTTCGTTTAAGTGTAGGGCCAGGATAGCGATTTTGCAGTTGTTTTCTATGTGGTGAATGGGTTTAAGTTTTTTGGACCAGGTTTTGAGGAGCGAGCGTGTTTTTTTAATTTTGGCAGTAAGTGAGGCATCAGGGTAGGGTGGCTGCCCATCTGTCAGCCATGTTTTATGGACAATGTCGTTGCATTCCAGAAGGGAGGTCCAAAACCGTTCGAAGAGAAAGAGGTGGAAAGAGGGAACATATGTTGATATCGTGACCAGTATGGGCACATGATCCGAGGCAAAACGTGTGAGGGATGTGAGATGCGTGTTAGGGAACATTTCATCCCAAGCTAGATTTATGAAAGCCCTATCAATACGTTCCAGTGTAGGTGATGTGTGTTTGTTGGACCATGTGAACATCCGATCTAGCAGAGGCAGTTCTAGAAGGGCTAGTTGTTCGACACCGGAGATGAAGACATCGGCATCTGTTTTGTGGAAATTATTGTTATTTTTTTCATGGGGATAGGGAATTAAATTGAAATCACCAATGACGATCCAGGGGGTGTCAGCGGAGGGTTCAAGTGAGATTAGCTCTGCTAGGAATTCTGTTTTAAGGCCTCTAAGGGAGGGAGCATAAATGTTTGTAACCATTGCATTACGTTTGGAGGCAAGGCACGCATATGTTAGAGATGAAGAAAAACACGCATGGTCAGCTGATGAGCGAAAGGACTCTAGAGTTAGATGCGGACATCAACCCTCCAGCCGATCCGGTAGCTGATAGGTGTTCATGTGAGTCGAGAAACCGTGGTAAGAATGACCGTACTTTTATTATGGGTGGGTCAACTAGTTTTGTTTCTTGGAGAAGCACGACAGATGGGCGAATAGCAGTTAATTCTGAGAAGACATTTGTACATTTGTCTGACTGTCCTAATCCTCGAATATTCCATGACACGAGGAAATAAGATTGAGTTCTCATAGATTAAACATAGCAGACACCTTACATAGGGTAGACTCATAGGTACAATGAGACGATACAGACATGAAAGAAGACAACGATAGTAGCGGGTATAGCGCATAATCGGATTGCGCGAACAGATAGCTAATCTTATAGAATGAAGTACTAATACAATAGCAGCCCCACATGTTGTGCCCCTGGCAGCTGCAGGGGCCAGACCGAATGTAGAGCATCATGGAGAGGTAGTGGCACCCGAACCAGAGGCAACGTTGACCACCTCATCTGGGGGCAAGCCACAAGCAGCCACAGTGGCCGCCAGTGCGTTTGGAGAGGCAGGAGCGCGGTCCCCCTCTCCAGTCATTTCCTCCGCGTCACAGAGCTGGGCATGGATGAGGGCGTCAGAGAGGTCTTTGGAGCCAACAGCCAGATCAAGTTTTTTTTCCTTGTTGCGCATTGCCCTCGAAGTGATGGAAGAGTAGAGTGGAGGCTCAAGAGCGGCGAGACGAGCACTCCTACGAGCTTTGACACCCGAGTCAACGGCCATCTTAGCCCGGCGACTGTTGCATCTCTGGACGCACTCGTGTGTTGGCTCAGGAGGAGGGAGAGATGCATCGGTATCGACTGGGTCGGAGGAGTAAACGTCGGTTGTGGGTCAATCGACTCTGGCTGGTCAGGAGTAGGAACCAAAGCAGTGTGAGGAGGAGGAGTTGTTTCTAGTGAAGCTGGGAGCGGAGGAAGTGCAAGTGCTGGAAGAGAGGCGGTGATGGTGAGGCAAGAGGGAAGCAGATTTGTGGGACCTGCCGGAGGAGACCAAGGGGCAGGGACCAACATAGCCACAGGCATGCCATCGGCCATGACTACTAGAATAGGGATGCCCTCCAGAGGCGTGGTATAGTGTTGAGCATGGTTGGGAGAGGGAGGCGGGCCGGGAGGGGACTCGGGGGTTGGAGCAAACAGAGACGTGGAGGAGGCAAGCACGTGCAACGATCGCGCCGCCTCTCTTGACAGGATAGGGCTATGGATACGTGTGCAACGGTGAGAGGAAATGGATTCGTCATCCAACGAGAAAGGAGATGTTTCATTGGAGGCAATGCCATGTCGAAAGAGCGCCCTATGCTCGAGGATGACAATGACAATGTCATTGTCGGGTAGGCGGACCATGAGCGAGGCGAGGATGACATAGTCACGCGTGACCATAACGAGTGCACGAACGCTAGTGTGGTCGCCCTGGAAACAGTTTTGGTCAGACGAAAGGAAGTCTCCCAGGTGAGAGAAGAAGTAGTCAACGCCATCGGGTGCCATAGTTCGTAAACACCAAAAATGAATATTGCTTGACCAAATCATAGTAAAACCCAGTCCGACAAAATAATGAGAATGACTGTGGCGGAAGCAAAAATTATATCACTGAATTCATATCGAAATACGAATTCAGTGGTATATTTTTTGCTTCTGTCACAATCGATCTTGTTGGTTAAATGTATGGTCAAACTTAAATATAAAAAAAATGACGCATTACATTATGAAACTGAGGGATTAAGAGGGACCATCTTAAGAGAGCTCTTTTTTAAAAAGAAGAAGAAGCGCACAGTTAGTTAATCTTTTGCTAAAAAACAATCACTAATTGCACACAAATTTGAAGATTAGTTATGTAAAATAAGAGAAATGCTCTGACGGGACATATACAGAAAATTGCCAAATAGAAAATTAATATTTTTTGAAGTTGCTTTTTCGTTGGGTCAATGCAACAATAATTGCTCCTGCAACTTTGCAGACAGGACAGGCTTACCCTGTGCTATTTCAAAAACCGAGCCATGTCTCGTTCGTTGAAGCCGTGCGAGCAGGGCCTGGCAATGTGCCACTTGCATACGAGTGCACTATTCACGCATATGTATATTGACCCGTATACCTTGGAAACGCATGATAAGAATGAATCGTGAAGTTCTTTCCTACGAAGAGGATACCGAGCTACCCGGCGCTCGGCCTCTGCAACGCCGCTCTCACAAGTAGCTTCTCTACCTAGGATAGAAAAAAGAGAGCAAAATCACTGTTCTGATCCTTTTTGGCAATCTTTGTCACAAAATAAACTCAGCATGAAAGTATTTCACGACCTGATTTTTTTGATAACACCAGAAACCGTGACGTTTTCTGTTCCACATGAAAACGTCGAGCTGGCTTGCATTTCTACTTCACATGACAACTTCGAGATAGCTCGGGTTGTAGCACATGTAAAAACGCCGTTGTATTTTGGCGTTGCTGCGCAGGCTGGAAACGCCACGAGAGTTGGCGTCCCGTCCAGCCTGCCCGAGAGCGACGGGTGCCGAGACAAAACGTCGGACTTCGGAGCGAATTGGACGCCCACCAGCAATGCCCCGCCTCCAACTGCAGACGAATAGTCATCACCAGTATCCACCGCTGCCCTCCCTGTACGCACCCGTCCCTGTCAATCCGGCACAGTGTCACAGTGATGCTGCGCCCACGCTGCTGCGCTGAAAGCACCACGGCCTACTTTTGCACCGTCGTGTTGATGTGCTGGTTGTCACACCGCAACTTGGCTGGTACTGTCTGCTAACGTATATTCCCTCGGTTTCGAAACATAGTGCGTTCTCGATTTCCGCATTTTAATTTTAATCATATATTTAATTAACGAGACCGACTGCGACGGAAACAAAAATTATATGATTAAACTTTTTTTTAAATACGAATTCATTGGTATACTTTTTGCTTTCGCTGCAATCGATCTTGTTAATTAAATTTATGGTTAAAGATAAACTTTAAAAAGCGTGGATGCGCTATATTTTAAAACGGAGGGAATACTTACTTAATCCAGTAAAAAAGGGCCACCATCGGACTATTTCCGTAGAGGACCGAGTAGTTAATAACAAATATAAACTCACGTGCACATTACAAGGCCCTTTCTTCAAGGACGCTGGAAATATATTGTGGTGGTGCTATCAAGGCATCAAGCGTGCTGGAGTTTCGGGATTTAGAGCATCTCCAACCGTCTCCCGAAGGTTCTTCAAAAATAGTTTTTTCACGTCGGCGATAGAAAATTGGTCCAGTCACGCTTTTAGGAGCCCAGATTTCGTCGCTTAGCGTCTATTTAGCGCCGGCGTATCCAGGCCAAACCCAGCACGCTGGAAGGCGCCTGGGGGCGCCGGGCGAAACGTTTCGCGCCAAATTTCGGTGAGTCAGCGACCCCGCGAGCGTGTCGTCGTCTTCGTCGCCTCGGCTCCCGCGGGAATCGAATCAATGCCAAGGCTGCCCGGCGGTCAGACTTCCATTGATGAGCCGGCCGCTCACGGGGCGGCGCAGCCAGTACGGCGCGTTCACGAGGCGGAGCCGCGCGTCCACATCCTCCCACGCGTTCACACCGAGCCACCCGCTCACCGCTATAAAAGGCGACCTCGCCGGTGCCTTTAGCCACACCTCGCATGCGATCTCCTCTCCGCCTCGCTCGCCGCGATCTCCTCTCCTCTCTTCTTCCCGCCGGACAACCTCGCCGCGATCTCTCCTCCCCCTCCCTCCCCCCACATCAATGGGCGAGCGCTTCCCCGGCGACGGTGCCGCCCTCAACGGCTTCGGCCGCCGCTCTCTCCACGAGGATGATGCCCGCCTCCTTTACGAGGCGGACTAGCCAGCCCCGCCGGACATGCGGGCGCCCAACAGCCGGTGGCTGAGCACGGACGGCGTCCCTGTGCCGCCGGTGCCCACCGGAAGTGAGCGGCGCGAGGAGATCGAGGCTCGCCATCGCGCCCGCCGCGACGAGGAGTTCGCCGGACTCATCATCCTCGACGATGACGACGACGAGGCTCCAGGGCCGTCCAACTCTGACCTGCACCGCACCGGCGACGCGGGCCAGGGCAGCAGCAGGGACGGCGGCCGCGCGAAGGACGACGACGGCAACGATGACGGTGACAACGGCGGCGACTACATCGCTTTCTACAGGCTCCTCGGCATGTAGAACGTGGTGGTGCGACGACGGGACGGTGGGACGGCGGCGACGTGTTTTTAGGGTTCCAATAGTTTTTTTTAATTTTTGTATTAATATTTTTAATGAAAAACGATAGTTGGGCCATATTTGAACCGTTTCTATGCGGATAACGAATGCGGTGATTATGAGATGACTCCGGAGACGCGACTGAGTGACCGAGCCCTCCAGACCGATTTTAGCGCCGGCTCACCTTCAGGCGGCGCTAAAATCTGCACCTGGGGCCAACGGCTGTAAATGCTCTTAGTCCGTCTCTTCGGTCTTCCATCAGCTGCCAGTTTCACTGCCTCACTATCACGTTCCAGTTAATTAAGCTCCACGTGTGCTTCACCACTGTGTGCAATGGTAATGCATGCCTTTCTTCTTGCTCTGTTCTCTCGGATGTGATGTCTCAAAGTTAAAGTCTCGCACTGACTAATCGCTGCAGCATTGCACCGTCGAAAGATTCCCGGCCCGAAATGAAATGCGCAGGTGCTGGTCAGGCAGGTTGGACGCAACGCCAACTCTGGTCGCGTTTCTAGCCTAGGCAGCAACTCCAAATACACTGACGTTTCTACACCTCGGCGTTGTCATGTGGAGCAAGTCAGCTCGGAGTTTTCATGTGGAAAAAAAACGTCACGGTCCCTCTTATGTTGCTAAAAATGTCAGATCGTAAAATATTTTTATGCCGAGTTCATTTTGTAACAAAGATTGCTAAAAAAATCAGAACAATGATTTTGTCCCAAAAAGAAAGAGGAAAGACGAAAAGAATCTAGTAATGAGCTAGTAGTCCTATGGAGAACTCGTTAGGATGCCATGCCATGCGAGTTGTCCTCAGCCTCGGCTTGCGGGCGTTTATTACCCTACCGTGTGCCCCTCCCCAACGTAACATGTGGTTTTACTCGATGACGGTGTATCATTTCTTATCACGTGAACCGACTGCTTTCGCATCAGTGTCTTGAGAGTTGAGAGGTGAGACTCGAATAAGATTTGGTTTTCTGCGTCGTCGCAACCGGAGCAAAATCATCACATGTACACCCTCTGTAAAAAGAAATATAAGAGTGTTTAGACTTTAAATCGCTACTTTCATAGCAAATTTGTTATCTGAAAAAGAATATTATTTCTTTCTTCCGATGGACAGCCCCAGGTGGTCCATTATTTCTCCCGATGGACAGCCCCAGCTGGTTCATTCTTTCTGCGCTGGCTAAAGGCATTAAAGAATAAACTAACCTGCGTTGGCTAGGTTCTCATAGTTACGGATGCTTACAAGGGGTTAATTATAAGTGGAAGGTTTATTCAAGTAATAATAACACCTAAGCACCAGTGTACCCACATATCAAATATCAAAATAGCGAACGCGAATCAAATCAACATGATAAAAGTGACTAGATAAAATTTCCGTATACCCTCAAAAACACTTTGCCTATTATAAGACACTGTTCTGGCCTATCCTTTGTCACAAAAGGATTGGGCTACCTTGTTGCATTTTATATACCGTTACCGTTACTTGCTTGTTATCAATTTATCTTCCTATCAAACTATCTATTACCTATAATTTCAGTGCTTGCAGAAATTACCTTGTTGAAAATCGTTTGTCGTTTCCTTCTACTCCTCGTTGGGTTTGACACTCTTACTTATCAAAAAGACTGTGATTGACCCCCTATTCTTGTGGTCATCACAAACGACGCGACGACGGACGACTCATCTGAGCAGAAGAGAAGAGAGCAAGCGGCGGTGAGAGGAGTGAAAGGGAGTGGTGTGAATGGGGTAGTGGACGGTGACAAGAGAGCGAGAGGGAGTTATGAGACGTCCCGTTCGTCTCCTAAGCTTCCCGAGGCGTGCAACCAAGAGCCACGCGTGGCCTCGCTTCGCCTGGGTGCGGAGAAACTACATATTCGGCAGTAGCTCTCGGGCCAGGCTTGAGGATGCTTTAATTTTCGTGCTATGCAGGTCTAATAGTAATTTTTTAAGGAATAGGCCCAATAATAAATGTAGGTAACCAAACAACCTAGTTTTTTTCCACGCGAATTCGTTTGAGCCTAAGACTACTCACAATGAAGAATAACATAGAGTAATAACATGCATATGTTACTAGTCTAAGTTACTACCTCCACAATGGATAGTAACATATGAGTACTAACATTGAGCCTTTCATTTATTAGACTAGTCACAATGGGGAGTATCATATACTAGTATCATACATATGATACTAGGCTATGTTACTATTTCCCCAATGCATAATAACATGTGTGTGATATCATATACTAGTATATTTATTAGGCTATAGACACATCTTGTCTTGAAAAGCGCTATGTTACAGTATCTACCTATAATAGCACTAACACCTCTCTTCTCATTAATAAGTGCCACATCATCTTTTTTACCTATGTGACAATTATGTTACTACCTATGTTACTTTCATTGTGAGCAGCCTTAGCTTATAGACTCATTTTGCCTTGATATGCGTTATGTTACTCAGACTAGTCACAATGGAAAGTAACATAGAGTAATAACATGCATATGTTACTAGTCTAATTTAGTACCTCCATAGTAGATAATAACATAGGGATAGTAACATAGAACCTTTTATTTATTAGCTTATAGACTCATTTTGCCTTGATATGCGCTATGTTACTTATAGAGGTAGTAACATGCTAAGTTGCTCAATTTCTCTTTCTTCTCATTAATTAGCTGCCACATCATATTTTTTGTTTAGGTGACATTTATGTTACTCCCATTGTGACTAGTCTCATAGGGATAGTAACATGCTAAGTTATTCAATTTCTCTCTTCTCATTAATAGGTGTCACATCATATTTTTTATTTAGATATCATCTATGATACTGTCTATGTTATTCTCATTATGAATAGTGTAATGAATGTAAGCAAACGCGCCAAAAATTGCCAAAGGAAGCCCAACCACCGATTCGACCCCAGCTACATGGGTCCCGTGAGACGGATGGGTTTCAGCGAATCGGTGTGAGCTTGCCTCGAAAAAAAAAACCGAATCGGTGTGAGCGTGTGATGTAATTTGGCTGTAACCCATCTCTCTCTCTTCTCTTCCCCTGAACCTTATCCCCTTCTCCTACCTCAAATCTCTCTCTTCTCTTCACTCCTTCAAATCTCTCCTTGAACTACTCCTGTACTTGGATTGAGGTGAAATTTCCCATCGCGTCACTGACCACGCTGTAGGAGCAAAGGAGTAGCCATGGCTCAAGCCATCGTGCAGAGGGCATGCGGAGATCTCAGATTCGCCATAGGAGATGAAGCCCTGGTGCGTTTGAACTTCACCGCTGACCTGCGGGATATGTTGGAGGCGCTGGAGGACATACAGCCGGTGCTGGAGGCCGCCGACATTATGCTCTTCAGGATTCCGTTTGTGTTTGAATGGCAGCAGTCTGTCTGGGACGCCGCCTACAAGATCATGGACATGGCCGACGAGTTGCAGGACACGAGGTCATTGACTACTGCACAGGTATTTATTGCAACTACCGTTTTTCTATTTACACGCCGTGCTGTCTTGACCGCACCTAAGATTGATTAGAGTATATGATTCATTGATCCATGTTTTAGCTATGGACCGAATATTTTGATCGGGTTTGTTAAGGCACATCTAGATGTGACTTAAGTATTGCACGTCTAAATCATATATCATTGATTTTACGTGAAAATTTGTGCGGACATTTTTATGTTGATTGAGTCATTTAGATTTGTAATACTTAAGTCACATGTGTTCTAAACGGACCCTTGTATTTTGATTGCAAGATGGCTTGATGTTTTCTCTAAGCAAGATGATGATCCATATTGATCCATTCGTCTATTATATGGCTCCAACGTTAAGCTTGGGTCCCGTGTTCCTCCGACGCGCCTCCCCGCGGCCGCCTCATCACCATCCGCCACAAACACCACAACCTCACCGACGCCTATATCCTCCCAACCCGCTACAGCTCTGCTGCTACCAGATCCGGATCAGGAGACGCATCGCGGAGTCCCTCAGCGCCGGCTCTGTTGCGCTCGGCGCTGGTCGTCTCCCCTGCTGGTCCCACTCTCTGCCACTAGGCATGGCCTGGCTGTACCGCCATAGTCGCTCTTTGTCATGGCTTTTTGGGCTGCTTGATTTTGGCTTTCTTTATGTGTTCACGGGAACTTGGTTCCCGTCCTGTACATAAACCATCTTTTTCTCTATTGTATAAATGAAAACTATATTTTCCTGTACGTAATGTATTGCATGGCACAGATCTTGTCTTTCTTGGAACAAATAAATAAAAACCAATAATCCATATTTGCAGATGGCAAGGATGCTACCCTGCCATTCCATCATGAAGTACGCCATGGCCATCAAGGTAGACGAGACGAAAAAACAAGTGATGGCGATACGTCGGCTGTGCCCTAGATTCATTTCTATGGAAGTGGTTAACATATCAGGGCAAATTACTGAAGAACGAAAAATAGGACCAGTTTTTGAGGAAGCAGTGGTTTTCCACAGAGGATCAGATAAAGAGAGGATAATGGACGTCTTGTTGCTATCTGCTAACCGCAACAACACACGAGAGCTTATCACCATTATTCCCATCTTTGGGCTTGCAGGCAGTGGCAAGACAACCTTGGCACAAATGGTTTTTAGCGATACCCACTCTCTTCGAGGTTATGACTTTCGGGTATGGGTGCATGTTTCACCAGAACTTGAATTTCAAACAGTAGGTGAGTCAATAATTCACTGGGTATCTGGAATAGGAGGAGGACAAGAAGAGGTCAACGATGACCATGCCTCTATTTCAGATGTGGAGGGGATGGAACATATAATGAAGCGCCTCCACCAGCTGCTTAATGGTAAGACGGTTCTGCTTGTTTTGGATGACATATGGGAGGAGGATCCCATTCAGTTGCAGCTGCTGAGGTCCATGTTAACCTTCTTGGGTGGCAAGGTGGATGTGATAGTAACCACATGCAACCAAGCCATTGCTAGGAACATTTGTACCGTTGAGCCGTACAGGCTAAATTCGTTGAGTGATGACACATGCTGGGAAATAATCAAGAAATCAATCCATTTTGAAGATAAAAAAGAGTTGGAGAAGATAGGACGGGAGATGGCAAGCAAGTGTTGTGGTGTACCATCTGCAGCTCAAGCATTTGAGATCATGCTTTATTCCGGAGATGCCAAAGGATGGAAAGAGGTCCTCAATATAGATATCTGGGGTCACCTCTGCGGCTTTGATACAAAACCTTCCTTACTGCTTTCAACTTTGGAGTTAAGCTACATGAGTATGCCACCAGATTTGAAGTTATGCTTTGCCTTTTGTGTTATCTTCCCAAATGGCCACAAGTTCGTTAAGGATGACCTGATTCATCAGTGGATCACTCTCCATCTTATTGAGCCATCAGAAATATTGTCTGCCACACATACCGCTGAGGAGTACCTTACCAGGCTTTTGGACATGTCATTCCTTCAAACTGCAAACTCAGCCCCCGTGAGAAACTGTCTACTACCTCCATTTTACAAAAAAAGTCATATTTTAGAGGAACAAAATTGAAGTAAAATTTTATTGAACTGTACCATACTTGTTCTCACTAGATAGATTACTTCTATGTGGATCTAATAGAAGGTATGCATGAGGGGCATTATATTGTGAACTAAAGCAGTACATACATCTAAGAGACTAAGAGCCACTCTAGCAGACCCCGCAAAATCTCGACCCGCAAAACGCGTTTACAGTTCAACGAAGATCTCGTTTGCGGGTCGAGAACGAGCGCGGCCGAACAGAAACCGTAGATGAAATTGCATAATTTTAAAAAACAGTTTCGCGGGAGAAATTGCACCTCGTAGTTCATCACGTACTACATATATTTTACATGATCAAACACTACAAACACTAGGTCATACTACATACCACATCGTACTAGAGGGGTGGGGATCTCACGATGGCGAGCTCGCGGCCATGGACGACGCCATGGAGGAGCTCAATCCTCCTCGCCGGAGCTGCCGAGGTCGATGTATTTTGCCCTCTGCTCCTCATGGATGCGCCGCCACTCATCGTCCTTCTCCTTGGCGGCGAGGTTGGCCGCGACCGCCTGCCGGAACTCGAGGTCTTCGAGCTCCTCGTGGTGGCGCCAGCGCTCCGCCTCCTCGCGCACGCTCCGCTCGACAATGGCGGCCGCAACAGCGTCGACATCGGCGACGAAGTCCTCCGGCCCGACGACTCCGCGGCGGCCGAGCCCCTCGGGCTCCTCGGGCTCCTCCTTGACGGGCACGAACTCGACATCCTCCGGCTCGTCGGGCTCCTCCAACCACTCCCTCTTCACGGGGAGAAGGCCCGCACCGGAAGAGGAGGAGCTCCCGACGTAGGAAGATCTCGCCGCAAAGGAGAAGGACGCGGCAGAGTACGGGGCACGGACGTGCCGACGGTCGTACTCATCCGTCTCGCGGACGCGGAAGCTCGGTGGCGGCGAGAGGCCACGGTTGGTCCACTTCCTCGCCCCGCGCTTCCTCGCGCCGTCTGACCGGACGCGCTGCTCGCGCTCTGGGTCGCTGTCGCCGCCGGATCTGCTCCCGGAGCCGCATCCGGAGCTCCACATGTGGCCCCACATGGCGGCTGGAGGTGGAAGGGGGTCGCCGCGGCGAGAAATGGGGAGAGGGGAGGGTGGGGAATTGTGTAGCTCGGCGGCGGCGGGGGATAAGGTTTCGACCCGCAAACGCGTCGCGAACTTGCAGATATAGTGGTCGGGGCGTGCGGTTTGCGGGCCGCGGCAAAAAAATTTACGGGCCGGGCGAGTATGCGGGCTCTGTTCTGGCTGAAAAATTGGGCCGAGCCCGCATACTCGCCGGAATTTTGCGGGTTCACGACTTTTGCGGGGTCTGCTAGAGTTGCTCTAAGACATATGTAGCCTTGTTACTAAATTTTAAGGAATCTTGAAATATACCAAAGTTCCACATGTCAATATATATATATATATATACACTATGTTGCACAATTGTAGTTACGCCTCCTCAAGATAAATTTTTTGTGATGCATTTTATAATTATGTGGTTATGCCTTTAATTTGTTGCAGGCCGGTGGAAAGGACGTTAAAGGTGCGATCTTATTCACTATGCACAATCTAGTGCATGACTTCGCTAGAAGGTTCCCGCAATGTTTATGGTATGGTCTAGCCATCAATCATCACGGGAAACTTGATGACACGTATGCTGGCATTAGAAGGGCGCTACGCTGTGTTGGTTGTAGCAAAGTGGAGTTTAATGATGACTCATTTTCGTGTATGAAGTGCTTGCGTGTACTGGAACTGAAGGGGAGCTCAATCGAGAAGCTACCGGACTCCATCTGGCAACTGAGGCACCTGGGGTATCTTAAGATATCGGATTTTTCTGGACTGGTAACTCTGCCCAAGTCACTTGGACGTCTGATAAATCTGCTCCACATCGACTTATCAGGTTGCTCCAGGTTAGTATACCTACCGGAGTCGTTTGGGAAGTTAACCCGTTTAGTACATGCCAATTTGTCAGGCTGCTCTCGTCTTGCAAATCTTCCTGAATCATTTGGGGATCTCATTAACTTATCCCATGTCAGTCTATCACGCTGCCATGGACTGGCGGAGCTTCCAGAACCGTTCCGGAAACTCGACAAACTGGTATACCTGGATTTATCATTCTGCTCTTGTTTTGAAGGGATCGGGAAAGTTCTTGGTGGCCTCACCAATTTGGAGCATCTTAACTTGTCAAACACTTCCTGTTATCTTGCTCAGCACCGCTTCCGTCCCCAGGATCTAAAGGTTGCCGTAGGCAAGCTCACCAAACTCCGGTATCTGAACTTGTCTATGTGCCTGAATACTATCTTTTACTATTACCGGACACAAGAGGGCAGTCTCCAATATATTCTCGATTGTCTCAGAGATCTTTCCAGTCTAGAGCATTTGGACCTGTCTCATAACACATTTCTTTTTGATCTACCTGGAAGTCTAGGTGACCTCAGCATGCTACATACACTGAACCTCTCAGGCTGCATTAGATTGAAGAGGGTAGGTGAAATAAAGTCCCTCAAATTTATATATCTGAGGAACTGTCGGGCTCTAGAAAGTTGCAGCTTTGTGGTTCATGTTGATGATGATGATACATATAGGAGCAGCAACATTGATCGATTGGAGCACATAAATTGCCAAGAGCTACAGATAAGCTGCCTTGAGAAGGTCAGGTATAGAGAGGAAGCACAGGGAATCAAATTGGTGGAGAAAAAGAAGCTTGAAAAGTTGAAGCTTTCTTGGACTTTTAAATTAGTGCCGCCACCTAATCTGCAGTGCCAACAGCTCCAGATAAGCTGCCTCGAGAATGTCAGGTCAAGTGAGGAAGCCCAGAGAATAAAACTGGAGGAAAAACTAAAGCTTGAAAAGTTGAAGTCTTCTTGTACAGTGGAGTATTCTCCCAGATCAGTGGAGGACAGTGTTTTGTTGGGGGGATTAGTGCCACCACCTAATCTGCAGTGCCTTGAGTTAAATGGTTACATCGGCACGTGTCTCCCAGAGTACTTGAGTGACCTGACCTCTCTCCGGGAACTTAAGATGGTCTGCTGCGAACAACTCAACTATTTGCCGGATAGTATACAAAAACTCACCAATCTTAAGGATCTGTGTATTTCCCACTGCCCAGAACTGGAGAAGTGGTGCCAACTAGAGGAGAACAAGAAAATGCTAGTGCACATCCCCAGCAAGAAATATGGGTACATACCATATTTCACGTTCTTTCACTATCTCTCTTTGTTCACATTAGGCCACATTATCCTTTAAATTTTGCCATTCATTTTATGTGGATTACACTTACTATCGTATGTTGTTCTGTCTAGGGTCATGAGCAAGCGACCCAACCTTTCAAAGGAGGCATCTCTTGAAACTGTTCTAAACAATCCACGTGCAACGGAGATCAGCCCAGTGTAGCAAGAAGGACACAGGAAAAAAACACCTCTTTGTTGCAGGCTTGCAGCCATGTGGATTGATGGTGCTGATCCGAGACAAAGCAAATACAACAACGTGCTAATTAAATTAGTAGAGAAACAGATAAGCTGCCTAGATAAAAGGTCAGGCGATCTAAAGAGTAAGCACAGAGAATCAAATTAATGGATAAACAGAAGCTTCAAAATTTGAAGTTTTTTTGGACAGTGTAGTCTCTCAGATCAACTGACAGTGCTTTGTTAGGGGAATAATACCACCACCTAAACTGCAGTGCCTTGATGTAATGGAGTGATTTAATGACCTCACTTCTCTCCGGGAACCCGAGATCGTTTTCTGCAAACAGCTCAACTCATTGCCGAATGGGATACTAAAACTCATCAGCCCCAAGGATATGTGTATTTTTGACTTCTCCGAACTATAAAAGTGGTGTCGGCTAGAGGGGAACAAGAGAATGCTTGCGCACATCCCTACAAAAGTTAAGAGTATGTATCATCATATAGTTCGCTGTTTTATTGCTCTCTACGTTTTACATTTCTCGCGATGGTTCATGTATTGCTGTTCAGAGTTGTTTACGTGGAAAAGGCTGTACCCATTGTTGGTCTCAAAGTGCCATTTTTCTTTCTTTTCACAACGGAATTGGTCTCAGAGTGTCGACCTTGTTCGTTTTGCAGAGAACATGCTTGTACTAGCAGGCATATGAAGAGGCAGCATCTGACGGATTGCGTTTGTTGTGATGAAGAAATTTTGTAGCATAACTGAGCCATCTGATAACCAGCTATTCTTGCAACATATGTTCATCTGCAGCCGCTTTCAGGCAGCAAGACATGACGATTTATTTCGGATAACTTATTTCTGCATTTATGTAGTACAATTTAGTCCTTTATTCTGAGCTCTTGAGCTTAAAAAACCATTGAATGTTGCCGCATTTATTGGCCAATGTAAATGCATACTACTAGTACTAGGCATGTGCTGTGAAACTCGGGTTGGTGACATCTCAGTTCAGAGCACTTGGTTTATGTAAGAATGGTTCTTTCCATGGTTGATCTGGCAGCAGGTTGACCATGTACTCGTGTTGTTGTCATGAGAAGTTGCACTTTCGCTGACTTACAATTTTCGTTGCAGGGACATGATATAGTGAAGCCAGAGAACAACATACATCTACGAAACTAAGGCATATATAGGCTTGTTACTAATTTTTAATTGGATAAGAGGATCCTAATTGGCTGTCCGATCACACGGCCACCTTGGTCGAGCGCCACGTTGCTGGCTCTGTTTTCTTTTTCAAGAACACACAAGCTGTGTGTCATTGGTATCAAGAGGCGGAAGCAAGAAATGGAAAGTGGCAACCGTGCACACATCCCTCCACCGGGGAAAACAGAGAATCACATGGGTTACATGGATTACATGGGAAGCAAGAAATGGAAAGTGGCAACCGTGCACACATCCTCCACCGGGCAAAACTACCATTTGACACTATCCTTTCCTAAGCCATCCCCTCAACTGAGGGTCTCTTTCTAGAAATCAGTATCAATCAAAATCAACCAAGGGGTCAGACAAGGCCAAGGAAATTCGAAGCAAGATGGCTTGCGGAGGAGGATGTTGAGGTAATTGTTCAGACTGCTTGGGACCGAGCTAAAGCTGGAGGAGTTGAGCCATACTCGCAGGTCACGGGAGATATACACGCTGCACTGCATACATGGGATAAAGAAACACTCAAGGGACCTAGAACCCGGTTGAGGAGACTACAGAAAGAGCTCAATGGTGTACTGTCGGGTCCGCTGACGGATGGTGCAGTTGCTCGACGGCATGAGTTACACTTGCAGATTGAAAACCTTCTTGAGCAAGAAGAGATATATTGGATGCAGAGAGGACGTGCTGATTGGCTATGCCATGGTGATCAAAACACGGATTTCTTTCATAGAGCAGCTACTGGAAGACGCAAGAAAAACTTTATTAAGAAGCTGAAGGGAGAGTCAGGGGATTGGATTGAGGAGGAGGACCTACTGAAAGGGCATGTGGTGAGTTACTTTGAGGGCCTTTTTTCCTCGGAAGTGCAGAACCCGGACCAAACTGTGTTGGACAAGGTAAAGGCTAGAGTCTCGACAGAGATGAATGAGGAATTGATGAAACCTTACACTAGAGAGGAAGTAAAGAGAGCTATGTATAATATCAGGGACCTTAAGGCACCGGGACCTGATGGTCTTCATGCGGTATTTTACAAGAGATTCTAGCATATCATTGGAGAGGATTTAATTGATGAAGTGTTGATGGCAGTGAACAATAGAAAGATACCGGAGGGTTGGAATAACACTACAATTGTTCTTATCCCAAAGGTGGAAAATCCGGAAGCCATCACACAATTCCGCCCAATTAGCCTGTGTAACGTGGTCTATAAGGTGATCTCAAAAGTGCTAACTAATAGGCACAAATATCTACTGCCAGAGATTATCTCACTAAATCAAAGTGCCTTTGTTCCCGGGACAACTTCTTAGTTGCCTTTGAGTCTTATCATGCCATCAAGAGGAAGAGGACGGGGAAGTTTGGAACATGTGCCGTTTAGTTGGATATGCATAAGGCCTACGACAGAGTCGAGTGGGTGTTTCTTGAGAGGATTATGCTTCAGTTGGGCTTTGCATCAGACTGGGTTTCGCTCATTATGGAATGCGTACAGTTAGTGAAATACCAAGTCCAGTTTAATAATTCTCTAATGACTTTTTTTGTTCCGTCCAGAGGCCTTCGCCAAGGAGATCCTTTATCACCTTACTTGTTTTTACTTTGTGCGGAGGGCCTCTCAAGTCTGCTCAATCATGAGGAGGAGGCTGGTAACTTGTGGGGGGTGCGAGTCTGTAAGGATGCTCCGGCAGTCTTTCATCTCCTTTTTGCGGATGATTCACTTATTCTGATGCGTGCAGATGCTACTAATGCTGCCAGTCTTTGTTGCGCTCTTGATGATTATTGTGCTGCCTCGGGCTAACTTGTGAGTGAAGCAAAATCGAGTATCTTTTTTAGTCCCTGTACCCCGGTGGAAGTTCGAGCAGAGGTGTGTACTACTCTGAATATAATGGTGGAGGCGATTACGGATAAATATCTGGGACTGCCCCCAATCGTTGGGGTGGATCGAACTGATTGTTTTCAGCATATTGTGGATCGGATCTTGGCCAGGATGAGAGGCTGGAAGGAGAAGATGCTTTCTTTTGGCGTGAAAGAAGTGCCGCTGAAGGCTGTTATTCAAGCCATCCCTTCATACGCCATGCTTGTGTTCAAACTCCCAAAACAGATTTGCAATGCGATAACAACTGCTATGTCTCAGTTCTGGTGGGGAGATAAGGATGTGAAGAAGCACATGCACTGGTTTGCGTGGTGGAAGATGTGTGTACCTAAGAGCATGCATGGGCGGTATGGGATTCAGAGACGTACACTGTTTTAACTTGGCTCTTCTAGCTAAACAATGTTGGCGTCTGCCAGAACCAGAATCGCTATGTGCGAGAGTTTTGAGAGCAAAATATTTTCCATATGGTGATCTACTAAACTGCACCCTCAAGAAAGTAAGTTCTTTTACTTGGCAGAGTTTGTGGAGTGGTATTCAGACTTTCAAAAAGGGTCACATTTGGAGAGTTGGAGATGGTAGTCAAATAAACATATGGGGATGATCCTTGGGTCCCTAGCAGCCCAAGCAGGAAGGTGATGACCCGAAGGGGTAATATTATTCTCAGAAAAGTCTCTGAACTTATTGATATAGAAAATAGATGTTGGGATGAAGAACTGATATGACAGGTACTCTGGCCTATTGTGCAAATAGGATTTTGAATATTCCCATCGCTACGGGAATGATGGAGGATTTTGTTTCATGGCACTACAACAAAACAGACATTTTCTCGGTCAAGACGGCTTACCACATGGAGTGGGATCACCAACATGGACGAAAGTTGAGACAAACAAATACCGTATTGTCATCAAGTACTAGTCCAATCTGGCACATTCTATGGAAGCTTCAAGTACCGGCAAAGATTAAGGTGCATGTTTGGAGAGCTTTGTATGGGGCAATTCCTTGCCGGGGGGTCTTGGCCAATCGACATATGATAACAACCTCAGATTGCCCGATATGTGCCACGGATTCTGAGAGTATTCGCCATTCTTTCTTTAGATGTAACAGAGTACAAGATATTTGGGCAAAGTTAGGTTTGCTCTCAACTATAAATGAGCTGCCCGAGACTGAGCTGGAGGGATCTTTGGTCCTTGGTGACCTATTGCTGATGCCCAACGTTGTTGTCCCGTCACTCCCAGGCGTGCCCAGGAAGGAGCTGGTGGTGGTGGCTGTTTGGTATATATGGTGGGAACATCGGAGATTCATCCATGGGGAGCCCATTCAGGAACCTGAAAGATCGGCCCAAGCCATTGCGACATTGACCAAAAATTTCATGAGGGCAAGAAAGCATGGTGCGGGCACGATCCAGAGACATGGTTGTACAAGACCAACAGAGGGATTCTTTAGCCTCAATATTGATGCCTCCTTTGATGCTGCTGATAGAGGCACCAGCGGAACCGGGGCCATTATACGTGACTCCACGGGTTCTTTCATGGCGGCATCCACGAGCAACATCCCTTTTGTCCAGGACGCAGCGATGGCCGAGGCTAGATGCCTCAAGGATAGGCTGGCTTTGGCAAACATCGTCGGCTGTAACAAGGTGGAGATCAGGGCGGACTGCATGGAGGTCATCGAGATCATGCAAACTGGAGGAAATTCCTTGGGATCAGTTGCGCCATCTATGAGGAATGTGCTTTCTTATGTCGTAATTTTATCTCTGTTACTTTTTGTCATTGCCGTCGGGAAGCCAATATGGCGTATGATTTGTTGGCTACAAAGTCGGAGCCTCGAGAACTATTGTTTGGCAGAACGAGGCTTCGGACTTTTTGCTCGATGTAATCACAAACGATGTAGCCCTGTTCTCACATGAAATATAAACCGTCATGATGGCATTTCCCTCAAAAAACTGAGGGTCTCTTTGATTCATAAGATTTATAAAATAATTGTAGAGAATTCTAATCTTTAGGTTTTTTTCTACATGCTTGTTTAATTCCTAGGATTACAATAATATACTCCCTCCGTCCCATAGTATAAGACGTATTTGCAAGCTTTCAAAAACGTCTTATATTGTGGGACGGGGTAGTATGATTTTTTCTGAAGGTTCATTCGTACTTCTCATAGAAAAGATTCCATCAACTCAACCCTCATGTGAAGAATCCTATATTTTTCATGTGCACAATCAAACACCCTAGTTTTCGACCCTTCCAGAATCATCCCCTGCACCGATGTCTATGTAGCCGTCGCCATCCGTTGCATTCTCCCCCCTTCACCCACCCCATTGTTGGAAATATGCCCTAGAGGCAATATATAAAGTGTTTATTATTATATTTCCTTGTTCATGATAATCGTTTATTATCCATGCTAGAATTGTATTGATTGGAAACGCATTGCATGTGTGGGTAAATAGACAACACTGTGTCCCTAGTATGCCTCTAGTGAACTAGCTCGTTGATCAAAGATGGTCAGGGTTTCCTAGCCATTTACATGTGATGTCATTTGATAACAGGATCACATCATTAGGAGAATGATGTGATGGACAAGACCCAAACTACAAACGTAGCATATGATCGTGTCAGTTTATTGCTATTGTTTTCTGCATGTCAAGTATATGTTCCTATGACCATGAGATCATGCAACTCACGGATATCGGAGGAGGGCCTTGTGTGTATCAAACATCGCAACGTAACTGGGTGACTATAAAGGTGCTCTACAGGTATCTTCGATGGTGTCTGTTGAGTTGGCATGGATCGAGACTGGGATTTGTTACTCCGTGTGACGGAGAGGTATCTTAGGGCCCACTCAGTAATACAACATCACAATGAGCCTTGCAAGCAATGTGACTAATTGTTAGTTATGGGATCTTGTATTACGAAGCGAGTAAATAGACTTGCCGGTAACGAGATTGAACTAGGTATGGAGATACCGATGATCGAATCTCTGGCAAGTAACATACCGAAGAACAAAGGGAACATCATACGGGATTAACTGAATCCTTGACATAGAGGTTCGACCGATAAAGATCTTCGTAGAATATGTAGGAACCAATATGGGCATCTAGGTCCTCCATTGGTTATTGACCGTAGAGGTGTCTCGGTCATGTCTACATAGTTCTCGAACCCACAGGGTCTGCACACTTAAGGTTCGATGATGTTTCGGTAGTGTAGAGTTATGTATGGTGGTGACCGAAGGTTGTTCGAAGTCCCGGATGAGATCTCGGACGTCATGAGGAGCTCCGGAATGGTCCGGAGGTAAAGATTCATATATAGGAAGTCCCAGTTTGGTCGCCGAAAAAGTTTCGGGCTCATCAGTAGTGTACCGGGAGTGCCGGGAGTGTACCGGGAGACCTCCGGGACGGGTATTTCGACCCTAGAGGGTCCATGGGCTGTGGGATAATAATAACCAGCCCTTAGTGGGGTTGTGGAACAGCCACAAAAGGCCCATGGCACCAGGAAGAAAAGGCCCAAAGGAAAAAGAGTGGAAAAAGGCAAAAAAGAGAGAGTCCTACTCCTACTAGGAGTGGAGGAGGAGTAGGACTCCTCCTCCTTGGCTCGGCCGACTCAAGGAGGGCCTTGTCCCTGCGCCAAGGCAGCCTCTCCTCTCCTCCTATATATACTGGTGGAATAGAAGGGTTTTGGACATAATTTACGGCCACGTGCTACCCGTTCCACCAGTGCTCCTCTAGATCGGTTTTCCGCAGTGCTTAGGCAAAGCCCTTCCGGAATCACTACACCACCATCGCCAGAGCATCGTCACGCTGCCGGTGAACTCTTCCTCCTCTCCGCCTCCTCTTGCTGGATCAAGACGGTGGAGATCGTCATCAAGCTGCACGTGTGCTGAACGCGGAGGTGTCGTCCGTTCAGTACTAGATCGGAAGGATCGTGATCAAGGCCACGGGACGTTCGTGATTGGATCGCGGGACAGATCATGACGAGATCGCGGGACGGTTCGTGATTGGTTTGCGGAACGGTTCGTGATTGGTTTGCGGAACGGTTCGTGATTAGATCGCGGGACGCTCGGCGATTTGGATCGCGAAGAAGTACGACTACACCAACCGCGTTTCTTAACGCTTCCCGCTTAGCGATCTGCAAGGGTACGTAGTGTTGGGAGATGTAGTAGGAAATCAAAATTTTCCTACGTGTCACCAAGATCTATCTATGGAGAAACCAGCAAACGAGCGGGGAGATATTGGATCTTCATACCTTTGAAGATCGCTAAGCGGAAGCATTGCTAGAACGCGGTTGGTGGAGTCGTACTCGTAGTGATTCACATCACGGTGGATTCCGATCTAAGCACCGAACAATGGTGCCTCCGCGTTCAACACACGTGCAGCCCAGTGACGTCTCCTACGCCTTGATCCAGGAAGGAGGAAGGAGAGGTTGAGGGAGAGCTCCGGCAGCACGACGGTGTGGTGGCGGTGGAGCTAGTGGTTCTCCGGTAGGGCTTCACCAAGCGCTACGGAGGAGGAGGAGAGATGGGAGAGAGGGAGGGCTGCGCCTAGGAAGTCGTGTTGCTGCCCTCCCACCCCCTCTCTATTTATAGGGGGAAGGCCAAACCCTAGAACCCATCTAGATGGGGGGGGCGGCGGCCCCCCGTGGGGCACTTGCCCCCACGCCCTAGGGTTTCCAACCCTATGGGCCTTGGGCCCTGGGGCGGCGCCCACCCCCTCGTGGGGCATTTGCCCCCCCCACGCCCTAGGCGCCTTGGGCCCTTGGTGTGGCGCACCAGCCCACTTGGAGCTGGTTCCCATGCAGCTACAGCCCACTGGGCCCCCCGGGGCAGGTTGACCCTTCCGGTGGACCCCTGGAACCCTTTCGGCGGTCCCGGTACAATACCAATAAACCCTGAAACCTTTCCGGTGACAGAAACTGGACTTCCCATATATAAATCTTCACTTCCGGACCATTACGGAACTCCTCGTGATGTCCGGGATCTCATCCGGGACTCCGAACAACTTTCGGTAACCACATACAAATTCCCATTACGACTCTAGCGTCACCGAACCTTAAGTGTGTAGACCCTACGGGTTCGGGAGACATGTAGGCATGACCGAGACACCTCTCCGGTCAATAACCAATAGCGGGATCTGGATACCCATATTGTCTCCCACATGTTCCACGATGATCTCATCGGATGAACCACAATGTCGGTGATTTGATCAATCCCGTATACAATTCCCTTTGTCTATCGGTATGTTACTTGCCCGAGATTCGATTGGCGGTATCTCTATACCTTGTTCAATCTCGTTACCGGCAAGTCACTTTACTCGTTCCATAACACATCATCCCGTGACTAACTCCTTAGTCACATTGAGCTCATTATGATGGTGTCTTACCGAGTGGGCCCAGAGATACCTCTCCGTCACACGGAGTGACAAATCCCAGTCTCGATTCGTGTCAACCCAACAGACACTTTCGGAGATACCCGTAGTGTACCTTTATAGCCACCCAGTTACGTTGTGAGGTTTGGCACACCCAAAGCATTCCTACGGTATCCGGGAGTTACACAATCCCATGGTCTGAGGAAACGATACTTGACATTGAAAAGCTTTAGCAAACGAACTACACGATCTTGTGCTATGCTTAGGATTGGGTCTTGTCCATCACATCATTCTCCTAATGATGTGATCCCGTTATCAACAACATCAAATGCCCATGGTCATGAAACCGTGACCATCTGTTGATCAACGAGCTAGCCAACTAGAGGCTCACTAGGGACATGTTGTGGTCTATGTATTCACACATGTATTACGGTTTCCGGTTAACACAATTGTAGCATGAATAATAGACAATTATCATGAACTAGGAAATACAATAATAACCATTTTATTATTGCCTCTAGGGCATATTTCCAACAGTCTCCCACTTGCACTAGAGTCAATAATCTAGTTACATTGTGATGAATCGAACACCCATAGCATTCTGGTGTTGATCATGATTTGCTCGTGAGAGAGGTTTAGTCAACGGATCTGCGACATTCAGATCCGTATGCACTTTACAAATATCTATGTCTCCCTCCTGAATGTAATCACGGATGGAGTTGAAGCGGCGCTTGATGTGTCTTGTCTTCTTGTGAAACCTGGGCTCCTTCGCAAGGGCAATAGTTGTAGTGTTGTTACAGAGTAGAGTCATCGGGCCCGACGCATTTGGAATCGCTCCTAGGTCGGTGATGAACTCCTTCATCCAGACTCCCTCCTTCGCTGCTTCCGAAGCAGCTATGTACTCCGCTTCACATGTAGATGCCGCCACGACACTTTGCTTGCTGCTGCTCCAGCTGACTGCCCCTCCATTCAAAATATACAGGTATCCAGTTTGTGACTTGGAGTCGTCCGGATCTGTGTCGAAGCTAGCATCGACGTAACCCTTTAGGACGAGCTCTTCGGCACTTCCATATATGAGAAACATGTCCTTTGTCCTTTTCTGGTACTTCAGGATATTCTTGACCGCTGTCCAGTGTTCCGCTCCGGGATCACTTTGGTACCTCCCTACCAAACTTATGGCAAGGTTCACATCAGGTCTGGTACACAGCATGGCATACATAATAGAGCCTATGGCTGAAGCATAGGGGATGACACTCATCTCTTCTCTATCCTTTGCCGTGGTCGGGCATTGAGTCGTACTCAATCTCACACCTTGCAACACAGGCAAGAACCCCTTCTTGGACTGATCCATTTCGAACTTCTTCAATATCTTTCAAGGTATGTGCTTTGTGAAAGACCAATGAGGCATCTCGATCTATCTCTATAGATCTTAATACCTAATATGAAAGCAGCTTCTCCAAGGTCCTTCATTGAAAAACACTTATTCAAGTAGGCCTTTATACTTTCCAAGAGTTTTATATTATTTCCCATTATCAGCATGTCATCCACATACAGTATAAGAAATGCTATAGAGCTCCCACTCACTTTCTTGTAAATACATGGTTCTCCATAAACCTGTACAAACCCAAATGCTTTAATCACCTCATTAAAGCGAATGTTCCAACTCCGAGATGCTTGCACCAGCCCATAGATGGAGCGCTGGAGCTTGCATACCTTGTTGGCATCTTTAGGATCGACAAAACCTTATGGATGCATCATATACAGTTCTTCCTTGAGGAAGCCATTAAGGAATGCCGTTTTGACGTCCATTTGCCAGATCTCATAATCATAAAATGCGGCAACTGCTAACATGATTCGGACTGACTTCAGCATCGCTATGGGTGAGAAAGTCTCATCGTAGTCAACTCCTTGAACTTGTCGATAACCCTTAGCGACAAGCCGAGCTTTATAGGCGGTTACATTACTGTCCGCGTCAGTCTTCTTCTTAAAGATCCATTTGTTTTCAATGGATCGCTTATCATCAGGCAAGTCCACCAAAGTCCACACTTTGTTCTCATACATGGATCCTATATCGGATTTCATGGCCTCAAGCCATTTGTCGGAATCCGGGCCCGCCATCGCTTCTTCATAGTTCGAAGGTTCACCGTTGTCCAACAACATGATCTCTAGGACAGGATTGCCGTACCACTCTGGTGCGGAACGTGTCCTAGTGGACCTTCGAATAGCGACTTGATCTGAAGCTTCATGATCATCATCATTAACTTCCTCTCTAGCCGGTGTAGGCTCCACAGAAACAACTTCCTGTGCTGCGCTACTCTCCGGTTCGAGTGGAGGTACAATTACCTCATCAAGTTCTATTTTCCTCTCACTTACTTCTTTCGAGAGAAACTCTTTCTCAAGAAAGGATCCATTCTTGGCAACAAATACTTTGCCCTTGGATCGTAGGTAGAAGGTATACCCAATAGTCTCTTTGGGATATCCTATGAAGACACACTTTTCCGCTTTGGGTTCGAGCTTCTCAGGTTGAAGTTTCTTCACATAAGCATCGCATCCCCAAACTTTTAGAAACGACAGCTTAGGTTTCTTTCCAAACCATAATTCATACGGTGTCGTCTGAACGGATTTAGACGGTGCCCTATTTAAAGTGAATGCGGCAGTCTCTAATGCATATCCCCAAAATGATAGCGGTAAGTCGGTAAGAGACATCATAGATCGCACCATATCCAATAGAGTGCGATTACGACGTTCAGACACACCATTTCGCTGAGGTGTGCCGGGCGGCGTGAGTTGTGAAAAAATTCCACATTTCCTAAGGTGTGTGCCAAACTCGTGACTTAAATATTCTCCGCCATGATCAGATCGTAGGCATTTTATTTTCCTGTCACGTTGATTCTCGACCTCACTCTGAAATTCCTTGAACCTTTCAAAGGTTTCAGACTTGTGTTTTATTAAGTGGACATACCCATATCTGCTCAAGTCATTAGTGAGGGTGAGAACATAACGATAGCCACCGCGAGCCTCGACGCTCATTGGACCGCATACATTGGTATGTATTATCTCCAACAAGTCAGTTGCTCGCTCCATTGTTCCGGAGAACGGAGTCTTGGTCATCTTGCCCATGAGGCATCGTTCGCACGTGTCAAATGATTCGAAATCAAGTGACTCCAAAAGTCCATCAGCATGGAGCTTCTTCATGCGTTTGACACCAATATGACCAAGGCGGTAGTGCCACATGTAAGTGGGACTATCGTTATCAACCTTACACTTTTTGGTACTCACACTGTGGACATGTGTAACATCACGTTCGAGATTCTTCAAAAATAAACCATTGACCAGCGGGGCATGAGCATAAAACATTTCTCTCATATAAATAGAACAACCATTATTCTCAGATTTAAATGAGTAGCCATCTCGCATCAAGCGAGATCCAGATACAATGTTCATGCTCAAAGCTGGTACTAAATACCAATTATTAAGGTTTAAAACTAATCCCGAAGGTAGATGTAGAGGTAGCGTGCCGACGGCGATCACATCGACCTTGGAACCATTCCCGACGCGCATCGTCACCTCGTCCTTGGCCAGCCTCCGCTTATTCTGCAACTCCTACTTGGAGTTACAAATGTGAGCAACTGCACCGGTATCAAATACCCAGGAGCTACTACGAGCGCTGGTCAAGTACACATCAATAACAAGTATATCACATATACCTTTAACGTTGCCGTCCTTCTTATCCGCTAAGTACTTGGGGCAGTTCCGCTTCCAGTGACCGGTACCCTTGCAATAAAAGCACCCAGTCTCAGGCTTGGGTCCATTCTTGTTCTTCTTCTTCCCGGCAACTTGCTTACCAGGCGCGGAAACAGCTTTGCCGTCCTTCTTGAAGTTCTTCTTACCCTTGCCTTTCTTGAAACTAGTGGTATTATTCACCATCAACACTTGATGCTCCTTTTTGATCTCGACTTCTGCTGATTTCAGCATTGAGTACAACTCAGGAATGGACTTCTCCATACCCTGCATGTTGTAGTTCATCACAAAGCTTTTGTAGCTAGGTGGAAGCGAGTGGAGGATTCTGTCAATGACCGAGTCATCCGGGAGATTAACTCCCAGCTGAATCAAGCGGTTGTGAAGCCCAGACATCTTGAGGATGTGCTCACTGACAGAACTATTCTCGTCCATCTTACAGCTAAGGAACTTGTCGGAGACTTCATATCTCTCGACCCGGGCATGAGCTTGGAAAATCAGTTTCAGCTCTTGGAACATCTCATATGCTCCGTGTTGCTCAAAACGCTTTTGGAGCCCCGGTTCTAAACTGTAAAGCATGCCGCACTGAACAAGGGAGTAATCATCGCAACGCGCCTGCCAAGCGTTCATAACATCTTGGTTCGTTGGGAAAATGGGTGGGTCACCTAGCGGTGCATCAAGGACATACAATCTCTTGGAAGCTATGAGGATGATCCTCAAGCTATGGACCCAGTCCGCGTAGTTGCTTCCATCATCTTTCAGCTTGGTTTTCTCTAGGAACGCGTTGAAATTGAGGGTGACATTTGCGTTGGCCATTGGATCTACAATATAGATAGTAAAGGCAATTTTTAGACTAAGTTCATGATAATTAAGTTCACATAATCAAACTATTCAATGAACTCCCACTTATATAGACATCTCTCAAGTCATCCAAGTGACACATGATCCATGTCAACTAGCCCGTGACCGATCATCACGTGAGACGAACTAGTCATCCATGGTGAACATCTTCATGTTGATCGTATCTTCTATACGACTCATGTTCGACCTTTCGGTCTTCCGTGTTCCGAGGCCATGTCTGTACATGCTAGGCTCGTCAAGTCAACCTAAGTGTTTCACGTGTGTAAATCTGGCTTACACCCGTTGTATGCGAACGTTATAACCTATCACACCCGATCATCACGTGGTGCTTCGGAACAACGATCCTTAGCAACGGTGCACAGTTAGGGTGAACACATGTCTTGAAATTTTATTGAGAGATCATCTTATTTACTACCTTCGTTCTAAGCAAATAAGATGTAAACATGATAAATATCACATGCAATCAATATAGTGACATGATATGGCCAATATCATCTTGCTCCTATGATCTCCATCTTCGGGGCACCATGATCATCACTGTCACCGGCACGACACCATGATCTCCATCATCATGATCTCCATCATTGTGTCTTCATGAAGTTGTCTCGCCAACTATTACTTCTACTACTATGGCTAACGCTTAGCAATAAAGTAAAGTAATTACATGGCGTTTATGATTGACACGCAGGTCATACAATAAAATAAGACAACTCCTATGGCTCCTGCCGGTTGTCATAGTCATCGACATGCAAGTCGTGAACCCTATTACAAGAACATGATCAATCTCATACATCACAATGCATCACATCACATCATTTTGGCCATATCACATCACAAGGCATATGCTGCAAAAACAAGTTAGACGTCCTCTAATTTGTAGTTGCAAGTTTTTACGTGGTTGCTATAGGTTTCTAGCAAGAACGTTTCTTACCTACGCCAAAACCACAACGTGATATGCCAATTGCTATTTACCCTTCATAAGAACCCTTTTCATCGAATCCAATCCGACTAAGGTGGGAGAAGCACACACCAGCTAGCCACCTTATGCAACTAGTGCATGTCAGGCGGTGGAACCGGTCTCACGTAAGCGTACGTGTAAGGTTGGTCCGGGCCGCTTCATCCCACAATATTGTCGAATCAAGATAAGACTAGTAACGGCAAGCATATTAACAAGATCGACGCCCACAACTGCTTTGTGTTCTACTTGTGCATAGATTCTACACATAGACCTAGCTCATGATGCCACTGTTGGGAGACGTAGTAGTAAATCAAAATTTCCCTACGTGTCACCAAGATCTATCTATGAAGAAACCAGCAAACGAGCGGGGAGAGATTGGATCTCCATACCTTTGAAGATCGTTGCTACAACGTGGTTGGTGGAGTCGTACTCGCAGCGATTCAGATCGCGGTGGATTCCGATCTAAGCACCGAACAACGGTACCTCCACGTTCAACACACGTGCAGCCCGATGACGTCTCCTACGCCTTGATCCAGCAAGGAGGAAGGAGAGGTTGAGGGAGAGCTCCGGCAGCACGACGGCGTGGTGGCGGTGGAGCTAGTGGTTCTCCGGCAGGGCTTCACCAAGCGCTACGGAGGAGGAGGAGAGATGGGAGAGAGGGAGGGCTGCGCCTAGGAAGTCGTGTCGCTGCCCTCCCACCCCCTCTCTATTTATAGGGGAAGGCCAAACCCTAGAACCCATCTAGATGGGGGGGGGGCGGCGGCCCCCCGTGGGGCGCTTGCCCCCACGCCCTAGGGTTTCCAACCCTGTGGGCCTTGGGACCTGGGGCGGCGGCCCCCTGGGGGGCGGTGCCAACCCCCTCGTGGGGCATTTGCCCCCCCCCCACGCCCTAGGCGCCTTGGGCCCTTGGTGTGGCGCACCAGCCCACTTGGAGCTGGTTCCCATGCAGCTACAGCCCACTGCCCCCCCGGGGCAGGTTGACCCTTCTGGTGGACCCCCGGAACCCTTTCAGTGGTCCCGGTACAATACCGATAAACCTTGAAACCTTTCCGATGACTGAAACTGGACTTCCCATATATAAATCTTCACTTCCAGACCATTCCGGAACTCCTAGTGATGTCCAGGATCTCATCCGGGAATCCGAACAACTTTCGGTAACCACATACAAATTCCCATTACGACTCTAGCGTCACCGAACCTTAAGTGTGTAGACCCTACGGGTTCGGGAGACATGTAGACATGACCGAGACACCTCTCCGGTCAATAACCAATAGCGGGATCTGGATACCCATATTGGCTCCCACATATTCCACGATGATCTCATCGGATGAACCACGATGTCGGGGATTTGATCAATCCCGTATACAATTCCCTTTGTCTATCGGTATGTTACTTGCCCGAGATTCGATCGGCGGTATCTCTATACCTTGTTCAATCTCGTTACCGGCAAGTCACTTTACTCGTTCCGTAACACATCATCCCGTGACTAACTCCTTAGTCACATTGAGCTAATTATGATGATGTCTTTCCGAGTGGGCCCAGAGATACCTCTCTGTCACACGGAGTGACAAATCCCAGTCTCGATTCGTGTCAACCCAACAGACACTTTCGGAGATACCAATAGTGTACCTTTATAGCCACCCAGTTACGTTGTGACGTTTGGCACACCCAAAGCATTCCTATGGTATCCGGGAGTTACACAATCCCATGGTCTGAGGAAAGGATACTTGACATTGAAAAGCTTTAGCAAACGAACTACACGATCTTGTGCTATGCTTAGGATTGGGTCTTGTCCATCACATCATTCTCCTAATGATGTGATCCCGTTATCAACGACATCAAATGCCCATGGTCATGAAACCATGACCATCTGTTGATCAACGAGCTAGCCAACTAGAGGCTCACTAGGGACATGTTGTGGTCTATGTATTCACACATGTATTACGGTTTCCGGTTAACACAATTGTAGCATGAATAATAGATAATTATCATGAACTAGGAAATACAATAATAACCATTTTATTATTGCCTCTAGGTCATATTTCCAACACGTAGATCCACTCTCCCTCTCGTAGATGCTCATCACCATGGATAGGTTTGCGTGTGCATAGGAAATTTTTTGTTTCCCATGCGACGTTTCCCAACAGTGGTATCAGAACTAGTTTGATGGTTCGATGAGATCTTGAGTAGAACACAAAAGGTTTGTGGGCGTTGATGTTTAGATTGCTTTTCTTCCTTGGTCGGATTTTTATTTAGCGGTATTGTGAGATGAACCGGCCCGGACCAACATTACTCGTACACTTACGAGAGACCGGTTCCCTCAACCGCAACTTGTTGCATAGATGGCTTGTGGGTGTCAGTTTCTCTCACTTTAGTTGGATCGGATCCGACAAAGGCGGTCCTTGAGAAGGTTGAAAAGCAACTAGTGTATCACCGTTGTGGTTTTTGTGTAGATGAGAATTGTTCTTGCTAGATACCCGTAGCAGCCACGTAAAACATGCAACAACAATTAGAGGACATCTAACTTGTTTTTGCAGGGTATGTTGTGATATGATATGGCCAATTACATGATGTGATATATGTGATGTATGAGATGATCATGTGATGTATAGATTATCATGACTTGCATGTCGATGAGTACGGCAACCGGCAGCAGCCATAGAATTGTCTTTAATTATTGTATGACCTGCGTGTGAGTCATTAAGCGCTATGTAATGCTTTACTTTATCGCTACGGTAGCAATAGTAGTAGAAGCATGTTGTGCGCGACAACCCCGATGGCGACACGTTGATGGAGATCAAGATGATGGAGATCATGGTGTCATGCCGGTGACGATGGATATCATGCCGGTGCTTTTATGATGGAGATCAAAAGCACAAGATCATGGCCATATCATGTCACTTATGATTTGCATGTGATGTTAATCCTTTTATGCACCTTGTTTTGCTTAGAACGACGGTAGCATTATTAGGTGATCCCTCACTTAATTTCAAGATAAGTAGTGTTCTCCCCGAGTGTGCACCGTTGCGAAAGTTCGTCGTGTCGAGACACCATGTCATGATCGGATGTGATAGACTCTACGTTCACATACAACGGGTGCAAGCCAGATTTGCACGTGCAGAACACTCGGGTTAAACTTGATGAGCCTAGCATGTACGGACATGGCCTCGGAACACAAGAGACCGAAAGGTCGAACATGAGTCATATAGTAGATATGATCAACATAATGATGTTCACTATTGAAGCCACCTTAACTCACGTGATGATCGGACTTGAGTTGGTGAATTTGGATCATGTGACACTCAGATGACCTGAGGGATGTCAATTTGAGTGGGAGCTTTAGTAATTTGATTAACTAAACTCATTATCTTGAACAATAGTATAAGTAACCTTTGCATATTTATGTTGTAGATCAATGGCTCGCGTAGTAGCACCCCTGAATTTTAATGCGTTCTAGAGAAAGCTAAGTTGAAAGATGATGGAAGTAACTTTGTTGATTGGGCCCGTAATCTGAGGATTATCCTCACGGCTTCCCAGAAATAGTATGTCCTTGATGCACCGCTTGGTGACCAGCCAGAAGACATGACCTTCGAAGACGTTAAGAACGCTTGGGAGGCTCGTGCTGGAGACTACTCAATAGTTCAGTGTGCAATATTGTATGGCTTAGAACCGGAACTTCAAAGACGTTTTGAACGTCATGGATCATATGAGATGTTCCAGGAGTTGAAGTTTATTTTTCAGAAGAATGCCCGGATTGAGAGGTATGAGACCTCCGATAAGTTCTATGCTGGCAAGATGGAGGAGAACGGGTCTATTAGTGAGCATATACTCAGAATGTCTGGGTATTCAAACTGTCTAGCTGAGTTGGGAATTACCCTTCCGCAAGAGGCGATCATTGACAGGGTTCTTCAATCACTTCCACCTAGTTACAAGAGCTTTGTGATGAACTATAACATGCACGGGATGAACAAGTCATCATCCGAGCTGTTTGCGATGCTGAAAGTCGCTGAGTCTGAAATCCAAAAAGAACATCAAGTGTTGATGGTCAATAAAACCACTAGTTTCAAGAAAATGGCAAGGGCAAAGGCAAGAAGGGTAAAACCAAGAAGGATGGCAAAGCAGTTGCTACTCCTATAAAGAAGCCTAAGCATGGACCTAAGCCAGAAACTGAGTGCTTTCATTGCAAAGGAACTGGTCACTGGAAGCGGAACTGCCCCAAGTACCTGGCTGACAAGAAGGCGGCCAACGACAAACAAGGTATATATGATATACATGTTATTGATGTGTACCTTACTAACTCTCGTAGTAGTGCCTGGGTATTTGATACCGATTCGGTTGCTCACATTTGCAACTCAAAGCAGGAACTACGGAATAAACGAAGACTTGCAAAGGACGAAGTGACGATGCGCGTGGGAAATGGTTCCAAGGTTGATGTGATCGCCGTCGGCATGCTCTCTCTTCGATTACCATCAGGATTAGTGATGAACCTGAATAATTGTTATTTAGTGCCTGCGTTAAGCATGAACATTATATCTGGATCTTGTTTATTGAGAGACGGTTACTCATTTAAATCAGAGAATAAAGGTTGTTCTATTTATATGAGTAATATCTTTTATGGTCATGCACCCAATGTTAGGGGTTTATTCATATTGAATCTTGATAGTGATGACACACATGTTCATAACATTGATGCCAAAAGATGTAGAGTTGATAATGATAGTACCACTTTCTTGTGGCACTGCCGTTTAGGTCATATTGGTGTAAAACGCATGAGGAAGCTCCATGCCGATGGACTTTTGGAGTCACTTGATTTTGAATCACTTGACACATGTGAACCATGCATCATGGGCAAGATGACGAAAATGCCGTTCTCTGGAACAATGGAACGGGCAAGTGACTTATTGGACATCATACATGCTGATGTGTGCGGTCCAATGAATGTTGCAGCGCGCGGTGGATATCGTTACTTTCTCACCTTCACTGATGACTTGAGTAGATTAGGGTATATTTACTTGATGAAACACAAGTCTGAAACATTCGAAAAGTTCAAGCAATTTCAGAGTGAAGTTGAGAATCATCGTAACAAGAAGATTAAATTTCTGCGATCTGATCGAGGAGGTGAATATCTGAGTTGTGAGTTTGGCAGTCACTTAAGACAGTGTGGAATTGTTTCACAGTTGACACCGCCCGGAACACCACAGCGTAATGGTGTGTCTGAACGTCGTAATCGAACCTTATTAGATATGGTGCGTTCTATGATGTCTCTTGCCGATTTGCCACTATCGTTTCGGGGTTATGCATTAGAGACAGCTGCATTCACTTTAAATAGGGCACCATCAAAATCCGTTGAGACGACGCCATATGAACTGTGGTTTGGCAAAAGGCCAAAGTTGTCGTTTCTTAAAGTTTGGGGATGTGATGCTTATGTCAAAAAGCTTCAGCCTGAAAAGCTGGAACCCAAAGCGGAGAAATGCGTCTTCATAGGATACCCGAAAGAGATAGTCGGGTATACCTTCTATCTCAGATCCGAAGGCAAAGTGTTTGTCGCTAAGAACGGAACATTTCTTGAGAAAGAGTTTCTCTCGAAAGAATTGAGTGGGAGGAAAATAGAGCTTGATGAAGTTATTGAACCTTTTACTTCAACCAGAAAGCAGCGCAGCGCAGAAAGATGTTTCTGTGGAACCTACGACTGTAGAAGAGGAAGTTAATGATGATGATCATGAAGCTTCGGATCAAGCTACTATTGAACCTCGTAGGTCGACAAGGATGCGTACTACTCCCGAGTGGTACGGCAACCCTGTCTTGGAGGTCATGTTGTTAGACAACAATGAACCTACGAGCTATGGAGGAGCAGTGATGGGCCCGGATTCCGAGAAATGGTTAGAGACCATGAAATCCGAGATGGGATCCATGTATGAAAACAAAGTATGAACTTTGGAAGTACTACCTGAAGGGCGAAAGGCCATTCAGAACAAATGGATCTTTAAGAAGAAGATGGACGCGGACGGTAATGTCATCGTCTATAAAGCTCGACTTGTGGCAAAGGGTTTTTCACAAGTTCAAGGAGTTGACTATGATGAGACTTTCTCACCCGTAGCGATGCCTAAGTCTGTCAGAATCATCTTGGCAATAGCTGCTTATTTCGACTATCAAATTTGGCAGATGGATGTCAAAACGGTGTTCCTCAACGGTTTCCTTGAGGAAGAGTTGTATATGATGCAACCCGAAGGTTTTGTCGATCCAGAGAATGCTGACAAAGTTTGCAAACTCCAGTGATCCATTTATGGACTGGTGCAAGCATCTCGGATTTGGAATAAGAGCTTTGATGAGGTGATCAAAGCGTTTGGTTTATACAAGTTTATGGAGAATCTTGTATTTACAAGAAAGTGAGTGGGAGCTCTATAGCGTTTCTAGTGTTATATATGGATGACATATTGCTGACTGGAAACAATATAGAAATACTGGAAAGCGTGAAGGAATATTTGAATAAGAGTTTTTCAATGAAGGACCTAGGAGAAGCTGCTTTCATATTAGGCATTAAGATCTGTAGAGATAGATCGAGACGCTTAATAGCACTTTCACAGAGCACATACCTTGATAAAGTTTTGAAGAAGTTCAAAATGGAGTAGTCCAAGAAATGGTTCTTGCCTGTGTTACAAGGTGTGAAGTTGAGTAAGACTCAATGCCCAGTGACTGCAGAAGATAAAGAAAAGATGAGTGTCATCCCCTATGCTTCAGCCATAGGCTCTATCATGTATGCAATGTTGTGCACGAGACCTGATGTCAGCCTTGCTATAAGTATGGCCGGAAGGTTTCAAAGTGATCCTGGAGTGGAGCACTGGCAAGCGGTCAAGAATATCCTTAAGTACCTGAAAAGGACTAAGGAAATGTTTCTCGTTTATGGAGGTGATGAAGAGCTCGTCGTAAAGGGTTACGTCGATGCAAGCTTTGACACTGATCCGAACGACTCTAAGTCGCAAACCGGATACATATTTATTCTTACCGGGGGAGCGGTAAGCTGGTGCAGTTCCAAGCAAAGCGTGGTAGCTGATTCTATGTGCGAAGCGGAGTACATCGCAGCCTCGGAGGCAGCGAAGGAAGGTGTCTGGATGAAGCAGTTCATGACAGATCTTGGAGTAGTGCCTAGTGCACTGAATCCAATAGACATGTTCTGTGACAACACTGGTGCCATTGCTCTAGCCAAGGAACCAAGGTTTCACAAGAGGACCAGACACATAAAGCGACGCTTCAACTCCATCCAGTTCTACATCGAGGAGAAGGACATAAATATTTGCAAAGTGCACACGGATCTGAATGTTGTAGACCCGTTGACTAAACCTCTTCCAAGGGCTAAACATGATCAACACCAGAACTGTATGGGTGTTCGATTCATTACCATGTAAATCACATACTGATGTGAACTAGATTATTGACTCTAGTGCAAGTGGGAGACTGTTGGAAATATGCCCTAGAGGCAATATATAAAGTGTTTATTATTATATTTCCTTGTTCATGATAATCGTTTCTTATCCATGCTAGAATTATATTGATTGGAAACGCATTGCATGTGTGGGTAAATAGACAACACTGTGTCCCTAGTATGCCTCTAGTGAACTAGCTCGTTGATCAAAGATGGTCAGGGTTTCCTAGCCATTTACATGTGATGTCATTTGATAACGGGATCACATCATTAGGAGAATGATGTGGACAAGACCCAAACTACAAACATAGCATATGATCGTGTCAGTTTATTGCTACTGTTTTCTGCATGTCAAGTATATGTTCCTATGACCATGAGATCATGCAACTCACGGATATCGGAGGAGTGCCTTGTGTGTATCAAACGTCGCAACGTAACTGGGTGACTATAAAGGTGCTCTACAGGTATCTCCGATGGTGTCTGTTGAGTTGGCATGGATCGAGACTGGGATTTGTTACTCCGTGTGACGGAGAGGTATCTCGGGGCCCACTCGGTAATACAACATCACAATGAGCCTTGCAAGCAATGTGACTAATTGTTAGTTGCGGGATCTTGTATTACGGAACGAGTAAAGAGACTTGCCGGTAACGAGGTTGAACTAGGTATGAAGATACCGACGATCGAATCTCGGGCAAGTAACATACCGAAGAACAAAGGGAATGTTATACGGGATTAACTGAGTCCTTGACATAGAGGTTCGACCAATAAAGATCTTCATAGAATATGTAGGAACCAATGTGGACATCCAGGGCCCGCCATTGGTTATTGACCGTAGAGGTGTCTCGGTCATGTCTACATAGTTCTCGAACCCGCAGGGTCTGCACACTTAAGGTTTGGTGACGTTTCGGTAGTGTAGAGTTATGTATGGTGGTGACCGAAGGTTGTTCGGAGTCCCGGATGAGATACCGGACGTCACGAGGAGCTCCAGAATGGTTCGGAGGTAAAGATTCATATATAGGAAGTCCTAGTTTGGTCGCCGGAAAAGTTTCGGGCTCATCGGTAGTGTACCGTGAGTGCCGGTAGTGTACCGAGAGACCTCCGGGAGGGGTATTTGGACCCTAGAGGGTCCATGGGATGTGGGAGAATAATAACCAGCCCTTAGTGGGCTGGTGGAACAGCCACAAAATGCCCATGGCGCCAGGAAGAAAAGGCCCAAAGGAAAAAGAGTGGAAAAAGGCAAAAAAGAGAGAGTCCTACTCCTACTAGGAGTGGAGGAGGAGTAGGACTCCTCCTCCTTGGCTCAGCCGACTCAAGGAGGGCCTTGGCCCTGCGCCAAGGCAGCCTCTCCTCTCCTCCTATATATACTGGTGGAATAGAAGGGTTTTGGACACAACTTACGGCCACGTGCTACCCGTTCCACCAGTGCTCCTCTAGATCGGTTTTCCGCAGTGCTTAGGCGAAGACCTGTCGGAATCACTACACCACCATCGCCGGAGCGCCGTCACGCTGCCGGTGAACTCTTCCTCCTCTCCGCCTCCTCTTGCTGGATCAAGACGGTGGAGATCGTCATCAAGCTGCACGTGTGCTGAACGCGGAGGTGTCGTCCGTTCGGTACTAGATCGCAAGAATCGTGATCAAGGCCACGGGATGTTCGTGGTTGGATCGCGGGACAGATCGTGACGAGATCGTGGGACGGTTCGTGATTGGTTCGCGGGACGCTCGGCGATTTGGATCGCGAAGAAGTACGATTACACCAACCGCGTTTCTTAACGCTTCCCACTTAGCGATCTACAAGGATACGTAGATCCACTCTCCCTCTCGTAGATGCTCATCACCATGGATAAGTTTGCGTGTGTAGAATTTTTTTTGTTTCCCATGCGACGTTCCCCAACACCCATACCAGCCACTGATGTTAGAGATTAGCTTGCACACATACGTTGTTGCATCAAGAGAGGGGCGCTGATTCAGCAGAGTCGGAGTGCCGATGCTGCAAGAACCGGCCGCACGCTCGCAGCCGGTCGCTCGGTGCTGGGAGTGAGCCGTCGACAGACAAGAACAACCGCAACAGGGTGGCTGCAGCTGCTGCGAGTGGAAAAGGATGGTGTTTTGCCATGGTAACGATCATGCTATGACGCGGCGGCGTTGCAAGCAAGGCAACAACAAGGATGCGAGGAAGCAACGATGATGCTTTTGATCGAAGCTGCCAATGTGGTTGACTAGTTGTGCTACAACCGGCGACTGGATGTGCTATGGAGGTCAACTGTTGTTGCTGCGAGTGGCAATGACTGGGCTATGAGGGGCAACCGGTGGAGCTGCAAGTGGCATCGGCTATGCGGTGACCATGGACGATGCTGCTGCAGTTATCCACCACGGAGTTGCAATCAGGAACGGCTGTGATGCGACTATCGATGAAAAGAGCTTCAAATTACAACAACCAAGTTGTGATAGTCAATGGCAGCTGCAAGGCCGTGAGACGGTGTTGCTTGTGATGCGTCCAAGCTATGCAACATCGATGCCGGTGGTGATGCGATCCGTCGCGCTGCTGCTATGTGTGGAGAAGTGTGCTGCTGCAATGGACGTCTTCATCCACCGTGACCATGGTGACCACAGGTTACGACAAAGCGACACCGATGCCTTGATTTTTGCGTGAATTGTGAGTACACGGCGTTCAGGCATGGTTTAGTATGGAGGAAGAGTGCATATTAATTAGGTGATACGGTAGCTGCCATGCTCCCATGCTATGACGTGAGTCCGACTGTTGGATCTCACATCCAATGGTCAGCTGAGGAGCCTCGATACATTTGCAGAAAAGCACTCCAAGAACAACATAATCATACCCTGGTCCAAATCCCCCAAAGGTGACCGTTGGATGTGAAATCCAACGGTCGAGCTCGCATCATAGCATGGGCCTATGGGAACTCCCATATCACCTGATATTTTTCGCATGTAGGAAAAAGGGGTCGAAGCCAAAGTGTTCTTCTAATTCCGAGTTCATATACTCCTGTTATGAGGAGTAAAATAAATAAAAATAGAAAAAATATATTTCAAACAATCTGTTTTTTTATAAAAACATTGCTTAGTTTTCTCTCCACATGCAAATTTTCTTGATGAAATCACATTCACGGAGGTCTGAAAAAAATATAACAAAATTAACACTTTGAAATGCTTTCATGAAAAAATATAACAAAATCAACACTTTGTTGTTTTCGCCCGGACCAATAGTAATGTTTTTTCTTCACTAAAAATTGCAAGTATATGTACTATGTAGATAATTCAACAATGTCTGTTGCCAAAATATCTGAGTTTCTTTTATTTATTTTTACTATTTTTTGGGGTTTTACTGTTCATAAGGGTTGATGTGAGCTCAAGTGTAGAAACTCTATGTCCGTGGAGAATTAGCTGACTTTGTTGGGACACCCGGATCTGACAGCGATGTGCAGCCACATCTGACGGCTAGCAGGGTGATTGATCGTGGCTTCGGATTGATCGCCAGACGCCTAGTGTCCTTCTTTTTAGTTAATGTAAAACATATCTAAGTCCCACATGTCTAAGTTTCACAAAGTAGTTACATTCCAAAGATAAACAATTCGTGACGCATATTATAATTATATGTATATGCCTTCAATTTATTGCAGGCCAGTGGAAAAGAGGATAATGCTGCAATCTTGTTCACAATGCACAATCTGGTGCATGACCTCGTGACACTATCCCTAGATAATTTTACATACTGTCTAGCCACCAATTATGATGGGAAACCTGATGAAGAATACGATGGCAATCTAAGGGCGATGCGCTGTGTTGACAGGGCCAGCCCTGAGGGGGGCAGGGGGGGGCGCCCCGGGCCCCCAAAATTCAGGGGGCCCATCTAGGTAAGTTGGCAGCCCATATACACAGCTATGACGGCCCAGCCAACCCGTTGAAGCTACACATTGGCCCTGAGCTGGGCACGCAACGGCTCGTTTAATCATGAGGGACCCAGGTCATTCCAGGTTCCACGACTCCTCACCCGCTAGCTCGCAGTTGTAGCCTCGTGCGCACAGATCCCCTTTGGGTTTCCTAATTTACATCTCAGATCAGATCGCGAGTTCATCTCCTATATGATCGCCGGTGGCCGTTTCACAAGCGCCGCTCTCCGATCTCCACTCCAGGTGCCTGTTCATATCTTCTCATGGCCTCATCGTCGAGCAGACACGCATTGACGCACACGCCAATCTACATTGAGTCATGGCTGAGCGCTCAATCAAGCGATCACCTACAAGCCCCTTATAAAGAAAGATCACCAACAAGGATCTGACCCATCCGACGTACCTATACGTACATGGCTAAGTAAGTAATTGACCTTCGTATGATGCATAGATTGCACCGTTCAACTTCTGATGCCATTTTTTTCAGCATTGTATATATACATTATTTCATTTGAAAATATTTTGTGGATTGATGTTTATCAATAACATCTTATATATTCGAATTTTAAATGTTCACATAGAGTCATTGATAATGGATTGATTGGATATTATTTAGGAATAAGTATATATCAGAGTTTTGTCCTCTGTGAGTCGAACTTGATAATCAGTAAGATTTAATTGAGTTTGTCTATTACCTTCGTAACTCCACACTAGTTTTGGATTAATCAATTCTTTTTCAAATTCATAACATTTATGTCATCCAAGTATGTATTCAAAAAAATATTAGTTTTTTTTTGTTAAGGAAGTATTTGTAAGTTATCTTATATGGAACCGTTTCGAAACATTTTTAGTGTTTCTTGGTAACATTTTATATATACATACATCGATTATTATTATTGGTATTTATATTATAGAGCCCCGCGTTAAAGTTTTCGCCCCGGCCCTGAAATCTCAGGACCGGCCCTGTGTGGTGGTTGCAGAAAAGTTGAGTTTACGGGCGACTTATTTTCACGTAATAAGGGGCTACGTGTCCTGGAACTAACGGATAGCTCCGAGGTGAAGCTACCAGACTCCATCTGGCAACTGAAGCACCTGGGGTATTTTAAGATATCAGAATTCTCTGGACTAGTAACTCTGCCTGAGTCATCGGGGGATCATTTGGGGATCCACATTGACTTATTAGGCTGCTCCGGGATACTAAACCTACCAGAGTCGTTTGGGAAGCTAATTTGTTTAGTGCATGCCAACTTGTCAGGCTGCTCTGGGCTAGCAACACCTCCTGAATCATTTGGGGATCTCATAAACCTGTCCCATGTCAATCTGTCACGCTGCCATGGACTGGCAGAGCTTCCAGAACCACTCCAGAAGCTTGGCAAACTGACACACTTGAATTTATCATTCTGGTCTTGTTTTGAAGGGATATGTAAAGGCCTTGGTGGCCTCACCAATCTGGAGCACTGGAACTTGTCAAACCCTTGTTGTTATCTTGCTCAACACCGTTCTCTTCTCGAGGGGCTAAAACATGGTTTATGCAAGCTCACCAACTTCCGGTATCTGAACTTGTCAGCGTGCCTGAATCCTATCTTTTACCACTACCAGTCACAACTCACAAGAGGACAGTCCCCAATACATTGGAGAGTGCGTCAAAGGTCTTCCCAGCCTAGAATATTTAAACCTTTCTCATCACACATTTGTTTTTGGTGTACATGCGAGTCTTGGTGAGATCAACAAGCTAAAAACACTGGATCTCTCAGGTTGTATCAGACTCAAGAAGGTTGGTGAAATGAAGTCTATCAAGTTCATAGATCTGAGGAAATGCCGGGGTCTAGAGAGTTTTACACTTTGTAGTTCGCGTCGTCGATGATGATGTTGCATATAGCAGCAACAACACCGTTCATCTGGAGGAGATAAATTGCCAAGAGCTCCATATAAGCTGCCTAGAAAAGGTCAAGTCTAAAGAGGAAGCACAGAGAATCAAATTGGTAGAGAAACTGAAGCTTCAAAAGTTGAAGCTCTCTTGGACTTCGCATTCTCTTGGATGAGTGGCGGACAGTGCTTTGTTGCGGGAATTAGTGCCACCACCTAACCTGCAGTGCCTTGAGGTTAATGGTTACACCGGCACATATCTCCCAGAGTACTTGGGTCAGCTCGCCTCTCTCCAGAAACTCAAGATCGTCCGCTGCAGGCAGCTCAACTCGTTGCCGGGTAGTACAATACAAAAACTCACCAGCCTCAAAAATCTGTGTATTTTTGACTGTCCAGAATTGGAGAAGTGGTGTCAGGTTGAGGAGAAAAAGAAAATGTTGGCGCACATCCCCAACAAAAATTATGAGTATGTACCATCATATTGCTCATTATTTTACTGTTATTTTAAAGTTCTTATGTTGGTTCGTGTATCCCTGCTCAAAGTAGTATATGTACAAAAATGAAGTAGCCTTCGCTGATCTCAACTCGATTTAATTCTACGAGTTGTTGACCTAGTACATTTTGCAGGGAACCTGCAAGTACTAGCAGGCAGGAGATTGTGGAGGATGACAAGTCGGAGGATGAGCTGGAAGTAGCGTAGGAAGATGCCGCGGCAGCGGATTGTGTTTGCCGTGGTGGAAAAAATTCGCAGCAGAATGCAATGCCATCTGATTACAAGCTATTCTTGCAATGTATGTTCGCCTGCAGACTCTTTCAGGCAGCAAAACATGATGATTTGATTTCGGACAGCTAACTTTCCGCATTCCTGTACAATTTAATCATTTAATCTGAGATCTTGAGCATACTTTATATGAAGTGTAATGCTCATCCGAACCCTTAAATCTTGCCATATTTGTCACCCAATGTAAGTAAGATCATACTACGGGGCATGTGCTGTTAAATTCGGTTTGGTAATAATATTTTGGTTCAGAACATACTCGTACATGTTCTTTCCATGACAGTTCAGAACATACACGTTAGAAGCAGATTGGCCATGTATACTTGTGTTGTTGTTGACATGTACCCCCTCCGTCACGGGATATAAGACGCTTTTTGACACTACATTAGTGTCTAAAAACGTTCAACATTATGGGACGGAGGGAGTACATGCCACAGCTTGTTACGGGTTCAGCTATTGAAGATCTGGGTGTTTGCACATCGTACATCGTTGTACTGTATTACACTCTCACTGCTGAAGGTTATAAAAAAACCTCTTGATGATCACTCGGTTGGAATTCGGCTTCATCAGAGTAACTTTGCGAGGATTAATTTGTTTCACTGTATCAAGTGTCAAGTAATCAAAAACCTAAGGAATGTTTGATTTCTTCTTCTTCTTTTCGGACGTTTCTAGAGGAGGAGCTGGTTGCAGGACAAGTTCGCAAAATGCTATTTCCGGCTTGAATGCCAATAGCCACTGGTTTCTCGCTGGCGCTTGGCGTGGGCGAGGCACACTAGCGCGGGGAGGAGCGACACTGTGCATCCGGCTTCTATTAGCTTGTACCGGTTTAACCGGTTTCCCCTTTCGGTTTCTAATTATTACTTTGTTCTGTTTTTTCTGTTTCTAAGTTTCATTTTCCCCAATTTTTCCTTTTTCTTTCATTTACAAGAAATGTCAATATATTGTGATAAATGTGGTATTTTTAGACTAAATAACATTTTTTCCATAAACACACGAACACCTTTTTAAGTACTCTCATTTTCAAATGGTTTTGAATGTGTGGATAATTTTTTCAAATCATGTAAATATTTTCAATAGCATAAAAATTTTCAAGGCCTGAACCCTTTTTCAAAATTTCATGAATATTTTGAAAGTAATGCGAACAATTTTGCAATTTTTAGATCATTTTTTCCAAACGCCTGATTTTGTTTAAAAATGTGGGGACATCTTTTTAAATATGTGAACACAATTTTAAGTATCATATTTTCTTCTAAAATATTCATGAACATTTGAAATTTGTAAATATTTTAGAAGATATGTGACGACTCTGTAAAAATCACATCAACAATTTTTCATATATGTGAACACCTAATGTGCACGAACACTTATTCAAATTACTTGAAGACATTTTTAAATTACATGAACATTTATTAATTACATTATCAATTCTAACAAATAAACATACGATTTTCAAAATTATATGAAGACCTTTTCTAATACACGAACACTTAAAAAAAGAAAACACACATTTTTAAAAATTACATGAACATTTGTTTAAACTTTAAAGATATTTTATATATAAGTGAACATTTTTATAATATATGCATATTTTTACTTACATTTTTATTTTTACTTATATTTATTATCAAAATTCTAGAGAAAGAAAAACTAAGCATTAGCTATATTGCTAACGCCCGTTACCTGCTGCAATAGGCCGCCGACTGCTATTACACGCATAAAGTTGCGCATAGCAACCCTTGACAATCGCAAATGTTATGTGTCACTTCTTGCGAGCGATATAAACGGTCGCCTACATGGGTTCGGCAGGTTTAGTAAGCGCGCGTGTTGATGATCCGTTTCCTCCCCTTCATTAGTTTAGTTGGGTGTCTCTTCCTGGTAAATTTTGTGCCTTGTTTTGTTTTTCCATTTTTATTCTCTTTTTCTTTGTTTTTTCCTGTTTCTTATTTCCTTTTTTTCCTGTTTTCCTTCTATGAATATTTTCCAATGCATACTTTTCAATACATAAACCATTTAATACATTAATATTACTTTAACTATGAGATGATTTTTTTAAATACGCAAAGAATAGTTTTTTTTAAGTAATTAACAGTTTTTTTAATAAGCGATGAATTATTTCATAAATTTGTAATGATTATTATTCAATAAACAAATAATAATTTTGTATATTCATGATGACGAACATTTTTTTAGTGTATGTTGAACAATAATTGGATACATGTGAACATTTTTCTAAATACAACATGACCATTTTTGGAATATGAAGTGAAAATATTATAGTACACGTGGGCATCTTTGAAAATTTCGTCATTTTTTTTTCAAATATATTGTCAGAGCTAAGTCCAGGAGATCCCTAGGTAGGGTGTCTTAAGCTAGGCTAGTTGACACGATGGTAACAAAGGCAAAATGTTATACCCAGGTTTAGGCTCTCATGAAGGAGATAATACCCTATGTCATTATTGTTGGGGAACGTCGCATGGGAAACAAATTTTTTTCTACGCACATGCAAACATATCCATGGAGATGAGCATCTACGAGAGGGAGAGTGGATCTACGTACCCTTGTAGATCGCTAAGCGGGAAGCGTTAAGAAACGCGGTTGGTGTAGTCGAACATCTTCGCGATCCAAATCGCCGAGCATTCCGCGATCTCATCACGATCCGTCCCGCGATCCAATCACGATCCGTCCCGCGAACTCATCACGATCCGTCTCACGATCTTGATCACGATATGTCCCGCGAACTCATCATGATCTGTTCCGCGATCTTATCACGAACTGTCTCGTGATCTTGATCACGGTCCTTCCGATCTAGCGCCGAACGGACGGCACCTCCGCGTTCAGCACACGTGCAGCTTGATGACGATCTCCGCCGTCTTGATCCAGCAAGAGGAGGTGGAGAGGAGAGAGAGTTCACCGGCAGCGTGATGACGCTCCGGTGATGGTGGTGGAGTGATTCCGGCAGGGCTTCGCCTAAGCACTGCAGAAAACCGATCTAAAGGAGCACCGGTGAAACGGGTAGCACGTGGCCGTAAACTGTGTCTAAACAGCACCCAATCCACCAGTATATAAAGGAGGAGAGGAGGAGGAGGGATGGCGCAAGGAAAAACCCTATAGGAGTCGGCCGAACTAGAGGGGGAGGAGTCCTACTCCTCCTCCACTCCTAGTAGGAGTAGGACTCTTCCTTTTTTGCCTTTTTTCCCACTTTTTCCTTTAGGACTTTTGTCTCCTGCGCCATGGGCCTTATTGTGGCTGTTCCTCCAGCCCAATAAGGGCTGGTTATCACTCTCCACAGCCCATGGACCCTCTGGGGTCGAAATACCCCTCCCGGAGGTCTCCCGGTACACTACCGGCACTCCCGGTAAACTATCGATGAGCCCGAAACTTTTCCGGCGACCAAACTGGGACTTCCTATATATGAATCTTTACCTCCGGACCATTCCGGAGCTCCTCGTGACGTCCGGGATCTTATCCAGGACTCCGAACAACCTTTGGTCACCACCATACATAACTCTACACTACCGAAACGTCACCGAACCTTAAGTGTGCAGACCCTGCGGGTTCGAGAACTATGTAGACATGACCGAGACACCTCTACGGTCAATAACCAATGGCGGGACCTGGACGTCCACATTGGTTCCTACATATTCTACGAAGATCTTTATCGGTCGAACCTCTATGTCAAGGATTCAGTTAATCCCGTATAACGTTCCCTTTGTTCTTTGGTATGTTACTTGCCCGAGGTTCGATCGTCGGTATCTCCATACCTAGTTCAACCTCGTTACCGGCAAGTCTCTTTACTCGTTCCGTAATACAAGATCCCGCAACTAAACAATTAGTCACATTGCTTGCAAGGCTCATTGTGATGTTGTATTACCGAGTGGGCCCTGAGATACCTCTCCGTCACACGGAGTAACAAATCCCAGTCTCGATCCATGCCAACTCAACATACACCATCGGAGATACCTGTAGAGCACCTTTATAGTCACCCAGTTACGTTGCGACGTTTGATACACACAAGGCACTCCTCCGATATCCGTGAGTTGCATGTTCTCATGGTCATAGGAACATATACTTGACATGCGGAAAATAGCAGCAATAAACTGACACGATCATATGCTACGTTTGTAGTTTGGGTCTTGTCCATCACATCATTCTCCTAATGATGTGATCCCGTTATCAAATGACATCTCATGTCCATGGCTAGGAAACCTTAACCATCTTTTGATCAACGAGCTAGTCTATTAGAGGCATACTAGGGACATGGTTTTGTCTATGTATCCACACATGCATTTAAGTTTCCGATCAATACAATTATAGCATGGATAATAAACGATTATCATGAACAAGGAAATATGATAATAACTAATTTATTATTGCCTCTGGGGCATATTTCCAACAGTCTCCCACTTGCACTAGAGTCAATAATCTAGTTCACATCACCATGTGATTCGCATTGTTATGAATCTAACACCCAATGAGTTCTGAGGTTCGATCATGCTTTGCATGTGAGAGAGGTCTTGTAGTCAACGAGTATTTAACACTCAGATCCGTGTGTACTTTGCAAATCCCTATGTCAAACTGTAAACACTGCTACCACACTCCACTTCGTACTATTCCAAATGGCTGCTCCACTATCCGTATCCAGATTGCTACTATGAGTCATCTGGATTAGTGTTAAAGCTTGCATCAACGTAACTCCTTACGACGAACCCTTTATCACCTCCATAATCGAGAAACAATTCCTTTAGTCTTTTAGTCACTAAGGATAATGTTGACCGCTGTCCAGTGATCAACTCCTGGATCACTTTTGTACCCCTTGACGGACTCATGGCAAGGCACACATCAGTGCGGTACACAGCATGGCACACTATACAGAGCCTATGGCTAAGGCATAGGGGACGATGTTCATCCTTTCTCTTTCTTTTGCCGTGGTCGAGCTTTGAGTCTCACTCAACTTCATACCTTACAAATCAGGTGAGAACTCTTTCTCTAACTGATCCATTTTGAACTCTTTCAAAATCTTGTCAAGGTATGTACTCATTGAAAGTCTCATCAAGCATCTTGATCTATCTCTATAGATCTTGATGCTCAACAATTAGGTAGTTTTATCCCGGTTTTACTTTGAAAATCACTTTCCAAATAACTGTTTATGCTTTCCATAAATTCTACATGATTTCCGATCAACAATATGTCATCCACATATACTTATCAGAAATTCTATAGTGCTCCCACTCACTTTATTGTAAATACAAGTTTCTCGTAAACTTTGTATAAACATCAAAACTTTGATCACCTCATCAAAGCGTACATTCCTACTCCGAAATGCTTGCTTCAGTCCATAGAAGGACCACTGAAGCTTGCACACCTTTTAGCATCCTTAGGACTGGCAAAACCTTCTGGTTGTATCACATACAACCTTTCCTCAAGTAAACCGTTAAGGAAACAATGTTTTGACATCCATCTGCCAGATTTCATAATTGAAAAATGCAGCAACTGCTAACATAATTCCAACAGACTTTAGCATCACTACGAGTGAGAAAGTCTCATCGCAGTCAACTTCTTGAACTTGTCACAAACATCTTTACAACAAGTCGAGCTTTACAAATGGTGACAATTATCATCAGTGTCTGTTTTGATTTTAAAGATCTGTTTGTACTCAACGACCTACCGTCCAACGAGCAAGTCTACCAAAGTCTATACTTGGGTTTCATACATGGATCCTTTTCTCGGATTTCATGGCCTCCAACCATTTGTCAGAATCCGGGCCCATCATCGCTTCTCCAAAGCTCGTAGGTTCATCGTTGTCCAACAACATGACCTCCAACACAGGGTTGTCGTACCACTCAGGAGTAGTACACATCCTTGTCGACCCACGAAGTCCGATAGTAACTTGATCCTGAAGCTTCATGATCATCATCATTAACTTCCTCTTCAACTAACATAGGCTTCACAGAAACATCTTTCTGCGCTCCGCTACTCTCTGGTTGAACAAAGGTTTTGACAACCTCATCAAGTTCTATCTTCCTCCCACTCAATTCTTTCGAGAGAAACATTTCCTCGAGAAAGGATCCGTTTAAGCAACAAACACTTTGACTTGGATCTGAGATAGAAGGCATACCCAACTGTTCTTAGGGTATTCTATGAAGATACATTTGTCCGCTTTGGGTTTGAGCTTATTAGGTGAAAACTTTTTCCACACAAGCATTGCAGCCCCAAACATTTAAGAAATGACAGCTTAGGTTTCTATCAAACCATAATTCACACGGTGTCATCTCAACGGATTTAGATCGTGCCCTATTTAAAGTGAATGTAGTTGTCTCTAATGCATAACCCCAAAATTATAGTAGTAAAACGATAAGAGACATCATAGCACGCACCATATCCATTAGAGCATGACTATGATCTTCGGACACACCATCACACTATGGTGTTCCAGGTGGCGTTAGTTGTGAAACAAATTTCACATTGTCTTAAGTTGTATGCCAAACTAGTAACTCAGATATTCACCTCCATGATCATCTCGCAGTCATTTTTATCTTCTTGTCACGATGATCTTAAGCTTCACTATGAATTTGCTTGAACCTTTCAAACGATTCAGACTTTTGTTTCATTAAGTAAATATACACTATATCTACTCAAATCATCAATGAAGGTAAGAAAACAACGATATCCACTGCACTCTACAAGACTCACTGGATTGCATACATCAACATGTATCATTTCCAATGAATCACTTGCCTGTTCCATCCAACGGGGTCCTTTAGTCATCTTGCCCAAGAGGCATGGTTCGCATGTCTCAACCGATTCGAAATCGAATGAGTCCAAAGATCCATCTGCATGGAGTCTCTTCATGTGCTTTATACCAATACGACATTTAGCGGCAGTGACACAAGTATGTGGTACTATCATTATTAACTTTGTATCTTTTGACATCAATTTTATGAACATGTGTATTACTACGATCAAGATTTAAACAAACCATTCTCACTGGATGCATGACCATTGAAGGTATTATTCATGTAAACAGAATAACCATTATTCTCTAACTTAAATGAATAACCATATTGCAATAAACATGATCTAATCATATTCATGCTCAACGCAAAACACCAAATAACATTTATTCAGGTTCGTCACTAATCCTGAAGGTAAAGAGAGCGTGCGATGTTGATCACATCAACCTTGGAAACATTTCCAACACATATCGTCACCTCACCCTTAGCTAGTTCTCCGTTTATTCCGTAGCTTTTATTTCGAGTTACTAACATTTAGCAACCGAACCGGTATCCAATACCCAGGTGCTACTAGGAGTACTAGCAAGGTACACATCAATAACTCGTATATCAAATATACTTCTGTCGATGTTGCCAGCCTTCTTATCTACCAAGTATCTAGGGTTGTTCCGCATCAGCGACCGCTCACCTCATAACAGAAGCACTTAGTCTCGGGTTTGAGTTTAACTTTGGGTTGCTTCACTAGAGCAGCAACTGACTTGCTATCCATGAAGTTTCCCTCCTTGCTCTTGCCCTTCTCGAAACTAGTGGTTTGATTAACCATCAACACTTGACGCTCCTTCTTGATTTCTACCTTCGCGGTGTCAAACATCGCGAACAGCTCAGGGATCAACATTTTTTCCCCTGGCATTTTATAGTTCATCACTAAGTTCTAGTAGCTTAGTGACAGTGACTTGGAGAACTATGTCAATCACTATCTTATCTGGAAGATCAACTCCCACTTGATTTAAGCGATTGTAGCATCCAGACAATCTGAGTACATGCTCAATGATTGAGCTATTCTCTTTCATCTTGCAGGAAAAGAATCTTGTTGGATATCTCATATCTCGCAACACGGGCACGAGCCTGAGATCCTAATTTCAGCTCTTAGAAACATATCATATGTTCCGTGATGTTCAAAACGTTTTGGAGCCTCAACTCTAAGCTGTAATGCATGATGCACTAAACTATCAAGTAGTCATCAGAACGTGCCTGTCAGATGTTCACAACATCTACATACGACGCTAGAGGGGTTGGCGCACCAAGCGGTGCATTAAGGACATAAGCCTTCTGCGCAGCAATGAGGACAATCCTTAGATCACGGACCCACTCCGCAATATTGCTACCATCATCTTTCAACTCTATTTCTCTAGGAACATATAAAAAAATTAAGGGAGCTACAACGTGAGCTAGTAATCTACAACATAATTTGCAAAGACACTATTGACTATGTTCATGATAATGAGTTCAATTAATCATATTACTTAAGAACTCCCACTCAAATTGACATCCCTCTGGTCATTCGAGTGATACATGATCCAAATTCACCAACTCAAGTCCGATCATCACGTGAGTTGAGGTGGCTACAATGGTGAACATTATTATGTTGATCATATCTACTATATGACTCATGTTTGACCTTTCGGTCTCTTGTGTTCCGAGGCCATGTCTGTACACGCTAGGCTCGTCAAGTTTAACCCGAGTGTTCTGCGTGTGCAACATTGGCTTGCACCCGTTGTATGTGAACGTAGAGTCTATCACATCCGATCATCACGTGGTGTCTCAACACGACGAACTTTCGCAACGGTGCACACTTGGGGAGAACACAATTTATCTTGAAATTAAGTGAGGGATCACCTTATAATTCTACCGTCGTCCTAAACAAAACAAGATGCATAAAAGGATTAACATCACATGCAAATCATAAGTGACATGATATGGCCATGATCTTGTGCTTTTGATCTCCATCATGAAAGCACCGGCATGATCTCCATCGTCACCGGCATGACACCATGATCTCCATCATCTTGATCTCCATCAACGTGTCGCCATCGGGGTTGTCACGTCCTGCATGCTTCTACTACTATTGCTACCGTAGCGATAAAGTAAAGCATTACATAGCGCTTAATGATTGACACGCATGTCATACAATAATTAAAGACAACCCTATGGCTCCTGCCGGTTGCCATACTCATCGACATGCAAGTCGTGATAATCTATACATCACATGATCATCTCATACATCACATATATCACATCATGTAATTGGCCATATCATATCACAACATACCCTGCAAAAACAAGTTAGACGTCCTCTAATTGTTGTTGCATGTTTTACGTGGCTGCTACTGGTATCTAGCAAGAACAATTCTCACCTACGCAAAAACCACAACGGTGATACACTAGTTGCTTTTCAACCTTCTCAAGGACCGCCTTTGTCGGATCCGATCCAACTAAAGTGAGAGAAACTGTCACCTGCAAGCCATCTAGGCAACATGTTGCGTCGAGGGAACCGGTCTCTCGTAAGCGTACAAGTAATGTTGGTCCGGGCCGCTTCTTCTCACAATCCCGCCGAACCAAAATACGACCAAGGGAGGAAGCAATCTAAGCATCAACGCCCACAAACCTTTTGTGTTCTACTCGAGATCTCATCGAACCATCAACCTAGCTCATGATGCCACTGTTGGGGAACGTCGCATGGGAAACAAAAAATTTCCTACGCACACGCAAACCTATCCATGGTGATGAGCATCTACGAGAGGGAGAGTGGATTTACGTACCCTTGTAGATCGCTAAGCGGGAAGCGTTAAGAAACGCGGTTGGTGTAGTCGAACATCTTCGCGATCCAAATCGCCGAGCGTCCCGCGATCTCATCACGATCCGTCCCGTGATCCAATCACGATCTGTCCCGCGAACTCATCACGAGCCGTCTCACGATCTTGATCACGATATGTCTCGTGAACTCATCACGATCTGTTCCACGATCTTATCACGAATTGTCTCGTGATCTTGATCACGGTCCTTCCGATCTAGCGCCGAACGGACGACACCTCCACGTTCAGCACACGTGCAGCTTGATGACGATCTCCGCCGTCTTGATCCAGCAAGAGGAGGTGGAGAGGAGAGAGAGTTCACCGGCAGCGTGATGATGCTCCGATGACGGTGGTGGAGTGATTCCGGCAGGGCTTCGCCTAAGCACTGCAGAAAACCGATCTAAAGGAGCACCGGTGAAACGGGTAGCACGTGGCCGTAAACTGTGTCTAAACAGCACCCAATCCACCAGTATATAAAGGAGGGGAGGAGGAGGAGGGATGGCGCAGGGAAAAACCCTATAGGAGTCGGCCGAACTAGAGGGGGAGGAGTCCTACTCCTCCTCCACTCCTAGTAGGAGTAGGACTCTTCCTTTTTAGCCTTTTTTCCACCTTTTCCTTTAGGACTTTTGTCTCCTGCGCCATGGGCCTTATTGTGGATGTTCCTCCAGCCCAATAAGGGTTGGTTATCACTCTCCACAGCCCATGGACCCTCTGGGGTCGAAATACCCCTCCCGGAGGTCTCCCGGTACACTACCGGCACTCCCGGTAAAGTACCGATGAGCCCGAAACTTTTCCGGCGACCAAACTGGGACTTCCCATATATGAATCTTTACCTCCTAACCATTTCGGAGCTCCTCGTGACATCCGGGATTTCATCTGGGACTTCGAACAACCTTCGGTCACCACCATACATAACTCTACACTACCGAAACGTCACCGAACCTTAACTGTGCAGACCCTGCGGGTTCGAGAACTATGTAGACATGAGTGAGACACCTCTATGGTCAATAACCAATGGCGGTACCTGGACGTTCACATTGGTTCCTACATATTCTACGAAGATCTTTATCGGTTGAACCTCTATGTCAAGGATTCAGTTAATCCCGTATAACGTTCCCTTTGTTCTTTGGTATGTTACGCCCGAGGTTCGATCGTCGATATCTCCATACCTAGTTCAACCTCGTTACCGGCAAGTCTCTTTACTCGTTCCATAATACAAGATCCCGCAACTAACAATTAGTCACATTGCTTGCAAGGCTCATTGTGATGCTGTATTACCAAGTGGGTCCTGAGATACCTCTCCGTCACACGGAGTAACAAATCCCAGTCTTGATCCATGCCAACTCAACAGACACCATCGGAGATACCTGTAGAGCACCTTTATAGTCACCCAGTTACGTTGCGACGTTTGATACACACAAGGCACTCCTCCGATATCCGTGAGTTGCATGATCTCATGGTCATAGGAACATATACTTGACATGCGGAAAACAGCAGCAATAAACTGACATGATCATATGCTACGTTTGTAGTTTGGGTCTTGTCCATCACATCATTCTCCTAATGATGTGATCCCGTTATCAAATGACATCTCATGTCCATCGCTAGGAAACCTTAACCATCTTTTGATCAACGAGCTAGTCTATTAGAGGCATACTAGGGACATGGTTTTGTCTATGTATCCACACATGCATTTAAGTTTCCGATCAATACAATTATACCATAGATAATAAACGATTATCATGAACAAGAAAATATGATAATAACTAATTTATTATTGCCTCTAGGGCATATTTCCAACAATTATATTTCTTTATTGTGTTGGGGTGTATCAAGAGTACAAAGTATCGAGAGATTATAACTTGTCTATTTACGAGACTGGACCCCGGTTTATATAGTGTATCAGGGAGACAGGGACCCTAGGTTACATGGATTCTGGTTGGCTAAGCATGAGAACACGGAATCCTGCATGAATTTGCATCTTGTCTTGTACAACAAGTCTTCTGGAATCTTATGTTATTCGTCACGGGTTTTCTGAAGTGTCCTTGGAAGGAACGGACCAAGGGGTCCTCGGCCCAGCCCACCATACCGGGAACCGTCATGATGAGAGGTCCCTTAGCCAAGACACCGTCATACATTATGAACATTTTAAAATAATTTACATTTTTAATAGACTTGAATGTTTATCCAGATGTATTGAACATTTTTTAAATATAAAGACAAAATATTTCTCTTTGCCTTGTCGCCCCATCTTTCTCTTAACGATCCCAAATGACGATCATGAGATGCACTGCTATGGTTTGCCTCACCGGGAGGGAGGACTCGTGTTGTGTCATCGAGCATCAAAAAGAAGATGGAACATGTGGAATGAAGAATGATGGGGAGTGTGGACAGGGGTTGCCAGATCTGGCGAAGCCGATACAAGAAAATGAAGGTTTCTGCAATGCGGGTACCTATGTTACAAAAGTGGACTGCCATGCTGTAAAGACGAATCACCTGATGTGCAAAGTCACAACACTTCTTTGGTCGCCAAAGACCACAACTCACCTTTTTCTTTCTTACGTGTATATGTTTGAAGCGCGTATGGATGTTGCAACAATTTTTTGGATGTATTTTGGAGGCCTCATGGTCCAGAATGCCGCAACAATTTATAAGTTATTGTTGCAAGCCGGGAGGTGACGCTGCAAAGCTGGACCGCCGTGCTGCAAATCTAAATCACCTACTGCTCCAAAGTCTCAACTCTTTTACGGCAGCTGATGACGAGCAACTCACCCTAAATATATTTATTACATGTGTATGTTTGAAGCATGTTTAAATGTTGCAATGATTTTTTGGATGTATTTTGGTGGCATCATCGAAGGTCTTGTTGCAATGATTTTATAAATGATTTTTGGCAGCATCAACGAGAAAATGTTGCAACACCGAATAGTGTTTCACTCACATGGCAATGCCGCAACAGCTACAACGTGGAAGTGATTTGGAAGAGCTTATTGAAGTTACTTAAAGCTAGCCCTTTGCATTGTGGACTTGAAAAGATTAGAGCTAGAGATGGAGCTGTTTGGTGTTCAAGGAGCTGATTAGTGTCCATGGAGCCGATTTAAGCTTTGAAAGTTGGCTCAGTTCTGATAGCTGACGCAACAACCAACAGTACTAAGGAACTAAACAAGCGGCGGCTAATCAGACCGCCCGTGCGTCCCAGATGATCTATTCTGACGGACCTGGCTGATCCATTCGCTGACGCCTGCGGTCCTCTCTTAGTTCTGTGATTTTTTTAAAGAAATATGTAGTCCGAATAGACATAAAAATTGGTTGGTTGCGTGTCACCTTCCGAAAAATGTTCTTTCCCAACATGTAGAAATGTGTGGTCCAAAAAAAATATAAACATTTTTTAGGGGAAATATTAAGGCCAGTGCTTTGTGCCGGCGTGCCGGCCGAAACTTTCGGCTGGCGGCACGCGGGCCGCCCGATCCGTCAGATTGGATCTAGTTTGACCGTTAGATCTATCCATGCAACAAAAATCCTCGATGCAGTAATTTTCGGTCATGATGTAGCAAATTTCGGAAAATATGGTTGTGGCAAAAAAATATCAACGTGGTCGTAATAAAAAACGACGCTGATGATGCGTGGTAGCAAAACAAAATCTGGGTTGTAACAATAAAATCCGGTGAACTCGGGTTGCAACTCTGACGAACGTGTATGTAGTTTTTTTTAGTGAACGGTTGTAGCAAAAAATGATACCGGTTGTAGCAAAAATTAACACTGGTTGTAGCAAAAAAATCGGATAAACTCGGGTTGCAACTAAACGTGGATGCAGCTTTTTTAGTGAATAAAAATATAGCAAAAATCACCAACGATTACAACAAAAATCCTGTCGGTAGTAGCAAAAAAAGAAAACAACAGTTGCAGCAAACTGACGCCTGGCGGCAAAAAAGGAAGGGGGTCCACATGCAGGATTGCACGACGCGCGTAGGACCGGCCGAACGCGCCGTCGGAAACGTTCCCAAAATATTTTGGAAAAATCTAAATAGAAGCGCCGCATAGCGGACTTTCCATGCGGTGGCTCGTCACGATTCATCCAAAAGGATCGGACTGCTAAACGCCCGCAGCGACCTTGCACCGTTTTTGCTTGATAGTGAACGGCACGGGGTGGGAACTGTTTCAAATTTGGGCAAGTTTTCTTATCACTAGCCATGATTCCCCATTCCTCTCCCAAATCCGAGAGCTCACTGTACCAAGACAAAGGGCGGATCCCCACGCGTCGAAGGGCGGATCCCGCCCGGCGCTGGTGCCAGCGCGGGACAACTCCGGTGAGTCCGCTCTCTTGCTTCCCTCGCGGAGACGGTGGTTGGGAGGAGCCGAAGCGCTCGATCTGGTCGTCGGCTGCAGAGGGGTGGGGTGCGGGTTGGGTTGTAGAGCCGATGAAGGTTGATTCCAGTGAAGGTGGAGAGCGACGGCCAGTTCCACTCGAGCCTACGGCTGCCGCTGCTGTTGTGGACGCTTCACCCCTTGATCTGGTCGTCGACTGTAGAGGGCTGGGTTGCGGGTTGGTTTGTAGAGCCGGTGAAGGTTGATCCCGGCGAAGGTGGAGAGCGATGGCCAGTTCGCTTGAGCCCACGGCTGCCGCTGCTGGTGTGGACGCTTCACCCCTTGATCTGGTCGTCGACTGTAGAGGGCTGGGTTGCGGGTTGGTTTGTAGAGCCGGTGAAGGTTGATCCCGGCGAAGGTGGAGAGCGATGGCCAGTTCGCTTGAGCCCACGGCTGCCGCTGCTGTTGTGGACGCTTCACCCCTTGATCTGGTCGTCGACTGTAGAGGGCTGGGTTGCGGGTTGGTTTGTAGAGCCGGTGAAGGTTGATCCCGGCGAAGGTGGAGAGCGATGGCCAGTTCGCTTGAGCCCACGGCTGCCGCTGCTGGTGTGGACGCTTCACCCCTTGATCTGGTCGTCGACTGTAGAGGGCTGGGTTGCGGGTTGGTTTGTAGAGCCGGTGAAGGTTGATCCCGGCGAAGGTGGAGAGCGATGGCCAGTTCGCTTGAGCCCACGGCTGCCGCTGCTGTTGTGGACGCTTCACCCCTTGATCTGGTCGTCGACTGTAGAGGGCTGGGTTGCGGGTTGGTTTGTAGAGCCGGTGAAGGTTGATCCCGGCGAAGGTGGAGAGCGATGGCCAGTTCGCTTGAGCCCACGGCTGCCGCTGCTGGTGTGGATGCTTCACTCCTTGAACTGGTTGTCGGCTGCAAAGCGGTGGGGTGGGGTTTGGTTGCCGAGAGGGATCTCCGGTGAAGGTTCATTCCGGCGAGCATGAAGAGCAACGACCAGTTCCACTTGAGCCCACGGCTGACACTAACAGCAGATCAATGTAGTCCCGTAGCGCATGCGGTGCATAGGGTTCCTGTGCTCATCTCGATGGTTTCGCGATGAGAAAATGAGACTTGCAAACGGGCAAGAGTGTGCTATGTATTCCTTGCTTGGACAAAAATCAATAAAATTATTTCTGACAGCATGTGTAGCAAGAGCAAAGGTCTTTGGAAATCATGTGTAGAATGAACCGACCCGTCGAGTAGGTGACAAAAATCAAATAGTCCACATGGCAACTTTAGTGTAATCATGATGACAATTTATCTGCAATAGACACGATAACTTTTAACGCAAAAAAGTCTTCGAAACATATCGACATGAGATCTAGTTTTTGAAGATCTCGTCGCGACCAATTTAATGATGCTAACGATTTTTCAATCAAACATTTTATTTAAGAGATACAATATTTTAAAATCTGAAAAGACGAACAACTACTGCTGACATCATCAATTTCGTCACTTATCCATACATGCAATCACATGACTCAATCTGTGATCATAAAACATGTGGTCAAATGTTGCTATAGCTAGGCATATGTTGAGCCAGGCCGGGCTTCATGTCGGGCCGAAAAAAGCCTGGTGTAGAAAACTCAGGCCCGAGCCTGACCCGACCTGACTGTCGGGCCTAAATATTGGACCCAAGCCCACCCCAAGCCCGAAAAAACCCAACAAGGTCCAATGGGCCCGGCCCGACTACATCTTAAATTTAGTTTTTCATAGGTCCGAGTCCGGCCTGGCACAACCATCGGGCTTAATTTTTCGGTCCAAACCCGGCCCGATGACACGATTAGGCCCGGCCCGGCCCGAACATTTTGTGCGGTCCGGGCCGGGCTGCCTATGGCCATGTATAGGTATTGCTCCCACACGTCCTTTCCTTCTGCCCGTAATAGCTCCGATGGACAGCTCCATCTAGTTGATTCTTCCACCGCTGGCTAAATACATTAACAATACACTAGCGTGTGCCTGTCTACCACTCTGGCCTATCAACCAATCCCCATTCTATCGTTGACCACAGGCAAAGAAAGCTCGTCGCAGGGGGAGGAGCAAGGAGCAGCCATGTCCACCCAAGCCGTAGTCCAGCGGGCATGCGCAAAGCTCAGATCCGCCATAGGAGTTAGGAGATGAAGCCGTGTGGTGCGTCTGAACTTCACCGGTGACCTGCGGGTTATTTTAGAGTCGCTGGAGTACATCCAGTCGATGCTGGGCAAAGCCGAGATGCAGCCGTTGAGGGATAGATTGGAGTCGGCATGCCTGTGGCGGGTCAGGGCCGCCGCCTACAACATCATGGACATAGCCGACGAGTTGCAAGATGCTGCAACGGTATTGTACTGCAACCCACCGTTTTTGTACTGCTACTACTAGTACTTTTTGTTTTTGTTTCGGGGGAATATTTTTTACTGTACTATTCATCATCATGGTACTTATTTGTTGTCTTGACCAGACATGAGATAGATTAGGGTATAAATTCACTAATCGCTGTCGTGTTGTTAAAACTTCCAATATTTTTGATTGATGGGTTCCTTTTTTTTTTCCTCTAAGCATGATAATGATCCGTATTTGCAGATGTCAAGGATGCTGCCCCGCCTTGCCATCATTAAGAATGCCCTGGCCACCATGATGAATCAGGCAAAATGTTTAGTGACCGTGATACAAATGTGGTGCCGTATATTCGATTCCATGGAACTGGATACCATATCCTAGCAAATTATTGAAGAACCAAAAACATGACCATCTGTTGAAGAAGCATTGGTGTTTGGAAGGGGATCAGATAAACAGAGGATAGTGACTATGCTGCTCTCTGCTGCGAGCAACATCACACAAGAGCCCATTATCATTTTCCCCATATTTGGACTTGCAGGCAGCGGCAAGACAACCTTGGCACAAATGGTTTTTAATGATACTCACTCCCTCCAAGGTTACGACTTCCGGGTATGGGTTCAAGTCTGGCCCGAACTTGACTTCCATACAATAGGTGAGTCCATAATTGACCAGGTAGCAGGAGCAGGAGGAGGAGGACACAAATATGTTAATGCTTCTAATTCACAAGTGGTGGGGATTGATAATATAATGAAGTGCCTTCATGAGATACTTAATGGTAAGAAGGTGCTACTTATTTTGGATGATCTGTGGCAGGAGGATTCTATTCAGTTGCAGCTGTTGAAGTCCATGTTAACCTTCTTAGGCAACAAGGTGGATGTGATAGTAACCACATGTAACCAAGCCATTGCCAGGAAGATATGCACTGTTGAGTCGTATAAGCTTAATCCCTTGAGTGATGAAACATGCTGGGAAATAATCAAAAAATCAATCCATTTTAGAGACGAGAAGGAAGAAGAAGGAGAAGAAGAAGAACAAGAAGAACAAGAAGACTTGGAGAAGATGGGACGGGAGATAGCAACCAAGTGTCGGGGTGTACCATCAGCAGCTCGGGCATATGCAGGCATGCTAGATTCTTCCCAAGATGCTATGACATGGAGAAAAATCATGGAAATCAATATCTGGCTTAACATCTTCATCAATGATTCAACATATTCCTTACCACTTTCAACTTTCGAGTTAAGCTTCATGAGTATGCCGCCAGACTTGAGGTTATGCTGCGGATATTATTGTAAAATGTTCCCAAACGGCCACAATATAGTGAAAGATGACCTGGTTCATCAATGGATTGCTCTCCAGGTCATTGAGCCGTCTGAAACATTTTCTGCCACACAAATAGCCAAGGAGTATACTACCAGTCTTTTGGACGTGTCGTTCCTTCAAACTGCAAAGTCGTGCCACGTGAGTAATTGTGTACTACCTTTGATATACAATTTTTTTTTTGGTATATTAGAGGATACAACTGAACTGTACAATATTTCTTCTCACTAGATTGATCACTGTGGATATAATAGAAGGTATGCAAGAGGGGCACCATATTGTGAAATAAAAGGAGTACATCTAAGAGACTAAGACATATATAGCCTTGTTACTATTTTTTTAGTAATCTTGAAATATAACTAACTCCACAATCGACATACCTATGCTGCACAATTTTAGTTACACGGTCTCGTGATAATTTTTTTGTGAAAATATTATGACTATGCATGTTATGTCTTCAATTTATTGCAGGCCGGTGGAAAGGACGATAAGGGTGTGATCTTGTTCACTATGCATAGTCTGGTGCATGACTTCGCGAGAAGGTTTCTAGAATCTTTAAGCTACTGTATAGCCACCAATCATCACGGGAAACTTGATGATGAGTTTTATTATGATCTAAGAGCGTTGCATTGTGCCGGTTGTAGAAAAATGGAGTTTAACGACGACTCATTTTCACGTAGGAAGTGCCTACGTGTCCTTGAATTAAAGGAGAGCTCCGTGCAGAAGCTACCAGACTCCATCGGGCAGTTGAGCTACCTGGGATATCTTAAGATATCAGAATTCTCTGGGCTGGTAAATCTTCCTAAGTCATTTGACAATCTGATAAATCTGCTCCATATTGACTTATCAGGCAGTTCCGGGCTACTGCACCTACCAGAGACGTTTGGGAAGCTAATCCGCTTAGTGCATGTCAACCTATCAGGCTGCTCTAGGCTTGCAACTCTACCTGAATCATTTCAGAATCTCGTTAACTTGTCCCATGTCGATCTATCACGTTGCCATGGTCTGGCACGGATTCCTGGACCACTCCGAAAGCTCTACAAGCTGGTACACCTGGATTTATCATTCTGGTCTTGTTTTGAAGGGATTGAGAAATGCCTTGGTGGGTTAACCAATCTTCAGCATCTCAACTTGTCGCACCTTTGCTGTTATCTTGCTCAACAGCGTTCCCACATCCAAGGGCTAAAACATGGTTTGTGTAAGCTCACCAAACTCCGGTATCTGAACCTGTCAATGTGCCTGAATCCTATTTTCCATTACCACCAGTCAAAAGAAGACAGACTCCAATACATTGGAGAGTGCGTCAACGGTCGTTCCACTCTAGAGCATCTGGACCTGTCTCATAACACATTTCTTTTTGATCTGCCTGCAAGTCTAAGTGACCTCACCAAGTTACACACCTTGAACCTCTCAGGCTGCATCAGACTCAAGAAGGTAGGTGAAATGAAGTCTCTCAAGTTTATAGTTCTGAGGAACTGTTGGGGTCTCGAAAGCTGCAAATTTGTGGTTTGCGTTGATGATGACGCACCATATAACAGTAGCAACATTGTTCAACTAGAGGGTGTAAATTGCCAAGAGCTCCAGATAAGCTGCCTTGAAAATGCCAGGTCTAAGGAAGAGGTACAGAGAATCAAATTGATGAATAAACAGAAGCTTGTAAAGTTGCAGCTTTCTTGGACTTTGGACACTCTCAGATCAGTGGAGGACAGCGCTTTGTTGGGGGAATTAGTGCCACCACCTAATCTACAGTGTCTTGAGGTTAATGGTTACACCGGAACATGTCTCCCGGAGTATTTTGGTGACCTCACCTCTCTTCAGGAACTCAAGATCGTCTGCTGCAAGCAGCTCAACTCATTGCCGGACAGCATACAGAAACTCACCTGCCTCAAGGATCTCTGTATTTTTGGTTGTCAGCTAGAAGAGAATAAGAAAATGCTCGCACAGATCCCCAAAATAAATTATGAGTACGTATCGTTCCTGATCTCAACTGCAATTAATTGTACTACGAAATGTTGACCTCGTACATTTTGCAGAGAACCTGCTAGTACTAGCAGGCAGGAGATTGAGGAGGATGACAAACCGAGCGACGAGGTGGAGGCGTTTGCTTGCTGAATTATGTTTCTTAGTTAGTTGATTCCAGTTAGGAACTCACTGGACAGCAGGGAGAGGACGTCGAGGACGCTGGGATGGACCTTGGCCGTCGGTGCCGCGCCCACCATGAGGCCCGGGCACACAGTGACGAGACTGATGCCGTTCTCCAGCGCGAACGCGCTCGCCGCCTTCTCCAGACGCACCTTCGAGACAGGGAACCCCTACACCACGGTAGGCCAGCCGTCAGCGTCGTCGTTTCAAATGACTCAACGGACTGAAAATCAAAATACTGAGGTGTGTGCATGTGTAGTGCCTACCCAAGCATGGGTCTTCCCCGCCGTGAGGAACTCGATGTCGGCCCAGGTTTCCTCGTCCAGGACATGGCCGTCGCCTTCCAACGGCAAGGTAGACACCGCGGCCGCCGACGATGTCAGCACCACGCGCTTCACTGTTCCCGCTCGAACGCACGACCTCATCATGTTCAGGATCCCATGGACGGCCGGCTCGATCACGTCTTTCTGTCACCACCGTACCATGCATTGTTTCAGAATGCGTGCCCTCCCGTCAGATATCGGGTTTAGTGCTGGTCGCGCGTTTAATTACCTCAGGGCGAGAGAAAAAAAAGAAAGGGCTCGTGCAGCCCAGACAACAGAAGAAGCTGAAGATGGAAAAGAAAAATATCCACGTTGGACTCAGTAGATTTATATTGTAGTAACTTAATTTCAGCAAGTTGTATCTTAATTTCAGCAAGATGTATCTTAATTTCAGCACATTGTATCTTAATTTCAGTGAGAAGCGTGATACTTGCCTCTTGTGCAAGTGCATTGATTCTCTCCCGCACTTTCTCTCACGCCAGTTTCTCTCCCGTCACTTTCTCCTGCCACTTTGATTCCCGCCACTTTATCTCCTCACCATTCGTTCCCGCCATTATCTTTCCCGTATTTCTCTCTCCCGCCTATATAACCACATTCGCAGTAAGGAGGGTGAGCAGGCCCTTCCTTTCCCTGTCGCTCCCGCATCCTTCCTTCCGCTCTCGCCATCCTTTCGTGAAGATGTCTCATCCTCCTCATCCTCACTATCCTTTTGATCGTAGTTTTCACAAGGGCATGTCCGACCGTCTTCTTCGTCTAGCTGCCAATTTCAAGATGAATGATAGAGTAGTATCATGGGAGGAACTCATTAGTAGTGACTTCATAATGAATGAGTTGTCTCACCAATTAGCTAGGACTGGGTGGCCACCCAGGACTTTTGAGGAGATACGGAAAGAACTTCTGAGGTTGCACGCCAGATGGCAAAAGCAACTGCACAAGGGTGATGCTTATCTCAGGATTGCTGTTAATAATTCAGGTTTATGGTCAGCAGAAAGTGAGGACGAGGACGGCCTCTTCATGCCGAGCAGCAAGGTGAAGAGTTCTGCATCGACGAGCAAGAGTTCTACATCGACGAAGGGGAAGAGTTCTACATCGACGAAGGGGAAGAGTTCTGCATCGAGAGAGGACGAGGACGACGTCTTTATGCCGAGTACCAAGGTGAAGACGACCGCATCGTCGAAGGGCAATAGTTCTGCAGCGACAAAGGGGAAGGGATCTGCATCGACGGATGATGATGATGATGATGCATTCATGTAATACGTTTTTCATGTAGTACTATTTTCTGTGGTTGTGTTCTATGTAATTCAGTATGAACTTTTAATTCAGTTGTAACGTTTAATTCAGTTGTACTGTTTGCGCTACTATTGTTCTCTTTCTAAACAAAATAAGTCTCAACCATAAATATGCCGCATACATGAATATGCCCGATACATAGAGGCTAAATATGTCAAATACATGAATATGTCTGATACATAAAGGCTACATACGTCTCATACATAAATAGATAGTCATGTTGTTGGAAATATGCCCTAGAGGCAATAATAAATTGGTTATTATCATATTTCCTTGTTCATGATAATCGTTTATTATCCATGCTATAATTGTATTGATCGAAGACTTAGATGCATGTGTGGATACATATGCAAAACCAAGTCCCTAGTATGCCTCTAATAGACTAGGTTGTTGATCAAAAGATGGTTAAGGTTTCCTAGCCATGGACATGAGATATCATTTGATAACGGGATCACATCATTAGGAGAATGATGTGATGGACAAGAGCCAAACTACAAACATAGCATATGATCGTGTCAGTTTATTGCTACTATTTTCTGCATGTCAAGTATATGTTCCTATGCCCATGAGATCATGCAACTCATGGACACCGGAGGAGTGCCTTGTGTGTATCAAACGTCGCAACGTAACTGAGTGACTGTAAAGGTACTCTACAGGTATCTCCGAGGGTGTCTGTTGGGTTGACATGGATCAAGACTAGGATTTGTTACTCCGTGTGACGGAGAGGTATCTTAGGGCCCACTCGGTAATACAACATCACAATAAGCCTTGCAAGCAATGTGACTAAGTGTTAGCCATGTGATCTTGTATTACGGAACGAGTAAAGATACTTGCTGGTAACGAGGTTGAACTAGGTATGGAGATACCGACGATCGAATCTCGGGCAAGTAACACACCGAAGAACAAAGGGAACAACATACGGGATTAATTGAATCCTTGACATAGAGGTTTGACTGATAAAGATCATCGTAGAATATGTAGGAACCAATATGGGCATCCAGGTCCCGCTATTGGTTATTAACCGTAGAGGTGTCTCGGTCATGTCTACATAGTTCTCGAACCCGCAGGGTTTGCACACTTAAGGTTCGGCGACATTTCGGTAGTATAGAGTTATGTATGGTGGTGACCGAAGGTTGTTTGGAGTCCCAGATGTGATCCCGGACATCATGAGGAGCTCCGGAATGGTCCTGAGGTAAATATTAATATATAGGAAGTCCTATTTTCGTCGCGGGAAAAGTTTTGGGCTCATCGGTAGTGTAGAGGGAGTGCCGGTAGTGTACCGGGGGACCATCGGGAGAGGTATTTCGACCCAAAAGGCTACATGGGCTGTGGGAGGAGGTAAAACAGCCCCTGGTGGGCTGGCCGAAGCCTCCTCTAAGGGCCCATGCGGATGGAGTGGTTTGAGAAGGAAAAAAAAATCCAAAGATGGAGAGGTGGAAAGAGTTTCCAAGTGGAAAGGAGGAATCCTACTCCTAATAGGATTGGAGTAGGACTCCTCCACCTCCAATTTCGACCAAACCTTGAGGGTTTGAGGCTGCCTCCTCCCCTCCCTCCCTCCTATATATAATAGAGGATTTAGAGGGAAAAGCTAACCCTAATATCCACGTGCTACCTCTTCTCTAGATTGCAGTTTCTCCTCTAGATCGGTTTTAGCGGTGCTTAGGCGAAGCCCTGCTGGAATACCTCTTCGCCCATCTTGCTAGATCAAGAAGGCGGAGATCGTCATCGAGCTGTACGTGTGCTGAACGCGGAGGTGCCGTCCGTTCGGCGCTAGATCGGAAGGACCGTGATCAAGATCGCGAGACGGATCGTGATGAGATCGTGGGACGGATCATGATGAGTTCACGGGATGGATCGTGATTTGATCATGGGACAGATCGTGATGAGATCGCGGGATACTCGACGATTTGGATCGCGACGTTCGACTACACCAACCGCGTTTCTTAACGCTTCCCTCTTAGCGATCTACAAGGGTATGTAGATCCACTCTCCCTTTCGTAGATGCTCATCACCATGGATAGATCTTGCGTGTGTGTGCTACTTCTCTACAATGTCACCAAAAGTTGGCTAGTTGATGGGAGAATTCTTGTCTTGCGTTGGTTTTTTCCCTTGAAGAGGAAAGGGTGATGCAACAAGGTAGCGGTAAGGATTTCCATCAGTTTGAGAACCAAGGTATCAATCCAGTAGGAGTAACAAGATGAGACAACAAGGAACCTGCACAAACACAAAAAAACTTGCACCCAACGCGATAAAGAGGTTGTCAATCCCTTTATGATTGTTTGCAAAGTAAGATCTGATAGTGATAGTAGATGAATATAAATAAGTAAATAAGATTGCAGCAAATTATTTTTAGTGTTTTTGTGTTTGGATCTGAATATATTATGTGTAAAATAGACTCGGGGGCCATAGTGTTCACTAGAGGCTTCTCTCATGAAAGCAAGTATTACGGTGGGTAAACAAATTACTGTTGAGCAATTGATAGAATCATGCAAAGTCATGACGATATCTAAGGCAATGATCATACATGTAGGCGTCACGTCCGAGACAAGTAGACCGATACTTTCTGCATCTACTACTATTACTCCACACATCGACCGCTATCGAGCATGCATCTAGTGTATTAAGTTCATGATAAATGGAGTAACGCTTTAAGCAATATGACATGATGTAGAGGGATAGATTCATGCAATATGATATAAACCCCATCTTTTTACCCTTGATGGCAACAAGATGATGCGTGCCTCGCTACCCCTTCTGTCACTAGGTGAGGACACCGCACGGTATGAACCCAAAACCAAGCACTTCTCCCATTGCAAGAACTATAGATCAAGTTGGTCAAACAAAACCCATAACTCGAAGAGAATTACAAGGATATGAAATCATGCATATAAGGAATAAGAGGAGACTCAAATAATATTCATAGATAATCTGATCATAAATCCATAATTCATCGGATCTCAACAAACACACCGCACAAGAAGATTACATCGGATAGATCACCATGAAGATCATGGAGAACTTTGTATTGAAGATCAAAGAGAGAGAAGAAGCCATCTAGCTACTAGATATGGACCCGAAGGTCTGAGGTGAACTACTCACGCATCATCGGAGAGGCAATGGTGTTGATGAAGATGGCCACCGGCGATGATTTCCCCTCCGGCAGGACGCCGGAACGGTCTCCCGATTGGTTTTTTGGTGGCTCTGGAGGTCTACGACAGAGAAACTTGCGATCTAGGTTTATTTCTAAGGGTTTCCGTATTTATAAGACCATATGGCGTCGGGAACAAGTCGAGAGGCGCCACGAGGAGGTCATGAGCCCTCTAGCCGCGACCAGGGGGACCCGCGCCTCCCAGGCTCGTGGCTTCCTCGAGCCGCCTCTCCGGTATCTTTTTCTTCAGATATTTTTGATATTTTCCATAAAAAATAATGGCGAAAGTTTTATTCCGTTTGGACTCCGTTTGATATTCCTATATGAAAAAGGTCAAAAACACAGAAAAAACAAGAACTGGCACTGGGCACTGGATTAATAAGTTAGTCCCCAAAATAATATAAAATAGCATATTCATGCATATAAAACATTCAAAGTTTATAATATAACAACATGGAATGATCAAAATTTATAGATATGTTGGAGACGTATCAAGCATCCCGAAGCTTAACTCCTGCTCGTCCTCGAGTAGGGAAGTGATAAAGAACGAATTTTTGATGTGGAATGCGACCTAACATATTTGTTTTATGTAATCTCTTTATTTTGTCATGAATGTTCAGATCCGTAAGATTCAAAACAATAGTTTAATATTGACATGAAAACAATAATACTTCAAGCATAATAGCAAAGCAATCATGAACTTTTGAAATAATAAGGCCAAAGAAAGTTATCCCTACAAAATCATATAGTGTGGCTATGCTCCATCATCCCCACACAACGAATTTAAATCATGAACAACCCCGGTATTGATCAAGTAATTGTTTTCGCACTCTTATTTTTTCAAAAAATTTCAAATCTCACGCAATACATGAGCGTGAGCCATGGATATATCACTATAGGTGGAATAGAGTGTGGTGGTGGTTGTGAGGCAAAAAGGAGGAGATGGTCACATCGATTTGGTGTATCAATAGGCTATGGAGATGCCCATCAATAGATATCAATGTGAATGAGTAGGGATTGCCATGAAACGGATGCACTAGTGTATGAAAGCTCACAAATGAAAACTAGTGGTGTGCACCCAACTTGCTTGCTCACGAAGAGCTAGGGCAATTTGAGGAAGCCCATCATTGGAATATACAAGCCAAGCTATATAATGAAATTTTCCACTAGCATATGAAAGTGACAAAACAAGAGACTCTCTATCATGAAGAACATGGTGCTATTTGAAGCACACGTGTGGAAAAATATAGTAGCATTGTCCCTTCTCTCTTTTCTCTCATTTTTTTGTTTGAGCTCTTTGGCCTCTTTTTATTTGGTGGGCATCTGTGGCCTCTTTTATTTCCTCACCTGGGACAATGCTCTAATAATGATGATCATCACATTTTTATTTACTTACAACTCGATACTTAGAACAATAATGACTTCTATATGAATGCCTCCGGCGGTGTACCGGGATGTGCAATGATCTAGCATAACAATGACATCAAAAAACGGACAAGCCATGAAAACATCATGCTAGCTATCTTACGATCATGCAAAGCAATATGACAATGATGGTGCGCGTCATAATAAAAAAACAATGGAAGTTGCATGGCAATATATCTCGGAATGGCTATGAAAATGCCATGATAGGTAGGTATGGTGGCTTTTTTGAGGAAGGCATATGGTGGGTTTGTGCACCGACGAAAGTTGCGCGGCACTAGAGAGGGTAGCAATGGTGGAAGGTGAAAGTGCATCTATACCATGGACTCACATTAGTCATAAAGAACTCATATACTTATTGCAAAAGTTTTATTAGTAATCGAAACAAAGTGCTAAACGCATACTCCTAGGGGAAGGGTTGGTAGGAGTTAACCATCGCGCGATCCCGACCTCTACACAAAGGATGATAATCAATAAATCAATTTTTCTCAGACTTCCTAACATAGCAGTTCACCATACGTGCATGCTACGAGAATCACTAACTTCAACACAAGTATTTCTAGATTCACAACACCCTACTGACATAACTCTAATATTACCATATCCACATCTCAAAACTAATTGCGAGGAATCAAACTTATCTTACTAATCAATGCACTTGAAAATGAAAGTTTTTATTATATCCTCTTTGGATGCCTATCATATTTAGGACTAATTTCATAACACACGCCAATTACCAAGTTACTTAGAGTGATCACTCTCAAAATGATATAAGTGAAGATTCGAGAGTTTGTATTTCTACAAAATATGACACCGCCGTGCTCTACAATGATTTAAGTGAAGCATTAGAGCAAAAATTTCTAGCCCAATAGATAGAAGTGAAGCACATGTGCGCAAAATTTCCAAGCTCAAAAGATATAAGTGAAGCACGTGTGAGCTAAATTGCCTAACTCAAAAGATATAAGTGAAGCTCATTGAGTATTCTAACAAATTCACGATGAGTGCATGCTTCTCTCAAAAGGTGTGCAGAAAGGATGATTGTGACAAAACATAAAGCAAAGACTCTTATGATGCATGACTCTCCAAGCAAAACACATATCATGTGGTGAATAAAAATATAGCTCCAAGTAACGTTATCGATGGATTGAAGACGAAAGAGGGCATGCCTTCCCGGGGCATCCCCAAGCTTAGGCTTTTTGGTGTCCTTGAAGTTGTCTTGGGATGCCTTGCGCATCCCCAAGCTTAGGCTCTTTCCACTCTTTATTCCATTGTCCATAAGAACATGACCCAATACTTGAAAACTTCACAACACAAAACTTAAACAGAAACTCGTGATAGCATTAGCATAAGAAAACAAACAACCAACTATTTAGGTACTGTAGTAAATTTTAATTTCCATTTATATTGATGTTATATTACTGTATTCTCACCTCCATGGATCTTACCCCACGATACTACCCATAGTTTCATCAAAATAAGCAATCAACACAACAGAAAACAGAATCTGTCAAAAACAGAACAGTCTGTAGCAATCTGTATGTATCATATACCTCTGTTAACTGAAAAATTCTGAACCAATTATGAAAATTAGGTAAATTTGCATATAAATCAGCAGCAAAAAGAATCAACTCAAAATCTATTTTTTACTATAAATGAAAAATAATTTCGTGAGCACAAAGTTTCTGTCTTTTTCCAGCATGATTAAACAACTATCACCAAAACTAATCATAAAGGTTCTACTTGGCACAAACACTAATTTAAACATAAAAAACACAATCATAAAATAATCATTATGGTTTTAACTCAACAAAACAGAAAGTAAAAGAGCATAAATAAACCTATTCATTGGGTTGCCTCCCAACAAGCGCTATTGTTTAACGCCCTTAGCTAGGCATAAGGCAATAGAATTAAGTATTATTATCTTTAGTGCTCAAACCATAAGTAGCTCTCATAATAGATTCATAAGGGAATTTTATTCTATTTCTAGGAAAATGTTCCATGCCCTTCTTTAATGGAAATTGAAATTTAATATTCCCTTCCTTCATATCAATAACCGCAACAATAGTCCTAAGGAAAGGTCTACCAAGAATAATGGGACATGTAGGATTGCAATCAATATCAAGCACAATGAAATCTATGGGCACATAATTCCTATTTGAAATAATAAGAACATCATTAATCCTTGCCATAGGTTTCTTAATAGTAGAATCCGCAAGATGCAAATTAAGAGAGCACTCATCAATCTCATTGAAACCTAGAACATCACATAAAGATTTTGGAATTGTGGAAACACTAGCACCCAAATCACACAAAGCATGGCATTCATAATTTTTAATCTTGATTTTTATAGTAGATTCCCAATCATCATGAATTTTTCTAGGAATAGATATTTCCAACTCAAGTTTCTCTTCAAGAGATTTCATCATAGCATCAACGATATGTTTAGTAAAATCCTTATTTTGGCTATATGCATGTGGAGAGTTTAGCATGGATTGCATCAAGGAAATACATTCAATCAAAGATAAATTATCATAATTAAATTCTTAAGATCCAAAGTAGTAATTTCATCACTATTCAAAGTTTTGACATCCTCTACTCCACTTTTAGTATTTTTAGCATCAAGATAAATAGACTCTGAATCATTGGGGCGTTTCTCAACCAAAGTGGATTCACATCCAGCCCCATCATCATTAAGATTGACATTAGAAAACCAGGATTCAATAGGAGTCACATCAAGAACTCTAAGAGGTTCATGATTCTCATCACGAGAACACGCCTTTTTGAGCCATTCATGTCTTGCCCGAATTTGGGCGGTTCTTTCTTTACTCTCATTCATAGAAATACGCATAGCTTTCAAAGTTTCATCCATATTAATCTTGGGAGGAACACATCTCAACTTCAAAGCATCAATATCAAGAGACATTCTATCAACAGTCCTAGCCAAGTCATCAATTTTAAGCACTTTTTCTTCTATGGAAGCATTGAAAATCTTTTACGAATTAATAAACTCCTTAATATTACTTTCAAGATCAGAGGTTATTTTATTATAATTTCCATGACCATTGTTGTAGGAATTTCCAAAATTATTAGAGGGATTACTCGGAAAAGGCCTAGGATTAAAGTTACCTCTATAAGCATTGTTGTTACCAAAATTAGTCCTACCAACAAAATTAACATCCAAATTTCATTGCTATTCTCAATAAAGGAAGATAAAGGCATATCATTAGGATCTAGAGGAACACTCTTACTAGCAACCAATTTCATTAACTCATCCATCTTAGCACTCAAAGAGTTAATTTCTTCTATAACATGCACTTTTTTACTAGTAGGTGACCTTTCAGTGTGCCATTGAGAATAATTTGTCATGATATTATCCACGATTTTTGTAGCTTGTCCTAATTTGATTTCCATAAAAGTTCCACCAGAGGCGGAATCCAAGATATTTCTAGAAGCAAAATTCAAACCAGCAGAGAAAATTTGTATAATCATCCAAAGACTTAGACCATGAGCGGGACAATTTCTAATCATCAATTTCATTCTCTCCCAAGATTGGGAAACATGTTCATGATCTAGTTGCTTAAAATTCATGATATCATTACAGAGAGAGATAATCTTAGCAGGTGGAAAAACTTGGAAATAAAGGCATCTTTACACTTGTTCCATGAATCAATACTATTTTTAGGTAAAGATGAAAATCAAGTTTTTGCACGATCTCGTAGTGAGAACGGAAATAGCTTCAATTTAATCATATCATTATCCACATGTCTCTTCTTTTGCATATCACATAACTCAATAAAGGTATTAAGATGAGATGCGGCATCTTCACTCGGAAGGCCGGAAAATTGCTCTTTCATAACAAGATTCAACAAGGCAACATTAATTTCATATGAATCTGCACTAGTGGCGGGAGCAATTGGAGTACTAATAAAATCATTATTATTAGTATTAGAGAAGTCACATAATTTAGTGTTTTCAGACATGGTGACTTAGCAAGCAGACAAGCACACAAGCAAACACAAAACGGCAAATAAAGAAAGGCAAATATTTCTGTAATTTTTGTTTTTTAGAATTGGGGGAGAGGAAAATGAGAGGCAATGGCAAATAATGTAAATGAAAGAGATAAGTTTGTGATAGGTACTTATAGATTCTTCACTTGAATACTCCCCGGCAATGGCGCCAGAAATTCTTCCTGCTACTTCTCTACAACGTCACCAAAAGTTGGCTATTTGATGGGAGAATTCTTGTCTTGCGTTGGTTTTTTCCCTTGAAGAGGAAAGGGTGATGCAACAAGGTAGCGGTAAGGATTTCCCTCAGTTTGAGAACCAAGGTATCAATCCAGTAGGAGTAACAAGATGAGGCAACAAGGAACCTGCACAAACACAAACAAACTTGCACCCAACGCGATAAAGGGGTTGTGAATCCCTTTATAATTGTTTGCAAAGTGAGATCTGATAGTGATAGTAGATGAATATAAATAAGTAAATAAGATTTCAGCAAAGTATTTTTAGTGTTTTTGTGTTTGGATCTGAATATATTATGTGTAAAATAGACCCGGGGGCCATAGTGTTCACTAGAGGCTTCTCTCATGAAAGCAAGTATTACGGTGGGTAAACAAATTACTGTTGAGCAATTGAACGGGTAGAGGAGAAACTATGCACCGAAGGAATGGGTAGCACGTGGCTGAAAAACTAGTGCAAAACCCTAGAAATCCACCAGTATATATAGGAGAGAGGTAGGAGGAGAGGCAGCCTTGGCTCCAAGCCTTGGAGGCTTCGGCCGAAGGAGGTGGAGGAGGTGGAGTCCACCTCCAATCCTAGTAGGACTAGGATTCACCCTTTTTGCCTTTTTCCACCTTTTCCTATTGGGTTTTCTTCTCTAGCCACATGGGCCTTGTGTGGGAGTTTCCAACAGACCACTAAGGGCTGATATTCACTCTCCCACAGCCCATGAAGCCTCTTGGGTCGAAATACCCCTCCCGGAGGTCTCCCGATACACTGCCGGCACTCCCGATACACTACCGATAAGCCCGAAACTTTTCCGGCGACCAAAACAGGACTTCCTGTATATGAATCTTCACCTCCGGACCATTCTGGAGCTCCTCATGAGATCCGAGATCTCATCAGGGACTCCAAACAAAGTTCGTTCACCACCATACATAACTCTATACTACCGAAACGTCACCAAACCTTAAGTGTGTAGACCCTGTGGGTTCGAGAACTATGTAGACATGACCGAGACTCCTCTATGGTCAATAACCAATGGCGGGGCATGGATGTGCACATTGGTTCCTACATATTCTACGAAGATCTTTATCGGTTGAACCTCTATGTTATGGATTCGGTTAATCCCGTATGATGTTCCCTTTGTTCTTCGATATGTCACTTGCCCGAGATTCGATCGTCGGTATCTCCATACCTAGTTCAACCTCGTTACTGGAAGTCCCTTTACTCATTCCGTAATACAAGATCCCGTGACTAACACTTAGCCACATTGCTTGCAAGTCTTGTTGTGATGTTGTATTACCGAGTGGGCCCTAAGATACCTCTCCGTCACACGGAGTAACAAATCCCAGTCTCGATCCATGCCAACTAAACTGACACCATCGGAGACACCTGTAGAGCACCTTGATAGTCACCCAGTTACGTTGCGACGTTTGATACACACAAGGCACTCCTCCGATATCCGTGAGTTGCATGATCTCATGGTCATAGGAACATATACTTGACATGCGGAAAACAGTAGCAATAAACTGAGATGATCATATGCTACGTTTGTAGTTTGGGTCTTGTCCATCACATCATTCTCCTAATGATGCGATCCCGTTATCAAATGGCATCTCATGTCAATTGCTAGGAAACCTTGACCATCTTTGATCAACGAGCTAGTTCACTAGAGGCATACTAGGGACAATGTGTTGTCTATTTACCAACACATGTAATGTGTTCCCAATAAATACAATTATAGCATGGATAATAAACGATTATCATGAACAAGGAAATATAATAATAAACACTTTATTTATTTCCTCTAGGGCATATTTCCAACAGTCTCCCACTTACGCTAGAGTCAATAATCTAGTTCACATCACTATGTGATTTACATGGTAATGAATCAAACACCCATGCAGCTCTGGTGTTGATCATGTTTAGCCCTTGGAAGAGGTTTAGTCGGTCTGCAACATTCAGATCCGTGTGCACTTTGCAAATATTTATGTCCTTCTCCTCGATGTAATACCGGATGGAGTTGAAGCGTCGCTTTATGTGTCTAGTCCTCTTTTGAAACCTTGGTTCCTTGGCTAGAGCAATGGCACCAGTGTTGTCACATAATAGGTTCATTGGATTCAGTGCACTTGGCACTACTCCAAGATCTGTCATGAACTGCTTCATCCAGACACCTTCCTTCGCAGTCTCCGAGGCCGCGATGTACTATGCTTCACACGTAGAATCAGCTACCACGCTTTGTTTGGAACTGCACCAGCTTACCGCTCCCCCGTTAAGAATAAATACGTATCCGGTTTGCGACTTCGAGTCGTCCGGATCAATGTCAAAGCTTGCATCGACGTAAACCTTTACGACGAGCTCTTCATCACCTCCATAAACGAGAAACATTTCCTTAGTCCTTTTCAGGTACTTAAGGATATTCTTGACCGCTTGCCAGTGCTCCATTCCAGGATCACTTTGAAACCTTCCGGCCATACTCATGGCAAGGCTGACATCGGGTCTTGTGCACAACACTGCATACATGATAGAGCCTATGGCTGAAGCATAGGGGATGACACTCATCTTTCGTTTATCTTCTGTAGTCACTGGGCATTGAGTCTTACTCAACTTCACACCTTGTAACATAGGCAAGAACCCCTTCTTGCACTGATCCATTTTGAACTTCTTCAAAACTTTATCAAGGTATGTGCTCTGTGAAAGTGCTATTAAGCGTCTCGATCTATATCTATAGATATTAATGCCTAATATGAAAGCAGCTTCTCCTAGGTCCTTCATTGAAAAACTCTTATTCAAATATTCCTTCACGCTTTCCAGCATTTCTACATTGTTTCCAATTAGCAATATGTCATCCACATATAATACTAGAAACGCTATAGAGCTCCCACTCACTTTCTTGTAAATACAAGCTTATCCATAAACTTGTATAAACTCAAACGCTTTGATCACCTCATCAAAGCGCTTATTCCAACTTTGAGATGCTTGCACCAGTCCATAAATGGATCGTTGGAGTTTGCAAACTTTGTCAGCATTCTCTGGATCGACAAAACCTTCGGGTTGCATCATATACAACTCTTCCTCAAGGAAACCTTTGAGGAACGCCGTTTTGTCATCCATCTGCCAAATTTCATAGTCGAAATAAGCAGCTATTGCCAACATGATTCTGACAGATTTAAGCATCGCTACGGGTGAGAATGTCTCATCGTAGTCAACTCCTAGAACTTATGAAAAACCCTTTGCCACAAGTCGAGCTTTATAGACAGTGATATTACCGTCCGCGTCTGTCTTCTTCTTAAAGATCCATTTGTTCTGAATGGCCTTTCGCCCTTCAGGTAATACTTCCAAAGTCCGTACTTTGTTTTAATACATGGATCCCATCTCGGATTTCATGGCTTCTAACAATTTCTCAGAATCCGGGCCCATCACTGCTCCTCCATAGCTCGTAGGTTCATTGTTGTCTAACAACATGACCTCCAAGACAGGGTTGCCGTACCACTCAGGAGTAGTACGCGCCCTTATCGACCTACGAGGTTCAATAGTAGCTTGATCTGAAGCTTCATGATCATCATCATTAACTTCCTCTTCTACCGTCGTAGGTTCCATAGAAACATCTTTCTGCGCTGCGCTACTTTCTGGTTGAAGTAAAGGTTCAATAACCTCATCAAGCTCTATTTTCCTCCCACTCAATTCTTTCGAGAGAAACTCTTTCTCAAGAAATGTTCCGTTCTTAGCGACAAACACTTTGCCTTCGGATCTGAGATAGAAGGTATACCCGACTGTCTCATTCGGGTATCCTATGAAGACGCATTTCTCCGCTTTGGGTTCCAGCTTTTCAGGCTGAAGCTTTTTGACATAAGCATCACATCCCCAAACTTTAAGAAACGACAACTTTGGCCTCTTGCCAAACCATAGTTCATATGGCGTTGTCTCAACGGATTTTGATGGTGCCCTGTTTAAAGTGAATGCAGTTGTCTCTAATGCATAACCCCAAAATGATAGTGGCAAATCAGCAAGAGACATCATAGAACGCACACTATCTAATAAGGTTCGATTACGACGTTCGGACACACCATTACGTTGTGGTGTTTCGGGCGGTGTCAACTGTGAAAAAATTCCACACTGTCTTAAGTGACTGCCAAACTCATAACTCAGATATTCACCTCCTCGATCAGATCGCAGGAATTTAATCTTCTTGTTACAATGATTCTCAACTTCATTATGAAATTGCTTGAACTTTTCAAATGTTTCAAACTTGTGTTTCATCAAGTAAATATACCCATATCTACTTAAGTCATCAGTGAACGTGAGAAAATAACGATATCCACCACGTGCTACAACATTCATTGGACCGCACACATCTATATGTATGATTTCCAATAAGTCACTCGCCCGTTCCATTGTTCCACAAAACGACGTTTTAGTCATCTTGCCCATGAGGCATGGTTTACATGTGTCAAGTGATTCAAAATCAAGTGACTCCAAAAGTCCATTAGCATGGAGCTTCCTCATGTGTTTTACACCAATATGACCTAAATGGCAGTGCCACAAGAAAGTTATACTATCATTATGAACTCTACATCTTTTGGCATCAATGTTATGAACATGTGTTTCATCACTATCAAGATTCAATATGAATAAACCCCTAACATTGGGTGCATGACCATTAAAGATATTACTCATATAAATAGAACAACCTTTATTCTCTGATTTAAATGAGTAACCGTCTCGTAATAAACAAGATCCAGATATAATGTTCATGCTTAACGCAGGCACTAAATAACAATTATTCAGGTTCATCACTAATCCCGATGGTAATCGAAGAGAGAGCGTGCCGACGGCGATCACATCAACCTTGGAACCATTTCCCATGCGCATCGTCACTTCGTCCTTTGCCAGTCTTCGTTTATTCCGTAGTTCCTGCTTTGAGTTGCAAATGTGAGCAACCGAACCGGTATCAAATACCTAGGCACTACTACGAGAACTAGCAAGGTACACATCAATAACATGTATATCATATATACCTTGTTTGTCGTTGGCCGCCTTCTTGCCAGCCAGGTACTTGGGGCAGTTCCGCTTCCAGTGACCAGTTCCTTTGCAATGAAAGCACTCAGTTTCTGGCTTAGGTCCATGCTTAGGCTTCTTTGTAGGAGTAGCAACTGCTTTGCCATCCTTCTTGGTTTTACCCTTCTTGCCTTTGCCTTTGCCGTTTTTCTTGAAACTAGTGGTTTTATTGACCATCAACACTTGATGTTCTTTCTGGATTTCAGACTCAGCAACTTTCAACATCGCAAACAGCTCGGATGATGACTTGTTCATCCCGTGCATGTTATAGTTCATCACAAAACTCTTGTAACTAGGTGGCAGTGATTGAAGAACTCTATCAATGATCGCCTCTTGCGGAAGGGCAATTCCCAACTCAGCTAGACGGTTGGAATATCCAGACATTCTGAGTATATGCTCACTGATAGACCCGCTTTCCTCCATCTTGCAAGCATAGAACTTATCGGAGGTCTCATACCTCTCGATCCGGGCATTCTTCTGAAAGATAAACTTCAACTCCTGGAACATCTCATATGCTCCATGACGTTCAAAACGTCTTTGAAGTCCCGGTTCTAAGCCATACAATATTGCACACTGAACTATTGAGTAGTCTCTAGCACGAGCCTCCCAAGCGTTCTTAACGTCTTCGGAGGTCATGTTTTCTGGTTGGTCACCAAGCGGTGTATCAAGGACATATTGTTTCTGGGAAGCCGTAAGGATAATCCTCAGATTACGGGCCCAGTCAACAAAGTTACTTCCGTCATCTTTCAACTCTATTTTCTTTAGGAACGCATTAAAATTCAGGGGTGCTACTGCGCGACCAATTGACCTACAACATAAATATGCAAAGGTTACTTAGACTATTGTTCAAGATAATGAGTTTAGTTAATGAAATTTACTAAAGCTCCCAATCAAATTGACATCCCTCAGGTCATCTGAGTGTCACATGATCCAAATTCACCAACTCAAGTCCGATCATCACGTGAGTTAAGGTGGCTTAAATGGTGAACATCATTATGTTGATCATATCTACTATATGACTCATGTTCGACCTTTCGGTCTCTTGTGTTCTGAGGCCATGTCTGTACATGCTAGGGTCTTCAATTTTAACCCGAGTGTTCTGCACGTGAAAAACTGGCTTGCACCCGTTATATGTGAACGTAGAGTTTATCACACCCGATCATCACGTGGTGTCTCGACATGATGAAATTTCGCAACGGTGCACACTCGGGAAGAACACAATTTATCTTGAAATTAAGTGAGGGATCACCTTATAATGCTATCGTCTTCCTAAGCAAAACAAGGTGCATAAAAGGATTAACATCACATGCAAATCATAAGTGAAATGATATGGCCATGATCTTGTGCTTTTGATCTCCATCATGAAAGCACCGGCATGATCTCCATCGTCACCGGCACGACACCATGATCTCCATCAACGTGTTGCCATCGGGGTTGCCGCGCCCAACATGCTTCTACTACTATTGCTACAGTAGCGATAAAGTAAATCATTACATAGCGCTTAATGATTGACACGCAGGTCATACAATAATTAAAGACAACCCTATGGCTCCTGTCAGTTGCCGTACTCATCGACATGCTAGTCTTGATAATCTATACATCACATGATCATCTCATACATCACATATATCACATCATGTAATTGGCCATATCATATCACAACATACCCTGGAAAAACAAGTTAGGCGTCCTCTAATTGTTGTTGCATGTTTTACGTGGCTGCTACGGGTATCTAGCAAGAACAATTCTTATCTACGCAAAAACCAAAACGGTTATACACTAGATTGCTTTTCAACCTTCTCAAGGACCGCCTTTGTCGAATTCGATCCAACTAAAGTGAGAGAAACTGTCACCCGCAAGCCATCTAAGAAACAAGTTGTGGTTGAGGGAACCGGTCTCTCATAAGCGTACAATTAATGTTGGTCCGGGCTGCTCAATCTCACAATACCGCTGAAAAAAAATCCGACCAAGGGAGGAAGCAATCTAAGCATCAATGACCACAAACCTTTTGTGTTCTACTCGAGATCTCATCTACACATAGACCTAGCTCTGATACCACTGTTTGGGAATGTTGCATGGGAAACAAAATTTTTCCTACGCACACGAAGATCTATCCATGGTGATGAGCATCTATGAGAGGGATGGTGGATCTACGTACCCTTGTAGATCGCTAAGCGGGAAGTGTTAAGTAACGCGGTTGGTGTAGTCGAACGTCTTCGCGATCCAAATCGCCATGCGCCCCGCGATCCAATCACGATCCGTCTCGCGATCTAATCACGATCCGTCCTGCGATCTAATCACGATCCGTCCCTCGAACTTGATCACGATCCTTCCCACGAACTTGATCACGATCCTTCTGATTTAGCGCCGAACGGACGACACCTTCGCGTTCAGCACACGTACAGCTTGATGACGATCTCCGCCGTCTTGATCCAGCAAGAGAGAGCGGAGAGGTACAAGAGTTCTCCAGCAGCGTGACGGTGCTCCGGCGATGGTGGTGGAGCAATTCCGGCAGGGCTTCACCTAAGCACTGCAGAAATCCAATCTAGAGGAGAAACTATGCACTGGAGGAACGTGTACCACGTGGCTGAAAAGCTAGTGCAAAACCCTAGAAATCCACCAGTATATATAGGAGGGAGGGAGGAGGAGAGGCAGCCTTGGCCTCCAAGCCTTGGAGGCTTCGGTCGAAGGAGGTGGAGGAGGTGGAGTCCACCTCCAATCCTAGTAGGACTAGGATTCACCCTTTTTTGCCTTTTTCCACCTTTTCCTATTGGGTTTTGTTCTCTAGCCACATGGGCCTTTTGTGGGAATTTCCACCAGCCCACTAAGGGATGATATTCACTCTCCCACAGCCCACGAAGCCTCTTGGGTCGAAATACCCCTCTTGGAGGTCTCCCGGTACACTACCGGCACTCCCGGTACACTACCGATAAGCCCGGAACTTTTCCGGCGACCAAAACAGGAATTCATATATATGAATCTTTACCTATGGACCATTCTGGAGCTCCTCGTGACGTCCAGGATCTCATCCGGGACTCCAAAAAACTTCGGTCACCACCATACATAACTCTATACTATCGAAACGTCACCAAACCTTAAGTGTGTAGACCCTGCAGGTTCGAGAACTATGTAGACATGACCGAGACACCTCTACGGTCAATAACCAATGGTGGGACCTAGATGTCCACATTGGTTCCTACATATTCTACGAAGATCTTTATCGGTTGAACCTCTATGTCAAGGGTTCAGTTAATCCCGTATGATGTTCCCTTTGTTCTTTGGTATGTCACTTGCCCGAGATTCGATCGTCGGTATCTCCATACCTACTTCAACCTCGTTACTGGCAAGTCTCTCTACTCGTTCTGTTATACAAGATCCCGTGACTAACACTTAGCCACATTGCTTGCAAGGCTTGTTGTGATGTTGTATTATCGAGTGGGCCCTGAGATACCTCTCCATCACAGGGAGTAACAAATCCTAGTCTCGATCCATGCCAACTCAATAGACACCATCGGAGACACCTTTAGAGCACCTTTATAGTCACCCAGTTACGTTGTGACGTTTGATACACACAAGGCACTCCTCGGATGTCTGTGAGTTGCATGATCTCATGGTCATAGGAACATATACTTGACATGCGGGAAACAGTATCAATAAACTGACACAATTATATTCTACGTTTATAGTTTGGGTCTTGTCCATCACATCATTCTCCTAATGATGCGATCCCGTTATCAAATGGCATCTCATGTCAATGGCTAGGAAACCTTGACCATCTTTGATCAATGAGCTAGTTCACTAGAGGCATACTAGGGACAGTGTGTTGTCTATTTACCCACACATGTAATGTGTTTCCAATCAATACAATTATAGCATGGATAATAAACGATTATCATGAACAAGGAAATATAATAATAAACACTTTATTTATTGCCTCTAGGGCATATTTCCAACAGGAGATCATGGTGTCATGCCAGTGACGATGGAGATCATGCCGGTGCTTTCAAGATGGAGATCAAAAGCACAACTTCATGGCCATATCATGTCACTTATGATTTGCATGTGATGTTAATCCTTTTAAGCACCTTGTTTTGCTTAGGACGACGGTTGCATTATAAGGTGATCCCTCACTTAAATTTCAAGGTAAAAATTGTGTCCTCCCCGAGTGTGCACCGTTGCGAAAGTTCGTCGTGTCGAGACACCACGTGATGATTGGGTGTGATAGACTCTACGTTCCCATACAACGGGTGCAAGCCAGTGTTGCACATGCAGAACACTCGGGTTAAACTTGATGAGCCTAGCATGTACAAACATGGCCTAGGAACACAACAAACCGAAAGCTCGAACATGAGTCATATAGTAGATATGATCAACATGATGATCTTCACCATTGAAACCACCTCAACTCACGTGATGATTGGACTTGAGTTGGTGAATTTGGATCATGTATCACTCGAATGACCGGAGGGATGTCAATTTGAGTGGGAGTTCTTAAGTAATATGATTAATTGAACTCATTATCATGAACATAGTCAATAGTGTCTTTGCAAATTATGTTGTAGATTACTAGCTCACGCTGTAGCTCCCTTGAATTTGTATATGTTCCTAGAGAAATAGAGTTGAAGGATGATGGTAGCAATATTGCGGACTTGGTCCGTGATCGGAAGATTGTCCTCATTGCTGCACATAAGGCTTATGTCCTTAATGCACCATTCGGTGCGCCAACCCCTCTAGCATCGTCTGTAGATGTTGAGAACATCTAACAGGCACGTTCTGATGACTACTTGATAGTTTAGTGCATCATGCATTACAGCTTAGAATTGAGGCTCCGAAACATTTGAACGTCACGGAACATATGAGATGTTCTAGGAGCTGAAATTAGGATCTCAGGTCGTGCCCGTGTTGTGAGATATGAGATATCCAACAAGATTCTTTGCCTGCATGATGAAAGAGAATAGCTCAATCATTGAGCATGTGCTCGGATTGTCTGGTTGCTACAATCGCTTGAATCGAGTGGGAGTTGACCTTCCAGATAAGATAGTGATTGATATAGTTCTCCAAGTCACTGTCACTAAGCTACTAGAACTTGGTGATGAACTATAAAATGCCAAGGATAGAAATAATGATCCCTGAGCTGTTCGCGATGTTTGACACTGCGAAGGTAGAAATCAAGAAGGAGCATCAAGTGTTGATGGTTAGTAAAACCACTGGTTTCGATAAGGGCAAGGGCAAGGAGGGAAACTTCATGGATGGCAAGTTAATTGCTGCTCTAGTGAAGCAACCCAAAGTTGAACCCAAACCCGAGACTAAGTGCTTCGATTATGAGGAGAGCGGACGCTGAAGCGGAACATCCCTAGATACTTGGTAAATAAGAAGGCTGGCAATGTCGACAAAAGTATATTTGATATACGTGTTATTGATGGGTGCCTTGCTAGTACTCCTAGTAGCACCTGGGTATTGGATACCGGTTCGGTTGCTAAATGTTAGTAACTCGAAATAAAAGATATGGAATAAACGGAGAATTAGCTAAGGGTGAGGTGACGATGTGTGTTGGAAATGTTTCCAAAGTTGATGTGATCAACATCGCACTCTCTCTCTACCTTCGGGATTAGTGACAAACCTAAATAAATGTAATTTGGTGTTTGCGTTAAGCATGAACATGATTAGATCATGTTTATTGCAACACGGTTATTCATGTAAGTTAGAGAATAATGGTTATTCTGTTTACATGAATAATACCTTCAATGGTCATGCACCCAGTGAGAATGATTTGTTGAGTCTTGATCGTAGTAATACACATGTTCATAACATTGATGCCAAAAGATACAAAGTTAATAATGATAGTACCACATACTTGTGGCACTGCCGCTAAATGACATATTGGTATAAAGTGCATGAAGAAACTCCATGATGATGGATCTTTGGACTCATTCGATTTAGAATGGGTTGAGACATGCGGACCATGCCTCTTAGGCAAGATGACTAAGGACCCCGTTTTCCGGATTGATGGAGCGGGCAAGTGATTTATTGGAAATGATACATGTTGATGTATGCAATCCAATGAGTCTTGTAGCGTGCGGTGGATATCGTTATTTTCTTAACTTCACTGATGATTTGAGTATATATAGTGTATATTTACTTCATGAAACACAAGTCTGAATCGTTTGAAAGGTTCAAGCAAATTCAGAGTGAAGTTTAAAGATCATCGTGGAAAGAAGATAAAAATGTCTGCGATATGATTGTGGAGGTGAATATCTGAGTTACGAGTTTGGCATACAACTTAAGACAATGTGAAAGTTGTTTCACAACACACGCCACCTGGAACACCATAGCGTGATGGTGTGTTCGAACGTCATAGTCGTGCTCTATTGGATATGGTGCGTGCTATGATGTCTCTTATCGTTTTGCTACTATAATTTTGGGGTTATGCATTAGATACAACTACATTCACTTTAAATAGAGCACCATCTAAATCTGTTGAGATGACACCATGTGAATTATGGTTTCATAGAAACCTAAGCTGTCATTTCTTGATGCTTGGGGCTGCGACGCTTGCATATAAAATGTTTTCACCTAATGAGCTCGAACCCAAACCGGACAAATGCATCTTCATAGAATACCCTAAAGAACAGTTGGGTGAACCTTCTATTTCAGATCCAAGCATAAAGTGTTTGTTGCTAAAACGGGTCCTTTCCCGAGAAAAAGTTTCTCTCGAAAGAATTGAGTGGGAGGAAGATAGAACTTGATGAGGTTGTTGAACCTTTGTTTCAACCAAAGAGTAGCGCAGCGCAGAAAGATGTTTCTATGGAACCTACGTCAGTTGAAGAGGAAGTAAATGATGATGATCATGAAGCTTCGGATCAAGTTACTACCGAACCTCGTAGGTCGGCAAGGACGAGTACTGCTCCTGAGTGGTACGACAACCCTGTCTTAGAGGTCATGTTGTTGGACAACGATGAACCTACGAGCTATGGAGAAGCGATGATGGGCCCGGATTCCGACAAATGGTTCGAGGCCATGAAATCCGAGATAGGATCCATGTATGAAAACCAAGTATAGACTTTGGTAGACTTGCTCGTTGGACGGCAGGTCGTTGAGTACAAATGGATCTTTAAAATGAAGACACACGCTGATGGTAAATGTCACCATTTGTAAAGCCCGACTTGTTGCAAAGATGTTTGTGACAAGTTCAATGAGTTGACTGCGATGAGACTTTCTCACTCGTAGCAATGCTAAACTCTGTTGGAATGATGTTAGCACTTGCTCCATTTTTCAATTATGAAATCTGGCAGATGGATGACACAACATCGTTTCCTTGAGGAAAGGTTGCATGTGATACAACCAGAAGGTTTTATCAGTCCTAAGGATGCTAAAAGGTGTTCGAGCTCCAGCAATCCATCTAAGGGCTGGGGCAAGCATCTCGGAGTTGGAATATACACTTTGATGAGGTGATCAAAGTATTGTAGTTTATACAAAGTTTACGAGAAACTTGTATTTACAATAAAGTGAGTGGGAGCACTATAGAATTTCTGATAAGTATATGTGGATGACATATTGTTGATCGGAAATAATGTAGAATTTCTGGAAAGCATAAATGGTTGTTTGATAAGTGTTTTTCAGAGGAAGGCCTGGATAGAGCTACCTAATTGTTGAGCATAAAGATCTATAGACATAGATCAAGATGATTGATGAGACTTTCAATGAGTACATACATTGACAAGATTTTGAAAGAGTTCAAAATGGATCAGTCAGAGAAAGAGTTCTCACCTGATTTGTAAGGTGTGAAGTTGAGTGAGACTCAAAGCTCGACAACGGCAGAAGAAAGGACAAACGTCTTCCCCTATGCCTTAGCGATAGACTTTGTATAGTATGACATGCTGTGTACCGCACCTGTGTGTGCCTTGCCATGAGTCCATCAATGGGTACAAGAGTGATCCAGGAGTGGATCACTGGACACCGGTCAATATTATGCTTAGTAACTAAAAGACTAAGGAGATGTTTCTCGATTATGGAGGTGGTAAAGAGTTCGTCGTAAAGAGTTACGTCGATGCAAGCTTAAACACCAATCCGGATGACTCATAGTAGCAATCTGGATACGTATAGTGGAGCAGCCATTTGGAATAGTATGAAGTGGAGTGTGGTAGCAGTGTTTACAGTTTGACATAGAGATTTTCAAACTACACACGGATCTGAATATCACAGACCCGTTGACTATAAGACCTCTCTCACATGCAAAGCATGATCGAGCCCCAGAACTCATTGGGTGTTAGATTCATAACAATGCGAATCACATGGTGATGTGAACTAGATTATTGACTCTAGTGCAAGTGGGAGACTGTTGGAAATATGCCCTAGAGGCAATAATAAATTGGTTATTATCATATTTCCTTGTTGATGATAATCGTTTATTATTCATGCTATAATTGTATTGATCGGAGACTTAGATGCATGTGTGGATACATAGGCAAAACCATGTCCCTAGTATGCATCTAATAGACTAGCTCGTTGATAAAAAGATGGTTAAGGTTTTCTAGCCATGGACATGAGATGTCATTTGATAAGGGGATCACATCATTAGGAGAATAAAAACATAGTCTCACATATTACACATCCACACATAGTCTCACATATTACAAATAATAACATAGTGCACACATATTACAAATAAAAACATAGTCCGACATATTACAAATTAAAAACATAGTCACACAGATTATGTAGCTTCTGAGTTATTCGATCCTCGTCCAGCCTTTCGGCGTCGAGAGCCATGTCCACCACGACTGCCAGGACCTCCTCTTGCAACTGTTGTTGAAGTCTTCGATGTGGAAGCACTTGTCGATGTGGAAGCACCGTCTTTCTTCAGGTCGGGGCAATATTTCATCCTATGCCCATAAGCCGCGCAGAGCAAACATTGCCTGGTTGCTCCACCAGCTTCAGATTGGTCCATATCATTTCGGATCCGCTTCACCTTACGCCTGCCCCTGCTAGTTTGCCATAGTGCAGGATTCGGGATGTATACTCTATCACCATCGTTTACCTTGTTGAAATTCCCGACGACTCTAAACCCTGTCATCTCACGTGTCCAGACAATTAGTACTGCCTCCTTTGAATAGTACGGAGACACGAAGGAGATAGCATCCAACTGAATCTGGCCACAGGCAGCCAACACATGTGAGCAAGGCAGGTGCAGTAACTGCGGTTTGTTGCATGTACACTCACAAGTTGGATAAAATTCTGCTCCAATTGTAACCTCATGCGTCTTCACCTCATTTGCAGAACCAAAACCATCAGTAGGAAGCTGGACCTCATACCTCCGTTCCTGATTACCTATGAGTGTGACGGTGTGCTTTTTTGCTTTCTTTATCTTCTCAGCCATGTACTCCATGACACGGCTACAATAAGGAGTGTTATAATTATCTGCAATATGCTTCCTTGCTAACTCATGCCTTTCTCTGAAATACTTCACAGTGCCATGAAATACACCCTCCACAATAGCTGTCAGTGGCAATGCTCTATTCCCTCTGAGTACAACATTATAGATCTTTGCAAGATTGGTTGTCATGTGGCCATACCTAGCTCCATGGGTGTCATGCAGCAAAGACCAATTCACTGGAGGCTCTTTCTCTATCCACTCAGAAAAATTCTTTATTGCCCTGTCCTTCTTTCTCTTTGTATTAGGAGGGTCAATTGCTGGCAAGTCACAAAGAGTAACTGGCCCCTCAAGCTCCGCAATGAGTGTTGTTAATTTAACCTGGTCTTTTTCCATTTTCTTCGTAGAAACTACCTGCTTCTTAGTGAACTCATCTAGTTTGGACCAAATAAAATCGTATTTGCGCTGCTGGTTCTGCTTGCATAACTTCTTGAACAAGTTCATCAACCGTTTGTTCTTGAACTGTGAGAAAAAATTAGCACCAAGATGGCGCATGCACCACCGGCTTTGTAAGTCCTTCCAAGGTGTTGGCTCATCAGCAGTTGGATTACTCAGTGTCTTCACGACCTTCAATATACCGGGATGTCTGTCATGAATGAGACACACATTTGATTGGTCCTTCACGATCACTTAACTTGCCGGAAGAACCATACCCAGCTTGGAAAGTTCTCACCCTCCACAAATGCCATGGCTAGTGGGATGATTTGGTTGTTCCCGTCCACACCAATAGCAGTTAGGATTTTCCCTTTGTACTGACCAGTCAGGAATGTACCATTGCTACTTCCTGAGCTTACGTTGGTTTTTCGCTTGAAGAGGAAAGGATGATGCAGCAAAGTAGAGATAAGTATTTCCCTCAGTTTGAGAACCAAGGTATCAATCCAGTGGGAGTATCAAGATGAGGCACCAAGGCACCTGCGCAAAAACAAACAAACTTGCACCCAACGCGATAAAGGGGTTGTCAATCCCTTTACGATTACTTGCAAGGTGAGATCTGATAGTGATAATAGGTAAATATAAATAAATAAATAAAAGTGCAGCAAGGTATTTTTGGTATTTTTGTATGTAGATCTGAATGTATAATGTGTAAAATAGACCCGGGGGCCATAGTGTTCACTAGAGGCTTCTCTCATGATAGCAAGTATTACGGTGGGTGAACAAATTACTGTCGAGCAATTGATAGAATCGCGCAAATCAGAGGAGACTCAGATAATATTCATAGATAATCTGATCATAAATCCACAATTCATCGGATCTCGACAAACACACCGCAAAAGAAAGTTACATCGGATAGATCTCCATGAAGATCATGGAGAACTTTGTATTGAAGATGCAAGAAAGAGGAGAAGCCATCTAGATACTAGATATGGACCCGAAGGTCTGTGGTGAACTACTCACGCATCATCGGAGAGGCAATGTTATTGATGAAGAATCCCTCCGTGTCCGAATCCCCGTCCGGGATGGCACCAGAACGGTCTCCAGATGAGATCTCGCGGAAACAGAAGCTTGCAGTGGCGGAAAAGTATTTTCGTGGCTCTGTCCGTCGGTTTTGGGATTTTTGGGAATTTATAGGCGAAAGAGGTAGGGCAAAGGAGGCACGGGGGGGGGGGGGGCACGAGCCTGCTAGGCGCGCCCACCCCCCTAGGGCGTGCCTAGGGGGCTCGTGGCCTCCTCCGTGGCCCTCTGCCTTGGTTCTCGAGTCTTCTGGATCCCTTCTGTTATGGAAAAAATCATCCCGAAGGTTTATTCTGTTTGGACTCCGTTTAATATTCTTATTTGAAAAAGGTCAAAAACACGGAAAAAACAGAAACTGGCACTGGGCACTGAGTTAATAAGTTAGTCCCAAAAATGATATAAAATATCATATGAATGCATATAAAACATCCCAAGTTGATAATATAATAGCATGGACCAATCAAAAATTATAGATACGTTGGAGACGTATCAAGCATCCCCAAGCTTAACTCCTTCTCGGCCTCGAGTAGGGAAGTGATAAAGACCGAATTTTTGATGTGGAATGCTACCTAACATATTTGTTCTTTGTAACTTCTTTACTGTGGCATGAATGTTCAGATCCATAAGATTCAAAACAATAGTTTAATATTGACATGAAAACAATAATACTCCAAGCATACTAGCAAAGTAATCATGAACTTTTGAAATAACAATGCCAAAGAAAGTTATCCCTACAAAATCGTATAGTCTGGCTATGCTCCATCATCCTCACACAATGAATTTAAATCATGCACAACCCCGGTATTGGACAAGTAATTGTTTTCTCACTCTTACTTTCTCAAACTTTTTCAACTCTCACGCAATACATGAGCGTGAGCCATGGATATAGCACTATAGGTGGAATAGAGTGTGGTAGAGGTTGTGAGGCAAAAAGGAGGAGATGGTCACATTGACTCGACATATCAATGGGCTATGGAGATGCCCCTCAATAGATATCAATGTGAATGAATAGGGATTGCCATGCAACGGATGCACTAGAGCTATAAGTGTATGAAACCTCAGAAATAAAAACTAGTGGGTGTGCACCCAACTTGTTTGCTCACGAAGACCTAGGGCAATTTGAGGAAGCCCATCATTGGAATATACAAGCCAAGTTATATAATGAATAATTCCACTAGCATATGAAAATGACAAAACAACAGACTCTCTGTCATGAAGAACATGGTGCTATTTTGAAGCACAAGTGTGGAAAAATATAGTAGCATTGTCCCTTCTCTCTTTTTCTCTCATTTTTTTGTTTGGCCTCTTAGGCCTCTTTTTTTTAGTGGGCATCTTTGGCCTCTTTTATTATTTCCTCACATTTGACAATGCTCAAATAATGATGATCATCACACTTTTATTTACTTACAACTCGATACTTAGAACAATAATGACTCTATATGAAATGCCTCCGGCATTGTACCGGGATGTGCAACGATCTAGCTTAGCGTATGACGTTGAAACATCTCGCTAGCTATCTTAAGATCATGCAATGGCAATATGAAAGTGATGTCACATGTCATGAGACAGAACAGTGGAAGTTGCATGGCAATATATCTCGGAATGGCTATGAAAATGCCATAATAGGTAGGTATGGTGGCTGTTTTGAGGAAGGTATATGGTGGGTTTGTGCACCAGCGAAACTTGCGCGGCACTAAAGAGGCTAGCAATGGTGGAAGGTGAGAGTGCATCTATACCATGGACTCACATTAGTCATGAAGAACTCATATACTTATTGCGAAAGTTTAATTAGTAATCGTAAAAAAGTGCTAAACGCATACTCCTAGGGGAAGGGTTGGTAGGAGTTAACCATCGCACGATCCCGACTGCCACACAAAGGATGACAATCAATAAATCAATTATGCTCCGACCTCCTAACATAGCGGTTCACCATACGTGCATGCTACGGGAATCACTAACCTCAACACAAGTATTTCTAGATTCACAAGACCCTACTATCATCACTCTAATATTATCACCTCCATATCTCAAAACTAATCGTGAGGAATCAAACTTCTCTAACTAATCAATGCACTTGAATATGAAAGTTTTTATTATATCCTCTCTGGATGCCTATCATATCTAGGACTAACTTCATAACACACGCCACTTACCAAGTTACTTAGAGAGAGCACTCTCAAAATGATATAAGTGAAGATCGAAAGTTTTTATTTCTACAAAATATGACACCGCCGTGCTCTACAAAGATTTAAGTCAAGCACTAGAGCAAAATGATCTAGCTCAAAAGATATAAGTGAGGCTCATGGGAGCAAAATTACCAAGCTCAAAAGATATAAGTGAAGCTCATGGAAGCGAAATTACCAAGCTCAAAAGATATAAGTGAAGCTCATGGGAGAGAAATTACCAAGCTCAAAAGTTATAAGTGAAGCTCATGGGAGCGAAATTACCAAGCTCAAAAGATATAAGTGAAGCTCATTGAGTATTCTAACAAATTCATGACGAGTGCATGTCCCTCTCAAAAGGTTTGCAGCAAGAATGATTGTGATAAAACAAAAAGAAAAGACTCCTATAATATGCGACGCTCCAAGCAAAACACATATCATGTGGTAAATAAAAATATAGCTCCAAGTAACGTTACCGATGGATTGAAGACAAAAGAGGGGATGCCTTCCCGGGGCATCCCCAAGCTTAGGCTTTTTGGTGTCCCCGAATTTGGCTTGGGATGACTTGGGCATCCCCAAGCTTAGGCTCTTGCCACTCTTTATTCCATTGTCCATAAAAACATCACCCAAACTTGAAAACTTCACAACACAAAACTTAAACAGAAACTCGTGATAGCATTAGCATAAGAAAACAAACCACCAACTTTTTAGGTACTGTAGTAAACTTAATATCCATTTATATTGATGTTATATTACTGTATTCTCACTTTTCCTTGGCTCGTACCCCCCGATACTAACCATAGTTTCATCAAATAAGAAATCAACACAACAAAAACATAATCTGTCAAAAACAGAATAGTCTGTAGCAATCTGTATATTTCGTATACCTCTGCTAACCCAAGAATTCTGAAAAAATTGTGAAAATTAGGGAAATTTTCATATAAATCAGAATCAAAAATAATCAACTCAAAATCTCTTTCTGGATAGGAATTAAAATAATTTCGTGAGCACAATGTTTCTATCTTTTTTTAGCATGATTAAACAACTATCACCAAAACTAATCATAAAGGTTCTACTTGGCACAAAAACTATTTAAAACATAAAAACACAATCATAATAGAATCATGATGGTGTGGACTGAACAAAATAGAAAGTAAAAAGCAAAAATAAATCTATTCATTGGGTTGCCTCCCAACAAGCGCTATCGTTTAACGCCCTTAGCTAGGCGTAAGGCAATAGAATCAAGTATTGTCATCCTTAGTGCTCAAACCATAATAGCTCCCATAATGGATTCATAAGGCAATTTTATTTTCTTTCTACGAAAGTGTTCCATGCCCTTCTTTAATGGAAATTGAAATTTAATATTCCCTTCCTTCATATCAATAACAACACCAATAGTCCTAAGGAAAGGTCTACCAAGAATAATGGGGCGAACGAAAAAGGCAAATAAAGAAAGGCAAATATGTTTGTAAATTTTGTTTTAGAAGTTGGGGAGATGAAAACGAGAGGCAAATGGCAAATAATCTAAATGCAATTGATGAGTTTGCGATAGGTAGTTGGTAGATATGCTTCACTTGAATACTCCCGGCAACGACGCCAGAAATTCTTCCTGCTACTTCTTGAGCTTGCGTTGGTTTTTCCCTTGAAGAGGAAAGGGTGATGCAACAAAGTAGACATAAGTATTTCCCTCAGTTTGAGAACCAAGGTATCAATCCAGTAGTAGTATCAAGTGAGGCACCAAGGCACCAGCGCAAAAACAAACAAACTTGCACCCAACGCGATAAAGGGGTTGTCAATCCCTTTACGATCACTTGCAATGTGAGATCTGATAGTGATAATAGGTAAATAAAAAAAAATAAAATAAAAGTGCAGCAAGGTATTTTTGGTATTTTTGTATGTAGATCTCAATATATAATGTATAAAATAGACCCGGGGGCCATAGTGTTCACTAGAGGCATCTCTCATGATAGCAATTACGGTGGGTGAACAAATTATTGTCGAGCAATTGATAGAATCACGCAAAGTCATGACGATATTTAAGGAAATGATCATACATATAGGCATCACGTCCGAGACAGGTAGACTGATATTTTCTGCATCTACTACTATTACTCCACACATCGACCGCTATACAACATGCATCTAGTGTATTAAGTTCATAACAAACAGAGTAACGCCTTAAGCAAGATGACATGATGTAGAGGGATATATTCATGCAATATGATATAAACCCCATCTTTTTACCCTTGATGGCAACAACACGATGCGTGCCTCGCTAACCCTTCTGTCACTAGATGAGGACACCGCACGGTATGAACCAAAAACCAAGCACTTCTCCCATTGCAAGAATTATAGATCAAGTTGGCCAAACGAAACCCATAACTCGAAGAGACTTACAAGGATACGAAATCATGCATATAAGAAATCAGAAGAGACTCAAATAATATTCATAGATAATCTGATCATAAATCCACAATTCATCGGATCTCGACAAACACACCGCAAAAAAAGTTACATTGGATAGATCTCCATGAAGATCATGGAGAACTTTGTATTGAAGATCCAAGAGAGAGAAGAAGCCATCTAGCTACTAGCTATGGACCCGAAGGTCTGTGATGAACTACTCACGCATCATCGGAGAGGCAATGGTGTTGATGAAGAAGCCCTCCGTGTCCGAATCCCCCTCTGGCAGGGCACCAGAACGGTCTCCAGATGGGATCTCGCGGAAACAGAAGATTGCGGCGGAAAAGTATTTTCGTGGCTCTCTCCGTTGGTTTTGGGATTTTAGGTAATTTATAGGCGAAAGAGGTAGGGCAAAGGAGGCACGGGGGGGCCACGAGCCTGCTAGGCGTGCCCACCCCCCGGGGCGCGCCTAGGGGCTCGTGGCCTCCTCCGTGGCCCTCTGCCTTGGTTCTAGAGTCTTCTGGATCCCTTTTGTTACGGAAAAAATCATCCCGAAGGTTTTATTCCATTTGGACTCCGTTTAATATTCTTATCTGAAAAGGGCAAAAACACGGAAAAAACAAAAACTGGCATTGGGCACTGAGTTAATAAGTTAGTCCCAAAAATGATATAAAATAGCATATAAATGCATATAAAACATCCCAAGTTGACAATATAATAGCATGGAACAATCAAAAATTATAGATACGTTGGAGACGTATCAACCATCCACAAACATCACAGGAGGACAATGCCTGAAAGCTTCGATGCACATACCGAAAGAGAAGAATACTGGTTTCAGCATCTTGTAATCTAGTATGCTCTCCAACCTCGTGTGCTTAATGTTAACATAAGTGCCGGGATTCCTTTCCTTCAGTATGTCAAGGAGACGGACACCATTATCATAGGAGTCGAAGAACGTCCCAAACCTCTCCTCCATAGCCTTCTGCTTAACCCTCCAAGCCTTTCCATATGGAATGCCATACTTCCATCTGGCCTTCATTGCTGTCTGGATGTGTTTTGCTTCCATATCTTTATTCGTCACTATCTCAGTATATATGAGTTGCGCTATGAGAGTTGAAGTAAGGTTTGGATGACGAACCAACATGTTTTTCCTCACACAATTATACGGGACAACATTTGTCACAACCCAGTGGATGTTATACTTTGGCACGTGGGCGTGCAGCTTCGCAGGACAACCTGATTCAACACACTTGGCGGTATATTTTGTTGGACTCGATGTGTGTGTCCGGAAAACCCTCTGCGTAGACATAGCCCACTTTATCACCGCATACTTCATTTTCTTCTTTGTGTCAAACATAGCACCGATCTGGACTTGGTTCAGATTATATTGCCATCGAGTCTCATGGCCATCGTTGACAGTAAAGCCGGCGGATATGTCTTGCTCCCATGCAGCAGGAATTGGTACCTCCTCCTCATCCTCGGAATTTTCAGAATCAAGTTCCTCTGCAATCCCATCCTCGTCCTCTTCCTCCATCACCCTCTGCATTTCCTCGCCTTCCTCGTCCCCATCAGCAACACCAGACGCAGCTAATACTACCGATTGAATACTCTGACCAGCAGCATGACCACTAACATAATCTGACTCTTCACATCTGGTGACTGTGACCCGGATACATAAATCTCGTTAGCCACTTGACTACTCTGGCCTGGTTCATACCCCACGATGGCTGGTACGATGTTCTCCTCCTTCGCCACTGGTTGCACTAGGGCATACGGATGGATTCTTTGGTCTCTGCAACGACTTAACTGAGACAACCAATGCTGGCTCCTATCTATCGGAATCAAATCCCACTTGACATTTTTACAAGATTTGGTTCACAAGGCATGAATACTGACGGAACAAACTTCAGGATCGAGACTAGTTGTCAACCAGTGCTTCAACTACCTAATGTCCAGTCTATCCGGGTCTGAAAGTGTCATCTCACCTGTTTTAACCTCGCTAAGATTGACCCCCAACTCATTATATCGAACAGTACCAGGGCCATAATACACAGTCAAATTTACGGATTCAGACATTTTAACCTGTCATACATTGCCAACTTCTCATTATTCGCAACGAATATATCGACAATAAAATAAAACGTACACTATAATGTGCCTACAGATTCTAAAAAAACCTACACTAGAATGAACTACAGAAAATTAAACCGACACTACTACGACTACACTCACTAAACCTACACTCGGAAAACATACACTAAAACGTACACTAAAATGCACCTACGTGTTCTAAAAAAACCTACACTAAAATTAACTTCACAAAAATAACCCGACACTAATATGACTACACTAGCTAATCCTACACTCCCAAAACATACACTAAAATCACTACACTAACACAAGTAACCTAATAACTACGCTAGTAAAAATAACATAAACTAATTTTAGGTACATTGAAAAAAATAACAAAAAAATAACCTAAACTAACAGCAAAAAATTATACCTTCGACGCGTGAGTGCACTTCTTCTTTCTCTCCACCTTCTTCTCCCTCTCCACCACTCCACCTTCTCATCATTGACACCTCCACCACCACACTATTTTCTCCTCCACACGAACAAACCAATATCACGTTGCAAAAAATGAAACCGTAGGGCGGGGGAGTTGAAGACGATCTATCGTTTCATCGGATTGAAATAGAAAATGGGTGGACGGAATGGGAGATCGGGGGGGGGGGGGGGTTTGGCCGAGATAGAGAGAAAAGAGAGAGTTGGAGGAAGAAGAGAGGAGGCTGGCCGCGTCGGGCTTATCCAGGGACCGGTCGGCCTCCTGACGACCGACGGGTGGGGCTTGGCCTGGAGCGGGCCGACGACCGGCCTGCTTGGCCTGGCTAAGGCCGATGGGCCTCTTTCGACAGGTGTAGGCCGACGGGTCGCTGGTCGGCCCAATAGAGGCCGACAGGGTACCATTTTTCAATTTTTTTCATCTGACTACATTTTTTTTCAAATTAGCTGCATATTTCGTGGTAGTTTTGAAAAAAATTCCATCCTCCCGCCCCGAACACCTTAGAGCATGACAAACAGGGCCGGCCTGGTGTATGTCCAGCGGGGCGACGACCACAGGCCCACGAGGGGTAGGGGCCCATGACATAGTATATATATACATTTTAACCTAGTAAAATATGTTAAAAATTACAAAAAAGGGAACGAGATGGCTAGGCCCATCAGCGATTGATTGGTCAGTGTACGACGTCGAAAACTAGCGATCGATCGGTGTTTGGTGCGACGGCTAAATTAACGAAGCGTCATGTTGAGAAGCTCGTTTTCCTTTGTCCGTTCGTCGCCTCGACGCCTCACCCCCGTGCCCAATGCCCTCGTCGGAATCGTCGGCTTGCAGTTCGGCCATCCGGCATCGTTCGGCGCCTCGGCCGGTTTGTCGCGGTCGCCTCTGCGCACGCCGCCAGCAGTCCGACCATCAATAGCAGCAGTAATCGACAGACTATAGACATTAGCAGCAGTACGACTCGAAGCCAACGAGGCCCGGCCACTCGGCAAGATCCATCCATCAGAAGCAGTTTCAGCAGCAGTAATCAACATAGTACGTATCCTCATCCATCCAGGTAGTGGCCATGATGGTGCAAGATAGATTGACCTCAACAGCAGTAATTTTTCAATAGTTTCAGTTTGACCTTATTCAGCGGCAGTACGTAACTACATATGAACGTATCCATGATGGCATGATCCATCCATGTTTGAGTGTTCCTAATCCATGCTCCCCAAACCCTAATTTGACAATTTCAGTTGTATTATTTTACTCTTTATTTAGTTTGTACGTATTCAATTCAACTATTTATCCATATATACCTAGCCGCCTAGGGTTTCAATCATCCGATGTATCAATTCCTAATTATTTGTATCCTTTTTTCTTCATAATTTTAGGACATAAGTCTGCCATGTTGCTTAAGACGAAGCAATTGTCGGGTGCTGAAAAAAAAGAAAAAAAGAAAGTAATATGAAAATTCAGGCACTGAAGGGTTCTTTGAATAAGTAATTTACATCTTCAAGCAATGTTGATATGAGTGAAGAACAAGGGCAAGAAACTAATCCGGAGCATGAAAATTCAGATGTTGAGGCCTTATTTAAGGTAATCATGTCAGGTTAGTTTCATTTTACTATCTTTTTAATATTATTGTTGACTTGTTGTCGATTGAGTAAGTTAGAATTTAGTTATTATTGTTGTCGATGGAGTCAGTCAAATTATTATAGTTAAATTTTAAACTAAAAATGTGTGGTCTTAGGACATAGAAGCCCATTTTGTCGAGTTCGTCTAGGGCCTCCCGAAACACAGGACCGGCCATGACGATAAAAACACCTAACCAAACTAGATTAACACACTCTTCACTCATGGCACCTAGGAGAACAACAAATGGTCATGAGGAACTAACCTGACTCTAAGACGACGTCGGAGATGAGGCGTTGAGGATGAAGTACATGACGCCTCGGATGCTCATGCTCATAACAACAACCCATGCATGGCAGACCATCACCCAAGCCTCGCCGCCGAGGCGAGTGAGGCAACCCACACCATCTGCTCCTCATAAAGACACCTCGCGCACCTACGCAGCACCTCCAAGAAGGGGATGACGCCGAGACACCGCCACTGCCTGGCCCGGCGAACCGAGCCTAGAACTCCCTCCGATGCCAAAAAAATGGGATGGACACAACCATGGCAATGCCTCCAAGGAGGAGACGGTGCCCACCGGCGTCGTAGTTGCCTGCAACCGTAGCCGCGTTGGATTTCTCCTTGGGCATGTCCATCACATCTTTGGAGCTCAAGGAACCGGGGGGGTGTGGGGGGGGGGGGGGAAGCAGCCTTGGGCCACATCAACGTGAAGTGGGGGAGCCGGATGCTGCCGTCCGTGCACCACCAAGTCGCCCAACGGGCGCATCCACCACCGCCCATGGTCGCCGCACGAGCAGTCGAATAAATCGTCCATAGGAATATCAGGGGCAGCACCCACCTGCCACAACCCCACCATCCCCATGACCAGGGAGTGTAGCGCCGCCGTCGGGATGCCGCAACACCACTGGATCCAGCCACGATGCTCGACAAGCCAACTCGTCGCACCTCCGCCCCGAGGAGAAGAGGGCGACTCCACCTCAGCCTGGAGCCGCCGCCCTAGACTCCCAGCGACGGGCCAACGTCATGCGTACCCAGCCAGAATCTCGGCCGTCACGCCCTACTAACACTTCTGTGCGCCACCGGCTGCTCATGGACGCCGCCACGCAGCACAACCGTCCCGCACACGAATCCAGGCACTAGAGCCCAGATTCAGTGAGGCCGCACCACCCATGTAGCCGAAGTCATTGAGGTCTATCGAGTGCAGACCAGCTGAGTCGCCGCGCACCGGTCAGATCGTCCCAGGGCCGCTGCCCTGACCTCCTCGCGGTGGTCCACCAACCACCATCGTCCCAGCCAACGTGAGTGGCCCCAACGCCGCTCTGGGACAGGTAGAGAGTACCCCCGCCACCTTCGGCAGCAGAAAAGTCTCCCACAATCCCGCGATGCCGCTTTCAATCAGACATATAATCAACTGTCCGTAATTCCACTTTAAGTAGGAGTCGTTTTTTTTGGTGCCCACTAAATCTAGTTTTCCAAATTCTCTTTTCTAATTCGTCCAATCTCGCTTTAAGTAAGAGTTGTTTCTTATGGCTCCCGAATTCCTGCTTAAATTAAGTTAGAAATCTCCTACAATCCTACTTTAATTATGAGTCAATTAGCAAACATGCCTGTGCGTTGCAACGGAAAAAAATAACACGCACACCTAGTCCCATAACATGGCTCAAGACCTCCCGCGGGCCCACGTCCTCTATTTCAAACATGAAATCTCACCCATATCGCCGCTTACCCACCTTCCCTCCTTTGACTACAGTGGTCTCGATGGTCGACATGAAGGTGGAGACTAATGTATCGATGTGTTGCAACAGAGAAAGAATGGTTAAAAAACATATTCATGAAATAACAGTGGACACGATGAACTTGTACTACTTCCACATCATCATATATCCATTTCCACTATCATAAAAAAATGTTCCACAACCTTTGGGATCACCAACGTCATATCATTCTAGCCGACACTGGTGAAATTTCAGCTGGATAGGATTACCAAAACATGATTTTAAATTTTGTCTGATAAGAAAGAGAATTATTATGTTTTCTTGGTGTATACATTGAGTTGTGTCCCAATAATAAAAATATACCACATATTTTCAATCGAAAAACATTGATTAATTGTTCCAAAAAATCAAAGCCTACACGCAAAAAGAATGTGTACCTGGGACATCTTCGATTTATTCCAACCAAGCATGCCTTAAGAAAGAAAGACAAGCATTTCAAAGGTAAGGCGGATCACCGAAAGAAGCCTATCTTCCGTACTGGTGATGATATAGTTGAGGCAGTGAAGGATTTACAAGTAATCTTTGGAAAAAGGTCTTGACGGACAATCTGTTCCGAATGACGATGCTGGACGCGCATCCATGTGGAAGAAGAAATCTATATTTTGGGACCTAGAATATTGAAAAGTCCTAGAGGCTGGCCACGCAATCGACGTGATGCACGTGACGAAGAATCTTTGCATGAACTTGCTAGGTTTCCTGGACGTGTATGGGAAGACAAAATATACACCGGATGCACAGGAGGACCAGCAACGTGTGCACGAAAACTACGGTATACAGCCAAAGCAGTAGGAAGGTCCTGCCAGCTATGCTCTTACAAAAGAAGAATATGAATCGTGGTAAGGGGAGATCCTAGAGAGAGCAGGTTCAGAAGGAGCACAAGTTCAGGGGAGATCCTAGAGAGAGTAGGGTAGCCTTGCTCGATGCTATGAAGAAAAAGCCCCAAATCAGCTCACTCAATTCACTAAAAAGAAGAATTGCGATCAAATCGAAGAACACTAACCTGCAACAACATCACAAAATGCCTCGGATTGCATAGGGCGGCGCCCTAGCTCGCGGCCCGTGCTCCTCCTAGCCAGTTCCTCGCCAGGCAAAGCCATGACCTCGTTCGGCTTTATGACGGTGACATGCTGCAATCCAAGACGATGCATCACACACACAGGGAGAGAGAGAGAGAGAGAGAGGGAGAGATGAACCTGAACGAAGTGGTGATGGCGGGCGGAGTTGGAGTAGGCCAGTGCGCCGACAGAGCCAAGACTGAAGGTGAACGCGGCGTCGTTGGCGGCAGCGAAGCCATTCATCAACGTGGCCGCGTCTCCACCTCCCACCGTCCGTCTCCTCGTCGAGAATCCAGAAGCCGACGCCGATGCCGCGTCGAGCCCTTGCGTCCGCCTCCTCAACCCACATCGAGCCCTTGCGTCCATCTCCTCGACTTGCAGGCAGACACACACGCAGCGACACGAGCCCACACACAAAGGCTTAAGCTCAGCCGTGGCCGCCACCGCGCCCAGATCTGGTGGGCAACCTTGATGGGGAGAGTAGCGGCGGCATCAGGCAGCGCAGCACCCGACCATCACGAGCGTCGGCGCCGTTTCCGTCATCTCAGTGGGTTTGAAAGGGAAGGGGGCGGTGGCGGTTGCGGAGAAGCGACGCGAGCGGCGCCCGACCACCACGAGCGCCATCGCCGGTGCTGTCATCTCGGTAGGTTCGGAAGGGGAGGGGGCAGTGGTGGTTGCGGACAAGCGACACGAGAGCGGCAGCCTGCACACTCCTCCCGGCGATGGCGGGGGGAGAGCTCGTCGTCGACTACAGGGAGTACAGGAGAGGGGCACGACGGGGAGTGGGGGAGAGAGGCCCGACGGGGAGTGGCGGCTAGGGTTTCACTTTCACCCAATCGGAGAAGTGAGAACCTGAAAGGAGAGAAAGCTGCCATCCACCCAGCGACACGCACATACCTACCAAGTCAAATACCCAAAATATCCTTGGCAGTGCATGCCAATTACGGCGGTGGCACAAGATCTTTTCCGCTCTCGCGAGGCTAGACGTGTCGCACACGAGGCTCCCGTGGCCACGGTCGTTGACAAACACGGCCTGCACACGATGGGCCCCACGTGCCAGTGAGCCCCGGTCGAACAAACAGAGTAAGCAACGTCGTGGTGAAAACGACCCTGTTCATAGCCAAAGTTCACCAATTCGATCCGGCGGCCCAGGTCGATTCATCTCTCGATAACGGTCCACATCCCATCAAGGAGCCAGATCCAACGGCCCAGAGGCTCAAATCGCAGAGGAGGCCCGGTTTCTCCTTCGTTTCTTGTTTTAGAATACCAGTACAAATTAGATGGATGCAATAGACAAAGTTGAACTAGAGGAAAATACGATGTTGATGCAACATTGTATTTTCCTCTAATTTAACTTGGTCTATTGCATCCATCTAATTTGTACTAATGTTGGATGTCTTTCTTCTATAATGTGTACTGATGTTGTATATTCATACGTGTAACCACGTGAAAATACAATACATTAAAACGAAAAGCACAAAATGTGTATTGTTGTATATTAAAACGAAAAACAAAAAATGAAACACGGCCTTTTAATCCCTGGTGGTGTTACCAACTGGGACTAAAGGTGCTCCTACTTGGGCACGCCAAACCGGCCACGTGGAGACCCTTTGGACCTAGTTCATAAGACAACCAGGACAAAAAGTGATGGGCATTAGTCCCGACCATTTTGTTCCGGTTGCAGAACCGGGACTAAAGACCCTCTGGAACCGGGGGGATGATGCCCTGTTTTCTACTAATGTGTGTACTCTGCTTTGCTAAAATCTTGCCTCTTGTGGTCGTTGTTGTTACCGGTTGGCAATGTGGAGAGTGTGTTGTAAATCACTCTAGAGGTTCTAGAGAAGACTTTGTACTCAACATTCTCATCAGTCCATAGCAGTGGTCTTTTACTCCTCAACTTGAGGAGGTTTTTCCACGTTAAATCATGTCACATGTGCATGTTGTATATTGTTATTCCACCGCTTAGTTATTGGTTGAAGCTGTCTTCAAAGTTCATAACAAGTGAAGGGGGTTGTGTACTCTGCATATTTGTCGTGTCGGTGAATTTGTGCAACGCATTGTTGCTGTTCACCCCCAACAGTTCTTTGATTAAAGCATGCACATATCACGCCCAAGATGCGATCCTATCCTTATTTCGACATGAGGGCGTCAACAGGGATAGAAGTGCATCTCGTCTTGTTGCAAGGATGGATGTCATTACAAGTACATTTACAGAAGAAATCAGTATTGTTGGAAATATGCCCTAGAGGCAATAATAAATTGGTTACTACCATATTTCCTTGTTCATGATAATCGTTTATTATCCATGCTATAATTTATTGATCGGAAACTTAGATACATGTGTGGATATATAGACAACACCATGTCCCTAGTATGCCTCTAATAGACTAGCTCGTTGATCAAGGATGGTCAAGGTTTCCTAGCCATGGCCATGAGATGTCATTTGATAACGGGATCACATCATTAGGAGAATGATGTGATGGACAAGACCCAAACTATAAACATAGCATATGATCGTGTCAGTTTATTGCTACTGTTTTCTGCATGTCAACTATCTGTTCCTATGACCATGAGATCATGCAACTCACTGACAACGGAGAAGTGCCTTGTGTGTATCAAACGTCGCAACATAGATGGTTGACTATAAAAGGTACTCTACAGGTATCTCCGAGGGTGTCTGTTGGGTTGGCATGGATCAAGAATGGGATTTGTTACTCCGTGTGACGGAGAGGTATCTCAGGGCCCACTCGGTAATACAACATCACAATAAGCCTTGTAAGCAATGTGACCAAGTGTTAGCCACGGGATCTTTTATTACGGAACGATTAAAGAGCCTTGTCGGTAATGAGCTTGAACTAGGTATGGAGATACCGACGATCGAATCTCAGACAAGTAACATACCGAAGAACAAAGGGAACATCATACGGGATTAACTGAATCCTTGTCATAGAGGTTCGACCGATAAAGCTCTTCGTAGAATATGTAGGAATCAATATGGGCATCCAGGTCCCGCTATTGGTTATTGACCATAAAGGTGTCTCGGTCATGTCTACATAGTTCTCGAACCCGCATGGTCTGCACACTTAAGGTTTGGTGACGTTTCGGTAATATAGAGTTATGCATGATGGTTACCGAAGGTTGTTCGGAGTCCCGGATGAGATCATGGATGTCACAAGGAGCTCCGGAATGGTCCGGAGGTAAAGATTGATATATGGGAAGTTATGTTTTGGTCACTGAAAAAGTTCCGGGCTCATCGATAGTGTACCGGGAGTATACCAGGGGACCATCGGGAGGGGTATTTCGACCCAAGAGGCTACATGGGCCGTGGGAGGATGAATACTAGCACATAGTGGGTTGGACGAAGTCCCACATAGGACCCATGCGGTTAGGAAGGAAATCCAAAGTGGAAAAGGTGGAAAAAGGCTAATATAAGGAAGGAGTCCTAATCCGACTAGGAGTGGAGAAGTAGGACTCCTCCCTCCACTTCAGCCGAAGCCAAAAGGGCTAGCCCTTGTGGCCAAGCCTCCTCCTCTCCTCCACCTATATATACTAGAGGTTTTAGGGTTTTTGCATATAGATTTTCAGCCACGTGCTACCCTCTCCTCTAGTCCGAAGTTTCTCCTCTAGATCAGTTTCAGTAGTGCTTAGGCGAAGCCCTGCTGGAATTACTCCACCACCATCGCCGCAACACCATCGCACTGCCGGAGAACTCGTCTACCTCTCCAGTCCATCTTGCTGGATCAAGAAGGTAGAGATTGTCATCGAGCTGTACGTGTGCTGAACGCGGAGGTGCCGTCCGTTTGGCGCTAGATCGGAAGGACCGTGATCAAGATCGCGAGACGATTCGTGATTGGATCGTGGGACGAATTGTGATGAGATTGCAGGACGGATCATGATTGGATCGTGGGACGTATCGTGATGAGATCGCGGGATGCTCGGCGATTTGGATCGCGAAGACGTTCGACTACACCAATCCTGTTTCTTAACGCTTCCTGCTTAGCAATCTACAAGGGTATGCAGATCCACTCTCCCTCTCGTAGATTCTCATCACCATGGATAGATCTTGCGTATGCGTAGGAATTTTTTTGTTTCCCATGCAATGTGCCCCAACAAGTATATGGAATTGGCTTACACTCGCCACAAGCTACAACAAGAGCACATCAATATAACAACATATTCAAACATCATACCGAAGAGTAGGGTCCGACTACGGATGAAAACAAACGACAAAATGGCATCCATCCTTGCTATCCCAGGCTGCCGCCTGGAACCCATCCTAGATTGATGATGAAGAAGAAGAACTCCAAATCAACCAAGTATCATGCTCACGTCAAATCATCGCATTACCTATACCTGCAACCGTTGTTGTAGTAATCTGTGAGCCACAGGGACTCAGCAATCTCATTTCCAAGGGTATCAAGACTATTAAAGCTTAATGGGTGAGGTATGGTTAAGTGGTGAGGCTGCAGCAAGCGACTAAGCACTTATTTGAGTGGCTAAGTTACGAATACAGAAAGTAAAGTTTGGTGGTCTACGCATAACGGGCGTGAACTATCAATGATCACTAACTGATCCTGAACACCTACTTACGTCAAACATAACCCCACCGTGTTCTCTCTCGAATAAGGACTCACGAGAAGAGACAGTCACGGTTACACACACAATTGGTGTATTTTATTTGAGTTTACTTGAAGTTTGCTATGACCGGGTGTTAAACAAAGTTTCCAAGTTTGCCACATAACCGCGGGCACGGCTCTCCGAAAGATTTAACCCTGCAGGGGTGTTCCAACCCATCCATCACAATTAACCACACGCAGTGGGAATAACCTCGACCACGGATCTTGTGATCCTCCTAGGCAATTCCACAGGAAATCCGCAACCTCGAGATAGTCCAAAGAAAAATCGGAATTCCTCACTCAATACGTTCGAGAAAGGTAAAACAAATCTAGCAAGGCCTCCCGGTGAGCCAGAACCATATCTAGAGCCCTGCGCTCTTTATCCACAGGCATCATCCGTCTATGCGAAGTGGACGGTAGCCTGAAAATGCCTCGAGTTGCCCCGAGGTGGCACCGCCGGCTGCTAGGTAGTTGGAGCAACACTCATGAGGAGCAGTGGCCTGGGTTGTTGAGTAAAGATCCGCGGGTGCTGGCAGGTCCCTATGCAATTTTAGTTATTAGGCAAATGGTAAAACTAATGTTGGGCCTTGCCAGATGAGTTTTATCCCAAAACAAAAATCTAGGGGTCCCCATAACAACCCCGATCATGTTAGGAGCGCTTGATACGTCTCCAACGTATCTATAATTTTTGATTGTTCCATGCTATTATATTATCAACTTCGGATGTTTTATATGCATGAATATGCTATTTTATGTTATTTTTGGGACTAACCTATTGACCTAGAGCCCAGTGCCAGTTCCTGTTTTTTCCTTGTTTTTGACCTTTTTCAGATAGGAATATCAAACGGAGTCCAAATGGAATAAAACTTTCGCTATGATTTTATATGGAAAATATCAAAAATACTAGAAGAAAAAGATACCGGAGAGGAGTCCCGAGGAAGTCACGAGCCTGGGAGGCGCGACCACCCCCCTGGCCGCGCCTGGGAGGCTCGTGACTCCCTCGTGGCCCCTCCTGACTTGTTCTCGATGCCAGACAATCTTATAAATATGGAAACCATCAGAACTAAACCTAGATCACAAGTTCTGCCGCCGCAGACCTCCAGAGCCACCAAAAACGAATCAGGAGACCGTTCCGGCATCCTGCCAGAGGGGAATCCATCTTCGGTGGCCATCTTCATCATCCCGGCGATCTCCATGACGAGAAGGAGTAGTTCACACTCGGGGCTGAGGGTATGTACCAGTAGCTATGTGTTTGATCTCTCTCTCTCGTGTTCTTGAGATGTCTTGATCTCGATGTACCGCGGGCTTTGCTAGTATAGTTGGATATTATGATGTTCTTCCCCCTCTCCCTTCTTGTAATGAATTGAGTTTTCCCTTTGAAGTTATCTTATCGGATTGAGTCTTTAAGAACACTTGATGTATGCCTTGCACGTGTCTATCTATGGTGAAAATGGGATATTCATGTGAGTACTTGATGTATGTTTTGGTGATCAACTTTCGGGTTTGTGACCTCGGGAACCTATGCATGGGGGTTGGCACACGTTTTGACTTTCCGGTAGAAACTTTGGTATAGTCTTTGAAGTTCTATGTGTTGGTTGAATAGATGATTTTGAGATTGTGTGATGCATGTCGTATAATCATACCCTAGGATACTTGAGGTGACAATAGAGTATCTAGGTGACATTAGGGTTTTGGTTGATGTGTGTCTTAAGGTGTTATTCTAGTACGAACTCTAGGATAGATTGAACGGAAATAATAGCTTCATGTTATTTTACTACGGACTCTTGAATAGATCGATCAGAAAGAATAACTTTGTGGTGGTTTCGGACCCGACAATAATCTCTTCGTTTGTTCTCCGCTATTAGTTACTTTGGAGTGACTCTTTGTTGCACGTTGAGGGATAGTTATCTGATCTAATTATGCTATCATTGTTGAGAGAACTTCCACTAGTGAAAGTATGAACCCAAGGCCTTGTTTCCAAGCATTGCAATACCGTTCATGCTCACTTTTACTATTATTTACCTTGCTGTTTTTATATTTTCAGATTACAAAACCTATATCTACCATACATATTGCACTTGTATCACCATCTTTTTGCCGAACTAGTGCACCTATACAACTTACCATTGTATTGGGCGTGTTGGGGACACAAGAGACTCTTTGTTATTTGGTTGCAGGGTTTCTTGAGAGAGACCATCTTCATCCTACTCCTCCCACGGATTGATAAACCTTAGGTCACCCACTTGAGGGACAATTGCTACTGTCCTACAAACCTGTGCACTTGGAGGCCCAACAACGTCTATAAGGAGAAGGTGCGTAGTAGACATCAAGCTCTTTTCTGGCGCCGTTGCCAGGGAGGTTAGCGCTTGAAGGTATATCTTTAGATATTGCAATCGAATCTTTTAGTTTCTTGTTTTTCCACTAGTTTAGTTTATTAAAAGAAAACAAAAAAATGGAATTAAGGTTACCTCATATGCTTCATCTTTTTAATGTCTTTCGTGAAAATGATGGAAAAGAAAATTGTGCTCAAGTGCTAAAGGAAGAATTACATAAAATGCTTGGCATAAAATATGTTAATGATGAGCATGGTTGCAATGTTGTTAGTATGAATTCTTTGAATACCCATGACTCTAATGATATGCAAAGCCACAATCTTGGGGATGCTATGTTTGATGAAGATGATCTTTTTAGTTCCCCCACTTTGAATGATCAAAATTATTATGATGAAAGCATGCCCCTATCTATGATGATTATTGTGATGATACTTATGCTATAAAGAAGAATGATTATAAAACTTGTCACAATTATGAGTACCCTTTTGCTAAACATCACTCTTTTAATGTGGAAACTATTCGTAGTATTCAAGTCTTTTACGATACTCCCACTATTTTGAATGAGAAGAAAACTGATTATGAGGAGAGTGAAAACATTTCTATGCTTGTGCATCATCAAAAGAATGCTTTAGGTGCTGGTTATATTTTTAAATTCATTCATGATGCTACTGAAAATTATTATGAGAGAGGATCATATGCTTCTACATATTGCAATAATGTCAAGTTTCCTCTCTATGTGTTGAAATTTTCGAAGCTATGCTTGCTTTGCCTTCCTATGCTAGATGATTCTTGATCCAATAAGTTTTTTGTTCAAAAAATCCATATGCATAGGAAGTGGTTAGACTTAAATGTGCTTGTCATATGCCTCATGATGCTCCCGTTATGTTTCAATCATTATCTTTCATGTGAGCATCATTGAAATCATCATGCCTACCTTGAAAGGTATTAAAGAAAAGTGCTTGTTGGGAGACAACCTAATATGTATCCTTACTGTTTTTGTGTGTTCACATGATTAGTATACTGTATTAATCATGTTTTATAGCTTTTATTTCAATAAAGTGCCAAGTAAATCCTTTATGATTAGTTTGGGTGATAGTTGTTTGATCATGCTGAAAAAGACAGAAACTTTGTGCTCAAGAAATCATTTTTAATTTTTATCCAGAGAGAGTTTTTGAGTTGATTATTTTTGATTATGATTTATATACAAATTTCCTTAATTTTAATAATTTTTTAAGAATTTTTGGAGGTGCATAAGTATGGTTATCATTCAGATCATTACAGACTGTTCTGTTCTTGACAGATTCTGTTTTCAATGCATAGTTTGCTTGTTTTAGTGTTTCCAGAGATTATATTAAGTGATATAAATTGTTGAAATGATAATATACAGTATGAATTTTTTGGGAAAATTTATGAATCTTATCTTGACACTACCAAAATGAATGATTTGTCTTTACTATACTAACCTATCTCACGAAGTTCCGTTAAGTTTTGTGTTGTCAAGTTTTCAAGTTTTGGGTGATGTTCTTATGGACAATGGAATAAAGAGTGGAAAGAGCCTAAGCTTGGGGATGCCTCATACCAAGCCAAATTTAAGGACACGAAAGATCCTAAGCTTGGGGATGCCCCGGGAAGGCATCCCCTCTTTCGTCTTCAATCCATCGGTAACTTTACTTAGGGCTATATTTTTATTCACCACATGATATGTGTTTTGCTTGGAGCGTCATTTTATTTTATTAGTACTTAATTGCTGTTATTTATATTAATGTTAATGTGTTTCATCATTTAGTTCAATAAAAAGGTCAAGGATAACCTTTACCATGCTTAATTTGCAAGTATAGGAGTTGCTGTTCCAAAACAGAAAGTTTGCTTGTAGTGCAAAAATTCCCTAGAATTTTTTGTATGTCAGAATAACTTGAAATTTGGAAAAAGTATGATCTTATAAATTACATACATCATGGAAATTTTTTAAGATTTTTGGGAGTTAATTAAGTATGGATCTTGCTGCATTCTTCACAGACTGTTCTGTTTAGGCAGATTGCTGTTATGTTTACATTGTTCGCATATGTTTGCTTGTTTAATGATTCTATTTGATGATGGGAGTTTTAAATATGCATAGGCATTTAGTGTGAAATGTCAAAGAATATTCTTAGTGATTTTCTACAGTATAGGATGATATAGTTTTGCATTGATTTATACTAACCTATCTCACGAGTTCTTGTTAAGTTTTGTGTGGATGATGTTTTTAAGATTTTGGAAACCACCATGTGAGAGGAATTAAGGAGACAAAAAAGCTCAATATTGGGGATGCCCAAGGCACCACAATCCATATTTCAAGAAGTCTCAAGCATCTAAGCTTGGGGATGCCCCGGTTGGCATCCCAGCTTTCTTCTTCAATAACTATCGGTTAGTATCGGTTGAACCTAAGTTTTTGCTTATTCACATGATTCGTGCTATACTTGGAGTGTCAATTTATTTTGTTTGAGTAAGGTACTTAAAGATATGAAATTCTTAGATGGGAGAGTCTTCACATAGCTAAATAATTATTCAACTACTCGTTGAGCTTCACCTTATATCTTTTGGAGTAGTTTGTCTTTTGCTCTAGCGCTTCACTTATATCCTTATAGAGCATTGCAATGTTTATATTCTAGAGAAATTGATGAACTCTCATGTTGGGGAATTTTGCATGGGAAACAAAAATTTCCTACGCACACACAGATCTATCCATGGTGATGAGCATCTACGAGAGGGAGAGTGGATCTACGTACCCTTGTAGATCGCTAAGCGGGAAGCGTTAAGTAATGCAATTGGTGTAGTCGAACGTCTTCGCGATCCAAATCGCCGTGCGTCCCACGATCCAATCACAATCCATCCTGCGATCTAATCACGATCCATCCCGCGAACTTGATCACGATCAGTCCCACGAACTTGATCACGATCCTTCCGATCTAGCGCTGAACGGACGACACCTCCACGTTCAGCACACGTACAGCTTGATGATGATCTCTGCCGTCTTGATCCAGCAAGAGAGAGAGGAGAGGTAGAAGAGTTCTCTGGCAACGTGACGGCGCTCCGGCAATGGTGGTGGAGCAAATCCGGCAGGGCTTCGCCTAAGCACTGCAGAAATCCAATCTAGAGGAGAAACTATGCACTAGAGATTAGGGTTTGCACGTGGCTGAAAATCAAGTGCAAAACCCTAGAAATCCACTAGTATATATAGGAGGAGAGGAGGCAGCTTGGACTCCAAGCCTTCTAGGCTTCGGCCGAACTAGGAGAGGAGGAGTCCACCTCCTCCACTCCTAGTAGGATTAGGATTCATTCTTTTTTTTCTTTTTGCCTTTTCCACCTTTTTCCTTTTGGGTTTTCTTCTCCAGCCACATGGGCCTTGTGTGGGAGTTTCCACCACCCCACTAAGGGCTGATATTCACTCTCTCACAGCCCATGAAGCCTCTTGGGTCAAAATACCCCTCCCGGAGGTCTCCCGGTACACTACCGACACTCCCGGTACACTATCGATAAGCCCGAAACTTTTCCGGCGACTAAAATAGGACTTCATATATATGAATCTTTACCTCCGGACCATTCCGGAGCTCCTCGTGACGTCCAGGATCTCATCCGGGACTCCGAACAAACTTCAGTCACCACCATACATAACTCTATACTACCGAAACGTCACCAAACCTTAAGTGTGCAGACCCTGCGGGTTCAAGAACTATGTAGACATGACCGAGACACCTCTATGGTCAATAACCAATGGCGGGACCTGGATGTCCACATTGGTTCCTACATATTCTACGAAGATCTTTATCGGTCGAACCTCTATTTCAAGGATTCAGTTAATCCCGTATGATGTTCCCTTTGTTCTTCGGTATGTTACTTGCCCGAGATTCGACCGTCGGTATCTCCATACCTAGTTCAATCTCGTTACTGGAAAGTCTCTTTACTCGTTCCATAATACAAGATCCAGTAACTAACAATTAGTCACATTGCTTGCAAGGCTCATTGTGATGTTGTATTACCGAGTGGGCCCTGAGATACCTCTCCGTCACACGGAGTAACAAATCCTAGTCTCGATCCATGCCAACTCAACAGACACCATCGGAGATATCAGTAGAGCACCTTTATACTCACATAGTTACGTTGCGACGTTTGATACACACAAGGCACTCCTCCAATATCCGTCAGTTGCATGATCTCATGGTCATAGGAACATATACTTGACATGCAGAAAACAGTAGCAAAAAACTGACATGATCATATGCTACATTTGTAGTTTGGGTCTTGTCCATCACATCATTCTCCTAATGACGTGATCCCATTATCAAATGACATCACATGTCAATGTCTAGGAAACCTTGACCATCTTTGATTAACGAGCTAGTTCACTAGAGGCATACTAGGGACAGAGTGTTGTCTATTTACCCACACATGCAATGTGTTTCCATTCAATACAATTATAGCATGGACAATAAACGATTATCATGACCAAGGAAATATAATAATAAACACTTTATTTATTGCCTTTAGGGCATATTTCCAACAGTCTCCCACTTGCACTAGAGTCAATAATCTAGTTCACATCACTATGTGATTTACATGGTTATGAATCGAACACCCATGTAGTTCTGGTGTTGATCATGTTTAGCCCTTGAAGATGTTTAGTCAACGTGTCTGCAACATTCTGATCCGTGTGTACTTTGCAAATATTTATGTCCTTCTCCTCGATGTAATACCGGATGGAGTTGAAGCATCTCTTTGTGCGTCTGGCCTCTTGTGAAACCTTGATTCCTTGGCTAGAGCAATGGCACCAGTGTTGTCACACAACAGGTTCATTGGATTCAGTGCACTAGGCACTACTCCAAGATCTGTCATGAACTACTTCATCCAGACACCTTCCTTCACCGCCTCCGAGGCTGCGATGTACTCCACTTCGCACGAAGAATCAGCTACCATGCTTTGCTTGGAACTCCACCTGCTTACCGCTCCCCCGTTAAGAATAAATACGTATCCGGTTTGCGACATAGAGTCGTCCGGATCAGTGTCAAAGCTTGCATCGACGTAACCCTTTACGACGAGCTCTTCATCACCTCCATAAACGAGAAACATTTCCTTAGTCCTTTTCAGGTACTTCAGGATATTCTTGACCGCTTGCCAGTGCTCCATTCCAGGATCACTTTGAAACCTTCTGTCCATACTTATGGCAAGGCTGACATCGGGTCTTGTGCACAACATTGCATACATGATAGAGCCTATGGCTGAAGCATAGGGGATGACGCTCATCTTTTCTTTATCTTCTGCAGTCACTGGGCACTGAGTCTTACTCAACTTCACACCTTGTAACACAGGCAAGAACCCCTTCTTGGACTGATCCATTTTGAACTTCTTCAAAATTTTATCAAGGTATGTGCTCTGTGAAAGTGCTATCAAGCGTCTCGATCTATCTCTATAAATCTTAATGCCTAATATGAAAGCAGCTTCTCCTAGGTCCGTCATTGAAAAACTCTTATTCAAATATTCCTTCACGCTTTCCAGCATTTCTATATTGTTTCCAATCAGCAATATGTCATCCACATATAATACTAGAAATGCTATAGAGCTCCCACTCACTTTCTTGTAAATACAAGCTTCTCCATAAACTTGTATAAACTCAACCGCTTTGTTCACCTCATCAAATTGCTTATTCCAACTCCGAGATGCTTGCTCCAGTCCATAAATGGATTGCTGGAGTTTGCAAACTTTGTCAGCATTCTCTGGATCGACAAAACCTTCGGGTTGCATCATATACAACTCTTCCTCAAGGAAACCATTGAGGAACGCCGTTTTGACATCCATCTACTAAATTTCATAGTCGAAATAAGCAGCTATTGCCAACATGATTCTGACAGACTTTAAGCATCGCTACGGGTGAGAAAGTCTCATCGTAGTCAACTCCTTGAACTTGTGAAAAACCCTTTGCCACAAGTCGAGCTTTATAGACGGTGATATTACCGTCCGCGTCCGTCTTCTTCTTAAAGATCCATTTGTTCTGCATGGCCTTTTGCCCTTCAGGTAATACTTCCAATTCCATACTTTGTTTTCATACATGGATCCCATCTCTGATTTCATGGCCTCTAACCATTTCTCAGAATCCGGGCCCATCACTGCTCCTTCATAGCTCGTAGATTCATTGTTGTCTAACAACATGACCTCCAAGACAGGGTTGCCGTACCACTCAGGAGTATTACGCGCCCTTGTCGACCTACGAGGTTCAATAGTAGCTTGATCCGAAGTTTCATGATCATCATCATTAACTTCCTCTTCTATCATCGCAGGTTCCACAGAAACATCTTTCTACGCTGCGCTACTTTGTGGTTGAAGTAAAGGTTCAACAACCTCATCAAGCTCTATTTTCCTCCCACTCAATTCTTTCGAGAGAAACTCTTTCTCAAGAAATGTTCCGTTCTTAGCGACAAACACTTTGCCTTCGGATCTGAGATAGAAGGTATACCCGACTGTCTCTTTTGGGTATCTTATGAAGATGCATTTCTCTGCTTTGGGTTCCAGCTTTTCAGGCTGAAGCTTTTTGACATAAGCATCACATCCCCAAACTTTAAGAAACAGCAACTTTGGACTTTTGCCAAACCACAGTTCATATGGCGTCGTCTCAACGGATTTTGATGGTGCCCTACTTAAAGTGAATGCACCTGTCTCTAATGCATAACCCCAAAACGATAGTGGCTAATCGGCAAAAGACATCATAGAACGCACCATATCTAATAAGGTTCAATTACGACGTTCGAACACACCATACGCTGTGGTGTTCCGAGCTGTGTCAACTGTGATACAATTCCACATTGTCTTAAGTGACAGCCAAACTCATAACTCAGATATTCACCTCCTCGATCAGATCGCAGAAATTTAATCTTCTTGTTATGATGACTCTCAACTTCACTCTGAAATTGCTTGAACTTTTCAAATGTTTCAGACTTGTGTTTCATCAAGTAAATATACCCATATCAACATAAGTTATCCGTGAAGGTGAGAAAATAACGATATCTACCGCGCGCTGCAACATTCATTGGACCGCAGACATCAATATGTATGATTTCCAATAAGTCACTTGCCCGTTCCATTGTTCTAGAGAATGGTGTTTTAGTCATCTTGCCCATGAGGCATGGTTCACATGTGTCAAGTGATTCAAAATCAAGTGACTCCAAAATTCCATCAGCATGGAGCTTCCTCATGCGTTTTACATCAATATGACCTAAACGGCAATGCCACAAGAAAGTGGTACTATCATTATCAACTCTACATCTTTTGGCATCAATGTTATGAACATGTGTGTCATCACTATCAAGATTTAATATGAATAAACCCCTAACATTGGGTGCATGACCATACAAGATAGTACTCATATAAATAGAACAACCTTTATTCTCTGATTTAAATGAGTAACTGTCTCACAATAAACAAGATCCAGATATAATGTTGATGCTTAACGCAGGCATTAAATAACAATTATTCAGGTTCACCACTAATCCCGATGGTAATCGAAGAGAGAGCGTGCCGACGGCGATCACATCAACCTTGGAACCATTTCCCACACGCATCGTCACTTCGTCCTTCGCCAGCCTTCGTTTATTCCGTAGTTCCTGCTTTGAGTTGCAAATGTGAGCAACCGAACCGGTATCAAATACACAGGCACTACTACGAGAGCTAGTAAGGTACACATCAATAACATGTATATCATATATACCTTGTTTGTTGTTGGCCACCTTCTTGTTAGCCAGGTACTTGGGGCAGTTCCGCTTCCAGTGACGAGTTCCTTTGCAATGAAAGCACTCAGTTTCTAGCTTAGGTCCATGCTTAGGCTTCTTTGTAGGAGTAGCAACTGCTTTGCCATGCTTCTTGGTTTTACCCTTCTTGCCTTTTCCCTTGCCATTTTTCTTAAAACTAGTGGTTTTATTGACCATCAACACTTGATGTTCTTTCTGGATTTTAGACTCAGCGACTTTCAGCATCGCAAACAGCTCGGTGACTGATTTGTTCATCCCGTGCATGTTATACTTCATTACAAAGCTCTTGTAACTAGGTGGCAGTGATTGAAGAACTCTGTCAGTGATTGCCTCTGGCGGAAGGGTAATTCCCAACTTTGCTAGACAATTTGAATACCCAGACATCCTGAGTATGTGCTCACTGATAGACCCGTTCTCCTCCATCTTGCAAGCATAGAATTTATCGGAGGTCTCATACCTCTCGATCCGGGCATTCTTCTGAAAGATAAACTTCAACTCCTGGAACATCTCATATGCTCCATGACATTCAAAACGTCTTTGAAGTCCCGGTTCTAAGTCATACAATATTGCACACTGAACTATTGAGTAGTCTCTAGCACGAGCCTCCCAAACGTTCTTAACGTCTTCGGAGGTCATGTCTTCTGGTTGGTCACCAAGCAGTGCATCAAGGACATATTGTTTCCGGGAAGCCATGAGGATAATCCTCAGATTACGGGACCAATCAACAAAGTTACTTCCATCATCTTTCAACTTAGCTTTCTCTAGGAACGCATTAAAATACAAGGGTGCTACTGCACGAGCCATTGATCTACAACATAAATATGCAAAGGTTACTTAGAATATTATTCAAGATAATGAGTTTAGTTAATCAAATTACTAAAGCTCCCACTCAAATTGACATCCCTCAGGTCATCTGAGTGTCACATGATCCAAATTCACCAACTCATGTCTGATCATCACGTGAGTTAAGGTGGCTTCAATGGTGAACATCATTATGTTGATCATATCTACTATATGACTCATGTTCGACCTTTCGGTCTTTTGTGTTCCGAGGCCATATCTGTACATGCTAGGCTCGTCAAGTTTAACCCGAGTGTTCTGCACGTGCAAAACTGGCCTGCACCTGTTGTATGTGAACGTAGAGTCTATCACACCCGATCATCACGTGGTGTCTCGACACGAAAAACTTTCGCAACGGTGCACACTCGGGTAGAACACAATTTATCTTGAAATTAAGTGAGGGATCACCTTATAATGTTACCGTCGTTCTAAGAAAAACAAGGTGCATAAAAAGATTGGAAATACGCCCTAGAGGCAATAATAAATTAGTTATTAGCATATTTCCTTGTTCATGATAATCGTTTATTATCCATGCTATAATTGTATTGATCGGAGACTTGGATGCATGTGTGGATACATAGACAAAACCATGTCCCTAGTATGCCTCTAATAGACTAGCTCGTTGCTCAAAAGATGGTTAAGGTTTCCTAGCCATGGAGATGAGATGTCATTTGATATCGAGATCACATCATTAGGGGAATGATGTGATGGACAAGACCCAAACTACAAACATAGTGATCGTGTCAGTTCATTGCTACTTTTTTCTGCATGTCAAGTATGTGTTCCTATGACCATGAGATCATGCAACTCACGGACATCGGAGGAGTGCCTTGTGTGTATCAAACGTCGCAACGTAACTGGGTGACTATAAAGGTGCTCTACAGGTATCTCCGAGGGTGTCTGTTGAGTTGTCATGGATCGAGACTGGGATTTGTTACTCCGTGTGATGGAGAGGTATCTCGGCGCCCACTCGGTAATACAAAATCACAATGAGCCTTGCAAGCAATGTGACTAATTTTTAGTTGCGGGATCTTGTATTACGGAATGAGTAAAGAGACCTGCCGGTAACGAGGTTGAACTAGGTATGGAGATACCGACGATCGAATCTCGGGCAAGTAACATACCGAAGAACAAAGGGAACATCATACGGGATTAACTGAATCCTTGACATAGAGGTTCGACCGATAAAGATCTTCGTAGAATATGTAGGAACTAATGTGGAGATCCAGGTCCCGCCGTTGGTTGTTGACCATAGAGGTGTCTCGTTCATGTCTACATAGTTCTCGAACCCGTAGGGTCTGCACACTTAAGGTTTGGTGACGTTTCGGTAGTATAGAGTTATGTATGGTGGTGACCGAAGTTTTTTCGGAGTCTCAGAAGAGATTCTGGACGTCACGAGGAGCTCCGGAATGGTCCGGAGGCAAAGATTCATATATAGGAAGTTCTGTTTTGGTCGACGGAAAAGTTCCAGGCTTATCGGTAGTGTACCGGGAGTGCCGGTAGTCTACCGGGAGACCTCCGGGAGGGGTATTTCGACCCAACGGGCTTCATGGGCTGTGAGAGAGTTAATATCAGCCCTTAGTGGTCTGGTGGAAACTCCCACACAAGGCCCATGTGGCTGGAGAAGAAAACCCAAAAGGAAAAAGGTGGAAAACGGCAAAAAGGAAAAAAAAGGAGGAATCCTAATCCTACTAGGAGTGAAGCTGCCTCCTCTCATCCTCTCCTCCTATATATACTAATGGATTTCTAGGGTTTTGCACTTGATTTTCAGCCACATGCAAACCCTAATCTCTAGTGCATAGTTTCTCTTCTAGATCGGATTTCTGGAGCGCTTAGGCGAAGCCCTGCCGGAATAGCCCCACCACCATCGCCGAAGCACCGTCACTCTGCTGGAGAACTCTTCTACCTCTCCACTCCCTCTTGCTGGATCAAGAAGGCGGAGATCATCCTCAAGCTATACGTGTGCTGAACGCAGAGGTGTCGTCCGTTCGGCGCTAGATCGGAAGGACCGTGATCGGGATCGCGAGACGGTTCGTGATGAGATCGCGGAATGGATCGTGATGAGTTCGCGGGACAGATCGTGATCAAGATCGTGAGACGGATCGTGATGAGATCGCGGGATGGATCGTGATGTGTTGACGGGACGGATCATGATTGGATCGCGGGACAGATCGTGATGATATCGCGGGACGCTCGGCTATTTGGATCACGAATATGTTCGACTACACCAACCGCGTTTCTTAACGCTTCCCGCTTAGCGATCTATAAGGGTATGTAGATCCACTCTCCCTCTCGTAGATGCTCATCACCATGGATAGATCTGCGTGTGCGTAGGAAATTTTTTGTTTCCCATGCGACGTTCCCCAACAGTGGCATCATGAGCTAGGTCTATGTGTAGATGAGATCTCGAGTGGAACACAAAAGGTTTGTGGGCGTTGATGCTTAGATTGCTTCCTCCCTTGGTAGGATTTTGATTTAGCGGTATTGTGAGATGAAGCGGCCCGGACCAACATTACTCGTCCGCTTACGAGAGACCGGTTCCCTCATCCGTAACTTGTTGCATAGATGGCTTGCGGGTGACAGTTTCTCTCACTTTAGTTGGATCGGATCCGACAAAGGCGGTCCTTGAGAAGGTTGAAAAGCAACTAGTGTATCACCGTTGTGGTTTTTGCGTAGATGAGAATTGTTCTTGCTAGATACCCGTAGCAGCCACGTAAAACATGCAACAACAATTAGAGGACATCTAACTTGTTTTTGCAGGGTATGTTGTGATATGATATAAATTGTGTTCTCCCCGAGTGTGCACCGTTGCGAAAGTTCGTCGTGTTGAGACACCACGTGATGATCGGGTGTGATAGACTCTACGTTCACATACAACGGGTGCAAGCCAGTGTTGCACTAGCAGAACACTCGTGTTAAACTTGACGAGCCTAGCATGTACAGACATGGCCTCGGAACACAATAGACCGAAAGGTCGAACATGAGTCATATAGTAGATATGATAAACATAATGATGTTCACCATTGCAGCCACCTCAACTCACGTGATGATCGGACTTGAGTTGGTGAATTTGGATCATCTATCACTCGAATGATCGGAGGGATGTCAATTTGAGTGGGAGTTCTTAAGTAATATGATTAATTGAACTCATTATCATGAACATAGTCAAAGTGTCTTTGCAAATTATGGTGTAGATTACTAGCTCACACTGTAGCTCCCTTGTATTTTTATATGTTCCTAGAGAAATAGAGTTGAAAGATAATGGTAGCAATATTGCGGACTGGGTCCATGATATGAGGATTGTCCTCATTGCTGCACAGAAGGCTTATGTCCTTAATGCACCGCTCGGTGCGCCAACCCCTCTAGCATCGTCTGTAGATGTTGTGAACATCTGACAGGCACGTTCTAATGACTACTTGATAGTTTAGTGCGTCATGCATTGCGGCTTAGAATTGAGGCTCCAAAACGTTTTGAACGTCATGGAACATATGAGATGTTTCTAAGAGCTGAAATTAGGATCTCAGGCTCGTGCCCGTGTTGCGAGATATGAGATCTCCAACAAGATTCTTTGCCTGCAAGATGAAGGAGAATAGCTCGATAGTTGAGCATGTGCTCAGATTGTCTGGGGTCTACAATCGCTTGAATCGAGTGGGAGTTGATCTTCCAGAAAAGATAGTGATTGATACAGTTCTCCAAGTCACTATCACAAAGGTACTAGAACTTGGTGATCAACTATAAAACGCCAGGGATTGAAATAATGATCCCTGAGCTGTTCGCGATGTTTGACACCGCGAAGGTAGAAATCAAGAAGGAGCGTCAAGTGTTGATGGTTAATCAAACCACTAGTTTCGAGAAGGGAAAGAGCAATGAGGGAAACTTCATGGATAGCAAGTCAGTTGCTGCTCCAGTGAAGCAACCTAAAGTTGAACTCAAACCCGAGACTAAGTGCTTCTATTATGAGGTGAGCGGTCGCTGAAGCGGAACAACCCTAAATACTTGGTAGATAAGAAGGCTGGCAACATCGACAGAATTATATTTGATATACGTGTTATTGATGTGTACCTTGCTAGTACTCCTAGTAGCACTTGTATTGGATACCGATTCGGTTGCTAAATGTTAGTAACTCAAAATAAAAGCTACGAAATAAACGGAGAACTAGCTAAGGGTGAGGTGACGATAAGTGTTGGAAATGTTTCCAAGGTTGATGTGATCAACATCGCATGCTCTCTCTACCTTCAGGATTAGTGACGAACCTAAATAAATGTTATTTGTTATTTTGCGTTGAGCATGAACATGATTAGATCATGTTTATTGCAATACGGTTATTCATTTAATTTAGAGAATAATGGTTATTCTGTTTACATGAATAATACCTTCAATGGTCATGCACCCAGTGAGAATGGTTTATTGAAATCTTGATCGTGGTAATACACATGTTCATAACATTGATGCCAAAAGATACAGAGTTAATAATGATAGTACCACATACTTGTGGCACTTCCTAAATGTCACATTGGTATAAAATGCATGAAGAAACTCCATGCAGATGGATCTTTAGACTCATTCGATTTCGAATCGGTTGAGACATGCGAACCTTACCTCTTGGGCAAGATGACTAAAGACCACGTTTTCCGGATTGATGGAATGGGCAAGTGGTTTATTGGAAATGATACATGTTGATGTATGCAATCCGATGAGTCTTGTAGCGTGCGGTGGATATCGTTGTTTTCTTACATTCGCTGATGATTTGAGTAGATATAGTGAATATTTACTTAATGAAACACAAGTCTGAATCGTTTGAAAGGTTCAAGCAAATTCAGAGTGAAGTTTAAAGATCATCGTGACAAGAAGATAAAGATGTCTGCGATGTGATCGTGGAGGTGAATATCTGAGTTACGAGTTTGGCATACAACTCAAGACAATGTGAAAGTTGTTTCACAACTCATGCCACATGGAACACCATAGTGTGATGGTGTGTCCGAACGTCATAGTCGAACTCTATTGGATACGGTGCGTGCTATGATGTATCTTATTGTTTTGCTACTATAATTTTGGGGTTATGCATTAGAGACAACTACATTCACTTTAAATAGGGCACCATCTAAATCCGTTGAGATGACACCGTGTGAATTATGGTTTGATAGAAACCTAAACTGTCATTTCTTAATGTTTGGGGCTGCGACGCTTGTGTGGAAAATGTTTTCACCTAATGAGGTCGAACCCAAAGCGGACAAATGCAACTTCATAGAATACCCTAAGAACAGTTGGGTGAACCTTCTATCTCAGATCCAAGTGCAAAGTGTTTGTTGCTAAAACTGATCCTTTCTCGAGGAAAAGTTTCTCTTGAAAGAATTGAGTGGGAGGAAGATAGAACTTGATGAGGTTGTTAAACCTTTGTTCAACCAGAGAGTAGTGCAGCGCAGAAAGATGTTTCTGTGAAGCCTATGTTAGTTGAAGAGGAAGTTAATGATGATGATCATGAAGCTTCAGGATCAAGTTACTATCGAACTTCGTAGGTCGACAAGCATGTGTACTGCTCCTGAGCGGTACGTCAACCCTGTCTTGGAGGTCATGTTGTTGGACAATGACGAACCTATGACTATGGAAAAGCGATGATGGGCCCGGATTCCGAAAAATGGTTAGAGGCCATGAAATCCGAGAAGAGGGTCCATGTATGAAAACCAAGTATAGACTTTGGTAGACTTGCTCGTTGGACGGCAGGTCGTTGAGTATAAATGGATCTTTAAAATGAAGACAAACACTGATGGTGAATGTCACCATTTGTAAAGCTCGACTTGTTGTAAATATGTTTGTGACAAGTTCAAGGAGTTGACTGCGATGAGACTTTCTCACTCGTAGCGATGCTAAAGTCTGTTGGAATTATGTTAGTAGTTGCTGCATTTTCAATTATGAAATCTGGCAGATGGATGTCAAAACATCGATTCCTTAACGATTTACTTGAGGAAAGGTTGTATGTGATACAACCAGAAGGTTTTGTCAGTCCTAAGGATGCTAAAAGGTGTGAAAGCTTCAGTGATCCTTCAATGGACTGAAGCAAGCATCTCGGAGTTGGAATATACGCTTTGATAAGGTGATCAAAGTTTTGAAGTTTATACAAAGTTTACGAGAAACTTGTATTTACAATAAAGTGAGTGGGAGCACTATAGAATTTCTGATGAGTATATGTGGATGACATATTGTTGGTTGAAAATAATGTAGGATTTCTGGAAAGATTAAATGGTTTTTTGAAAAGTGATTTTCAAAGGAAGACCAGGATAAAGCTACCTAATTGTTGAGCGTCAACATCTATAGAGATAGATCAAGATGCTTGATGAGACTTTCAATGAGTACATACCTTGACGAGATTTTTGAAAGAGTTCAAAATGGATCGGTCAGAGAAATAGTTCTCGTCTAATTTGTAAGGTGTGAAGTTGAGTGAGACTTAAAGCTCGACAACGGCAGAAGAAAGAGAAAGGACGAACGTCGTCTCCTATGCCTTAGCCATAGGCTCTATATAGTATGCCATGTTGTGTACCGCACTTGTGTGTGCCTTGCCATGAGTCCGTCAAGGGGTACAAGAGTGATCCAGGAGTGGATCACTAGACAGCAGTCAACATTATCCTTAGTGACTAAAAGACTAAAGGAATTGTTTCTCCATTATGGAGGTGATAAAGGGTTCATCGTAAGAAGTTACGTCGATGCAAGCTTTAACACTAATCCGGATGACGAGTAGTAGCAATCTGGATACGTATAGTGGAGCAGCCATTTGGAATAGTACCAAGTGGAGTGTGGTAGCAGTGTTTATAGTTTGACATAGAGATTTGCAAAGTACACACGGATCTGAATGTCACAGACCCGTTGACTATAAGACCTGTCTCACATGCAAAGCATGATCAAGCCCCAAAACTCATTGGGTGTTAGATTCATAACAATGCGAATCACATGGTGATGTGAACTAGATTATTGACTCTAGTGCAAGTGGGAGACTATTGGAAATATGCCCTAGAGGCAATAATAAATTAGTTATTATCATATTTCCTTGTTCATGATAATCGTTTATTATCCATGCTATAATTGTATTGATCGGAGACTTGGATGCATGTGTTGATACATAGACAAAACCATGTCCCTAGTATGCCTCTAATAGACTAGCTCGTTGATCAAAAGATGGTTAAGGTTTCCTAGCCATGGACATAAGATGTCATTTGATAACGGGATCACATCATTAGGAGAATTATGTGATGGACAAGACCCAAACTACAAACATAGCATATGATCATGTGAGTTTATTGCTACTGTTTTCTGCATGTCAAGTATGTGTTCCTATGACCATGAGATCATGCAACTCACGGACATCGGAGAAGTGCCTTGTGTGTATCAAACGTCGCAACGTAACTGGGTGATTATAAAGGTGCTCTACAGGTATCTCCGAGGGTGTCTGTTTAGTTGGCATGGATCGAGACTGGGATTTGTTACTCCGTGTGACGGAGAGGTATCTCGGCGCCCACTTGGTAATACAAAATCACAATGAGCCTTGCAAGAAATGTGACTAATTGTTAGTTGCGGGATCTTGTATTACGGAATGAGTAAAGAGACTTGCCGGTAACGAGGTTGAACTAGGTATGGAGATACCGACGATCGAATCTCGGGCAAGTAACATACCGAAGAACAAAGGGAACATCATACGGGATTAACTGAATCCTTGACATAGATGTTTGACCGATAAAGATCTTCGTAGAATATGTAGGAATCAATGTGGACATCCAGGTCCCGCCATTAGTTATTGACCGTAGAGGTGTCTCGTTCATGTCTACATAGTTCTCGAAACCGTAGGGTCTGCACACTTGAGGTTTGGTGACGTTTCGGTAGTATAGAGTTATGTATGATGGTGACCGAAGTTTGTTCGGAGTCTCGGATGAGATCCTAGACGTCACGGGGAGCTCCGGAAGGGTCCGGAGGTAAAGATCCATATATAGGAATTCCTGTTTTGGTCGCCGGAAAAGTTCCGGGCTTATCGGTAGTGTACCGGGAGTGCCGATAGTGTATCGAGAGACCTCCGGGAGGGGTATTTCGACCCAAGTGGCTTCATGGGCTGTGAGAGAGTGAATATCAGCCCTTAGTGGGCTGGTGGAAACTCCCACACAAGGCCCATGTGGCTGGAGAAGAAAACCCAAAAGGAAAAAGGTGGAAAAGGGCAAAAAGGAAAAAAAAAGGAGGAATCCTAATCCTACTAGGAGTGGAGGAGGTGGACTCCTCCTCTCCTAGTTCGGCCGAAGCCTACATGGCTTGGAGGCCAAGTTGCCTCCTCTCCTCCTCTCCTCCTATATATACTAGTGGATTTCTAGGGTTTTGCACTTGATTTTCAGCCACGTGCAAACCCTAATCTCTAGTGCATAGTTTCTCCTCTAGATCAGATTTCTGCAGCGCTTAGGCGAAGCCCTGCTGGAATAGCTCCACCACCATCGCCGGAGCGCCGTCACGCTGCTGGAGAACTCTTCTACCTTTCCGCTCCCTCTTGCTGGATCAAGAAGGCGGAGATCGTCATCAAGCTGTACGTGTGCTGAACGCGGAGGTGCCGTCCGTTCGGCGCTAGATCGGATAGACCGTGATCGAGATCGCGAGACGGTTCGTGATGAGATCGTGGAACGGATCGTGATGAGTTCGCGGGACAGATCGTGATCAAGATCATGAGACGGATCGTGATGAGATCGCGGGACGGATCGTGATGTGTTCACGGGACGGATCGTGATTGGATCGCGGGACGGATCATGATGAGACCGCGGGACGCTCGGTGATTTGAATCGGGAAGATGTTCGACTACACCAACCGCGTTTCTTAACGCTTCCCGCTTAGCGATCTACAAGGGTATGTAGATCCACTCTTCCTCTCGTAGATGCTCATCACCATGGATAGATCTGCGTGTGCGTAGGAAATTTTTTGTTTCCCATGCGACGTTCCCCAACAATATTTCCAACACAATGACACCAAAGTTATAGAAAGTATTTATAAGTATTTTTTTTGAGGAAAAAGTATTTATAAGTATTTTATAGACTAGTCCGTGCGACTGCATGGATAAACGAATAGTGAACATAACACGGTGGGGCGCGCATCAGCCACCAGTAATTTGACCAAAGTTGGCTTGATGAGTCGCTCAACCTTTGTACGTGCACGAGAATGCGACGTCACTTTTCTTCTCTCCACACTTAAAATCTTTTGTCTATGCTTCGTTGGATGGTTGTATCCAACAGCGTGACTGCTTCGCGAAGGCATTATCGTGCTGAAGGGTCGCTTTGTTTTTTGTTTTGTTTTTTCAAGAACACCTCAAGAGGGGCAAGGGTTCGGGCATTTCATTTAGAAAAAGAGAGTTGATCCAGTTTATAACAAAAACGGATCAAAAACCTAACATTCTTGACTAATCAGGAAAAACCAAATGAAAACCCACGAAAAAATAAAAAAGGAAAACAAAAAAAAGACATAAGAACTAGAGGACAGAGGGCAAACAAAAACCAGCCTCAAGGGACATCGTCGGAGCCAGACACTAGAACGCCTAGGCCCAAAACAGTTTGATGAGGCTCAAGTGCAACTAAACTAACTGCCACTCGTCGAAGGAAAACCATCCATATCGAAAGACTCTTCTGTCGGGGCCTCAAAGAATCATGTGCTAACATTATCTTGTGAAAAACATCCTATGACGTCCAGTTTTGACTTTCCTCCGATCTTTGCCAAAAAGATCAACGCCTCGATCACTTGCGATGAAAGCGGTTTTTTGTACATGTCCAGGTATGCTTGCATCTTTTGCTATGGACCCTCTTCTTTGCTGACCTCCGACAGCCCATCAAAAGCCTCGAACATCCTATACTATGCGTGCTTGGATGTCGGGATGTTGCATGCCTCGCTCTTTTTATCCAGACCCCCGCTTCGCTCGTCGTTTTTTTCCCATGTGAAGGTACCGGGGTCCCAAGTAGAAGATATGGGAGTGGACATGTAACCTTGCTGAGAAAATCTTCTAAAAATAATGATGGTGCAGCTCTAGTTTGTGTCATTTTCGCAACAACATTGCACACCTCAACCACAGCCTCAACCAAAACATTAGGTGTGTTAAAACCAAGCGACTCCTTTTGACTTGGCATCGGACCGTTGTAGTGTCACGTTTCTGCGTTGACAAGTTATAGGCCTCGATTTTGGCACAATAATGCTAAACATACAAAAGATTACAGGCAATTACAGACTGACTAGGATCCTTTGGCATCTGTCTCGAGCCTTGAATAAAATTTGGCCGCCTGCATCGTGACCGGGCAATGCTCAGTCTTTCACATGTAGAAAATGGGTGTCCGACAAAAATTATAATTTCTTTTTGTCTGTACATCTTCCGATGGACGGGCTCCAACTTGTTGCTTCTTCCTCCTCTGGCTAAACACATTAACAAACACACTAACGTGCGCATCCTGTCTAGTTTCTACCTCTCTCCATTTGCCTATCGACCCATTCCCATTCCCATCCCCATTCCATCGTTGACCACAAGCAAAGAGAGCTCGTTGTAGGAGCAAAGGAGCAGCCATGGCCCAAGCCATCGTGGAGAGGGCACGCGCAAAGCTGAGATCCGCCATCGGAGATGAAGCCGTGCTGCGTTCGAACTTCACCGGTGACCTGCGGGATATGCTGGAGGCACTGGAGGCCATCCAGCCGCTGCTGGAAATAGCCGATATGCGGCCGTTGAGGGATGAATACGCGGCGGAATGGCTGAAGCTTGTCTGTAGCGCGGCCTACAAGACCGTAGACACTGTCGACGAACTGCTGGACGCGAGATCACAGGCTGCTGCAACGGTATTGCACTGCAACTGGCCGTCTATTTTATTTTCCTTGCTTATTCGTGCGAAACAAATACTACTATCCATTACTTACTTGCTGTTTTTCACCAACGTGAGATTGGTTAAGAGTATAATTCATTGATCGATGTTTTACATGCGGTGTTGTTAAAACTTGCAATATTTTCATTTCAAGACAGTTTGATGTTTCCTCTAAGCAAGATAATGGTCCATATTTGCAGATGACAAGGATGCTGCCCCGCCTTGCCATCATGAAGAATGCCATGGCCATCCAGGTGCAGGAGACCAAACAGTTAGTGATGTGGGCACAGGAGGAGTTGGGTGTGTTACCAGAATATATGGCAGAGAGCACCTCAATATTCCAGGAAATTATGGAGCGACGAAAAACTGGACCAGATTTTCACGAAGCAATGGTTTTGGGAAGAGGGTCAGATAAAGAGAGGATAATCACTGCCCTGCTATCTACTGAGCCCAAAATCATGCAAGAGCACATCACCATTCTTCCCATCTTTGGGTTTCCAGGCAGCGGCAAGACAACCTTGGCACAAATGGTTTTTAACGATACCCACTCCCTTCAAGGCTACGACTTCCGGGTATGGGTTCATGTGTCTCCCCGGTTCGACTTCCATATAATAGGCAAGTCCATTATTTGTCACGTGTTAGGAAGGGGACAAGAAGAGACCAACCATTCTTCTTCAGACGTAGAGGGGATGGAGAGTATAATGAAGTGCCTTCACAAGCTACTTAATGGTAAGAAGAAGGTACTCCTTGTGTTGGATGACTTGTGGGAGGAGGATCCCATTCAGTTACAGTTGTTGAAGTCCATGTTAACTTTCTTGGGAGACAAGATGGACGTAATAGTAACCACATGCAACCGAGCCATTGCCAGGAAGATATGTACCGTTGAGCCTTACAGGCTAAATCCCGTAAGTGATGAAGCATGCTGGGAAATAATCAAGAAATTGATCCATTTTGAAGGAGGAGAAGAAGAGTTGGAGAAGATTGGATGGAAGATTGCAAGCAAGTGCAGGGGTGTGCCATCAATAGCTTGCAAATATGCAGGCACGCTAGATTCTTCACGAGATGCTATGGAATGGAAAGAAACCATGGAAAGGGATATCTTTTTTTATGCCCATTCAACTTTCGTGCTAAGCTACATGAGAATGCCAGCAGATTTGAAGCTATGCTTTGCTTATTATTGTGAAATCTTCCCAAGCGGGCACATTATAGTCAAAGATGACCTGGTTCATCACTGGATTGCTCTCCACCTCATTGAGCCATCTGAAATTTTGTCTGCCGCACAGATAGCCGAGGAGCATATTATCAAGCTTCAGGACATGTCATTCCTTCAAACTGCAGAGCTGGACCACGTTAGTAATTGTCTACTACTTTGTTGTACAATTTTTTCTGAATTTTAGAGACACAAAATTGAAGTAAAATTTGAGTGAATTGTATAATACTTGTTCCTACTAAATAGGTTACTACTGTGTGGATATAGTGGTAGGTATGCCCGAGGGACATGATATAGTGAAGCCAAAGAACAATATACATCTACGAAACTAAGACATATATAGGCTTGTTACTATTTATATTGGATAATATGATCCTAATTGGCTGTCCGATCACACAGCCGCCAGCCGCCTTGGTCGAGCGCCACGTTGCTGGCTTCATATTTTTTTTCAAGAACACACAAGCTATGTATCATTTGATTAAGAGGCCGAAGCCGAGAGGGAAAACAGAGTATCTGTGACTTGGGTTACATGTGTTACATGGGAAGCAAGAAATGGGAAGTGGCAACTGCACACATCCCTCCACCGGGCAAAACTACCATTTGACACTATCCTTTCCTAAGCCACCCCCTCCACTGAGGACCTCTTTGATTCAAAAGATTTCTGAAATAATTTTAGAGAATTCTAATCTTTGTTTTTCTACATGCTTGTTTGATTTCTAGGATTACAATAATATATTATTTTTTCTTAAGGTTTATTTGTACTTTTCATAGAAAAAAACTCCATCAACTCCAACCTCATGTGAAGAATCCTCTATTTTTCATGTGCACTATCAAACACCCTAGTTTTTCCCCCTTCCCAAATCACCCCCTCCACCTCTGTCTGTGAAGCCATCACCATCCATTGTGTTGTCCTCCCTTCACCCACCCCATACCAGCCACTGATGTTGGATGTTAGATTGCACACAGACGTTGTTGCCGCAAGAGAAGGGCGCTGATGCAGCAGAGTTGGAGTGTTGATGTTGCAAGAACCGTCCGCATGCTCGCGGCCGGTCGCTCGGTGCCGGGACCGAGCCATCGACAAAAAAGAACAACTGCAGCAGGGTGGCCGCAGATGCTGCGAGTGGAAAAGGATGGGGTTGTGCCATGGTGACGGTCATGCTAGCACTACAAGCAAGACAACACCAAGGATGCGAGGAAACAACGACGATGCTTCTGATCAAAGCTGCCAACGTGGTTGACTAGCTGTGCTACAACCCGGCGACTGAATGTGCTACGGACGTCAACTTTTGTTGCTGCGAACAGCAACGATTGTGCTATGAGAGGCAACCAGTGGAGCTGCAAGAGACGTCGGCTATGCGGCGACCATGGACGGTGTTGCTGCAATTATCCACCACTGAGTTGCAATCAGGGACGGTTGTGATGCGACTGTCGATCACGGGAGCTTCAAATTTCGACAACCAAGTTGTGATCATCGATGGCAGCTGCAAGGCCGTGAGACGATGTTGCTTGTGATGCGTCCAAGCTGCGGAATGGCGATGCCGATGGTGATGCGATCCGTCGCGCTGCTGCTATGTGTGGAGAATAGTACTGTTGCAATGGACGTCTTCACCGACCGTGACCATGGTGACCGCAGATCACGACAGAGCGATATCGATGCCTAGATTTTTGCGCGAATTGTGGGTACACGTGTGTGCGACACGGTTTAGCATGGAGGAAGAGTGCATATCAGGTGATATCGTAGCTGTCGTGCTCCCATGCTATGATGTGAGCTCGACCATTGAATCTCACATCCAATGGTCAGCTGAGGAGCCTCGATACATTTACAAAAAAGCACTCCAAGAACATCATAATAATACCTAGGTCCAAATCCCCCGAAGGTCGAGATCGCATCGTAGCATGGGCCTATGGGAGCTCCCATATCACCTGATATTTTTTGCATGTAGGAAAAAGGGGTCGAAGCCAAAGTATTCTTCTAATTCCGAATTCATATACTCCTGTTATGTGGAGTAAAATAAATAAAAATAGAAAAAATATATTTCAAACAATCAGCTTTTTTTTGATAAAAAACATTGCTTTGTTTTCTCTCCACGTGCAAATGTTTGTGGTGAAATCACTTTCACGGAGGTCTGAAAAAATATAACAAAATCAGCACTTTGAAATGCTTTCAAGAATAGTCTCTTTGGAGTATCGAATTTGTTGTTTTCGCCCTGACCAATAGGAATGTTTTCTTCATGAAAAATTGCAAGTATGTAGAGAATTCAACAATGTTTGTTGCCAAAATATCTTAGTTTCTTTTATTTTATTTTTACTATTTTTGGGTTTTACTGTTCATAGGGTCGATGTGAGCTCGAGTGTAGAAACTCTATGCCTGGGCACAATTAGCTGATTTTTTTGGGACACCCGGATCTGACAGCGATGTGCAGCCACATCTGACGGCTAGCAGATTGATCGATTGGGGCCGATCGCCTGACACCTAGTGTCCTCCTTTTTAGTTAATGTTAAAACATATCTAGGTTCCACATGTCTAAGTTTCACAAAGTAGTTACATTCTAAAGATTACATATTTCGTGATGCATATTATAATTATGTGTATATGCCTTCAATTTTATTGCAGGCCAGTGGAATAGAGGATAAGGGTGCAATCTTGTTCACTATGCACGATCTGGTGAGTGACTTCATGACAACGGCCGAACATAGTTTAATATTCTGTCTAGCCACCAATTATCCTCGAACACCTGAGAGTAGATTGTTCGGTAGCCATCTAAGGGCGATGCGCTATGTCGGTTGCACAAAAGTGGAGTTTAGGGGTGACATGATTTTATCACGTAATAAGGGTCTACGTGTCCTGGAACTAACGGATAGCTCCGTGTTGAAGCTACCGGACTCCATCTGGCAACTGAAGCATCTGGGGTATCTTAAGATATCAGAATTCTCTGGACTCGTAACTCTGCCTGAGTCATTGGGTGATTTAATAAATCTGCTCCACATCGACTTATCAGGCTGCTACGGGCTACTAAACCTACCAAAGTCGTTTGGGAAGTTAATCCGTTTAGTGCATGCCAACTTGTCCGGCTGCTCCGAGCTACTAAATCTACCTGAATCAGTTGGGAAGCTTGTCAATCTGCTGCACATCAATTTGTCAGGCTGCTCTGGGCTTGCAATTCTACCTGAATCATTTGGGAAGCTTGTCAATCTGGTGCACGTCAATTTGTCAGGCTGCTCTGGGCTTGCAACTCTACCTGGATCATTTGGGAATCTCATGAGCTTGTCACATATCAATCTGTCACGCTGCCATGGCCTAGCAGAGTTTCCAGAATCGCTCCAGAAGCTCGATAAACTGGTACACCTGGATTTGTCATTCTGGTCTTGTTTTGAAGGAATTGGAAAAGGCATTGGTGGCCTCACCAATCTGGAGCATTTGAACTTGTCAAACCCTTGCTGTAATCTTGCTCAACACAGGTTTCATCTCCAAGCGCTAAAGGATGGTTTGTGCAAGCTCACCAGCCTCCGGTATCTGAATTTATCAGCGTGCCTGAATCCTATCTTTTACTACCGGCAGTCGGAAGAGGACAGTCTCAAATTCCTTGGAGAGTGTGTCAGTGGTCTTTCCAGCCTAGAACATTTGGACCTTTCTCATCACACATTTCTGTTTGATCTGCCTGAAAGTCTAGGCGACCTCAACAATTTACACACAATGAATCTCTCAGGCTGCATCAGACTGAAGAAGGTTGGTGAAATGAAGTCTCTCAAATTTATAGGTCTGAGGAAGTGCAGGGGACTAGAGAGTTGCCAGTTTGCGGTTCGCATTGTCGATGATGATGATGTGTATAGCAGCAGCAGCATTGTTCAGCTGGAGGAGGTAAATTGCCAAGAGCTCCAGATAAGCTGCCTAGAAAAGGTCAGGTCTAAAGAGGAAGCGCAGAGAATCAAATTGGTGGAGAAACAAAAGCTTGAAAAGCTGAAACTTTCTTGGACTTTGGACTCTGTTGGACGAGTGGAGGACAGTGCTTTGTTAGGGGAACTAGTGCCACCACATACAGTGCAGTTTCTTGAGGTAAATGGTTACGCCGGCACGTGTCTCCCGGAGTACTTGGGTGACCTCACCTCTCTCCAGGAACTAAAGATCGTCCGCTGCAAGCAGCTCAAGTCGTTGCCGGATACAATGCAGAAACTCACCAGCCTCAAGGATCTATGTATTTTTGACTGTCCAGAATTGGAGAAGTGGTGTCGGGTTGAGGAGAACAAGGAAATGCTGGCACACATCCCCAACAGAAATTATGAGTATGCACCATCATATTGCTCGTTGTTTTACTGTTATTTTACATTTCTTTTCTTATGTTGGCTCATGTGTCGCTGCTGAAAGTAGTTTATCTACATCAATGAAGTAGCCTTCGCTGATCTCAACTCGACTTAATTGTACGACTTGCTGACCTTGTACATTTTGCAGGGAACCTGCTAATACTAGCAGGCCGGAGATTGAGGAGGATGGCAGATCGAGCGAGGAGGTGGAGGCGCCGTAGGAAGACGTGGGAGCGAGTGATTGTGTTTGTGATGATGAGCGAATTTCGTTGCAAAATGCAATGCCATCTGATTACCAGCTACTCTTGGAACATATGTTGGCCTGCAGACTCTTTCAGGCAGCAAAAGATGATGATTTTTCAGACAACTTGCTTTTCGCATTCCTGTGCAATTTGATCTTTTAATCTCTCTTGAGCGTACATTATATGCTGTGTAATACTGCGACGAATCATTAAACATTGCCACATTTTTCACCCAGTGACTACTAGGCATGCACTGTTAAATTCGGTTTTGTAGTAATATTTCAGTTCAGAACACACTGGTTCAGGTAAGAATGGTTCTTTCCATGGCCGATCTAGAAGCTGGTTGGCCATGTACCTACTCGTGTTATTCTTGTCATGAGAAGTTGCACTTCTGTAGACTTAAAAACGTTCGGTGCCTCACGACAAGAACGTTTTACTGGTTCAACTATTGATACCCGATACGCGCCTCTTGTCTTTCCAAGACCTGGGCGGTTGCACATTGTACAAACAGTACTCTCACTGCTAACCACCCATCGACGATCACTCGGTTGGAATTCTGCTTCATTTTTTCAGAGTAACTTTTCAATGATTAATCTGCTTCACGGTGTTAAGTATCAGGTAATCAAGAATCTATGGAATGTTCGATATTGCTGATGTCTTTTCCCCTTTTCTTTTCAAACGTTTTCGAAGGAGCTGGTTGCTGTACAAGTAAACATGGGCATTCCTCGGGCCAGGCTGGGTTTTCGTCCGCCTTACAAAAGCCAACTGTGATTATATATATATATATATATATATATATATATATATATATATATATATATATATATATATATATAAGCCTGAGTCTGGTCCGGAAAAAAAGCCAGAGGCTCGAAGCCCGGCCTGAAAGCCCAATGATCTTTCTTTGCTACCATGGAAAAATATCCTCAACATTTCACTGGAAAGATCTACTCCTAACTATGTATTATTACACATCATATATCTAATTATTAATAAAAATTTACTAAATCAGTGACACTTATTTTTAACATAGAGGGAATTCTTGTTTATCAAAACTATTTATATGTCTTGTTTATCTTGCGCACATCTTTATCAAATATATTTATGTTTCTTATTTATCTTGCGCACTTGTACCATGAGCGCGCAAGATAAAGAAGATTATTTTTAATAAGCCAGTGATTTTTGAAAACTGCATAATTTTATTGTGGTAAATAGATGAATACATTTTTTAAGTACGAAAACATGATGCTGAATGTATGAATGCTTTTTAAAAATATGTGAACATTTTAAAGTGTGCAAAGAATTTCCAAGGATTGGACACTTTAAAAAATTCATGATTTCGAATTTCAAGAATATTTTAAAAAACACACATATTTTGTAAAATTATAATAAATTTTGTTTCCAAATGCGTGAATATTTTTTTAAAATGGACATCTTTTAAAGTACTGAACATAATTTTGAGTGTAATAATTATATTTCTAAAATAGTCATGAACATATGAAAAATGTGCAATCTTTTTAGTAAATATGTGAACGCTCAGTAAAATTTTCGTGTACATTTTTTTGTATGTGTGAACACTCTGTAAAAGTTTAGTGTACAGTATTTAGGATGTGTGGACAGATAATTTGAATGAACACTTTCTAAAATCACATTAATTTGTTTCCAATTAAATTAAAATTTAATACTGTAAGACTTGTATTTTTTTTGAAACCATATGAACATCTTTTAAAATAGCGAAGACTTTATACAATAACATGCACATATGTTCAAATTACTTGGATTTTTTAGTAGTACAAAGAATTTTATATATGAGTGAACATTTTTTATTCGGCACATATTTTTACTTACTTTTGTACTATTTTAAAACATTTATATTTATCAGAAAAAAACTGAAAAATGGAAAACAAAACTATACCGATGTTGCTAACGGGCATCACCAACTACAGCCTGCTAAAGGCCGCTGACCATATTGCACAACTAAAGCAATGCATAGCAACCACGGTGTTTATGTATCACTTGTCTTTGCCTCATATATAAAGATGGGGCAGGGGGGAAACCCCTTTCATTCAAACAAAAAATGTATCACTTGTCGTGAACGGTATAGAGCATATGTGATGCTTTCCATTAAGAGAGGGTAGAGATGGGATCAGAGTGGGAGTTAATATTATGAATGCATCACACGCGTGCACGGCCCAATAAGGGATGGGGGTACAACTAAATGAACGAGTCAACATTAGTTGCTGCTTTTTTTACTCGGCCACATAAACGTTCGCTGGCTAGCATGGACCCAAATAGAAAGCACATGTGCGGGCGTCGTTGCATAGTGCCCTCCATTTTTTGATGATCATAAAAAATCACCCCGACTTTTCCTCTGTAGAGTGGGAGTTGCCTCTCCCCCAAATCCACGGTACATCACCGAGCCATGGCCATACATGGATCCCAATTTGAACGATCTCATCCCATACAAAGCAAAAAAATAAAATAAAATCGCATGTAGGGAACGAGGCCTATTACTAGAGGAAACCACAACCACCGGAGTCACTAGGTGTCAGGATAATGCCTATATATTTATCACCGGGATTGGGCATACTCTTATCGGACACAACCATTGTTAAGAGAAGGTTCATGATATCAGGACATGGAACACGAGTGTGTTTTCTACATCCAAAGACATTGCACCGACTTCCGAAAACGTAACAAAGTGAACCACCATATTAATTTTAGCATATTTATACTTTATATACTACTAGGGTAAACTTATTCTCGAAACAGTCTTTCACTCCGCCTTATAGGTATAGGTAAAACATCAACCAGCGTTCAGAAATGATGCATCACTAGTAGAAAATAGGGTACCAGTCTCGGTTTCAGAGAGCCTCTAGTCTCGGTTCTGCAATCGGGACAAAAGGATCGGGACTAATGCCCATCATTTTTAGTCCCGGTTGGCTAACAATCTGGGACTTAAGGAGCTCCATGTGGCCGTTGTGGGGCGCCTGGCAGGAGGACCTTTCATCCCGGTTCCTAACACCGACCAGGATTAAAACGTAGCCACGCGTCAGCAGCTGCCAGGCTCTAGGTTTTTTTAACAAGAGGTTTAGGGGTTTTCATATTGTGTTTCTCCCTTTTATTTTTGTGTTTACCATTTTTACTTTATGTTTTTCATTCAACTCGACGCTAGCTACTACATATAGCAATGAAAGAACCATTACACAACATCGCCATAATCAATATATAGAAAGAACCATCAATATCACTTGAAATTTGTTCAACTTAAGAAACAAACATCAATGTATCACATTCATCTTAACATACTAAATAATTAACTAACAGTTCTCCAACTGATATATTCATGACTTAGTTCTAAACATGGTCAACAACAACCATCATCTGATAAGTGATTACCACAAGGGTGGTAAAAAATCCACCCTTAGTTCTCTCTTTCCCTTGATGAAATCTGGCCAGCCGGCCTTGTGGAATGATATGTGCCCGTCATCCTATGTCTTGTATTGGACATTCGTGACAGGCCCTCTTGGTCCATGGATTACTCCAGCAGTGCCCAGGGCGGGGATGTCCACTCCGGAAACCATCTTCAAAGGTAACTTCTGAAGACCCCATCATTAATAGAAAATAGAGAGCACAAAATGTTAGACATCTCCTCCATACTTGGTTATGACCAAAAAGAGATGAAAGAATATAAAACATCTCACCATATCTTTTTAACCATGTTTGTTTTTGTTATACGGTGCACAAAGGGCTTCCCCAAGAACGCCGAAGAGGATGGTAACATTTCTCTCACACTAGCTTTATCATCCGGAGTAAGCTTCTTCATCCTTTGAGAAAAAAATGCAGAAAGGATAGGACCATCATCTTCATCTTCGATGTCCTCCTCTTCATCTTGGTTGTCCTCATCTTCATCTTGGATGTCCTCATATTCATCTTGGTTGTCGATGTCATCTTGGTCATCTTGGCTGACGATGTCATCTTCGTCATCATCATCGCTTTGTACATATAATGTCCTTAGCCTATTCACCTCTCCTATTAAGGAAAAAACTACGAGTTCTCCTTCTTTAAAATTGTTCATTGCAATGTACTGCTCCCATCCATCACCATATATGATGGTTTTATACTTTCCTTTGTGCAGATCCAATTCGAATTCGCGCTCCTCATCATCCTCAAAGTACAATACGTTACCATATGAATTGTTGAAGTCCTCCCTTATGTTGCATGGAACACACTATGCAGCAGTTAATAATCAACAATAAAGTCAGTAAAATAGCTAAAAAAGTGATCAGAATTCAATACAAATTCAAGTTAAAGACCGTTACCACTGATTTTTGAAACCCCTTTCTCAAAAATACCCCGAACTACACTGTAGTTCCAAGACTGTCCATACATGATTTTTTTGCAGACCTTGCAGATCTTACGCCTCATGGTCCCTATAATAAGCCCAAGTAGTTGTCAAACGTAAGAAAATGCAATTAACACGACAGATCACCATCAACAAATGAAAATTCGTTGAACATAAAAATATAATGCATATGATATCACCAACTATCGTCAAAAATATAATGAAAATTTCTGTATGTCAAAATAGTGGTATTTTTACCTATAGGTTGAGCTTGTTAGGTATATGGAAACACCGACGCCCCCCGACGTTGCAAACACATGTATTCCTAACTAATTACAATCACTTGAGCAAGAGCAAGTTATTAGGTATGGAAACTGTTGGAAATATGCCCTAGAGGCAATAATAAATTAGTTATTATCATATTTCCTTGTTCATGATAATCGTTTATTATCCATGCTATAACTGTATTGATCGGAGACTTAAATGCATGTGTGGATACATAGACAAAACCATGTCCCTAGTATGCCTCTAATGGACTAGCTCGTTGATCAAAGGATGGTTAAGGTTTCCTAGCCATGGACATGAGATGTCATTTGATAACGGGATCACATCATTAGGAGAATGATGTGATGGATAAGACCCAAACTACAAACATAGCATATGATCGTGTCAGTTTATTGCTACTGTTTTGTGCATGTCAAGTATATGTTCCTATGACCATGAGATCATGCAACTCACGGATATCGGAGGAGTGCCTTGTGTGTATCAAACGTCGCAACGTAACTGGGTGACTATAAAGGTGCTCTACAGGTATCTCCGATGGTGTTTGTTGAGTTGGCATGGATCGAGACTGGGATTTGTTACTCCGTGTGACGGAGAGGTATCTCAGGGCCCACTCGGTAATACAACATCACAACAAGCCTTGCAAGCAATGTGGCTAAGTGTTAGTCACGGGATCTTGTATTACGGAACGAGTAAAGAGACTTGCCAGTAACGAGGTTGAACTAGGTATGGAGATACCGACGATCGAATCTCGGGCAAGTAACATACCGAAGAACAAAGGGGACGTTATACGGGATTAACTGAATCCTTGACATAGAGGTTCGACCGATAAAGATCTTCGTAGAATATGTAGGAACCAATGTGGACGTCCAGGTCCCGCCATTGGTTATTGACCGTAGAGGTGTCTCGGTCATGTCTACATAGTTCTCGAACCCGCAGGGTCTGCACACTTAAGGTTCGGTGACGTTTCGGTAGTGTAGAGTTATGTATGGTGGTGACCGAAGTTTGGTCGGAGTCCCGGATGAGATCCCGGACATCACGAGGAGCTCCGGAATGGTCCGGAGGTAAAGATTCATATATAGGAAGTCCCAGTTTGGTTTCCGGAAAAGTTTCGGGCTCATCGGTAGTGTACCGGGAGTGCCGGTAGTGTACCGGGAGTGCCGGTAGTGTACCGGGAGGCCTCCGGGAGGGGTATTTCGACCCCAAGAGGTCCATGGGCTGTGGGAGAATAATAACCAGCCCTTAGTGGGCTGGGAAAACAGCCACAAAGGCCCATGGCGCAGGAGAGAAAGTCCTAAAGCAAAAAGTGGAAAATCAGCCAATAGGAGGCAATCCTACTCCAACTAGGATTGGAGGTGAAGTAGGATTGCTCCCACCTCCTATTTCGGCCGACCCAAAGGCCTTGGCTGCCTCTCCTCTCCTCTCCTCCTATATATACTAGTGGATTGGGTGGTTTTTGGACAGAATTTCCGGCCACGTGCTACCCGTTTCACCGGTGCACAGTTTCTCCTCTAGATCGGATTTCTGCAGCGCTTAGGCGAAGCCCTGCCGGAATTGCTCCACCACCACCATCACCGGAGTGCCGTCACGCTGCCGGTGAACTCTCTCTCCTCTCCACCTCCTCTTGCTGGATCAAGATGGTGGAGATCGTCATCAAGCTGCACGTGTGCTGAACGCGGAGGTGCCGTCCGTTCGGCGCTAGATCGGAAGGACCGTGATCGAGTTCGCGAGACGGTTCGTGATGTGATCACGGAACGGATCGTGATGAGTTCGCGGGACAGATCGTGATCAAGATCGTGAGACGGATCGTGATGAGTTCACGGGACGGATCATGATGTGTTCGCGGGACGGTTCGTGATTGGATCGCGGGACGCTCGGCGATTTGGATCGCGAAGATGTTCGACTACACCAACCGCGTTTCTTAACGCTTCCCGCTTAGCGATCTACAAGGGTATGTAGATCCACTCTCCCTCTCGTAGATGCTCATCACCATGGATAGGTTTGCGTGTGCGTAGGAAAATTTTTGTTTCCCATGCGACGTTCCCCAACAGTGGCATCATGAGCGAGGTTGATGGTTCGATGAGATCTCGAGTAGAACACAAAAGGTTTGTGGGCGTTGATGCTTAGATTGCTTCCTCCCTTGGTCGGATTTTGGTTCAGCGGTATTGTGAGATGAAGCGGCCCGGACCAACATTACTCGTACGCTTACGAGAGACCGGTTCCTGCGATGCAACTTGTTGCTTAGCTGGCTTGCGGGTGACAGTTTCTCTTACTCTAGTTGGATCGGATCCGACAAAGGCGGTCCTTGAGAAGGTTGAAAAGCAAACTAGTGTATCACCGTTGTGGTTTTGCGTAGGTGAGAATTGTTCTTGCTAGATACCCGTAGCAGCCACGTAAAACATGCAACAACAATTAGAGGACGTCTAACTTGTTTTTGCAGGGTATGTTGTGATATGATATGGCCAATTACATGATGAGATATATGTGATGTATGAGATGATCATGTGATGTATAGATTATCACGACTTGCATGTCGGTGATTACGGCAACCGGCAGGAGCCATAGGGTTGTCTTTAATTATTGTATGACCTGCGTGTCAATCATTAAAGCGCTATGTAATGCTTTACTTTATCGCTACGGTAGCAATAGTAGTAGAAGCATGCAGGGCGTGACAACCCCGATGGCGACACGTTGATGGAGATCATGGTGTCGTGCCGGTGACGATGGAGATCATGCCGGTGTTTCGAAGATGGAGATCTTAAACACAAGTTGATGGCCATATCATGTCACTTATGAATTGCATGAGATGTTAATCCTTTTATGCACCTTGTTTTGCTTAGGACGACGGTAGCATTATAAGGTGATCCCTCACTTAATTTCAAGATAAATTGTGTTCTCCCCAAGTGTGCACCGTTGCGAAAGTTCGTCGTGTTGAGACACCACGTGATGATCGGGTGTGATAGACTCTACGTTCACATACAACGGGTGCAAGACAGATTTGCACATGCGGAACACTCGGGTTAAACTTGACGAGCCTAGCATGTACAGACATGGCCTCGGAACACAAGAGACCGAAAGGTCGAGCATGAGTCATATAGTAGATATGATCAACATAATGATGTTCACCATTGAAGCCACCTCAACTCACGTGATGATCGGACTCGAGTTGGTGAATTTGGATCATGTGACACTCAGATGACCTGAGGGATGTCAATTTGAGTGGGAGTTCTTAAGTAATATGATTAATTGAACTCATTATCATGAACATAGTCAGTAGTGTCTTTGCAAATTATGTTGTAGATTACTAGCTCGCACTGTAGCTCCCGTGTGTTTTTATATGTTCCTAGAGAAATAGAGTTGAAAGATGATGGTAGCAATATTGCGGACTGGGTCCGTGATATGAGGATTGTCCTCATTGCTGCACAGAAGGCTTATGTCCTTAATGCACCGTTCGGTACGCCACCCCCTCTAGCGTCGTCTGTAGATGTTGTGAACATCTGACAGGCACGTTCTGATGACTACTTGATAGTTTAGTGCGTCATGCATTACGACTTAGAATTGAGGCTCCAAGACGTTTTGAACGTCACGGAACATACGAGATGTTCTAAGAGCTGAGATTGTGATCTCAGGCTCGTGCCCGTGTTATGAGATATGAGATCTCAAACAAAGATTCTTTGCTTGCAAGACGAAAGAGAATAGCTCAATAGTTGAGCATGTGCTTAGATTGTCTAGGTGCCACAATCGCTTGAATCGAGTGGGAGTTGATCTTCCAGATAAGATAGTGATTGATATAGTTCTCCAAGTCACTATCACTAAGCTACTAGAACTTGGTGATGAACTATAAATTGCCAGGGATAGAAATGATTCCTGAGCTTCTCGCGATGTTTTGACACCGCGAAGGTAGAAGTCAAAAAGGAGCATCAAAGTGTTGATGGTTAGTAAAAACCACTAGTTTCGAGAAGGGCAAGGGCAAGTAGGGAAACTTCATGGATGGCAAGTCAGTTGCTGCTCCAGTGAAGCAGCCCAAAGTTGAACCTAAACCCGAGACTGAGTGCTTCCATTATGAGGAGAACGGTCACTGAAGCGGAACAACCCTGGATACATGGTAGATAAGAAGGCTGGCTAAGTCGACAGAAGTATATTTGATATGCATGTTATTGATGTGTACCTTGCTAGTACTCCTAGTAGCACCTGGGTATTGGATACCGGTTCGGTTGCTCGAAATAAAAGGTACGGAATAAATGGAGAACTAGCTAAGTGTGAGGTGACGATGTGTGTTGGAAATGTTTCCAAGGTTGATATGATCAAACATCGCACGCTCTCTCTACCTTCGGGATTAGTGACGAACCTAAATTTTATTTGGTGTTTTGCATTGAAGCATGAACGTGATTAGATCATGTTTATTGCAACACGGTTATTCATTCAAGTTAGAGAATAATGGTTATTCTGCTTACATGAATAAATACCTTCAATGGTCATGCACCTAGTAAGTGTGGTTCATTGAATCTTGATCATAGTAATACACATGTTCATAACAATGATGCCAAAAGATGCAAAGTTAATAATGATAGTACCACATACTTGTGGCACTGCCGCTAAATGTCATATTGGTATAAAGCGCATGAAGAAACTCCATGTTGATGGATCTTTGGACTCATTCGATTTTGAATCGGTTGAGACATGCGGACCATGCCTTTTGGTAAGATGACTAAACCCCGTTTTCTGGCTTGATGAAACGGGCAAGTGACTTATTGGAAACAATGCATGTTGATGTATACGATCCAATGAGTGTTTATAGCTTGCAGTGAATATCATTGTTTTCTTACCTTCACTGATGATTTGAGTAGATATAGTGTATATTTACTTAATGAAACACAAGTCTGAATTGTTTGAAAGGTTCAAAGCAAAGTTCAGAGTGAAGTTTAAAGATCATCGTGACAAGAAGATAAAAATTTCTGCGATATGATCGTGGAGGTGAATATCTGGGTTACGAGTTTGGCATACAAATTTAGACAATGTGAAAGTTGTTTCACAACTCACGCCACCTGGAATACCATAGTGTGATGGTGTGTCCGAACGTCGTAGTCATGCCTTATTTGATATAGCACATACTATGATGTCTCTTATCGTTTTAATACTATCGTTTTAGGGTTATGCATTAGAGACAACCGCATTCACTTTAAAATAGGGCACCATCTAAATCCGTTGAGATGACACCGTGTGAATTATGGTTTGATAGAAACCTAAAGCTGTCATTTCTTGATGTTTGGGGCTGCGAAGCTTGTGTGGAAAATGTTTTCACCTAATGAGCTCAAACCCAAAGCGGACAAATGCATCTTCATAGAATACGCCAAGAACAGTTGGGTATACCTTCTATCTCAGATCCGAGTGCAAAGTGTTTGTTGCTGGAATGGATCCTTTCCTGAGAAAAGGTTTCCCTCGAAAGAATTGAGTGGGAGGAAGATAGAACTTGATGAGGTTATTGAACCTTGTTTCAATCAGAGTAGCGCAGCGCAGAAAGTTGTTTCTGTGAAGCCTATGTTAGTTGAAGAAAGAAGTTAATGATGATGATCATGAAGCTTCGGATCAAGTTACTATCGAACCTCGTAGGTCGACAAGGACGTGTACTGCTCTTGAGTGGTACAACAACCCTGTCTTAAAGGTCATGTTGTTGGACAGCGATGAACCTACGAGCTATGGAGAAGCGATGATGGGCCCGGATTCCGACAAATGGATGAGACCATGAAATCCGAGATAGGATCCATGTATGAAAACCAAGTATAGACTTTGGTAGACTTGCTCGTTGGACGGCAGGTCGTTGAGTACAAATGGATCTTTAAAAATGAAGACAGACGCTGATGGTAAATATCACCATTTGTAAAGCTCGACTTGTTGCAAAGTTGTTTGTGACAAGTTCAAGGAGTTGACTACGATGAGATTTTCTCACTCGTAGTGGTGCTAAAGTCTGTTGGAATTATGTTAGCAGTTGCTGCGTTTTCAATTATGAAATCTGACAGATGGATGTCAAAACATCATTTCCTTAACGGTTTACTTGAGGAAAGGTTGTATGTGATACAACCAGAAGGTTTTGTCAGTCCTAAGGATGCTAAAAGGTGTGCAAGCTTTGGTGATCCTTCCATGGACTGAAGCAAGCATCTCGGAGTTGGAATATACACTTTGATGAGGTGATCAAAGTTTTTGATGTTTATACAAAGTTTACAAGAAACTTGTATTTGCAATAAAGTGAGTGGGAGCACTATAGAGTTTCTGATAAGTATATGTGGTTGACATATTGTTGATCGGAAATAATGTAGAATTTCTGGAAGGCATAAAAGGTTGTTTGAAAAGTGTTTTTCTAAGGAAGACCTGGATAAAGCTACCTAATTGTTGAGCATCAAAATCTATAGAGATAGATCAAGATGCTTGATGAGACTTTCAATGAGTGCACACCTTGACAAGATTTTGAAAGAGTTCAAAATGGATCAGCCAGAGAAATAGTTCTCGTCTGATTTGTAAGGTGTGAAGTTGAGTGAGACTCAAAGCTCGACAACGGCAGAAGAAAGAGAAAGGATGAATGTCGTCCCCTATGCCTTAGCCATAGGCTCTATATTATGCCATGCTGTGTACCGCACCTATGTGTGCCTTGCCATGAGTCTGTCAAGGGGTACAAGAGTGGTCCAGGAGTGGATCACTGGACAGCGGTCGGAATTATCCTTAGTAACCAGAGGACTAAGGAAATGTTTCTTGATTATGGAGGTGATAAAGAGTTCGTCGTAAAGAGTTACGTCGATGCAAGCTTTAACACCTATCCGGATGACTAGTAGTAGCAATCTGGATACGTATAGTGGAGCAGCCATTTGGAAATAGTACCAAGTGGAGTGTGGTAGCAGTGATTACGGTTTGACATAGAGATTTGCAAAGTACACACGGATCTGAATATCGCAGACCCGTTGACTATAAGACCTCTCTCACATGCAAAGCATGATCGAGCCCCAAAACTCATTGGGTGTTAGATTCATAACAATGCGAATCACATGGTGATGTGAACTAGATTATTGACTCTAGTGCAAGTGGGAGACTGTTGGAAATATGCCCTAGAGGCAATAATAAATTAGTTATTATCATATTTCCTTGTTCATGATAATCGTTTATTATCCATGCTATAACTGTATTGATCGGAGACTTAAATGCATGTGTGGATACATAGACAAAACCATGTCCCTAGTATGCCTCTAATGGACTAGCTCGTTGATCAAAGGATGGTTAAGGTTTCCTAGCCATGGACATGAGATGTCATTTGATAACGGGATCACATCATTAGGAGAATGATGTGATGGATAAGACCCAAACTACAAACATAGCATATGATCGTGTCAGTTTATTGCTACTGTTTTGTGCATGTCAAGTATATGTTCCTATGACCATGAGATCATGCAACTCACGGATATCGGAGGAGTGCCTTGTGTGTATCAAACGTCGCAACGTAACTGGGTGACTATAAAGGTGCTCTACAGGTATCTCCGATGGTGTTTGTTGAGTTGGCATGGATCGAGACTGGGATTTGTTACTCCGTGTGACGGAGAGGTATCTCAGGGCCCACTCGGTAATACAACATCACAACAAGCCTTGCAAGCAATGTGGCTAAGTGTTAGTCACGGGATCTTGTATTACGGAACGAGTAAAGAGACTTGCCAGTAACGAGGTTGAACTAGGTATGGAGATACCGACGATCGAATCTCGGGCAAGTAACATACCGAAGAACAAAGGGGACGTTATACGGGATTAACTGAATCCTTGACATAGAGGTTCGACCGATAAAGATCTTCGTAGAATATGTAGGAACCAATGTGGACGTCCAGGTCCCGCCATTGGTTATTGACCGTAGAGGTGTCTCGGTCATGTCTACATAGTTCTCGAACCCGCAGGGTCTGCACACTTAAGGTTCGGTGACGTTTCGGTAGTGTAGAGTTATGTATGGTGGTGACCGAAGTTTGGTCGGAGTCCCGGATGAGATCCCGGACATCACGAGGAGCTCCGGAATGGTCCGGAGGTAAAGATTCATATATAGGAAGTCCCAGTTTGGTTTCCGGAAAAGTTTCGGGCTCATCGGTAGTGTACCGGGAGTGCCGGTAGTGTACCGGGAGTGCCGGTAGTGTACCGGGAGGCCTCCGGGAGGGGTATTTCGACCCCAAGAGGTCCATGGGCTGTGGGAGAATAATAACCAGCCCTTAGTGGGCTGGGAAAACAGCCACAAAGGCCCATGGCGCAGGAGAGAAAGTCCTAAAGCAAAAAGTGGAAAATCAGCCAATAGGAGGCAATCCTACTCCAACTAGGATTGGAGGTGAAGTAGGATTGCTCCCACCTCCTATTTCGGCCGACCCAAAGGCCTTGGCTGCCTCTCCTCTCCTCTCCTCCTATATATACTAGTGGATTGGGTGGTTTTTGGACAGAATTTCCGGCCACGTGCTACCCGTTTCACCGGTGCACAGTTTCTCCTCTAGATCGGATTTCTGCAGCGCTTAGGCGAAGCCCTGCCGGAATTGCTCCACCACCACCATCACCGGAGTGCCGTCACGCTGCCGGTGAACTCTCTCTCCTCTCCACCTCCTCTTGCTGGATCAAGATGGTGGAGATCGTCATCAAGCTGCACGTGTGCTGAACGCGGAGGTGCCGTCCGTTCGGCGCTAGATCGGAAGGACCGTGATCGAGTTCGCGAGACGGTTCGTGATGTGATCACGGAACGGATCGTGATGAGTTCGCGGGACAGATCGTGATCAAGATCGTGAGACGGATCGTGATGAGTTCACGGGACGGATCATGATGTGTTCGCGGGACGGTTCGTGATTGGATCGCGGGACGCTCGGCGATTTGGATCGCGAAGATGTTCGACTACACCAACCGCGTTTCTTAACGCTTCCCGCTTAGCGATCTACAAGGGTATGTAGATCCACTCTCCCTCTCGTAGATGCTCATCACCATGGATAGGTTTGCGTGTGCGTAGGAAAATTTTTGTTTCCCATGCGACGTTCCCCAACAGAAACTCCTCTCTTGTAACCAATGCCCATGGACAAAAATGGCACAAACAAGAGCTACATCAGTGCATCTTTGCACCCAAGCATGGACAAGCATGGCACAAAAATAAAACTAATTATACAAGCACTAAGGTATTTAACGGTGGTCGACGATGGTCACCGCGGGGGGGGGGGAGGAAGGATAGCTAGAAGGAGGACGGGAACGGCGGTGTGGCCAGCAGCTCACCTAGGAGGAGGAGGAGGCCGGAGCGGGCTCGGGGAGGCGACAACGTCGGGGAGGGGGGGCGGCGGCGACGGGTACGACGACGGGGGTGGCGACGAGGAGCGAGCGGGCTTGGGGAGGCGATGGCGTCACGGTGGTTTTCTGCGCCGTCGGGGGATAGAGATGAAATTGCGGTTAGATTTGGAAATTTTTCCAAGTCTCGCTTATATAGCCCCCCCTTTAGTCCCGGTTGGTAGCCACCAACTGGGACTAAAGGTAAATTTCAGCAGCCCAAAGGGCGGGAAACATGGACCTTTGGAATCGGTTGGTGGCATCAGGGACCACAGGTCAGTTTTCAAACGCCCAAAGGGCGGGAAACAGGGACCTTTGGTCCCGGTTGGTGGAACCAACTAGGACTACAGGGGTTCATTGGTCCCGGTTGGTGCCACAAACCGGGACCAAAGGGTGGTGCTGCCCGGAGCCAAATTTATAGTTCCACCTTGCTAGCCGACGGAGCTCAAGAGTGGTTTATAAGCACTGCCACGCACACCCTCTCGAGAACCTCTCAATTGCAGGCCTCCGGGCCTAATCTGTCACTGCCTATGGGCCTATTGGGCCTTCTGCAGGCCTGAATCCTGGCCCAACAAGCTTGTTGGATTTCTCGTCGTATTCAGGCCGTCGTGGCTCAATAGGTGGCATTTTTTTTGAAAAATGGTTTTCTGTTTTGTTTTTTGCTTTATTTATTTTTATTTTGTTCCTACTTACTGTTTTTCAGTGATGCTTTTTGCTTTTAGGTCACAAAAGTTGTAAACTTTCTTTTAGTGCCATTACTTTTCAAATTTGAATAGTTTAAATTTTGATTTTTTAAAATTTGTATGAATCAATAGTTTGCGAATAACTTTACTAAAAAATAGAGTTTTGAGTGATTCTTTTTTCCTTCTATTTAATATTACTGTGTTTTATCATTATATTCAATTTGGTAAGCTTTAGGTTATTTTAAATGTCTGTTTTAATCAAAAACAGATTTGGTTATTTTAGTTTGCAATTAAAGTTTCTAACAAAAAAATTCTTTATTTACTGATTTTTTTTGAGCTAAATGACCCTGAAATTGAAAAGCAGTAGAAATGAACTCTGGAAAGGTTGAAAGTTGGCATGGTATCATCATTTTACCTACATAGCATGTGCTAAAAAGTTGAGAGTGGTACATAAAAACTGGAGGCACTTCGTGTACAAAATGGACAATCTTTTTCGAAGTACCACGATTTCGGACGAAAACTCATCTGTTACAAAGAGATTTTATTTTTTTGAACTTATTTGAACTCCAATTTTTTTGTGTGTTCAAAATGCACCATTCAAAGTCACATCATCAATTTTCAACCCTTTCTGACTTCATTTGGTATTTTTCATGCATTTACTGTTTTTTTTCGAGCTAAATGGCCCTAAAATTGAAAAACACTATAAATGAACTCTGAAAATATTGAAAGTTGGCATGGTATCATCATGTCACCCACATAGTTTGTACTGAAATATTGACAGGGTGACGGCAAAAACTGGATACACTTCGTGTACAAAATGGACAATCTCTTTCGAAGTATCAGTGTTTTGGACGAATCTCATCTGTTATAAAGAGATTTCATTTTTTTGAACTTATTTGAACTCCGGACTTTTTGTGTGTTTAAAATGGACCATTAAAAGCTACATCATCAATTTTTAACCCTTTCTGACTTCATTTGGTATTTTTCGTGCATTTACTGATTTTTTAAAGCTAAATGACCTTGAAATTGAAAAACACTATAAATAAACTTGAAAAAGGTTGAAAGTTGGCATGATATCATCATTTCACCCACATAGATTGTACTGAAATGTTAAGAGGGCTACGGCAAAATCTGGATGCACTTCGTGAACAAAATGGACAATCTCTTTCGAAGTATCAGGGTTTCGGACGAAAACTCATTTGTTACAAAGGAATTTCAATTTTTTTGAACTTATTTGAACTACAAACTGTTTGTGTGTCCAAAATGCACCATTCAAAGCCACATCATCAATTTTCAACCCTTGCTAACTTCATTTGATGTTTTTCATGCATTTACTGATTTTTAAGCTAAATGACTCTAAAATTGAAAAGCACTACAAATGAACCCTGAAAAGGTTGAAAGTTGGCATGGTATCATCATTTCACCCGCATAGCCTATGCTAAAAAGTTGAAAGGGTTACGGCAAAAACTGAATGCACTTTGTATACAAAATTAACAATATTTTTTAAAATATCATGGTTTCGAACGAATACTCATCTGTTACAAAGGAATTTCATTTTGTCGAACTTATTTGAACTTCAGACTTTTTGTGTGTTTAAAATGCACCCTTCAAAGCCACATCATCGATTTTCAACCCTTTCTGACTTCATTTGATATTTTTCATGCATTTACTGAGTTTTTGAGCTAAATGACCCCAAAATTAAAAAGCACTACAAATGAACTCTGAAAAGGTTAATAGTTTGCATGGTATCAACATTTCACCGACATAGCCTGTGCTAAAATGTTGAGAGGGTTATGGTAAAAACTGGATGCGCTTCGTGAACAAAATGAACAATCTTTTTCGAAGTATCAGGGTTTCGGACAAAAACTCATCTGTTACAAAGAGATTGCATTTTTTGAACTTATTTGAACTCCAAAACTTTTTGTGTGTTTAAAATGCACCGTTTAAAGCCACATCATCAATTTTCACCCCTTTCTGACTTCATTTGGTATTTTTCATGCATTTAATAGAAATTCATCATCACATTAAAAGCCAAAATAAATACATAACGTTCATACATAGTTCTCATCGTTGAACAACGTAATGCTCTCTAAAGCATCTAATTAAAACATACATTGAAACTATGTAGAAAATTACACAAAATAGTTATAAAAGATAATATATACCACACCAGTTGGTCCCGGTTCCATCCACAAACCAGAACCGATGATTGTGGGTCAGGAGCGAGGCTCATTGGTCCCGGTTCTTGTCTGGAACCGGTACCAAAGAGGTTAGACGAACCGAGGCCAATGGCCCACGAGGCCCGGTCGACGTCCTGGCCTCACGAATCGGGACCGATGCCTCCATAAGTCACGGTTCGTGAGTGAACCGAGCTTAATGGTATTTTAGGCCTGGAGCAAATCCATGTTTTGTACTAGTGCATGTATAAGTTTGAACAAGTCGAACAAAGCAAACAATCTGCTAGGACAACGACATAACCGTATCCAATTAGCAAAGTAAAACAAAGATACGGGATGCCAGGGACAATGACGAAGTTTGGTTCTGAGAGCCAGGGACAGAGACGCTCATGGTATACTAGTATGGAAGGATTGCCAGGTCCTTGCCGTACTTGATGATGTCATCGTATATCTCATCCATGTTCTTGTACTTGTACTCGAACCCTTCCCCGAGGAGCTTCGCCGAAGAAACGCAGGCTCTCGGCTTCTCCAGAAGACCGCGGAACCTGGAAAGCCAACATCGTCAATGCACAAGCTTCAGATAAGAAGACGAGACGAGAGAGAGAGAGAGAGGAGTCGAGACGAGACGTCCGTACGCTATGTACCGGTTGGTCTTGACGTTGTACTGTGGGTACTTGGCCACCAAGAAGCGGGCTAGCTCCACGACGGTGGTGTTGACGTTGCAACAGATGTAGCGCCCCGACGCCGCCTCCTCCTCGGCCACGGATACCTCGGCGCGGCAGACGTCGTCGTCGTGGACCAACGAGATGGAGCGAGACATCCTCACTATGAATTTAAGGGTGCGGATCCTCGCATCATCGCCTAGTGATATTTACAAAATCAAAACTTTGTGAGTACGTAAAGTTTTTGCGTCATTTCATTGATAGAAGGAGTTAACGTAACCAACATATATAACTGTTTTTCGTGCGGTTTCTACAAATTAACTCGACAACTCTTCTTTTCTTAATTAATGAATGAGACAAAGTTTTTGCCTTTGTTCCAAAAAAGAAAATGTAACCAACGTAACACTGATTCAGAAGGGAGATAGAACAACGAAGGGCGGTTGCTTGCTGAATCTTTCTTAGTTAGTTCCCGTTGACAACTAACCGGACAGCGGGGAGAGGACGTCAAGGACGCTGGGATGGACATTGGCCATCGGTGCCGCGCCCACCATGAGGCCCGGGCACACAGTGACGAGGCTGATGCCGTTCTGCAGCGCGAACGCGCTCGCCGCCTTCTCCAAACGCACCTTCGAGACAGGGAAACCCTACACGACGCGACGGTAGGCCAGCGCCATTGTTTCAATTAATGACTCGACGGACTGAAAATCAAAATACGAAAGTGTGTCTAGTGCGTAGTGCGTACCCAAGCATGGGTGTTTCCCGATGTGAGGAACTCGACGTCGGCCCAGGTTTCCTCGTCATTACCAGAATCAGGATTGTTGCCGACGGCCTAAACTATGCCGACGGCCACCGTAGGCATATATCATCCTATGCCAACCACCAACGTCTCGCCGTCGGCGTATTAAAAACCATCGGCGTAGATCACCCTATGCTGACGGCCATCGTCGGCGTACGAAGGCCGTTCGCGTAGATTCATCTATGCCTACGGTGTCGTCGGCATAGACACCCCATCGGTGTATCAGCGGGTCCGACCACTCGATGGGTAACTCACGTTTGATGCCGTCAAAGGTATGTCGACGGCCATGACGGACACCGTTGGCATAGCTTCGATGGTCCACGTCATCGATCCGCGGTAGGTGACAAGTCATCGACCCAAGGGATGTGCGGACCCGGGGGCGTAGCTATGCCGATGGTTATGCTGTCGGCATACCTTTTTGGCTACGCCGACGGTGTAACCGTCGGCATAGGTACATTTTTTTTATTTTAGCTACGTCGACGATGTAGCCGTCGGCGTAGGTAATTTTTTTAAAATCATTCTCCTATATTAAAATTTGATTTAATTAGGAAGTCTATAGACCATGTCCATGTTATATATAGTCTACACACTATTTTCAATGCATTGTCTATTTAGCTGTGTGTTTCGATGCTAAAAAATCATGTTATATATAGTCTGCACATAGTCTTGACGGACGGTGCTGCCGCTTGCACCTGAAGGGGGGAAACGGTGGCATCGAGTCGACAAGGAGGGAATCTTGCGGTGGGCTGGGCCCGGACCTTGTTCTAAGATGTTGCTATGGGCTGACCTATCACAGGCAGGTGAAAATACCCCTCGGTCAAACCCTGTCCGGTGAAAATCAAAGGGGTAGATCCGTCCGGTCAACAATGTGAGGGTTCGACGGAACGGGGTACTTGGGGGGTTGGCAATGCCACCAGGTCTTGCGCTGGGTCCTCTTACACGTATGGAAATGTCATGGCAAGTGCAGGCACCCCGCATGCGTCTCCGGAGTGTGTCCCTCTTCAGGGATGTCGCTGTCGCCGTCACACGGAGTGTGGAAATGGCCACGCTGGTGAGGCACAAAGGGAATCTTGCGGCGTCCTAGGCCCATACCTTGATCGAAAATGAACCTATGGGCTAACCTATCACAACCAGGTGAAAATGTCCCTCGTTTAAACACCGTCCGCTGAAAGTCAAAGGGGTAGATCCGTCCGGTCAACAATGTCAGGGTTAGGCAGGATGGGGGACCTAGAGGGGGCCTATGCCGCGAGGTCTTGCGCCAGGCCCTCTTACACGTGTGGAAGAGTGGTGACAGGTGTAAGCACCCGACACACTGATAACCCACAAGTATAGGGGATCGCAACAGTTTTCGAGGGTAGAGTATTCAACCCAAATTTATTGATTCGACACAAGGGGAGACAAAGAATATTCTCGAGTATTAGTAGCTGAGTTGTCAATTCAACCACACCTGAAAGACTTAATATCTGCAGCAAAGTGTTTAGTAGCAAAGTAATATGATAGTAATGATAACGGTGTCAAAGTTATAGTAGCAGTTTGTAGTGTTCATAACAGTAGCACGGAAAAGTAACTAGCGAAGATCAATATATGGAAGCTCGTAGGCAATGGATCAATGACGGATAATTGGCATTCATCATGCAACAGTTATAACATAGGGTGAAACAGAACTATCTCCAATTCAACAATGTAATGTAGGCATGTATTCCATATATAGTCATACGTGCTTATGGAGAAGAACTTGCATGACATATTTTTTCCTACCCTCTAGTGGCAGCGGGGTCCTATTGGAAACTAAGGGATATTAAGGCCTCCTTTTAATAGAGAACCAGACCAAAGCATTAGCACTTAGTGAATACATGAACTCCTCAAACTACGGTAATCACCTGAAAGAATCCCAGTTATTGTCACCCTGGGGGATGCGGATCAGAACTCGTAATAGGTGTCTAGAACTTGCAAGATAGGATCAAGAACACACATATATTCATGAAAACATAATAGGTTCAGATCTGAAATCATGGCACTCGGGCCCTAGTAACAAGCATTACGCATAGTAAAGTCATAGCAACATCAATCTCACAACATAGTGGATACTATGGATCAAACCCTAACCAAACTAACTCGATTACATGATAAATCTCATCCAAACCATCACCGTCCAGCAAGCCTACAATGAGATTAGTCATGAACGGTGGGGAGCATTATGGAATTGGTGATGAAGGATGGTTGGTGTTGATGAAGGCATAAATTTCCTCTCTCCCGAGCCCAAAGCGAACTCCAGATCTGGTCGTGAAACGCGATGAACTCTTCTCTCTGATTTTTTTCCTCGACAAATATGGTTATATGGAGCTGGAGAGGAGGTCGGAGGAGCCATGAGGGGCCCACAAGCCTGCCCGACGCGGCCAGGGTGGGTGGCCGCAGCTAGCAGGCTTGTGGCCTGCTGGTGGCCCCCCTCAGGTTAATTATTGTGCCAGTATTTTTTATCAATTCCAAAGATATTCTTCGTAAATTTTCAGGACGATCTGAGAACTTTTATTTCTGTAGAAAAATTAACACCAAGGAAATTTTTGTGAAAACAACGTCAGTCCGGGTTAGTTCCATTCAAATCATGCAAATTAGAGTCCAAAACAAGGGCAAAAGAGTTTCGAAAACTAGATACGTTGGAGACGTATCAACTCCCCCAAGCTTAAACCTTTGCTTGTCCTCAAGCAATTCAGTTGATAAACTGAAAGTGATAAAGAAAAACTTTTACAAACTCTGTTTGATCTTGCTGTGGTAAATATGTCAAACGTATGTTCAGATTTTCAGCAAAGATTATAAACTATTCACATTCACAACAACATTTAGGTCTCACATTTACTCATGTCAATGGTATAACCAACTAGTGAGCAATAATAACAAGTCTCGGATGACAATTTTTTTATCAAAACAATCGTGATACAATATGACATAAAGGTATCTCGCTAGCCCTTTTTGAGACCGCAAAACATAAATGCAGAGCACCTCTCGAGAACAAGGACTGACTAAACATTGTAATTCGCGGTGAGAGATCCAGTCATGCTCACACTCAATATCAATTAATAGCAGGGCATACAAATGACGATGGTGCTCTCTAACTGGTGCCTTTTATAAGAGGATGGTGACTCAACAATAAAGTAAATGGAAAGATGATGTAGCTTGAAGCTACGTCGGTATTTCCCCAAAGAGGAAGGGAGGATGCATCACAGCAGTGGTAGGTATTTCCCTCATATATGAAACCAAGGTTATCTAACCAGTAGGAGAACCAAGCAACACAACGTAATCAGCCCTTGCACACAAATAACAAATACTCGCAACCCAACGTTGTTAAAGGGGTTATCAATCCCTTTTGGGTAACAACGCGAGAAAGGCACGTGGACGGGAGAAAGTTGTAAATGTTGATAGATTGAACGCCAAATAAAATAAAGTGCAGCAAGGCATTTTTGGGTTTGTGGAAATATAGATCTGAAAATAAATGGAAGAGAAAAGTAGACCGCAAAGACAAATAATATGAGAAAGAGACCCGGGGGCCGTAGGTTTCACTAGTGGCTTGTCTCAAGAAAAATAGCAAACAGTGGGTGAACAAATTACTGTTGGGCAATTGATAGAACTTCAAATACTCATGACGATATCCAGGCAATGATCATTACATAGGCATCACGTCCAAGATTAGTAGACCAACTCCTGCCTCCATCTACTATTATTACTCCACACATCGACCGCTATCTAGCATGCATCTAGTGTATTAAGTTCATGGAGAAACGGAGTAATGCAATAAGAACGATGACATGATGTAGACAAGATCTATCTATGTAGAGATATACCCCATCATTTTATCCTTAGTAGCAACAATACATACGTGTCGTTTCCCTTTCTGTCACTGGGATCAAGCACCGCAAGATCGAACGCACTACAAAGCACCTCTTCCCATTGCAAGATAAATAGATCAAGTTGGCCAAACAAAACCCAAATATCGGAGAAGAAATACGAGGCTATAAGCAATCATGCATATAAGAGATCAAAGAAACTCAAATAGCTTTCATGGATATAAAAATATAGATTTGATCATAAACTCAAGGTTCATCGATCCGAACAAACACACCACAAAAGAGTTACATTATATGGATCTCCAAGAGACCATTGTATTGAGAATTCAGTGAGAGAGAGAGAGAGCCATCTAGCTACTAACAACGGACCCGAAGGTCTACAAAGAACTACTCACGCATCATCGGAGAGGCACAATTGGAGGTGGTGAACCCCATCTGAGATGGTGTCTAGATTGGATCTGGTGGTTTTGGATTCTGCGGCGGCTGGATGAATATTTATTTAGGCCCGCTAGGGTTTATGGAATATTGGGGTATTTATAGAGCAAAGAGGCGGTCAGGGGGGCACCTCAGGTGGGATCAACCCACCAGGGCGTGCCTGGGCCTCTTGGCGTGCCCTGGTGGGTTGTGCCTCCCTCGGGGTACCCCCCAGGCGCAGCCAGGGCCCGTTGTCTTCCTTGTGGCCCATAAAAAATCATCGTGAAGTTTCGTGGCATTTGGACTTCATCTGGTATTGATTTTCTACGATGTAAAAAACATGGAAAAAACAGCAACTGGCACTATGTCAATAGGTTAGTACACAAAAATGATATACAATGACTATAAAATGATTATAAAACATCCAAGATTGATAATATAACAACATGGAAAAATAAAAAACTATAGATACGTTGGAGACGTATCAGCATCCCCAAGCTTAACTCCTACTCGTCCTTGAGTAGGTAAGTGATAAAAACAATTTTTTTGATGTGGAATGTTGCCTAACATGTCATGTCATATTGTTTTCCTTATAGCATGGACATTTGGACTTTTAGTTGTTCAAAGCAATAGTCTAGTTTTGACATAATAATTTAGATACTCAGGCATATCCACAAGCAACCATGTCTTTTAAAATATCAACACTAAAAATAGGTTATCCCTAGCCCATCATGCTCAAACATTGATCCATTCATGAAACACATCGAATATTAGCTGCACCCAATACTTAAGTACGATCATATTGCCACCTAGTTGGTGCTTTGGTAAGAGAAGATGGAGACTCAAATTCAAAAATAAAAATTGCATAAAGTAAAAGAAAGGCCCTTCGCAAAGGGAAGTAGGGATTTGTAGAGGTGCCAGAGCTCAAAGCGAAAAACTTAGAGATAAAAACATTTTGGGAGGTGTATCCATCCCACCAACGAAAACGACTTAGAGTTCCCAACACTTTCCATACTAGATATATCATAGGAGGTTCTCAAACAAAAAATAAAGTTTATTTCTTTTTCCACCATGCTTTCAATTTCCATGGAATTTATTTATTTGACAACATAAAGTAAATTCATTTTTGCATTTCGGGACTAGGCATCCCTAATACCTTTACCTTACTCTCGTGCAATGACAAGTGAATAAACACTCATTGTGAGAATAACACATCTAGCATGGAAAATATTAGCCACCCCTCACCGCTCCGCGAGTGAAACAAACACACAAAAGAGAAGTTTATTTTGAAAATTAGAGATGGCACATACAAATTTGCTTAGAACGACACAGAAATACCACATATAGGTAGGTATAGTGGACTCATGTGGCAAAAACTGGGTTTAAGGATTTGGATGCACAAGTAGAACTCATACTTGGTGCAAAATGAAGGCTAGCAAAAGATTGAGAAGCGACGAACCAAGAAACGGGTAATCTCATAAGCAAGCATTAAGCATAAATAACACCGAATAATGCACCACAAGTAGGACATAATTTCATTGCATGACTATTGACTTTCGTACATGCATAGGGAATCACAAACCTTAACACCAATATTCTTACTAAAGCATAATTACTCATCAACATAACTCACATATCACATCATCATATCTCAAAACTATTACTAAGAATCAAGTTTTTTTTTGTCCAATGATCTTCATGAAAGTTTTTATTACATCCTTCTTGGATATCTATCACTTTGGGACTAATTTTCATGTGTTGCTTTTCATAAGCTCAAACAAATATAAGTGAAGATCAAGAGCATAATTTTTCTTCTTTCTCTCAAAATAATTTAAGTGAAGCAAGATAGAATTTCTTGAAAATTTTACTAACTCTCAAATAAATCTAAGTGAAGTAAGAGAGCATTTCTTCAAAAATACTAAGCACACTGTGCTCAAAAAGATATAAGTGAAGCACTAGAGCAAGTCCATTGGTCATAAAAAAATTAAGTGAAGCATAGAGAGCAATTCTAACAAGTCATGACATAATTTTGGCAGGTGTGTCCAACAAGGGATCAAGACTTAAAACACAAAATAAAACAAGCGAAGACTCATATCATACAAGACGCTCCAAGCAAAACACATATCATGTGAGGAATAAAAATTTAGTTTCGAGTAAGATACCGATGATCGTTGGAAGAAAGCGGGGATGCCACTTGGGGGCATCCCCAAGCTTAGTTGGTTGCTCATTTTTGGATAATATCTTGGGATGCCGGGGCATCCCCAAGCTTAGGCTCTTCCATCCTTCCTTCATCCATCGTAAGATAACCCAAAACTTGGAAACTTCAATCACACAAAACTCAACAAAACCTTCGTGAGATCCGTTAGTATAAGAAAAATAAATCACTACTATAAGTAATGTATTAAATCAATTCATATTTTGTTCTTGCATTATACCTATTGTATTCCAACTTTTATATGGCAAAAACTCATCAAAGGAAACCATAGAGCCATCAAAATAAGCAGACAACAAAAAGAAAATAGAATCTGTCAAAAACAGAACAGTCTGTAGCAATCTGGATATTTCGAATACTTCTGTAACTCAAAAAATTCTGAAAATTAGGAAAACGTGAGAAATTTGTATATCAAACTTGTGTAAAAATTCAGAATTTTATCACTCTTTTGTGATTTTGAATAATTCTGTGACTAGCGCACAAAGTTCCTTTTTTCAACAAGATCAAAGCAACTATCACCCAACATGATCCCAAAGTCTTTGCTTGGCACAAACACTAATTAAAACACAAAAACACAATCATAAAATTAGAATAATTGTGTAAAAACTCAAGAACAGAAAGCAAAAAGAAAAAAAATATTCATTGGGTTGCCTCCCAACAAGCGCTATTGTTTTACGCCCTTAGCTAGGCATAAATCAAGGATTTAAGTTTTGTCTTCCGAAGTTTGGCAACTTTTGTAAGGGTTTTCTGAAGCCCCGGAGGCTCTTTACGCTTCCCTAAATTCTCAGGGAAATAAACCATCTTAAGATCCAAAATATCCAATCGCTTATTGCAAAGAGTAATCAGAGTATTCATGCGATTGATACAACCATTGAGGTGTTTGAGGGGTTCATTATATTTCTGTATTTCAACCATATGTTTATGCAAATCACCAAGTTTGTCCAACATTTGAGCCCCCTCGGGGGCAAAAGGAAACCCCTTCTTTTGAGGTGGAGTTACCAAAATTCCCTCTAAAATTTCATAGGCAGCATTGGCATCAAGTTCAATGAAATTTCCTTTAGTGGCAAAATCGAGAAGTTGTCTATGATGCAAAGCCAATCCTATGTAAAAATTACGAAGCAAAACTTTACCGTCCCCCTTTAAGTTGGAAATATGATATGATTCCATAAGCTTATACCAGGCATCTTTCAAATTTTCTCCTTGTCTTTGCTCGAAGTAAAGAACTTCAAAATCTGGCGACAAAGGAGGAGTAGGGACACTAGTCATCGAGACTAGAAAGCAAGAGAACGGTGAACCGAAAAAGAGAGGCGAATAAAACGGCAAATTTTTGTGAAGTGGGGGAGAGTAAAACGATAGGAAAATAGAAAATAATGTAAATTGCAAGGAGATGAGATTTGTGATTAGGATCCTGGTATATGTTGAAGATCATCCCCGGCAACGGCACCAGAAATTCCTTTTGATGTTGCTTGAAGCTACGTCGGTATTTCCCCAAAGAGGAAGGGATGATGCAGCACAGCGGCGGTAGGTATTTCCCTCAGATATGAAGCCAAGGTTATCGAACCAGTAGGAGAACCAAGGAACACAATGTAAACATCCCCTACACACAAATAACAAACACTCGCAACCCGACGTTGTTGAAGGGGTTGTCAACCCCTTTCGGGTAACGGCGCCAGAAAGGCACGTGGACGGGAGAAAGTTGTAAATGTTGATAGATCAAACGCCAAATAAAATAAAGTGCAGCAAGGTATTTTTGGGTTTTTGGAAATATAGATCTGAAAATAAATGCAAGAGAAAAGTAGATTGCAAAGGCAAATAATATGAGAAAGAGACCCCGGGGCCGTAGGTTTCACTAGTGGCTTCTCTCGAGAAAAATAGCAAATGGTGGGTGAACAAATTACTGTTGGGCAATTGATAGAACTTCAAATACTAATGAAGATATCCAGGAAATGATCATTACATAGGCATCACGTCCAATATTAGTAGACCGACTCCTGCCTGCATCTACTACTATTACTCCACACATCAACCACTATCCAACATGCATCTAGTGTATTAAGTTCATGGAGAAACGGAGTAATGCAATAAGTATGATGACATGATGTAGACAAGATCTATCTATGTAGAGATAGACCCCATCGTTCTATCCTTAGTTGCAACGATAAATACGTGTCATTTCCCTTTTTGTCACTAGGATCAAGCACCATAAGATCGAACCCACTACAAAGCACCTCTTCCCATTGCAAGATAAATAGATTAAGTTGGCCAAACAAAACCCAAATATCGGAGAAGAAATACGAGGCTATAAGCAATCATTCATATAAGAGATCAAAGAAACTAAAATAACTTTCATGGATATAAAAAGATAGATCTGATCATAATCTCAAAGTTCATCGATCCCAACAAGCGCACCACAAAAGAGTTACATCATATGGATCTCAATGAGACCATTGTATTGAGAATTCAGCGAGCAAGAGAGAGAGAGAGAGAGAGCCATCTAGCTACTAACTACGGACCCGAAGGTCTACAAAGAACTACTCACGGATCATGGGAGAGGCACCAATGGAGGTGGTGAATCCCATCCGAGATGGTGTCTAGATTGGATCTTGTTGTTCTGGACTCTGCGGCGGTTGGGTGAATATTTCGTCGCTCCCCCTATAGTTTCTGGAATATTGGGGGGTATTTATAGAGCAAAGAGGTGGTCCGGGGGCACCCGAGGTGGGCACAACCCACCAGGGCATGCCTGGGCCTCCTGGCGCGCCCTGGTGGGTTATGCCTCCCTCGGGGCACCCCCAGGCGCAGCGAGGGCCCGTTATGTTCCTTCTGGCCCATAAAAAATCATCTCGAAGTTTCATGGCATTTGGAATTCATCTGGTATTGATTTTCTGTGATGTAAAAACATGGAAAAAACAACAACTGGCACTTGGCAATATGTGAAAGGTTAGTACCAAAAAATTATATAAAATGATTATAAAACATCCAAGATTGACAATATAACAGCATGGAACAATCAAAAATTATAGATATGTTGGAGACATATCAAAAGACCCTTCGCAGAGGGAAGCATTGATTTGTAGAGGTGCCAGAGCTCAAGCTTTTAAAACAGAGATAGGTAATGACTTTGGAGTGGTGCTTTCATTGCTCACATAACGACCAAGAAGTTTTCAGTATCTTCCATGTTGGATACATTATAGGCGGTTCCCAAATAGAATGGTAAAGTTTTCACTCCCCCTCCACCAATTAGTCACACTCCATGGTGGGCCATATTCACGGGTAGCGTCCATACAAACACAGTTCTGGGGGAGTTTTGTTTAGTTATATTTTGCTTTTTATTTTGAGCAAGGAACTGGGCATCCCGATTACCAGCCAATTTGTCATGAATGATGGTGAATCAACACATATCGTGAGAATAACCCACCTAGCATGGAAGATACTAACAACCGCCACTCGCCACATGCGCGATTTCGGCATACAAAACAGAAATTTTATTTGAAGGTTTAAAGTTTAGCACATGCAAATTTACTTGGAACGGCAGGTAAATACCGCATATAGATAGATATGATGGACTGATAAGGAACAACTTTGGGTTTATTGAGATGGATGCACAAGCAGTATTCCCACTTAGTACAAGTGAAGGCTAGCAAAAGACTGGGAGCGACTAACTAGAGAGCGACACAGTAACCTGTTGGAAATATGCCCTAGAGGCAATAAATAAATTAGTTATTATCATATTTCCTTGTTCATGATAATCGTTTATTATCCATGCTATAATTGTATTGATTGGAGACTTAGATGCATGTGTGGATACATAGACAAAATCATGTCCCTAGTATGCCTCTAATAGACTAGCTCGTTGATCAAAAGATGGTTAAGGTTTCCTAGCCATGGACATGAGATGTCATTTGATAACGGGATCACATCATTAGGAGAATGATGTGCTGGACAAGACCCAAACTACAAACATAGCATATGATCGTGTCAGTTTACTGCTACTGTTTTCTGCATGTCAAGTATATGTTCCTATGACCATGAGATCATGCAACTCACGGATATCGGAGGACTGCCTTGTGTGTATCAAATGTCGCAACGTAACTGGGTGACTATAAAGGTGCTCTACAGGTATCTCCAATGGTGTCTGTTGAGTTGGCATGGATCGAGAGTGGGATTTATTACTCCGTGTGACGGAGAGGTATCTCAGGGCCCACTCGGTAATACAACATCACAACAAGCCTTGCAAGCAATGTGGCTAAGTGTTAGTCACGGGATCTTGTATTATGGAACGAGTAAAGAGACGTGCCGGTAACGAGGTTGAACTAGGTATGGAGATACCGACGATCGAATCTCGGGCAAGTAACATACCGAAGAACAAAGGGAACGTTATACGGGATTAACTGAATCCTTGACATAGAGGTTCGATCGATAAATATCTTCGTAGAATATGTAGGAACCAATGTGGACGCCCAGGTCCCGCCATTGGTTATTGACCATAGAGGTGTCTCGTTCATGTCTACATAGTTCTCGAACCCGCAGGGTCTGCACACTTGAGGTTTGGTGACGTTTCGGTCGTGTAGAGTTATGTATGGTGGTGACCAAAGGTTGTTCAGAGTCCCGGATGAGATCCCGAACATCACGAAGAGCTCCAGAATGGTCTGGAGGTAAAGATTCATATATAGGAAGTCCCAGTTTGGTGGCTAGAAAAGTTTTGGCCTCATCGGTAGTATACCGGGAGTGCCGATAGTGTACCGGGAGACCTCCGGGAGGGGTATTTCGACCCAAGAGGATTCATGGGCTGTGGGAGAGTATTAACTAGCCCTTAGTGGTCTGGTGGAATAGCCACACAAGGCCCATGCGGCTGAAGGAAGAATCCCAAAGGAAAAAGACTGGAAAAAGGCAAAAAAGGAAGAGTCCTACTCCTACTAGGCGTGGAGGAGGAGTAGGACACCTCCACCTTGGCCGGCCAACTCCTAGAGGCCAAGAGCCTTGCGCCAAGGGCTGCCTCTCCTCTCCTCCTATATATACTAGTGGAATAGAAGGGTTTTGCATAGGTTTTACGGCCACGTGCTACCCGTTTCACCGGTGCTCCTCTAGATCGGTTTTCTGCAGTGCTTAGGCGAAGCCCTGTCGGAATTGCCACACCACTATCACCGGAGCGCCGTCATGCTGCCGGTGAACTCTCTATCCTCTCCACCTCCTCTTGCTGGATCAAGATGGTGGAGATCGTCATCAAGCTGCACGTGTGTTGAACGCGGAGGTGCCGTCCGTTCGGCGCTAGATCGGAAGAACCGTGATCGAGATCGCGAGACAGTTCGTGATGAGATCGCGGAACAGATCGTGATGAGTTCGCGGGACAGATCGTGATCAAGATCGTGAGATGGATCGTGATGAGATCGCGGGACGGATCGTGATGAGTTCGCGGGACGGATCATGATGAGTGCACGGGACGGATCGTGATGAGTTCACGGGACGGATCGTGATTGGATCGTGGGACGCTCGGTGATTTGGATCGCGAAGATGTTCGACTACACCAACCGCATTTCTTAACGCTTCCCGCTTAGCGATCTACAAGGGTACGTAGATCCACTCTCCCTCTCGTATACGCTCATCACCATGGATAGGTTTGCGTATGCGTAGGAAATTTTATGTTTCCCATGCGACGTTCCCCAATAGTGGTATCAGAGCTAGGTTTATGGTTCGATGAGATCTCGAGTAGAACACAAAAGGTTTGTGGGTGTTGATTCTTAGATTTCTTCCTGCATTGGTCGGATTTTGATTTAGTGGTATTATGAGATGAAGCGGCCCGGACCAACATTAATCGTATGCTTACGAGAGACCGGTTCCCTCAACCGCAACTTGTTGCATCGATGGCCTGCGGGTGCCAGTTTCTCTCACTTTAGTTGGATCGGATACGACAAAGGCGGTCCTTGAGAAGGTTGGAAAGCAACTAGTGTATCACCGTTGTGGTTTTTGCGTAGGTGAGAATTGTTCTTGCTAGATACCCGTAGCAGCCACGTAAAACATGCAACAACAATTAGAGGACGTCTAACTTGTTTTTGCAGGGTATGTTGTGATATGATATGGCCAATTACATGATGTGATATATGTGATGTATGAGATGATCATGTGATGTATAGATTATCACGACTTGGATGTCAATGAATACGGCAACCGGCAGGAGCCATAGGGTTGTCTTTAATTATTGTATGACCTGCGTGCCAATCATTAAGCGCTATGTAATGCTTTACTTTATTGCTAAACGGTAGGAATAGTAGTAGAAGCATGCAGGGCGTGACAACCCCGATGGTGACACGTTGATGGAGATCAAGATGATGGAAATCATGGTGTCATGCCGGTGACGATGGAGATCATGTCGGTGCTTTCTAGATGGTGATCAAAAGCACAAGTTCATGGCCATATCATGTCACTTATGATTTGCATGTGATGTTAATCCTTTTTATGCACCTTGTTTTGCTTAGGACGACAGTAGCATTATAAGGTGATCCCTCACTTAATTTCAAGATAAATTGTGTTCTTCCCGAGTGTGCACCATTGCGAAAGTTCGTCGTGTAGAGACACCACGTGATGATCGGGTGTGACAGACTTTACGTTCACATACAATAGGTGCAAGCTAGATTTGCACTTGCAGAACACTCAGGTTAAACTTGACGAGCCTAGCATGTACAGACATGGCCTCGGAACACAAGAGACCGAAAGGTCGAACATGAGTCATATAGTAGATATGATCAACATAATGATGTTCACCATTGCAGCCACCTCAACTCACGTGATGATCGGACTTGAGTTGGTGAATTTGGATCATGTATCACTCGAATGATCGGAGGGATGTCAATTTGAGTGGGAGTTCTTAAGTAATATGATTAATTGAACTCATTATCATGAACATAGTCAATAGTGTCTTTGCAAATTATGTTGTGGATTACTAGCTCACGCTATAGCTCCCTTAATTTTTTATATGTTCCTAGAGAAATAGAGTTGAAAGATGATGGTAGCAATATTGCGGACCGGGTCCGTGATCTGAGGGTTGTCCTCATTGCTGCACAAAAGGCTTATGTCCTTAGTGCACCGCTCGGTGCACCAACCCCTCTAGCGTCATCTGTAGATGTTGTGAACATTTGACACACACGTTCTGATGACTACTTGATAGTTTAGTGCGTCATGCATTACGGCTTAGAATTGAGGCTCCAAAACGTTTTGAACGTCACGGAAGATATGAGATGTTTCTAATAGTTGAAATTAGGATCTCAGGCTCGTGCCCGTGTTGCGAGATATGAGATCTCCAACAAGATTCTTTGCCTGCAAGATCAAAGAGAATAGCTCAATCGTTGAGCATGTGCTCAGATTGTTTGGGTGCTACAATCGCTCGAATCGAGTGGGAGTTGATCTTCCAAGATAAGATAGTGATTGATATAGTTCTCCAATTCACTGTCAGTAAAGCTACTAGAACTTAGTGATGAACTATAAAATGCTAGGGATAGAAATATTGATCCGTGAGCTGTTCGCGATGTTTGACACCGCGAAGGTAGAAATCAAGAAGGAGCGTCAAGTGTTGATGGTTAATCAAACCACTAGTTTCAAGAAGGGCAAGAGCAAGGAGGGAAACTTCATGGATAGCAAGTCAGTTGCTGCTCCAGTGAAGCAACCCAAAGTTGAACTCAAACCCGAGACTAAGTGCTTCTGTTATGAGGTGAGCGGTCACTGAAGCGGAACAACCCTAGATACTTGGTAGATAAGAAGGCTGGCAACATCGACATAAGTATATTTGATATACGATTTATTGATGTGTATCTTGCTAGTACTCCTAGTAGCACCTGGGTATTGGATGCCGGGTCGGTTGCTAAATGTTAGTAACTCGAAATAAAAGCTACGGAATAAACGGAGAACTAGCTAAGGGTGAGGTGACGATACGTGTTGGAAATGTTTCCAAGGTTGATGTGATCAATATCGCACGCTCTCTCTACCTTCAGGATTAGTGACGAACCTAAATAAATGTTATTTGGTGTTTCGAGTTGAGCATGGACATGATTAGATCATGTTTATTGCAATATGGTTATTCATTTAAGTGAGAGAATAATGGTTATTCTGTTTACATGAATAATACCTTCAATGGCATGCACCCAGTGAGAATGGTTTGTTGAAATCTTGATCGTAGTAATACATATGTTCATAACATTGATGTCAAAAGATACAAAGTTAATAATGATAGTACCACATATTTGTGGCACTGCCGCAAAATGTCATATTGGTATAAAGCGCATGAAGAAACTCCATGCTGATGGATCTTTGGACTCATTCGATTTCGAATCGGTTGAGACATGCGAACCATGCCTCTTGGGCAAGATGACTAAAGGACCCAGTTGGATGGAGCGGGCAAGTGATTCATTGGGAATGATACATGTTGATGTATGCAATCCAATGAGTCTTGTAGTGTGCTGTGGATATCGTTATTTTCTTACCTTCACTGATGATTTGAGTAGATATAGTGTATATTTACTTAATGAAACACAAGTCTGAATTGTTTGAAAGGTGCAAGCAAATTCAGAGTGAAGTCTAAGATCATCGTGACAAGAAGATAAAAACGACGGTGATATGATCGTGGTGGTGAATATCTGAGTTTGGCATATAACTTAAAACAATGTGAAATTTGTTTCACAACTAAACGCCACCTAGAACACCATAGTGTGATGGAGTGTCCGAACATCATAGTCATGCTCTATTGGATATGGTGCGTGCTATGATGTCTCTTATCGTTTTACTACTATAATTTTGGGGTTATGCATTAGAGACAACTACATTCACTTTAAATAGGGCACCATCTAAATCCGTTGAGGTGACACCGTGTGAATTATGGTTTGATAGAAACCTAAGTTTTCATTTCTTAATGTTTGGGGCTGCGACACATGTGTGGAAAATGTTTTCACCTAATGAGGTCGAACCCAAGGCGGACAAATACATCTTCATAGAATACCCTAAGATCAGTTGGGTGAACCTTCTATCTCTGATCCATGTGCAAAGTGTTTGTTGCTTAAACGGATCCCTTCTCGAGGAAATGTTTCTCTCGAAAGAATTGAGTGGGAGGAAGATAGAACTTGATGAGGTTGTTAAACCTTTGTTCAACCAGAGAGTAGCGCAACACAAAAAGATGTTTCTGTGAAGCCTATGTTAGTTGAATAGACTTTGTTCAACCAGAGAGTAGCGCAGCTCGACTTGTTGTAAATATGTTTGTGACAATTTCAAGGAGTTGACTGCGATGAGACTTTCTCACTTGTAGGGATGCTAAAGTCTGTTGGAATTATGTTAGCAGTTGCTGCATTTTCAATTATGAAATCTGGCAGATGGATGTCAAAACATCGTTTCCTTAACGGTTTACTTGAGGAAAGGTTGTATGTGATACAACCAGAAGGTTTTTGTCAGTCCTAAGGATGCTAAAAGGTGTGCAAGCTTCAGTGGTCCTTCTATGGACTGAAGCAAGCATCTCGGAGTAGGAATGTACGCTTTGATGAGGTGATCAAAGTTTTCATGTTTATACAAAGTTTACGAGAAACTTGTATTTGCAATAAAGTGAGTGGGAGCACTATAGAATTTCTGATAAGTATATGTGGATGACAATGATCAGAAATAATGTAGGATTTTTGGAAAGCATAAATGGTTGTTTGAAAAGTGATTTTCAAAGGAAGACCTGGATAAAGCTACCTAATTATTGAGCATCAAAATCTATAGAGATAGATCAAGATGCTTGATGAGACTCAATGAGTGCATACCTTGACAAGATTTTGAAAGAGTTCAGAATGGATCAGCCAGAGAAATAGTTCTCGTCTAATTTGTAAGGTGTGAAGTTGAGCGAGACTCAAAGCTCAACAACGGCAGAAGAAAGAGAAAGGACGAACGTCTTCCCCTATGCCTTAGCCATAGGCTCTGTACAGTATGACATGCTGTGTACCGCACATGTGTGTGCCTTGGCATGAGTTCGTCAGGGGGTACAAGAGTGAACCAGGAGTGGATCACTGGACAGCGGTCAAGATTATTTTCAGTAACTAAAATATTGAGGAGATGTTTCTCGATTATGGAGGTGATAAAGAGTTCGTTGTAAAGAGTTACGTCGATGCAAGCTTTAGCACCAATCCGGATGACTAGTAGTAGCAATATGGATACATATAGTGTAGCAGCCATTTGGAAGTAGTACCAAGTGGAGTGTGGTAGCAGTGTTCATGGTTTGACATAGAGATTTGCAAAGTACACACGGATCTGAATATCGCAGACCCATTGACTATAGACCTCTCTCACATGCAAAGCATGATCGAGCCCCATAACTCATTGGGTGTTAGACTCATAACAATGCGAATCACATGGTGATGTGAACTAGATTATTGACTCTAGTGCAAGTGGGAGACTGTTGGAAATATGCCCTAGAGGCAATAAATAAATTAGTTATTATCATATTTCCTTGTTCATGATAATCGTTTATTATCCATGCTATAATTGTATTGATTGGAGACTTAGATGCATGTGTGGATACATAGACAAAATCATGTCCCTAGTATGCCTCTAATAGACTAGCTCGTTGATCAAAAGATGGTTAAGGTTTCCTAGCCATGGACATGAGATGTCATTTGATAACGGGATCACATCATTAGGAGAATGATGTGATGGACAAGACCCAAACTACAAACATAGCATATGGTCGTGCCAGTTTACTGCTACTGTTTTCTGCATGTCAAGTATATGTTCCTATGACCATGAGATCATGCAACTCACAGATATCGGAGGACTGCCTTGTGTGTATCAAACGTCACAACATAACTGGGTGACTATAAAGGTGCTCTACAGGTATCTCCGATGGTGTCTGTTGAGTTGGCATGGATCGAGACTGGGATTTGTTACTCCGTGTGACGGAGAGGTATCTCAGGGCCCACTCGGTAATACAACATCACAACAAGCCTTGCAAGCAATGTGGGTAAGTGTTAGTCATGGGATCTTGTGTTACATAACGAGTAAAGAGACTTGCCGGTAACGAGGTTGAACTAGGTATGGAGATACCGACGATCGAATCTCGGACAAGTAACATACCAAAGAACAAAGGGAACGTTATACGGGATTAACTGAATCCTTGACATACAGGTTCGACCAATAAATATCTTCATAGAATATGTAGGAACCAATGTGGACGTCCAGGCCCCGCCATTGGTTATTGACAATAGAGGTGTCTCGGTCATGTCTACATAGTTCTCGAACCCGCAGGGTCTGCACACTTGAGGTTTGGTGACGTTTCGGTAGTGTAGAGTTATGTATGGTGGTGACCGAAGGTTGTTCGGAGTCCCAGATGAGATCCCGGACGTCACGAGGAGCTCCGGAATGGTCTGGAGGTAAAGATTCATATATAGGAAGTCCCAGTTTGGTCGTTGGAAAAGTTTCAGGCTCCCTCAAGTGCCTAGAGACCATATCATGCATCAAAACTACTTGGGACCCTTAAAATTTGACATGCAAGCTCAATAGCAAGGTCACCACAGTAGCAAAAAATTGCAATACATAAGGCACTAAAACAAAAACTAATTGGACCATTGGAGGAGTCACATACCGATGAGAAATCACCTAAAATAGTTTTGCATATGGAGCTTTGAGCAAGGAGATCGATAATGGCAGCAAGATGAGCAAGAACACGGGTTTGAGCAATGGTGGGATTTTTTCTAGGTGAAGATGAAGTGAATGGGTGCTGGAATCACTACTAGAAAAAAGGCTGTTAGTGGCGCACCTATTTTGGCTATTAATGGCGCACTATAGGTGTGTCACTATTATCACGCAACTACTAATAAATAGTAATGGCGCACGCCTTGTGCACCACTCTTAATCTACATAACAGTGGCGCACCACATGGTGTGCCATTGCTATCCCAGACACTAATGGCGCAACTAAAGTGCGCCATTACTAGGCCCAGAAGTGCGCCACTACTGTTACTCCAAGGGGCCATGTGTACCTTGTGCTCTGGGTTACTAATGGTGCACTTTTAGATAATGCGCCACTGGTGTGTTTATTTCTGTGCGCTACTAAAGTGCAATATGATGCGCCACTACTATGAATATTAGGAATTTTTTTTGCGCTTTTCTGATATTTGCACATGTTACAAAATACATTACAACACAGAATATAAACAGCACAACATACAAACAGTAGATTTATCGAATACAATAGAAGATTAGTCTTCGAATACAATTCATCATATTAGTCTCCGAATTCAAAATACCGAACAAAGTTAGCACAGTACAAGTCTCGAGACCGCGAGTAGCTACTTTGTATTCACATTACAAGTCGATATCTAAACTACCATCACATAGAAGAGAGTTGCGGTCACGATGAGCATCATCGTGATGAAACTGATCTTCATCCGGTTCCTCCTCCGCTCCCTCCTCTCTCTCGCTAGATAGCGTGCGTATCTAGCTTTCGCCTCCGCCCTAGTGGTGTACCCTTTGTAACTATTACCGCTGAAACGGTGAACCTGTCTCCGACACTCCTCCCAGTCGTTGTAGACTCCAGGAACCTCACCCTTGTAAACGACATACGAAGGCATTTCTATGCACTAGACAAACAAAACGTTAGTAGCAATTCACAGATAATATATAAGCAATATATAAGTATGCAACAAAAGGATCGGAAGAGAAAAGCAACACATTAATAGCATGATTCATGGTCCTACTAATAAATAGCATCGATTACATATAAGTTGAACGACTGTCCAAACTAAAGAGACATACAAGTTCATTAAAGTTTAATTACAACATGAGCTAATCGATATTTCAGAACTACATAGCATCAATACTTTCGACTCGACTCAAGGACTAGAGCGTGGATGAAGCCGCCATCTTTTGTGATGGCCATGAATGTGCGGTCATTGTCAGCCTGCGTTTGTAGCGTTGTTTCTATTTCACTGTTGGACGGTTGATAGTTGAGGTAGAACTGCCTTGAGGTACGAAGGACATCTTGATAGATGATTTCCGCAAACTCCGACTGGATGCGAAAGAATTCTTGTCTGATGTCCTCGTCCTAGATTGCCGACAAGTGTGCGGCCCATTATTTGAGATTATTTGGTGGAATAAGGTGATTATGGTCCCGTACGATCGCTCGCATGTGATGGAGGGCGTAGTAGGCATCCTTCTGACTGCCACGCGGCTGCTTGACGCACGGGAACGTCGTTACGTGGGTGAACACGTGCTTGCCGTACCTACAAATTGGCCTCCTGAAGGTGCCTCCAGATTTGGCGTAGCCGGGAAGAGCATCATCAAGAACTTGATATTTGTGTAGTCTTTCTTTGACTGACGGTCCGAGTCGAAATACGTGGCCATGGAATATTTCGGGCTTAAGAGGATGAGTGTGCAATGTGTGTCACTGCACAAAACACGAAATGTTAGAAAAAAAAGAATGATTGAAATCTAAGAAATCATATGTTACGGGGCGGTGAGGGGATGACTTACTCGGAAAAGTAAGGCATGAGGAAGTTATTCTTATCTGGGTTCGCCAGAATGACGCCTTCGAGGTATGAACTCGCGACTTGCCGGTCCCCAGTGCTGCCCAAGATCTTGGCACGCATGTAGAAGGGGTCGACTATCACGATGTGCGGGGTCTTTTCTCTAATGATCTGCATCTCCATACTGAGCAAAAATAGCCAAATGAAGGTGTAGTGCAGCGGATAAAGGTTAAACATAGCAGAGATGTCATCAAACCGCAGGACGATCATACGCCCGATGGTGCTATCGACAAAGCCCTTTCCCTCTGGCACCTTGGCCACGAAAACTGGGTATGCCACATCATTCTCGGAGAGACGCCGCTTCTCCATAGAAAGAACACTGTCATGCAGACTCCGCATAGCACCTGCTGTAGCATTGAGCAGATTAGTCGGTAGCATCGGCCTACCTGCCACATGCACCCTCCTCGAGATATCCTTAGGTATTGGTGGCCTGTCCTGAGCACGGATCGTACTCGGTGCTCGCTGGCTCGCACCCTTGTTATTTTTTTCTTTTTCATCCCTTCTGCTTCTTCTGTTGTAATGGGATCGAGTTCTACTCAGAGAGCACCTTCTTGAGTGTGTTGGGGCTGATAATATTTCGCACCTTGGCTATTTGAGTCTCGATGAAGGTGGCAGCTAGAGGTGTCTCCTGAGAACTGAATAGACGATGCCTATTGCAATTGGGTTTCTCCACGGTACCAGCTAGATCGCAATCATTCGTGCAGCTTCGTGAAGAGGAGGTTGCGCAAATTCCCTTGGTCACGATACCTTAGGTTCTCAGTGTTGATCGAGATGGTGCTCCTGAGAATGCACCCGAGTTGTCCTGCGTACCCACCTACTAATTCTTTGGGCACCGTTGGATGCCCACTGGAGGACACTTCAGGAAATTCCTCCTTGACGGTGCCGAGCATGTTCGGGCGCCGGTCCTTCCGTTGCCTCTTCGGTTGGCTACCATCTGTGAGCTCGCTGCCATCATTAGTGGTGGCATCCCCGGAGGCACCATCAGTGGTGTCATCCCCGACGCCACTAGGGGTCCTGTATTCGTGATCGGTGTCTTACGCGACGTCCTCATAGCGATGAGATTCTTCCTCCATCTCCTGGGACAGCTCCCAGAATGGCTTGCCCGAACCGCCAGCCTCATCGTTGTCGGCCATGTTCGCTCTAAATAGGAAAAAAGGCTACTAGAGTTATTGGATGAGATCAGGGTAGTATCTATTCTTCTCAGATTTAGAGCAAAACTAAGAATAAAACATGCAAATTGATGCACACCCATAGGTAAGATCTCCTTTTCTTGGTTTATTTTACTTTACATGTGATTCATACAAGTCCTTAGAAAAACTTGCTATCCCTGCATTCTGATTACCAAGCATACAAACAAAGCATTTTTCATGATAAACAACCAAGGCAACCAATCTATATATCAAACAAATAAACAAATAAAAATGAGTTATTGCTAGAGCCTGATGGTTGAGCTTTCGTTAGCATGGCATATGTATGGAAGAAAAAATAGTTTGCATTTCAACTTAAGGGAAAACTATAAAAGCCACTTAGAAATATTTGCTTTGTAGAAATAACATTGTCTCTAAATGTTGATTAATTTTTGTTTCGGTTGAGAATCGGGAACCTTCTGGGTCAAGAAAATTGGGCATGACCTTTGCTAATTTTCTTGACCTAGGAGTGCCCCATTCTCAACCGAAACGGAAATTAATCAACATTTCAGGAGAAATAGGTAACTATTTGTCCCCGCACAAAAAACGGAGGAGCATAGAGAATGAGAATTTGCTGGCAAGATTGAGACCAGCACACCACAGGTAATGTTTGGTCCTCGGGTGCATCAAAACTGCCAAGAATCCATTGGTTACTGGGTGAACTTGGCAACACATGTAGTTTTGCAATTCTGTGCTACTTGCTCCATGTAGTTGAACTGATTCAAATTGTACTTACCTTTCTGAGATTTGAAATGAAATCAATCATGACATTGTTGATTGAGGAAAATTATGGTGAATCAGTGAAAAACAATTGGTAGATGTGTATGTACTATCAACAACTTTTATGCAGGCATATGAATAGTTAAGAGACTCGCAAACATGGTAATTCGATCTTCCCAAAATCAAGAATTCATTGGCCCCTGAGATAAGTTGGCAATATGTGCAGTTCTGTAATTCTGTGCTGCTTGTTTCATGTCTGCAATTGACGGTGTGGTGTAGTCATTTGAGCTGAGAAGACATAAGTGTCTGGCATCACTTTTGATTAGTTCCCCCAGTTCACAATTAGGAGATGGTATTCCAAAAAACAATGTGGAAAGCGGATAGGTTGAGCAGATTTATTAAGATAGTCTGATAGATATAAATTTTCACTAAACTAAATCAGCGACAACCGACTATTAATCAGAGCAAGTAACAGGCTTTGGCAGCTGAAACTTGCAGTTGGACTGATTCACATCATTGCTTTCTCTATTTTGAGCTGAGAAGGGGAGGCCATGCACAATTTTACCTCGGGTGATGCAGGATCCCAGGCGCGCAACCGACACCACTGGAGGAGCAGGGGTGGCGGGACGCGCTGAAGGCGGAGGATGACGGGGTCGTCAGTGAGCCTTGCTGCGTGATGAAGGCGCTGATGGGGACAGCAGAGTCGATCTAGAGGCGGACACGGAGGAGGAGGCAGTTGGGCTCATCGGCGGAGTTCGATCTGGGTGGCGGCTAGGTGGAGGTGGCGAGGTGGGTGGCGGCGAGGCGGGACGAGCCGGGTGGCGGCTGTGGCTGGCAAAGGAGAGAAGAGTGAGGGGAGGGAATGAAAGAAGGGGAAGGAGTAGGATAATGCCGTAGTGGGGGGAGGGTTAGCAATGGCGCACCTTTTAGGGGTGCGCCATAAAAATTGGTATATCAATGGCGCACCTTTTAGGGGTGCGCCATAAACACCGTGATAGCAATGGCACACCTTCTCCTGGTGCGCCATTACTAACTTTTATTTTTATTTTTCTGGATTTTTAGTTTCATGTAATAATTTAAGATTTGAGATAAAAGAAAAGGAAAATCCAAATGGAGTGTTAAAACCATTGTGCAAAGATTCAGAATTAGATGACATGGTTGAAATCAAGTGACATGAAATAACAGTCATCAAAGATTGAGCTTGCCACTAACACACACACGTGGCCGACACGTCATGATTTGATCTTAGCTATCTTTTCACAATCTTCTTGCCCTTCTTTCTCGCGGTTGAATAATTTAGCCCCGGAACCCCTTGACTTCTTCTCTTGAACGGACGTCCTTTAGGTAGGGTGGTCCTGCTTCTTCTTGTGGTGTATGGTACTTCATCATCATCGTCATCTTCCATCTTCGGGTCGCCGTACTTGTCGAAGTCTTTCTCATTGGCGACTCCATCCATTCCGATGATGTTCCTTTTGCCTCTCTTCACGACAACACGACTGGGCTTTGACGGGTCGGTGATGAAGAAGCATTGGTCCACTTGGCAAGCCAGTACCCATGGCTCATTATTCGCGGTGACGTTTGCGCCCGCGGTCTTGGATTTGGCTTTGGGTATAACCATGGTGGTGAAATACCGGTTTTCTTTTAGGACGCTCTGGGCCCATCTGACACGGAACATTGGGACCTTCTCTCCAGCGTAGCTCAGGTCCCAGATCTCCTCGATCCTTCCGTAGTATCTGTCCTTGTCGTTACCGGTGTAGGATTACATCATTACCCCGGAGTTCTAATAATCGCTCTTCATGTCCTTTTCCTTGGTGTAGAATGTGTAGCCATTGATATCGTATGCCTCATAGGTCATCAGGTTGTGCTCGGCGCCCTGTGACAAGGCGAATATGACTTTTTCTTCCGTGAAAGAATCCTCATGTAAAGGGTATGACAGAAGCTTGTCCTTGAACCAACGCGTGAAACATGAGTTGTGCTCTTTGATTATATCTCCATCCGTCCTCTATTGGCCTCGGTCATTGTACGTCTTCTCAATAAAGGTTTTGTGCTCTACCACCCAAGGATCGACCACGTCTATGTGTTGTAGCGCAACTAGGTTTGCTCTTTCAAAGTCGGCGAGTCGACCCTTGAAGTCGACATGCATTTCGCGGCGACCCTCGCGGTGACCCCATCCAGCGAGCCTATCGAGGTGCCTGTTGACGGGCAGACCAACGGGGTTCTCGATGCCTAGATAATTCGTGTAGAAGGAGATGCACTCTTCGGTCAGAAAGCCCTTGGCTATGCTTCCATCTGGACGTGCCCTATTGCGAACGTATCCTTTGATGACACCATTCATCCTTTCGAACGGCATCATGCTCTGCAGGAACGTCGGCCCGAGTTGGATGATATCCTCCATGATATGGACCAGCAGATGCACCATAACGTCGAAGAATGCGGGCGGGAAGTACATCTCAAGCTCGCATAGTATCACCATGATCTCTTCCTGTAGCCTTCTGAGTTGCCTCACGCCAACCGACTTCCGAGACATGACGTCAAAAAAGTTGCATATGCCAAATAGCGTTTCACGGACATGCATGTCCATGCATCATCAGCAGGTGACAGTCGTGAGACTTCATCCCGCTGAACTTCTGCTTCGCTGAGTCTAGGTATCTGCTTATCTTCCCCGCGTAACCATAAGGAATTTTTACTCCTACGAGGCAGGTGAAAAACTGCTCGATCTCCTTCTGACTTAGAGTGAAGCATGCGGAAGGGCAGTCATATTCGATCTTCTTGGCCTTTTTGCCTTTGCGACGACTTTCCGTGTCCTTCGCCTCATCATCATCATCATCATTAGGGCATTTTGCGTGAAGCTCCTCCTGATGCCCATTGATTGCAAGTCTGCCCTTGCTTTCAGCCCATCTTTGGTCCTCTCTGGCATGTTGAGCAGGGTACCAAGCAGACTCTCGCACACGTTCTTCGTGATATGCATGACATCAAGGCTGTGAGGCACACGGAGGATCTTCCAGTACGGCAAGTCCTAGAAAACAGACCTCGTTTTCCATACCTTCAGCAGCGGCTCTGTCGCCTTTCGCTTCTTTCCCGACGGTGGGCACTCTTTCCATTTTTTCAACAGCTCGTCTATTTCCTTTCCGCTCCTCGTACGTGGGGGTCTTCGGGGTTCGGTTTCACCATCGAACAGATCCTTGCGTTTTCTCCATGCGTCATCGTCGCGAAGCCACCTTCGATGTCCCATGAACACGGTTTTCGAAGACCCGGGATCTCTATCTAGCTAGCGATACGTTGTGTCATCCATGCACCTGATGCATGCACAAAATCCGTGGACCACCTGCCCCGCGACATATCCGTAACCGAGATAGTCGTGCACCGTGGTGAGCAGTGCAGCTCCCATAGGGAAATATTGTTTCGTTGTGGCGTCCCACGTATTGGCTGGCGTTTTCCACAGCGTGTGTAGCTCCTCTTTCAGCAGCCCCAGATATAGATTGATGTCGTTCCCTGGTTGTTTCGGCCCTTCAATTGGCATACTCATGTGAATGTACATCCTCTTCATGCACATCCAGGGGGGAAGGTTGTACATCCACACAAACACATGCTAGGTGCTATGTGTGCTTCTCTGGCTGCTAAACGGATTGAATCCATTAGTGCTCGCACCTAGCATGATGTTCCTTGGATCGTCCCCAAATTATGGGTGTTTGAAGTTCAACGCTTGCAACTGGCTCGCATCCTTAGGGTGACTCAGCATCTTGTCTTTTTTATTTATCTCCAGATCATTTCCGTCATCTTCTTGCTTCTTCTCCTCCCTATCCGCGTGCCAACGCAGGAGCTCTGCTTGCTTAGGGTCCACGAAATACTGCTGCAGACGAGGAGTGATCGGAAAGTACCACACCACTTTTTGAGTACCTTTCTTCCTCTTCTTGTATCGAGTGACGCCGCACACCGGACATATGGTAGACTCCGCGTGCTCGTCCCGATAAATGATGCAATCATTCATGCTCACATGGTATTTCACGTGTGGTAAATCCATAGGACACACGATTTTCTTCGCCTCCTCTAAACTGGTCGGGCACTTGTTCCCCTTGGGAAGATGTTCGTGCTAGAATGACATGTTCTCGTCAAAGCATGCGTCGGTCATTTTGTGTTTTACCTTCATCTCCAGAGCCATGAGAGTTACTTTCAGGCGGGTATCCTCGGGCCTGCATCCTTCATACAATGGAGTAACCGCATCTATGTCCGGTTGATCCAGCTTGACTTTCTCTCGGGCGGCAGCTCTTGCATTACCCGTTTGCTTGAGAAGCAGCTCTTGAATATGAGGGTCCTGCACCCAGCCCATCGATGGTCCATCGTCGTCTACTCCGGCATCTTCATCTTCATGATCATGCCCTTCATCTTGATCTTCCTCATCATCATGTCCTGCATCTTCTACATGATGACTGTGTCCTGCATCTACTTCATGATCATTTCCTGGAGATTCTTCGTCTTCTCGCCTGCCCTCGCCGCTATTGTCTTGCTGCCCTTCCTTATTTCTTGCCCGGCCCCCATGGACGACTTCATAATCATCTTCATCACCTTGCCATCGATAGCCATCCATGAAACCATGCATGAGCAGGTAGTCCCGCGATCCAATCACGATCCGCGCCGCAAACTCATCACGATTCGTCCCGTGATCTCATCACGATCCGTCTCGCAATCTTGATCACGGTCCTTCCGATCTAGCGCCGAACGGATGGCACCTCCATGTTCAGCACACGTACAGCTCGATGACGATCTCCACCTTCTTGATCTAGCAAGAGGGAGCAGAGAGGTAGATGAGTTCTCTGGCAGCGCGACAGTGTTGCAGTGATGGTGGAGGAGTTATTCCAGCAGGGCTTCTCCTAAGCACCACTGAAAACCGATCTAGAGGAGAAACTGCAATCTAGAGGAGAGGTAGCACGTGGCTATTAGGGTTAGCTTTTTCATCTAAATCCTCTAGTATATATAGGAGGGAGGAAGGGGAGGAGGCAGCCTCAAACCCTCAAGGTTTGGTCGAAATTGGAGGTGGAGGAGTCCTACTCCAATCCTATTAGGAGTAGGATTCCTCCTTTCCACTTGGAAACTCTTTCCACCTCTCCACCTTTGGATTTTTTTTCTTCTCAAACCACTCCAGCTGCATGGGCCCTTATAGGAGGCTTCGGCCAGCCTAGTAAGGGCTGGTTTATCTCCTCCCACAGACCATGTAGCCTCTTGGGTCGAAATACCTCTCCCGATGGTCCCCCAGTACACTACCGGCACTCCCGGTACACTACCGATGAGCCGTAACTTTTTCGGCAACCAAAATAGGAATTCCTATATATCAATCTTTACCTTTGGACCATTTCGGAGCTTCTCGTGATGTCCGGGATCTCATCTGGGACTCCAAACAACCTTTGGTCACAACCATACATAACTCTATACTACCGAAACGTGACCGAACCTTAAGTGTGCAGACCCTGCGGGTTCGAGAACTATGTAGACATGACCAAGACACCTATACAGTCAATAACCAATAGCGGGACCTGGATGCCTATATTGGTTCCTACATATTCTACGAAGATATTTATTGGTCGAACCTCTATGTCAAGGATTTAGTTAATCCCGTATGATGTTCCCTTTGTTCTTCGGTATGTTACTTGCCCGAGATTCGATCGTCGGTATCTCCATACCTAGTTCAACCTCGTTACCGGCAAGTCTCTTTACTCGTTCCTTAATACAAGATCCCATGACTAACACTTAGTCACATTGCCTGCAAGGCTTATTGTGATGTTGTATTACCGAGTGGGCCCTGAGATACCTCTCCGTCACACGGAGTAACAAATACCAGTCTTGATCCATGCCAACCCAACAGACACCCTCAGAGATACCTGTAGAGCAGCTTTATAGTCACCCAGTTACGTTGCGACATTTGATACACACAAGGTACTCCTCTGGTGTCCGTGAGTTGCATGATCTCATGGTCATAGGAACAAATACTTGATATGCAGAAAACAGTAGCAATAAACTGACATGATCATATGCTACATTTGTAGTTTGGGTCTTGTCCATCACACCATTCTCCTAATGATGTGATCCTGTTATCAAATGACATCTCATTTCCATGGCTAGGAAACCTTAACCATCTTTGATCAACGAGCTAGTCTATTAGAGGCATACTAGGGACATGGTTTTGTCTATGTATCCACACATGCATCTAAGTCTCCGATCAATACAATTATAGCATGGATAATAAATGATTATCATGAACAAGGAAATAGGATAATAACTAATTTATTATTGCCTCAAGGGCATATTTCCAAAAAAACTTACTCATAACAGAAGGTGAATCGAGTGCAGAGCTAGATGGAAGTTCCTTACCTCCCCTCGTAGTAGAGGGATAGATCTTGGGTTTTGGATCTTTCACATTCTTCATAGTGATCAATAGATATATATCCCAAGTGACTCAGAGAATAAAGCTATGCTCCCCAGCAACGGCGCCAAAAAAAGGTCTTGAGAACCCATGAGTATAGGGGATTGCAACAGTTTTTGATGGTAGAGTATTCAACCCAAATTCATTGATTCGGCACAAGGAGATCCAAAGAATATTCTCGAGTATTAGCAGCTGAGTTGTCAATTCAACCACACCTGAAAGACTTAATATCTGCAGCAAGGTGTTCAGTAGCAAAGTAATATGGTAGTAACGGTAATGGTGGCAAAGTGATAGTAGCAGTTTGTAGAGTTTGTAACAGTAGCAACGGAAAAGTAACTGAGCGAAGATCAATATATGGAAAGCTCATAGGCAATGGATCAGTGATGGATAATTATGTCGGATGGCATTCATCATGCAACAATTATAACATAGGGTGACACAGAATTAGCTCCAATTCATCAATATAATGTAGGCATGTATTCCATATATAGTCATACGTGCTTATGGAAAAGAACTTGCATGACATCTTTTGTCCTACCCTCCCATGGCAGCGGGGTCCTATTGGAAACTAAGGGATATTAAGGCCTCCTTTTAATAGAGAACCAGACCAAAGCATTAGCACTTAGTGAATACATGAACTCCTCAAACTACGGTAATCACCTGAAAGAATCCCAGTTATTGTCACCCTAGGGGATGCGGATCATAACTCGTAATAGGTGTCTACAACTTGCAAGATAGGATCAAGAACACACATATATTCATGAAAACATAATAGGTTCAGATCTGAAATCATGGCACTCGGGCCCTAGTGACAAGCATTAAGCATAGAAAAGTCATAGCTACATCAATCTCAGAACATAGCGGATACTATGGATCAAACCCGAACCAAACTAACTCGATTACATGATAAATCTCATCCAACCCATCACCGTCCATCAAGCCTACGATGAGATTACTAACGAATGATGGGGACCAGCATGGAATTGGTGATCAAGGATGGTTGGTGATGATGAAGGCATCGATTTTCTCCTCTCCGGAGCAGAACGCGGAATCCATATCTGGTATCCCGAGGAAGAACAGGCGATGGCAGTGGCTCCGTATCATGAAACACGATGAACTCTTCTCTTTGATTTTTTCCTCAACAATAGGGTTATATGGATCTAGAGAGGAGGTTGGAGGAGCCACGAGTGGCACACAAGCCTGCCCGGCGTGGCCAGGGGGGTGGCCACGGCTAGCAGGCTTGTGCCCTGTTGGTGGCCCCCCTCTGGTTATTTCTTGCCCTAGTATTTTTTATTAATTCAAAAAATATTCTCCATAAATTTTCAGGACGATCCGAGAACCTTTATTTCTACACAAAAATAACACCAAGGCAATTCTGCAGAAAACAATGTCAGTCCGGGTTAATTCCATTCAAATGATGCAAACTAGAGTCCAAAACAAGGGCCAAAGAGTTTGAAAAATTAGATACGTTGGAGACATATCACACGCAGCTCTGTAGGATGGCCCCCATCACAGACGTCCTTGTCTCCATCACACAGAGGGTGGAAACAGCCGCGCCAGGTAGACACGGAGGGAATCTTGTGGTGGGTTGGGCCTGGACCTTGATCCGAAGCGTACCTATGGGCTCGCCTATCATAGCTAGGTGAAAATGTCCCTCGGTCAAACCCCGTCCAGTGAAAGTCAAAGGGGTAGATTCATCCCGTCAACAGTGTTAGAGTTAGACCGGACGGAGTACTTGGGGGGGGGGCAATGCCGCCAGGTCTTGCCCTGGGCCCTCTTACATTGGGAAACTGTCGCATCGGGTCGATACCGATGGAATCTTGCGGTGGGTTGGGCCTGGACCTTGTGCTAAGTGTTTCTATGGGCTGGCCTGTCACAGTAAGGTGAAAATGTCCCTCGGTCAAACCCCGTTTTGTGAAAGTCAGTGGGGTAGATCCGTTTGGTCATCAGTGTTAGGGTTAGATGGGACGGGGGACCTAGGGGGTGGCCATGCCGGCAGGTCTTGCACTGGGCCCTCTTATGGTGTGAAACTTTGGCATCGGGTCGATACTGAGGGAATCTTGCAATGGGTTGGGCCCGGACCTTGTGCTAAGATGTTGCTATGGGCTGGCTTATCACAGCCAGGTGAAAATGTCCCTCGGTCAAACCCCATCCAGTGAGAGTCAAAGGGGTAGATCCATTCGGTCAACAGTGTCAGGCTTAGACGGGACGGGGGACTGATATGTCTCCACCGTGTCTATAGTTTTTTATTGTTTCATGCCAATATTCTACAACTTTCACATACTTTTGGCAACTTTTTATACTATTTTTGGGACTATCATATTGATCTAGTGCCCAATGCCAGTTCCTGTTTGTTGCATGTTTTTTGTTTCACAAAATATCCATATCAAACGAATTCAAAACGGGATAAAAACTTACGGAGATTATTTTGGAATATATGTGAATTTTGGGAAGTGGAACAAACAGAAGGCGGTGCCCGAGGGGCCCACAAGCCTGCCAGGCGCACCCTGGGGGGTGGGGTGTGCCCTGAGGGCTTGTGGCTACCCCTTAGGTCGGTTGGAGCTGTCCTTCGACCACAAGAAATATATTTTTATAAAGAAAAACCCTCAGAATTTCAGCCTGATAAGAGTTATGGATCTCTGTATATTGAAGAAACGGTGAAAGGCCAGAATCTGCGAGTGCAGAAATAGAAGGAAAGAGAGAGAGATTCAATCTCAGAGGGGCTCTTGCCCCTCCTCCACCATGGAGGCCATGGACCAGATGGGAAACCCTTCTCCCATCTAGGGGGAAGGTCAAGGAAGAATAAGGAGGGAGCTCTCTTCCCCTGTCTCCCGATGGCACCGGAACGCCGTCGGGGCCATCATCGTGACGGCGATCTACTTCAACAACTCTGTCATCTTCACCAACACCTCCATCACCTTCCCCCATCTATCTACAGCAGTCCACTCTCCTACAACCTGTTGTACCCTCTACTTGAACATGGTGCTTGGTGCTTCATATTCTTATCCAATGATATGTTGCTATCCTATGGTGTCCGAGTAGATCTATTTTGTCTTATTGGTTGATTGATGATCATGATTAGTTTGAGTTGCATGTTTTATAATTGGTACTGTCCTATGGTGCCCTCCATGTCCCGCAAGCATGAGGGATCCTCTCTGTAGGGTGTTGCAATGTGTTCATGATTTGCCTTTGGTGGGTTGCTTGAGTGACAAAAGCATAAACCCGAGTAGGTGGGTTGTTTCATATGGGAGTAAAGAGGACTTGATACCTTATAATGCTATGGTTGGGTTTTACCTTAATGATCTTTAGTAGTTGCGAATGCTTGCTAGAGTTCAAATTATAAGTGCATATGATCCAAGTAGAGAAAATATGTTAGCTTATGCCTCTCCCTCATAAAAAATTGCAATAATGATTACCGGTCTAGTTATCGATTGCTTAGGGACAATTCCGCAACTCCTACCACCACTTTTCCACACTCGTTGAACTAACTTAGCTCTTTCTCTATCTTAGCAGCCCCTACTTTTTATTTACATGCTCTTTATTATCTTGCAGACCTATCCTATCACACCTACAAAGTACTTTTAGTTTCATACTTGTTCTAGGTAAAGCGAATGTTAAGTGTGCGTAGAGTTGTATCGGTGGTCGATAGAACTTGAGGGAATATTTGTTCTACCTTTAGCTCCTCGTTGGATTCGACACTCTTACTTATCGAAAGAGGCTACAACTGATGCCATATACTTGTGGGTTATCAAGACCTTTTTATGGCGCCGTTGCCGGGGAGAAATAGTGTGGGGTGAATATTCTCGTGTCTGCTTGTTTTCTTTATCACTAAGTAGATTTTATTTTCTTCTCTTAGTTGTTTTGTATCTTTAGATATGGGTAGGAAACGCAAAATACCAAAAAAATAGATGTACTAACTGCTCCAAAAGTTGAGGAACCACTAGTGTTTCGTACTACCAAAGAATATTATTTGGATCATCTTCGTTCTGTTTGTGCTCGTGCTGAAACCCCAACTAGCTTAGTTGAGGGAAAATCATTAAATGAGCATGATTATTATGTGCGACACCTCTGATCTCAAAAAGGGGAAATTTAATGGCATGATATTAATAGTTTGCAATGATATGCTTGGAATTTTTGCGAAATTTATGATTTTACTTGTTGTTCTGAAGACCCTCAAAAAACACCTTCCCTATCAATGTGAGTTTAAGGATAATGGAATCGTACCTTCTTATGCCAAGGGTGTTTATAATTACTATGAAATTGAGCAAATTGAAGAATTTGTTGCTTTTAAGGGTGCTTATGAAATTGCTTCTTTCATTGAAAAGTATGATGCTACTCTTTACAAATCTAAAAGTTTTGCCATACTTAAATATTGTTATGAAAACTATGCTTCTAATGCTTATGTTAAGCCATATATTGTGGGCTCCTCCGCTGTCCAGGAGGAGACTAATATTTTGCAGGAATCTATGGAAGAAGAAATTCCTGAAACTGCGAGCTCATTGGATGAAAAAGATGAGGAGGAGAGCGAAGAACAAAAGGAGGAAGTGCGGATTAGCTACCCATGCCCACGTTCTATTGAGAGTAACTCTTCAACTCATACACTGTTTAATTTACCTTCATGCTTATCGAAGGATGATTGCTGTGTTGAATGCTATGATCCCTTGGATTCATTTGAAATATCCCTTTTTGATGAACTTGATGCTTGCTATGCTTGTGGCCACGACGCCAATATGAATTATGCTTATGGAGATGAACTTGCTATAGTTCCTTATGTTAAGAATGAAATTGTTGCTATTGCACCTACGCATGATAGTCTGCTACTCCTTGAGCTTGCGTTGGTCTTTCCCTTGAAGAGGAAAGGGTGATGCAGCAAAGTAGAGATAAGTATTTCCCTCAGTTTGAGAACCAATGTATGAATCCAGTAGGAGAATCAAGATGAGGCACCAAGGCACCTGCACAAAAACAAACAAACTTGCACCCAACGCGATAAAGGGGTTGTCAATCCCTTTACGATTACTTGCAAGGTGAGATCTGATAGTGATAATAGGTAAATATAAATAAATAAATAAATAAAAGTGCAGCAAGGTATTTTTGGTATTTTTGTATGTAGATCTGAATATATAATAAAATAGACCCGGGGGCCATATTGTTCACTAGAGGCTTCTCTCATGATAACAAGTATTACGGTGGGTGAACAAATTACTGTCGAGAAATTGATAGAATCACGCAAAGTCATGATGATATCTAAGGCAATGATCATACATATAGGCATCACGTTTGACACAAGTAGACCGATACTGTCTGCATCTACTACTATTACTCCACACATCGACCGCTATCCAGCATGCATCTAGTGTATTAAGTTCATAACAAACAGAGTAACGCCTTAAGCAAGATGACATGATGTAGAGGGATAAATTCATGAAGTATGATATAAACCCCATCTTTTACCCTTGATGGCAACAACACGATGCGTGCCTCGCTACCCCTTCTGTCACTAGGTGAGGACACCACACGGTATGAACCCAAAACCAAGCACTTCTCCCACTGCAAGAATTATAGATCAAGTTGGCCAAACAAAACCCATAACTCGAAGAGACTTACAAGGATACGAAATCATGCATATAAGAAATCAGAGGAGACTCAAATAATATCCATAGATAATCTGATCATAAATCCACAATTCATCGGATCTCAACAAACACACCGCAAAAGAAAGTTACATCGAATAGATCTCCATGAAGATCATGGAGAACTTTGTATTGAAGATCCAAGAGAGAGAAGAAGCCATCTAGATACTAGATATGGACCCGAAGGTCTGTGTTGAACTACTCACGCATCATCAGAGAGGCAATGGTGTTGATGAAGAAGCCCTCCGTGTCCGAATCCCCCTCCACCAGGGCACCAGAACGGTCCCCATAAGGGATCTCGCGGAAACAGAAGCTTCCGGCGGCAGAAAAGTATTTTCGTGGCTCTCCCTATTGATTTTGGGATTTTGGGGAATTCATAGGCGAAAGAGGTAGGGCAAAGGAGGCACGAGGGGCCCACGAGCCTGCTAGGCGCGCCGACCCCCTTGGAGCGCGCCTAGGGGGCTCGTGGCCTCCTCCGTGGCCCTCTGCCTTGGTTCTCAAGTCTTTTGGATCCGTTCTGTCATCGAAAAATCATCCCAAAGGTTTTATTCCGTTTGGACTCCATTTAATATTCTTATCTGAAAAAGGTCAAAAACACGGAAAAACAAAAACTGGCACTGGGCCCTGAGTTAATAAGTTAGTCCCAAAAATGATATAAAATAGCATATAAATGCATATAAAACATCCAAAGTTGATAATATAATAGCATAGAACAATAAAAAATTATAGATACGTTGGAGACGTATCAAGCATCCCCAAGCTTAACTCCTGCTCGTCCTCGAGTAGGTAAGTGATGAAGACCGAATTTTTGATGTGGAATGCTACCTAACATATTTGTTCTTTGTAACTTCTTTATTGTGGCATGAATGTTCATATCCATAAGATTAAAAACAATAGTTTAATATTGACATGAAAACAATAATACTTCAAGTATAATAGCAAAGTAATCATGAACTTTTAAAATAACAAGGCCAAAGAAAGTTATCGCTACAAAATCATATAGTCTGGCTTTGGTCCATCATCCCCACACAACGAATTTAAATCATGCACAACCCCGGTATTGGCCAAGTAATTGTTTTCGCACTCTTACTTTCTCAAACTTTTTCAACTCTTACACAGTACATGAGCGTGAGCCATGGATATAGCACTATAGGTGGAATAGAGTGTGGTGGAGGTTGTGAGGCAAAAATGAGGAGATGGTCACATCAACTCGGCGTATCAATGGGCTATGGAGATGCCCATCAGTAGGGATTGCCATGCAACGGATGCACTAGAGCTATAAGTGTATGAAAGATCAAAAATTAAAACTAGTGGGTGTGCACCCAACTTACTTGCTCATGAAGACCTAGGGCAATTTTGAGGAAGCCCATCATTGGAATATACAAGACAAGTTATATGATGAAAATTCCCACTAGCATTTGAAAGTGACAAAACAAGAGACTCTCTATCATGAAGAACATGGTGCTATTTTGAAGCACAAGTGTGGAAAAAGATAGTAGCATTGTCCCTTCTCTCTTTTTCTATCATTTTTTTGTTTGGGCTCTTTGGCCTCTTTTTTTCATTTTTTTCTTTTCTCTCCCTTTTTTTGGTGGGCATCTTTGGCCTCTTTTTTTTTATTTCTTCACATGGGACAATGCTCTAATAATGATGATCATCACACTTTTATTTACTTACAACTCGATACTTAGAACAATAATGACTCTATATGAATGAAAGTGATGGCACATGTCATGAGACAGAACTGTGGAAGTTGCATGGCAATATATCTCGGAATGGCTATGAAAATTCCATAATAGGTAGGTATGGTGGCTGTTTTGAGGAAGGTATATGGTGGGTTTGTGCACCGGCGAAAATTGCGCGGCACTAGAGAGGCTAGCAATGGTGGAAGGGTGAGAGTGCATCTATACCATGGACTCACATTAGTCATGAAGAACTCATATACTTATTGCAAAAGTTTTATTAGTAATCAAAACAAAGTGCTAAACGCATACTCCTAGGGGAAGGGTTGGTAGGAGTTAACCATCGCGCGATCCCAACCGCCACACAAAGGATGACAATCAATAAATCAATTATGCTCCGACTTCCTAACATAGCGGTTCACCATACGTGCATGCTACGGGAATCACTAACCTCAACACAAGTATTTCTAGATTCACAACACCCTACTATCATAACTATAATATTATCATCTCCATATCTCAAAACTAATCGCGAGGAATCAAACTTCTCTTACTAATCAATGCACTTGAATATGAAAGTTTTTAGTATATCCTCTTTGGATGCCTATCATATTTAGGACTAATTTCATAACACACGCCCAATTACCAAGTTACTTAGAGAGAGCTCTCTCAAAATGATATAAGTGAAGATCGAGAGTTTTTATTTCTACAAAATGACACCGCTGTGCTCTACAAAGATTTAAGTGAAGCACTAGAGCAAAATTATCTAGCTCAAAAGATATAAGTGAAGCTCATGGGAGCAAAATTATCTAGCTCAAAAGATATAAGTGAAGCTCATGGGAGAAAAATTACCAAGCTCAAAAGATATAAGTGAAGCTCATGGGAGCAAAATTACCAAGCTCAAAAGATATAAGTGAAGCACATGTGAGCTAAATTGCCTAACTCAAAAGATATCAGTGAAGCTCATTGAGTATTCTAACAAATTCACGATGAGTGCATGTCCCTCTAAAAAGGTGTGCAGCAAGGATGATTGTGATAAAACAAAAAGCAAAGACTCCTATAATACACGACGCTCCAAGAAAAACACAGATCATGTGGTAAATAAAAATATAGCTCCATGTAACGTTACCGATGGATTGAAGACGAAAGAGGGGATGCCTTCCCGGGGCATCCCCAAGCTTAGGATTTTTGGTGTCCTTGAATTTGGCTTGGGATGACTTGGGCATCCCCAAGCTTAGGCTCTTTCCACTCTTTATTCCATTGTCCATAATAACATCACCCAAAACTTGAAAACTTCACAACACAAAACTTAAACAGAAACTCGTGATCTCACTTTTCCATGGCTCTTACCCCTCGATACTAACCATTGTTTCATCAAAATAATCAATCAACACAACAAAAATAGAATATGTCAAAAACAGAATAGTCTATAGAATCTGTATATTTCGTATACCTATGCTAACCCAAAAATTCTGAACAAATCATGAAAATTAGGAAAATGTTCATATCAATCAGCAGCAAAAAGAATAAACTCAAATGCTCTTTCTGGATAGGAATTAAAAATAATTTCTTGAGCATAAAGTTTCTGTCTTTATTCAGCGTGATTAAACAACTATCACCAAAACTAATCATAAAGGTTCTACTTGGCACAAACACTAATTAAAACATAAAAAACACAATCATAACAGAATTATGATGGTGTGGACTCAAAAAAACAAAAAGTAAAAAGAAAAAATAATTTTTTGCAGTGGGTTGCCTCCCAACAAGCGCTATCGTTTAACGCCCTTAGCTAGGCGTAAGGCAATAGAATCAAGTATTGTCATATTCCTTTCTTTGGAAACAAGGGGAGACCTTTTTGTCGAGAGCATCTATCTTCCTATTTTGTGAAAGTACATGACCATTTATAGTGGAAGAAATATTAAGCACATTACGAAAGTTCGTGTCTAAACTAGCCTTCATTTCTTTTATTGATTCATTTTGGTAGAAACATATGAGGGCAGTGGTCTCATTTTCTCCCTTGGGATGCCCAAATATAGCTTTCATTTTTTCATAAGTGTCAAAGGAATCTCCTACAAGGAAACCCTTATCAAATATAGAATCCAAGATTTGTTTAAACAAGTGGGGCAATCCGGCGTAAAAGCCTTTTAAGTATAACTCAATATGATAAGGAGCGATATGACTAGTTTGAATCCTCAACAGTCTGTCCCAAGCGTCTTTTAAGGATTCATTAAGCGAATAGACAAAAAGTACATGATCCCCATCATCAATATTACTGAAAGTATCTCTAGCAACCTCAGGATGTCTTCCCATAGACTCATTATTTGTGAGTTTGGGGAGGACCGAGGGGCTATCCAAGGCACTAAACCTAGGCAGAGTAATCTTGTGTTTGAATGATTCAGACATGGTGACTTAGCAAGCACACAAGGACACGAGCAATAGAAAACAAGCGAAAGAAAAGGGGCGACCGAAAAAGGCAAATAAACAAAGGCAAATACTTTTGTAAATTTTGTTTTAGAAGTGGGGGAGAGGAAAACGAGAGGCAAATGGCAAATAATCTAAATGCAAGAGATGAGTTTGCGATAGGTACTTGGTAGATATGCTTCACTTGAATACTCCCCGGCAATGGCGCCAGAAATTCTTCCTGCTACTTCTTGAGCTTGCGTTGGTTTTTACCTTGAAGAAGAAAGGGTGATGCATCAAAGTAGAGATAAGTATTTCCCTCAGTTTGAGAACCAAGGTATCAATCCAGTAGGAGTGTCAAGATGAGGCACCAAGGCACCTGCACAAAAACAAACAAACTTGCACCCAACGCGATAAAGGGGTTGTCAATCCCTTTACGATTACTTGCAATGTGAGATCTGATAGTGATAATAGGTAAATATAAATAAATAAATAAAAGTGCAGCAAGTTATTTTTGGTATTTTTGTATATAGATCTGAATATATAATGTGTAAAATAGACCCGGGGGCCATAGTGTTCACTAGAGGCTTCTCTCATGATAGCAAGTATTACGGTGGGTGAACAAATTACTGTCGAGCAATTGATAGAATCGCGCAAAGTCATGACGATATCTAAGGCAATGATCATACATATAGGCATCATGTCCGAGACAAGTAGACCGATACTGTCTGCATCTACTACTATTACTCCACACATCGACCGCTATGCAACATGCATCTAGTGTATTAAGTTCATAACAAACAGAGTAACGCCTTAAGCAAGATGACATGATGTAGAGGGATAAATTCATGCTATATGATATAAACCCCATCTTTTTACCCTTGATGGGAACAACATGATGCGTGCCTCGCTACCCCTTCTGTCACTAGGTGAGGACACCACACGGTATGAACTCCAAACCAAGCACTTCTCCCATTGCAAGAATTATATATCAAGTTGGCCAAACGAAACCCATAACTCGAAGAGACTTACAAGGATACTAAATCATGCATATAAGAAATCAAAGGAGACTCAAATAATATTCATAGATAATCTGATCATAAATCCATAATTCATCGGATCTCGACAAACACACCGCAAAAGAAAGTTACATCGGATAGATCTCCATGAAGATCATGGAAAACTTTGTATTGAAGATCCAAGAGAGAAAAGAATCCATCTAGCTACTAGATATGGACCCGAAGGTCTATGGTGAACTACTCACGCATCATCGGAGAGGCAGTGGTGTTGATGATGAAGCCCTCCGTGTCCGTATCCCCCTCCGGTAGGGCACCAGAACGGTCCCCAGATGGGATCTCGCGGAAACAGAAGCTTACGGCAGCGGAAAAGTATTTTCGTGTCTCTCCCTGTTGATTTTGGGATTTTAGGGAATCTATAGGTGAAAGAGGTAGGGAAAAGGAGGCACGAGGGGCCCACGAGCCTGCTAGGCGCGCCTAGGGGCTCGTGGCCTCCTTCATGGCCCTCTGCCCTGGTTCTCAAGTCTTCTGGATCCGTTCTGTCGTGGAAAAAATCTCCCGAAGGTTTTATTCCATTTGAACTCTGTTTAATATTCTTATCTGAAAAAGGTCAAAAACATGGAAAAAACAGAAACTGGCACTGGGCACTGAGTTAATAAGTTAGTCCCAAAAATGTTATAAAATAGCATATAAATGCATATAAAACATCCCAGGTTGATAATATAATAACATGGAAGAATCAAAAATTATAGATACCTTGGAGACGTATCATAGTCCCATTATGTTTTTGAATTCTCCTAACTGTACTATATCGGAGAAGTTTGCACTTATTAAGGATTATATAGATGGGTTGCCTTTTACTATTACACATGATGATTTTGACAGATATATAATATCATGTGCTTGCTGCTACTACTTGCAATTATTTTGAGAGAGGAACTACATCTCCACCTCTCTATGTTTCCGATATGATAAAATTGCAAGAAACTACTTATGCTATGTATTGGCCTTTATGTTGTGTGCATCAATTGTTCTTTTATGACATGCCGATGCATAGGAAGAGAGTTAGACATTGTTTTTGCATGATTTATGTTACTTTGTGCTCACTACTAAATTTTAAATCATTGTTAATTAAAATTGGCTTTGATATACCTTGGGATCCAGGTGGATCCATTACTTGAGCACTTCATGCCTAGCTTAATGGCTTTAAAGAAAGCACTGCCAAGGAGACAACCCGGAAGTTTTAGAGAGTCATTTTATTCTGTTGTGTGATTTTATATAGTTAGAAAAAGATGGGAACCTAATTTTTTTTCAAAAATAAAAGTGAAAGTGGGAGGTAGCCTTGAACTTTGTTCATGCCCACGGAAACTTTGCAAATCTTGATTACAGAAACTTTTCAACAAAAATAATTATCCTCTTGTATAAATACATTGTATTATAAAAATAATGTGCCAATATTTCCCTTTAGGATGATTAGATTGCTTCTTTGGTGTGTGCATTGCAAAAACAGAAACTTTGGCTGTAGTGCGTTAATTTACATTTTTACTGGAATGTCAAAAGTTTCTGAATTTTTTACACAGTACTGCTATGCAAATTGCTTATTTTTCTATATTCTAAAAAAATTTAGAGGTAAAGAAGTATGGTGAATCTTCAGATTGCTACATACTGTCCCGTTTAAGACATATTCTGTTTTTGATGCATTGTTTTGCTCGTTTTGATGAAACTATTGATTGTATCGGTGGTATAAGACATGGAAAAATTATAATACAGTAGCTACAATGCAAAAAAATAAAAAATGAATTGGTTGGCAAAAATACATTACGGTGTGATTTGCTTTATTATACTAACAGATCTCACGAGGTTTTTTTTAAGTTTTGTGTGATTGAAGTTTTTAAGTTTTGGATGAGATCACGATGGATGAAGGAATAAGGAGTGGAAAGAGACTATGCTTTGGGATGCCCGAGCCACCCCAAGGTAATATTCAAGGACTCCCAAGAAACTAAGCTTGGGGATGCCCCGGAAGGCATCCCCTCTTTCTTCTAACAACCATCGGTAATTTTACTTGAAGCTATATTTTTATTCGTCACATGATATGCGTAAATCTTGGAGCGTCGTGTGCTTTTTATTTTTATTTTAATAATGCAGCATACTGGTATGAGAAAGTCCTTGGTTGTTTAATAGAATGCTTCATGCACTTCACTTATATCTTTTGAGTATGGCTGTATAGAATGCTTCATGTGCTTCACTTATATCATTTGAAGTTTGGATTGCTTGTTTCCCACACATAGAAAACCGCCATTTGTAGAATGCTCTTTTGCTTCACTTATATTTTTTAGATCATGGGCACATCTTTTGTAGAAAGAACTAAACTCTCATGCTTCACTTATATCTATTTAGAGAGTTAGTAGGAGTTGGTCATTCACATGGTTAGTCATGAAATCCTATATAAAACTTCTAGATCACCGAATATGATATGTTTGATTCCTTGCAATAGTTTTGTGATATGAAGATGGTAATACCAGAGTCATTCTAGTGAGTAGTTGTGAATTGGAGAAATACATGTGTTGAAGTTTGTGATTCCCGTAGCATGCACGTATGGTGAACCATTATGTAACAAAGTCAGAGCGTGATTTGTTTAATGATTTTCAACCTTTGTGTGAGGGCCGGGAGCGTGCGATGCTTAACTCCCACCAACCTCTCCCCTAGGAGCATGTATCTAATGCTTTGTTTGATAACTGATAGACTTTTGCAATAAGTATGTGAGTTCTTTATGACTAATGTTGAGTTCATGGATTATACACACTCTCACCCTTCCACCTTTGCTAGCCTCTATAGTACCGCGCAACTTTCGTCGGTGCATCAAACCCACCTTCCTCAAAACAGCTACCATACACCTTCCACAAAACAGCCACCATACCTACCTATTATGGCATTTCCATAGCCATTCCTAGATATATTGCCATGCAACTTCCACCGTTCCGTTGGGTATGACATGCACCATCATTTTCATATTGCTTTGCATGATCATAAGACAGCTTGCATGACGTTTTCATGGCTTGTCCATTTTTGATGTCATTTGCTAGGCTAGATCGTTGCACATCCGGTATCCTACCGGAAGCATTCATATAGAGTCATATTTTTTTTCTAGGTATCGAGTTGTAAGTAAATAAAAGTGTAACGATTTTCATTATTAGAGCATTGTCAGATGTGAGAAAAGGATAATGGAAACTATGATTCCCTCACAAGTTGGGAGAAGTCTCCGGACTTTACAAAAAAATAAAAGAGGCCAGCGAAGCCCAAATAAGAAAGAGAGGCGAAAGATGCCCACCAAAAAAAAGAAAAAAGAAAAAAAATGAGAGAAAGAGAGAAGGGATAATGCTACTATCTTTTTCCACACTTGTGCTTCAAAGTAGCACCATGATCTTCATGATAGAGAGTCTCCTATTTTGTCACTTTCATATAGCTAGTGGAATTTTCATCATTTGCACGATGACTTAGTTTTATTTTTGAGCTTTCAAACACTTATAGCTCTAGTGCACCCGTTGCATGGCAATCCCTACTCACCCACATTGATATCTATTGATGGGCATCTCCATAGCCCGTTTATACGCCTAGTTGATGTGAGACTATCTTCTCCTTTTTCCTCATCATCTCCACCATATTCTATTCCACCTATAATGCTATATCCATGGATCACGCACATGTATTGTGTGAGAGTTGAAAAGGTTTGAGAACATAAAAAGTGTGAAACAATGGCTTGACTTGTCATCGGGGTTGTGCATGATTTAGATACTTTGTGTGGGGAAGATGGAGCATAGCCACACCATATAATTTTGTAGGGATAACTTTCTAAGGCCATGTTATTTTGAAAGGACACGATTGCATTGTTGGTTTGCTCGAAGTATTACTGTTTTTATGTCAATATGGACTATTGCTTTGAATCACTCGTATCTTAATATTCATGCCATGATTAGATTATATGATCAAGATTATGTTAGGTAGCATTCCACATCAAAAAAATTCTTTTTATCGTTTACCTACTCGAGGACGAGCAGGAATTAAGCTTGGGAATGCATATACGTCTCCGTCGTATCTATAATTTTTGATTGTTTCATGCCAATATTCTACAACTTTCATATACTTTTGGCAAATTTTTATACTATTTTTGGGACTTACATATTGATCCAGTGCCCAGTGCCAGTTCCTGTTTTTTGCATCTTTTTTGTTTCGCATAAAATACATATCAAATGAAGTCCAAACAGGATAAAAACTTATGGAGACTTTTTGGAATATATGCGAATTTTGGGAAGTGGAATCAACAGAAGGCGGTGCCCGAGCGCCCTCAAGCCTGGCAGGCGCGCCCGAGGGGGGGGGGTAGGGTGCACCCTGAGGGATTGTGGCTACCCCTTAGGTCGGTTGAATCTGTCCTTCGCCGCAAGAACGATATTTTATAAGGAAATTCCCATTAAAATTTCAGCCCGATCGGAGTTACAGATCTCCGGATATTTTAGAAACGGTGAAAGGCCAGAATCTGGAAGCACAAAAACAGAAGAAAACAGAGAGAGAGAGAGAGATCCAATCTCGGAGGGGCTCTCGCCCCTCTGTCGCCATGAAGGACATGGACAAGAGGGGAAACCCTTCTCCCATCTAGGGGGAAGGTCAAGGAAGAATAAGACGGAGGGTGGCTCTCCCCCTAACTCCCGGTGGCACCGGAACGCCGCCGGGGCCATCATCATGACGGCGATCTACTCCAACAACTCCATCATCTTCGCCAACACTTCCATCACCTTCCCCCATCTATCTATAGCAGTCCACTCTCCCGCAACCCATTGTACCCTCTACTTGAACATGGTGCTTTATGCTTCATATTATTATCCAATGTAGTGTTGTCATCATATGATGTCCGAGTAGATCTATTTTATCATATTGGTCAATTGATGATCATGATTGGTTTGAGTTGCATGTTTTATTGTTGGTGCTATCCTATGGTGCCCTTCATGTCGCGCAAGGGTGAGGGATCCTCGCTGTAGGGTGTTGCAATGTGTTCATGATTTGCCTATGGTGGGTTGCTTGAGTGACAGAAGCATAAACCCGTGTAGGTGGGTTGTTGCATAAGGAAGTAAAGAGGACTTGATACCTTATAATGCTATGGTTGGGTTTTACATTAATGATCTTTAGTAGTTGCGGATGCTTGCTAGAGTTCCAATCATAAGTGCATATAATCCAAGTATAGAAAGTATGTTAACTTATGCCTCTCCTTCATATAAAATTCGAATAATGATTTCTGGTCTAGTTATCGATTGCCTAGGGACAATTCCGCAACTCCTACCACCACTTTCCCGCACTAGTTAAACTAACTTAGTTGTTTCTCTATCTTAGCAGCCCCTAGTTTTTATTATGTGCTCTTTATTATCTTGCAGACCTATCCTATCAGACCTACAAAGTAGTTCTAGTTTCATACATGTTCTAGGTAAAGCGAATGTTAAGCGTGCGTAGAGTTGGATCGGTGGTCGATAGAACTTGAGGGAATATTTGTTATACCTTTAGATCCTTGTTGGGTTCGACACTCTTACTTATGGAAAGAGTCTACAACTGATCCCCTATACCTGTGGGTTATCAGGGACCTGGGGGTGGCAATGCCGCCAGGTCCTGCGCCGGGCCCTCTTACGGTGTGAAACTGTGGCATCGGGTCGATACCGTGGGAATATTGTGGTGGGTTGGGCCCGGACCTTGATCCAAAGCGTAGCTATGGGCTGGCCTATCACAGCAAGGTGGAAATGTCCCTCGGTCAAACCCCATCCGGTGAAAGTCAAAGGGGTAGATCCATCCGGTCAACTGTGCCAGGGTATGATGGGACGAGGGGCTTCGAGGGTAGCTATGCCACCAAAACACGACATGGGCCCCCCTACAACTGTGAAAGTGTTGTGTCGTGCATAGACACCCTTCATGGGGATCCGGTCGGTTGTGCCCTCATCCACGGACAACACTGTCGCCAGCACATAGACGGGGGGGGGGGGGGGGGGAACGTGAGCGTCGGGTCGAGACGGAGCGAATCTAATGGGGGGTGGTCCTAGAACATGTTCGGGGATGTTCCTATGGGCTATCCAATCTCAACGAGGTGGAAGAGTCCGTTGGTCAATGGACGTAAAACGAAAGTCAAATGCCCAGATCACCGGGTCAACGGGGCTAGGGTTTAGTCCGGTTGGGGGGCGTGTGTGGGTAGCAATGCCACCGGAATATCGTACCTGGTCTTTGCAGGGAAGGAAGGATATGAATATTTTAAAATTTGCTAGGACAGTTTAAAAATATATTAAAATTAATGTCAGTAAAAAATATAACAAAAAAATGAAAAAAAAAATACTTATGCCTACGGCTTAACCGTCGGCATAGGTTGCCACGTGGCTACAAAATCTATGCCGACAGCTAAGCCGTCGGCATAGAGCCGCCTTATCCCCTCACCCCACCTCACTCCACCACTCACTCACTCCCACAGTCTGCTCCGGACCCCGACATTGCTTGCCCAGACCCGGCGACCTACTCGCTGTCCCGCCCCACCACGCCCTGCCACCGCCCCGACCCCGGCTCGCCCCCCACCCACGGCCCCGGCGTCGCCTCGCCCCGCCGCCACGCCCCTCACCCACCGCCCCGGCATGGCCGCCGCCCCGACCTCGCCCCATCCTGCCCGGCCCCATCCTACCAAAGCAGCGCCTGTCCCACCCGGCCCCGGCTCCGCCCCCACCTCGCCTCGCTGCCTCGCCCCCCTCACCTGCCTCCCCAGGACGCTTCCCCGTCTCCAGCCACAACCCCGACCCCGACTGCCGCCCCGCACATCCCTCATCCGGCTTTCGTCGATGCCGCCTCATCACGGCTCTGGCCATCCCATGCCCCTTCCCGGCGGGCCCTGCTGCTACAGCTGGCCCTCAACGCTTCTGCTCCAGCCTGCCATCCTCCGTTGCACCCGCACCCGCGACGACCCTTTTCCATCCGTGGCCATTGTGAGCATTTTTTCCTTTCTTTTTTAGTTTTTTGCTGCTGATTGTAGGTGGATGGATACATGAACTAGTATGTTGTAGATAGTACGGATTGTTTTTGGATTCATAGATGGATGGATGTGATGTTGGTCAAATTTGTTATCAATGGATGTCATTATCAGTATGATTTTTTTTCCAAGTTTGAAGTGTCAATGTTGTATGTAATGTGGTCATATATACTTTTGTCATGGTGGAATTAGCATTCTATGTTATGTCGGGTCTCCCCGGAGTGACCCTCATTGGAAGCGGTTGCCTCTGGTGAGTCGTTTTTTGTTTGTTTTTCATAGTTTTATGCTTTTTAGATAAATACTCAATGTGATAGATATATGTTTTGTGGTTATTTGGATATGCTATATATTATATGTGATATGCTATAGGAGATTCTATATGCTATATGTGATATGCTGAATGTTTTCTAGATGGATGGATGCTATCATTTTGTCAAAGATTTCTATACGAGATGTGATGACCTATTTTGTTATCTTGGTGGAATTTACAGGCTTTGTGGTGTTGCATCTCCATGGAGTGATTTTCAACATCGTAGCTCTTGGTCCCCGATCATCCTTCTGATGTTCGACTACTTCCTCTACAACCAAGGGTGAGCTACATGTCCAACACCTCCTCCTACTCTCTTTTAATCATGTCACTAGATTTAATTATCACGTCAAGTCGTGTAACCTAGGTGTCTCCCGTCTAAAAGGGTTGCATCGATAAATATGCATTCAATTACATATTTATCACCAGAACTCTTTCGGATTGTCAAGCATTTCCCACGGACAGCCCGAGGATGTGTAGATTGGGTACGTTCTCCATCCCCTACCATGTTTCGAGACAAGATTTTGGCGGCACCTCCCCGTTGTTCTACGTAGCACATTCTCTCGGCTATTTGCCAAGACGTGTATCTAGAGAATAGCGGGGAGGTGCTAGCAAAAAAAATCTCGGAACGAGGTAGAGCACGGAGAATGTGCTAAATCTACACATCCTCGGGTGGGATTAGGACCCTCTTTAACTATTAGAGATGTAGGTGGATTCAGTGCTGTCAACGCGGAAATAAATAAATATTTTATGTGATTAATTCAAATTAAATCTTAAATTTTTGTGTGTCTCCCAATAAAGCAGAGGATGGAAGATAATAAGTGGATGTATAGTGGTTTTACCCATGTCCCCTGTGGGAATCGAGTAACATTAGCGTGGATTGCCAAAACCGATGTGTTTCTAAGGGAGACATTCCATGGTCCAATGAGAATGAACCCACATTGCCCATGTGCGAAATGTGGTAGACGTCACTCTAAAGGCAAGGACGAAATGACCTGGCACCTTCGCACGCACGGATATATGAAAAAATTTGACATGCCGATAAACATTGCCGAGCGGGACCGTGGTAGAGAGGAGGTGATGTGTCAACACGTTTGTGGTTATGTGGACGACGGGTCAGACACATGCTAGATGATGTCATTGCTACATAGGAGATTATGATGACTCCTTGGGTGATGATGATGTGGATCCAAACAATGATGACGCACGAAATGATGGTGAGACCACTGTTAACAAAAAAGACATACTTATGCTAGAAAGGTTGTTAAATGAAGACGATGACGACTGCTACTTCTTGAGCTTGCATTGGTTTTTCCCTTGAAGCGAAAGGGTGATGCAGCAAAGTAGAGAAAAGTATTTCAATCAGTTTGAGAACCAAGGAATCAATCCAGTAGGAGTATCAAGATGAGGCACCAAGGAACCTTCACAAAAACAAACAAACTTGCACCTAACACGATAAAGGGGTTGTCAATCCCTTTACGATTTCTTGCAAGGTGAGATCTGATAGTGATAATAGGTAAATATAAATAAGTAAATAAAATTGAAGCACGGTATTTTTGGTGTTTTTATATTTAGATCTCAATATATAATATGTAAAATAGACCCGGGGGCCATAGTGTTCACTAGAGGCTTCTCTCATGATAGCAAGTATTACGGTGGGTGAACAAATTACTGTCGAGCAATTGATAGAATCGCGCAAAGTCATGACGATATCTAAGGCAATGATCATACATATAGGCGTCACGTCCGACACAAATAGACCGATACTGTCTGCATCTACTACTATTACTCCACACATCGACCGCTATCTAGCATGCATCCAGTGTATTAAGTTCATAACAAACGGAGTAACGCCTTAAGAAAGATGACATGATGTAGAAGGATAAATTCATGCAGTATGATATAAACCCCATCTTTTACCCTTGATGGAAACAACACAATGCGTGCCTCGCTACCCCTTCTATCACTGGGTGAGGACACCGCACGGTATGAACCCAAAACCAAGCACTTCTCCCATTGCAAGAAGTATAGATCAAGTTGGCCAAACGAAACCCATAACTCGAAGAGACATACAAGGATATGAAATCATGCATATAAGAAATCAGAGGAGACTCAAATAATATTCATAGATAATCTGATCATAAATCCACAATTCATCGGATCTCAACAAACACACGCAAAAGGGAATTACATCAGATAGATCTCCATGGAGATCATGGAGAACTTTGTATTGAAGATCAAAGAGAGAGAACAAGCGATATAGCTACTAGCTATTGACCCGAAGGTCTGATGTGAACTACTCACGCATGATCTGAGAGGCAATGGTGTTGATGAACATGGCCACCGGAGATGGATTCCCCTCCAGCAGGATGCCAGAACGGTCTCTCGATTGGTTTTTGGTGGCGACGGAGGCTTGCGGCGGTGGAACTTGCGATCTAGGTTTAGTTCTGGAAGTTTCTCTATTTATAAGTACGTACGGCGTCGAGAACAAGTCAAGAGGGGCCACGAGGAGGTCACGAGGCTCCTAGCCTCACCCGGGGGGCGCCTCCCAGGCTCGTGACTCCCTCGTGCCTCCTCTCCGGTATCTTTTCCTTCTCGTATTTTTGATATTTTCCAGAAAAAATCATGGCAAAAGTTTTATTCCGTTTGGTCTCCGTTTGATATTCCTATATGAAAAAGTTCAAAAACACGGAAAAAACAGAAACTGGCACTGGGCACTGAGTTAATAAGTTAGTCCCAAAAATAATATAAAATAGCATATTCATGTATACAAAACATCCAAAGTTGATTATATAATAGGATGGAACAATCAAAAATTATAGATACATTGGAGACGTATCAAGCATCCCCAAGCTTAACTCCTGCTCGTCCTCGAGTAGGGAAGTGATAAAGACCGAATTTTTGATGTGGAATGCTACCTAACATATTTGTTCTATGTAACCTCTTTATTGTGGCATGAATGTTCAGATCCATAAGATTCAAAAGAATAGTTTAATATTGACATGAAAACAATAATACTTCAAGTATAATATCAAAGTAATCATGAACTTTTGAAATAACAAGGCCAAAGAAAGTTATCCCTACAAAATCATATAGTCTGGCTATGCTCCATCATCCCCACACAACGAATTTAAATCATGCACAACCTTGGTATTGGCCAAGAAATTGTTTTCGCACTCTTACTTTCTCAAACTTTTTCAACTCTCACGCAATACATGAGCGTGATCCATGGATATAGCACTATAGGTGGAATAGAGTGTGGTGGAGGTTGTGAGGCAAAAAGGAGGAGATGGTCACATCGACTCGGCGTATCAATGGGCTATGGAGATGCCCATCAATAGATATCAATGTGAATGAGTAGGGATTGCCATGGAACGGATGCACTAGAGATATAAGTGTATGAAAGCTCAAAAATAAAAACTAGTGGGTGTGCACCCAACTTGCTTGCTCACGAAGACCTAGGGCAATTTGAGGAAGCCCATCATTGGAATATACAAGCCAAGTTACATAATGAAAATTTCCACTAGCATATGAAAGTGACAAAACAAGAGACTCTCTATCATGAAGAACATGGTGCTATTTTGAAGCACAAGTGTGGAAAAAGATAGTAGCATTCTCCCTTCTCTCTTTTTCTCTCATTTTTTGGGCTCTTTGGCCTCTCTTTTTTTTGTTTGGGCTCTATGGCCTCTTTTTTTATTTCCTCACATAGGACAATGCTCTAATAATGATGATCATCACACTTTTATTTACTTACAACTCGATACTTAGAAAAATAATGACTCTATATGAATGAAAGTGATGGCACATGTCATGAGACGGAACGGTGGAAGTTGCATGGCAATATATCTCGGAATGGCTATGAAAATGCCATAATAGCTAGGTATGGTGGCTGTTTTGAGGAAGGTATATGGTGGGTTTGTGCACCAGCGAAAGTTGTGTGACACTAGAGAGGCTAGCAATGGTGGAAAGGTGAGAGTGCATCTATACCATGGAATCAACATTAGTCATAAAGAACTCATATACTTATTGCAAAAGTTTTATTAGTAATCGAAACAAAGTGCTAAACGCATACTCCTAGGGGAAGGGTTGGTAGAAGTTAACCATCGCGCGCTCGCGACCTGCACACAAAGGATGACAATCAATAAATCAATTATGCTCCTACTTCCTAACATAGCGGTTCACCATACGTGCATGCTACGGGAATCACTAACCTCAACACAAGTATTTCTATATTCACAACACCCTACTATCATAACTCTAATATTATCACCTCCATATCTCAAAACTAATCGTGAGGAATGAAACTTCTGTTACTAATCAATGTACTTGAATATGAAAGTTTTTATTATATCCTCTTTGTATGCCTATCATATTTAGGACTAATTTGATAACACACGCCAATTACCAAGTTACTTAGAGAGAGCACTCTCAAAATGATATAAGTGAAGTTTCGTGAGTTTTTATTTCTACAAAATATGACACCGCCGTGCTCTACAAAGATTTAAGTGAAGCACTAGAGCAAAATTATCTAGCTCAAAAGATATAAGTGAAGCGCATGGGAGCAAAATTACCAAGCTAAAAAGATATAAGTGAAGCACATGGGAGCAAAATTACTAAGATCAAAATATATAAGTGAAGCACATGGGAGCAAAATTACTAAGCTCAAAAGATATAAGTGAGGAACATGGGAGCAAAATTACTAAGCTCAAAAGATATAAGTGAAGCACATGTGAGCTAAATCACCAAGCTCAAAAGATATAAGTGAAGCACATGTGAGCTAAATTGCCTAACTCAAAAGATATAAGTGAAGCTCATTGAGTATTCTAACAAATTCACGATGAGTGCATGTCCCCCTCAAAATGTGTGTAGCAAGTATGATTGTGATAAAAAAAACAAAGACTCCTATAATACATGACGCTCCAAGCAAAACACATATCATGTGGTGAATAAAAATATAGCTCCAAGTAACGTTACTGATGGATTGAAGACGAAAGAGGGGATGCCTTCCCAGGGCATCCCCAAGCTTAGGCTTTTTGTTGTCTTTGAATTTGTCTTAGGATGCCTTGGGCATACCCAAGCTTAGGCTCTTTCCACTCTTTATTCCATTTTCCATGAGAACATCACCCAAAACTTGAATACTTCACAACACAAAACTTAAACAGAAACTCGTGATAGCATTAGCATAAGAAAACAAACCACCAACTTTTTAGGTACTGTAGTAAACTTAATTTCCATTTAGATTGATGTTATATTACTTTATTCTCACTTTTCCATGACTCGTACCCCCCGATACTAACCATAGTTTCATCAAAATAAGCCATCAACACAACAAAAAACAGAATCTATCAAAAACAGAACAGTCTGTAGCAATCTGTATATTTCATATACCTCTGCTAACTCAAAAATTCTGAAACAGTTATGAAAATTAGTGCAATTCGCATATCAATCAGCAGCAAAAATAATCAACTCAAAAGCTCTTTCTTTATAGAAATGAAAAATAATTTCGTGAGCACAAAGTTTCTATCTTTTTTCAGCATGATTAAACAATTATCACCAAAACTAATCATAAATGTTCTACTTGGCATAAACACTAATTAAATCACAAAAAACACAATCATAACAGAATCATGATGGTGTGGACTCAACAAAAAAGAAAGTAAAAAGAAAAACTAAATCTATTCATCGGGTTGCCTCCCAACAAGCGCTATCGTTTAACGCCCCTAGCTAGGCATAATGATTTCAATGATGCTCACATAAAAAATAGTAATTGAGATATGCAAAATAGCATCACGAATATCATGAAAAACACATTTAAGTCTAACCCACTTCCTATGCATAGGGATTTTGTGAGCAAACAATTTATGGGAACAAGAATCAACTAGCATAGGAAGGCAAAACAAGCATAACTTCATAACTTTAAAAACATAGGGAGGGAACTTGATATTATTGCAATTCCTACAAGCATATGTTCCTCCCTCATAATAAATTTCAGTAGCATCATGAAGGAATTCAACAATGTAACTATCACATAAATCATTCTTTACATCATCAATTATAGCATATGTGTCATCACCAAAACTTGGGGAACAAAAAATGTCATCTTCATAAAGCATAGCATCCATGAAGGAATTCAAAAATGTAACTATCACATAAATCATTCTTTACATCATCAATTATAGCATACGTGTCATCACCAAAACTTGGGGAACAAAAAATGTCATCTTCATAAAGCATAGCATCCCCAAGCTTGTGGTTTTGCATATCATTAGCATCATGTATATTCATAGAATTCATACTAACAACTTAGAAATCATGCTTTTCATTCAAGGAACTATTATGAATCACCTTATAAATTTCTTCTTTCAACACTTCATCAAAATTTACAGATTCATGATTTTCAAACAAAACTTCATAGAGATAATCAACTACACTCAACTCACTAGCAATTGGTTCATCATAATTTGGTGTTTTGAAAAGATTAGCAAGTGGATGAGGATACATATCAATAGATTTCTAGCAAGCGAAGATGCAAGCAAATAGAAGGCACATGGCAACACAAGCAAACATAGCAACGAAAAGGCGAACGAAAAAGGGCGAATAAAAAGGCAACTCTTTTTGGTATTTTCTGAAAATCATTTTAGAAGTGGGGGAGAGGAAAACGAGAGGAAAATGGAAAATAATGTAAATGCAAGAGATGAGTTTACGATAGGTACTTGGTAGATATGCTTCACTTGAATACTCCCCGGCAACGGCGCCAGAAATTCTTCCTGCTACTTCTTAAGCTTGCGTTGGTTTTTCCCTTGAAGAGGAAAGGGTGATGCAGCAAAGTAGAGATAAGTATTTTCCTTGGTTTGAGAACCAAGGTATCAATCTAGTAGGAGTGTCAAGATAAGGCACCAAGGAACCTGCACAAAAACAAACAAACTTGCACCCAACGCGATAAAGGGGTTGTCAATCCGTTTACGATTACTTGCAAGGTGAGATCTGATAGTGATAATAGGTAAATATAAACAAGTAAATAAAAGTGCAGAAAGGTATTTTTGGTGTTTTTATATTTAGATCTAAATATATAATAAGTAAAATAGACCCGGGGGCCATAGTGTTCACTAGAGGCTTCTCTCATGATAGCAAGTATTACGGTGTGTGAACAAATTACTGTTGAGCAATTGATAGAATCGTGCAAAGTCATGACGATATCTAAGGCAATGATCATACATATAGGCATCACGTCCGAGACAAGTAGACCGATACTGTCTGCATCTACTACTATTAATTCACACATCGACCGCTATCCAGCATGCATCTAGTGTATTAAGTTCATAACAAACGGAGTAACGCCTTAAGCAAGATGACATGATGTAGAATGATAAATTCATGCAATATGTTATAAACCCCATCTTTTTACCCTTGATGGAAACAACACTATGTATGCCTTTCTACCTCTTCTGTCACTGGGTGAGGACACCACACGGTATGAACCCAAAACCAAGCACTTCTCCCATTGCAAGAATTATGGATCAAGTTGGCCAAACGAAACCCATAACTCGAAGAGACTTACAAGGATATGAAATCATGCATATAAGAAATCAGAGGAGACTCAAATAATATTCATAAATAATCTGATTATAAATCCACAATTCATCGGATCTCAACAAACACACCGCAAAAGAGAATTACATCGGATAGATCTCCATGGATATCATGGAGAACTTTGTATTGAAGATCAAAGAGAGAGAAGAAGCCATCTAGCTACTAGCTATGGACCCGAAGGTCTGATGTGAACTACTCACGCATCATCGGAGAGGCAATGGTGTTCATGAACATGCCCACCGGAGATGGATTCCCCTCTGGCAGGATGCCGGAACGGTCTCCAGATTGGTTTTTTGTGGCTACGGAGGCTTGCGACGGTGGAACTTGCGGTCTAGGTTTAGTTCTGGAGGTTTCTCTATTTATAAGACTGTATGGCGTCGAGAACAAGTCAAGAGGGGCCACGAGGAGATCACGAGCCCCCTAGCTGCGCCCTAGGGGGGGTGCGCCTCCTAGGCTCGTGACTCCCTCGAGCCTCCTCTCTGGTATCTTTTCCTTCTGGTATTTTTGATATTTTCCATAAAAAATCACGGCGAAAGTTTTATTCCGTTTGGACTCCGTTTGATATTCCTATCTGAAAAAGGTCAAAAACACGGAAAAAACAAAAACTAGCACTGGGCACTGAGTTAATAAGTTAGTCCCAATAATAATATAAAATAACATATTCATGCATACAAAACATCCAAAGTTGATAATATAATAGCATGGAACAATCAAAAATTATAAATACATTGGAGACGTATTAACGACGAGGAAGAGCCTCCACCTCTGTCCGACAATGAAGATGATAGGTGTGATAGTGATAGTGACAGTGATGATTCGTATGGGTCCTAGCAGATGTACGTTTTATGTCTTTTTACTATGGTTTATTAATATGCTTATTATCAATGTCTTTTTTATATGTTTTTTCTTCCTTATTATTATACTAATTGTTTATTATCTTTTCAATGCTATTTGGCTAAGAATGGTCAAGGGCAAGGCCGATGGCAAGGGTTTACTAAGCAAACTCAAATCGATTACTAGTCGGAGTGGTCAAGCTAGTACTATTCCGTCTCAACTACTTGAGGATGACTCCTTGATACGTCTCAAATGTATCTATAATTTTTGCTTGTTCCATGCTGCTATATTATCATTCTTGGATGATTTACAATCATTTTACCACAACTTTATATTATTTTTGGCACTAACCTACTAACCTAGAGCTAGTGCTAGTTTGTGTTTTTTCCTTGTTTTTGAGTTTTACAGAAAAGGAATATCAAACGGAGTCCAAACGGAATAAAATTTTACGGTTATTTTTTATGGACTAGAAGAGAGCCGCGGAGCATCAGAGTTGGGCCAGAAGAACCATAAGGCAGTCACAAGCCTCAGGGGCGCGACCACCCCCTGGTCGCGCCCTGTAGGCTTGTGACTCCCTCTTGGCCCATCCTGACTTATTTCCACCGCCATAAGTTCCTATAGATACCGAAAACCGCAAATGAGAACCTAGATCAGGAGTTCTGCCACCGCAAACATCCAGAGCCATGAAAAACCAATCGCGAGCCCGTTCCGGCACCCTGCCGAAGGGGGAAACCATCACCGGAGGCCATCTTCATCATCCCGATGCTCTCCATGACGAGGAAGGAGTAGTTCACCCTCGGGGATGAGGGTATGTACTAGGAGCTATGTGTTTGATCTCTCTCTCTCTCTCTCTCTCTCTCTCTCTCTTTCTCGTGTTCTTGAGATGGCATGATCTGGATGTACCACAAGCTTTGTTGATATAGATTGAATCATATGGAGTGTTTCCCCTCTCTATCTAGTTGTGATGAATTGGGTTTTCCCTTTGAAGTTTACTTATCGGATTGAGTCTTTAAGGATTTGAGAACACTTGATGTATGTCTTGGGATGGGATATCTATGGTGACAATGGGATGTTCTATTGCTACACATGATGTATGTTTTGGTGATCAACTTGCGGGTTCCGTGACCTTGGGAATCTATGCATAGGGGTTGGCACACGTTCTTGTCGTGATGTTCCGGTAGAAACTGTGGGGCACCCTTTGAAACTCTTTGTGTTGGATGGAACATGATGAATCAGAAATGATGTGATGCATATCGTATAATCAATCACATGGGTACTCGTGATGACATTGGAGTATCTAGGTGACATTAGGGTTTTGGTTTATGTGTATCTTAAGGTGTTATTTTAGTACAAACTCTAGGGCTGTTTGTGACACTTATAGGGACAACTCATAAGATTGATCAGAAAAGATAACTTTGAGGTGGTTTCATACCCTACAATAATTCCTTCATTAATTCTCCGCTATTTGTGACTTTGGAGTGAACTCTTTGTCGCACGAGAGGTATTTACATATGATTCAACTATGCCAATAATGTTGAGAGAAATTACACTAGTGAAAGTATGTACCCTAGGCCTTGTATCCAAGCATTGGTACAATGTCTTGCTCACCGTTTACTATTTGTTACCTCGCTGTTTTTATATTTTCTGATTAAAAAACTCATATCTACCATCCATATTGCACTTGTATCACCATCTATTCGCCAAACTAGTGCACCTATACAATTTACCATTGTATTTGGTGTGATAGGGACGCAAGAGACTCTTTGCTATTTGATTGCAGGGTTGTTTGAGATAGACCATCTTCATCCTACACCTCCGGCGGATTTGATAAACCTTAGGTCATCCACTTGAGGGTATATTTCCATTGTCCTACAAAACTCTGCGCTTGGAGGCCCAACACGAGTCGACAAGAAGAATGTTGTGTAGTAGACATCAAGCTCTTTTTTGGCGCCGTTGCTGGGGAGGTGAGTGCTTGAAGGTATATATTTAGATCTTGCAATCAAATCTTTTTTTTTCTTGTTCTTCACTAGTTTGGATTTATAAAGGAAAACTACAAAAAATGGAATTGAGGTTGCCTCATATGCTTCATCTTTTTAATGTCTTTTGTGAAAATGATGGAAAGGAAAATTGTGCCCAAGTGTTAGAAGAAGAAGTTATTAAATGTTTGGCACTAAATATTTGAGTTATGAGCATGATAGTGATATTGTTAGTATGAATTCTATGAATATTCATGACGCTAATGATATGCAAAGCCACAAGCTTGGGGATGCTATGTTTGATGAAGATGATATTTTTAGCCCCCCAAGTTTTGATGAGCAAAATTATTATGATTATGACATGCCTCCTATCTATGATGATTATTGTGATGACGCATATGCTATAAAGAGTAATGGTAACCATGAAACTTGTCATCGTGATTTTAATATTAAATTGGCTATGTCAATCAAGTATGTCATGATTGTTATTTTGTTGAGTTTGCTCCCACTATTTTGAGTGAGAAGAAAATTGCTTATGTGAAGAGTGACAAATTATCTATGCTTGTGCATCATAAAAAATAATGATTTATGTGCTGGTTATATTGTGGACTTTCTTCATGATGCTACTAAAAATTATTACGAGGGAGGAACATATGCTTGTAGGAATTGCAATAATATCAAGTTTCCGCTCTATGTGTTCAAAGTCTTGAAGTTATGCTTGTTTTGCCTTCCTATGCTAGATGATTCTTGTTTACATAAATTGTTTGCTCACAAAATCCCTATGCATAGGAAGTGTGTTAGACTTAAATTTTCTTGTCATGAGATTCATGATGCTCTTTTGCATGTCTCAATTACTATTCCTATGTGAGCATAATTGAAATCATCATTTCTATCTAAAATGCATTAAAGCAAAGCGCTTGTTGGGAGACAACTCAACACTTTTACTTTCTGGTTTTGTGTGTTAACATGATTAAGATACTTTAATAATAATTTTTTGTGTCTTTCATTTCAATAAAGTGCCATGAAAATCCTTTGGGATAGTGTGGATACTTGCTTATTTGATTCTGTGCAAAAACAGAAAGTTTTGCGTCGAGTATATTAATTATCTGATGTTACTGGAGCGTCAAAAAATTCTGAAATTTTTACACAGACTTTATATGAAAATTCCTTGAGATTTCCTAATTTTAAAGAATTTTAAGAGTTAGGTGATCATTCAGATCTTTATAGACTGTTCTGTTTTTGTCAGATTCTGTTTTGCATGCATAGTTTGCTTGTTTCAAGGGTTCCTATAGCTTATATTGAGTAATATAAATTGTGGGAATGATTTAATACAGTAGGTATCATGTGGGAACAATTATGAATCTTGTCTTGACAGTACCTAAGTGAATGATCTATATTTACTAGACTAACCCATCTCACGAAGTTCTGTTAAGTTTTGTGTGATTGAAGTTTTCAAGTTTTGGGTGAGACACCGATATGAGGAGAATAAGGGGTGATAATAACCTAAGCTTGGGAATGCCCAAGGAACCCCCAAGGTAATATACAAGGAAGACTCAAGCGTCAAAGCTTGGGGTTGTCCCGGAAGGCATCCCCTCTTTCGTCTTCAATACTATCGGTATATCTTACTTGGAGCTATATTTTTATTCATCACATAATATGTTCTTTTCTTGGATCATCATTATATTTTGTTACTTTCTGTTAGGTGTTATTTATAGTCTTGTTTTTCAATAAAAATCTCCAAGAATTTCCTTAGGATGCTTGCATTGCATGTTTTGATGTGTGTTGTGTAAAAACATAAACTTTGTCTGTAGTGCTTGAATTTTATTATTTTATTGGAACGTGGAAAGTTTATGAAATTTTTAAATATTGTTTTCATATAAACTTTATAGCATGTCAGAAATTTTCATAATTTTTTGAGTTACGTAAGTACACAGTTGTCATAAATTGCTACAGACTGTTCTGTTTGGGCAGATTGCTGTCATAGTTTTGTTATCTACTTATCCCATAGTTTCCGTAGACTATATTGGTAGATATAAATGTTGGAAATGATATTATACAGTACCTAATGTTTGAAAATTATTATGCAACTTGTCATGGCAGTACATAAAGTGTTGATTTATTATTATGTGTACTAACCTATCTCACGAGTTCATTTTGAGTTTTGTGTGGATGAAGTTTTTGAGAATAGGTGAAACCGTGGTATGAGAGGATTGAATGAGATACAAAAGATAAATCTTGGGGATGACCAAGGCACCCCAAGTAAATATGTCAAGAACTCTCAAGCATCTAAGCTTGGGGATGCTACGCATTCCACCTCTCTTCATCAACAATTATCGGTTATCCTATGTTGAGCCTAATTTTTTTATTCGTTCACATGATATGTGATATTCTTGGAGTGCTATTTTTGTTTTGCTTGATATTTAAATAATATTATAAGATCTGAAAATATTTATTGATGGAGAGAGAGTCTTCACATAGCTACTTAATTGTTTGACTACTCATTAATCTTCACTTATATCTTTATAGAGCATGGTGGTGTTATATTTTATAGAAATTATTGAACTCTTGTTTCTCACTTATATTACTTAGAGAGTCTCTTAAAACAGCATGGTAACTTTTTAAGGTTATGAATTTAGTCCTAATATAATGGGCACCCAAGAGGGATATAATAAAATTTTTCATATTAAGTGCATTAAAAACTATGAGAAGTTTCATTCCTTGCATATAGTTTTGAGATAATAGAGATGGTAATATGAGAGTCATGCTAGTGATTAGTTGTGAATTGGAAGAGATACTTGTGTTAAAGCTTGTGATTCCCGTAGCACGCACGTATGGTGAACCATTAGGTAACAAAGTCGGAGCATGATTTGTTTAATTATTGTCGACCTTTGTGTGATGGTCGGGAGTGCGCGATGGTTAACTCCTACCAACCTCTCCCCTAGGAGCATGCGTCTCATGCTTTGTTTGATAATTAATAGAGTTTTGCAATAAGTATGTGAGTTCTTTATGACTAATGTTGAGTCCATGGATTATACGCACTCTCACCCTTCCATCTTTGCTAGCCTCTCTAATACCGCGCAACTTTTGCCGGTACACCAAACCCTCCTTCCTCAAAACAGCCACCATATATTCCTCAAAACAGCCACAATACCTACCTATTATGGCATTTCCATAGCCATTCCGAGGTATATTGCCATGAAACTTCCACCTTGTAGTTTTTCATGACTTGCACCATCACTTCATATTGCATATAGAGTCATACTTAGTCATAGGTATCGAGTTGTAATTTTATTTATTTTGAGTTATAAGTAAATAAAAGTGTGATGATTTTTCGTTAATAGAGCATTGTACCATGAGAGAAAAGGATTATGGAAGCCATGACTCCCTCACAAGTTGGGATGAGTATCCGGACTTTACAAAAAGAGAGGCCAGTGAAGCCCAAACAAAAAAGAGAGGCCAAAGACGCCCAACAAAATAAATAAATAAAAAGGATAAGAAAAAATGAAAAAAATGAGAGAAAGAGAGAAGGGACAATTGCTTCTATCTTTTTCCACACTTCTTCTTCAAAGTAGCACCATGATCTTCATGATAGAGAGTCTCCAATTTTGTCACTTTCATATAAGATATAACTAGTGGATATAAATTTTGTACGACGACTTAGTTTTCTTTTTGAGATTTCATACACTTATAACTTTAAGTGCATTTGTTGCATGGAAATCCCTACTCACTCACATTGATATCTATTTGTGGGCATCTCCATAGCATGTTGATATGCCTAGTTGATGTGAGACTATCTTCTCCTTTTTCTCCTTGCACCTCCTCCACATTCTATTCCACCTAGAATGTTATATCCATGGCTCACGCTCATGTATTGCGTGAGAGTTGAAAAGGTTTGAGAACACCAAAATTGTGAAACAATTGCTTGACTTGTTCATCGGGGTTGTGCATGATTTAGATATTTTATGTGGGGAAGATGGAACATAGCGAGACTATATAATTTTGTAGGGATAACTTTCTAAGGCCATGTTATTTCGAAAGACACGACTACCCTGTTGGTGTGCTCGAACTATTACTATTTTTATGTCAATATTAGACTATTGTTTTTAATCTTACAGATCTGAATATTCACGCCACAATAAAGAATATGATGAACATGTTAGGCAGCATTCCACATCAAAAATTCTGTTTTTATCATTTACCTACTCGAGGACGAGTAGGAACTAAGATTGGGGATGCTGATACTTCTCCAACGTATCTATAATTTTTGCTTGGTCCATGCTACTATATTATCATTCTTGGATGTTTACAATCATTTTACCACAACTTTATATTATTTTCGGGACTAAGCAATTAACCTAAAGTCCATTGCCAGTTTATGTTTTTTCCTTGTTTTTTAGTTTTACAAAAAACGAATATCAAACGGAGTCCAAACAGAATAAAACTTTACGGTGATTTTTCTGGACCAGAAGAGACCCACGGAGCATTGGAGTTGGGCAGAAGACCCATGAGGCAGTCACAAGCCTCAGGGGCGCGGCCACCCCCCTAGTCGTGCCCTGCAGGCTTGTGCCTCCCTCATGGCCCATCCTGACTTATTTCCACTGCCATAAATTCCTATAAATACAAAAAAACCAAACGCAGAACCTAGATCGGGAGTTCCGCTGTCGCAATTTTCCAGACCCAAGAAAAACCAATCGGGAGCCTGTTCTGGCACCCTGTCGGAGGTGGAAACCATCACCAGAGGCCATCTTCATCATTCCGACGCTCTCCATGACAAGGAGGGAGTAGTTCATCCTCGGGGCTTAGGGTATGTACAAGTAGCTATGTGTTTGATCTCTCTCTCTCTCTCGTGTGGTTGAGCTGGCACGATCTTGATGTACCGCGAGCTTTGTTGATATAGATTGAATCATCTGGACTGTTCCCCTCTCTATCTAGTTGTGATGAATTGAGTTTTCCCTTTGAACTTTACTTATCAGATTGAGTCTTTAAGGAGTTGAGAACACTTGATGTATGTCTTGCGATGGGATATCTGTGGTGACAATGGGATGTTCTATTGATACACTTGATGTATGTTTTGGTGATCAACTTGCGGGTTCCGTGACCTTGGGAATCTATGCATAGGGGTTGTCACATGTTCTTGTCTTGACGTTCTGGTAGAAACTTTGGGGCACTCTTTGAAGTTCTTTGCGTTGGATTGAACATGATGAATCTGCAACGATGTGATGCATATCGTATAATCAAGACCATGGGTACTTTTGGTGACATTGGAGTATCTAGGCACTAGTAGAAAACAAATCTTTCATCCCAAGCATTAGTCCCGGTCTGGTTACGAGCTAGTACTAAAGACGGTATTAGTCCCGGTTCGTGCCGGCTCCAACGGCTAGGAGCAGGGCAACCTTTAGTACCGGCTCATGAGCGATCTTTAGTACCGGTTCATGTCACGAGTCGGTACTAAAGGAGGCATGGCAGGCTTTTGGTCAGACTTGGGCCCAGCGTGCACCTTTAGTACCGGCTGGTGACACCAACCGGTACTAATGGGCAACCTTTAGTACCGGCCAGTGTCACCAGCCGGTACTAAAGACGTCCTACATATACGCTTCGTCTACAGCCGATCAAAGGGGCTCTCATTTCTCTGTTTTCTCCCCTGTTCTTCTTCTTGCTCGAAGCTCATCCTCCATTTTGCCAAGGATTTGTCAAGATTTGAAGGCACCCCATCTATCCAAGTATTCATAAAGGTTAGCAACTTTGCTCCTTCATCTCTCATTGCAAATTAGCTTGTGGCATGCTCAAAGATATGTGATTTGTGGCTTTTAGCTAGGTTTTGGAGGAGTGATATCATTATGTGGGAGTTTATTTGATTTATATGCAATTTGAGCCCAAATTAACTTGTTAGGTTGCATATGTGTAGGTGTGGTTTATTTGGTGCCTTCCCATCCCCGGCCGTCCTAACCACCGTCGATCATCAGCACCGTCTCGTCGCAGCACCAGCCACCTTGGTGAGCCTCTTGTTCTTCTTAAAACCTTTTTTTTAATTACTTGTATGATTTAGATAGCTGCGTGTAGGATTTCCTTACTTGCATTATTGTTAGTTATTCTATAGTGTCATGGTTATGGTATCCGCCCACGTCGGCCCTCGTCTAGTCTATAATTCAGATGTGGTATGTCGTTATCTTTTATAACTATTTCACACATCATCTAATGTCTATGACAATTAATTATGCCACCAAATTGACGTAGATGTTTTTATCTTTAGGAAGTAGTTGAACTAGAAATTCCAACCGACTATGCAACTCTTCTCAAGAAATTAACACAAGCTGAAAAATAAATTGATCACTTGAAAGCAAAATTGAAAAGAACTAAAGATGAGAAGATGGGACTAGAGTTGCATGTTTCTGATATCATCGATGATCACAAGAACAAGATGGCTGGAATGCACTTGAAGCTTAGAAAGATTAGAAAATATGTCATTGATAAAGAGGCTTGGTATCATTATGCTGTTGGCTCAATTGCTACTTTAGTTGCGATATGATCGCATTTCTTGTTGTATTTACATGTTTTAGATAGTTGGTGTTGTTTTATGAGATGTATGTATGAACTATAAGTATCCATTATTTGAAGTAATAGCATTTGGTCACTGCTAGCTCTACTTTTGTTTATAATGTGATGATGAATTTGTATTAATTTGGTCACTTTGATGTTGTGTAGTGAACATGAGCCGGCAATGGATGTACGATGACCGACTAAGTCCAGGGTTTCTTAATGGCCTGCATGATTTTATTCATGTGGCTGAGGCAAACAAGGAGAATGGTTTCATGTGTTGTCCATGTCGTGACTGTAAGAATGATAGGAATTACTCTACCTCAAAAACCCTTCATTACCACCTGTTGAAGTTCGGTTTCATGTCCGGCTATAGCTGTTGGACCAAGCACGGAGAAACAGGGGTTATAATGGAAGACAATGAAGAAGAAGAGGATGGTGACAACTATCCTTTCGCTGATACAACAATGGGGGAAGCTGAAGAAGAGGCATCAATGGGGGAAGCTGAAGAAGAGGCATCAGATGAGCCCGCTGATGATTTGGGTCGGGTCATTGCTGATGCAAAGAGAAATTGCAAAAATGATGAGGAGAGGTTGAAGTTGAAACGCATGTTAGAGGATCACAAGAAATTATTGTATCCAAATTGTGAAGATGGCCAGAAAAAGCTGGGTACCACGCTGGAATTGCTGCAATGGAAGGCGAAGAATGGTGTAACTGACAAGGGATTTCAAGAATTGCTGATAATGATAAAGAAGATGCTTCCAAAGGATAACGAATTGCCTGAAAGTACGTACGAAGCAAAGAAGGTTGTCTGCCCTCTAGGATTAGAGGTGCAGAAGATACATGCATGCCCTAATGACTGCATCCTCTATCACGGTGAGGAGTACGAGAATTTGAATGCATGCCCGGTATGCGGTGCACTGCGCTATAAGATCCCCCGCGATGACCCTAGTGATGTGGAGGGCGAACACCACAGGAAGAGGGTTCCTGCCAAGTTGATGTGGTATGCTCCTATAATACCACGATTGAAACATTTGTTCCAAAACAAAGAGCATGCCAAGTTGTTGCGATGGCACAAAGAAGAACGTAAGAAAGACGGGATGTTGAGAGCACCCGCTGATGGGTTGCAGTGGAGAAAAATCGAGAGGGAGTTCGAGGACTTTGCAGCAAATGCAACGAACTTATGGTTTGGTCTTAGTACAGACGGCATGAATCCTATTGGGGAGCAGAGCTCCAGTCAGAACACCTGGCCCGTGACTCTATGTATCTACAACCTTCCTCCTTGGTTGTGCATGAAGCGGAAGTTCATTATGATGCCAGTGCTCAGCCAAGGCCCTAAGCAACCCGGCAATGACATTGATGTATACCTAAGGCCACTAGTTGATGAACTTCTACAGTTGAGGAAAAAACCAGGTGTACTTGTGTGGGATGCGCATACGCAGAAGGAAATTGACCTACGAGCATTGCTATTTGTAACCATCAATGATTGGCCTGCTCTTAGTAACCTTTCAGGATATACAAACAAGGGATCACTACTAGAAAAAGCCCTATTAGTGGCGCACCTATTTTCGTTAGTAATGGCGCACTATAGGTGCGCCACTATTAACACGCCACTAGTAACAGATAGTAATAGCGCACCTCTGGTGCGCCATTACTATTCCAGATAGTAATGGCGCACCTCTGGTGCGCCACTACTAACCCTTAGGTGCTCCACTGGTATTCCCTCTAGGTGCGCCACTAATAGCCTTATAGGTGCGCCACTAGTAATAAAGGAAGGTGCGCCACTAATAAGGGCTGAAATGCACCACTAGTAATGTATTTGGAAAACAAAAAAAAATTCCAAATTTACAGAACAACCTATAAGGAAAAATAATTTAAAAAGAAAAAATGAAATAGAATCATAATTTTTATTATAGTAAGAATATTACAATTTCTTTACAAGTATCCAATAAAAGAAAAATTACAAGGAAATAAAAGAAAATTCTAAAACTAATCTTCTAGTAATCTTTTCTTCTTTTTCTTTACTTTATCCCTGCAAAGAATGGTAGAAATATGTGAGAATGAACATTGCAGAGAAGTGAAATATGTGAGAATGAACTTTGCACGTATCAAGATTACTACTAACATAATTCACCGAAAAGAGTAACAGGTGATGCATCAAAAGGAATCTGGCCAGATCCGATCACATTAGACGAGCCTAGGTGTGTGGATCCAAAACAAAGTGTGCAGATCTTTGATAAATGAAAGTTAAGTTTAATAATCTAAACTTTAATATTCTGAACTTTGTTACAGAATAGCCCAAGGAGACATGCTCTATTCCTAAGAAATTAACTATTCAGTGACATAAACGTTGTGATTGATGTGACGATGAAGGAGTTTAAGTTCTGTACCTCATGCATTGCACCACCGTCCAGTGTGGCTCGCTGTGCCGTAGGGTCCTAATCTCGACAGTGTGTGCGTTTTGAAATGAGAATGTGATCTATTCTAGAACCATAACTGAATTATTCAGCTCCAACGGTTTGATTAAAGCAAGTATAAGCTCCCTCCCTGCACAAAACAAATGAAGGAAGCATACGGTACATCGTTAGCATGTGATTATCATGAAGTACACTATAATTGTAATAATCCTATATAACTATAAAGTCAATCCCCACTGAACATTTTTCCTGCCCTCACAGCCTACCACATCAGCAAATTACTAACTTCTTTTAGTTGTTCAAAGATGGAAACCAGCACTGATACGTGCAAAGTTCTGAGGACATTGTTTAACCAATAGTAAAATATGTACTTACATTGTTGGTTCTGAGGACATGGTGTAATAAGCTATAACAAAGTTGCAAAATTATGACAAGAATAAGAGTAGCAAGTAAAAAACAGGAGCCGCGATACCTTTCAGGGTATTTTGATATGAAAGCATCCAATAAGGGACCTCCATGTTCTCTCAACATGTATCTCAGCCACTCACGAAACCTTGAATCAGAAAAAGAACAATAAACCAACTATCATTATTCCTGAGTGATTCCATGATTAGATTTACTTCTAAGAGAGCAGACTAATGCATTTATCAAAGTTGGAAAGCCTAATAAAGACATTAGTTTGAAACCTGACTGTAAACAGCTGTTATCAACCTACATGGCGCGTGAGGAAACCACATCAGCCAAACCAAATCAAAATGAGTAGAGGGGGAGAAAGGCGTGAGAAGTAACCTTTGCAACAGGGGAACCCGCAACAGCTTCTCCTTGGCCCACTACATACAACTAGATGGGAGCAAACTGCACAAACAACACAAATGAGATGCCGTACTAGTGATATCATCAGTATAGTTGGTTAAATCTTGCCGGCGATGCAGACCCGAAACTTTAATGCTTAAGTGTTAAGGAACTAAAGTATCAATTTCTCTGTAGCTATCTATCTGACCAAAGAATTGCAAAATAAAACAAAGAAAAATTGGATTTCTTTGCTTCTCTGTAGTAGTACGGATGCAACTAGTAACCTTGGTAATACTGCACCCTGTTCTTAAACCAAGGGGATGGTTTAGTAAGCAGAGATCGGGTTTTGCTTCAGATTAAACAACATGTCCAAAAAATGGTGATGGTTACTGGAATCTGCTGATGCTTAAATCATAAAGAACAGAACAGAACAGAAAGAGGAGAGACCTATTGGGTAGTAGAGAAAAAAAATGGTGATGGTTACTCCAGCCTATCGGGCAGCGGCTAGGGTGTGGAAGGAGGAGGGCGTGATTGTGGAGAAGGATCTCTAGCCTGCGACGTTCCCCTGGTGCTTGCCGCAGCCCGACCACGGTGGCGGCGCGAAATGGAGGGCCGCCGTGCTCCTATGCAGTGACCGGAGAGCAGCCGATCTGTGGTTATTGCATCAAGCATAGATAGCATAGTGGTTCAAGCAACGCCAGGTGAGCACACGCAGCAATCTATCAGGAAGACCATACGTGTAGCCAGCAACCTCAGCACATTGCACATCCATCCACTCACCAGCCCATCCAAATCATCTACAGGTAAGAAACTGGCCTCGTCCCGGATGCCCCGGTAAACGAGGTGATAGAACAAACAAAGATAATCTTGGTCGCAATGGGACTAGAGCGGAGACCCCGGATCGATTAGTATGGACTCGGCTCGGCTGTGCGTGACAGGAAGGAGGGCAGGTCAGGGCTTACCGAGGAGGAGGAAGGAAGAGACTGCAGCTTGGTGAGACTGCCCTCAGCTTGGAGATTTCTGCCACACAAACACAAAAACAAGAGGATTATTCAAGGGAGCTCTAATGAATCCGACCTGAGCTAAAATGGAGAAGGATGACAGGAGAAGAACACATACATAGACTGAAACCCTCCTGAGGTGGTCGGGGAAGGAGCAGGAAATGTGCCCTCCCAGCCGTCGTGCTCGGGGTCGCGGGAGAGCGGCGTCGAACCGCACGGCCACGTCTTACGACTTCGCCCGAGAAAGGAAGCCGTCCTTCTCCGGAGCGGCGCGATTGGGGACCTCGACTCGAGCACGTCCGTGGCGGCATACATCGGAGCCCTGGAGCACAGGACGAACCGCGGCGGCCGTGGCGGGGCGGATCTGGCCGCCGCCTGACCTACTGCTCCATAGGGCGTAGAGAAGGCAGGCAGGGAAGGCGATTGGAGAGAGATCGCCGGTGGGTGAGGGTGGTGGCGATGGGGGAACAGAGGAAGCACCGAAGGGGGAAGGGGAGGCGTCGAGCGTGAAGCGGGTAGGGGGAGGGAGCGAGACATGCGGCGGCCGCGAGAGGAGGGTTGCGGGGGCGAGAGGAGGCCGGCTGGGCGAGGTGGGGAATAAGGTAGGGGTGCTAGCAATGGCGCACTGGGAGGGGTGTGCCATACATACAGATAGCAATGGCGCACCTATGCCTGGTGCGCCATACATATCCGTAGACACTGGTGGCGCACTTGGCAATAGTGCGCCACTGTTAAGCCTGGGGAGGGGGGTGGATCCAGGAAAAAAATAACAATGGCGCACTCCTTCTTTGATGCGTCATTAGTAAAAAAATAGTAATGAAGCGCCTACAACTGGTGCGTCATTGCTATATAGCAGTGGCGCACCACATCTATAGTGCGTCACTAATGTTGATATTAGGGATAGCCCTTTTTCTAGTAGTGGATACAATGCATGCACGCACTGTTTAGATGATATTGAAAGTATATATTTGGATAAATGTAAGAAGAATGTGTACCCGGGACATTGTCATCTACCGATCAAGCATATCTTAAGAAAGGTAGGCAACCATTTCAAAGGTGAGCTAGATAACCGGAAGAAGCCTGGCCTCTGTACTAGTGAATATATATTTGGTATGGTCAAGGATTTACATGTAATCTTTGGAAAGGGTCATGGCGGACAATCTATTCCGAATGACGCCAACGGACACGCACCCATGTGGAAGAAGAAATCTGTATTTTGGGAACTTGAATATTGGAAAGCCTTAGAGGTCCGCAATGCAATCGACGTGATGCATGTGATGAAGAATCTTTGTGTGAAACTGCTAGGCTTCTTGGGCGTGTATGGAAAGACAAAAGATACACCGGATGCACGGGAGGACAAGCAAAGAATTAACAAAAAAGATGCCATGCCTCCAAAGCAGTATCAAGGTCCTGCCAGCTGTGCTCTTACGAAAGAAGAGAAGGAAATATTTTTTGAATGCCTGCTCAGTATCAAGGTCCCGTCTGGCTTCTCGTCGAATATAAAGGAAATAATAAGTATGGCAGAGAAAAAATTTCAAAATCTAAAGTCTCATGACTGACACGTGATTATGACGCAATTATTTCCAGTTGCACTTAGGGGGTTTCTACCGGAAAATGTTCGATTAGCCATTGTGAAGCTATGCGCATTCCTCAATGCAATTTCTCAGAAGGTAATCAATCCAGAAATCCTACCAAGGTTATAGAATGACCTGGTCCAATGTCTTGTCAGTTTCGAGTTGGTGTTCCCTCCATCCTTCTTCAATATTATGACGCACGTTCTAGTTCACCTAGTCGAAGAGATTAACATTTTGGGTCCTGTATTTCTACACAATATGTTCCCCTTCGAGAGGTTCATGGGAGTCTTAAAGAAATGTGTTCATAACCGTGCTAGGCCAGAAGGAAGCATCGCCAAGCACAACTAGGGAAAACCTTATAGGTAGGACAATATGAGTAGCGCTAGAATGTAATAGGCGCTGCTGCTAGTTATCAGTAGCGCTTTATTTAGCAAGCGCTACAAGTAAAGACTTAGCAGTAGCGCTGTAAAAAAAGAGCGCTATTGCTAAGCAGGAACAGACGAGCCCACCGACACTATTTGTAGTAGCAGCGCTATCCAGAATAAAGCGCTACTACTAATACTCTAGTAGTAGCGCTTTACATGTTGGAACCGCTACTGATAATGGGGCCCACTTAATAGTAGCGTTTTTTTGGAAAGCGCTACTGCTAAGTAACATAGGAGTAGCGCTTGCTGAAAAACAGCGCTACTGCTATGCGTGGCTGGTCCACCTTTTCACCCCCCTCCCCTCCTTCCCATTGCCCTCTCTCGCCCTCCTTTCCCCTATCCCCTCACCATTGTTGTCCTTCTTCTCTCTTCCTCCTACCTCTTTTCTCTCCCCATTAATGCCCCCCTCCACCATAACTCTCCTCCATAAATGGCCTTCTCATCTCTAGTTAGCTCCATAATTAAATGTCCCCCCTATCTCATTTGTTTGGCTCTCCCTCCATTCCATTAGATATAGATCTAGCTAGCTCATCTCTCTCCCTCTCCATTATTTACCTAGAGTCATCTCTCCTCCCCAACAACTTGATCTAGCTAGCTAATGATATGTCCCCAACAACTAGATGTAGCTAGATCTAGCTTGATATATAGGTGAGTAAAAAGTTGTTCATTTCAAGAATGGGAATATGTGTGTGTGAATTGGAATATGTGTGGTTGGGATATGGAGAGATTTGTGCGAGTGGCATGCCCCCGAGTTGCTTATGTTTTGCCGAAATGTCGATTTATTTCCGTTTCAGTGAATTTCGAGCAAACTCGATATGTCCTATTTTTAGGCAAGGGCATGCCAAATTTTTATATGACTTTGATGCATGCATGCATTTTTTTATAACCCTTTTGCTTGTTATACTGTGCATGCAGTCGGTCATTAAGGTGAGTGGATGGAAGGTGGAGCGATACATGCAATCCGCGGTAATGGACATGCATGCAAATAATCGGACTAGGATTAGATGTACGTGTAAAAGATGCAAAGAAGGGGTCCTTTTGGACCCGTATGATCATGGCAGCTTGAAGGCGCACCTGCTGATGAATGGTTTCATGGATGGCTATACTAGGTGGATAAGTGAAGATGATGATGATGGGGACGTCAACATGGCAGGGGATAACGACATGGGGCTAGACAAGGAGATGACTGATCGACACGAAGACGATGGCGGAGAAGATTCCGAACATGGCGGCGGAGAATATTCCGGACATGGCGAAGCAGAGGTGGCGGTCATGTCGCAGTCTTTGACGCGACTAAGTGCAGTCGTGCAGGACCCTCATGTTCGAGACCTTCTTTGAAAGAGTACGACTAGCGACAGGGCTACTTCTAGAGAGGAGGCCAAGCTAGTGAAACTTGAAGTAGACTCGAAGACTCCATTGTATGACGGTTGCGATCCCGAGGTGACCCGCTTGAGTTTCACGCTCGAACCTCTAAAGACGAAGGCCAAAATCAAATGAACAGACAAAAGCCTCGATGAGCATTTGAAGTATCTAAATAGTAAAGTTCTTCCGCAGGGAACCTGTGTCCTACTAGTGTCGATGAGGCCAAGAAATAGTTTTCCCTTTTGATTTTCCGCATATTAGGTACCATGCATGCATCAACGATTGCATCATTTATCGGGGGGAGCACACGGAAAAAAACAATTGTCCAGTGTGCAATGCTTCTCGATACAAGAAGACAGGAAAGAAAGCTCCTCAGAAAGTTGTATGGTACTTTCCGATCACTCCCAGTCTACGGCCGTATTTCGTAGATCCTAAGGAAGCAAAGCTCATGCGCTGGCACGCGGAGAGGAAGAAGCCCGATGATGGAGATGATCTGAAGCTGAGACACCTCGTAGATGGTAGCCAATGGAGAGCATTCAACACCGTATATGGATTTGCTGCAGAAGATCCAAGGAACATCGTGCTTGGTGCGAGTACGGATGGCATGAATCCGTTTGGAAACCAAAATACCAACCACAACACATGGCCCATCTTTGTATGGATGTACAACCTCCCCCCATGGAAGTGCATGAAGACAAAGTACATACACATGAGCATGCTGATTCAAGGGCCGAAACAACCGGGAAATAATATTAACCTATATATGGGGCTTCTGATAGAGGAGCTAGACACGTTATGGAAAACACCGGTATGGACATGGGACGCCAGCAAAGGAGACTATTTCTATATGAGAGCCGTGCTGATGACGACGATGCACGACTATCTCGGTTACGGGTACACCTCAGACAGGTGTGCCACGGATATTGCGGATGAACGAGGTGCATGGTGTTGGAAATATGCCCTAGAGGCAATAATAAATTAGTTATTATCATATTTCCTTGTTCATGATAATCGTTTATTATCCATGCTATAATTGTATTGATCGGAGACATAAATGCATGTGTCGATACATAGACAAAACCATGTCCCTAGTATGCCTCTAATGGACTAGCTCGTTGATCAAAGGATGGTTAAGGTTTCCTAACCATGGACATGGGATGTCATTTGATAACAGGATCACGTCATTAGGAGAATGATGTGATGGACAAGACCCAAACTACAAACGTAGCATATGATCGTGTCAGTTTATTGCTACTGTTTTCCGCATGTCAAGTATATGTTCCTATGACCATGAGATCATGCAACTCACGGATATCGGAGGAGTGCCTTGTGTGTATCAAACGTCGCAACGTAACTGGGTGACTATAAAGGTGCTCTACAGGTATCTCCGATGGTGTCTGTTGAGTTGGCATGGATCGAGACTGGGATTTGTTACTCCGTGTGACGGAGAGGTATCTCAGGGCCCACTCGGTAATACAACATCACAATGAGCCTTGCAAGCAATGTAACTAATTGTTAGTTGCGGGATCTTGTATTACGTAACGAGTAAAGAGACTTGCCGGTAACGAGATTGAACTAGGTATGGAGATACCGACGATCGAATCTCGGGCAAGTAACATACCGAAGAACAAAGGGAACGTTATACGGGATTAACTGAATCCTTGACATAGAGGTTTGACCGATAGATCTTCGTAGAATATGTAGGAACCAATGTGGACGTCCAGGTCCCGCCATTGGTTATTGGCCGTAGAGGTGTCTCGGTCATGTCTACATAGTTCTCGAACCCGCAGGGTCTGCACACTTAAGGTTCGGTGACGTTTCGATAGTGTAGAGTTATGTATGGTGGTGACCGAAGGTTGTTCGGAGTCCCGGATGAGATCCCGTACGTAACGAGGAGCTCCGGAATGTTCCGGAGGTAAATATTCATATATAGGAAGTCCCAGTTTGGTTTCCGAAAAAGTTTCGGGCTCATCGGTAGTGTACCAGGAGTGCCGGTAGTGTGTCGGGAGTGCCGATAGTGTACCGGGAGGCCTCCGGGAGGGGTATTTCGACCCCAAGAGGTCCATGGGCTGTGGGAGAATAATAACCAGAATTTAGTGGGATGGAAAAACAGCCACAAAGGCCCATGGCGCAGGAGAGAAAGTCCTAGAGCAAAAAAGTGGAAAATCAGCCAATAGGAGGCAATCCTACTCCAACTAGGATTGGAGGTGAAGTAGGATTGCTTCCCACCTCCTATTTCGGCTGACCCAAAGGCCTTGGCTGCCTCTCCTATACTCTCCTCCTATATATACTAGTGTATTGGGTGGTTTTTGGACAGAATTTCCGGCCACGTGCTACCCGTTCAACCGGTGCATAGTTTCTCCTCTAGATCGGTTTTCTGCAGCGCTTAGGCGAAGCCCTGCTGGAATTGCTCCACCACCATCACCGGAGTGTCGTCATGCTGCCGGTGAACTCTCTCTCCTCTCCACTTCCTCTCGCTGGATCGAGATGGTGGAGATCGTCATCAAGCTGCACGTGTGCTGAACGCGGAGGTGCCGTCCGTTCGGCGCTAGATCGGAAGGACCGTGATCGAGATCATGAGACGGTTCGTGGTGTGATCATAGAACGGATCGTGATGAGTTCGAGGGACAGATCGTGATCAAGATCGTGAGACGGATGGTGATGAGTTTGTGGGACGGATCATGATGTGTTCGCGGGACGGTTCGTGATTGGATCGCGGGACGCTCGGCGATTTGGATCGCGAAGAAGTTCGACTACACCAACCGCGTTTCTTAACGCTTCCCGCTTAGCGATCTACAAGGGTACATAGATCCACTCTCCCTCTCGTAGATTCTCATCACCATGTATAGGTTTGCGTGTGCGTAGGAAAATTTTTGTTTCCCATGCGACGTTCCCCAACAGTGGCATCATGAGCTAGGTTGATGGTTCGATGAGATCTCGAGTAGAACACAAAAGGTTTGTGGGCGTTGATGCTTAGATTGCTTACTCCCTTGGTTGGATTTTGGTTCAGCGGGATTGTGAGAAAAACGGCTCAGACCAACATTACTCGTATGCTTACGAGAGACCGGTTCCCTCGATGCAACTTGTTGCTTAGATGGCTTGCGGGCGACAGTTTGTCTCACTTTAGTTGGATCGGATCCGACAAAGGCGGTCCTTGAGAAGGTTGAAAAGCAATGTATGTATCACCGTTGCGGTTTATGCATAGGTGAGAATTGTTCTTGCTAGATACCCATAGCAGCCACGTAAAACATGCAACAACAATTAGAGGACGTCTAACTTGTTTTTGCAGGGTATGTTGTGATGTGATATGGCCAATTACATGATGAGATATATGTGATGTATGAGATGATCATGTGATGTATAGAATTTCACAACTTGCATGTCGTTGAGTACGGCAACCGGCAGGAGCCATAGGGTTGTCTTTAATTATTGTATGACCTGCGTGTTAATCATTAAGCGCTATGTAATGCTTTACTTTATCGCGAAGTGGTAGCAATAGAAGTAGAAGCAGGGCTGGCGCCACAACCCCAATGGCAACACATTGATGGAGATCAAGATGATGGAGATCATGGTGTTGTGCCAGTGACGATGGAGATCATGCCGGTGTTTCGAAGATGGAGATCTTAAACACAAGTTCATGGCCATATCATGTCACTTATGAATTGCATGAGATGTTAATCCTTTTATGCACCTTGTTTTGCTTAGTAGGGCGGTAGCATTATAAGGTGATCCCTCACTTGAATTTCAAGATGAACTGTGTTCTCCCCGAGTGTGCACCGTTGCGAAAGTTCGTCGTGTTGAGACACCACGTGATGATCGGGTGTGATAGACTCTACGTTCACATACAACGGGTGCAAGCCAGATTTGCACGCGCAGAACACTCGGGTTAAACTTGACGAGCCTAGCATGTACAGACATGGCCTCGGAACACGAGAGACCGAAAGGTCGAACATGAGTCATATAGTAGATATGATCAACATAATGATGTTCACCATTGCAGCCACCTCAACTCACGTGATGATCGGACTTGAGTTCGTGAATTTGGATCATGTATCACTCGAATGATCGGAGGGATGTCAATTTGAGTGGGAGTTCTTAAGTAATATGATTAATTGAACTCATTATCATGAACATAGTCAAAGTGTCTTTGCAAATTATGTTGTAGATTACTAGCTCGCGTTGTAGCTCCCTTAAATTTTTATATGTTCCTAGAGAAATAGAGTTGAAAGATGTTGGTAGCAATATTGCGGACTGGGTCCGTGATCTGAGGATTGTCCTCATTGCTGCACAGAAGGCTTATGTCCTTAATGCACTGCTCGGTGCGCCACCCCCTCTAGCGTCGTCTATAGATGTTGTGAACATCTGACATGCACGTTTCGATGACTACTTTATAGTTTAGTGAGTCATGCATTACGGCTTAGAATTGAGTCTCCGAAACATTTTGAACGTCACGGAACATATGAGATGTTCTAGGAGCAGAGATTGTGATCTCAGGCTCGTGCCTGTGTTGCAAGATATGAGATCTCCAACAAGATTCTTTTCCTGTAAGATGAAGGAGAATAGCTCAATCGTTGAGCATGTAATCAGATTGTCTAGGTACTAGAATCGCTTGAATCAAGTGGGAGTTGATCTTCCAGATAAGAGAGTGATTGATATAGTTCTCCGAGTCACTGTCACTAAAGCTACTAGAACTTAGTGATGAACTATAATACACCAGGGATAGAAGTATTGATCCCTGAGTTGTTCGCGATGTTTGACACCGCGAAGGTAGAAATCAAGAAGGAGCGTCAAGTGTTGATGGTTAATCAAACCACTAGTTTCGCAAAGGGCAAGAGCAAGGAGGGAAACTTCATGGATAGCAAGTCAGTTGCTGCTCTAGTGAAGCAACCCAAAGTTGAACTCAAACCCGAGACTAAGTGCTTCTATTATGAGGTGAGAGGTCCCTGGAGCGGAACAACCCTAGATACTTGGTAGATAAGAAGGCTGGCAACATCGACAGAAGTATATTTGATATACGAGTTATTGATGTGTACCTTGCTAGTACTCCTATTAGCACCTGGGTATTGGATACCGGTTCGGTTGCTAAATGTTAGTAACTCGAAATAAAATCTACGGAATAAATGGAGAACTAGCTAAGGGTGAGGTGACGATGTGTGTTGGAAATGTTTCCAAGGTTGATGTGATCAACATCGCACGCTCTCTCTACCTTCAGGATTAGTGACGAATCTGAATAAATGTTATTTGGTGTTTTGTGTTGAGCATGAACATGATTAGATCATGTTTGTTGCAAGACGGTTATTCATTTAAGTCAGAGAATAATGGTCATTCTGTTTACATGAATAATACCTTTAATGGTCATGCACCCAGTGAGAATGGTTTGTTGAAATCTTGATCGTAGTAATACGCATGTTCATAACATTGATGTCAAAAGATACAAAGTTAAATAATGATAGTACCACATACTTGTGGCACTGCCGCAAAATGTCATATTGGTATAAAGCGCATGAAGAAACTCCATGGTGATGGATATTTGGACTCATTCGATTTCGAATCGGTTGAGACATGCGAACCTTGCCTCTTTGGCAAGATGACTAGAGGACCCCGTTGGATGGAGCGGGCAAGTGATTCATTGGAAATGATACATGTTGATGTATGCAATCTAGTGAGTCTTGTAGTGTGCAGTGGATATCGTTATTTTCTTACCTTCACTGACGATTTGAGTAGATATAGTGTATATTTACTTAATGAAACACAAGTCTGAATCGTTTGAAAGGTTCAAGCAAATTCAGAGTGAAGTTTAAAGATCATCGTGACAAGAAGATAAAAATGACTGCGATATGATCGTGGAGGTGAATATCTGAGTCACGAGTTTGGCATTCAACTTAAGACAATGTGAAAGTTGTTTCACAACTAAACGCCACCTGGAACACCATAGTGTGATGGTGTTTCCGAACATCATAGTTATGCTCTATTGGACATGGTGCGTGCTATGATGTCTCTTGTCGTTTTACTAATATAATTTTGGGGTTATGCATTAGAGACAACTACATTCACTTTAAATAGGGCACCATCTAAATCCGTTGAGATGACACCATGTGAATTATGGTTTGATAGAAACCTAAGTTGTCATTTCTTAATATTTGGGGCTGCGACACTTGTGTGGAAGATGTTTTCGCCTAATGAGGTCGAACCCAAGGCGGACAAATGCATCTTCATAGAATACCCTAAGATCAGTTGGGTGAACCTTCTATCTCAGATCCTAGTGCAAAGTGTTTGTTGCTTAAACGGATCCTTTCTCGAGGAAATGTTTCTCTCTAAAGAATTGAGTGGGAGGAAGATAGAACTTGATGAGGTTGTTAAACGTTTGTTCAACGAGAGAGTAGCGTAGCGTAGAAAGATGTTTCTGTGAAGCCTACGTTAGTTGAAGAGGAAGTTAATGATGATGATCATGAAGCTTCAAGATCAAGTTACTATCAAACATCGTAGGTCGACAAGGATGTGTACTGCTCCTAAGTGGTACGACAACCCTGTCTTGGAGGTCATGTTGTTGGACAACGATGAACCTACGAGCTATGGAGAAGCGATGATGGGCCCGGATTCCGACAAATGGTTAGAGGCCATGAAATCCGAGATAGGATCCATGTATGAAAACCAAGTATAGAATTTGGTAGACTTCCTCGTTGGACGGCAGGTCGTTGAGTACAAATGGATCTTTAAAATGAAGACAGACACTGATGGTGAATGTCACTATTTGTAAAGCTCGACTTGTTGCAAAGATGTTTGTGACAAGTTCAAGGAGTTGACTACGATGAGACTTTCTCACTCGTAGTGGTGCTAAAGTCTATTGGAACTATGTTAGCAGTTGTTGTGTTTTCAATTATGAAATCTGGCAGATGGATGTCAAAACATCGTTTCCTTAAGGTTTACTTGAGGAAAGGTTGTATGTGATACAACCAGAAGGTTTTGTCAGGCCTAAGGATGCTAAAGGTGTGCAAGCTTCGGTGATCCTTCCATGGACTGAAGCAAGCATCTCGGAGTTGGAATATACGCTTTGATGAGGTGATCAAAGTTTTGATGTTTATACAAAGTTTACGAGAAACTTGTATTTGATGACATATTGTTGATCAGAAATAATGTAGAGTTTCTGGAAAGTATGAAACGGTTGTTTGAAAAGTGATTTTTAAATGAAGACCTGGATAAAGCTACCTAATTGTTGAGCATCAAAATCTATAGAGATAGATCAAGATGCTTGATGAGACTTTCAATGAGTACATGCCTTGACGAGATTTTGAAAGAGTTCAAAATGGATCAGTCAGAGAAATAGTTCTCGTCTGATTTGTCAGGTCTGAAGTTGAGTGAGACTCAAAGCTCGACAATGGCAGAAGAAAGAGAAAGGACGAACGTTGTCCCCTATGCCTTAGCCATAGGCTCTATATAGTATGCCATGCTGTGTACCGCACTTGTGTGTGCCTTGCCATGAGTCCGTCAAGGGGTACAAGGGTGATCTAGGATTGGATCACTGGACAGCAGTCAACATTATCCTTAGTGACTAAAAGACTAAAGGAATTGTTTCTCGATTATGGAAGTGATGAAGGGTTCGTCGTAAGGAGTTACGTCGATGCAAGCTTTAACACTAAATTCGGATGACTCTAATTAGCAATCTGGATACGTATAGTGGAGCAGCCATTTGGAATAGTACCAAGTGGAGTGTGGTAGCAGTGTTTAGGGTTTGACATAGAGATTTGCAAAGTACACACAGATCTGAATATCGCACACCTGTTGACTATAATACCTCTCTCACATGCAAAGCATGATCGAGCCCCATAACTCATTGGGTGTTAGATTCATAACAATGCGAATCACATGGTGATGTGAACTAGATTATTGACTCAAGTGCAAGTGGGAGACTGTTGGAAATATGCCCTAGAGGTAATAATAAATTAGTTATTATCATATTTCCTTGTTCATGATAATCGTTTATTATCCATGCTATAATTGTATTGATCGGAGACTTAAATGCATGTGTGGATACATAGACAAAACCATGTCCCTAGTATGCCTCTAATGGACTAGCTCGTTGATCAAAGGATGGTTAAGGTTTACTAACCATGGACATGGGACGTCATTTGATAACGGGATCACGTCATTAGGAGAATGATGTGATGGACAAGACCCAAACTACAAACGTAGCATATGATCGTGTCAGTTTATTGCTACTGTTTTCCGCATGTCAAGTATATGTTCCTATGACCATGAGATCATGCAACTCACGGATATCGGAGGAGTGCCTTGTGTGTATCAAATGTCGCAACATAACTGGGTGTCTATAAAGGTGCTCTACAGGTATCTCCGATGGTGTCTGTTGAGTTGGCATGGATCGAGACTGGGATTTGTTACTCCGTGTGACGGAGAGGTATCTCAGGGCCCACTCGGTAATACAACATCACAATGAGCCTTGCAAGCAATGTAACTAATTGTTAGTTGCGGGATCTTGTATTACGGAACGAGTAAAGAGACTTGCCGGTAACGAGATTGAACTAGGTATGGAGATACCGATGATCGAATCTCGGGCTAGTAACATACCGAAGAACAAAAGGAACATTATACGGGATTAACTGAATCCTTGACATAGAGGTTCGACCGATAGATCTTCGTAGAATATGTAGGAACCAATGTGGACTTCCATGTCCCGCCATTGGTTATTGGCCGTAGAGGTGTCTCGGTCATGTCTACATAGTTCTCGAACCCGCAGGGTCTGCACACTTAAGGTTCGGTGACGTTTTGATAGTGTAGATTTATGTATGGTGGTGACCGAAGGTTTTTCGGAGTCCCGGATGAGATCCCGGACGTCACGAGGAGCTCCGGAATGGTCCGGAGGTAAAGATTCATATATAGGAAGTCCCAGTTTGGTTTCCGGAAAAGTTTCGGGCTCATCGGTAGTGTACCTTGAGTGCCGGTAGTGTGCCGGGAGTGCCGGGAGTGTACCGGGAGGCCTCCGGGAGGGGTATTTCGACCCCAAGAGGTCCATGGGCGGTGGGAGAATAATAACCAGCCTTTAGTGGGCTGGTAAAACAGCCACAAAGGCCCATGGCGCAGGAGAGAAAGTCCTAAAGCAAAAAGTGGAAAATCAGCCAATAGGAGGCAATCCTACTCCAACTAGGATTGGAGGTGAAGTAGGATTGCTTCCCACCTCCTATTTTGGCCGACCCAAAGGCCTTGGCTGCCTCTCCTCTCCTCTCCTCCTATATATAATAGTGGATTGGGTGGTTTTTGGACAGAATTTCCGGCCACGTGCTACCCGTTCAACCGGTGCATAGTTTCTCCTCTAGATCGGTTTTCTGTAGCGCTTAGGCGAAGCCCTGCTGGAATTGCTCCACCACCATCACCGGAGCACCGTCACACTGCCGGTGAACTCTCTCTCCTCTCCTCCTCCTCTTGCTGGATCAATACAGTGGAGATCGTCATCAAGCTGCACGTGTGCTGAACGCGGAGGTGCCGTCCGTTCGGCGCTAGATCGGAAGGACCGTGATCGAGATCGTGAGACGGTTCGTGATGTGATCACAGAAAGGATCATGATGAGTTCAAGGGACAGATTGTGATCAAGATCGTGAGACGGATCGTGATGAGTTCGCGGGACGGTTCATGATTGGATCGCGGGACGCTCGGCGATTTGGATCGCGAAGAAGTTCGACTACACCAACCGCGTTTCTTAACGCTTCCCGCTTAGCGATCTACAAGGGTACGTAGATCCACTCTCCCTCTCGTAGATGCTCATCACCATGGATAGGTTTGCATGCGCGTAGGAAATTTTTTGTTTCCCATGCGACGTTCCCCAACACATGGATGATACAACGTGTCAGCAGCTTACGTCGATGAAAGATGGCTGGTGCGGGAAAGTCGTGTACATGGGGCATCGTAGATGGCTCGAGAAGGATGACCCGTGGAGAAAGCATGGAGATCTATTCAATGGGTTGACTGAGCATCGAGGACCTCCACGTAAGATAAGCGGCACCGAAATCAACGAGCTGTTGAATAACTGGGGACAGTGCCCCGCGCCGGGAACAATGAAAAAGGCACCAGAGCCGCTACTAAAGGTATGGAAAACGGGGTCTGTTTTCTGGGACTTTGAGTACTGGACCAATCACAACACGCCTCATTTCCTTGATCAAATGCATATCACGAAGAATATCCTCGAGAGCTTTCTTGGCACACTGATGAACATGCCGGAGAAGACCAAGGACGGGCCGAAGGCAAGGAAAGACTTGGAAGATTTGAAGATCAGGAAAGATCTCGACCGTCAAAAGTCGACGGAGGAGACGGAGACGGAGACGTAGGAGAGGGAAATGGGCAGAAAAGTCAACAAGAAGGAGGAGAATTATTTCCCCCCTTCTTGCTTCACCTTAAGTGCGAAGGAGATCGATCAATTCATCAAGTGCCTTATGGGAATCAGAGTCAGTTCCAGTTACTATGGGAAGATAAGCAGATTTCTGGACCCCACGAAGAAAAGGTTTAGCGGGATGAAGTCTCATGACTGTCACGTGGTGATGACGCAGATACTCCAGGTTGCCATTAGAGGGATAATGGACAAGCACGTCCATGACACGCTTACTGGTCTCTGCAACTTGTTCGAAGTTATCTCTCGAAAGTCCATAAGTGTGAAGCAGCTCTGAAGGCTACATGAAGAGATCGTTGTCATACTATGTGAGCTTGAGATGTACTTCCCGCCCGCGTTCTTTGATGTCATGGTGCATTTGTGTGTCCACATCGTGGACGACATCATCGACCTCGGGCCGACATTCCTTCACAGCATGATGCCGTTCGAGAGGATGAATGGGGTCATCAAAGGATTCGTTCGTAACATGTCCCGTCCCGATGGGAGCATCGTCCAGGGGTGTCTGACGCATGAGTGCATCTCCTTTTGCGAGAATTATATAGGCGTCGGAGACCCTGTTGTTGGTTTGCCCGTCAACAAGCACGATGGGAGGCTAGAAGGACAAGGTCACAACAACGACCGGAGGGAATTGCACGTGGACTACTCGGATCAACAGAACAAGTTTTACAGGGCTAACTTAGTAGTGCTACAACACCTAGATGTGGTAGATGATTATGTGGCATGGCACAAAGAAACCATCGCTAATAAGTACCCTGATAAGACGGATTACGAAGTTACTGTAGAGCACAGCGCCACTTTCTACCATTGGTTCAAAGAGAAAGTTCTTGAAAATCCCCCGGAAGAGGACAGTTCGGACGGATTGCTCATACACGCCTTAGCACATGGCCCCGCACCCAAACTCGCGAGCTATCAGTCATACGATATCAATGGGTACACGTTCTACGCGGAGGCCAAAGACATGGACAGTGATTACCAGAACTTCGGGGTGACGATTGAATTCATGACCGACACTAACGGCACAACTGAAAGATTATACGGAAGGGTCGAAGAGATTTGGGAGCTTGACTATACTAGATTGCACGATGCAATGATGTTCCGTGTCAGATGGGCTAAGGACTTCGTAAGAGAAAACAAGTATTTCACTACCATGTCTATACCACCCGTTGACGCGAAGAGCGCAACCGTTAACGCTAATGTCATCCCCAAAACTGAGCCATGGGTACACTCTAAGCACATGAAACAATGCTTCTTCATAACCGATCCGACCAATCCTAGCCGTGTTGTTATGAGGAGAGGCAAAAGGAGCATCGTCGGAATGGATGGAGTCGCCAACGAGGAAGACTACAACCAATACGGCAACCCGATGAGGGAACATGACGATGACAATGAAGCATACATGAAAAGAAGAATCCATACTACATTACATCATAAAGATCGTACTCCATGGTTCCGAAAAAGTCACAAGGAGGGGCTCAATTATTCGGCAACGAAAAAGAAAGGGAAAAAGCTCAATGTGAAACATCGTCGACGCAGATGAGAAACCATCATTTATATATATATATATATATATGTGTGTGTGTGTGTGTGTGTGTGTGTGTATTTATTTTGTGTACCATGCATGTGATGGTTCCGATTATATTCACGCAGTGTGGGAGGGAGACGTCGTCGTCGGGAGAAAAACAAAAAAAACCAAAGGGAGAAAGCAATACAAAAGAAAAGAAAAGTAAACAAAAAAGAAAAGGAAAATAATAAAAGAAAGGAAACTAAAAACTAGAAAAGGAAAAATAATTAAAAAAATAACATTGAAATAGTTAGCAGTAGCGCTGGGTTAGGACAAGTGCTATAGCTAACTTAGCTATAGCGCTGGTTCCTAAATCAGCGCTACTACTATGTGTATTTTAGAATTAAAAAAACTGAAATTAAAATAGTTAGTAGTAGCGCTAGGTTAGGACAAGCGCTATAGATAAATTAGCTATCGTGCTTGTCCTAACCCAGTGCTACTACTATTTTTTAGTTAACCGCCACGCGTGCTCAAATTTTGCAACTCCCATTCCCCCCGGCCCGGCCCCCACCTCTCCCCCTCCTCTCTGTCGCGCGCCGCCGTCGCCCTCCTGCTCGCCGCCGTCACCACTGCTCGTCGTCGTCGCCCTCCTGCCCGCCCTCGTCGCCCTCCTCTCTATCGCGCGCAGCCATCGCCCTCCTGCCCGCCGCCATCGCCCTTGCCCGCCGCCCGAGCCTTCCCATTCCCCCCCCCCCCCGCTCTCCCACCTCTGCCCTCCTCTCTGTCGTGCACTGCCGTCACCCACCTGCCCACCACTATCACCCCTGCCCGCCGCCGTCATAGGTGCCCACTTCGGCCTCCTCATCCGCGCAGCTACAGGTACCCCCTCCCCCCACCTCCCCCTCTCTCTAGTCAGTTAGGAAAAAAATCTAGGGTTAAAAACAGGAATCTTGCTACTTAGTGATATGCATATGATAAATTATCTATGTTCTGTACATGTGGAAGCTCACCCTATACATTGGCATTTGGTTGAATGTCGAAGAAGAAGACCCCAGCTAGGGGTTCTGCTCGCCTCGAAGAAGACCCCATCAAGGCAGCAAATCAGTTTTTCGAGTACCTGGACCAACAACAGATGGGGGAGCATGGTGGCGGCAGTGGCACCAACGACCCCGACGCCCACGCTGACACCGGCACCGGCACTGGCACGGGCACCGACACCACCCCCGAGACCGACAACGATGCTGCCATAGCCGGTAAAGCACCGAAGCGAAAGAGGGCACGAAGACCAAACGCGCTCGGCATCGGACAAATTTTGGTCACGGAGATGCACCCCAAGAAATTAGAGCCAACAGCACCGGATGAAGCATGCTCGTGCTGGGGCAATCAACTAGGATGCATCCTCCAGGGAACCGCCAACATCAACGACGAGAAGTTGAAGAAGATACCACATATGGAGCACATGCTCCTAAAGAAGTTGCACAATAGGTTCTTGTTCCCCGGACGCACAGAAAGCAAAGATCCATGGGATGATGACGCCATGACAAAGATAAACAACAAGGCGATGGTGACGTTCACCAACGACTTGTCTGCTTGGAAAGTTCGGGTGAAAAAAGTGATTGATAAGAATGAACCGTGGTCCAAGATTCATGTTGACAATCCGTCACTTACGGAAGAGGACTTTGGAAAATTCAAGGAGACTTGCGCTAAGGATGAAACCAAGAAAAAGTCAGAGAAAATGAAGGCGCTCCAGGCTAGGAACATGCCTCCCCACCGCTTCGGAAGTCATGGTTATGAGGGGAAGAGGCACGTATGGGCCAAGGAGGACGCCGAACATGAACTTCACGGAATCCCAGACCCCTTGGCGGAGTTCACCATCCCTCTGGAGCGTGACTGGATCAGGGCCTAGTACAAGTGGGACCGCATCAAGAAGACCTTTTACACGGACCCGAACACGAGGGAGTTCATGAGACTTCTTGTAATTGTTATATTACCACATTATCACATTAGCTTCCAATCAATTCGACTACAAGTTTTGTCACATTATTAGTAAACCATCCACTTTCCTTTTGCAGAAAGAGCAGCACCAAAAGGCAGCCAAAAGTGATGAGTCGTCACAATCGTCGGCAAGGCCCAAGTGGGACACCCATTTCAACCGGGCCCTGAACATACTAAAAAAGGTCCCGGAGGCCACACCGCTGTCCTATGGACGTGTGCACAGCATCGGAGATGGCGCCTCATGGAAGACGTGCTACCACGAGGAGCTAGAGGAAAGACGGAAGATAAAGTTGCTTACTCAACAGACCATCGACCATAAGGTCGCGCTTCCGTTCAATAAGTCCAAAGCTGAGTTGGAACAGACCATCGACCAGAAGGTCGATGACAGGGTCAGTGTAGCGGTTGCTTCCGGAATTTCTAGCTTGCTTCCGGCATTTTTTGAATGGGCGAAGAACAATCCAGATAAAGGGCCAGCGGACTTTCCGATGCCCAGCTACGCCGGGAGCAATTCGGTGAACATCGCACCACTAGCACCTGCTCATGCCACCGCACATGCTCCCGCTCTTGTTCATAGCAGCCCGTCCTCCATCTCTGGCCAACTCGGCGGGCCTTCGTCTATGGCCGAGCTCGACACCCTCATCGTAATTACGCGTCATACCCTTTTCACCAGCATGTCTATATAGTCTTCCGTTTCAATTGCCTTTCGGATGTTTGACGTCGCAGACATGTCTTCGTAGGCCAACGATACCCCGTGCACCCTACTGTACGACATCAAGGGCCAGAAGGTGGCCGTGGGAAAGGCAACGATCGTGAAGCCGAAGGACCGCATGTTCCACAACCGAGAGATGCCCGATGGCGTCTTCAAGGTTAACGTGGCCAGTGTCTTACCGGGCTTCGAGGATTTGACTCCTCCAGTACCAGTCGATGATGAGGAGACACCTCAACGAATTGGCACATGCAAGAGCTGGTTCTTGCCTTGGCCGAAGACTCTTCTTTGTGTCGAGGCGCCCAGTATCACACCAACGACAGCTTTTCAAGAAGGTGTGAACACCACCCCACCTACCAAATTACCTGCACCTGTCATGGCGGGTGATAGCGGACGACGCGAGGGAGAGCCTCCATTAGTGCCAGATGACATCGCCCCTGTTGTCGAAGAAGAAAATGCTGATGATGACATGGAGGAGGATGATGATGACCCAGACAAGTATTTCAATACCGCCTATGATGATGGAGGATTGATGGCTCAGGACAACGAAGACTTAGGCTTTGAGCGTGGAGATGATGACTTGATGCTGCCTGATTTGCCGGAGTCGGAACGTCCTAAGGCGGAATGCAAAAAGTCTCTCTTCAAGCGATCCTCACAGGAGACGCCTCCAGATGCCGCCTCTACCCAGCAACCCCCCGAGGCCCATCCAATGTTTAGCCCGAAGACACTTGGGGGTGGTTAGGGAAGGTATGTTGGGATCACTACCGCTGCGACCCAACAAGAAGGCAAGGAGGAGACCGGAAAAGAAAGGCCCTAAAGGCGCCAGAGCTGCTTCAAGCAGCCAGCCGCCTCTGAAGCCCCGGGAAGTAGACAGAATACCTGACGTAGGTGTGGAGCGAATCCATGTCAAAGGCCACCCGATCCTACCTCGGAAAGTGCTAGAGGACATACTGAACACTGATCTAAGGAGACTTTATGATGATATGCTAGCTAGAGAGAAAAGCCTTCTCATCTCGGGAAAACCAGGATACCAGCTTTACGCGGCTCAGGTGCCGGCTGGGAAGTTGTACGTCGAGGGATGGCCCGCGAATAAGTTCATCCTGTGATTTGACTACATCTACGACATGTTCCACATGACCAAGCTGGATTTCCAGTTCATTTGCATGTATGCGTTGTATCTCAACTACATCATCAGGATCGAGAACATAAAATATATCTGCGTCGCAGACCCGTACCATATGCACGAGAGCTTCTTGGATGTCTGCAAAGAGCACTGTGACTATGCGAGCTAGTACATCGGCGGCTTCATGATCGCTAATAAGGACAAGGAAGCGATTCTCCTGCCTTATCATCCCACGTAAGTCATTCGCGCATAGACTTTCATAAGTGTTAATCATTCATTTACAACCATGGAGTCTAATTTGAGGCGTATTTAATTTGCGCAGAGGGGGCGTCCTCATCGTTCTGTACCCCGAATACTCCCATGCTATACTTGGACTCATCGAAGAATATCAAGAAAAAGGATTACAAGCACATAAAGAGTGTTCTCGATAGTGCCCTGTTAACCTTCAGCATGTCTGGTGGATATATCAAGGACAAAAAGTATAGGAGGAACATGTTGGAAATATGCCCTAGAGGCAATAATAAATTAGTTATTATCATATTTCCTTATTCATGATAATCGTTTATTATCCATGCTATAATTGTATTGATCGGAGACTTAGATGCATGTGTGGATACATAGACAAAACCATGTCCATAGTATGCCTCTAATAGACTAGCTCGTTGATCAAAAGATGGTTAAGGTTTCCTATCCATGGACATGAGATGTCATTTGATAACGGGAACACATCATTAGAAGAATGATGTGATGGATAAGACCCAAACTACAAACGTAGCATATGATCGTGTCAGTTTATTGCTGCTGTTTTCTACATGTCAAGTATGTTTTTCTATGACCATGAGATCATGCAACTCATGGACATCGGAGGAGTACCTTTTGTGTATCAAACGTCGCAATGTAACTGGGTGACTATAAAGGTGCTCTACAGGTATCTCCGATGGTGTCTGTTGAGTTGGCATGGATCGAGACTGGGATTTGTTACTCTATGCGACGGAGAGGTATCTTGTATTACGGAACGAGTAAAGAGACTTGCCGGTAACGAGGTTGAAATAGGTATGGAGATGCCGACGATCGAATCTCGGGCAAGTAACATACTGAAGAACAAAGGGAACATCATACCGGATTAACTGAATCCTTGACATAGAGGTTCGACCGATAAAGATCTTCATAGAATATGTAGGAACCAATGAGGACATCCAGGTCCCGCCATTGGTTATTGACCGTAGAGGTGTCTTGGTCATGTCCACATAGTTCTGAAACCCGCAGGGTCTGCACACTTAAGGTTTGGTGACGTTTCGATAGTATAGAGTTATGAATGGTGGTGACCAAAGTTTGTTCGGAGTCCCGGATGATATCCTCTACATCACGAGGAGCTCCGGAATGGTCTGTAGGTAAAGATTCATATATAGGAAGTCCTGTTTTGGACTCCGGAAAGATTTCGGGCACTGTCGGTAGTGTACCGGGATTGATGAATGGGTCCCGAGGGTCCACCAGTGGGGCCAACCCACCCCATGGGCCGAAGTGGCGACCCACCAGCCCCTAGTGGGCTGGTGGGGTCGGCCAAGGTGGCCTAGGCATAGTAAGAGAAGGCCCAAACCAAATTGGGGTGGATTCCTCCCCAAGTTCCACCTCTCGTGTGAGAGGTGGACTCTCAGGTGGAGGAGGACTCTCCCTCCACCAGTTCGGCCGAACCAAAAGGAGAGCCCTCCTTTGGGCACAGCCTCCTCTCCCTTCCTCCTATATATATGAGTGGTTTTAGGGTTTTTTGGACAAGGATTTTCAGCCATGTCTAAACCCTACTTATAGATCAAGCTCCTCTAGACTAGACTATTTCTGCAGTGCGTAGGCGAAGCCTTGCCGGAATTGCTCCACCACCATCGCCGGAGCACCGTCACGCTGCTGGCGAACTCTTCTACCTCTCCGCTCCCTCTTGCTGGATCGAGAAGGCGGAGATCATCATCAAGCTGTACGTGTGCTGAATGCGGAGGTGCCGTCCGTTCGGCGCTAGATCGGAAGGACCGTGATCGAGATCGCGAGACGATTCGTGACTAGATCGTGGAACAGATCGTGATGAGTTTGTGGGATAGATTGTGATCAAGATCGTGAGACGGATCGTGATGAGATCTCGGGATGGATCGTGATGAGTTTGCGGGACGGATCGTGATGATATCGCGGGACACTCGGCGATTTGGATCGCGAAAATGTTCGACTACACCAACCGCATTTCTTAACGCTTCCCGCTTAGCGATCTACAAGGGTATGTAGATCCACTCTCCCTCTCGTAGGTGCTCATCACCATGGATAGATCTGCATGTGCGTAGGAAATTTTTTGTTTCCCATGCGACGTTCCCCAACAGAACGGGCTAGGTTTCAGCCATAAGACCGACTTCTGCTGCATCCAACAACTGCACATTAGTAAGGCTGATGGATTCTACCTCATGCATCACCTGCTCGAGTTCAAGAGGGATAATCAACGCCTTCGCATGTTAGCTACTACGAACGATGCCGAGATTGTGAACTGGGCCACAAGCATAGGAAAGACACCGGATCATCGACTCCGAGCTGAGTTTTATCACGTGCAGTGTGAACTTGCCCAAGTGATCATGAAGCAGGTCCTCGAACAAACAGGGATGTTCTACCATGGGTCAATCATGCAGGATGATGTCTGAGCATTGCTAATCACTCAGCGTATGGACCTGAAGCCTTTCAAGATGCTCGGGTCCTTCGTCCCTGACTATGAAGATTGGACCGAGGACTGATTGTCGTTGACAATATATGTGTCACCAGCATCCAGACGAAACTATGTGATGTAATTAAACCGTGGTCCTAAACTAGCGTAGATCGCTCTAGTTAATTAGTATGGGTATGAAGAACTTCGTCATTTATTTTTACTTACTATAGGTTCCTTGTATTTTGCAAATTATGTCTCTTTGTGTTCTTAAGTACATTATGTTGCATATTATCGTTCAGGATGTAGGTGCATAGACCAGAGATGGCGAAGGGCTGCTACGTCGTGTTCGTTGGGAAGGTTCTAAGAGTCTACGACCACTAGCCAGACGCTCAAGCCCAGGTGGACAAGGTCCCGGGTCCTAGCCACAGAGGGTTCGACAGTAGAGCCGAAATGGAAAGGAGTTACTTGGGATGGACGCTCCAGCAAGAGCGGGGGCGGAACCGCCGCTGCCTCAAGTACTACATAGTTGCGGTCTTGATGATGCTGATCGCTCTTCTCTTGTACATCATGGTTTAGATTGAGATGATGAAACTTGTGTGTGTGCCATGACCATGCAGTCGCACTTATTCGAGACATGATATGACTTGTGTATCGTTATTTTCTAGATGTGATGATATTTGTGTTGAATGATGGTGGTGTACTATATGTGTATGTTTATTGTGACCTTATGAAACTATTGTATATAGCCTGTATAAATACATAACGAATACGTAGAGCGGATATGAATCTGTGATAGCAACAGCGCTGGAATACATATAGCAGCAGCGCTGGGTTAGCAGCAGCGCTTGCCTCTTTGCAGCGCTACAGATAGTTAGCAGTAGCGCTGGTAAGTGCAACGCTACTGCTAACCAGACTTAGAAGTAGCACTGCACCAACCAGTGCTACTGCTATAACTTAGCTGTAGCACCTTAGCAGTAGCGCTGGACCCATCGCTACTACTATAGGTTTTTCAAGCGCCACTAGTATGGTTTCTCCTAGTAGTGAAGGGATGTGGAATAGAGGAGGTTATTGAGTTTTGTGTTGACTTTTTTCCTGACATTAAGCCGATTGGTCTTCCTGAATCGTGGCATGAGGGGAGACTGGGTGGAAAAGGCACATTAGGAAAGAAAGAAGCAATAAATATGGACGGGCATTCTTTCACTCAAGCACACTACAAGGTTCTACAAAATTCCACGTTGGTGACTCCATATATGGAGGAACACAAGGATATTGTACGAGCCAAGAACCTGGAGCAGTGTGACCCCTGGATTGAACGTAAACACATGGAGACTTTTGCCAGTTGGTTGCAAACAAACCTCATCAATGACAACGATGTTCCTGATGAACTGTACCGATTAGCCAAGACACCAAGTTCGACTGTAACGACTTTCAAAGGGTACGAGATAAATGGGAATACATTTTACACGATCGCCCAAGATAAAAAGAGCACCAACCAAAACAGTGGTGTCCACTATGATGCAACCAACTTTGAAGACACATATTATGGTTACATAGAGGAGATATGGGAACTTGACTATGGACCTGTTCTTAAGGTCCCCTTGTTTCGGTGCAAATGGGTCAAATATACTGGAGGCTGGGTACAGGTAGACCCGCAGTATAGAATGACAATAGTGGATCTCAACAATCTTGGATACATAGACGACTCATTCGTCCTAGCCAATGATGTGGCTCAGGTTTTCTGTGTGAAGGACATGTCTAGAAAACCTAGGAGAAAAAAGATAAGGAAGCGAATACATCACACGATGAGCCAAAGCGCCACATAGTTTTTTCAAGGAAAAGAAACATTGTGGGCGTGGAGGACAAGATAGACATGTCAAAAGATTATGAAAAGTTTCATGAAGTCCCTCCCTTCAGAGTGAAGACTGACCCAAGCATCCTGTTAAATGATGAAGATTATCCATGGTTAAGGCACAACCAAAAGAAAGGGACAAACACGCAGAAAAAGTCTTACACCGCGAGATCCCACTCTCGGATGTGACCGGTTTCACCGTCATTACTTTCTATATATGTGAAGGACATGCATGCATTTCCTAGCATGGTATCTTTGTAGCAGTTTGTACACGAAGTGCATCCAGTTTGTACAGCTACTCAACTCTTTGGAATTTGCTATGTGGGTGAAATTATGATGTCCTACCAAGTTAAAACCTTTTCAGAGTTCATTTGTACTGCTTTTCAAATTCAAGGTCATCTAGCTCAAAATAAATCATTAAATGCATGAAAAATATCAAATGAAGTCAGAAAGGGTTGAAAATTGATGATGTGCCTTTGAATGGTGCATATTGAACACACAAAAAGTATGGAGTTAAAGTAAGTTATTAAAAATGAAATCCCTTTGTAATAGATGAATTTTTGTCCGAAACCCTCATACTTCGAAAGAGATTGTCCAATTTGTACACGAAGTGCATCCAGTTTTTGTCGTAACCCTCTCAACTCTTCAGAAGTTGCTATGTGAGTGAAATTATGATGTCATGCCAAGTTAAACCCTTTTCAGAGTTCATTTGTACTGCTCTTCAAATTCAGGGTCATCTAGCTCAAAATAAATCATTAAATGCATGAAAAATATCAAATGAAGTCGGAAAGGGTTGAAAATTGATGATGTGCCTTTGAATGGTGCATATTGAACACACAAAAAGTATGGAGTTAAAATAAGTTATTAAAAATGAAATCCCTTTGTAATAGATGAGTTTTCGTCCGAAACCCTCATACTTCTTATGAGATTGTCCAATTGGTACACAAAGTGCATCCAGTTTTTACTGTAACCCTCTCAACTCTTTAGAAGTTTCTATGTGGGTGAAATTATGATGTCATGCCAAGTTACAACCTTTTTAGAGTTCACTTGTACTGTTTCAAATTCAAGGTCATTTAGCTCAAAATAAATCATTAAATGCATGAAAAATATCAAACGAAGTCAGAAAGGGTTGAAAATTGATGATGTGCCTTTGAATGGTTCATATTGAACACACAAAAAGTATGGAATTAAAATAAGTTATTAAAAATGAAATCCCTTTGTAATAGATGATTTTTCGTCCGAAACCCTCATACTTCTTATGAGATTGTCCAATTTGTACACGAAGTGCATCCAGTTTTTGCCGTAACCCTCTCAACTCTCTAGAAGTTGCTACGTGAGTGAAATTATGATGTCATGCCAAGTTGCAACCTTTTCAGAGTTCATTTGTACTGCTTTTCAAACTCGAGATATGACATTTCAAATGCCATTTAATCAAATTGTCTTATGCACTAGTTTAAGTTGTTCAAACATGCATGGAAATGACGTAAACAGATTCTTTATATTTTTCTGATATTTTTTCATATATTATTTATTTCCATTGGAGTCATACATTTTTTTCTATGATTTTCTAAAGTTTACGGGTTTTTTCTGAAAATAATAACTAATATAGAATTAAAAATCCCTTTAGTACCGGTGGGAGCCACGCGCCGGTACTAAAGGTCCATCGCCCCGCACTTTTTTGGGGAGGACCTTTAGTACCGGTGTGTGGCTCGCACTGGTACTAAAGGGTCTTTTGTACCGGCGCGAGCCATGCACCTGTACAAAAGGGGTGCATGGTATAAATAGGAACGCCCTAGTATCGGGCCGAGCCATGCACAAGGAGAGCTCAGATTTGCGCCGCCAGGCTGCCGAAATTAGCCCCCGTGCCCTTGTCGTCGCCCTCGCTGCCGTCGCACCACCACCGCCGCCCACGACCCTCGCCGCCATCGCACCATCGGCGCTCACGCCCCTCGCCTCCCCTAACGCCGCCCCTCGTCGCCGCCCCCGTCGCCGCCCGCTCACTCCGTCCGCCGCTCCGTGAGCCCATCGCCGCCGCACCAAGCCCGTTGTCGATGCCACCTCCGGGTCAGGAGGCTTGGTGAGATCTCCCCGGTCGTCTCCCCTCTGTACATGCACATGTGTGGATGGATATTGCATAGAGTGGTGTTGTTTAGATGATTATTGTGTAGTGTTTAGATGATTATTGTGTAGTTTAGATGAATTTTAGTACTGTGTAGTTTAGATGATTAGTAGAAACTGATTAGTACAAATGGATGTATGATGAGTTCCCACTTTGACGAGTCCCCAACGATCGCCCCGATGATCGCCGGACTAGTGTAGATGCTAATTTTGCTATGTGTAGAGATGGATGTATGATGATGATGATGAATACATGTTAACATTGTTAATTAGTTAGTTATTTCTACGGTCCCTCGACGTCGACCCCCCCCCAAAGTGATTCTAGGGTATCTAGGGTCCCTCGATGTCAAAAAACCCACCAAAGTGAATCTAGGGTTTCTAGGGTGCCTCGACGTTGAACCCCGACACTCCGACATGACACCCCCGACACCCCGACCCCGACCAAGACATAGCACCCCTATTTAGTTAGTTAGTTAGTTAGGTTATCAGGTTAGTTTAGTTAGTTTAGTTAGTTAGTTAGGTTCTTAGGTTATTAGGGTGTGTGTTAGTTAAGGTTTCGTTTAGGTTTTATTTAGTTTAGGTTTAGTTTAGTTTTAGGTTTAACTTAGTTTGGATCCTAATGCGTGTGTGGCTTTCAGTCTGTCGTTGCTCCTTGTGTGACTTTCATGTGTGTTCTTGATGGAAGAATCCTGAGTGTTGCCATGGGGGCGCCTCTTCTTTTTTCTCTTCTCTACAATATACTCGTCGATATATTGCATAAGAAGAGAAGAGGAGAGGCGTCCATCACCGGCGGTCGAACTATTACTATGAGAGAGTGTCCACCAACATATACACACCACCATATCAGTGTGAGAGAGAGCGCGCCAACACACCATGAGATATGAGAGTTATTTAAGGAAAGCATCGACAAACCGATAGTCACACACGCATTAGGATTCAAAGCATACCGTAACTCTTGATTTTGCTACATGCTAAGTGTTATTTTTGCTAAGTGTTAATTTTTCTAAGTTTTATTTAATTTGTTGTCATAATTAAGTGTTTCTTCTCGACGTCGACGATGCCGATCCCGCATCCTCGTCGTCGAGTCGCCGGAGGAGGTCACTTGCTTGAGCCGAGGGGCCCTGTCAAGGACTGGGCTCCGCCGGGCTGGTACTAGGAGGTGCTGCCTTCCGGGCGGCGCAGCTTGGTGAGGACCCAGCCCGTCGACGACCCGGAGGTTCTGTGGTGGCGGCCGTATGGGCCACGGACGATACAGAGGCTTGAGTCCCCAACGGAGGTGGTATGGTACCATGTCAGCAAGGAGAACGAGCACGTCCGTCGCTACATGGCAGCTTTGGAGGCCAGGTCCGACAATACCTTGCAGATTCTTCAGGGATCTCACTGGAGCTATGTTCCTGTGATGGTTCCTTCTCTTTGGGTGTCCACCGCCTGCCCCGATATCCGCCAGGTGCTAGGGTTCTAGCTAGATCGATATATTAGCTACTATATATGTATTATTATGATGTATTAGCTAGATCGATGGATTAGCCGATGTATTGAAAATTATCCAAGATTATGAGATGAGATCTTTTCTAAGAACTACTATATATGTATTCGATGCTGCATTATTAATTAAATATCAGTTATTTTTCTTCTTGAATGCGTGCTAATTTGAATACTAATTTGTTTTATCCATATTATTATGGATTAGTTATTAAGCTATGGACAATACCGGTAGAGCTCATGAAGAGGACATCTTCGACATGATACGCTCCTCCGACAACCCAGCGGACCTTCGAGGTGAATCACATGATGATGATGGCTCACAATATCTGAACAATTACGGTGATGGTTGTGAGGCCGAGGAAGAACAACTTATGTTCCAAAATCCAGAACAACGAACAATGTTCGGCGAGGTATATACACATATAGGCCTCTGGTGATCATTACATGTGTATTAATTGATTTTTGTGTGTGTATATATATATATATATATATATAACAAAACTTTCTTAGATTAATTATCAGCCCTCCGGATCGAGCCAATCTAGTAGAAATGTATGAGGCGGTACCAAAATATTGGACGGCAACGTAAAGCTCAATCTTGATGATTTCAAACATAATGGCGAACCGACTCACCCTGAAGCTAATGCCAAGACATTTGTGCGTCAATGCGGAGTGATTGTTAGGGACGGAGGCCCGATCACAATGCATGAATGGATTCAGCCAAACGAACCAAAACCAGGAGTGAATTATGTCGATACAAGAATTAAAGATGCCCTTTGGCGAGAGCTCATGGAGCATTTCACCCTACCAGATTATCTCCCGAAGCGTCAAAGGAACAAAGTCAAGGTGTTTGCTCTCCATAAGATGGCCGGCGCGTTCCATACTTGGAAGAAAAGATTATGGATTGAGTACAACGCTAGAGGCAAGAAGGCACCCGAATTCAAAAGACTATACGAGAAGGTAAGGAATCACTGGGACGCATTTATCGAGTACAAGACATTTATAGCTGCTATGGAGAAGTCGGCAAAGAATAAGATAAATGCTGAGAAAAAAAGTATCACCATAAACTAGGGACAGGTGGATACAAGTCAGCCATTCCTAAGTGGGATGCATTAGAGAATAAGATGCTTGCTGAAGGGATCACTCCAGTAACCTTCAACTGGCCCAAAAGGTGCAGGAATTGGTTTTTTGCGCATGGGGGAAAGTTGGACCCAGCAACAGGGAAGATTATTGCACTGGCCAGTCTGAAGCATTCATCAGATGAGTTGATTGAAGCAATAAAAGATGCCCAAGAAGGACATGTTTCACCCCGATAGAGAGAACAATGAGCTTACACGCGCCCTCGGGAATGCCGAACATGGAGGACGATCACGAGGTGTGGGCGTTGTTCCGTGGTACGAGGGGTTTGCGGGATGGAAGGACAGTTATAAAAGCCATTCGAGAAACATGAAGGTGGAAGCAGACCGACTTTCAAAGTTGGAACAGATGTACGAGCGGCAGCAGCTGTCGATAGAGGTACTGACCCATCAAAGGGAAACTCCGCAGCAGGAGGTAGGGGAACCCGTCCCATCTACACTGCCGAAAAGCAGTGTGGGTTCCACGGGGGCACCGCTGGGTCACACCCCCGTGGATGATATCACCGAGAAGACATCTTGTAAGCTAATCCAGAAAATGAAGAACATACCCGTGCGAATCGCGACGGACTATGCTTTACCAAATACACCTAATGTTCTCTGGCATTGCAATCCGGTTCCAGCTGGGTATGCTCGTGTCACGGTGGACGCAATAGAGCCAGGATATGATGAACTATTGCTTGACATCCCTGGAGGTGAGGGGGAGTCCACACTGGCCGAAACCGGCCGAGGTCTCATTCTATGGAGTAAGGACTGCATCATCTTTCCATACTCGGCACTAAGGCTACCGGCTCCTTCGAGTATCGATGTCCAGCGCAAGGGATCCCAGCCAGAGGCATCGAAGTGCCAGCAGTCCTCCGCACCTTGCCAGTAGTCCTCCCCACCTTGCCAGTAGTCCTCCCCACCTCAAACTCCCCCACAGTCCTGCCCACATCGAGAGGCGTCCCACCTCGCCAGCAGTCCTCCCCACCTCGCCATGAGTAGTCCTCCCAACCTCGGGACGAAGCACGACGTGAATCCATATCATCGATATCGATCTCCGCCGCGTGAGCTGACTCCACCCCGGCAGCGGTCCCGCCAATGGGCTCCCAAAAGAGGAAGGCCACCAGCAGTCCTCTTCATAAGAAAGCAAGGAAGAAACCCGAGCCTCCGGCCAAAAGGAAGCTGCCTTACGACATGACACCAGAGGAAAACAAAATTGAATGTGATCTCTAAGTGAAAGCCTTTTTTTGCGAAGAAGACCGTGCTGCCAAAGGCGGTAATACCCAAGGAAGTCCAAGAGCACATTATGGAACACTTTATTGATCGACCCCTGGCATATGTCGAGCGTATGCTGACAGACTATGAGCGACAGATTCAGAAGGCAAGTGAGTAGAGAAGTCGGCCTAGCCCAAGGAAGAAGTCGGGAAGTACGGCGTCAACTAGTGGGAAAATAGTTCCCTAGCTCGAAGAACAATCCAAGCAATCAATCTCTCCGCTCAAGGTGAGTACCAATCCAAACAAGCAATCGATCCAACCAGTCGACGTGCAAGGCAACCCAATCGACCTCGAAGAAGTACAGGCTGCAGGTCTCACTCTTGACCAAATCCTTGGCACCGAGGAAATCCGCGGGTACGGTGGAACTGAGTACGCAATGCAATATGCCGTCGGAAAACCACTTGTCATACCTGAGCAGTATAAGGAACTACCAACTGCGGTGCGACGGTTGCATGATTGGTACCTGCGTGAAGCAAAGCGAGGGGAGACGGCGGTCATGGTCAAAGTAAGGAAAGAGCATTACGTCAATGCATGTGACATATGTCTTGAATTCTCAGAACTTTTCCAGTTATACCACATGGACTCTATCGACAAAACTCTCATCAGTTGCTATTGTCTGTAAGTGATTTATATCTTTAATAATTTAAGTCTATAGCCAAGATATCGTTCATTGGCTTATCCTCACTATATATGTTCTTTTCTACACTATTATGCCGATTGAAGATGTGGGAATTGAAACAAGAGGGAATCGATGACATTGGGTTCATCGACCCAAGTACCGTTAATGTTCATGTGGTAAAACATTATGCCAAGGACACAGAAGATCTCTTGGAGAATTTTCCAGAGGCACTAATGAATACCAAATCTACTATAATATTTCCTTACAATATGGGGTGAGTGTTTACTCTCTTGTATACTACAAATTCTATTTTTGCTTACTAGCTCGCTGTCAAGTGATGTAGTTGATGAGTTATATGCATGCCTGCTTAATTATATAAACTTCTGCGCACAGACCACTATATCCTCCTATATATTATCCTCGCGGATGGACTTGTTCAGGTGTACGACTCACTAAATACACGAGAACAATCATACGTGGACTTGTATTTTATGATAGAACGGTAATTTCAATCTTTATCAACCTCGCTTTCTTTCATTATTTCTTGATACCAAAAGTAATTATAATAACTCTTTCGTTGTTTTTCTTTTCTGAGGTGTGTTTGGAAAAAGATGATAGAAAAAAACCATCACGGTCGTCAATGGACCACAAAGCTAAAGTGGAAAAAGATGCAGGTCATTAAGTAGTACTACTAGGTCCGCGCATCTCTTTAAATCTATTTTCAATACCATTATCATGCTTGATTATTAATTATATTCTTCAAATCTATTATTTTGCAAAGTGCGTGAGCAGCCACAGGGAAAAAATTTATGTGGATACTTCCTCTGCGAGAACATTCGCATCTAGACCGAAGGACGTAGACGTCGCAAAGGAGCACGTGAAAGGCAACTCCAGCGTTGGAAGATGTTGTCGAAGCTCTCACCCGAGAAACGCTTCATAGCACTTCAAGAGGAATTTGCGGCATTTCTTCTTCAACATGTCATTGATGTAAACGGAGAGCACTATTACTTACCGCTACCTCAATAATGCCAGCAAATCAGTACTAGAAAACTACGATTTCATCTGGAGCACTAGCTAGCTAGTCCTGGCCGGGTTTTGGGCCTTAAGTTATAAGTCCATAATATATATGGATGCGTAATTCCATTTGTATATATACTGTGTATGAGATATTGTATATTATATTACATATATATATATGCATCAATTTGTGTAATTAATGTTTACAGTATGTAGCACCGTAAAATAAATTTGAAATGAATGGAAAACACAATAAATAGAGAGGAAAACTAAAACCTAATTATAGATAAAACAAAAAAAACAGAACACTTAGTACCGGTTGGGATCACCAACCGGTACCAAAGGTCCTCCACCACCAGCCCACACAGGCAGCCACGTGGTGGGCCTTTAGTACCGGTCCGTGGTCCAAGCGTTACTAAAGGTCGGGACCTTTAGTCCCGACCCTTTAGTACCGGTTGGGGAGCTGGTACTAAAGGCACATCCCAACCGGGACTACTGATCGACATTCTACTATTGAGGTGACATTAGGGTTTTGGTTGATGTGTATCTTAAGGTGTTATTTAAGTATGAACTCTAGGGCTGTTTGTGACACTTATAGGGACATGCCATAAGATTGATCAGAAAAAATAACTTTGAGGTGGTTTCATACCGTACAATAATTTATTCATTAGTTCTCCGCTATTTGTGACTTTGGAGTGAACTCTTTGTCGCACGAGAGGTATTTACATATAATTCAACTATGCCAATAATGTTGAGAGATATTGCACTAGTGAAAGTATGGACCCTAGGCCTTGTTTCCAAGCATTTATACAACGTTTTGCTCACCGTTTACTATTTGTTACCTTGCTATTTTTATATTTTCAGATTACAAAAAATTATATCTACCATCCATATTGCACTTGTATCACCATCTCTTCGCCGAACTAGTGCACCTATAAAATTTACCATAGTATTGGGTGTGTTGGGGACACAAGAGACTCTTTGCTATTTGATTGCAGGCTTGTTTGAGAGAGACCATCTTCATCCCACACCTCCTGCGGATTTATAAACCTTAGGTCATCCACTTGAGGGAGAATTGCCATTGTCCTACAAAACACTGCGCTTGGAGGCCCAACACGAGTCTACAAGAACAAGGTTGTGAAGTAGACATCAGTCCTCATAGGGAGGTCAAGGGAGAGGTGCTTCTAGAGGTGGAAGGGGTGCGGGGAGATCCCCTAGAGATGTAGTGGTGCGGGGAGAGCCCCTAGAGGTGGAGGGGGTGGTCGGGGCCAGAAAAAACGCTCCCTCACCGACTTAGGGGTGCCTTTTACAATGCCCTCCTGTAATGAGGTACCCTCCTCTAGTGAGAGACCCTCCTATAGTGAGCTACCCTCCTCTAGTGAGAGACCCTCCTCTAGTGAGGTACCCTCTACTGAGGAGGAGTTTCCCGAGGAGGATAAGGAGGAGGAGGAGGAGGAGGAGGTTTGCCGGGAGTTTGAGGAGGAGGAGGAGTTTGGGGAGGGGGAGGAGGTTGGTGGCGGTAGGGAGGGGGGAGGTTGGTTGTGGCAGGGAGGGGTAGGGGGTGTAACACCCAAAAACATTTAATCATGTTTTACTAATTAAAAATTTTGCTAGGAAATTAAATTTTTATTTTCTAGATCAACTATTGAGTTCAGAATCACTCCTTTCTTCTGAATTGTGGAGTTTTCCCTCCCAATAGAAACCTTTTAGAAAAAAAATTTGGAATTGAATGCCTTCTCAAGAACAATTCTTTTCATTCTGTATGATTAGTGGAAATATTTATCTAATTATTATTTAAAGCTTTATTCATTTTTAAATGGTTTTTCATAAATTTTGGAACCTCTTTTGCACTACAACCATTTGGTAACTTCACTTAAAAATTCTACAAAAATTGGTAGAAGACTTGTGAGGTTCCTACATCACTTTTATGCAAAGATACAAGTTTTTGTTTTGAAAAGTTTGAGCAAACCACCCTCATCTTCATTCTGGTCCAGTTTGGTAGTTTGTACTGCAACCCCATTTTACCTTGCCCTATTGCCCATGAAATTTCTCCTGCTTGTAGTTTACTCTACCAAACTCTTAAGTCCAGGAGTTCAGAGCCATTAGAAGATTTGAAACCCATGCAATAATGGTCTATATTTTCTGTCCAGATTTGGTTTTCTCAAAAACTTGCACTAACTAGTTTCTGTTTTTCTCAAACTAACCTTGCCATACTCTTTATCGTCTAAAGAGACTCTGATCTAGAAAGTCTTCTCACTAGAAAAACCTTCTGGATGCCCATGGCATTCTGTCGAGCACCTTGTATTCATGATCAGTTTTGGCATGAAACCATGTTTGAATTATGGAATAGCTCCCCAGACAAAACCAACATGTCTATTAGCTCTCATATATCCATTAGCCCAGACATGTTTAGTATCGTAAGCATAATTAAAGCCTAGAGTGCGCTGGCATTATGTCGAACGTCTGGTGCGCGTGTCCAGAGCAAGGCCAGAGCGCACATTTTGCACGCGCATGCAACCGAGCCGCCGCATCTCGCCCTGGCCTTTGCTCGCCCATAGGGCCGCGCCCCGTTCTCATCCACTCGTCTCCTATAGCTTCGGCCGCCACCGCACTCCGGTCAGATTCATCATGAACGGGGCCTCCCTCGTGTCTCCACCGCCACTGTTAGCTTTCCCTCTACCCCGCAGAGCCACCCCACCTCCCAGCATCATCTGGGAGCCACCCTGGGACGAAGCCCCAACCAACCAGTCGACCACCGTCCACCTCAGAGCTCGTCGCTGGCGAACCAACCTCCCCCTCCGGCCATGCCCCCCACCGGGAGGATTGCCCTAGAGCGGTGGATCCATTTCCGCCTGCGGAAGGCTCCTAGGAACCGTCATCCGCCGGCGGGGATTGCCGGACCTCCGCTCCGGCTCGGCCGCGGGAGGAAGGAGAAGGGCGACTGGTCAAATATGACCAATGGACCCGAGGTCCCCAGCTGTCAGTGACTCCCGGCTCGACTGTAGCATTTTAAGCGGAAGCGTATTCCTCCAAATACGCTTTCGCTGGAGGAAAGCGTAAGCCCTGCCGAACCATTTTTCTTCTCTGATATTTATTTAAAAACAAAGTTTTGACCTTGACTTTGATTGATCATATCTTTTAAACCACAATTGCAATTAAATTGATTCTTTTTCTGTTGTCTCTCAAATTTCATCTAGTTTATTTTCATTTTTATTTAAAAAAATTCAAGACAACTTTTTTGTGCTGTTTTTGAATTGTGTGTTAATTAGAATATTTTCAAATAGGAATTAGGAGTGAAGATAGAGTTTTGGAGTGCACGTCAAATACATACACATTGAAGGCAAGCATTCTGAACCCTGGTATAATATTTGTTGAGTGTTGTTTTGAAGTGGCTACAACACTGACTTGACTTTAAGTATGTGTTATTTCATGACATAATGTGATCATGTTAATTTACAAGTGCATGATGAAAATTCCTTGCTGTTGGAATTGATATGCTTCAGACAGTACTGACACTCGTGTACCTTTCATGCCTACTGGAAGGAATCAGGAGAAGTCTTTGTCTCGGTAGACACGAGCTTGGTGCTGACATCTCGTTGGAGTGAGAATGGTCAGTAAGGCGTGAAGGGGTATGATGAGTGGTGATTCTGTCTAATGCCATGAAATATGTTTGTTGTACTAATCATGCAGAGAATACATAACCTCCTGAGTTGACCATAAATCGAATCTTGTGCCAATAACCCCCATACTTGCTTCGTGCTACCACTTGTCTCTGCCTCGGGTAGGGTACGGTTCAGTAAGTTGTCAACCCCTTTCTTAGCACACACCGTATAGAGAGGCCATGGTGGAAGATACCGGATGCATCCGGTAGGCAGGCCACCTGGTCTGGGGGCATGGGTGTTTCCGGTTGGAGCCGAGGGGGTAGCTCCCCTAGTTTGCGCACGTTATAAATTTTGTGATCCCATGTAATCAAGGTCGCTATAGCCTCCCGACTTAACGTTTTGCTTAACGAGTGCCGTGGGTGATTCCAGGCACCGGTAAGTTAAGCTGGTGTGTGTAGGTCAGGTGTGTTTTCAATTCAAAGACCATAAGCGGAATTAGTCCCGGTGGACTAAAGGAATCCATTACTCGTGGGTAAAGAGTACACCCTTTACAGACTTAATATCTATTCGAATAGCCGTGTCCGTGGTTAAGGACTATAGTCTGGGATGGGTCAAGTGTCGGTCTTAGTGTCGGTCTTCGAAGGAAAACATGTAAACCAGAATATGGATCACGACGAGTGACAAATGATGATTGTGACTATTATTGTGCTATAACCATTTATATTATTTTAATTATTGAGTATCCGCTGGAAGGTTCTACCTCCTGGATATTCATTATCCTTATAAGCCCTTTATGTGGCGTCACTCAGACGCCCGACTGTGGCATGCTGAATATTTACTTTCCTTATAAGCCCTTTATGTGGCGTCGCTCAGACGCTCAAATGTAGCACGTTTGTTATTTACTTCCTTTATAAGCCCTTTATGTGGCGTCGCCCAGAAGCCTAACTGTGGCATGTTGATTACTTATTTTTCCTTATAAGCCCTTTATGTGGCATCGTTCAGACGTCCGACTGAGGCATACTTTATATTATTATCCTTTCGGGGCGTCGCTTCACACACCCGATCGGTCTATGTGATATCTATTATCTGATTGCTTACTCATGTTTAATATGAATGACCTGCTTGCATGCACCATGAAGTTTTATTTTATGACTAGTTAAGTGACCGTGGATTAAATTCAGTGCATGAATACCACTACTATGTTATACCTATTTTCATATTGTTTGCGAGTACATTCAAAGTACTCACTGGCTTGTCCCTGGCTATTGTCTTGGCCAGATTATGCATGTGGAGAGGAGCATTATGACGACAACCCCGGAACCTAGGCATCGAAGATCGCAGCCACACGAAGATAGGAGTTAACTAGGTCAACTGTTCCTGTGGGAAATGGAGTCCCGTAGATGCTGATGACCCCAAACCGCTTTTGCCACCAACCACTAGAAACCTTTTTGTACTCATAGACCATGATGGTCTTGTACTTCACCTTTTGTAAATTTTGCTTGGAATTTCTGTATCAAGATTATGTCTCATCAGCTAACAATAATCCTGGGGCTGATCAGCACTAGTAGAAAACAGACCTTTCGTCTCGAGCATTAGTCCCGGTCTGGTCACGAGCCGGTACAAAAGAGGGTATTAGTCCCGGTTCGTGCCGGCCCAGCAGGGAGACCTTTAGTACCGGCTCGTGAGGGACCTTTAGTACCGGTTCATGTCACGAGCAGGTACTAAAGGGGCGTGGCAGGATTTTGGCCAGACTTGGGCCCCGCGTGCACCTTTAGTACCGGCTGGTGACACCAGCCGGTACTAAAGGGCACCTGTTATTACCGGCTAGTGACACCAGCCGGTACTAAAGACTTCCACGTAGCAGGTTTCAAATGTTTAGTCCCACCTTGCTAGTCGAGGTGATACCGCACATGTTTATAAGCCCCGATGTGCTTGACTTGTCGAGCTCCGCTCATAGTGAAAATAGATGTCCTTAGACATGAAATTCCACCTAAATTCAAAATGTTAGTTAGGTGCCTAACTAACACCTAACTAACACTTTGAATTTGGGTTGAATTTCAGTGTAAGTGCATCTATTTTCACTTTTGCTATTTTTTATGTTATTTCTTTACTATTTTTCCTGCTATTTAATATTACTTTGTTTTAACATTATACTCAGTGAAGTTATGATGTCATAACAAGTTACAACCTTCTTAGAGTTCATTTGTACTGCTTTTCAAATTCAGGGTCATTTAGCTCAAAATAAATCAATAAATCCCTGAAAAATATCAAATGAAGTCAGAAAGGGTTGAAAATTGATGATGTGCCTTTGAATGGTGAATATTGAACACACAAAAAGTATGGAGTTAAAATAAGTTATTAAAAATGAAATCCCTTTGTAATAGATGACTTTTCTTCCAAAACCCTCATACTTCTTATGAGATTGTCCAATTTGTACACGAAGTGTATCCAGTTTTTTTCGTAACCCTCTCAACTCTCTAGAAGTTGCTATGTGGGTGAAATTATCATGTCATACCAAGTTACAACCTTTTCAGAGTTCATTTGTATTGTTTTTCAAATTGAGGGTCATTTAGCTCAACATAAATAGTTAAATGCCTAAAAAATATCAAATGAAGTCAGAAAGGGTTGAAAATTGATGATGTGCCTTTGAATGGTGCATATTAAACACGCAAAAAGTATGGAGTGAAAATAAGTTATTAAAAATGAAATCCCTTTGTAATAGATGAGTTCTCGTCCGAAACCCACATACTTTGAAAGAGATTGTCCAATTTGTACACGAAGTGCATCCAGTTTTTTCCGTCGCCCTCTCAACTCTCTAGCAGTTGCTATGTGGGTGAAATTATGATGTCATGCCAAGTTACAACCTTTTCGAGTTCATTTGTACTGCTTTTCAAATTCAGGGTCATTTAGCTCGAAATAAATCATTAAATGAATAAAAAATATCAAATGAAGTCAGAAAGGATTGAAAATTGATGATGTGCCTTTGAATGGTGCATATTGAACACACAAAAAGTATGGAGGTAAAATAATATATTAAAAATGAAATCCCTTTGTAATAGATGAGTTTTCGTCCGAAACTCTCATACTTCTTATGAGATTGTCCAATTTGTACACGAAGTGCATCCAATTTTTTCCGTAACCCTCTCAACTCTCTAGAAGTTACTATGTGGGTGAAATTATGATGTCATGCCAAGTTACAACCTTTTCAGAGTTCATTTGTACTGCTTTTCAAATGCAGGGTCATTTAGCTCAAAATAAATCATTAAATGCCTGAAAAATATGGAATGAAGTCAGAAAGGGTTGAAAATTGATGATGTGCCTTTGAATGGTGCATATTGAACACACAAAAAGTATGGAGTTCAAATAAGTTATTAAAAATGAAATCCCTTTGTAATAGATGAGTTTTTGTCCGAAACCCTTATACTTCTTATGAGATTGTCCAATTTGTACACTAAGTGCATCTAGTTTTTGCTGTAACCCTCTCAACTCTCTAGAAGTTGCTATGTGGGTGAAATTATGATGTCATAACAAGTTACAACCTTCTTAGAGTTCATTTGTACTGCTTTTCAAATTCAGGGTCATTTAGCTCAAAATAAATCATTAAATGCCTGAAATATATGAAATGAAGTCAGAAAGGGTTGAAAATTGATGATGTGCCTTTGCATGGTGCATATTGAACACCAAACCTGATACGGAGGAGCAGAAGTGGATCATTATGCCAAAGGGGAAATAGTAAGTGCCTCTTAATCATATTTTAATTCTTTTGCTTGTAAAATGCTCATATTTTCTATCTTTTGTAGGGACTGGGAGTGATGAGGGGTAGTTAAAGATTAAATTCAGAAAATTGAAAATTGAACAAAACTGTTTTCCAAAAAAAATCGAAAAAAGAAAAAGTTTATTTAGTACCGGTTGGTATCTTCCACCACCAGTCCACGCACGCAGCCACGTGGAGGGCCTTTAGTACTGGTCCGTGGTCCAACCGGTACTAAAGCTCTGGAAAAATTGTGTAGTGATGAGGGGTAGTTAAAGATTAAATTCAGAAATTTGAAAATTGAACAAAAAAATTCCAAAAAAATCGAAAAAAGAAAAAATGTCTTTAGTACCGGTTGGTGATACCAACCGGTACTAAAGGTCTTCCACCACCAGTCCACGCAGGCAGCCACGTGGAGGGCCTTTAGTACCGGCCCATGGTCCAATCGGTACTAAAGGTCTGGACCTTTAGTCCCGACCCTTTAGTACCGGGGTACTAAAGGTCTGGACCTTTAGTCCCGACCCTTTAGTACCGGGACAATATTATTACAATTATCGTAACATGAAGATTCCCAAGGATTTCATGCGGGAGGAGCAGCTTACCTTTTCTAAGGAGCAATACATATTGGTAAGTATAACAAACTTTTCATTCCGATGTTTGTGTTAAATTTCATTGTTTTGTGTCGACATGCCACTATGCTTCCATTATGTAGGTGTGTCCTGGTTGGTGTTTTGGAAAAAAGGAATCATAGGAGGCATTGGTTGATACGTGGCTCGGTGATGATGAAAAGTACGCTGCTAAAAGCATCCAAAACTGGGCTAATCAAGGGAATGACAGGACACATAGCTAGTCAGGGAAACCGAAACCACTAGAGCCATAAGAAAATGTAGTTATATCTATGTACATGAAACATTCTTCTTCTTATTCTATGTATGACTAACCTCTGTTTGGTGGTTCTTGGTGGTGTAGGAGGAGAAACTGAAGCGGCCGCTCTCAGACATGGTGGTGTGGGAGCTAGCCCATGTGCGGACTAACCCCAAGGATGGGAGGGGCAAGTACTACGTCAACTCCGGCGAGTACCTTGAGACCTACAAGAAGGTGTATATGTTGTACAATCCTGACGCACCTGACCCCATAAAATAGGCTACGGACGACAAGGCGGTGGTCGGCATATGGCCGAAGAGTCATGGTCGACACGCAGTTCTGGATGCCGCGGTCACTCCTTCTTTCTCCTACACAGAGCGACGATTTACCGACCCGAGCCTGAGCCCGTAGCCGAGGACGACAAGTGCACACTCACTATCCCTCCTAGCCCAGCAACACTCTGTAAGAATTTTACCTCTTATCTTCCTTTTTCTCATTTTATTTTCCACATCAAGATGTTTTTATGAGTTTCATCATGTCATATTGAAGGCCTACATGGAGTACCAACGCCAAGAGATCATGGCATGGAATGCGAGACTTGCAGCAGTCTCAGACCGCACCAGTCGCATGATGAAGGTTAGTTTAGCCTCTTTCATTTGACTTTCACATTTGCATTCTCATTTCTTCTAACCATCGTGTGTGTTTAATCAACTAACATGCAGCTCGTTTTTGAGTCCATGGTGGCCCACACGGTTCCTATAATGGAACCACCACCACCACCTGCTAGAGAACAACCAATTCTGCTTACATTTTAAAAATTTATGGCACAGCACTGTTCGACTCCGGTTAGTGCATTCCCAAATTATTCAACTACTTATAGTGCATTCAACACTATCATATGTCTCTTTAACATCTCTTTTCAAACATGCAGGGAACCGATCGATCCTCCGTTGGCGGTGGTGCCTATTATGTCATCACTCCTGAGTCATAGAGCCTGGTCACTCCGATCCACCGAGGAGGTGGCAGTGACGGTCTTGCCGGTAGCGGTGCTGGTAGTAGTGGCGACCTTGGCTTTGGCGGTCTTTGTTGGAAATATGCCCTAGAGGCAATAATAAATTAGTTATTATTATATTTCCTGGTTCATGATAATCGTTTATTATCCATGCTATAATTGTATTGATCGGAGACTTAAATGCATGTGTGGATACATAGACAAAACCATGTCCCTAGTATGCCTCTAATAGACTAGCTCGTTGATCAAAAGATGGTTAAGGTTTCCTAGCCATGGACATGAGATGTCATTTGATAACGGGATCACCTCATTAGGAGAATGATGTGATGGACGAGACCCAAACTACAAATGTAGCATATGATCGTGTCAGTTTATTGTTGCTGTTTTCCGCATGTCAAGTATATGTTCCTATGAACATGAGATCATGCAACTCACGGATATCGGAGGAGTGCCTTGTGTGTATCAAACGTCGCAACATAACTGGGTGACTATAAAGGTGATCTACAGGTATCTCCGATGGTGTCTGTTGAGTTGGCATGGATCGAGACTGGGATTGGTTACTCTGTATGACGGAGAGGTATCTCAGGGCCCACTCGGTAATACAACATCACAATAAGCCTTGCAAGCAATGCGACTAATTGTTAGTTGCGGGATATTGTATTACGGAATGAGTAAAGAGACTTTCCGGTAACAAGGTTGAACTAGGTATGGAGATACCGACGATCGAATCTCGGGCAAGTAACATACCGGAGAACAAAGGGAGCATCATACGGGATTAACTGAATCCTTGACATAGAGGTTCGACCGATAAAGATCTTCGTAGAATATGTAGGAACCAATGTGGACGTCCAGGTCCCGCCATTGGTTATTGACCTTAGAGGTGTCTCGGTCATGTCTACATAGTTCTCGAACCCGCAGGGTCTGCACACTTAACATTCGGTGACGTTTCGGTAGTGTAGAGTTATGTATGGTGGTGACCGAAGGTTGTTCGGAGTCCCGGATGAGATCCTGGATGTCACAAGGAGCTCCGGAATGGTCCGGAGGTAAAGATTCATATATAGGATGTCCCACTTTGGTCGCCGGAAAAGTTTCGGGCTCATCGGTAGTGTACCGGGAGTGCCGGTAGTGTACCGGGAGACCTCTGGGAGGGGTATTTCGACCCCATAGGTTCCATGGTCTGTGGAGAGTGATAACCAGCCCTTAGTGGGCTGGATAAACAGCCAAAACAAGGCCCATGGTGCAGGAGGCAAAAGTCCTAAAGGAAAAAAGGTAAAAAAAAAGGCAAAAAGGAAGAGTCCTACTCCTACTAGGAGTGGAGGAAGGAGTAGGAGTCCTCCTCTTGTGGCTCGGCCGAACCAAACAGCCTTGGAGGCCAAGGCTTCGTCCTCCTCTCCCTCCCTTCTATATATACTGGTGGAATAGAGGGTTTTTCCATAGATTTTACGGCCACATGCTACCCGTTCCACCGGTGCTCCTCTAGATCGGTTTTCCGCAGTGCTTAGGCAAAGCCCTGCCGGAATCACTCCACCACCATCACCGGAGCGCCGTCACGCTGCCGGTGAAATCTCTCTCCTCTCCACCTCCTCTTGCTGGATCAAGACGGTGGAGATCGTCATCAAGCTGCACGTGTGCTGAACGCGAAGGTGCCGTCCGTTCGGCGCTAGATCGGAAGGACCGTGATCGAGTTTGTGAGACAGCTCGTGATGAGATCGCGGAATGGATCGTGATGAGTTCGCGGGACAGATCGTGATCAATATCGTGAGACGGATCATGATGAGATCGCGGGACGGATCGTGATGAGTTCACGGGAAGGATCGTGATTGGATCGCGGGACGGATCGTGATGAGATCGCGGGACGCTCGGCGATTTGGATCGCGAAGATGTTCGAATACACAAACCGCATTTCTTAACACTTCCCACTTAGCGATCTACAAGGGTACGTAGATCCACTCTCCCTCTCGTAGATGCTCATCATGATGGATAGGTTTGTGTGTGTGTAGGAAAAATTTTGTTTCCCATGCAACATTCCCCAACAGTGGTATCAGAGCTAGGTTGATGGTTCGATGAGATCTCGAGTAGAACACAAAAGGTTTGTGGACGTTGATGCTTAGATTGCTTCCTCCCTTGGTCGTATTTTGGTTTAGCGGGATTGTGAGATGAAGCGGCCCGGACCAACATTACTCGTACGCTTACGAGCGACCGGTTCCCTCGATGCAACTTTTTGCCTAGATGGCTTGCGGGTGACAGTTTCTCTCACTTTAGTTGGATCGGATTCGACAAAGGCGGTCCTTGAGAAGGTTGAAAAGCAACTAGTGTATCACCGTTGTGGTTTTTGCGTAGATGAGAATTGTTCTTGCTAGATACCCGTAGCAGCCACGTAAAAACATGCAACAACAATTAGAGGACGTCTAACCTTTTTTTGCAGGGTATGTTGTGATATGATATGGCCAATTACATGATGTGATATATGTGATGTATGAGATGATCATGTGATGTATAGGTTATCACGACTTGCATGTCGATGAGTACGGCAACCGGCAGGAGCCATAGGGTTATCTTTAATTATTGTATGACCTGCGTGTCAATCATTAAGCGCTATGTAATGCGTTACTTTATCGCTAAACGGTAGAAATAGTAGTAGAAGAATGCAGGGCATGACAACCCCGATGGCGACACGTTGATCGAGATCAAGATGATGGAGATCATGGTGTCATGCCGGTGACGATGGCGATCATGCCGGTGCTTTCTAGATGGAGATCAAAAGCACAAGTTCATGGCCATATCATGTCACTTATGATTTGCATGTGATGTTAATCCTTTTATGCACCTAGTTTTGCTTAGGACGACGGTAGCATTATAAGGTGATCCCTCACTTAATTTCAAGATAAATTGTGTTCTCCCCGAGTGTGCACCGTTGCGAAAGTTCGTCGTGTTGAGACACCACGTGATGATCGGGTGTGATAGACTCTACGTTCACATACAACGGGTGCAAGCCAGTGTTGCACTAGCAGAACACTCGTGTTAAACTTGAAGAGCCTAGCATGTACAGACATGGCCTCGGAACACAATAGACCGAAAGGTCGAACATGAGTCATATAGTAGATATGATCAACATAATGATGTTCACCATTGCAGCCACCTCAACTCGCGTGATGATCTGACTTGAGTTGGTGAATTTGGATCATGTATCACTCGAATGATCAGAGGGATGTAAATTTGAGTGGGAGTTCTTAATTAATATGATTAATTGAACTCATTCTCATGAACATAGTCAATAGTGTCTTTGCAAATTATGTTGTAGATTACTAGCTCATGCTGTAGCTCCCTTAATTTTTTATATGTTCCTAGAGAAATAGAGTTGAAAGATGATGGTAGAAATATTGCGGACTAGGTCCGTGATCTGAGGATTGTCCTCATTGCTGCAAATAAGGCTTATGTCCTTAATGCTCCGCTCGGTGCGCCAACCCCTCTAGCGTCGTCTGTAGATGTTGTGAACATCTGACAGGCATGTTTTGATGACTACTTGATAGTTTAGTGAGTCATGCATTACGGCTTAGAATTGAGGCTCCAAAATGTTTTGAACGTCACGGAACATATGATATGTTTCTAAGAGCTGAAATTAGGATCTCAGGCTCGTGCCCGTGTTGCGAGATACGAGATCTCCAACAAGATTCTTTGCCTGCAAGATGAAAGAGAATAGCTCAATCGTTGAGCATGTACTCAGATTGTCTGGGTGCTACAATCGCTTGAATCGAGTGGGAGTTGATCTTCCAGATAAGATAGTGATTGATGTAGTTCTCCAAGTCATTGTCACTGAGCTACTAGAACTTGGTGATGAACTATAAAATGCCAGGGAAAGAAATGTTGATTCCTGAGCTGTTCGCGATGTTTGACACTGCGAAGGTAGAAATCAAGATGGAGCATCAAGTGTTGATGGTTAATCAAACCACTAGTTCCGAGAAGGGCAAGAGCAAGGAGGGGAACTTCATGGATAGCAAGTCAATTGTTGCTCCAGTGAGGCAACCCAAAGTTGAACTCAAATCCGAGACTAAGTGCTTCTGTTATGAGGTGAGCGGTCGGTGAAGCGGAATAACCCTAGATACTTGGTAGATAAGAAGGCTGGCAACATCGACAGAAGTATATTTGATATACGAGTTATTGATGTGTACCTTGCTAGTACTCCTAGTAGCACCTGGGTATTGGATATCGGTTCGGTTTCTAAATGTTAGTAACTCGAAATAAAGACTACGGAATAAACGGAGAACTAGCTAAGGGTGAGGTGACAATATGTGTTGGAAATGTTTCCAAGGTTGATGTGATCAACATCGCACGCTCTCTCTACCTTAAGGATTAGTGACAAACCTAAATAAATGTTATTTGGTGTTTTGCGTTGAGCATCTACATGATTAGATCATGTTTATTGCAATACCATTATTCATTTAAGTTAGAGAATAATGGTTATTCTGTTTACATGAATAATACCTTCAATGGTCATGCACCCAGTGAGAATGGTTTGTTGAAATCTTGATCGTAGTAATACACATGTTCATAACATTGATGCCAAAAGATACAAAGCTAATAATGATAGTACCACATATCTGTGGCACTGCTGTAGAATGTCATATTGGTATAAAGCGCATGAAGAAACTCCATGCTAATGGATCTTTGGACTCATTCGATTTCGAATCGGATGAGACATGCGAACCATGCCTCTTGGGCAAGATGACTAAAGGACCCCGTTGGATGGAGCGGACAAGTGATTCATTGGAAATGATACATGTTGATGTATGCAATCCAATGAGTCTTGGAGCGTGCAGTGGATATCGTTATTTTCTTACCTTCACTGATGATTTGAGTAGATATAGTGTATATTTACTTAATGAAACACGAAGTTTGAATCGTTTGAAAGGTTCAAGCAAATTCAGAGTTAAGTTTAAGATCATCGTGACAAGAAGATAAAAATGACTGCGATATGATCGTGGAGGTGAATATCTGAGTTACGAGTTTGGCATACAAAGACAATGTGAAATTTGTTTCACAACTAACGCCACCTGGAACACCATAGTGTGATGGTGTGTCCGAACATCATAGTCATGCTCTATTGACATGGTGCGTGCTATGATGTCTCTTATCGTTTTACTACTATAATTTTGGGGTTATGCATTAGAGACAAGTAGATTCACTTTAAATAGGGCACCATCTAAATCCGTTGAGATGGCACCGTGTGAATTATGGTTTGACAGAAACCTAAGCTGTCATTTCTTTATGTTTGGGGCTGCGACACATGTGTGGAAAATGTTTTCACCTAATGAGGTCGAACCCAAGGCGAACAAATGCATCTTCGTAGAATACCATAAGATCAGTTGGGTGAACCTTCTATCTCAGATCCAAGTGCAAAGTGTTTGTTCCTTAAACGGATCCTTTCTCGAGGAAATGTTTCTCTCGAAAGAATTGAGTGGGAGGAAGATAGAACTTGATGAGGTTATTGAACCTTTGTTCAACAAGATAGTAGCGCAGCGCAGGAAGTTGTTTCTATGAAGCCTACGTTAGTTCAAGAGGAAGTCAATGATGATGATCATGAAGCTTCGGATCAAGTTACTATCAAACCTTGTAGGTCGACAAGGATTTGTACTACTCATGAGTGGTATGACAACCCTGTCTTGGAGGTCATGTTGTTGGACAACGATGAAACTACGAGCTATGGAGAAGCGATGATGGGCCCGGATTCTGACAAATGGTTAGAGGCCATGAAATCCGAGAAATGATCCATGTATGAAAACCAAGTATAGACTATGGTAGACTTGCTCGTTGGACGGCGGGTCGTTGAATACAAATGGATCTTTAAAATGAAGACAGACACTGATGGTAAATGTCACCATTTGTAAAGCTCGACTTGTTGCAAACATGTTTGTGACAAGTTCAAGGAGTTGACTACGATGAGAAATTCTCACTCGTAGCAGTGCTGAAGTCTGTTGGAATTATGTTAGCAGTTGCTGCATTTTTCAATTATGAAATCTGGCAAATGGATGTCAAAACATCGTTTCCTTAACGGTTTAATTGCGGAAAGGTTGTATGTGATACAACCAGAAAGTTTTGTCAGTCCTAAGGATGCTAAAAGGTGTGCAAGCTTCAGTGATCCTTCTATAGACTGAAGCAAGCATCTCGGAGTTGGAATATACAATTTGATGAGGTGATCAAAGTTTTGAGTCTATACAAAGTTTATGAGAAACTTGTATTTGCAATAAAGTGAGTGGGAGCACTATAGAGTTTCTAATAGGTATATGTGGATGACATATTGTTGATCGGAAATAATGTAGAATTTCTGGAAGGCATAAAAGGTTGTTTGAAAAGGGTTTTTCAAAGGAAGACCTGGATAAAACTACCTAATATTTGAGCATCAAGATCTATAGAGATAGATCGAGATGCTTGATGAGATTTTCAATGAGTACATACCTTGACAAGATTTTGAAAGAGTTCAAAATGGATCAGTCAGAGAAAGAGTTCTCACCTGATTTGTAGGGTATGAAGTTGAGTGAGACTCAAAGCCCGACCACGGCAGAAGAAAGAGAAAGGACGAACTTCGTCCCCTATACTCTAGCCATAGGCTCTATATAGTATGCCATGCTATGTACCGCACTTGTGTGTGCCTTGCCATCAGTCCATCAAGGGGTACAAGAATTATCCAGGAGTGGATCACTGCACAGCGGTCAACATTATCCTTAGTGACTCAAAGACCTAAGGAATTGTTTCTTGATTATGGAGGTGATAAAGGGTTCGTCGTTAGATGTTACGTCGATGCAAGCTTTAACACTAATCCGGATGACTCGTAGTAGCAATCTGGATACGTGTAGTGGAGCAGCCATTTGGAAATAGTACCAAGTGGAGTGTGGTAGCAGTGTTTACGGTTTGACATAGAGATTTGCAAAGTACACACGGATCTGAATATCGCAGACCCGTTGACTATAAAACCTCTCTCACATGCAGAGCATGATCGAGCCCAGAACTCGTTGGGTGTTAGATTCATAACAATGTGAATCACATGGTGATGTGAACCCGATTATTGACTCTAGTGCAAGTGGGAGACTGTTGGAAATATGCCCTAGAGGCAATAATAAATTAGTTATTATTATATTTCCTAGTTCATGATAATCGTTTATTATCCATGCTATAATTGTATTGATCGGAGACTTAAATGCATGTGTGGATACATAGACAAAACCATGTCCCTAGTATGCCTCTAATAGACTAGCTCGTTGATCAAAAGATGGTTAAGGTTTCCTAGCCATGGACATGAGAAGTCATTTGATAACAGTATCACATCATTAGGAGAATGATGTGATGGACGAGACCCAAACTACAAACGTAGCATATGATCGTGTCAGTTTATTGCTGCTGTTTTCCGCATGTCAAGTATATGTTCCTATGACCATGAGATCATGCAACTCACGGATATCGGAGGAGTGCCTCGTGTGTATCAAACGACGCAACATAACTGGGTGACTATAAAGGTGCTCTACAGGTATCTCCGATGGTGTCTGTTGAGTTGGCATGGATCGAGACTGGGATTTGTTACTCCGTATGACGGATAGGTATCTCAGGGCCCAATCGGAAATACAACATCACAATAAGCCTTGCAAGCAATGCGACTAATTTTTAGTTGCGGGGTCTTGTATTATGGAATGAGTAAAGAGACTTGCCGGTAACGAGGTTGAACTAGGTATGGAGATACCGACGATCGAATCTCGGGCAAGTAACATACCGGAGAACAAAGGGAGCATCATACGGGATTAACTGAATCCTTGACATAGAGGTTCGACCGATAAAGATCTTCGTAGAATATGTAGGAACCAATGTGGACGTCCAGGTCCCGCCATTGGTTATTGACCTTAGAGGTGTCTCGGTCATGTCTACATAGTTCTCGAACCCGCAGGGTCTGCACACTTAACATTCGGTGACGTTTCGGTAGTGTAGAGTTATGTATGGTGGTGACCGAAGGTTGTTCGGAGTCCCGGATGAGATCCTGGATGTCACAAGGAGCTCCGGAATGGTCCGGAGGTAAAGATTCATATATAGGATGTCCCACTTTGGTCGCCGGAAAAGTTTCGGGCTCATCGGTAGTGTACCGGGAGTGCCGGTAGTGTACCGGGAGACCTCTGGGAGGGGTATTTCGACCCCATAGGTTCCATGGTCTGTGGAGAGTGATAACCAGCCCTTAGTGGGCTGGATAAACAGCCAAAACAAGGCCCATGGTGCAGGAGGCAAAAGTCCTAAAGGAAAAAAGGTAAAAAAAAGGCAAAAAGGAAGAGTCCTACTCCTACTAGGAGTGGAGGAAGGAGTAGGAGTCCTCCTCTTGTGGCTCGGCCGAACCAAACAGCCTTGGAGGCCAAGGCTTCGTCCTCCTCTCCCTCCCTTCTATATATACTGGTGGAATAGAGGGTTTTTCCATAGATTTTACGGCCACATGCTACCCGTTCCACCGGTGCTCCTCTAGATCGGTTTTCCGCAGTGCTTAGGCAAAGCCCTGCCGGAATCACTCCACCACCATCACCGGAGCGCCGTCACGCTGCCGGTGAAATCTCTCTCCTCTCCACCTCCTCTTGCTGGATCAAGACGGTGGAGATCGTCATCAAGCTGCACGTGTGCTGAACGCGGAGGTGCCGTCCGTTCGGTGCTAGATCGGAAGGACCGTGATCGAGTTCGCAAGACGGCTCGTGATGAGATCGCAGAATGGATCGTGATGAGTTCGCAGGATAGATCGTGATCAAGATCGTGAGACGGATCGTGATGAGATCGCGGTACGGATAGTGATGAGTTCATGGGACGGATCGTGATTGGATCGCGGGACGGATCGTGAATAGATCGTGGGACGCTCGGCGATTTGGATCGCGAAGATGTTCGACTACACCAACCGCGTTTCTTAACGCTTTCCACTTAGCGATCTACAAGGGTACGCAGATCCACTCTCCCTCTCGTAGATGCTCATCACCATGGATAGGTTTGCATGTGCATAGGAAATTTTTTGTTTCCCATGCAACGTTCCCCAACAGTCTTGACGGTACCGAACTTGGTGGTGGACCTCCTGATGGTTAAGCCTCTTCGTGGTGGTGGTCATGACTTATCTTTCATGCATTTATATTATGTTGTTCCGACTTATGTTGTGTTGTTTCGACGTATCTTGTGTTATTTTGACGTATGTTTTGTTGATTTCACTTATGTTGTGGTGATAATACTTATATTGTGGTGATAATGATGTGGATCTGTGATATATATATGTGTGTGTGTGTGTGTTGTTTACTATTTGTGGTGTATATTATCGAAAATAAAACAAAAATCAAAAAATAGTACCTATGCCGACGGTGTAACCATCGGCATAGCCTTGCCTTCGGATGCACCAGAAACTGCCACGTGGCGGGGCTACACCGATGGTTAAACCGTCGACGTATCTCCTGGCCTATGTTGACGGTGTAACTGTCAGCGTAGCCTTGCTTCTGAGAGCACCAGGAGCTGGCACGTGGCGGGGCTACGCCGACGGTTACACCGTCAGCGTGGCTCTTGGCCTATGTCGACGGTGTAACCGTCGGCGTTGACCCGCCACGTGGCAATTCCTGGTTTCTGGACGAACTCCGACGGTGTCGTCAGACGCTGTGACATGAAAAAGGATGCCGACGGCCTATCTACACCAACAGTCGTACATCCGGGGGGGTCAGCATAGGAACCTACGCCGATGGTTTCCCTATGTCGACGAAAATGGTTGGGTATGCCGACGCTGACGGTGTTCAGACCTACGTCGACGGTGTCTGGCCATCAGCGTAGGGCGATTCCGGTAGTGCGTACAGGACATGGCCGTTGCCTTCCAATGGCAAGGTAGACACCGCGGACGTAGACGATGTCAGCACCACGCGCTTCACTGTTCCCGCTCGAACGCACGACCTCATCATGTTCAGGATCCCATTGACAGCCGGCTGGATCACATCTTTCTATCATCACTATACCATACATTGTTTCAGAATGCATGCTCTCCTGTCAGATATCGAGTTTAATGCTGATTGCGCGTTTAATTACCTCAGGGTTCTTAGAGTGCAGGTTCACCGGAGGGGCGTCGAAGAAGACGTAGTCGCAGCGGGCGATGGCGTCGTCATAGCTGGCCTCTGGGTCGAGGTATGCACGGAAGACCTCGAAGGGGCCGAGCGCCTCCAAATCCTTGACATGCTTGTTTTTCACCACATCATCTGGAAGGCATGAATCAAACAAATGCTTGATCTTGTCAGACGGACCCCGCCCTAGACTACTGCTCTCCGGCGATCGCCGGAGCTATGAACGTGAGGAAAACGAGAGAGGGAGAACAAGTCTTTGCGCTGCGAACTCTGATGCAGCTTTTCTGGTTTCTACTTTTATTCAGTCGTTGCAGACTCCAACCGAAAACGAAAAATGGGGCACGATCGGGTTGTGAGTGCTGGCATCCCAACACCCCCCTCACGTCGTCCACCATGGCGCCATGACCTTTAAGTCGTGCCATCCCACGGTCGGGTCAAGGCGCCGCGAAAACAGCTAGCTACTCCAAGATGCACCTTGGTTTAGTTCTGACGAAACTAAACCTATGAACACTGCTGTCGAAACTGAAAATTTCGACACCTAAAGCCCTACTGAACTGAACTGAAGATTACAACAGCAATCACCCCCTAATCTGAAGATTCAGAGACTCACCTCGACCATGCCACTGCTTGAGCGCATCTGTTGTAGCCGAACACGGTCTAGTGGTTCAGTGAACATATCTAAGAGCTAAAGTTCTGTTGCACCAAACTCGATCTCGATCTTCACCTTCTCCACATAGTCTCTGATGAAGTGGTACCTGAGCTCTATGTGCTTGGATCTATCATGCATGACAGGGTTCTTGGCCAGAGAGATCGTTGATTTGTTGTCCACCCTGAGCGTTACCACTTCAGTCTTCGTCTCTTTGAACTCACCCAGCAGCCGTCAGAGCCATATGCCCTGACAGGCCGCCGTGGTTGCAGCCACATATTCAGACTCGCAGCTTGACAGAGCTACGATCTTCTGCTTCTGCGTTTGCCAAGTCACTGCGCCACTTCCAAGGACGAACAAGGTGCCAGAGGTGCTCTTCCGATCATCGCTGTCACCCCCCAAATCACTGTCACTGTATCCAACAAGCCGGGTCGCGCCCTTTCCTCTGGCATACATGCACCCCAGCCTAAGTGTGCCAACGACATACCTCAGAATGTGCTTGACGGCGGTGTAGTGTTCCTCTGTTGGCGCCTCCATGAACCACGAGACGTACCCAACGGAGAATGTCAGGTCAGGACGTGTGTGCACCAGGTAGCGTAGACTGTCCATGATGCTACGATATTTTGTTGCATCCACAGCCGGCATAGTGCTCTCCTTGGACAGCTTGAAACGAGGTTCCATAGGTGTGTGGCACACCTTGCACCCCGCCATGCCACTCTTCTCTAGCAGCTTTCGGGCATACGTGCTCTGGGCGATGATGATGTCGTTCGCATTCTGTTTCACCTCGATCACTAGATAGAAACTGATCAGACCCAGGTCAGACATCATGAACAGGTTTTGCATCTCACCATTGAACTTGTTGATCTCCTCAGCATCTGATCCGGTGATCACCAGATCGTCCACGTACACGCCGACGATGAGACGTGAGGTCGCCGTGCCCCGAGCATACACAGCATGCTCTGATGGACACCATGCGAAACCCAGCTCGCCCATGCAGGCGTCCAGCTTCGTGTTCCAGGCCCTGGGTGCTTGCTTGATCCCATACAGGGATTTGTCCAGCCGAAGCACCAGGTGCTCCTTGCCGGGGATGGTGAAACCAGGCGGTTGCTGAACGTACACCTCCTCCTCTAGCTCGCCATTCAGGAAAGCAGACATCACGTCCATGTGGTGCACAGCCCAACCTACGTTCGCCGCGAGAGCCAGCAGCAACCGTACTGACTTGAGGCGGGCCACCGGCGCGAACACCTCGTCGTAGTCGATCCCGTGTTGTTGGATGTAGCCCTTTGCCACCAGATGGGCCTTGTGCTTGAGCACCTCTCCATGAGCATCCTTCTTGACCTTGAAGACCCACTTCATTCCAATCGCGCGATGCCCAGGTGGAAGCGTGGAGAGATGCCAGGTTTTGTTGTCTTTGATCGATGTCATCTCCTCGATCATGGCTCGTCGCCAGCTCGCCTCTTGCTCCGCCTCTGTGAACGATCCTGGCTCCTCTGCGGCCAGGAAGTGAAGCTCCTCGTTGGGATCCGGAGCGGCTCCCACGTCCAACACGTCCTCCATCACACGGAACCGGTGCTCGCGTGCCGCATCGTCGACCGCTTCGAGCATGTCGCTGAACGCTGACGGTGACGGGACGAACTTCACACTCACCGGTGCCGCTAAGGGTGGAGTGGGTGTTTGCGTGGGCATGGATTACAGTGGCGTCGGGGGCGAGGGTGGTGGGGACCCAACCTCGCCGGATGTCGCGTCTGGGCTAGCGCTCACCAGGTGTTCGACCATGAACGTGTCGACGCCGCTGAAAGTGTGCACGGCGCCCTCCTTTGATGTGCAGTCCTAGTGCGCCCACTCATCCAACACGGCATCGCAGGTGATGTGCACACGCCGTGTAGCAGGATCATAGGCCATGTAGCCCTTCGTGCCTTGCTCGCACCCGACGAAGACCATGGGCCGACTACGATCGTCGAGTTTATTCAGGCCTGGGTGCGTGTCCTTGACGTGCACGATGCACCCGAAAGTGCGCAGGAAATGCACGTTTGTCTTGCGCTCGTGCCACGCCTCGAACGGCATCATGCCATCGAGGCTCTTTGTGGGCGAGCGGTTCAGTAGGAACACCGCGGTGGTCACCGCCTTGCCCCAGAACTCTCCGGGGATGCGCTTGGCCTTCAGCAGACTCCTGGCCATCCCCGCCATCGTGCCGTTGCGCCGCTCGACCACACCGTTCTGCTGCGGTAAGTACGGCATGGTGAGGTGGCGGCTGATGCCCAGCTCATCGCAGTACGCAGTGAACGAACCCAACGTGAACTCGCCGCCGTGGTCTGTGCGCAATGTCCTCAGCTTGTGCCCGGATTCTGATTCTGCGCCGGCCTGCACACGCTTGATTGTTGTAGCCGCCTCGTCCTTGGATGGGAGCAGAGCAAGCCACATATAGTGTGTGGCGTCGTCCACCAACAGGAGGTAGTACTTGTTCCCGCTTGTTGTGGCCGGCGTTATCGGACCACAAAGGTCCCCATGCACCAGTTCAAGTGGCTCCTGTGCGCGGAATTTCGCCTCCTTTGCGAACGACGATTGCCGTTGTTTACTGGCCAGACATGCCTCACATAGCTAGTCAGTGTGGTCAATCATGGGCATGCCTTTCACCATGCCCTGTCGACCCAGCTTGCGCAGAGCGTCGAAGTTCAGGTGCCCGTAGTGGGCGTGCCATGTCCATGCCATGTCTGGTTCGCCGTGTGCTGCAATTCATATAGGCTACACGATCTTGAGAGCGATGGAGTACAGTCAGTTCGGCGCACGCTTTACCTTGGCGAGGAGACATCGTTGCCGATCGCGCACGCACAGCACTCCGTCTTGTATCAGCACCTGACAGCCACTCTCATCCAGTTGGCCCAGGCTGATGATGTGTGAGCGTAGGCATGGAATGTAATACACGTCGGTGATCGCGCGGTGCTCGACCGTCTTGCAGGTCAGGAGGATGGTTCCCCGACCACAAATGTTGACGATGGAGCCGTCCCCAAATTTGACAGTCCCGCCGATCGCCGCATCGAGCTTGGAAAACGCCGAGCAATCGCCCGTCATGTTGTTAGACGTGCCCGTGTCCAGGTACCAGATGCCGCCGCTGCCGCTCTCCTCATGCCCGAGGTGGGCCTGGACGGTGTCTTCGACGAGGTGGTCTGGGGTAACATGCGCGTCGTCAGCAACATGATCCTGTCCACACACCTGGGCCATCAGCAGACCCGGTTCCTCGTCCTCGCTGCCGGTCTACGCGAGATTCGCGTGCTCCCGCGTCCTGGCCTTGCACTTGCGCGCCCAGTGCCCGGACTGCTTGCAGTAGCGGCAGATGTCCTTGGACTTGTCCTCGCTACTGGTGCTGCGGCCACTGCCTTGGCCACGTCCGTTGCGCCCACGGCCATGCCCCCTACCACATCCGCGGCCACGACTGTTGCTGCCTAAGGAGCCGTTGCCCTCCCGCAGCTTCAGGCCTGCAAACCAATCCTCCTTAGTGAGGAGCAGCTTGCCATTGTTGTCGCCGGCGCCGGGCGCTATGTCCAGTTCGTACTGCTCCTCGGCGGCCTTCAACCGCCCGATTAGTTCTTCGAGTGGCAGAGTGTTGAGATCGACCAGCGTCTCGATCGTGCATGCCATCTGCGAGTAGGCCTTGGGGATGACCGAAAGAAACTTTTGGACGACGGCGGGCTCGCCGATCTTGTCACCAAGCAGCTCAAGTTGAATGACCAGAGAGGATAGATGCATATCGAAATCGTCGATGCTCTCGCCGTCGTTGAACTTGTTCGCCTCATACTGACAGCGCAACGTCGTCGCCTTGGCCTCGCGCACGTGGCTCAAGCCCAGCCGCATCGTCCTGATCGTGCCCCAGGCGTCCTTTGCCATGTCCTTCCCGGCGAGCCTGGACACCATCACCGGCGGCACCGATCGCAGCAGGCACTCCCTTGCTAAGCGATTTGTGTCACACTCCGTGGTCCCGTCGTTGATGGCGGACCAGAGATGGTGCGCCTCTAGCATGACCTGCATCAGGAGAGCCCAGTCACCGTAGTTCGTACGCGTCAGCATGGGCCAGTTCTCGCCGGTGTTCGGACGACGCGCTGGTGCATTCCATGGCGCCGCTGCTGTTCTGCGAGTCTCCAGCGCTCTTCTTTGGACTGCCAGGTCCCGCCATCTTCACAGGTGATCGAGCAAGCTAGCTCTGATGCCAATTGTCATACAGACCCTGCCCTAGACTACTGCTCTCCGGCGATCGCCGGAGCTGTGAACGTGAGGAAAACGAGAGAGAGAACAAGTCTTTGCGCTGCGAACTCTGATGCAGCTTTTCTGGTTTCTACTTTTATTTAGTCATTGCAGACTCCAACCGAAAACGAAAAACGGGGCACAATCGGGTCGTGAGTGCAGCCATCCCAACACCCCCCCCCCCCCCCCCTCACGTCGCCCGCCATGGCGCCATGACCGTTAAGTCGTGCCATCCCACAATCGGGTCAAGGCGCCGCCAAAACAGCTAGCTACTTCGAGACGCTGCTCAATTTATTTCTGACAAAACTGAACCTATGAACACTTCTGTCGGAACTGAAACTTTCGACACCTAAAGCCCTACTGAACTGAACTGAAGATTACAGCAACAGAGCTCAGTTCGAAGCCCAAAAACTAGGGGAATAATTAAGTAATCTCATCGGGATTTCTGAGGGTGGTCTTCACGGCGTATCCCTTCCCCAGAAGCAACTTGACGAGCGCCGACGCGACGTACCCATACCCACAGGGGACACACGCCGCCTTCCTCCTCATCCCATATTCGACCGCGGACCCAATATCGCTTGCCGGCCACTATAACCCTCGGTGTGTTTGTTGGGATCCGATGAACTATGAATTTATGATCATGTTATTCATTGAAAGTAATTGAGTTTTTTCTGAATATTATTATGTATGATTGTTATCTATGCATGCTTTTCGGTCTATGAGTTTGCTTTGGCCAAGTAGATAAGTATATCATCAAAGGGAGTGGTGTATAGTAATAGGTTCAATCTTGCAGTGTCCTTACCAAGTGACAAGTGACAGAAAGGGTAGCGATGCACGTATTTGTATTGTTGCTACTACTAAGGATAAAACAATAGGATTTAATTGTATTGCTTTAATCTATTGTGTTTATATTATGTCATCTCAATTAAAGCATTAATATGTTTGTCATGAAGTTAATACAACAGATGAATGCTCGATAGCGGTTGATTGGTGGTGTAATAGTAGTAGATGCATGCATGAGTCGGTATGCTTATCACGGATGTAATGCTTATACACATGATCACGTCATGAATAACATCATAACTATGCGTTTTTCTGTCAATTGACCAATAATGTATTTACCCACCGTATGCTATGTTCTTGAGTGTGATGCCTCTATTGCAAACAATGCCCCCCGGTCTATCCAACATATTTACCAGAACCTAAAATACCATGCTACAATTTATTTATTTATTTCTTTGCAATTTATCTATCTACTATTATCAAATTTGATCTTTCTAATTAACGAGTTCAAGAGGATTGACAATCTTCTTGCCTGCGTTGGGTGCAAGTATTTGCTCTTGTGTGTAGATACCGTCGACGGTTGTTTGCGTGATTTTTCTATTGGTTCGATACTTTTTGGTTTTCTATCGAAGGAAATACTTATCGCTGCTTTACTACATTATATCCCTTCTTCTTTGTAAAAAAAAACGAACGCATCTTCAAAGTAGCATGCCGTTGCACGCTAGCCAGCGTGCGAGAGAGTTGAGCTGGTCGAGCTGCCCGCCCATCGACGCGAAGATCTAGTCTAATAATTGCCGGTGAGGTTGCCACCACCGTGCCCTCCTTTCATCTCTCGTCTCGTTGTATCTAATAGCTTCTCTCTCTCACTCCCTCCCTCCCTCCCTCCAACAACAGGTCATCCGCAACTGCCAATGAGCACTCGTTCGTTGCGCCTCTCTGGCTGAGTGTTGCCACGGTCAGTCTCCTATCTCAGCTGACGGGCGCCTCACACTCAATATGTTTCTGCACCAGCTTTTTCCACCGAGCATGCCACGAGGTCGAAGGTGAGTTTTCCATCCCAGTTCATACCCTCCCCTTTTTTTCATGTATTTGAACAGTGCACATTTTGAATTTTGTAACATGTCAATTTTTGAATATGTCCAATTGCAGATTGAAGAGATAACGGTCCGAAAACCATGGTACTTTTTACAAAGTATTCATGCCACATTCCTAAACAAAAGTTTCCTAAAATTCTTAATGTTGGACATATACCGTAGGGACGATAATGAAATGTTATTATTTATTTTGAAGTTTATAAATAATGTTTATGTTCTATACTATAACTGCAATAGTTATGTCTTGAAATTTCTAATGTTGGACATATGCCCTAGAGGCAATAATAAAATGTTACTATTTATTTGCAAGCTTATAACTAATGTTTATGTTCTATATTATAACTGCAATTGTTCTCAAATGTCCAATAACCATGAGACTTAGAAGAAACTTTATATGTAGGTGTAGAATAATAAACGATAAATAGGTTCTTAATCTCGCCTATAGTGAGAGCTCAAGTATTGCATGATGTTCATGTTTTTCGGATCATGGGCATAAGTTAAGTGTACCGAGGATGCTGACAACTTTGTGGGCATGATGTTAGAACAACACTTGTGTTGAACTAACGCAAGTTGTATGTTATACTAAGAAATCCCTTCGTCGCAACTTTATAGTTTATAACAAAGAGAAAGTTAACCTATGCATAATTCCTTAGACGATGAAAGTATTGAGTGACTTCATAGTGGACAATGCACTTTGGGGTTCATCAAATGTCAACCGTAACAGGGTGATCATAAGGGAAACTTATAGGTTCATCGAAAAAGTATGACAAGAAACTAGATAGTTTGAGACTGGGATTTCCTCCTCCAAGGATAGAGCGATACTCTTAGGGCCCTCTTGTTGTGATGTCATGCATCGCCGTCTGGCTAGACACAACGTGATTTTCTCACGGCGATGCCGAAACACGTAAACGAGAAAAGAGAATAAGACCAGCGAAGAAAATGACATAGTAATCAACTTGTTATATCACAGCGATGCCAATATATCTCACCTCGGGTTATATGATGTATCGACTAGCAAATGGAATGTCACACTGGTAACTACAAGTTCACTCGATAATCGTTCTTGTAGGTATAGGGGTCAATATGGATGTCCACGGTTCCACTATTGATCATTGAACGGAATAAGTTCCTGTCATGTCTATAATCTACGAATCTCCAAGGTCATACATTTAAGTGTCATCGATTTGGGGTAAGTTGCATCTTCATGTTTGTAAAAGTATTTATGATTTTCTTGTTCATTATTAACTTTTTTTATTTAAATCCATGAACATTTCTTAAATATGTTTTATTTTTTGAAAAGATAATGTTTTAGAAAAATCATTATATTTTCTAGTTTCGCGAGCAGTTTTTGCATTCCCTATTTGGCATGGTTTTGTCACGGCAGATGTCCGAGGACTTAGGTTCGAGGCCATCGCTAAGGTGATGGACTCAAAGGGGTTAGTTGAGACAAGGGACACGAGTTTACCCATGTTCGGCCCCTCAAGAAGAGGTAAAAGCCTACGTCATGCTTGTGTTGTATTGATTGGAGTATCGATTATAAGGGAGCGAATTCGCTTGACCTAGTTCTCGATTGATTGGCTTCCGCCTAAGCTGCCTCGGGGTCTCACCTTTATACAGGAGGTCGAGGCCCTGGGTTACACGAGTCATCCACCGACTCTTACAATGTAGACTACCGTATCACTAAGTCGCCTTGCCTTCTTGGACAAACCGTCTCCGGGCGGCTAAACCGCCCGGGTCTTCATACCATCTTCTGTCTGGGCCTCCATCTCGGCCCATCTTGGTAAGCCGTCAGGCCTATGTTTTTCTGCCCGCTTCTCTGGTCTTAGTTATGAGCCGCCAGGTATAACCCGGCCCTACCTAGGCGGGTCTTACCATGGGGTTATATCCCCAACATTAGGCCCAGGTTGATTTGAGCTTGCTCATATAAATCTTCAAGCTTACTTGGCGGCGAGTCTCACACTCCATCACCTGAAAATAACATTTGTAACCCGCCATGACATCACATCGAATATGCCCAAAAGATTCCATGATGACCACAACGGATCTTTTATTAAACTATCCACTCGAAAATCGAGGCGTCCATCTGGGTCGATCAATTTTCGCCGCCTTGATGCCCGTGCCCGTTCCTCCTTCCAGCCTCTTAAATAGGACCGCGAAGAGTCATCTCATTTCCTTCGCTGTCTCCACCTCTTCTTCTTCCTCTCTACGTTGTCGCCCCCGAGCTCCACCGCTCCGGTGAAGCTCCATTGCCGTCGTCGTCCTAGGCCGTTGCATCAACCTGAACGAACCAGAATCTCGCCCGCGTCCAGCGCGTCACTTTCGGTAAGTCTTTCTTCCTCCCCTAGATCCATAGTTTAGTGCTTCAAATCCATGGAGTTCCTCGGCCCCATTAGAGCACAAGTTTCCTCTGTAATTCCAAACAACAAATAGCCAGTAGATCTTGTAGTGTTCATCTTCCCGTTGCGGTAGATCGTGTGAAATCATCAATAACCTAGCGCGGATCTGTAGTTGTTTCCTTTTACTGCTTTTAAACTTGTCATCTCTCCCTTAGCTCATCACTAGGTTTGAAATAAATCCGCTTTTCCTCTGTCTGTAGATCCATAACTATAAGGACAATATGTGAAACCTGTTTTCCACACTTAGTCGTATTTTCCTTCGCTGCTCTGCCATCTTAACCCGCCATTGTATCGGCGGCTCTCCCAACACGTTGTGCCGGCGGCTTAGCATTATGATACCTAATTTCCTCAACTGCCTTAGGTTTTAAGTCACTTTTTGATCTGTTGTGTACCACTACCTTTCACAGCCTTAACCCGCCAACATGTCTCGGGCGTCTTCCACTTGCAACTGGGTCGGCTCTGCAGTAACTGAAGAGTTTTTGCAAGACTTCGTAGATGCAGGAACCTTGCCGTCCAAGGAGGTCGTTCATTGGAGGGTTCCAGGCAATGAGAAGAATCCCATCCCTCAAGAGGACAAAATAGTTATCTTTGCAGACCACCTTGCGCGCGGTTTCAGCCCGCCTGGCTCTAAATTTTTCCGAAACGTCCTTCATTTCTTCAAGCTGCACCCTCAGGACATTGCGCCCAACTCCGTCCCGAATATGTGCAACTTCCAAATCCTTTGCGAAGTGTACTTACAAGAAGAGCCATCAGTTGACCTCTTTCGTGAGTACTTTTACGTAAACCGCCAGACAGAAGTGGCGGCCGGTCCAAGCTTAGAGCTCGGCGGAGTCTCCATTCAGAAAAGACGGGATATGGCTTTCCCTGCTGCCCTGATGCCAAGTCACCCCAAGGACTGGATCAAGACCTGGTTTTATTTTAAAGACATCTCCAGAGGGAGAACATCCACTACCGGGTTACCGTCCTACCCGTCTCCAGGAAGCTTGCCGCTCCATCGAGTTATAGCCTTTCTGTCCTGCTAACCCGGCCCCAGATGTAAGAACAGCTTTCAAATCTCTTTATCTCCGGGTTAACTATTTATGTAGCAACCTCTAACTTCTTTTCGGCGGCTCTCGCTTTTAGGCTAACTCTGGCTTCTGGAAGAACAAATATACTCCACCTGCGAAGAAGTCTAAGGATAAGACCAACACTCGCAAGAAGAAACTTGTCGCTCCAGAGCAGCATGAGGTTGATGACTCGGGGGTAAAACTTAATTTTCCTTTCTACCTTTTCATGCATCTTGCTGACAATAAATACTCACAGGAAGAATCGGAGACAAGCCATGCCTCCTGAGGTAACCTATATTTCATCTGACTCAGACCACCTTCCACCAAAGAAGATATGGCGGGTCGTCCGTAAAGTCCCATTTTCTCATCCTCTTGCTCATTTAGACCCCAATTTTCTTTTGAAAAAGCAACATCACACTTCCCGACGCTAGACCCGGAGCACCGGCTCTGAAGATCTTGTGGCCGGGTTATCTAATTCTCCGATTCAGCGGAAACGGTCGGCTAAGGTACTTGCTTAATGAATCTCAACTTTGTCAATCTTGTGTTATAACCTTACTCTGCTTTATATTGCTTTAATTGTCTATAGGAAATGTCCCCATCGTCAGGCGACTCCACAGTGACCAAGCTGCCGCCTCTGAAGATCAACCCGGAGTACTTGCTTTTACGTCTGCATCATATCCTTTGCTATCCTTGATCTTCATATAATAAACTTCTGTGCTTTCCAGAGCTTAAGCAAAATGAAGGAAGATCGATGGGTCGACCTATGCCTTCGCTGCCCAAGAGCCGGAGACTGCTAAGCCGGACTCTCCGGCAGCTCACACTAAGCCATCCGGAGCTAGGAAGGATGCGCCTGAAGATACTCATCGGTTCTTTGAGCCGGCGGCCGATGAGATGGCCACTGAAAGTCCCCCAAGGGCCAATTCTAAGTCGCCCAGTCCTTCAACAGCCGTCGAAGATCCAACTCTTCCGGACGTCATAATTACTGGTGCTGGCTTTCAACCTCCCCAACCTCATGTGCTGACCAAGCACACCGAGAAAACTAAAGCTTCTAACCAACTGGATTTTGAGTTCCCCATGCTGGAGAAGTTAACTGTCGACGAATTACATTCTGGTTATTTCGACCGTCTCTCCACAAGCCGGAATATGGAGCTCAAACTTGTCAGTTTGATGAAGAAAAAATATGAGGTACTCCTTCGTTTCCTTATACCCTTATGTAGCCCCCAAGAGCTGGTTTAGTATTTTGAATGCTAAACCGGGTCTTTCAATTCATGTCATAAGGAGAACAACTTAGCCTGTAGCCCCCAAGTATCGGCTTAATATGTATATGTTGAACCCGTACTCAATGTTGATTAGTTGATCAATGGTAGCCCCCAAGTCCGGGTCAATATACAAATAATGGGCCGGAACTTCCCTATAGACTTTAGAGAGCGCCGATGTAGCCCCCAAGTGCCAACTTATCTTGACGAAGATGAGCCAAAACTTCACTGTAAACTTGGAAAGCATCGCTGTAGCCCCCAAGTGCCGGCTTAACTTTGATGAAGATGAGCCAGAACTTCATTATAAACTTTGAGAGCGTCGATGTAGCCCCCAAGTGTCGGCTTAACTTGATGATGATGAACCGGAACTTCATTATAAACTTTGAGAGCAGACAGACATTAGCACCCAAGTGTCAAGTATATTGCTTGCAATCTGCTTGTGACTTGTATTATAGTCCCTTAGCGTATCATCCGTCAATATTTTAACCTGCGACTTACCCTTTTGGACTTTGCTTTTGTATGTCACAGGAAGTGTTAAACAAGGCCGAGTCTGATTTGACCGGCTTGAAAGATAGTCTTGCTTCCCAACAAGCCACCCGGGGTGAGGCGGAGGTCAAATGTCGGCTTGCCGCCGAAGAGCTTGTAAAGGTAAAATCTGACTTTGCTGCTTTTAAGAAGGCTGCTGAGGCGAAGCAAGCTGCCCTGGTGAAATGTACAGATGATGCAGACCAGCGGCTAAAGCTTGTCTCAAATGAGTTGCAGACCTTGAAACGCAATATCCCGAGGATGACTGGTGCTATATTTGGTAAGTACTAAACACTCAACAAATTTCCTTGCTTGAAAAACTGCGCAGGCAGCTTATAACATAAAACCTGTCTTGTGCAGGTCAAAGAAGCCTCCAACTTGGTGCTGACAGCCTGTTGCAGCTAAAAGTCGTCTATACTTTGTCAGAGCAGTTGTACTGCGGGACCCTTTGCATTATCAAGGTCATGCTGAACAAAGAAAGAATCCCCAAATTCATGAAATGAGTCATAGAGGTGTTATCAACCCTGCCGAAGCAAATCCAAAAACTCAAACAATCAGCTGCCCAGAAGGGAGCCATTGCTGTGATAAGTCGGGCTTTGGCCATTGCCCCGGAGCTAACTGCTGAAGAGATGATGGATGGCTTTCTGTCAAACAAGGACGATGGCTCGGAATTCACAGAAGCCGACTATGCTCGTTGTATGAAGGCCTCCAGGGTCCTTTGCATCAGTGTTGGCGAAAGAAGTGAATCTGTCAACATACCAGGCGTCTTACAACGCTGAGAACAAGCGAGTGTGTGGCCCAACCTTCGAGGCCAGGGATTTAACTCATGCACGCCATAAGCATCTCTTTGCCCCTGACATTGAGCCGTCTCCCCTCTTTGAAGAGGCCAACTTTGAAGCTTTAACCAACTGCAACTAGGACGTGGACAATCTTCAGATCGAGGAGGTTGAAGACGCGCCGTGGGATGACCCGTCGTCCAGCTGATCAAATTGATACTGCAATAGTATAATCCGGCTATTTGATCCATCGAAATTTCAAGCAGTGTAAAAAACTTTAAGTTTTGCTTTTTAGGCTCTGCGGAGAGCTTTGTAATAGGCTTAGAAAAAACCTTGTCTTGCCTGAACTATGCCATCATGCACATAGGAGATCCCACGACTTAATATATTTTATCTGCCTTGTGCTTCAATCATACCAAATTTCATGGGGGCTTATCTTAAGAAATAGCCCGCAAGAATCAAACAGCAGAATACTCTCTGCATTGCTTGCGAGGGCGGCTTAGAATAACACAACCGGGAGATGTTAAATCATTCCTGACTTTGCTTTTTCAATAACTCATGTGCTGGTTCTTCTGGGTTGACTCGCTACTAGAACTCTTTAACACTACAGGGTCTCTATCGAGATTGGCCATCAACCTCTTTGAACGGCTCAGGGTCTCTAAGCGAAATTAACTGATAGGAGCGTAACAAACCATAAAGAGACACGACAGGGCATGAGTACCTTGGTAGCCCATAAACTGCCTCTCACGTGACATAAATCCGTCGTTTTAACCTTAGACAGTACAGGGTCTTTAAAATATTAACTGTCTAAGAGTACGAAACGGGCGACATAGCGGAGAGTCGACAGTAGATGAGTGAGTTTGTCCTCGCTTTCCGTAAACCGGCCCTCACATGACAAGAGCCGTCAGTTTAACCTTAACCTGTACAGGGTCTCTTATCGAGATTGGCCATCAACCTCTTTGAACCTATATTTCATCTGACACAGACCACCTTCCACCAAAGAAGATATGGCGGGTCGTCCGTAAAGTCCCATTTTCTCATCCTCTTGCTCATTTAGACCCCAATTTTCTTTTGAAAAAGCAACATCACACTTCCCGACGCTAGACCCGGAGCACCGGCTCTGAAGATCTTGTGGCCGGGTTATCTAATTCTCCGATTCAGCGGAAACGGTCGGCTAAGGTACTTGCTTAATGAATCTCAACTTTGTCAATCTTGTGTTATAACCTTACTCTGCTTTATATTGCTTTAATTGTCTATAGGAAATGTCCCCATCGTCAGGCGACTCCACAGCGACCAAGCTGCCGCCTCTGAAGATCAACCCGGAGTACTTGCTTTTACGTATGCATCATATCCTTTGCTATCCTTGATCTTCATATAATAAACTTCTGTGCTTTCCAGAGCTTAAGCAAAATGAAGGAAGATCGATGGGTCGACCTATGCCTTCGCTGCCCAAGAGCCGGAGACTGCTAAGCCGGACTCTCCGGCAGCTCACACTAAGCCATCCGGAGCTAGGAAGGATGCGCCTGAAGATACTCATCGGTTCTTTGAGCCGGCGGCCGATGAGATGGCCACTGAAAGTCCCCCAAGGGCCAATTCTAAGTCGCCCAGTCCTTCAACAGCCGTCGAAGATCCAACTCTTCCGGACGTCATAATTACTGGTGCTGGCTTTCAACCTCCCCAACCTCATGTGCTGACCAAGCATACCGAGAAAACTAAAGCTTCTAACCAACTGGATTTTGAGTTCCCCATGCTGGAGAAGTTAACTGTCGACGAATTACATTCTGGTTATTTCGACCGTCTCTCCACAAGCCGGAATATGGAGCTCAAACTTGTCAGTTTGATGAAGAAAAAATATGAGGTACTCCTTCGTTTCCTTATACCCTTATGTAGCCCCCAAGAGCTGGTTTAGTATTTTGAATGCTAAACCGGGTCTTTCAATTCATGTCATAAGGAGAACAACTTAGCCTGTAGCCCCCAAGTATCGGCTTAATATGTATATGTTGAACCCGTACTCAATGTTGATTAGTTGATCAATGGTAGCCCCCAAGTCCGGGTCAATATACAAATAATGGGCCGGAACTTCCCTATAGACTTTAGAGAGCGCCGATGTAGCCCCCAAGTGCCAACTTATCTTGACGAAGATGAGCCAAAACTTCACTGTAAACTTGGAAAGCATCGCTGTAGCCCCCAAGTGCCGGCTTAACTTTGATGAAGATGAGCCAGAACTTCATTATAAACTTTGAGAGCGTCGATGTAGCCCCCAAGTGTCGGCTTAACTTGATGATGATGAACCGGAACTTCATTATAAACTTTGAGAGCAGATAGACATTAGCACCCAAGTGTCAAGTATATTGCTTGCAATCTGCTTGTGACTTGTATTATAGTCCCTTAGCGTATCATCCGTCAATATTTTAACCTGCGACTTACCCTTTTGGACTTTGCTTTTGTATGTCACAGGAAGTGTTAAACAAGGCCGAGTCTGATTTGACCGGCTTGAAAGATAGTCTTGCTTCCCAACAAGCCACCCGGGGTGAGGCGGAGGTCAAATGTCGGCTTGCCGCCGAAGAGCTTGTAAAGGTAAAATCTGACTTTGCTGCTTTTAAGAAGGCTGCTGAGGCGAAGCAAGCTGCCCTGGTGAAATGTACAGATGATGCAGACCAGCGGCTAAAGCTTGTCTCAAATGAGTTGCAGACCTTGAAACGCAATATCCCGAGGATGACTGGTGCTATATTTGGTAAGTACTAAACACTCAACAAATTTCCTTGCTTGAAAAACTGCGCAGGCAGCTTATAACATAAAACCTGTCTTGTGCAGGTCAAAGAAGCCTCCAACTTGGTGCTGACAGCCTGTTGCAGCTAAAAGTCGTCTATACTTTGTCAGAGCAGTTGTACTGCGGGACCCTTTGCATTATCAAGGTCATGCTGAACAAAGAAAGAATCCCCAAATTCATGAAATGAGTCATAGAGGTGTTATCAACCCTGCCGAAGCAAATCCAAAAACTCAAACAATCAGCTGCCCAGAAGGGAGCCATTGCTGTGATAAGTCGGGCTTTGGCCATTGCCCCGGAGCTAACTGCTGAAGAGATGATGGATGGCTTTCTGTCAAACAAGGACGATGGCTCGGAATTCACAGAAGCCGACTATGCTCGTTGTATGAAGGCCTCCAGGGTCCTTTGCATCAGTGTTGGCGAAAGAAGTGAATCTGTCAACATACCAGGCGTCTTACAACGCTGAGAACAAGCGAGTGTGTGGCCCAACCTTCGAGGCCAGGGATTTAACTCATGCACGCCATAAGCATCTCTTTGCCCCTGACATTGAGCCGTCTCCCCTCTTTGAAGAGGCCAACTTTGAAGCTTTAACCAACTGCAACTAGGACGTGGACAATCTTCAGATCGAGGAGGTTGAAGACGCGCCGTGGGATGACCCGTCGTCCAGCTGATCAAATTGATACTGCAATAGTATAATCCGGCTATTTGATCCATCGAAATTTCAAGCAGTGTAAAAAACTTTAAGTTTTGCTTTTTAGGCTCTGCGGAGAGCTTTGTAATAGGCTTAGAAAAAACCTTGTCTTGCCTGAACTATGCCATCATGCACATAGGAGATCCCACGACTTAATATATTTTATCTGCCTTGTGCTTCAATCATACCAAATTTCATGGGGGCTTATCTTAAGAAATAGCCCGCAAGAATCAAACAGCAGAATACTCTCTGCATTGCTTGCGAGGGCGGCTTAGAATAACACAACCGGGAGATGTTAAATCATTCCTGACTTTGCTTTTTCAATAACTCATGTGCTGGTTCTTCTGGGTTGACTCGCTACTAGAACTCTTTAACACTACAGGGTCTCTATCGAGATTGGCCATCAACCTCTTTGAACGGCTCAGGGTCTCTAAGCGAAATTAACTGATAGGAGCGTAACAAACCATAAAGAGACACGACAGGGCATGAGTACCTTGGTAGCCCATAAACTGCCTCTCACGTGACATAAATCCGTCGTTTTAACCTTAGACAGTACAGGGTCTTTAAAATATTAACTGTCTAAGAGTACGAAACGGGCGACATAGCGGAGAGTCGACAGTAGATGAGTGAGTTTGTCCTCGCTTTCCGTAAACCGGCCCTCACATGACAAGAGCCGTCAGTTTAACCTTAACCTGTACAGGGTCTCTTATCGAGATTGGCCATCAACCTCTTTGAACCGGCTCAGGGTCCCTGGGCGATATTAACTGGTAAGAGTTCGGCGGGTCACATAGCGGAGCAACATCAGCTTACAGGCAGGTTTAACTCAAACTTGTGGCGGCTTAAGAGCCGATCAAGAGGGTATGTAAGCTAAATCCGGTGGGTTGGAAGCCCCCAAATGACCTTGTTGACGGAGTCAACTTTTGGGTATATAACCCGCCTGACTGTGGCTTAAGAGCCGATCAAAAGGGTGTGATAAGCTAAACCCGGTGAGTTGGAAGCCCCTAGATGACCTTGTTGACGAAGTCAACTTTTTGGGTATGTAACCCGCCTGACTGTGGCTTAAGTGTCGATCAAAAGGGTGTGATAAGCTAAACCCGGTGGGTTGGAAGCCCCCGGATGATATGCACAATGATGGTGTGATGTACGAAACGGCAGAGGCCCCGACTTGCAAGGATGCCACGGTTAACGTGTCTCCTGCCCAAAAGTGCTTGACTCGTCTCGTATATCAATGACGTAATACGACCCATTCTTAAGATTTCTGCTGACCACGAAAGGTCCTTCCCATGGAGGGGATAACTTGTGTGCATACGTCTGATCTTGAATCAAACGCAACACCAAGTCACCTTCTTGAAACGTCTTGGTCTTAACTCTGCGGCTATGGTAGCGACGCAGGTCTTGCTGATAAATCGCCGATCGAGCCGCCGCTAGATCATGTTGTTCCTCCAAATCATCTAACGCGTCTTGACGTGCTGTTTCATTATCCCCCTCAACATAAGCCGCCGCCCATGGCGAGTCATGAAGTATATCACTTGGTAATACGGCTTTTGTGCCATAAACCATGAAGAAAGGCATATAGCCTGTTGATCTGTTGGGAGTAGTTTTGATGCTCCATAAGACTGATGGCAACTCCTCCACCCAACATCCCGGTGTTTGCTGCAAAGGAACCATAAGTTGGGGCTTGATACCTCTCAAGATCTCCTGGTTAGCACACTTTGCCTGACAATTGGATTGTGGATGAGCAACCATAGAAACATCAAGCCGGATGTGTTCACTGTCACAGAACTCTTGCATAGCCCCCTTGGATAAGTGCGCACCATTATCTGTGATGATACTATGAGGGTAACCAAGACGGTAAATCAGCTTTTTCAAAAACTAAACCGCCGTAGTCGCGTCACACTTGCTGATCGGCTCAGCCTCCACCCACTTAGTAAACTTGTCCACAACCACCAAGAGGTGGGTCTTCTTATCTTTGGATCTCTTGAAGGGCCCGACCATATCAAGTCCCCAGACCGCAAATGGCCAGGTAATTGGAATCATGCGCAATTCCTGAGCCAGCACGTGAGCACGTCGCCCAAACTTCTGACAGCCATCGCACTTGAGAACCAAGTCGTCTGCATCCTTGTGAGCCTTCAACCATAAGAAACCATGCTGAAAGCCTTGGCCACCTGAGATTTTGAGCCGGCGTGATGACCATAATCGCTAGCGCGAATTTCATTCAAGATTTCTTTACCTTTTTCAGGTGAAACACAACGTTGAAAAATGCCGGTAACACTGCACTTATCTAACTCGCCATTGATGATTGTCATAGACTTAAATCGCCGGACAATCTGTCTTGCCAAGGTCTTCTCCTCAGGTAACTCGCTGTGTGTTAAGTACGCTAAATAAGGCAGCGTCCAGTCAGGGATAGCATGTAGAGACGTCACCAGCTGCCCCTACGGGTTAGGTATAGCTAAGTCTTCCTCTGAGAATAGCTTGACTGATGGGTGATGTAGCACATCCAAGAATATGTTAGGTGGCACCGGCTTTCGCTAGGATCCCAACCTGGACAATGCATCAGTTGCCTCGTTTCTGCGACGATCAATATGATCCACCTGATATCCCTTGAAGTAACCAGCGATGACCTCCACCGCCTGACGATAAGCCGCCATCCGCGGGTCCTTGGAATCCCACGTGCCTAAAACTTGCTAGGCCACAAGATCTGAGTCACTGAGACACCGCACCCGGCTCAGGTTCATTTCTTTAGCGACCCGGAGGCCATGAAGTAAAGCTTCATACTCAGCTTCATTGTTAGTACAAGGAAACATCAACCTTAACATGTAACAGAACTTATCACCTTTAGGGGAGGTTAAGACAACCCGAGCCCCTGATCCTTCCAGTTGCCTGGATCAGTCAAAGTGAATCATCCAATATGTGTTATCCGGCTTCTCCTCGGGCGCCTGACACTCTGTCCAGTCATTTATGAAATCTACCAAGGCTTGAGACTTGACTGTCGTGCGAGGCACGTATTTTAAAGTAAGAGGTCCAAGCTCCAATGCCCACTTAGCAATCCGGCTGGTGGCTTCTCTATTTTTAATTATATCCCCGAATGGGGCAGAGCTGACCACTGTGACCTGGTGCCCCAGGAAATAATGCTTCAGCTTACGGTTTGCCATGAACACCCCATACACCAGCTTCTACCAATGTGGGTACCTTTTGTTTGGACTCTATCAGGACTTCACTGATGCAGTAATCGCGGCGCTAACTGCCCTGTTATTAGTCGTCACGTATAGGAGCAAAGGTTCCTTCTTAGACGGAACAGCCAAGACCGGTGGCTCAGTGAGTTGCTTCTTGAGTGCTTCAAATGCTTCACCCGCTGCCGTACTCCAGACATAGTTGTCTGTCTTCTTCATCATCTAGTACAAAGGAATGGCCTTCTCACATAGGCGTCTTATGAACCGGCTTAACACGGCGATTCAACCCGCCAGGAGCTGAACATCATTGATCCATGCCGGCTCAGCCAAGGAGGTAATAGCCCTGATCTTATCTGGATTAGCTTCGATGCCTCGCTCAGAGACGAGGAAATCCGAAAGCTTGCCTGTAGGAACTCCAAAAACGCACTTAGTCGGGTTAAGCATCATCTTGTAGACCCATAGGTTATCGAAAGTTTCCTTCAATTCGTCAAGTAGTGTCTCCTTCTTCCTTGACTTAACCACAATATCATCCACATATGCATGAACATTGCGTCCAATTTGAATGTGAAGACAGTCCTACACAGAACGCTGGTAAGTCGCCTGTGCACTCTTGAGCCCGAAAGGCATAGACACATAGCAGAATGCGCCAAAAGGTGTGATGAAAGACGTCTTCTCTTGGTCTTTGAGTGCCATCTTGATCTGGTGATAACCGGAATAAGCGTCCAGGAAGCATAAACTCTCACAACCCGCCATTGCATAAATAACCTGGTTGATACGGGGGAGAGCAAATGGGTCAACCGGAGAAGCTTTGTTAAGATCTGTGTAATCCACGCACATACGCCACGTGCCTTTCTTCTTAAGCACTAGCACTGGGTTAGCAAGCCACTCTGGGTGAAATAATTCCACGATGAACCCTGCTGCCAGAAGCCGGGCCACCTCTTCCCCAATAGCTTTGCGCCATTCTTCATTAAACCGCCAGAGGAACTGCTTAAGCATGTGCACAACTAAACTAGTGGGTAGAATGAGTGACTATGCAATTATGCTTGTTATGGGTTATGGTGACGTTTATGTCATACTCCCTCCATTTCTCTATATAAGGTGTATTTGTTTTTTGATAAAATTTGATAATGTAAGGTGTATTTCTTGTAAATCCTTGTAATTCCCTTGTTAGCCCTCCAAAAAAGGAAAATATCTCTCTCATGATTGTATGCTTCTCTAATTGTGTCAAAACAAAAAGAAACTATCTCTCTCTCGATTGTGTGTATTGCTTACTTTTCTAGACTCACTGATTTACTTGACACAAACCAATAAATTTGTCAAGAATAATTCTGTCCTAACACCTTTATAATTAGATGCCTTTATCACCATATAAAAATTATACACCTTACATAAGGAAATTATACACCCTCCTCGCGAACCACCTCCTCCTCCTCATCCTCCTCCTCCTCGGCAGAGGGTACCTCACTAGACGAGGGCCTCGAAGACAACACCCCTAAGTCGGTGAGGGTGCGCTCTTTATGGCCGTGACCCCCTCTAGTGGCTCTCCCACCACCCCCTCGCCCTCCATGGGCTCTCCTCCCGCCCCCTCCTCCTCTAGACGCACCTCTCCCTCTCTCTTCCTGTGAGGAGTCATCCTCAAGTAGTCGGGGGCTAACAGTATGTGCTCGACCACTCTGACTAGCAATGCCGATGACCTTGCGTATGAAACCCGCGCCGTCGGCCTTCCCCTTGCCCATGTTCCACGAACCAGCATTGAAAATAGAATAAACAATTAGTACATTAATAATGAAGGAAAAAAGCATAATAATAAGGACTAATAAACACATTACAAATAAGCATAAAAAGGCATATTCCTAAACCATAGGAAAAAAGACATGAAACGTACATCTGTTGGTCGGGGTCGGAGGAGGGGGGAGCGGGCGGAGACAGGATCGAGGCCGGGGGTGGCCGGGGACAGGGCTGGGCGAGGGCGGTGGCACTTGTCGAGGTCATGGAGGCGGCGGCGCGGGCAAGGAGAGGACGGCGGCGGTGTGGGCGAGGAGAGGGTGGCGGCAGCGTGCGGGCGAGGATTAGGGCGAGAGAGAGAGAGGGCGAGAATGGGTGGATCGGAGGCAACCGGGAGGATAAGGCATAGCTATGCCGACGGCCTAGCCGTCGGCATATCTTACTAGAACCACGTGGCAATGTACGCCGACGGCCTAGCCGTCGGCATTTAATTTTTTATTCTTTTCGTTTTTTATTTTTTTATCATTTTTAGGGAGTTCTTTACATTTTTTAGGGGTGTTATTTCTGTTCTTTTTAATACACCAGTGCCCTCTGTGTCTCCTCGACGTGTTCATTTCAACCTCCGTGCGATGATGACAACGACGTTCGTGAGGGGGTCACACTACGGAGCCACGTGCCGAGTGCTTGCACCTGCCACCACACTTGCAGACGTATAAGAGGTCCCGGCGCAAGACCTGGCGGCATTGCTACCCCCGCAAGTCCCCCGTCCCGTATAACCATAGCATCGTTGACCGGACGGGTCTACCCCTTTGACTTTCACCGGACGAGGTATGACTAATGAACATTTCACCTGGCTATGATAGGCAGCCCATAGATATACTTCGGATCAAGGTCCAGGCCCAACCCAGTGCAAGATTGCCTCTGTGTCTCCCCGACGTGGCCGCTTCAACCCTCCGTGCGATGGCGTCATCGACGTCCGTGAGGGGGGCCACACCAAGGAGCCAAGTGCCGGGGCTTGCACCTACCACCACACTTCCAAAACATATAAAAAGGCCCAGTGCAGTACCTAGCGGCATTGTCTCCCCCCAAGTATGTTGTCCCGTCCAACGCTAGCACAGTTGACCGCACGAGTCTACCCCTTTTACTTTCACCGAACGAGGTATGACCGATGGAAAGTTTCACCTGGGTGTGATAGGCGAGCCCATAGATACACTCCAGATCATGGTCCGGGCCGAACCCAGTGCAAGATTGCCTATGTGTCTTCCCGACATGGTCGTTTCCACCCTCCGTGCAATGGTGACAGCGACGTTCGTGAGGGGGTCACGTTACGGAGCCACGTGTCGAGTGCTTGCACCTGCCACCACACTTCCAGACGTATAAGAGGTCCCGGCGCAAGACCTGGTGGCATTGCTACCCCCGCAAGTCCCCCGTCCCGTATAACCATAGCATCAGTGACTGGACGGGTCTACCCCTTTGACTTTCACCGGACGAGGTATGACCTATGAACATTTTCACCTGGTTGTGATAGGCAGCCCATAAATAGACTTCAGATCAAGGTCCAGGCCCAACCGAGTGCAAGATTGCCTGTGTGTCTCCCCAATGTGGCCGTTTCAACCCTCCGTGTGACGGCGGCATCGACGTCCGTGAGGGGGGGCACACCCCAGAGCCGTGTGTCGGGTGCTTGCACCTACCACCAGACTTCCAAAATGTATAAAAAGGCCCAGTGCAATACCTGGCAGCATTGCCTCCCCCCAAGTACCACGTCCCGTCTAACCCTAGCACTATTGACCGCACGAGTCTACCCCTTTGACTTTCACCGAACGAGGTATGACCGATGGAAAGTTTCACCTGGGTGTGATAGGCGAGCCCATAGGTACATTCCGGGTCATGGTCCGGGCCCAACCCAGTGCAAGATTGCCTCTGTATCTCCCCGACGTGGTCGTTTCCACCCTCCGTGCGATGGTGATAGCGACGTTCGTGAGGGGGGTCACACTACGGAGCCACGTGCCGAGTGCTTGCACCTGCCACCACACTTGCAGACGTATAAGATGTCCCGGCGCAAGACCTGGCTATTGGGGAATGCCGCATGGGAAACATAAAAATTCCTATGCACACGCAGATCTATCCATGGTGATGAGCATCTACGAGAGGGAGAGTGGATCTACGTACCCTTGTAGATCGCTAAGCAGGAAGCGTTAAGAAACATGGTTGGTGTAGTCGAACGTCTTTGCGATCCAAATCGCCGAGCGTCCTGTGATCCAATCACGATCCATCCCGCGATCTAATCACGATCCACCGTCTTGATCCAGCAAGAGAGATCAGAGAGGAGGAAGAGTTCTCCGGCAGCATGAAGGCTCTCCGGCGATGGTGGTGGAGCAATTCCGGCAGGGCTTCGCCTAAGCACTGCAGAAATCCGATCTAGAGGAGAAACTATGCACTGGAGGAACGGGTAGCATGTGGCTGAAAATTATGTGCCAAAACCGTAAAACCACCAGTATATAGGAGGAAGAGAGGAGGGCCAAGCCACCAGGAGTCGGCCGAACCAAGGGTGGAGGTGGAATCCACCTCCAATCCTAGTAGGACTAGGATTCGCCCTATTTTTGCCTTTTTCCACTTTTTTTCTTTGGATTTTCTTCTCTAGCCTCATGGGCCTTGTGTGGAAGTTTCCACCAGCCCACTATGGGCTTTTATTCACTCTCCCACAGCCCATGAAGCCTCTTGGGTCGAAATGCCCCTCCCGGAGGTCTCTCGATACACTACCAGTACTCCCTGTACACTACCGATGAGCCCGAAACTTTTTCGGCGACCAAAACAGGACTTCCTATATATGAATCTTTACCTCCGGACCATTATGGAGCTCCTCGTGACGTCCGAGATCTCATCCAGGACAACCTTCGGTCACCATCATACATAACTCTATACTACCGAAACGTCACCAAACCTTAAGTGTACAGACCCTGCGGGTTCGAGAACTATGTAGACATGACCGAGACACCTCTAAGGTCAATAACCCATAGCGGACCTAGATGCCCATATTGGTTCCTACATATTCTATGAAGATCTTTATCGGTCGAACCTCTCTGTCAAGGATTCGGTTAATCCCGTATGATGTTCGCTTTGTTCTTCGGTATGTTACTTGCCCGAGATTCGATCGTCGGTATCTCCATACTTAGTTCAACCTCGTTACTGGCAAGTCTCTTTTCTCATTCCGTAATACAAGATCCCGTGATTAACACTTAGACACATTGCTTGCAAGGCTTATTGTGATGTTGTATTACCGAGTGGGCCCTGAGATACCTCTCCGTCACACGGAGTAACAAATCCCAGTCTTGATCCATGCCAACTCAACAAACACCTTCGGAGATACCTGTAGAGCACGTTTATAGTCACCCAGTTACGTTGTGACGTTTGATACACACAAGTCACTCCTCCGATGTCCGTGAGTTGCCGTGATGTCATGGTCATAGGAACATATACTTGACATGCAGAAAACGGTAGCAATAAACTGACACGATCATATGCTACGTCTGTTGTTTTGGTCTTGTCCATCACACCATTCTCCTAATGATGTGATCCTGTTATCAAATGACATCTCATATCGATGGCTAGGAAACCTTAACCATCATTTGATCAACGAGCTAATCTATTAGAGGCGTACTAGGGACATGGTTTTGTCTATGTATCCACACATGCATCCAAGTTTCCAATCAACACAATTATAGAATGGATAATAAATGACTATCATGAACAAGGAAATATGATAATAACTAATTTATTATTGCCTCTAGGGCATATTTCCAACAGCATCCCACTTGCACTAGAGTCAATAATCTAGTTCACATCACTATGTGATTCGCATTGTTATGAATCTAACACCCAATGAGTTCTAGGGCTCGATCATGCTTTGCATGTGAGAGAGGTCTTATAGTCAACGGGTCTGCGATATTCAGATCCGTGTGTACTTTGCAAATCTCTATGTCAAACCGTAAACACTGCTACCATACTCCACTTGGTACTATTCCAAATGGCTGCTCCACTATATGTATCCAGATTGCTACTACTAGTCATCCAAATTGGTGTTAAAGCTTGCATCGACGTAACTCTTTACGACGAACTCTTTATCACCTCCATAATCGAGAAACATCTCCTTAGTCTTTTAGTTACTAAGGATAATCTTGACCATTGTCCTGTGATCCATTCCTGGGTCACTTTTGTACCCTTTGACGGACTCATGGCAAGGCACACACAGGTGCAGTACGTAGCATGGCATACTATACAGAGCCTATGGCTAATGCATAGGGGATGACGTTTGTCCTTTCTCTTTCTTCTGCCGTTGTCGACCTTTGAGTCTCACTCAAATTCACACCTTACAAATCAGGTGAGAACTCTTTCTCTAACTAATCCATTTTGAACTCTTTCAAAATCTTGTCAAGGTATGTACTCGTTGAAAGTCTCATCAAGCATGTTGATCTATCTCTATAGGTCTTGATGCTCAACAATTAGGTAGCTTTATCCAGGTCTTCCTTTGAAAAACACTTTTCAAACAACCGTTTATGTCTTCCAGAAATTCTACATTATTTCCGATCAACAATATGTCATCCACATATACTTACCAGAAACTCTATAGTGCTCCCACTCAATCTATTGCAAATACAAGTTTCTCGTAAACTTTGTATAGACTCAAAAACTTTGATCACCTCATCAAAGCGTATATTCCAACTCCGAGATGCTTGCTTTACTCCATAGAAGGATCACTGAAGCTTGCTCACCTTTTAGCATCCTTAGGACAGACAAAACCTTCTGGTTGTATCACATACAACCTTTCCTCAAGTAAACCGTTAAGAAACGATGTTTTGACATCCATCTAGCAGATTTCATAATTGAAAAATACACCAACTCCTAACATAATTCCAACAGACTTTAGCACCGCTACGAATGAGAAAGTCTCATCGTAGTCAACTCCTTGAACTTGCCGGAAACTTCTTTGTGACAAGTCGAGCTTTATAAATGGTGACATTTACCATCAGCGTTTGTCTTCATCTTAAAGGTCCATTTCTACTCGACGACCTGCCGTCCAACGAGCAAGAACCAAAGTCTATACTTGGTTTTCATACATGGATCCTTTCTTGGATTTCATGGCCTCTAACCATTTGTCGGAATCCGGGCCCATCATTGCTTCTCCATAGCTCGTAGGTTCATCGTTGTCCAACAACATGACCTCCAAGACAGGGTTGTTGTACCACTCAGGAGTCCAAACGTCACCAAACATAACTCTATACTACTGACACGTCACCAAACCTTAAGTGTGCAGACCCTGCGGGTTCGAGAACTATGTAGACATGACCGAGACACCTCTAAGGTCAATAACCAATAGCAGGACCTGGATGCCCATATTGGTTCCTACATATCCTATGAAGATCTATATCGGTCGAACCTCTATTTCAAGGATTCAGTTAATCTCGTATGATGTTCCCTTTGTTCTTCGGTATGTTACTTGCCCGAGATTCGATCGTCGGTATCTCCATACCTAGTTCAACCTCGTTACCGGCAAGTCTCTTTTCTCGTTCTGTAATACAAGATCCCGTGAGTAACACTTAGACACATTGTTTGCAAGGCTTATTGTGATGTTGTATTACCGAGTGGGCCCTGAGATACCTCTCCGTCACACTGAGTAAGAAATCCCAGTCTTGATCCATGCCAACTCAACAGACACCTTCGGAGATACCTGTAGAGAACCTTTATAGTCACCCAGTTACGTTGCGACATTTGATACACACAAGGCACTCCTCCGATGTCCGTGAGTTGCATGATCTCATGGTCCTAGGAACATATACTTGACATGCAGAAAACAGTAGCAATAAACTGACACGATCATATGCCACGTTTGTAGTTTGGGTCTTGTCCATCACACCATTGTCCTAATGATGTGATCCCGTTATCAAATGACATCTCATGTCCATGGCTAGGAAACCTTAACCATCTTTTGATCAACGGGCTAGTCTATTAGAGGCATACTAGGGACATGGTTTTGTCTTTGTATCCACACATGCATCCGAGTTTTCGATCAACACAATTATAGCATGGATAATAAAAGATTATCATGAACAAGGAAATATGATAATAACTAATTTATTATTGCCTCTAGGGCATATTTCCAACAGTCGGTTGCTTGCACCTACCACCACACTTCCAAAACGTATAAAAAGGCCCAGTGCAATACCTGGCGGCATTGCCTCCCCCCAAGTACCCCCGTCCCGTCTAACCCTAGCATTGTTGACCGCACGAGTCTACCCCTTTGACTTTCACCGGACGAGGTATAACCGATGGATAGTTTCACCTGGGTGTGATAGGCGAGCCCATAGCTACACTCCGGATCATGGTCCGAACCCAACCCAATGCAAGATTGCCTCTGTGTCTCCCCAACGTGGTCGTTTCCACCCTCAGTGCGACGGTGACAGCGACGTTCTTGAGGGGGTCACACTACGGAGCCACGTGCCGAGTGCTTGCACCTGCCACCACACTTGTAGATGTATAAGAGGTCCCGGCGCAAGACTTGGCGGCATTGCTACCCCTGCAAGTCCCCCGTCCCGTATAACCATAGCACCGTTAACCGGACGAGTCTACCCCTTTGACTTTCACCGTACGAGGTATGACCGATGAACATTTTCGCCTGGCTGTGATAGGCAGCCCATAGATAGACTTTGGATCAAGGTCTGGGCCCAACCCAGTGCAAGATTGCCTCTGTGTCTCCCCGACGTGGTTGTTTCAACCCTCCGTTAGACGGCGGCATCGACGTTCGTGAGGGGGGGCACACCCGGAACCGAATATGTGCAGGAACCTTGCCGTCCAAGGAGGTCGTTCATTGGAGGGTTCCAGGCAATGAGAAGAATCCCATCCCTCAAGAGGACAAAATAGTTATCTTTGCAGACCACCTTGCGCGCGGTTTCAGCCCGCCTGGCTCTAAATTTTTCCGAAACGTCCTTCATTTCTTCAAGCTGCACCCTTAGGACATTGCGCCCAACTCCGTCCCGAATATGTGCAACTTCCAAATCCTTTGCGAAGTGTAATTACAAGAAGAGCCATTAGTTGACCTCTTTCGTGAGTACTTTTACGTAAACCGCCAGACAGAAGTGGCGGCCGGTCCAAGCTTAGAGCTCGGCGGAGTCTCCATTCAGAAAAGACGGGATATGGCTTTCCCTGCTGCCCTGATGCCAAGTCACCCCAAGGACTGGATCAAGACCTGGTTTTATTTTAAAGACATCTCCAGAGGGAGAACATCCACTACCGGGTTACCGTCCTACCCGTCTCCAGGAAGCTTGCCGCTCCATCGAGTTATAGCCTTTCTGTCCTGCTAACCCGGCCCCAGATGTAAGAACAGCTTTCAAATCTCTTTATCTCCGGGTTAACTATTTATGTAGCAACCTCTAACTTCTTTTCGGCGGCTCTCGCTTTTAGGCTAACTCTGGCTTCTGGAAGAACAAATATACTCCACCTGCGAAGAAGTCTAAGGATAAGACCAACACTCGCAAGAAGAAACTTGTCGCTCCAGAGCAGCATGAGGTTGATGACTCGGGGGTAAAACTTAATTTTCCTTTCTACCTTTTCATGCATCTTGCTGACAATAAATACTCACAGGAAGAATCGGAGACAAGCCATGCCTCCTGAGGTAACCTATATTTCATCTGACTCAGACCACCTTCCACCAAAGAAGATATGGCGGGTCGTCCGTAAAGTCCCATTTTCTCATCCTCTTGCTCATTTAGACCCCAATTTTCTTTTGAAAAAGCAACATCACACTTCCCGACGCTAGACCCGGAGCACCGGCTCTGAAGATCTTGTGGCCGGGTTATCTAATTCTCCGATTCAGCGGAAACGGTCGGCTAAGGTACTTGCTTAATGAATCTCAACTTTGTCAATCTTGTGTTATAACCTTACTCTGCTTTATATTGCTTTAATTGTCTATAGGAAATGTCCCCATCGTCAGGCGACTCCACAGCGACCAAGCTGCCGCCTCTGAAGATCAACCCGGAGTACTTGCTTTTACGTCTGCATCATATCCTTTGCTATCCTTGATCTTCATATAATAAACTTCTGTGCTTTCCAGAGCTTAAGCAAAATGAAGGAAGATCGATGGGTCGACCTATGCCTTCGCTGCCCAAGAGCCGGAGACTGCTAAGCCGGACTCTCCGGCAGCTCACACTAAGCCATCCGGAGCTAGGAAGGATGCGCCTGAAGAGACTCATCGGTTCTTTGAGCCGACGGCCGATGAGATGGCCACTGAAAGTCCCCCAAGGGCCAATTCTAAGTCACCCAGTCCTTCAACAGCCGTCGAAGATCCAACTCTTCCGGACGTCATAATTACTGGTGCTGGCTTTCAACCTCCCCAACCTCATGTGCTGACCAAGCACACCGAGAAAACTAAAGCTTCTAACCAACTGGATTTTGAGTTCCCCATGCTGGAGAAGTTAACTGTTGACGAATTACATTCTGGTTATTTCGACCGTCTCTCCACAAGCCGGAATATGGAGCTCAAACTTGTCAGTTTGATGAAGAAAAAATATGAGGTACTCCTTCGTTTCCTTATACCCTTATGTAGCCCCCAAGAGCTGGTTTAGTATTTTGAATGCTAAACCGGGTCTTTCAATTCATGTCATAAGGAGAACAACTTAGCCTGTAGCCCCCAAGTATCGGCTTAATATGTATATGTTGAACCCGTACTCAATGTTGATTAGTTGATCAATGGTATCCCCCAAGTCCGGGTCAATATACAAATAATGGGCCGGAACTTCCCTATAGACTTTAGAGAGCGCCGATGTAGCCCCCAAGTGCCAACTTATCTTGACGAAGATGAGCCAAAACTTCACTGTAAACTTGGAAAGCATCGCTGTAGCCCCCAAGTGCCGGCTTAACTTTGATGAAGATGAGCCAGAACTTCATTATAAACTTGAGAGCGTCGATGTAGCCCCCAAGTGTCGGCTTAACTTGATGATGATGAACCGGAACTTCATTATAAACTTTGAGAGCAGATAGACATTAGCACCCAAGTGTCAAGTATATTGCTTGCAATCTGCTTGTGACTTGTATTATAGTCCCTTAGCGTATCATCCGTCAATATTTTAACCTGCGACTTACCCTTTTGGACTTTGCTTTTGTATGTCACAGGAAGTGTTAAACAAGGCCGAGTCTGATTTGACCGGCTTGAAAGATAGTCTTGCTTCCCAACAAGCCACCCGGGGTGAGGCGGAGGTCAAATGTCGGCTTGCCGCCGAAGAGCTTGTAAAGGTAAAATCTGACTTTGCTGCTTTTAAGAAGGCTGCTGAGGCGAAGCAAGCTGCCCTGGTGAAATGTACAGATGATGCAGACCAGCGGCTAAAGCTTGTCTCAAATGAGTTGCAGACCTTGAAACGCAATATCCCGAGGATGACTGGTGCTATATTTGGTAAGTACTAAACACTCAACAAATTTCCTTGCTTGAAAAACTGCGCAGGCAGCTTATAACATAAAACCTGTCTTGTGCAGGTCAAAGAAGCCTCCAACTTGGTGCTGACAGCCTGTTGCAGCTAAAAGTCGTCTATACTTTGTCAGAGCAGTTGTACTGCGGGACCCTTTGCATTATCAAGGTCATGTTGAACAAAGAAAGAATCCCCAAATTCATGAAATGAGTCATAGAGGTGTTATCAACCCTGCCGAAGCAAATCCAAAAACTCAAACAATCAGCTGCCCAGAAGGGAGCCATTGCTGTGATAAGTCGGGCTTTGGCCATTGCCCCGGAGCTAACTGCTGAAGAGATGATGGATGGCTTTCTGTCAAACAAGGACGATGGCTCGGAATTCACAGAAGCCGACTATGCTCGTTGTATGAAGGCCTCCAGGGTCCTTTGCATCAGTGTTGGCGAAAGAAGTGAATCTGTCAACATACCAGGCGTCTTACAACGCTGAGAACAAGCGAGTGTGTGGCCCAACCTTCGAGGCCAGGGATTTAACTCATGCACGCCATAAGCATCTCTTTGCCCCTGACATTGAGCCGTCTCCCCTCTTTGAAGAGGCCAACTTTGAAGCTTTAACCAACTGCAACTAGGACGTGGACAATCTTCAGATCGAGGAGGTTGAAGACGCGCCGTGGGATGACCCGTCGTCCAGCTGATCAAATTGATACTGCAATAGTATAATCCGGCTATTTGATCCATCGAAATTTCAAGCAGTGTAAAAAACTTTAAGTTTTGCTTTTTAGGCTCTGCGGAGAGCTTTGTAATAGGCTTAGAAAAAACCTTGTCTTGCCTGAACTATGCCATCATGCACATAGGAGATCCCACGACTTAATATATTTTATCTGCCTTGTGCTTCAATCATACCAAATTTCATGGGGGCTTATCTTAAGAAATAGCCCGCAAGAATCAAACAGCAGAATACTCTCTGCATTGCTTGCGAGGGCGGCTTAGAATAACACAACCGGGAGATGTTAAATCATTCCTGACTTTGCTTTTTCAATAACTCATGTGCTGGTTCTTCTGGGTTGACTCGCTACTAGAACTCTTTAACACTACAGGGTCTCTATCGAGATTGGCCATCAACCTCTTTGAACGGCTCAGGGTCTCTAAGCGAAATTAACTGATAGGAGCGTAACAAACCATAAAGAGACACGACAGGGCATGAGTACCTTGGTAGCCCATAAACTGCCTCTCACGTGACATAAATCCGTCGTTTTAACCTTAGACAGTACAGGGTCTTTAAAATATTAACTGTCTAAGAGTACGAAACGGGCGACATAGCGGAGAGTCGACAGTAGATGAGTGAGTTTGTCCTCGCTTTCCGTAAACCGGCCCTCACATGACAAGAGCCGTCAGTTTAACCTTAACCTGTACAGGGTCTCTTATCGAGATTGGCCATCAACCTCTTTGAACCGGCTCAGGGTCCCTGGGCGATATTAACTGGTAAGAGTTCGGCGGGTCACATAGCGGAGCAACATCATCTTACAGGCAGGTTTAACTCAAACTTGTGGCGGCTTAAGAGCCGATCAAGAGGGTATGTAAGCTAAATCCGGTGGGTTGGAAGCCCCCAAATGACCTTGTTGACGGAGTCAACTTTTGGGTATATAACCCGCCTGACTGTGGCTTAAGAGCCGATCAAAAGGGTGTGATAAGCTAAACCCGGTGAGTTGGAAGCCCCTAGATGACCTTGTTGACGAAGTCAACTTTTTGGGTATGTAACCCGCCTGACTGTGGCTTAAGTGTCGATCAAAAGGGTGTGATAAGCTAAACCCGGTGGGTTGGAAGCCCCCGGATGATATGTACAATGATGGTGTGATGTACGAAACGGCAGAGGCCCCGACTTGCAAGGATGCCACGGTTAACGGGTCTCCTGCCCAAAAGTGCTTGACTCGTCTCGTATATCAATGACGTAATACGACCCGTTCTTAAGATTTCTGCTGACCACGAAAGGTCCTTCCCATGGAGGGGATAACTTGTGTGCATACGTCTGATCTTGAATCAAACGCAACACCAAGTCACCTTCTTGAAACGTCTTGGTCTTAACTCTGCGGCTATGGTAGCGACGCAGGTCTTGCTGATAAATCGCCGATCGAGCCGCCGCTAGATCATGTTGTTCCTCCAAATCATCTAACGCGTCTTGACGTGCTGTTTCATTATCCCCCTCAACATAAGCCGCCGCCCATGGCGAGTCATGAAGTATATCACTTGGTAATACGGCTTTTGTGCCATAAACCATGAAGAAAGGCATATAGCCTGTTGATCTGTTGGGAGTAGTTTTGATGCTCCATAAGACTGATGGCAACTCCTCCACCCAACATCCCGGTGTTTGCTGCAAAGGAACCATAAGTTGGGGCTTGATACCTCTCAAGATCTCCTGGTTAGCACACTTTGCCTGACAATTGGATTGTGGATGAGCAACCATAGAAACATCAAGCCGGATGTGTTCACTGTCACAGAACTCTTGCATAGCCCCCTTGGATAAGTGTGCACCATTATCTGTGATGATACTATGAGGGTAACCAAGACGGTAAATCAGCTTTTTCAAAAACTAAACCGCCGTAGTCGCGTCACACTTGCTGATCGGCTCAGCCTCCACCCACTTAGTAAACTTATCCACAACCACCAAGAGGTGGGTCTTCTTATCTTTGGATCTCTTGAAGGGCCCGACCATATCAAGTCCCCAGACCGCAAATGGCCAGGTAATTGGAATCATGCGCAATTCCTGAGCCAGCACGTGAGCACGTCGCCCAAACTTCTGACAGCCATCGCACTTGAGAACCAAGTCGTCTGCATCCTTGTGAGCCTTCAACCATAAGAAACCATGCTGAAAGCCTTGGCCACCTGAGATTTTGAGCCGGCGTGATGACCATAATCGCCAGCGCGAATTTCATTCAAGATTCTTTACCTTTTTCAGGTGAAACACAACGTTGAAAAACGCCGGTAACACTGCACTTATCTAACTCGCCATTGATGATTGTCATAGACTTAAATCGCCGGACAATCTGTCTTGCCAAGGTCTTCTCCTCAGGTAACTCGCTGTGTGTTAAGTACGCTAAATAAGGCAGCGTCCAGTCAGGGATAGCATGTAGAGACGTCACCAGCTGCCCCTACGGGTTAGGTATAGCTAAGTCTTCCTCTGAGAGTAGCTTGACTGATGGGTGATGTAGCACATCCAAGAATATGTTAGGTGGCACCGGCTTTCGCTAGGATCCCAACCTGGACAATGCATCAGTTGCCTCGTTTCTGCGACGATCAATATGATCCACCTGATATCCCTTGAAGTAACCAGCGATGACCTCCACCGCCTAACGATAAGCCGCCATCCGCGGGTCCTTGGAATCCCACGTGCCTAAAACTTGCTAGGCCACAAGATCTGAGTCACTGAGACACCGCACCCGGCTCAGGTTCATTTCTTTAGCGACCCGGAGGCCATGAAGTAAAGCTTCATACTCAGCTTCATTGTTAGTACAAGGAAACATCAACCTTAACATGTAACAGAACTTATCACCTTTAGGGGAGGTTAAGACAACCCGAGCCCCTGATCCTTCCAGTTGCCTGGATCAGTCAAAGTGAATCGTCCAATATGTGTTATCCGGCTTCTCCTCGGGCGCCTGACACTCTGTCCAGTCATTTATGAAATCTACCAAGTCTTGAGACTTGACTGTCGTGCGAGGCACGTATTTTAAAGTAAGAGGTCCAAGCTCCAATGCCCACTTAGCAATCCGGCTGGTGGCTTCTCTATTTTTAATTATATCCCCGAATGGGGCAGAGCTGACCACTGTGACCTGGTGCCCCAGGAAATAATGCTTCAGCTTACGGTTTGCCATGAACACCCCATACACCAGCTTCTACCAATGTGGGTACCTTTTGTTTGGACTCTATCAGGACTTCACTGATGCAGTAATCGCGGCGCTAACTGCCCTGTTATTAGTCGTCACGTATAGGAGCAAAGGTTCCTTCTTAGACGGAACAGCCAAGACCGGTGGCTCAGTGAGTTGCTTCTTGAGTGCTTCAAATGCGTCACCCGCTGCCGTACTCCAGACATAGTTGTCTGTCTTCTTCATCATATAGTACAAAGGAATGGCCTTCTCACATAGGCGTCTTATGAACCGGCTTAACACGGCGATTCAACCCGCCAGGAGCTGAACATCATTGATCCATGCCGGCTCAGCCAAGGAGGTAATAGCCCTGATCTTATCTGGATTAGCTTCGATGCCTCGCTCAGAGACGAGGAAATCCGAAAGCTTGCCTGTAGGAACTCCAAAAACGCACTTAGTCGGGTTAAGCATCATCTTGTAGACCCATAGGTTATCGAAAGTTTCCTTCAATTCGTCAAGTAGTGTCTCCTTCTTCCTTGACTTAACCACAATATCATCCACATATGCATGAACATTGCGTCCAATTTGAATGTGAAGACAGTCCTACACAGAACGCTGGTAAGTCGCCTGTGCACTCTTGAGCCCGAAAGGCATAGACACATAGCAGAATGCGCCAAAAGGTGTGATGAAAGACGTCTTCTCTTGGTCTTTGAGTGCCATCTTGATCTGGTGATAACCGGAATAAGCGTCCAGGAAGCATAAACTCTCACAACCCGCCATTGCATAAATAACCTGGTTGATACGGGGGAGAGCAAATGGGTCAACCGGAGAAGCTTTGTTAAGATCTGTGTAATCCACGCACATACGCCACGTGCCTTTCTTCTTAAGCACTAGCACTGGGTTAGCAAGCCACTCTGGGTGAAATAATTCCACGATGAACCCTGCTGCCAGAAGCCGGGCCACCTCTTCCCCAATAGCTTTGCGCCATTCTTCATTAAACCGCCAGAGGAACTGCTTAAGCATGTGCACAACTAAACTAGTGGGTAGAATGAGTGACTATGCAATTATGCTTGTTATGGGTTATGGTGACGTTTATGTCATACTCCCTCCATTTCTCTATATAAGGTGTATTTGTTTTTTGATAAAATTTGATAATGTAAGGTGTATTTCTTGTAAATCCTTGTAATTCCCTTGTTAGCCCTCCAAAAAAGGAAAATATCTCTCTCATGATTGTATGCTTCTCTAATTGTGTCAAAACAAAAAGAAACTATCTCTCTCTCGATTGTGTGTATTGCTTACTTTTCTAGACTCACTGATTTACTTGACACAAACCAATAAATTTGTCAAGAATAATTCTGTCCTAACACCTTTATAATTAGATGCCTTTATCACCATATAAAAATTATACACCTTACATAAGGAAATTATACACCCTCCTCGCGAACCACCTCCTCCTCCTCATCCTCCTCCTCCTCGGCAGAGGGTACCTCACTAGACGAGGGCCTCGAAGACAACACCCCTAAGTCGGTGAGGGTGCGCTCTTTATGGCCGTGACCCCCTCTAGTGGCTCTCCCACCACCCCCTCGCCCTCCATGGGCTCTCCTCCCGCCCCCTCCTCCTCTAGACGCACCTCTCCCTCTCTCTTCCTGTGAGGAGTCATCCTCAAGTAGTCGGGGGCTAACAGTATGTGCTCGACCACTCTGACTAGCAATGCCGATGACCTTGCGTATGAAACCCGCGCCGTCGGCCTTCCCCTTGCCCATGTTCCACGAACCAGCATTGAAAATAGAATAAACAATTAGTACATTAATAATGAAGGAAAAAAGCATAATAATAAGGACTAATAAACACATTACAAATAAGCATAAAAAGGCATATTCCTAAACCATAGGAAAAAAGACATGAAACGTACATCTGTTGGTCGGGGTCGGAGGAGGGGGGAGCGGGCGGAGACAGGATCGAGGCCGGGGGTGGCCGGGGACAGGGCTGGGCGAGGGCGGTGGCACTTGTCGAGGTCATGGAGGCGGCGGCGCGGGCAAGGAGAGGACGGCGGCGGTGTGGGCGAGGAGAGGGTGGCGGCAGCGTGCGGGCGAGGATTAGGGCGAGAGAGAGAGAGGGCGAGAATGGGTGGATCGGAGGCAACCGGGAGGATAAGGCATAGCTATGCCGACGGCCTAGCCGTCGGCATATCTTACTAGAACCACGTGGCAATGTACGCCGACGGCCTAGCCGTCGGCATTTAATTTTTTATTCTTTTCGTTTTTTATTTTTTTATCATTTTTAGGGAGTTCTTTACATTTTTTAGGGGTGTTATTTCTGTTCTTTTTAATACACCAGTGCCCTCTGTGTCTCCTCGACGTGTTCGTTTCAACCTCCGTGCGATGATGACAACGACGTTCGTGAGGGGGTCACACTACGGAGCCACGTGCCGAGTGCTTGCACCTGCCACCACACTTGCAGACGTATAAGAGGTCCCGGCGCAAGACCTGGCGGCATTGCTACCCCCGCAAGTCCCCCGTCCCGTATAACCATAGCATCGTTGACCGGACGGGTCTACCCCTTTGACTTTCACCGGACGAGGTATGACTAATGAACATTTCACCTGGCTATGATAGGCAGCCCATAGATATACTTCGGATCAAGGTCCAGGCCCAACCCAGTGCAAGATTGCCTCTGTGTCTCCCCGACGTGGCCGCTTCAACCCTCCGTGCGATGGCGTCATCGACGTCCGTGAGGGGGGCCACACCAAGGAGCCAAGTGCCGGGGCTTGCACCTACCACCACACTTCCAAAACATATAAAAAGGCCCAGTGCAGTACCTAGCGGCATTGTCTCCCCCCAAGTATGTTGTCCCGTCCAACGCTAGCACAGTTGACCGCACGAGTCTACCCCTTTTACTTTCACCGAACGAGGTATGACCGATGGAAAGTTTCACCTGGGTGTGATAGGCGAGCCCATAGATACACTCCAGATCATGGTCCGGGCCGAACCCAGTGCAAGATTGCCTATGTGTCTTCCCGACATGGTCGTTTCCACCCTCCGTGCAATGGTGACAGCGACGTTCGTGAGGGGGTCACGTTACGGAGCCACGTGTCGAGTGCTTGCACCTGCCACCACACTTCCAGACGTATAAGAGGTCCCGGCGCAAGACCTGGTGGCATTGCTACCCCCGCAAGTCCCCCGTCCCGTATAACCATAGCATCAGTGACTGGACGGGTCTACCCCTTTGACTTTCACCGGACGAGGTATGACCTATGAACATTTTCACCTGGTTGTGATAGGCAGCCCATAAATAGACTTCAGATCAAGGTCCGGGCCCAACCGAGTGCAAGATTGCCTGTGTGTCTCCCCAATGTGGCCGTTTCAACCCTCCGTGTGACGGCGGCATCGACGTCCGTGAGGGGGGCCACACCCCAGAGCCGTGTGTCGGGTGCTTGCACCTACCACCAGACTTCCAAAATGTATAAAAAGGCCCAGTGCAATACCTGGCAGCATTGCCTCCCCCCAAGTACCACGTACCGTCTAACCCTAGCACTGTTGACCGCACGAGTCTACCCCTTTAACTTTCACCGAACGAGGTATGACCGATGGAAAGTTTCACCTGGGTGTGATAGGCGAGCCCATAGGTACATTCCGGGTCATGGTCCGGGCCCAACCCAGTGCAAGATTGCCTCTGTATCTCCCCGACGTGGTCGTTTCCACCCTCCGTGCGATGGTGATAGCGACGTTCGTGAGGGGGGTCACACTACGGAGCCACGTGCCGAGTGCTTGCACCTGCCACCACACTTGCAGACGTATAAGATGTCCCGGCGCAAGACCTGGCTATTGGGGAATGCCGCATGGGAAACATAAAAATTCCTATGCACACGCAGATCTATCCATGGTGATGAGCATCTACGAGAGGGAGAGTGGATCTACGTACCCTTGTAGATCGCTAAGCAGGAAGCGTTAAGAAACATGGTTGGTGTAGTCGAACGTCTTTGCGATCCAAATCGCCGAGCGTCCTGTGATCCAATCACGATCCATCCCGCGATCTAATCACGATCCACCGTCTTGATCCAGCAAGAGAGATCAGAGAGGAGGAAGAGTTCTCCGGCAGCATGAAGGCTCTCCGGCGATGGTGGTGGAGCAATTCCGGCAGGGCTTCGCCTAAGCACTGCAGAAATCCGATCTAGAGGAGAAACTATGCACTGGAGGAACGGGTAGCATGTGGCTGAAAATTATGTGCCAAAACCGTAAAACCACCAGTATATAGGAGGAAGAGAGGAGGTGGCTTGCCAGGCCAAGCCACCAGGAGTCGGCCGAACCAAGGGTGGAGGTGGAATCCACCTCCAATCCTAGTAGGACTAGGATTCGCCCTATTTTTGCCTTTTTCCACTTTTTTTCTTTGGATTTTCTTCTCTAGCCTCATGGGCCTTGTGTGGAAGTTTCCACCAGCCCACTATGGGCTTTTATTCACTCTCCCACAGCCCATGAAGCCTCTTGGGTCGAAATGCCCCTCCCGGAGGTCTCTCGATACACTACCAGTACTCCCTGTACACTACCGATGAGCCCGAAACTTTTCCGGCGACCAAAACAGGACTTCCTATATATGAATCTTTACCTCCGGACCATTATGGAGCTCCTCGTGACGTCCGAGATCTCATCCAGGACAACCTTCGGTCACCATCATACATAACTCTATACTACCGAAACGTCACCAAACCTTAAGTGTACAGACCCTGCGGGTTCGAGAACTATGTAGACATGACCGAGACACCTCTAAGGTCAATAACCCATAGCGGACCTAGATGCCCATATTGGTTCCTACATATTCTATGAAGATCTTTATCGGTCGAACCTCTCTGTCAAGGATTCGGTTAATCCCGTATGATGTTCGCTTTGTTCTTCGGTATGTTACTTGCCCGAGATTCGATCGTCGGTATCTCCATACTTAGTTCAACCTCGTTACTGGCAAGTCTCTTTTCTCATTCCGTAATACAAGATCCCGTGATTAACACTTAGACACATTGCTTGCAAGGCTTATTGTGATGTTGTATTACCGAGTGGGCCCTGAGATACCTCTCCGTCACACGGAGTAACAAATCCCAGTCTTGATCCATGCCAACTCAACAAACACCTTCGGAGATACCTGTAGAGCACGTTTATAGTCACCCAGTTACGTTGTGACGTTTGATACACACAAGTCACTCCTCCGATGTCCGTGAGTTGCTGATGTCATGGTCATAGGAACATATACTTGACATGCAGAAAACGGTAGCAATAAACTGACACGATCATATGCTACGTCTGTTGTTTTGGTCTTGTCCATCACACCATTCTCCTAATGATGTGATCCTGTTATCAAATGACATCTCATATCGATGGCTAGGAAACCTTAACCATCATTTGATCAACGAGCTAATCTATTAGAGGCGTACTAGGGACATGGTTTTGTCTATGTATCCACACATGCATCCAAGTTTCCAATCAACACAATTATAGAATGGATAATAAATGACTATCATGAACAAGGAAATATGATAATAACTAATTTATTATTGCCTCTAGGGCATATTTCCAACAGCATCCCACTTGCACTAGAGTCAATAATCTAGTTCACATCACTATGTGATTCGCATTGTTATGAATCTAACACCCAATGAGTTCTAGGGCTCGATCATGCTTTGCATGTGAGAGAGGTCTTATAGTCAACGGGTCTGCGATATTCAGATCCGTGTGTACTTTGCAAATCTCTATGTCAAACCGTAAACACTGCTACCATACTCCACTTGGTACTATTCCAAATGGCTGCTCCACTATATGTATCCAGATTGCTACTACTAGTCATCCAAATTGGTGTTAAAGCTTGCATCGACGTAACTCTTTACGACGAACTCTTTATCACCTCCATAATCGAGAAACATCTCGTTAGTCTTTTAGTTACTAAGGATAATCTTGACCGTTGTCCTGTGATCCATTCCTGGGTCACTTTTGTACCCTTTGACGGACTCATGGCAAGGCACACACAGGTGCAGTACGTAGCATGGCATACTATACAGAGCCTATGGCTAATGCATAGGGGACGACGTTTGTCCTTTCTCTTTCTTCTGCCATTGTCGACCTTTGAGTCTCACTCAAATTCACACCTTACAAATCAGGTGAGAACTCTTTCTCTAACTAATCCATTTTGAACTCTTTCAAAATCTTGTCAAGGTATGTACTCGTTGAAAGTCTCATCAAGCATGTTGATCTATCTCTATAGGTCTTGATGCTCAACAATTAGGTAGCTTTATCCAGGTCTTCCTTTGAAAAACACTTTTCAAACAACCGTTTATGTCTTCCAGAAATTCTACATTATTCCGATCAACAATATGTCATCCACATATACTTACCAGAAACTCTATAGTGCTCCCACTCAATCTATTGCAAATACAAGTTTCTCGTAACTTTGTATAGACTCAAAAACTTTGATCACCTCATCAAAGCGTATATTCCAACTCCGAGATGCTTGCTTTACTCCATAGAAGGATCACTGAAGCTTGCTCACCTTTTAGCATCCTTAGGACAGACAAAACCTTCTGGTTGTATCACATACAACCTTTCCTCAAGTAAACCGGAAACGATGTTTTGACATCCATCTAGCAGATTTCATAATTGAAAAATACACCAACTCCTAACATAATTCCAACAGACTTTAGCACCGCTACGAATGAGAAAGTCTCATCGTAGTCAACTCCTTGAACTTGTCGGAAACTTCTTTGTGACAAGTCGAGCTTTATAAATGGTGACATTTACCATCAGTGTTTGTCTTCATCTTAAAGGTCCATTTCTACTCGACGACCTGCCGTCCAACGAGCAAGAACCAAAGTCTATACTTGGTTTTCATACATGGATCCTTTCTGGATTTCATGGCCTCTAACCATTTGTCGGAATCCGGGCCCATCATTGCTTCTCCATAGCTCGTAGGTTCATCGTTGTCCAACAACATGACCTCCAAGACAGGGTTGTTGTACCACTCAGGAGTCCAAACGTCACCAAACATAACTCTATACTACTGACACGTCACCAACCCTTAAGTGTGCAGACCCTGCGGGTTCGAGAACTATGTAGACATGACCGAGACACCCTAAGGTCAATAACCAATAGCAGGACCTGGATGCCCATATTGGTTCCTACATATCCTATGAAGATCTATATCGGTCGAACCTCTATTTCAAGGATTCAGTTAATCTCGTATGATGTTCCCTTTGTTCTTCGGTATGTTACTTGCCCGAGATTCGATCGTCGGTATCTCCATACCTAGTTCAACCTCGTTACCGGCAAGTCTCTTTTCTCGTTCTGTAATACAAGATCCCGTGAGTAACACTTAGACACATTGTTTGCAAGGCTTATTGTGATGTTGTATTACCGAGTGGGCCCTGAGATACCTCTCCGTCACACTGAGTAAGAAATCCCGGTCTTGATCCATGCCAACTCAACAGACACCTTCGGAGATACCTGTAGAGAACCTTTATAGTCACCCAGTTACGTTGCGACATTTGATACACACAAGGCACTCCTCCGATGTCCGTGAGTTGCATGATCTCATGGTCCCTAGGAACATATACTTGACATGCAGAAAACAGTAGCAATAACTGACACGATCATATGCCACGTTTGTAGTTTGGGTCTTGTCCATCACACCATTGTCCTAATGATGTGATCCCGTTATCAAATGACATCTCATGTCCATGGCTAGGAAACCTTAACCATCTTTTGATCAACGGGCTAGTCTATTAGAGGCATACTAGGGACATGGTTTGTCTTTGTATCCACACATGCATCCGAGTTTTCGATCAACACAATTATAGCATGGATATAAAAGATTATCATGAACAAGGAAATATGATAATAACTAATTTATTATTGCCTCTAGGGCATATTTCCAACAGTCGGTTGCTTGCACCTACCACCACACTTCCAAAACGTATAAAAAGGCCCAGTGCAATACCTGGCGGCATTGCTCCCCCCAAGTACCCCGTCCCGTCTAACCCTAGCATTGTTGACCGCACGAGTCTACCCCTTTGACTTTTCACCGGACGAGGTATAACCGATGGAAAGTTTCACCTGGGTGTGATAGGCGAGCCCATAGCTACACTCCGGATCATAGTCCGAACCCAACCCAATGCAAGATTGCCTCTGTGTCTCCCCAACGTGGTCGTTTCCACCCTCAGTGCGACGGTGACAGCGACGTTCTTGAGGGGGTCACACTACGGAGCCACGTGCCGAGTGCTTGCCACCTGCCACCACACTTGTAGATGTATAAGAGGGTCCCGGCGCAAGACTTGGCGGCATTGCTACCCCTGCAAGTCCCCCGTCCCGTATAACCATAGCACCGTTAACCGGACGAGTCTACCCCTTTGACTTTCACCGTACGAGGTATGACCGATGAACATTTTCGCCTGGCTGTGATAGGCAGCCCATAGATAGACTTTGGATCAAGGTCTGGGCCCAACCCAGTGCAAGATTGCCTCTGTGTCTCCCCGACGTGGTTGTTTCAACCCTCCGTTAGACGGCGGCATCGACGTTCGTGAGGGGGGGCACACCCGGAACCGAATATGTGCAGGAACCTTGCCGTCCAAGGAGGTCGTTCATTGGAGGGTTCCAGGCAATGAGAAGAATCCCATCCCTCAAGAGGACAAAATAGTTATCTTTGCAGACCACCTTGCGCGCGGTTTCAGCCCGCCTGGCTCTAAATTTTTCCGAAACGTCCTTCATTTCTTCAAGCTGCACCCTTAGGACATTTGCGCCCAACTCCGTCCCGAATATGTGCAACTTCCAAATCCTTTGCGAAGTGTAATTACAAGAAGAGCCATCAGTTGACCTCTTTCGTGAGTACTTTTACGTAAACCGCCAGACAGAAGTGGCGGCCGGTCCAAGCTTAGAGCTCGGCGGAGTCTCCATTCAGAAAAGACGGGATATGGCTTTCCCTGCTGCCCTGATGCCAAGTCACCCCAAGGACTGGATCAAGACCTGGTTTTATTTTAAAGACATCTCCAGAGGGAGAACATACACTACCGGGTTACCGTCCTACCCGTCTCCAGGAAGCTTGCCGCTCCATCGAGTTATAGCCTTTCTGTCCTGCTAACCCGGCCCCAGATGTAAGAACAGCTTTCAAATCTCTTTATCTCCGGGTTAACTATTTATGTAGCAACCTCTAACTTCTTTTCGGCGGCTCTCGCTTTTAGGCTAACTCTGGCTTCTGGAAGAACAAATATACTCCACCTGCGAAGAAGTCTAAGGATAAGACCAACACTCGCAAAGAAGAAACTTGTCGCTCCAGAGCAGCATGAGGTTGATGACTCGGGGGTAAAACTTAATTTCCTTTCTACCTTTTCATGCATTCTTGCTGACAATAAATACTCACAGGAAGAATCGGAGACAAGCCATGCCTCCTGAGGTAACCTATATTTCATCTGACTCAGACCACCTTCCACCAAAGAAGATATGGCGGGTCGTCCGTAAAGTCCCATTTTCTCATCCTCTTGCTCATTTAGACCCCAATTTTCTTTTGAAAAAGCAACATCACACTTCCCGACGCTAGACCCGGAGCACCGGCTCTGAAGATCTTGTGGCCGGGTTATCTAATTCTCCGATTCAGCGGAACGGTCGGCTAAGGTACTTGCTTAATGAATCTCAACTTTGTCAATCTTGTGTTATAACCTTACTCTGCTTATATTGCTTTAATTGTCTATAGGAAATGTCCCCATCGTCAGGCGACTCCACAGCGACCAAGCTGCCGCCTCTGAAGATCAACCTGGAGTACTTGCTTTTACGTCTGCATCATATCCTTTGCTATCCTTGATCTTCATATAATAAACTTCTGTGCTTTCCAGAGCTTAAGCAAAATGAAGGAAGATCGATGGGTCGACCTATGCCTTCGCTGCCCAAGAGCCGGAGACTGCTAAGCCGGACTCTCCGGCAGCTCACACTAAGCCATCCGGAGCTAGGAAGGATGCGCCTGAAGATACTCATCGGTTCTTTGAGCCGGCGGCCGATGAGATGGCCACTGAAAGTCCCCTCAAGGGCCAATTCTAAGTCGCCCAGTCCTTCAACAGCCGTCGAAGATCCAACTCTTCCGGACGTCATAATTACTGGTGCTGGCTTTCAACCTCCCCAACCTCATGTGCTGACCAAGCACACCGAGAAAACTAAAGCTTCTAACCAACTGGATTTTGAGTTCCCCATGCTGGAGAAGTTAACTGTTGACGAATTACATTCTGGTTATTTCGACCGTCTCTCCACAAGCCGGAATATGGAGCTCAAACTTGTCAGTTTGATGAAGAAAACATATGAGGTACTCCTTCGTTTCCTTATACCCTTATGTAGCCCCCAAGAGCTGGTTTAGTATTTTGAATGCTAAACCGGGTCTTTCAATTCATGTCATAAGGAGAACAACTTAGCCTGTAGCCCCCAAGTATCGGCTTAATATGTATATGTTGAACCCGTACTTCAATGTTGATTAGTTGATCAATGGTATCCCCCAAGTCCGGGTCAATATACAAATAATGGGCCGGAACTTCCCTATAGACTTAGAGAGCGCCGATGTAGCCCCCAAGTGCCAACTTATCTTGACGAAGATGAGCCAAAACTTCACTGTAAACTTGGAAAGCATCGCTGTAGCCCCCAAGTGCCGGCTTAACTTTGATGAAGATGAGCCAGAACTTCATTATAAACTTTGAGAGCGTCGATGTAGCCCCAAGTGTCGGCTTAACTTGATGATGATGAACCGGAACTTCATTATAAACTTTGAGAGCAGATAGACATTAGCACCCAAGTGTCAAGTATATTGCTTGCAATCTGCTTGTGACTTGTATTATAGTCCCTTAGCGTATCATCCGTCAATATTTTAACCTGCGACTTACCCTTTTGGACTTTGCTTTTGTATGTCACAGGAAGTGTTAAACAAGGCCGAGTCTGATTTGACCGGCTTGAAAGATAGTCTTGCTTCCAACAAGCCACCCGGGGTGAGGCGGAGGTCAAATGTCGGCTTGCCGCCGAAGAGCTTGTAAAGGTAAAATCTGACTTTGCTGCTTTTAAGAAGGCTGCTGAGGCGAAGCAAGCTGCCCTGGTGAAATGTACAGATGATGCAGACCAGCGGCTAAAGCTTGTCTCAAATGAGTTGCAGACCTTGAAACGCAATATCCCGAGGATGACTGGTGCTATATTTGGTAAGTACTAAACACTCAACAAATTTCCTTGCTTGAAAAACTGCGCAGGCAGCTTATAACATAAAACCTGTCTTGTGCAGGTCAAAGAAGCCTCCAACTTGGTGCTGACAGCCTGTTGCAGCTAAAAGTCGTCTATACTTTGTCAGAGTAGTTGTACTGCGGGACCCTTTGCATTATCAAGGTCATGCTGAACAAAGAAAGAATCCCCAAATTCATGAAATGAGTCATAGAGGTGTTATCAACCCTGCCGAAGCAAATCCAAAAACTCAAACAATCAGCTGCCCAGAAGGGAGCCATTGCTGTGATAAGTCGGGCTTTGGCCATTGCCCCGGAGCTAACTGCTGAAGAGATGATGGATGGCTTTCTGTCAAACAAGGACGATGGCTCGGAATTCACAGAAGCCGACTATGCTCGTTGTATGAAGGCCTCCAGGGTCCTTTGCATCAGTGTTGGCGAAAGAAGTGAATCTGTCAACATACCAGGCGTCTTACAACGCTGAGAACAAGCGAGTGTGTGGCCCAACCTTCGAGGCCAGGATTTAACTCATGCACGCCATAAGCATCTCTTTGCCCCTGACATTGAGCCGTCTCCCCTCTTTGAAGAGGCCAACTTTGAAGCTTTAACCAACTGCAACTAGGACGTGGACAATCTTCAGATCGAGGAGGTTGAAGACGCGTCGTGGGATGACCCGTCGTCCAGCTGATCAAATTGATACTGCAATAGTATAATCCGGCTATTTGATCCATCGAAATTTCAAGCAGTGTAAAAAACTTTAAGTTTTGCTTTTTAGGCTCTGCGGAGAGCTTTGTAATAGGCTTAGAAAAAACCTTGTCTTGCCTGAACTATGCCATCATGCACATAGGAGATCCCACGACTTAATATATTTTATCTGCCTTGTGCTTCAATCATACCAAATTTCATGGGGGCTTATCTTAAGAAATAGCCCGCAAGAATCAAACAGCAGAATACTCTCTGCATTGCTTGCGAGGGCGGCTTAGAATAACACAACCGGGAGATGTTAAATCATTCCTGACTTTGCTTTTTCAATAACTCATGTGCTGGTTCTTCTGGGTTGACTCGCTACTAGAACTCTTTAACACTACAGGGTCTCTATCGAGATTGGCCATCAACCTCTTTGAACGGCTCAGGGTCTCTAAGCGAAATTAACTGATAGGAGCGTAACAAACCATAAAGAGACACGACAGGGCATGAGTACCTTGGTAGCCCATAAACTGCCTCTCACGTGACATAAATCCGTCGTTTTAACCTTAGACAGTACAGGGTCTTTAAAATATTAACTGTCTAAGAGTACGAAACGGGCGACATAGCGGAGAGTCGACAGTAGATGAGTGAGTTTGTCCTCGCTTTCCGTAAACCGGCCCTCACATGACAAGAGCCGTCAGTTTAACCTTAACCTGTACAGGGTCTCTTATCGAGATTGGCCATCAACCTCTTTGAACCGGCTCAGGGTCCCTGGGCGATATTAACTGGTAAGAGTTCGGCGGGTCACATAGCGGAGCAACATCAGCTTACAGGCAGGTTTAACTCAAACTTGTGGCGGCTTAAGAGCCGATCAAGAGGGTATGTAAGCTAAATCCGGTGGGTTGGAAGCCCCCAAATGACCTTGTTGACGGAGTCAACTTTTGGGTATATAACCCGCCTGACTGTGGCTTAAGAGCCGATCAAAAGGGTGTGATAAGCTAAACCCGGTGAGTTGGAAGCCCCTAGATGACCTTGTTGACGAAGTCAACTTTTTGGGTATGTAACCCGCCTGACTGTGGCTTAAGTGTCGATCAAAAGGGTGTGATAAGCTAAACCCGGTGGGTTGGAAGCCCCCGGATGATATGCACAATGATGGTGTGATGTACGAAACGGCAGAGGCCCCGACTTGCAAGGATGCCACGGTTAACGTGTCTCCTGCCCAAAAGTGCTTGACTCGTCTCGTATATCAATGACGTAATACGACCCATTCTTAAGATTTCTGCTGACCACGAAAGGTCCTTCCCATGGAGGGGATAACTTGTGTGCATACGTCTGATCTTGAATCAAACGCAACACCAAGTCACCTTCTTGAAACGTCTTGGTCTTAACTCTGCGGCTATGGTAGCGACGCAGGTCTTGCTGATAAATCGCCGATCGAGCCGCCGCTAGATCATGTTGTTCCTCCAAATCATCTAACGCGTCTTGACGTGCTGTTTCATTATCCCCCTCAACATAAGCCGCCGCCCATGGCGAGTCATGAAGTATATCACTTGGTAATACGGCTTTTGTGCCATAAACCATGAAGAAAGGCATATAGCCTGTTGATCTGTTGGGAGTAGTTTTGATGCTCCATAAGACTGATGGCAACTCCTCCACCCAACATCCCGGTGTTTGCTGCAAAGGAACCATAAGTTGGGGCTTGATACCTCTCAAGATCTCCTGGTTAGCACACTTTGCCTGACAATTGGATTGTGGATGAGCAACCATAGAAACATCAAGCCGGATGTGTTCACTGTCACAGAACTCTTGCATAGCCCCCTTGGATAAGTGCGCACCATTATCTGTGATGATACTATGAGGGTAACCAAGACGGTAAATCAGCTTTTTCAAAAACTAAACCGCCGTAGTCGCGTCACACTTGCTGATCGGCTCAGCCTCCACCCACTTAGTAAACTTGTCCACAACCACCAAGAGGTGGGTCTTCTTATCTTTGGATCTCTTGAAGGGCCCGACCATATCAAGTCCCCAGACCGCAAATGGCCAGGTAATTGGAATCATGCGCAATTCCTGAGCCAGCACGTGAGCACGTCGCCCAAACTTCTGACAGCCATCGCACTTGAGAACCAAGTCGTCTGCATCCTTGTGAGCCTTCAACCATAAGAAACCATGCTGAAAGCCTTGGCCACCTGAGATTTTGAGCCGGCGTGATGACCATAATCGCTAGCGCGAATTTCATTCAAGATTTCTTTACCTTTTTCAGGTGAAACACAACGTTGAAAAATGCCGGTAACACTGCACTTATCTAACTCGCCATTGATGATTGTCATAGACTTAAATCGCCGGACAATCTGTCTTGCCAAGGTCTTCTCCTCAGGTAACTCGCTGTGTGTTAAGTACGCTAAATAAGGCAGCGTCCAGTCAGGGATAGCATGTAGAGACGTCACCAGCTGCCCCTACGGGTTAGGTATAGCTAAGTCTTCCTCTGAGAATAGCTTGACTGATGGGTGATGTAGCACATCCAAGAATATGTTAGGTGGCACCGGCTTTCGCTAGGATCCCAACCTGGACAATGCATCAGTTGCCTCGTTTCTGCGACGATCAATATGATCCACCTGATATCCCTTGAAGTAACCAGCGATGACCTCCACCGCCTGACGATAAGCCGCCATCCGCGGGTCCTTGGAATCCCACGTGCCTAAAACTTGCTAGGCCACAAGATCTGAGTCACTGAGACACCGCACCCGGCTCAGGTTCATTTCTTTAGCGACCCGGAGGCCATGAAGTAAAGCTTCATACTCAGCTTCATTGTTAGTACAAGGAAACATCAACCTTAACATGTAACAGAACTTATCACCTTTAGGGGAGGTTAAGACAACCCGAGCCCCTGATCCTTCCAGTTGCCTGGATCAGTCAAAGTGAATCATCCAATATGTGTTATCCGGCTTCTCCTCGGGCGCCTGACACTCTGTCCAGTCATTTATGAAATCTACCAAGGCTTGAGACTTGACTGTCGTGCGAGGCACGTATTTTAAAGTAAGAGGTCCAAGCTCCAATGCCCACTTAGCAATCCGGCTGGTGGCTTCTCTATTTTTAATTATATCCCCGAATGGGGCAGAGCTGACCACTGTGACCTGGTGCCCCAGGAAATAATGCTTCAGCTTACGGTTTGCCATGAACACCCCATACACCAGCTTCTACCAATGTGGGTACCTTTTGTTTGGACTCTATCAGGACTTCACTGATGCAGTAATCGCGGCGCTAACTGCCCTGTTATTAGTCGTCACGTATAGGAGCAAAGGTTCCTTCTTAGACGGAACAGCCAAGACCGGTGGCTCAGTGAGTTGCTTCTTGAGTGCTTCAAATGCTTCACCCGCTGCCGTACTCCAGACATAGTTGTCTGTCTTCTTCATCATCTAGTACAAAGGAATGGCCTTCTCACATAGGCGTCTTATGAACCGGCTTAACACGGCGATTCAACCCGCCAGGAGCTGAACATCATTGATCCATGCCGGCTCAGCCAAGGAGGTAATAGCCCTGATCTTATCTGGATTAGCTTCGATGCCTCGCTCAGAGACGAGGAAATCCGAAAGCTTGCCTGTAGGAACTCCAAAAACGCACTTAGTCGGGTTAAGCATCATCTTGTAGACCCATAGGTTATCGAAAGTTTCCTTCAATTCGTCAAGTAGTGTCTCCTTCTTCCTTGACTTAACCACAATATCATCCACATATGCATGAACATTGCGTCCAATTTGAATGTGAAGACAGTCCTACACAGAACGCTGGTAAGTCGCCTGTGCACTCTTGAGCCCGAAAGGCATAGACACATAGCAGAATGCGCCAAAAGGTGTGATGAAAGACGTCTTCTCTTGGTCTTTGAGTGCCATCTTGATCTGGTGATAACCGGAATAAGCGTCCAGGAAGCATAAACTCTCACAACCCGCCATTGCATAAATAACCTGGTTGATACGGGGGAGAGCAAATGGGTCAACCGGAGAAGCTTTGTTAAGATCTGTGTAATCCACGCACATACGCCACGTGCCTTTCTTCTTAAGCACTAGCACTGGGTTAGCAAGCCACTCTGGGTGAAATAATTCCACGATGAACCCTGCTGCCAGAAGCCGGGCCACCTCTTCCCCAATAGCTTTGCGCCATTCTTCATTAAACCGCCAGAGGAACTGCTTAAGCATGTGCACAACTAAACTAGTGGGTAGAATGAGTGACTATGCAATTATGCTTGTTATGGGTTATGGTGACGTTTATGTCATACTCCCTCCATTTCTCTATATAAGGTGTATTTGTTTTTTGATAAAATTTGATAATGTAAGGTGTATTTCTTGTAAATCCTTGTAATTCCCTTGTTAGCCCTCCAAAAAAGGAAAATATCTCTCTCATGATTGTATGCTTCTCTAATTGTGTCAAAACAAAAAGAAACTATCTCTCTCTCGATTGTGTGTATTGCTTACTTTTCTAGACTCACTGATTTACTTGACACAAACCAATAAATTTGTCAAGAATAATTCTGTCCTAACACCTTTATAATTAGATGCCTTTATCACCATATAAAAATTATACACCTTACATAAGGAAATTATACACCCTCCTCGCGAACCACCTCCTCCTCCTCATCCTCCTCCTCCTCGGCAGAGGGTACCTCACTAGACGAGGGCCTCGAAGACAACACCCCTAAGTCGGTGAGGGTGCGCTCTTTATGGCCGTGACCCCCTCTAGTGGCTCTCCCACCACCCCCTCGCCCTCCATGGGCTCTCCTCCCGCCCCCTCCTCCTCTAGACGCACCTCTCCCTCTCTCTTCCTGTGAGGAGTCATCCTCAAGTAGTCGGGGGCTAACAGTATGTGCTCGACCACTCTGACTAGCAATGCCGATGACCTTGCGTATGAAACCCGCGCCGTCGGCCTTCCCCTTGCCCATGTTCCACGAACCAGCATTGAAAATAGAATAAACAATTAGTACATTAATAATGAAGGAAAAAAGCATAATAATAAGGACTAATAAACACATTACAAATAAGCATAAAAAGGCATATTCCTAAACCATAGGAAAAAAGACATGAAACGTACATCTGTTGGTCGGGGTCGGAGGAGGGGGGGAGCGGGCGGAGACAGGATCGAGGCCGGGGGTGGCCGGGGACAGGGCTGGGCGAGGGCGGTGGCACTTGTCGAGGTCATGGAGGCGGCGGCGCGGGCAAGGAGAGGACGGCGGCGGTGTGGGCGAGGAGAGGGTGGCGGCAGCGTGCGGGCGAGGATTAGGGCGAGAGAGAGAGAGGGCGAGAATGGGTGGATCGGAGGCAACCGGGAGGATAAGGCATAGCTATGCCGACGGCCTAGCCGTCGGCATATCTTACTAGAACCACGTGGCAATGTACGCCGACGGCCTAGCCGTCGGCATTTAATTTTTTATTCTTTTCGTTTTTTATTTTTTTATCATTTTTAGGGAGTTCTTTACATTTTTTAGGGGTGTTATTTCTGTTCTTTTTAATACACCAGTGCCCTCTGTGTCTCCTCGACGTGTTCATTTCAACCTCCGTGCGATGATGACAACGACGTTCGTGAGGGGGTCACACTACGGAGCCACGTGCCGAGTGCTTGCACCTGCCACCACACTTGCAGACGTATAAGAGGTCCCGGCGCAAGACCTGGCGGCATTGCTACCCCCGCAAGTCCCCCGTCCCGTATAACCATAGCATCGTTGACCGGACGGGTCTACCCCTTTGACTTTCACCGGACGAGGTATGACTAATGAACATTTCACCTGGCTATGATAGGCAGCCCATAGATATACTTCGGATCAAGGTCCAGGCCCAACCCAGTGCAAGATTGCCTCTGTGTCTCCCCGACGTGGCCGCTTCAACCCTCCGTGCGATGGCGTCATCGACGTCCGTGAGGGGGGCCACACCAAGGAGCCAAGTGCCGGGGCTTGCACCTACCACCACACTTCCAAAACATATAAAAAGGCCCAGTGCAGTACCTAGCGGCATTGTCTCCCCCCAAGTATGTTGTCCCGTCCAACGCTAGCACAGTTGACCGCACGAGTCTACCCCTTTTACTTTCACCGAACGAGGTATGACCGATGGAAAGTTTCACCTGGGTGTGATAGGCGAGCCCATAGATACACTCCAGATCATGGTCCGGGCCGAACCCAGTGCAAGATTGCCTATGTGTCTTCCCGACATGGTCGTTTCCACCCTCCGTGCAATGGTGACAGCGACGTTCGTGAGGGGGTCACGTTACGGAGCCACGTGTCGAGTGCTTGCACCTGCCACCACACTTCCAGACGTATAAGAGGTCCCGGCGCAAGACCTGGTGGCATTGCTACCCCCGCAAGTCCCCCGTCCCGTATAACCATAGCATCAGTGACTGGACGGGTCTACCCCTTTGACTTTCACCGGACGAGGTATGACCTATGAACATTTTCACCTGGTTGTGATAGGCAGCCCATAAATAGACTTCAGATCAAGGTCCAGGCCCAACCGAGTGCAAGATTGCCTGTGTGTCTCCCCAATGTGGCCGTTTCAACCCTCCGTGTGACGGCGGCATCGACGTCCGTGAGGGGGGGCACACCCCAGAGCCGTGTGTCGGGTGCTTGCACCTACCACCAGACTTCCAAAATGTATAAAAAGGCCCAGTGCAATACCTGGCAGCATTGCCTCCCCCCAAGTACCACGTCCCGTCTAACCCTAGCACTATTGACCGCACGAGTCTACCCCTTTGACTTTCACCGAACGAGGTATGACCGATGGAAAGTTTCACCTGGGTGTGATAGGCGAGCCCATAGGTACATTCCGGGTCATGGTCCGGGCCCAACCCAGTGCAAGATTGCCTCTGTATCTCCCCGACGTGGTCGTTTCCACCCTCCGTGCGATGGTGATAGCGACGTTCGTGAGGGGGGTCACACTACGGAGCCACGTGCCGAGTGCTTGCACCTGCCACCACACTTGCAGACGTATAAGATGTCCCGGCGCAAGACCTGGCTATTGGGGAATGCCGCATGGGAAACATAAAAATTCCTATGCACACGCAGATCTATCCATGGTGATGAGCATCTACGAGAGGGAGAGTGGATCTACGTACCCTTGTAGATCGCTAAGCAGGAAGCGTTAAGAAACATGGTTGGTGTAGTCGAACGTCTTTGCGATCCAAATCGCCGAGCGTCCTGTGATCCAATCACGATCCATCCCGCGATCTAATCACGATCCACCGTCTTGATCCAGCAAGAGAGATCAGAGAGGAGGAAGAGTTCTCCGGCAGCATGAAGGCTCTCCGGCGATGGTGGTGGAGCAATTCCGGCAGGGCTTCGCCTAAGCACTGCAGAAATCCGATCTAGAGGAGAAACTATGCACTGGAGGAACGGGTAGCATGTGGCTGAAAATTATGTGCCAAAACCGTAAAACCACCAGTATATAGGAGGAAGAGAGGAGGGCCAAGCCACCAGGAGTCGGCCGAACCAAGGGTGGAGGTGGAATCCACCTCCAATCCTAGTAGGACTAGGATTCGCCCTATTTTTGCCTTTTTCCACTTTTTTTCTTTGGATTTTCTTCTCTAGCCTCATGGGCCTTGTGTGGAAGTTTCCACCAGCCCACTATGGGCTTTTATTCACTCTCCCACAGCCCATGAAGCCTCTTGGGTCGAAATGCCCCTCCCGGAGGTCTCTCGATACACTACCAGTACTCCCTGTACACTACCGATGAGCCCGAAACTTTTTCGGCGACCAAAACAGGACTTCCTATATATGAATCTTTACCTCCGGACCATTATGGAGCTCCTCGTGACGTCCGAGATCTCATCCAGGACAACCTTCGGTCACCATCATACATAACTCTATACTACCGAAACGTCACCAAACCTTAAGTGTACAGACCCTGCGGGTTCGAGAACTATGTAGACATGACCGAGACACCTCTAAGGTCAATAACCCATAGCGGACCTAGATGCCCATATTGGTTCCTACATATTCTATGAAGATCTTTATCGGTCGAACCTCTCTGTCAAGGATTCGGTTAATCCCGTATGATGTTCGCTTTGTTCTTCGGTATGTTACTTGCCCGAGATTCGATCGTCGGTATCTCCATACTTAGTTCAACCTCGTTACTGGCAAGTCTCTTTTCTCATTCCGTAATACAAGATCCCGTGATTAACACTTAGACACATTGCTTGCAAGGCTTATTGTGATGTTGTATTACCGAGTGGGCCCTGAGATACCTCTCCGTCACACGGAGTAACAAATCCCAGTCTTGATCCATGCCAACTCAACAAACACCTTCGGAGATACCTGTAGAGCACGTTTATAGTCACCCAGTTACGTTGTGACGTTTGATACACACAAGTCACTCCTCCGATGTCCGTGAGTTGCCTGATGTCATGGTCATAGGAACATATACTTGACATGCAGAAAACGGTAGCAATAAACTGACACGATCATATGCTACGTCTGTTGTTTTGGTCTTGTCCATCACACCATTCTCCTAATGATGTGATCCTGTTATCAAATGACATCTCATATCGATGGCTAGGAAACCTTAACCATCATTTGATCAACGAGCTAATCTATTAGAGGCGTACTAGGGACATGGTTTTGTCTATGTATCCACACATGCATCCAAGTTTCCAATCAACACAATTATAGAATGGATAATAAATGACTATCATGAACAAGGAAATATGATAATAACTAATTTATTATTGCCTCTAGGGCATATTTCCAACAGCATCCCACTTGCACTAGAGTCAATAATCTAGTTCACATCACTATGTGATTCGCATTGTTATGAATCTAACACCCAATGAGTTCTAGGGCTCGATCATGCTTTGCATGTGAGAGAGGTCTTATAGTCAACGGGTCTGCGATATTCAGATCCGTGTGTACTTTGCAAATCTCTATGTCAAACCGTAAACACTGCTACCATACTCCACTTGGTACTATTCCAAATGGCTGCTCCACTATATGTATCCAGATTGCTACTACTAGTCATCCAAATTGGTGTTAAAGCTTGCATCGACGTAACTCTTTACGACGAACTCTTTATCACCTCCATAATCGAGAAACATCTCGTTAGTCTTTTAGTTACTAAGGATAATCTTGACCGTTGTCCTGTGATCCATTCCTGGGTCACTTTTGTACCCTTTGACGGACTCATGGCAAGGCACACACAGGTGCAGTACGTAGCATGGCATACTATACAGAGCCTATGGCTAATGCATAGGGGACGACGTTTGTCCTTTCTCTTTCTTCTGCCATTGTCGACCTTTGAGTCTCACTCAAATTCACACCTTACAAATCAGGTGAGAACTCTTTCTCTAACTAATCCATTTTGAACTCTTTCAAAATCTTGTCAAGGTATGTACTCGTTGAAAGTCTCATCAAGCATGTTGATCTATCTCTATAGGTCTTGATGCTCAACAATTAGGTAGCTTTATCCAGGTCTTCCTTTGAAAAACACTTTTCAAACAACCGTTTATGTCTTCCAGAAATTCTACATTATTTCCGATCAACAATATGTCATCCACATATACTTACCAGAAACTCTATAGTGCTCCCACTCAATCTATTGCAAATACAAGTTTCTCGTAAACTTTGTATAGACTCAAAAACTTTGATCACCTCATCAAAGCGTATATTCCAACTCCGAGATGCTTGCTTTACTCCATAGAAGGATCACTGAAGCTTGCTCACCTTTTAGCATCCTTAGGACAGACAAAACCTTCTGGTTGTATCACATACAACCTTTCCTCAAGTAAACCGGAAACGATGTTTTGACATCCATCTAGCAGATTTCATAATTGAAAAATACACCAACTCCTAACATAATTCCAACAGACTTTAGCACCGCTACGAATGAGAAAGTCTCATCGTAGTCAACTCCTTGAACTTGTCGGAAACTTCTTTGTGACAAGTCGAGCTTTATAAATGGTGACATTTACCATCAGTGTTTGTCTTCATCTTAAAGGTCCATTTCTACTCGACGACCTGCCGTCCAACGAGCAAGAACCAAAGTCTATACTTGGTTTTCATACATGGATCCTTTCTTGGATTTCATGGCCTCTAACCATTTGTCGGAATCCGGGCCCATCATTGCTTCTCCATAGCTCGTAGGTTCATCGTTGTCCAACAACATGACCTCCAAGACAGGGTTGTTGTACCACTCAGGAGTCCAAACGTCACCAAACATAACTCTATACTACTGACACGTCACCAAACCTTAAGTGTGCAGACCCTGCGGGTTCGAGAACTATGTAGACATGACCGAGACACCTCTAAGGTCAATAACCAATAGCAGGACCTGGATGCCCATATTGGTTCCTACATATCCTATGAAGATCTATATCGGTCGAACCTCTATTTCAAGGATTCAGTTAATCTCGTATGATGTTCCCTTTGTTCTTCGGTATGTTACTTGCCCGAGATTCGATCGTCGGTATCTCCATACCTAGTTCAACCTCGTTACCGGCAAGTCTCTTTTCTCGTTCTGTAATACAAGATCCCGTGAGTAACACTTAGACACATTGTTTGCAAGGCTTATTGTGATGTTGTATTACCGAGTGGGCCCTGAGATACCTCTCCGTCACACTGAGTAAGAAATCCCGGTCTTGATCCATGCCAACTCAACAGACACCTTCGGAGATACCTGTAGAGAACCTTTATAGTCACCCAGTTACGTTGCGACATTTGATACACACAAGGCACTCCTCCGATGTCCGTGAGTTGCATGATCTCATGGTCCTAGGAACATATACTTGACATGCAGAAAACAGTAGCAATAAACTGACACGATCATATGCCACGTTTGTAGTTTGGGTCTTGTCCATCACACCATTGTCCTAATGATGTGATCCCGTTATCAAATGACATCTCATGTCCATGGCTAGGAAACCTTAACCATCTTTTGATCAACGGGCTAGTCTATTAGAGGCATACTAGGGACATGGTTTTGTCTTTGTATCCACACATGCATCCGAGTTTTCGATCAACACAATTATAGCATGGATAATAAAAGATTATCATGAACAAGGAAATATGATAATAACTAATTTATTATTGCCTCTAGGGCATATTTCCAACAGTCGGTTGCTTGCACCTACCACCACACTTCCAAAACGTATAAAAAGGCCCAGTGCAATACCTGGCGGCATTGCCTCCCCCCAAGTACCCCGTCCCGTCTAACCCTAGCATTGTTGACCGCACGAGTCTACCCCTTTGACTTTCACCGGACGAGGTATAACCGATGGAAAGTTTCACCTGGGTGTGATAGGCGAGCCCATAGCTACACTCCGGATCATAGTCCGAACCCAACCCAATGCAAGATTGCCTCTGTGTCTCCCCAACGTGGTCGTTTCCACCCTCAGTGCGACGGTGACAGCGACGTTCTTGAGGGGGTCACACTACGGAGCCACGTGCCGAGTGCTTGCACCTGCCACCACACTTGTAGATGTATAAGAGGTCCCGGCGCAAGACTTGGCGGCATTGCTACCCCTGCAAGTCCCCCGTCCCGTATAACCATAGCACCGTTAACCGGACGAGTCTACCCCTTTGACTTTCACCGTACGAGGTATGACCGATGAACATTTTCGCCTGGCTGTGATAGGCAGCCCATAGATAGACTTTGGATCAAGGTCTGGGCCCAACCCAGTGCAAGATTGCCTCTGTGTCTCCCCGACGTGGTTGTTTCAACCCTCCGTTAGACGGCGGCATCGACGTTCGTGAGGGGGGGCACACCCGGAACCGAATATGTGCAGGAACCTTGCCGTCCAAGGAGGTCGTTCATTGGAGGGTTCCAGGCAATGAGAAGAATCCCATCCCTCAAGAGGACAAAATAGTTATCTTTGCAGACCACCTTGCGCGCGGTTTCAGCCCGCCTGGCTCTAAATTTTTCCGAAACGTCCTTCATTTCTTCAAGCTGCACCCTTAGGACATTGCGCCCAACTCCGTCCCGAATATGTGCAACTTCCAAATCCTTTGCGAAGTGTAATTACAAGAAGAGCCATCAGTTGACCTCTTTCGTGAGTACTTTTACGTAAACCGCCAGACAGAAGTGGCGGCCGGTCCAAGCTTAGAGCTCGGCGGAGTCTCCATTCAGAAAAGACGGGATATGGCTTTCCCTGCTGCCCTGATGCCAAGTCACCCCAAGGACTGGATCAAGACCTGGTTTTATTTTAAAGACATCTCCAGAGGGAGAACATACACTACCGGGTTACCGTCCTACCCGTCTCCAGGAAGCTTGCCGCTCCATCGAGTTATAGCCTTTCTGTCCTGCTAACCCGGCCCCAGATGTAAGAACAGCTTTCAAATCTCTTTATCTCCGGGTTAACTATTTATGTAGCAACCTCTAACTTCTTTTCGGCGGCTCTCGCTTTTAGGCTAACTCTGGCTTCTGGAAGAACAAATATACTCCACCTGCGAAGAAGTCTAAGGATAAGACCAACACTCGCAAGAAGAAACTTGTCGCTCCAGAGCAGCATGAGGTTGATGACTCGGGGGTAAAACTTAATTTTCCTTTCTACCTTTTCATGCATCTTGCTGACAATAAATACTCACAGGAAGAATCGGAGACAAGCCATGCCTCCTGAGGTAACCTATATTTCATCTGACTCAGACCACCTTCCACCAAAGAAGATATGGCGGGTCGTCCGTAAAGTCCCATTTTCTCATCCTCTTGCTCATTTAGACCCCAATTTTCTTTTGAAAAAGCAACATCACACTTCCCGACGCTAGACCCGGAGCACCGGCTCTGAAGATCTTGTGGCCGGGTTATCTAATTCTCCGATTCAGCGGAAACGGTCGGCTAAGGTACTTGCTTAATGAATCTCAACTTTGTCAATCTTGTGTTATAACCTTACTCTGCTTTATATTGCTTTAATTGTCTATAGGAAATGTCCCCATCGTCAGGCGACTCCACAGCGACCAAGCTGCCGCCTCTGAAGATCAACCTGGAGTACTTGCTTTTACGTCTGCATCATATCCTTTGCTATCCTTGATCTTCATATAATAAACTTCTGTGCTTTCCAGAGCTTAAGCAAAATGAAGGAAGATCGATGGGTCGACCTATGCCTTCGCTGCCCAAGAGCCGGAGACTGCTAAGCCGGACTCTCCGGCAGCTCACACTAAGCCATCCGGAGCTAGGAAGGATGCGCCTGAAGATACTCATCGGTTCTTTGAGCCGGCGGCCGATGAGATGGCCACTGAAAGTCCCTCAAGGGCCAATTCTAAGTCGCCCAGTCCTTCAACAGCCGTCGAAGATCCAACTCTTCCGGACGTCATAATTACTGGTGCTGGCTTTCAACCTCCCCAACCTCATGTGCTGACCAAGCACACCGAGAAAACTAAAGCTTCTAACCAACTGGATTTTGAGTTCCCCATGCTGGAGAAGTTAACTGTTGACGAATTACATTCTGGTTATTTCGACCGTCTCTCCACAAGCCGGAATATGGAGCTCAAACTTGTCAGTTTGATGAAGAAAACATATGAGGTACTCCTTCGTTTCCTTATACCCTTATGTAGCCCCCAAGAGCTGGTTTAGTATTTTGAATGCTAAACCGGGTCTTTCAATTCATGTCATAAGGAGAACAACTTAGCCTGTAGCCCCCAAGTATCGGCTTAATATGTATATGTTGAACCCGTACTCAATGTTGATTAGTTGATCAATGGTATCCCCCAAGTCCGGGTCAATATACAAATAATGGGCCGGAACTTCCCTATAGACTTTAGAGAGCGCCGATGTAGCCCCCAAGTGCCAACTTATCTTGACGAAGATGAGCCAAAACTTCACTGTAAACTTGGAAAGCATCGCTGTAGCCCCCAAGTGCCGGCTTAACTTTGATGAAGATGAGCCAGAACTTCATTATAAACTTTGAGAGCGTCGATGTAGCCCCCAAGTGTCGGCTTAACTTGATGATGATGAACCGGAACTTCATTATAAACTTTGAGAGCAGATAGACATTAGCACCCAAGTGTCAAGTATATTGCTTGCAATCTGCTTGTGACTTGTATTATAGTCCCTTAGCGTATCATCCGTCAATATTTTAACCTGCGACTTACCCTTTTGGACTTTGCTTTTGTATGTCACAGGAAGTGTTAAACAAGGCCGAGTCTGATTTGACCGGCTTGAAAGATAGTCTTGCTTCCCAACAAGCCACCCGGGGTGAGGCGGAGGTCAAATGTCGGCTTGCCGCCGAAGAGCTTGTAAAGGTAAAATCTGACTTTGCTGCTTTTAAGAAGGCTGCTGAGGCGGAGCAAGCTGCCCTGGTGAAATGTACAGATGATGCAGACCAGCGGCTAAAGCTTGTCTCAAATGAGTTGCAGACCTTGAAACGCAATATCCCGAGGATGACTGGTGCTATATTTGGTAAGTACTAAACACTCAACAAATTTCCTTGCTTGAAAAACTGCGCAGGCAGCTTATAACATAAAACCTGTCTTGTGCAGGTCAAAGAAGCCTCCAACTTGGTGCTGACAGCCTGTTGCAGCTAAAAGTCGTCTATACTTTGTCAGAGTAGTTGTACTGCGGGACCCTTTGCATTATCAAGGTCATGCTGAACAAAGAAAGAATCCCCAAATTCATGAAATGAGTCATAGAGGTGTTATCAACCCTGCCGAAGCAAATCCAAAAACTCAAACAATCAGCTGCCCAGAAGGGAGCCATTGCTGTGATAAGTCGGGCTTTGGCCATTGCCCCGGAGCTAACTGCTGAAGAGATGATGGATGGCTTTCTGTCAAACAAGGACGATGGCTCGGAATTCACAGAAGCCGACTATGCTCGTTGTATGAAGGCCTCCAGGGTCCTTTGCATCAGTGTTGGCGAAAGAAGTGAATCTGTCAACATACCAGGCGTCTTACAACGCTGAGAACAAGCGAGTGTGTGGCCCAACCTTCGAGGCCAGGGATTTAACTCATGCACGCCATAAGCATCTCTTTGCCCCTGACATTGAGCCGTCTCCCCTCTTTGAAGAGGCCAACTTTGAAGCTTTAACCAACTGCAACTAGGACGTGGACAATCTTCAGATCGAGGAGGTTGAAGACGCGTCGTGGGATGACCCGTCGTCCAGCTGATCAAATTGATACTGCAATAGTATAATCCGGCTATTTGATCCATCGAAATTTCAAGCAGTGTAAAAAACTTTAAGTTTTGCTTTTTAGGCTCTGCGGAGAGCTTTGTAATAGGCTTAGAAAAAACCTTGTCTTACCTGAACTATGCCATCATGCACATAGGAGATCCCACGACTTAATATATTTTATCTGCCTTGTGCTTCAATCATACCAAATTTCATGGGGGCTTATCTTAAGAAATAGCCCGCAAGAATCAAACAGCAGAATACTCTTTGCATTGCTTGCGAGGGCGGCTTAGAATAACACAACCGGGAGATGTTAAATCATTCCTGACTTTGCTTTTTCAATAACTCATGTGCTGGTTCTTCTGGGTTGACTCGCTACTAGAACTCTTTAACACTACAGGGTCTCTATCGAGATTGGCCATCAACCTCTTTGAACGGCTCAGGGTCTCTAAGCGAAATTAACTGATAGGAGCGTAACAAACCATAAAGAGACACGACAGGGCATGAGTACCTTGGTAGCCCATAAACTGCCTCTCACGTGACATAAATCCGTCGTTTTAACCTTAGACAGTACAGGGTCTTTAAAATATTAACTGTCTAAGAGTACGAAACGGGCGACATAGCGGAGAGTCGACAGTAGATGAGTGAGTTTGTCCTCGCTTTCCGTAAACCGGCCCTCACATGACAAGAGCCGTCAGTTTAACCTTAACCTGTACAGGGTCTCTTATCGAGATTGGCCATCAACCTCTTTGAACCGGCTCAGGGTCCCTGGGCGATATTAACTGGTAAGAGTTCGGCGGGTCACATAGCGAAGCAACATCATCTTACAGGCAGGTTTAACTCAAACTTGTGGCGGCTTAAGAGCCGATCAAGAGGGTATGTAAGCTAAATCCGGTGGGTTGGAAGCCCCCAAATGACCTTGTTGACGGAGTCAACTTTTGGGTATATAACCCGCCTGACTGTGGCTTAAGAGCCGATCAAAAGGGTGTGATAAGCTAAACCCGGTGAGTTGGAAGCCCCTAGATGACCTTGTTGACGAAGTCAACTTTTTGGGTATGTAACCCGCCTGACTGTGGCTTAAGTGTCGATCAAAAGGGTGTGATAAGCTAAACCCGGTGGGTTGGAAGCCCCCGGATGATATGTACAATGATGGTGTGATGTACGAAACGGCAGAGGCCCCGACTTGCAAGGATGCCACGGTTAACGGGTCTCCTGCCCAAAAGTGCTTGACTCGTCTCGTATATCAATGACGTAATACGACCCGTTCTTAAGATTTCTGCTGACCACGAAAGGTCCTTCCCATGGAGGGGATAACTTGTGTGCATACGTCTGATCTTGAATCAAACGCAACACCAAGTCACCTTCTTGAAACGTCTTGGTCTTAACTCTGCGGCTATGGTAGCGACGCAGGTCTTGCTGATAAATCGCCGATCGAGCCGCCGCTAGATCATGTTGTTCCTCCAAATCATCTAACGCGTCTTGACGTGCTGTTTCATTATCCCCCTCAACATAAGCCGCCGCCCATGGCGAGTCATGAAGTATATCACTTGGTAATACGGCTTTTGTGCCATAAACCATGAAGAAAGGCATATAGCCTGTTGATCTGTTGGGAGTAGTTTTGATGCTCCATAAGACTGATGGCAACTCCTCCACCCAACATCCCGGTGTTTGCTGCAAAGGAACCATAAGTTGGGGCTTGATACCTCTCAAGATCTCCTGGTTAGCACACTTTGCCTGACAATTGGATTGTGGATGAGCAACCATAGAAACATCAAGCCGGATGTGTTCACTGTCACAGAACTCTTGCATAGCCCCCTTGGATAAGTGCGCACCATTATCTGTGATGATACTATGAGGGTAACCAAGACGGTAAATCAGCTTTTTCAAAAACTAAACCGCCGTAGTCGCGTCACACTTGCTGATCGGCTCAGCCTCCACCCACTTAGTAAACTTGTCCACAACCACCAAGAGGTGGGTCTTCTTATCTTTGGATCTCTTGAAGGGCCCGACCATATCAAGTCCCCAGACCGCAAATGGCCAGGTAATTGGAATCATGCGCAATTCCTGAGCCAGCACGTGAGCACGTCGCCCAAACTTCTGACAGCCATCGCACTTGAGAACCAAGTCGTCTGCATCCTTGTGAGCCTTCAACCATAAGAAACCATGCTGAAAGCCTTGGCCACCTGAGATTTTGAGCCGGCGTGATGACCATAATCGCCAGCGCGAATTTCATTCAAGATTTCTTTACCTTTTTCAGGTGAAACACAACGTTGAAAAACGCCGGTAACACTGCACTTATCTAACTCGCCATTGATGATTGTCATAGACTTAAATCGCCGGACAATCTGTCTTGCCAAGGTCTTCTCCTCAGGTAACTCGCTGTGTGTTAAGTACGCTAAATAAGGCAGCGTCCAGTCAGGGATAGCATGTAGAGACGTCACCAGCTGCCCCTACGGGTTAGGTATAGCTAAGTCTTCCTCTGAGAGTAGCTTGACTGATGGGTGATGTAGCACATCCAAGAATATGTTAGGTGGCACCGGCTTTCGCTAGGATCCCAACCTGGACAATGCATCAGTTGCCTCGTTTCTGCGACGATCAATATGATCCACCTGATATCCCTTGAAGTAACCAGCGATGACCTCCACCGCCTAACGATAAGCCGCCATCCGCGGGTCCTTGGAATCCCACGTGCCTAAAACTTGCTAGGCCACAAGATCTGAGTCACTGAGACACCGCACCCGGCTCAGGTTCATTTCTTTAGCGACCCGGAGGCCATGAAGTAAAGCTTCATACTCAGCTTCATTGTTAGTACAAGGAAACATCAACCTTAACATGTAACAGAACTTATCACCTTTAGGGGAGGTTAAGACAACCCGAGCCCCTGATCCTTCCAGTTGCCTGGATCAGTCAAAGTGAATCGTCCAATATGTGTTATCCGGCTTCTCCTCGGGCGCCTGACACTCTGTCCAGTCATTTATGAAATCTACCAAGTCTTGAGACTTGACTGTCGTGCGAGGCACGTATTTTAAAGTAAGAGGTCCAAGCTCCAATGCCCACTTAGCAATCCGGCTGGTGGCTTCTCTATTTTTAATTATATCCCCGAATGGGGCAGAGCTGACCACTGTGACCTGGTGCCCCAGGAAATAATGCTTCAGCTTACGGTTTGCCATGAACACCCCATACACCAGCTTCTACCAATGTGGGTACCTTTTGTTTGGACTCTATCAGGACTTCACTGATGCAGTAATCGCGGCGCTAACTGCCCTGTTATTAGTCGTCACGTATAGGAGCAAAGGTTCCTTCTTAGACGGAACAGCCAAGACCGGTGGCTCAGTGAGTTGCTTCTTGAGTGCTTCAAATGCGTCACCCGCTGCCGTACTCCAGACATAGTTGTCTGTCTTCTTCATCATATAGTACAAAGGAATGGCCTTCTCACATAGGCGTCTTATGAACCGGCTTAACACGGCGATTCAACCCGCCAGGAGCTGAACATCATTGATCCATGCCGGCTCAGCCAAGGAGGTAATAGCCCTGATCTTATCTGGATTAGCTTCGATGCCTCGCTCAGAGACGAGGAAATCCGAAAGCTTGCCTGTAGGAACTCCAAAAACGCACTTAGTCGGGTTAAGCATCATCTTGTAGACCCATAGGTTATCGAAAGTTTCCTTCAATTCGTCAAGTAGTGTCTCCTTCTTCCTTGACTTAACCACAATATCATCCACATATGCATGAACATTGCGTCCAATTTGAATGTGAAGACAGTCCTACACAGAACGCTGGTAAGTCGCCTGTGCACTCTTGAGCCCGAAAGGCATAGACACATAGCAGAATGCGCCAAAAGGTGTGATGAAAGACGTCTTCTCTTGGTCTTTGAGTGCCATCTTGATCTGGTGATAACCGGAATAAGCGTCCAGGAAGCATAAACTCTCACAACCCGCCATTGCATAAATAACCTGGTTGATACGGGGGAGAGCAAATGGGTCAACCGGAGAAGCTTTGTTAAGATCTGTGTAATCCACGCACATACGCCACGTGCCTTTCTTCTTAAGCACTAGCACTGGGTTAGCAAGCCACTCTGGGTGAAATAATTCCACGATGAACCCTGCTGCCAGAAGCCGGGCCACCTCTTCCCCAATAGCTTTGCGCCATTCTTCATTAAACCGCCAGAGGAACTGCTTAAGCATGTGCACAACTAAACTAGTGGGTAGAATGAGTGACTATGCAATTATGCTTGTTATGGGTTATGGTGACGTTTATGTCATACTCCCTCCATTTCTCTATATAAGGTGTATTTGTTTTTTGATAAAATTTGATAATGTAAGGTGTATTTCTTGTAAATCCTTGTAATTCCCTTGTTAGCCCTCCAAAAAAGGAAAATATCTCTCTCATGATTGTATGCTTCTCTAATTGTGTCAAAACAAAAAGAAACTATCTCTCTCTCGATTGTGTGTATTGCTTACTTTTCTAGACTCACTGATTTACTTGACACAAACCAATAAATTTGTCAAGAATAATTCTGTCCTAACACCTTTATAATTAGATGCCTTTATCACCATATAAAAATTATACACCTTACATAAGGAAATTATACACCCTCCTCGCGAACCACCTCCTCCTCCTCATCCTCCTCCTCCTCGGCAGAGGGTACCTCACTAGACGAGGGCCTCGAAGACAACACCCCTAAGTCGGTGAGGGTGCGCTCTTTATGGCCGTGACCCCCTCTAGTGGCTCTCCCACCACCCCCTCGCCCTCCATGGGCTCTCCTCCCGCCCCCTCCTCCTCTAGACGCACCTCTCCCTCTCTCTTCCTGTGAGGAGTCATCCTCAAGTAGTCGGGGGCTAACAGTATGTGCTCGACCACTCTGACTAGCAATGCCGATGACCTTGCGTATGAAACCCGCGCCGTCGGCCTTCCCCTTGCCCATGTTCCACGAACCAGCATTGAAAATAGAATAAACAATTAGTACATTAATAATGAAGGAAAAAAGCATAATAATAAGGACTAATAAACACATTACAAATAAGCATAAAAAGGCATATTCCTAAACCATAGGAAAAAAGACATGAAACGTACATCTGTTGGTCGGGGTCGGAGGAGGGGGGAGCGGGCGGAGACAGGATCGAGGCCGGGGGTGGCCGGGGACAGGGCTGGGCGAGGGCGGTGGCACTTGTCGAGGTCATGGAGGCGGCGGCGCGGGCAAGGAGAGGACGGCGGCGGTGTGGGCGAGGAGAGGGTGGCGGCAGCGTGCGGGCGAGGATTAGGGCGAGAGAGAGAGAGGGCGAGAATGGGTGGATCGGAGGCAACCGGGAGGATAAGGCATAGCTATGCCGACGGCCTAGCCGTCGGCATATCTTACTAGAACCACGTGGCAATGTACGCCGACGGCCTAGCCGTCGGCATTTAATTTTTTATTCTTTTCGTTTTTTATTTTTTTATCATTTTTAGGGAGTTCTTTACATTTTTTAGGGGTGTTATTTCTGTTCTTTTTAATACACCAGTGCCCTCTGTGTCTCCTCGACGTGTTCGTTTCAACCTCCGTGCGATGATGACAACGACGTTCGTGAGGGGGTCACACTACGGAGCCACGTGCCGAGTGCTTGCACCTGCCACCACACTTGCAGACGTATAAGAGGTCCCGGCGCAAGACCTGGCGGCATTGCTACCCCCGCAAGTCCCCCGTCCCGTATAACCATAGCATCGTTGACCGGACGGGTCTACCCCTTTGACTTTCACCGGACGAGGTATGACTAATGAACATTTCACCTGGCTATGATAGGCAGCCCATAGATATACTTCGGATCAAGGTCCAGGCCCAACCCAGTGCAAGATTGCCTCTGTGTCTCCCCGACGTGGCCGCTTCAACCCTCCGTGCGATGGCGTCATCGACGTCCGTGAGGGGGGCCACACCAAGGAGCCAAGTGCCGGGGCTTGCACCTACCACCACACTTCCAAAACATATAAAAAGGCCCAGTGCAGTACCTAGCGGCATTGTCTCCCCCCAAGTATGTTGTCCCGTCCAACGCTAGCACAGTTGACCGCACGAGTCTACCCCTTTTACTTTCACCGAACGAGGTATGACCGATGGAAAGTTTCACCTGGGTGTGATAGGCGAGCCCATAGATACACTCCAGATCATGGTCCGGGCCGAACCCAGTGCAAGATTGCCTATGTGTCTTCCCGACATGGTCGTTTCCACCCTCCGTGCAATGGTGACAGCGACGTTCGTGAGGGGGTCACGTTACGGAGCCACGTGTCGAGTGCTTGCACCTGCCACCACACTTCCAGACGTATAAGAGGTCCCGGCGCAAGACCTGGTGGCATTGCTACCCCCGCAAGTCCCCCGTCCCGTATAACCATAGCATCAGTGACTGGACGGGTCTACCCCTTTGACTTTCACCGGACGAGGTATGACCTATGAACATTTTCACCTGGTTGTGATAGGCAGCCCATAAATAGACTTCAGATCAAGGTCCGGGCCCAACCGAGTGCAAGATTGCCTGTGTGTCTCCCCAATGTGGCCGTTTCAACCCTCCGTGTGACGGCGGCATCGACGTCCGTGAGGGGGGCCACACCCCAGAGCCGTGTGTCGGGTGCTTGCACCTACCACCAGACTTCCAAAATGTATAAAAAGGCCCAGTGCAATACCTGGCAGCATTGCCTCCCCCCAAGTACCACGTACCGTCTAACCCTAGCACTGTTGACCGCACGAGTCTACCCCTTTAACTTTCACCGAACGAGGTATGACCGATGGAAAGTTTCACCTGGGTGTGATAGGCGAGCCCATAGGTACATTCCGGGTCATGGTCCGGGCCCAACCCAGTGCAAGATTGCCTCTGTATCTCCCCGACGTGGTCGTTTCCACCCTCCGTGCGATGGTGATAGCGACGTTCGTGAGGGGGGTCAGACTACGGAGCCACGTGCCGAGTGCTTGCACCTGCCACCACACTTGCAGACGTATAAGATGTCCCGGCGCAAGACCTGGCTATTGGGGAATGCCGCATGGGAAACATAAAAATTCCTATGCACACGCAGATCTATCCATGGTGATGAGCATCTACGAGAGGGAGAGTGGATCTACGTACCCTTGTAGATCGCTAAGCAGGAAGCGTTAAGAAACATGGTTGGTGTAGTCGAACGTCTTTGCGATCCAAATCGCCGAGCGTCCTGTGATCCAATCACGATCCATCCCGCGATCTAATCACGATCCACCGTCTTGATCCAGCAAGAGAGATTAGAGAGGAGGAAGAGTTCTCCGGCAGCATGAAGGCTCTCCGGCGATGGTGGTGGAGCAATTCCGGCAGGGCTTCGCCTAAGCACTGCAGAAATCCGATCTAGAGGAGAAACTATGCACTGGAGGAACGGGTAGCATGTGGCTGAAAATTATGTGCCAAAACCGTAAAACCACCAGTATATAGGAGGAAGAGAGGAGGTGGCTTGGCCGGCCAAGCCACCAGGAGTCGGCCGAACCAAGGGTGGAGGTGGAATCCACCTCCAATCCTAGTAGGACTAGGATTCGCCCTATTTTTGCCTTTTTCCACTTTTTTTCTTTGGATTTTCTTCTCTAGCCTCATGGGCCTTGTGTGGAAGTTTCCACCAGCCCACTATGGGCTTTTATTCACTCTCCCACAGCCCATGAAGCCTCTTGGGTCGAAATGCCCCTCCCGGAGGTCTCTCGATACACTACCAGTACTCCCTGTACACTACCGATGAGCCCGAAACTTTTCCGGCGACCAAAACAGGACTTCCTATATATGAATCTTTACCTCCGGACCATTATGGAGCTCCTCGTGACGTCCGAGATCTCATCCAGGACAACCTTCGGTCACCATCATACATAACTCTATACTACCGAAACGTCACCAAACCTTAAGTGTACAGACCCTGAGGGTTCGAGAACTATGTAGACATGACCGAGACACCTCTAAGGTCAATAACCCATAGCGGACCTAGATGCCCATATTGGTTCCTACATATTCTATGAAGATCTTTATCGGTCGAACCTCTCTGTCAAGGATTCGGTTAATCCCGTATGATGTTCGCTTTGTTCTTCGGTATGTTACTTGCCCGAGATTCGATCGTCGGTATCTCCATACTTAGTTCAACCTCGTTACTGGCAAGTCTCTTTTCTCATTCCGTAATACAAGATCCCGTGATTAACACTTAGACACATTGCTTGCAAGGCTTATTGTGATGTTGTATTACCGAGTGGGCCCTGAGATACCTCTCCGTCACACGGAGTAACAAATCCCAATCTTGATCCATGCCAACTCAACAAACACCTTCGGAGATACCTGTAGAGCATGTTTATAGTCACCCAGTTACGTTGTGACGTTTGATACACACAAGTCACTCCTCCGATGTCCGTGAGTTGCGTGATGTCATGGTCATAGGAACATATACTTGACATGCAGAAAACGGTAGCAATAAACTGACACGATCATATGCTACGTCTGTTGTTTTGGTCTTGTCCATCACACCATTCTCCTAATGATGTGATCCTGTTATCAAATGACATCTCATATCGATGGCTAGGAAACCTTAACCATCATTTGATCAACGAGCTAATCTATTAGAGGCGTACTAGGGACATGGTTTTGTCTATGTATCCACACATGCATCCAAGTTTCCAATCAACACAATTATAGAATGGATAATAAATGACTATCATGAACAAGGAAATATGATAATAACTAATTTATTATTGCCTCTAGGGCATATTTCCAACAGCATCCCACTTGCACTAGAGTCAATAATCTAGTTCACATCACTATGTGATTCGCATTGTTATGAATCTAACACCCAATGAGTTCTAGGGCTCGATCATGCTTTGCATGTGAGAGAGGTCTTATAGTCAACGGGTCTGCGATATTCAGATCCGTGTGTACTTTGCAAATCTCTATGTCAAACCGTAAACACTGCTACCATACTCCACTTGGTACTATTCCAAATGGCTGCTCCACTATATGTATCCAGATTGCTACTACTAGTCATCCAAATTGGTGTTAAAGCTTGCATCGACGTAACTCTTTACGACGAACTCTTTATCACCTCCATAATCGAGAAACATCTCCTTAGTCTTTTAGTTACTAAGGATAATCTTGACCATTGTCCTGTGATCCATTCCTGGGTCACTTTTGTACCCTTTGACGGACTCATGGCAAGGCACACACAGGTGCAGTACGTAGCATGGCATACTATACAGAGCCTATGGCTAATGCATAGGGGATGACGTTTGTCCTTTCTCTTTCTTCTGCCGTTGTCGACCTTTGAGTCTCACTCAAATTCACACCTTACAAATCAGGTGAGAACTCTTTCTCTAACTAATCCATTTTGAACTCTTTCAAAATCTTGTCAAGGTATGTACTCGTTGAAAGTCTCATCAAGCATGTTGATCTATCTCTATAGGTCTTGATGCTCAACAATTAGGTAGCTTTATCCAGGTCTTCCTTTGAAAAACACTTTTCAAACAACCGTTTATGTCTTCCAGAAATTCTACATTATTTCCGATCAACAATATGTCATCCACATATACTTACCAGAAACTCTATAGTGCTCCCACTCAATCTATTGCAAATACAAGTTTCTCGTAAACTTTGTATAGACTCAAAAACTTTGATCACCTCATCAAAGCGTATATTCCAACTCCGAGATGCTTGCTTTACTCCATAGAAGGATCACTGAAGCTTGCTCACCTTTTAGCATCCTTAGGACAGACAAAACCTTCTGGTTGTATCACATACAACCTTTCCTCAAGTAAACCGTTAAAGAAACGATGTTTTGACATCCATCTAGCAGATTTCATAATTGAAAAATACACCAACTCCTAACATAATTCCAACAGACTTTAGCACCGCTACGAATGAGAAAGTCTCATCGTAGTCAACTCCTTGAACTTGCCGGAAACTTCTTTGTGACAAGTCGAGCTTTATAAATGGTGACATTTACCATCAGCGTTTGTCTTCATCTTAAAGGTCCATTTCTACTCGACGACCTGCCGTCCAACGAGCAAGAACCAAAGTCTATACTTGGTTTTCATACATGGATCCTTTCTTGGATTTCATGGCCTCTAACCATTTGTCGGAATCCGGGCCCATCATTGCTTCTCCATAGCTCGTAGGTTCATCGTTGTCCAACAACATGACCTCCAAGACAGGGTTGTTGTACCACTCAGGAGTCCAAACGTCACCAAACATAACTCTATACTACTGACACGTCACCAAACCTTAAGTGTGCAGACCCTGCGGGTTCGAGAACTATGTAGACATGACCGAGACACCTCTAAGGTCAATAACCAATAGCAGGACCTGGATGCCCATATTGGTTCCTACATATCCTATGAAGATCTATATCGGTCGAACCTCTATTTCAAGGATTCAGTTAATCTCGTATGATGTTCCCTTTGTTCTTCGGTATGTTACTTGCCCGAGATTCGATCGTCGGTATCTCCATACCTAGTTCAACCTCGTTACCGGCAAGTCTCTTTTCTCGTTCTGTAATACAAGATCCCGTGAGTAACACTTAGACACATTGTTTGCAAGGCTTATTGTGATGTTGTATTACCGAGTGGGCCCTGAGATACCTCTCCGTCACACTGAGTAAGAAATCCCAGTCTTGATCCATGCCAACTCAACAGACACCTTCGGAGATACCTGTAGAGAACCTTTATAGTCACCCAGTTACGTTGCGACATTTGATACACACAAGGCACTCCTCCGATGTCCGTGAGTTGCATGATCTCATGGTCCTAGGAACATATACTTGACATGCAGAAAACAGTAGCAATAAACTGACACGATCATATGCCACGTTTGTAGTTTGGGTCTTGTCCATCACACCATTGTCCTAATGATGTGATCCCGTTATCAAATGACATCTCATGTCCATGGCTAGGAAACCTTAACCATCTTTTGATCAACGGGCTAGTCTATTAGAGGCATACTAGGGACATGGTTTTGTCTTTGTATCCACACATGCATCCGAGTTTTCGATCAACACAATTATAGCATGGATAATAAAAGATTATCATGAACAAGGAAATATGATAATAACTAATTTATTATTGCCTCTAGGGCATATTTCCAACAGTCGGTTGCTTGCACCTACCACCACACTTCCAAAACGTATAAAAAGGCCCAGTGCAATACCTGGCGGCATTGCCTCCCCCCAAGTACCCCGTCCCGTCTAACCCTAGCATTGTTGACCGCACGAGTCTACCCCTTTGACTTTCACCGGACGAGGTATAACCGATGGATAGTTTCACCTGGGTGTGATAGGCGAGCCCATAGCTACACTCCGGATCATGGTCCGAACCCAACCCAATGCAAGATTGCCTCTGTGTCTCCCCAACGTGGTCGTTTCCACCCTCAGTGCGACGGTGACAGCGACGTTCTTGAGGGGGTCACACTACGGAGCCACGTGCCGAGTGCTTGCACCTGCCACCACACTTGTAGATGTATAAGAGGTCCCGGCGCAAGACTTGGCGGCATTGCTACCCCTGCAAGTCCCCCGTCCCGTATAACCATAGCACCGTTAACCGGACGAGTCTACCCCTTTGACTTTCACCGTACGAGGTATGACCGATGAACATTTTCGCCTGGCTGTGATAGGCAGCCCATAGATAGACTTTGGATCAAGGTCTGGGCCCAACCCAGTGCAAGATTGCCTCTGTGTCTCCCCGACGTGGTTGTTTCAACCCTCCGTTAGACGGCGGCATCGACGTTCGTGAGGGGGGGCACACCCGGAACCGAATATGTGCAGGAACCTTGCCGTCCAAGGAGGTCGTTCATTGGAGGGTTCCAGGCAATGAGAAGAATCCCATCCCTCAAGAGGACAAAATAGTTATCTTTGCAGACCACCTTGCGCGCGGTTTCAGCCCGCCTGGCTCTAAATTTTTCCGAAACGTCCTTCATTTCTTCAAGCTGCACCCTTAGGACATTGCGCCCAACTCCGTCCCGAATATGTGCAACTTCCAAATCCTTTGCGAAGTGTAATTACAAGAAGAGCCATTAGTTGACCTCTTTCGTGAGTACTTTTACGTAAACCGCCAGACAGAAGTGGCGGCCGGTCCAAGCTTAGAGCTCGGCGGAGTCTCCATTCAGAAAAGACGGGATATGGCTTTCCCTGCTGCCCTGATGCCAAGTCACCCCAAGGACTGGATCAAGACCTGGTTTTATTTTAAAGACATCTCCAGAGGGAGAACATCCACTACCGGGTTACCGTCCTACCCGTCTCCAGGAAGCTTGCCGCTCCATCGAGTTATAGCCTTTCTGTCCTGCTAACCCGGCCCCAGATGTAAGAACAGCTTTCAAATCTCTTTATCTCCGGGTTAACTATTTATGTAGCAACCTCTAACTTCTTTTCGGCGGCTCTCGCTTTTAGGCTAACTCTGGCTTCTGGAAGAACAAATATACTCCACCTGCGAAGAAGTCTAAGGATAAGACCAACACTCGCAAGAAGAAACTTGTCGCTCCAGAGCAGCATGAGGTTGATGACTCGGGGGTAAAACTTAATTTTCCTTTCTACCTTTTCATGCATCTTGCTGACAATAAATACTCACAGGAAGAATCGGAGACAAGCCATGCCTCCTGAGGTAACCTATATTTCATCTGACTCAGACCACCTTCCACCAAAGAAGATATGGCGGGTCGTCCGTAAAGTCCCATTTTCTCATCCTCTTGCTCATTTAGACCCCAATTTTCTTTTGAAAAAGCAACATCACACTTCCCGACGCTAGACCCGGAGCACCGGCTCTGAAGATCTTGTGGCCGGGTTATCTAATTCTCCGATTCAGCGGAAACGGTCGGCTAAGGTACTTGCTTAATGAATCTCAACTTTGTCAATCTTGTGTTATAACCTTACTCTGCTTTATATTGCTTTAATTGTCTATAGGAAATGTCCCCATCGTCAGGCGACTCCACAGCGACCAAGCTGCCGCCTCTGAAGATCAACCCGGAGTACTTGCTTTTACGTCTGCATCATATCCTTTGCTATCCTTGATCTTCATATAATAAACTTCTGTGCTTTCCAGAGCTTAAGCAAAATGAAGGAAGATCGATGGGTCGACCTATGCCTTCGCTGCCCAAGAGCCGGAGACTGCTAAGCCGGACTCTCCGGCAGCTCACACTAAGCCATCCGGAGCTAGGAAGGATGCGCCTGAAGAGACTCATCGGTTCTTTGAGCCGACGGCCGATGAGATGGCCACTGAAAGTCCCCCAAGGGCCAATTCTAAGTCACCCAGTCCTTCAACAGCCGTCGAAGATCCAACTCTTCCGGACGTCATAATTACTGGTGCTGGCTTTCAACCTCCCCAACCTCATGTGCTGACCAAGCACACCGAGAAAACTAAAGCTTCTAACCAACTGGATTTTGAGTTCCCCATGCTGGAGAAGTTAACTGTTGACGAATTACATTCTGGTTATTTCGACCGTCTCTCCACAAGCCGGAATATGGAGCTCAAACTTGTCAGTTTGATGAAGAAAAAATATGAGGTACTCCTTCGTTTCCTTATACCCTTATGTAGCCCCCAAGAGCTGGTTTAGTATTTTGAATGCTAAACCGGGTCTTTCAATTCATGTCATAAGGAGAACAACTTAGCCTGTAGCCCCCAAGTATCGGCTTAATATGTATATGTTGAACCCGTACTCAATGTTGATTAGTTGATCAATGGTATCCCCCAAGTCCGGGTCAATATACAAATAATGGGCCGGAACTTCCCTATAGACTTTAGAGAGCGCCGATGTAGCCCCCAAGTGCCAACTTATCTTGACGAAGATGAGCCAAAACTTCACTGTAAACTTGGAAAGCATCGCTGTAGCCCCCAAGTGCCGGCTTAACTTTGATGAAGATGAGCCAGAACTTCATTATAAACTTTGAGAGCGTCGATGTAGCCCCCAAGTGTCGGCTTAACTTGATGATGATGAACCGGAACTTCATTATAAACTTTGAGAGCAGATAGACATTAGCACCCAAGTGTCAAGTATATTGCTTGCAATCTGCTTGTGACTTGTATTATAGTCCCTTAGCGTATCATCCGTCAATATTTTAACCTGCGACTTACCCTTTTGGACTTTGCTTTTGTATGTCACAGGAAGTGTTAAACAAGGCCGAGTCTGATTTGACCGGCTTGAAAGATAGTCTTGCTTCCCAACAAGCCACCCGGGGTGAGGCGGAGGTCAAATGTCGGCTTGCCGCCGAAGAGCTTGTAAAGGTAAAATCTGACTTTGCTGCTTTTAAGAAGGCTGCTGAGGCGAAGCAAGCTGCCCTGGTGAAATGTACAGATGATGCAGACCAGCGGCTAAAGCTTGTCTCAAATGAGTTGCAGACCTTGAAACGCAATATCCCGAGGATGACTGGTGCTATATTTGGTAAGTACTAAACACTCAACAAATTTCCTTGCTTGAAAAACTGCGCAGGCAGCTTATAACATAAAACCTGTCTTGTGCAGGTCAAAGAAGCCTCCAACTTGGTGCTGACAGCCTGTTGCAGCTAAAAGTCGTCTATACTTTGTCAGAGCAGTTGTACTGCGGGACCCTTTGCATTATCAAGGTCATGTTGAACAAAGAAAGAATCCCCAAATTCATGAAATGAGTCATAGAGGTGTTATCAACCCTGCCGAAGCAAATCCAAAAACTCAAACAATCAGCTGCCCAGAAGGGAGCCATTGCTGTGATAAGTCGGGCTTTGGCCATTGCCCCGGAGCTAACTGCTGAAGAGATGATGGATGGCTTTCTGTCAAACAAGGACGATGGCTCGGAATTCACAGAAGCCGACTATGCTCGTTGTATGAAGGCCTCCAGGGTCCTTTGCATCAGTGTTGGCGAAAGAAGTGAATCTGTCAACATACCAGGCGTCTTACAACGCTGAGAACAAGCGAGTGTGTGGCCCAACCTTCGAGGCCAGGGATTTAACTCATGCACGCCATAAGCATCTCTTTGCCCCTGACATTGAGCCGTCTCCCCTCTTTGAAGAGGCCAACTTTGAAGCTTTAACCAACTGCAACTAGGACGTGGACAATCTTCAGATCGAGGAGGTTGAAGACGCGCCGTGGGATGACCCGTCGTCCAGCTGATCAAATTGATACTGCAATAGTATAATCCGGCTATTTGATCCATCGAAATTTCAAGCAGTGTAAAAAACTTTAAGTTTTGCTTTTTAGGCTCTGCGGAGAGCTTTGTAATAGGCTTAGAAAAAACCTTGTCTTGCCTGAACTATGCCATCATGCACATAGGAGATCCCACGACTTAATATATTTTATCTGCCTTGTGCTTCAATCATACCAAATTTCATGGGGGCTTATCTTAAGAAATAGCCCGCAAGAATCAAACAGCAGAATACTCTCTGCATTGCTTGCGAGGGCGGCTTAGAATAACACAACCGGGAGATGTTAAATCATTCCTGACTTTGCTTTTTCAATAACTCATGTGCTGGTTCTTCTGGGTTGACTCGCTACTAGAACTCTTTAACACTACAGGGTCTCTATCGAGATTGGCCATCAACCTCTTTGAACGGCTCAGGGTCTCTAAGCGAAATTAACTGATAGGAGCGTAACAAACCATAAAGAGACACGACAGGGCATGAGTACCTTGGTAGCCCATAAACTGCCTCTCACGTGACATAAATCCGTCGTTTTAACCTTAGACAGTACAGGGTCTTTAAAATATTAACTGTCTAAGAGTACGAAACGGGCGACATAGCGGAGAGTCGACAGTAGATGAGTGAGTTTGTCCTCGCTTTCCGTAAACCGGCCCTCACATGACAAGAGCCGTCAGTTTAACCTTAACCTGTACAGGGTCTCTTATCGAGATTGGCCATCAACCTCTTTGAACCGGCTCAGGGTCCCTGGGCGATATTAACTGGTAAGAGTTCGGCGGGTCACATAGCGGAGCAACATCATCTTACAGGCAGGTTTAACTCAAACTTGTGGCGGCTTAAGAGCCGATCAAGAGGGTATGTAAGCTAAATCCGGTGGGTTGGAAGCCCCCAAATGACCTTGTTGACGGAGTCAACTTTTGGGTATATAACCCGCCTGACTGTGGCTTAAGAGCCGATCAAAAGGGTGTGATAAGCTAAACCCGGTGAGTTGGAAGCCCCTAGATGACCTTGTTGACGAAGTCAACTTTTTGGGTATGTAACCCGCCTGACTGTGGCTTAAGTGTCGATCAAAAGGGTGTGATAAGCTAAACCCGGTGGGTTGGAAGCCCCCGGATGATATGTACAATGATGGTGTGATGTACGAAACGGCAGAGGCCCCGACTTGCAAGGATGCCACGGTTAACGGGTCTCCTGCCCAAAAGTGCTTGACTCGTCTCGTATATCAATGACGTAATACGACCCGTTCTTAAGATTTCTGCTGACCACGAAAGGTCCTTCCCATGGAGGGGATAACTTGTGTGCATACGTCTGATCTTGAATCAAACGCAACACCAAGTCACCTTCTTGAAACGTCTTGGTCTTAACTCTGCGGCTATGGTAGCGACGCAGGTCTTGCTGATAAATCGCCGATCGAGCCGCCGCTAGATCATGTTGTTCCTCCAAATCATCTAACGCGTCTTGACGTGCTGTTTCATTATCCCCCTCAACATAAGCCGCCGCCCATGGCGAGTCATGAAGTATATCACTTGGTAATACGGCTTTTGTGCCATAAACCATGAAGAAAGGCATATAGCCTGTTGATCTGTTGGGAGTAGTTTTGATGCTCCATAAGACTGATGGCAACTCCTCCACCCAACATCCCGGTGTTTGCTGCAAAGGAACCATAAGTTGGGGCTTGATACCTCTCAAGATCTCCTGGTTAGCACACTTTGCCTGACAATTGGATTGTGGATGAGCAACCATAGAAACATCAAGCCGGATGTGTTCACTGTCACAGAACTCTTGCATAGCCCCCTTGGATAAGTGTGCACCATTATCTGTGATGATACTATGAGGGTAACCAAGACGGTAAATCAGCTTTTTCAAAAACTAAACCGCCGTAGTCGCGTCACACTTGCTGATCGGCTCAGCCTCCACCCACTTAGTAAACTTATCCACAACCACCAAGAGGTGGGTCTTCTTATCTTTGGATCTCTTGAAGGGCCCGACCATATCAAGTCCCCAGACCGCAAATGGCCAGGTAATTGGAATCATGCGCAATTCCTGAGCCAGCACGTGAGCACGTCGCCCAAACTTCTGACAGCCATCGCACTTGAGAACCAAGTCGTCTGCATCCTTGTGAGCCTTCAACCATAAGAAACCATGCTGAAAGCCTTGGCCACCTGAGATTTTGAGCCGGCGTGATGACCATAATCGCCAGCGCGAATTTCATTCAAGATTCTTTACCTTTTTCAGGTGAAACACAACGTTGAAAAACGCCGGTAACACTGCACTTATCTAACTCGCCATTGATGATTGTCATAGACTTAAATCGCCGGACAATCTGTCTTGCCAAGGTCTTCTCCTCAGGTAACTCGCTGTGTGTTAAGTACGCTAAATAAGGCAGCGTCCAGTCAGGGATAGCATGTAGAGACGTCACCAGCTGCCCCTACGGGTTAGGTATAGCTAAGTCTTCCTCTGAGAGTAGCTTGACTGATGGGTGATGTAGCACATCCAAGAATATGTTAGGTGGCACCGGCTTTCGCTAGGATCCCAACCTGGACAATGCATCAGTTGCCTCGTTTCTGCGACGATCAATATGATCCACCTGATATCCCTTGAAGTAACCAGCGATGACCTCCACCGCCTAACGATAAGCCGCCATCCGCGGGTCCTTGGAATCCCACGTGCCTAAAACTTGCTAGGCCACAAGATCTGAGTCACTGAGACACCGCACCCGGCTCAGGTTCATTTCTTTAGCGACCCGGAGGCCATGAAGTAAAGCTTCATACTCAGCTTCATTGTTAGTACAAGGAAACATCAACCTTAACATGTAACAGAACTTATCACCTTTAGGGGAGGTTAAGACAACCCGAGCCCCTGATCCTTCCAGTTGCCTGGATCAGTCAAAGTGAATCGTCCAATATGTGTTATCCGGCTTCTCCTCGGGCGCCTGACACTCTGTCCAGTCATTTATGAAATCTACCAAGTCTTGAGACTTGACTGTCGTGCGAGGCACGTATTTTAAAGTAAGAGGTCCAAGCTCCAATGCCCACTTAGCAATCCGGCTGGTGGCTTCTCTATTTTTAATTATATCCCCGAATGGGGCAGAGCTGACCACTGTGACCTGGTGCCCCAGGAAATAATGCTTCAGCTTACGGTTTGCCATGAACACCCCATACACCAGCTTCTACCAATGTGGGTACCTTTTGTTTGGACTCTATCAGGACTTCACTGATGCAGTAATCGCGGCGCTAACTGCCCTGTTATTAGTCGTCACGTATAGGAGCAAAGGTTCCTTCTTAGACGGAACAGCCAAGACCGGTGGCTCAGTGAGTTGCTTCTTGAGTGCTTCAAATGCGTCACCCGCTGCCGTACTCCAGACATAGTTGTCTGTCTTCTTCATCATATAGTACAAAGGAATGGCCTTCTCACATAGGCGTCTTATGAACCGGCTTAACACGGCGATTCAACCCGCCAGGAGCTGAACATCATTGATCCATGCCGGCTCAGCCAAGGAGGTAATAGCCCTGATCTTATCTGGATTAGCTTCGATGCCTCGCTCAGAGACGAGGAAATCCGAAAGCTTGCCTGTAGGAACTCCAAAAACGCACTTAGTCGGGTTAAGCATCATCTTGTAGACCCATAGGTTATCGAAAGTTTCCTTCAATTCGTCAAGTAGTGTCTCCTTCTTCCTTGACTTAACCACAATATCATCCACATATGCATGAACATTGCGTCCAATTTGAATGTGAAGACAGTCCTACACAGAACGCTGGTAAGTCGCCTGTGCACTCTTGAGCCCGAAAGGCATAGACACATAGCAGAATGCGCCAAAAGGTGTGATGAAAGACGTCTTCTCTTGGTCTTTGAGTGCCATCTTGATCTGGTGATAACCGGAATAAGCGTCCAGGAAGCATAAACTCTCACAACCCGCCATTGCATAAATAACCTGGTTGATACGGGGGAGAGCAAATGGGTCAACCGGAGAAGCTTTGTTAAGATCTGTGTAATCCACGCACATACGCCACGTGCCTTTCTTCTTAAGCACTAGCACTGGGTTAGCAAGCCACTCTGGGTGAAATAATTCCACGATGAACCCTGCTGCCAGAAGCCGGGCCACCTCTTCCCCAATAGCTTTGCGCCATTCTTCATTAAACCGCCAGAGGAACTGCTTAAGCATGTGCACAACTAAACTAGTGGGTAGAATGAGTGACTATGCAATTATGCTTGTTATGGGTTATGGTGACGTTTATGTCATACTCCCTCCATTTCTCTATATAAGGTGTATTTGTTTTTTGATAAAATTTGATAATGTAAGGTGTATTTCTTGTAAATCCTTGTAATTCCCTTGTTAGCCCTCCAAAAAAGGAAAATATCTCTCTCATGATTGTATGCTTCTCTAATTGTGTCAAAACAAAAAGAAACTATCTCTCTCTCGATTGTGTGTATTGCTTACTTTTCTAGACTCACTGATTTACTTGACACAAACCAATAAATTTGTCAAGAATAATTCTGTCCTAACACCTTTATAATTAGATGCCTTTATCACCATATAAAAATTATACACCTTACATAAGGAAATTATACACCCTCCTCGCGAACCACCTCCTCCTCCTCATCCTCCTCCTCCTCGGCAGAGGGTACCTCACTAGACGAGGGCCTCGAAGACAACACCCCTAAGTCGGTGAGGGTGCGCTCTTTATGGCCGTGACCCACTCTAGTGGCTCTCCCACCACCCCCTCGCCCTCCATGGGCTCTCCTCCCGCCCCCTCCTCCTCTAGACGCACCTCTCCCTCTCTCTTCCTGTGAGGAGTCATCCTCAAGTAGTCGGGGGCTAACAGTATGTGCTCGACCACTCTGACTAGCAATGCCGATGACCTTGCGTATGAAACCCGCGCCGTCGGCCTTCCCCTTGCCCATGTTCCACGAACCAGCATTGAAAATAGAATAAACAATTAGTACATTAATAATGAAGGAAAAAAGCATAATAATAAGGACTAATAAACACATTACAAATAAGCATAAAAAGGCATATTCCTAAACCATAGGAAAAAAGACATGAAACGTACATCTGCTGGTCGGGGTCGGAGGAGGGGGGAGCGGGCGGAGACAGGATCGAGGCCGGGGGTGGCCGGGGACAGGGCTGGGCGAGGGCGGTGGCACTTGTCGAGGTCATGGAGGCGGCGGCGCGGGCAAGGAGAGGACGGCGGCGGTGTGGGCGAGGAGAGGGTGGCGGCAGCGTGCGGGCGAGGATTAGGGCGAGAGAGAGAGAGGGCGAGAATGGGTGGATTGGAGGCAACCGGGAGGATAAGGCATAGCTATGCCGACGGCCTAGCCGTCGGCATATCTTACTAGAACCACGTGGCAATGTACGCCGACGGCCTAGCCGTCGGCATTTAATTTTTTATTCTTTTCGTTTTTTATTTTTTTATCATTTTTAGGGAGTTCTTTACATTTTTTAGGGGTGTTATTTCTGTTCTTTTTAATACACCAGTGCCCTCTGTGTCTCCTCGACGTGTTCGTTTCAACCTCCGTGCGATGATGACAACGACGTTCGTGAGGGGGTCACACTACGGAGCCACGTGCCGAGTGCTTGCACCTGCCACCACACTTGCAGACGTATAAGAGGTCCCGGCGCAAGACCTGGCGGCATTGCTACCCCCGCAAGTCCCCCGTCCCGTATAACCATAGCATCGTTGACCGGACGGGTCTACCCCTTTGACTTTCACCGGACGAGGTATGACTAATGAACATTTCACCTGGCTATGATAGGCAGCCCATAGATATACTTCGGATCAAGGTCCAGGCCCAACCCAGTGCAAGATTGCCTCTGTGTCTCCCCGACGTGGCCGCTTCAACCCTCCGTGCGATGGCGTCATCGACGTCCGTGAGGGGGGCCACACCAAGGAGCCAAGTGCCGGGGCTTGCACCTACCACCACACTTCCAAAACATATAAAAAGGCCCAGTGCAGTACCTAGCGGCATTGTCTCCCCCCAAGTATGTTGTCCCGTCCAACGCTAGCACAGTTGACCGCACGAGTCTACCCCTTTTACTTTCACCGAACGAGGTATGACCGATGGAAAGTTTCACCTGGGTGTGATAGGCGAGCCCATAGATACACTCCAGATCATGGTCCGGGCCGAACCCAGTGCAAGATTGCCTATGTGTCTTCCCGACATGGTCGTTTCCACCCTCCGTGCAATGGTGACAGCGACGTTCGTGAGGGGGTCACGTTACGGAGCCACGTGTCGAGTGCTTGCACCTGCCACCACACTTCCAGACGTATAAGAGGTCCCGGCGCAAGACCTGGTGGCATTGCTACCCCCGCAAGTCCCCCGTCCCGTATAACCATAGCATCAGTGACTGGACGGGTCTACCCCTTTGACTTTCACCGGACGAGGTATGACCTATGAACATTTTCACCTGGTTGTGATAGGCAGCCCATAAATAGACTTCAGATCAAGGTCCGGGCCCAACCGAGTGCAAGATTGCCTGTGTGTCTCCCCAATGTGGCCGTTTCAACCCTCCGTGTGACGGCGGCATCGACGTCCGTGAGGGGGGCCACACCCCAGAGCCGTGTGTCGGGTGCTTGCACCTACCACCAGACTTCCAAAATGTATAAAAAGGCCCAGTGCAATACCTGGCAGCATTGCCTCCCCCCAAGTACCACGTCCCGTCTAACCCTAGCACTGTTGACCGCACGAGTCTACCCCTTTGACTTTCACCGAACGAGGTATGACCGATGGAAAGTTTCACCTGGGTGTGATAGGCGAGCCCATAGATACATTCCGGGTCATGGTCCGGGCCCAACCCAGTGCAAGATTGCCTCTGTATCTCCCCGACGTGGTCGTTTCCACCCTCCGTGCGATGGTGATAGCGACGTTCGTGAGGGGGGTCACACTACGGAGCCACGTGCCGAGTGCTTGCACCTGCCACCACACTTGCAGACGTATAAGATGTCCCGGCGCAAGACCTGGCTATTGGGGAATGCCGCATGGGAAACATAAAAATTCCTATGCACACGCAGATCTATCCATGGTGATGAGCATCTACGAGAGGGAGAGTGGATCTACGTACCCTTGTAGATCGCTAAGCAGGAAGCGTTAAGAAACATGGTTGGTGTAGTCGAACGTCTTTGCGATCCAAATCGCCGAGCGTCCTGTGATCCAATCACGATCCATCCCGCGATCTAATCACGATCCACCGTCTTGATCCAGCAAGAGAGATCAGAGAGGAGGAAGAGTTCTCCGGCAGCATGAAGGCTCTCCGGCGATGGTGGTGGAGCAATTCCGGCAGGGCTTCGCCTAAGCACTGCAGAAATCCGATCTAGAGGAGAAACTATGCACTGGAGGAACGGGTAGCATGTGGCTGAAAATTATGTGCCAAAACCGTAAAACCACCAGTATATAGGAGGAAGAGAGGAGGTGGCTTGGCCCAAGGGCCAAGCCACCAGGAGTCGGCCGAACCAAGGGTGGAGGTGGAATCCACCTCCAATCCTAGTAGGACTAGGATTCGCCCTATTTTTGCCTTTTTCCACTTTTTTTCTTTGGATTTTCTTCTCTAGCCTCATGGGCCTTGTGTGGAAGTTTCCACCAGCCCACTATGGGCTTTTATTCACTCTCCCACAGCCCATGAAGCCTCTTGGGTCGAAATGCCCCTCCCGGAGGTCTCTCGATACACTACCAGTACTCCCTGTACACTACCGATGAGCCCGAAACTTTTCCGGCGACCAAAACAGGACTTCCTATATATGAATCTTTACCTCCGGACCATTATGGAGCTCCTCGTGACGTCCGAGATCTCATCCAGGACAACCTTCGGTCACCATCATACATAACTCTATACTACCGAAACGTCACCAAACCTTAAGTGTACAGACCCTGCGGGTTCGAGAACTATGTAGACATGACCGAGACACCTCTAAGGTCAATAACCCATAGCGGACCTAGATGCCCATATTGGTTCCTACATATTCTATGAAGATCTTTATCGGTCGAACCTCTCTGTCAAGGATTCAGTTAATCCCGTATGATGTTCGCTTTGTTCTTCGGTATGTTACTTGCCCGAGATTCGATCGTCGGTATCTCCATACCTAGTTCAACCTCGTTACTGGCAAGTCTCTTTTCTCATTCCGTAATACAAGATCCCGTGATTAACACTTAGACACATTGCTTGCAAGGCTTATTGTGATGTTGTATTACCGAGTGGGCCCTGAGATACCTCTCCGTCACACGGAGTAACAAATCCCAGTCTTGATCCATGCCAACTCAACAAACACCTTCGGAGATACCTGTAGAGCACGTTTATAGTCACCCAGTTACGTTGTGACGTTTGATACACACAAGTCACTCCTCCGATGTCCGTGAGTTGCGTGATGTCATGGTCATAGGAACATATACTTGACATGCAGAAAACGGTAGCAATAAACTGACACGATCATATGCTACGTCTGTTGTTTTGGTCTTGTCCATCACACCATTCTCCTAATGATGTGATCCTGTTATCAAATGACATCTCATATCGATGGCTAGGAAACCTTAACCATCATTTGATCAACGAGCTAATCTATTAGAGGCGTACTAGGGACATGGTTTTGTCTATGTATCCACACATGCATCCAAGTTTCCAATCAACACAATTATAGAATGGATAATAAATGACTATCATGAACAAGGAAATATGATAATAACTAATTTATTATTGCCTCTAGGGCATATTTCCAACAGCATCCCACTTGTACTAGAGTCAATAATCTAGTTCACATCACTATGTGATTCGCATTGTTATGAATCTAACACCCAATGAGTTCTAGGGCTCGATCATGCTTTGCATGTGAGAGAGGTCTTATAGTCAACGGGTCTGCGATATTCAGATCCGTGTGTACTTTGCAAATCTCTATGTCAAACCGTAAACACTGCTACCATACTCCACTTGGTACTATTCCAAATGGCTGCTCCACTATATGTATCCAGATTGCTACTACTAGTCATCCAAATTGGTGTTAAAGCTTGCATCGACGTAACTCTTTACGACGAACTCTTTATCACCTCCATAATCAAGAAACATCTCCTTAGTCTTTTAGTTACTAAGGATAATCTTGACCGTTGTCCTGTGATCCATTCCTGGGTCACTTTTGTACCCTTTGACGGACTCATGGCAAGGCACACACAGGTGCAGTACGTAGCATGGCATACTATACAGAGCCTATGGCTAATGCATAGGGGACGACGTTTGTCCTTTCTCTTTCTTCTGCCGTTGTCGACCTTTGAGTCTCACTCAAATTCACACCTTACAAATCAGGTGAGAACTCTTTCTCTAACTAATCCATTTTGAACTCTTTCAAAATCTTGTCAAGGTATGTACTCGTTGAAAGTCTCATCAAGCATGTTGATCTATCTCTATAGGTCTTGATGCTCAACAATTAGGTAGCTTTATCCAGGTCTTCCTTTGAAAAACACTTTTCAAACAACCGTTTATGTCTTCCAGAAATTCTACATTATTTTCGATCAACAATATGTCATCCACATATACTTACCAGAAACTCTATAGTGCTCCCACTCAATCTATTGCAAATACAAGTTTCTCGTAAACTTTGTATAGACTCAAAAACTTTGATCACCTCATCAAAGCGTATATTCCAACTCCGAGATGCTTGCTTTACTCCATAGAAGGATCACTGAAGCTTGCTCACCTTTTAGCATCCTTAGGACAGACAAAACCTTCTGGTTGTATCACATACAACCTTTCCTCAAGTAAACCGTTAAAGAAACGATGTTTTGACATCCATCTAGCAGATTTCATAATTGAAAAATACACCAACTCCTAACATAATTCCAACAGACTTTAGCACCGCTACGAATGAGAAAGTCTCATCGTAGTCAACTCCTTGAACTTGCCGGAAACTTCTTTGTGACAAGTCGAGCTTTATAAATGGTGACATTTACCATCAGCGTTTGTCTTCATCTTAAAGGTCCATTTCTACTCGACGACCTGCCGTCCAACGAGCAAGAACCAAAGTCTATACTTGGTTTTCATACATGGATCCTTTCTTGGATTTCATGGCCTCTAACCATTTGTCGGAATCCGGGCCCATCATTGCTTCTCCATAGCTCGTAGGTTCATCGTTGTCCAACAACATGACCTCCAAGACAGGGTTGTTGTACCACTCAGGAGTCCAAACGTCACCAAACATAACTCTATACTACTGACACGTCACCAAACCTTAAGTGTGCAGACCCTGCGGGTTCGAGAACTATGTAGACATGACCGAGACACCTCTAAGGTCAATAACCAATAGCAGGACCTGGATGCCCATATTGGTTCCTACATATCCTATGAAGATCTATATCGGTCGAACCTCTATTTCAAGGATTTAGTTAATCTCGTATGATGTTCCCTTTGTTCTTCGGTATGTTACTTGCCCGAGATTCGATCGTCGGTATCTCCATACCTAGTTCAACTCGTTACCGGCAAGTCTCTTTTCTCGTTCTGTAATACAAGATCCCGTGAGTAACACTTAGACACATTGTTTGCAAGGCTTATTGTGATGTTGTATTACCGAGTGGGCCCTGAGATACCTCTCCGTCACACTGAGTAAGAAATCCCAGTCTTGATCCATGCCAACTCAACAGACACCTTCGGAGATACCTGTAGAGAACCTTTATAGTCACCCAGTTACGTTGCGACATTTGATACACACAAGGCACTCCTCCGATGTCCGTGAGTTGCATGATCTCATGGTCCTAGGAACATATACTTGACATGCAGAAAACAGTAGCAATAAACTGACACGATCATATGCCACGTTTGTAGTTTGGGTCTTGTCCATCACACCATTGTCCTAATGATGTGATCCCGTTATCAAATGACATCTCATGTCCATGGCTAGGAAACCTTAACCATCTTTTGATCAACGGGCTAGTCTATTAGAGGCATACTAGGGACATGGTTTTGTCTTTGTATCCACACATGCATCCGAGTTTTCGATCAACACAATTATAGCATGGATAATAAAAGATTATCATGAACAAGGAAATATGATAATAACTAATTTATTATTGCCTCTAGGGCATATTTCCAACAGTCGGTTGCTTGCACCTACCACCACACTTCCAAAACGTATAAAAAGGCCCAGTGCAATACCTGGCGGCATTGCCTCCCCCCAAGTACCCCGTCCCGTCTAACCCTAGCATTGTTGACCGCACGAGTCTACCCCTTTGACTTTCACCGGACGAGGTATAACCGATGGAAAGTTTCACCTGGGTGTGATAGGCGAGCCCATAGCTACACTCCGGATCATGGTCCGAACCCAACCCAATGCAAGATTGCCTCTGTGTCTCCCCAACGTGGTCGTTTCCACCCTCAGTGCGACGGTGACAGCGACGTTCTTGAGGGGGTCACACTACGGAGCCACGTGCCGAGTGCTTGCACCTGCCACCACACTTGTAGATGTATAAGAGGTCCCGGCGCAAGACTTGGCGGCATTGCTACCCCTGCAAGTCCCCCGTCCCGTATAACCATAGCACCGTTAACCGGACGAGTCTACCCCTTTGACTTTCACCGTACGAGGTATGACCGATGAACATTTTCGCCTGGCTGTGATAGGCAGCCCATAGATAGACTTTGGATCAAGGTCTGGGCCCAACCCAGTGCAAGATTGCCTCTGTGTCTCCCCGACGTGGTTGTTTCAACCCTTCGTTAGACGGCGGCATCGACGTTCGTGAGGGGGGGCACACCCGGAACCGATGAACATTTTCACCTGGTTGTTTTCTATTTAGATAAGACAAGTTTACCTAAAAACAGAATAAAAAAAGATATGCCAAAAACAGATTAAAAAATATAATAGAAATATATGATTTGTATTTAGAGAATGAAAAAACAGGAAAAACAAATATGCCAACGGGAAAGCCGTCGGCATACCTCTGCCTGGACCGACCGACCAGCCACGCGCATCGGATCGATGATGCGGACAGCAGTCTATGCCGACGGTATGGTCGTCGGCATACCTCTGTCTGCATCGACCAGGCACGCGCCGCGGATCGATGACGTGGACACAAGTCTATGCCGACGGTTTGGCTGTCAGCATACATCTGCCGACGGCCTCCGTTCGAGTCGTCGGCGTAGTAGTAACGGCGTGAGCCCATCGTCCACCCCTGGCATGCCTACGTCACGTCTACGCCGACGGCCTTCATATATATGCCTACGGCCACCGTCGACATAGTCCGACGTATGCCGACGGCCTTTTTATGCCTACGGTCTAGCCACAGCCGTCGGTATACCTCCATCTATGCCGACGGTGGCCGTAGGCATAGATTAGGCCGTCGGCAAATACCGTTATTCTGTTAGTGGATGAGACCTAAATTTTTTAATTTAACTTTATAAGTTCTTAATCTTATGCATTGTTTTTTAATATTTTTCTCAACTGTTTTTTCTTCATTTTGTTGTGAACAAATTCAGAATTACGAGTGATATTTTGTTTATCACACTTTATGTGGCACCAATAATTTAAGTAAGGTTAGCTTGATGAATCGCTCAACCTCCGTACGTGCACGCGCATCGTTCTTCTTTTGAAGGCAGGGACGTCACTTTTTTCCTCACCACACTGAAAATCTTTTGTCTATGCTTCGTTGGATGGATCCAACAGCGTGACTGCGCATAAGCATCATGTCCTGCTCCGCGAAGGCGTTCGGCGTTTCAAATCCACTTGAAACGTCCGGGCTGACGGTTTGGTCACAACAATAACAAAAGTGGAATCCAAACGGACGTTTTAAACGGATCTCAAACGTCTGGACTGACAGGCATCCTTATATTCAACCTAAATATGGGATGGATATAAGGACACAGGGGCGCCTCCGTCAGGTCGTCCATTGCCCACGTTGGTCCACCCGACGACACATAAATTCCTCCCTAATCGTTCACCGGACCAAATCCTAACCATTTCATTTCACTCCGATTCACTCCCCTCCGCAACCCAAACTCCCGTTCGATGATCGCCGGCTTTCTCCAGCATGGCGGGCAGCGGATTCGAGTCCAACACCTTCAGACCCGTCGACTCTGAGCTCATCTCATGTGGCCCGAGCAGGAGATGGTCGTCCGGATTGTGCTCCCCGCTCCCTGGTGGAGGCCCGTGCGAGGCAGCGCTCGGACTCTTTTCGTCAAGAATCCATTGCATCCGCCCAAATGACGCTAGGTGTGCCATCGCTACCTCACCGGAGGCGCTGCGGTCCGTCTGGCATCCGAACGCAGTGGCAGACGTGCAACCCCTCCGTTGGCGTGTCGAGGCCATGGACGCACCATGGGTGTCGTCCGATACAAACATGGTGCGACGTCCCCACCGTGTGAGGCAGCGACCACGGGAGTCGGCGGCATCCCTCACGGCTGGATGTTGGTGGGACAGAGCCGCATTCTCTGGTGCCATGTATGATGCTCCACACCGAGTGCCGCAACCGCGTCGTGATGAATGTCGGCTCATCCCAGGATGAATCCATCATCTACCTGACGTCCAGTGACACTCTGGGTTCAGGGCTCCGGTGAGAAAGAGTAGGGCATGTGAGACGGCGGTGCCTTGAGTTTGGTGAGTAGGACATGGGAGACGGTGGTGCCTTGAGTCCCGTCAGCCGGCTCATGTCCCATGCTCTACTCTATCTTGTCGGCGACAACACTTTCGCAGCCGGCCATTGGACATGGACACAGCGAACCGGAATGAGCTTTGTTTAAGGATCGCTTTGCATTGCATGTAATAATATGAACTAAAGGTTTTTAATTTAAGGTATCTAGTTGTAGAACAAAATATTTAAGACGTGATCGTTTACTATTCGCGGAATCGTTCCAACATTTGATGGGTCGCATTTGTTAAGTCCGGCTGTAGATTATCGGGCTGAAGAGTCGCCCTTTGTTTGTCTTTAAATACCGTTGTGGTGTCTCGTTTCTTCATCGACAAGGTGTTAGGCCCCGATCTTGGCACTGTCTCGAGACTTGAATAAAATTGATCTGTCTGCATCGAGACCGGAGCAATGATGTTCCTTCACAAGTAGAAAATGGGTGTATGACACAAACTATATTTTCCTTTTGCCGGCACACCTTCCGGTGGACAGCTCCAGCTTGTCGTTTCTTCATCCGCTAGCCAAACACATTAACAATACGTACACTAACGTGCGCGTCCTATCTACATCTCTCCATCTACCTATCAACCCCTCCCCGTCCCCATCCCATCGCTGAACAGAAGAGAGCTCGTTGTAGGAGCAAAGGAGCAGCCATGTCCACCCAAGCCGTAGTCCAGAGGGCATGCGCGAAGCTGAGATCCGCCATAGGTGATGAAGCCGTGGCGCGTTCGAACTTCACCGCTGACCTGCGTGACATGTTGGAGGCCCTGGAGGCCATCCAGCCGGTGCTGGACAAAGCCGAGATGCAGTCGTTGAGGGATGAATGGGTGGCGCTTTGGCTGCAGCGTGCTTTGAGCGCCGCCTACAAGACCATAGACACTGTGGACGAGCTGCAGGGCGTGAGATCACAGGGTGCTGCAACGGTATTGCACTACAACTGGCCGTTTATTTTTTTCCTTATTCCGGTGAAGCAAATACTACTATCCATTACTTACTTGCTGTCTTCGCCGACGTGAGATTGGTTATGGTATAATTCATCAATCGAATTATTATTTTTTGCGGGGACATCAATCGATGTTTTAACTGCAGTGTTGTCAAAATTTCCATTATTTTAATTTCCAGACAGTTTGATGTTTTCTCTAAGCAAGATAATGTCCATATTTGCAGATGACAAGGATGCTGCTCTGCCTTGCCATCATGAAGAATGCCCTGGCCATCCAGATGCAGGAGACGAAAAAACTAGTGATGTGGGCACATGAGAAGTTGGGCCCGTTACAGAAATTCTGACCGAAAACACCATAAACTTTGAGGAAATTATCGACGGACGAAAAACGGGACCAGTTTTGAAGGTAGCAATAGTTTTGGAAAGAGGACCAGATAAAGAGAGGATAATTGCCACCCTGCTATCCACTGAGCCCAACATCATGCAAGAGCACATCACAATTCTTCCCATCTTTGGGTTTCCAGGCAGCGGCAAGACAACCTTGGCACAAATGGTTTTTAACGATACCCACTCCCTTCAAGGCTACGACTTCCGGTTATGGGTTCATGTTTCTCCCCAGTTCGACTTCCATACAATAGGCAAATCCATTATTTTTCAAGTGTCAGGAAGGAGATCTTCAGACTTTGAGGGGATGAAGAGTATAATGAAGCGGTTTCACAAACTACTTAATGGTAAGAAGGTGCTCCTTGTTTCGGATGACCTGTGGGAGGAGGATCCCATTCAGTTACAGTTGTTGAAGTCCATGTTAAATTTCTTGGGAGAGAAGATGGACGTAATAGTAACCACATGCAACCAAGCAATCGCCGGGAAGATCGGTACAGTTGAGCCGTACATGCTAAATCAATTGAGTGATGATACATGTTGGAAAATAATCAAGAAATTGATCCGCTTCGAAGGAGGAGAAGAAGAGTTGGAGAGGATTGGACGGGAGATCGCAAGCAAGTGTCGGGGTGTTCCATCGGCAGCTCAAGAATATGCATCCATGCTAGGTTCTTCCCGAGATGCTATGACATGGAAAGGAATCCTGGAAAGGAGTAAATTGTCTTATTTCTTTTCAATTTTTGAGCTAAGCTACATGAGAATGCCACCAGATTTGAGGCTATGCTTTGCTTATTATTGTGAAATCTTTCCAAGAGGGCACAGTATAGTAAAAGATGACCTGGTTCACCATTGGATTGCTCTCCACCTCATTGAGCCATCTGAAATACTGTCTGCCACACAAATAGCTGAGGAGCATATTACCAGGCTTCAGGACATATCATTCCTTCAAACTGCAGAGTTGGACCACGTGAGTAATTGTCTACTACTCTGTTGTACAAAATTTGTTGACGTGAGTAATTGTCTACTACTCGGTTGTACAAAATTTGCTATATTTTAGAGAAACAAAACGAAGTAAAATTTAAGTGAATTTTATAATTCTCGTTCCTATTGGATGCATTACTAGTGTGTAGATATAGTAGTAGGTATGCTCGAGGGACATGATATACTGAAGTAAAAGAACAATATACATCTACGAAACTAAGACACAATAGCCTCCTACGTGCATTGTTTGATTTGTAGAATTACAATCCATATGTCTTTTTCTTATGATTCATTCTTTTTACTTTCATAGAAAGAAATTCACCCCCCTCCAAACTCATCTGAACAATTCTATATTTCTCCTGAGCACAATCAAACACGCATAGTGTTCCTGTAGTATTGAGGATGACAAGCCACTCAATTCTTGTGTTTTTCCTATTATGTGTGTTTTACAAAACCTGCGAGTTATAGAGGCCCTATATGTTTTTCCTTCATGAACCATCCCATTCTCCACCTCTCTTTGTGAAGTCGTCGCATCTATTAGGTTCGCCTCCTTTCACCCACCACCAGACCGGCCACTGGCAGGAGACGAGCTCACACATAGATAATTTCGATGCCAGAGAGAGTCGGAGCATCGGTGTTACAAGGACAGTCCGTCCGGTTGTGCGTATTGCAGTCGGTCGATAGGTGGTGCGTGTGAGCCGCAGACGCACAAGGGCATCAGCAGCAGCGGGGTGGCCGCAGATGCTGCGAGTGGGGAAAAGCGGTGCCGGTGCTATGGTGTGGTGACGATGATGCTATGCCGCCGCTACAACGAAGATGCGAGGCGACGACGACAATGCATGCTATGACTAGCGACCTGATGTGCTACGAGGTGGAACGGCTATTGCTGTAAGCGGTGGCCGGTGGAGCGGCAAGAGGCAACGACTTCGATAGCGTTGCCGCAACTGTGTACCACAGAGCTACAATCAGCGACAGTCGTGATGCGACGGTCGACGGCGGGAGCTGTAAGTAATCATGGCAGAGGTGCAACCGTCGATGCATGAGAGTGATGCAAGTGTGGTGCATCCAGGCTACGCGACGGCGATCCTTGTGGTGTTGTGAGCCTTCACGGTGGTGCTACATGCTGGGAGCACGTTGCCGCGACGGGAGCCTTCATCGGTGATGACCATGGTGACCGCAGGTCAGGCCAGAGCAATGCTCATGCCTAGATTTTTGCACGAAACGTGGATACAGGATCATATGGGGAAGATGGTGTAGCGTTGAGGAAGCAGGCACAAAAGCCGATTTTGGGACACTTCGATCTGATAGCATGGCTAGCGAGGTGATCGATGGGGGCTTTCGACCGGTCGACCGACACTTATTGTCCTTCTTTTTAGTTAAGATAAAATATACCTAAGTTCCACATGTCTAAGTTGCAGAACACTACTTACACTTTCTCAAGATAAATATTTTGTGATGCATCTTATAATCACGTGCATATGCTTTTAATTTGTTGCAGGCCAGTGGAGACAATAAGGGTGCAATCTTGTTGACTATGCACGGTATAGTGCATGACCTTGCAACAATGTTCCTGGAAAATTCAAGCTACCGTCTAGCCACCAATCGTCGTGGGAAACTTGATGGGCATTATGATAACTATGTTAGAGCACTCTGCTGTGTCGGCTGTAGCAACATGGAGTTCCAAAGTGACTCATTTTCACGGGAGAAGTGCCTACGTGTCTTGGCACTAAACGAGAGCTCCGTGCAAAAGCTACCGAACTCCATCTGTCAACTGAGGCACCTCAGGTACCTTAAGATATCAGAATTCAATGGGCTGGTTACTCTGCCAGAGTCATTTGGGCATCTGAAAAATCTGTTCCATATTGATTTATCAGGCTGCTCCAGGCTTGCAGCACTTCCTGAATCATTTGGAGATCTCATAAACTTGACCCATGTCAATCTATCACGATGCCATGGACTGGAAGAGCTTCCAGAACCGCTCCAGAAGCTCGCCAAACTGATACGCCTAGATTTGTCATTCTGGTCTTGTTTTGAAGGGATCGGTAATGGCCTTGGTGGCCTCACCACTCTAGAGCACCTGAACTTGTCAAACCCTTGTTACTACCACACCCTTGCTCAACACCGCACCCATCTCCAAGGACTTAAAGATGGTCTGTGCAAGCTCATCAGACTCCGATATCTGAATTTGTCAATGTGCCTGAATCCTATATTTTACTGCCACAAGTCACAAGAGGAAAGTCTCCAGTTCATTACAGAGTGTGTGAAAGACCTCTCCACTCTAGAGCATTTGGAACTGTCTCATAACACATTTCTGTTTGATCTGCCTGAAAATCTAGGCGACCTCAACAATTTACACACAATGAATCTCTCAGGCTGCATCAGACTGAAGAAGGTTGGTGAAATGAAGTCTCTCAAGTTTATAGATCTGAGGAAGTGTCGTGGCCTAGAGAGTTGCTACTGTGTAGTTCGCTTCGTCAATGATGACGATGCATATAGCAGCAGCAACATTGTTCAGATGGAGGAGGTAAATTGCCAAGAGCTCCAGATAAGCTGCCTAGAAAAGGTCAAGTCTAAAGAGGAAGCACAGAGAATCAAATTGGTTGAGAAACTGAAGCTTCAAAAGTTGAAGCTTTCTTGGACTTTGGACACTGTCGGGCGAGTGGAGGACAGTGCTTTGTTGCGGGAATTAGTGCCACCACCTCATCTTCAGTTTCTTGAGGTTAATGGTTACGCCGGCACAAGCCTCCCGGAGTACTTTAGTGACCTCACCTCTCTCCAGGAACTAAAGATCGTCCGCTGCAAGCAGCTGAACTCGTTGCCCGATACAATACAAAAACTCACCAGCCTCGAGGATCTGTGTATTTTTGACTGTCCAGAATTGGAGAAGTGGTGTCAGGTTGTGGAGAACAAGAAAATGCTGGCGCACATCCGCAACAAAAATTATGAGTATGTACCATCATATTGCTCATTATTTTACTGTTATTTTACAGTTCTTATGTTGGTTCGTGTATCCCTGCTCAAAGTAGTATATGTACAAAAATGAAGTAGCCATCGCTGATCTCTACTTGATTTAATTCTATGAGTTGTTGACCGTGTACGTTTTGCAGGGAACCTGCAAGTACTAGCAGGCAGGAGATTGAGGAGGATGGCAGATTGGGTGACAAGGTGGAGATGGCGTAGGAAGACGGGCAGCAACGGATGTGTTGGCCTGCAGACTCTTTCAGGCAGCAAAAGATGATGATTTGATTTCAGACAACCTGCTTTTCGCATTCCTGTGCAATTTGATCTTTTAATCTGATCTGTTGAGCGTACATTATGTGCTGTGTAATACTCCGATGAATCCTTAAATATGACCATATTTTTTTCCCCAGTGTAAGTTCGTACTATTAGGCATGTACTTTTAAATTCGGTTCTGTAATAATATATCAGTTCAGCACACACTGGTTCAGGTAAGAATAGTTCTTTCCATGTCCGATCTAGAAGCAGGATGGCCATGTACTCGTGTTATTCTTGTCATGGGAACTTGAGAAGTTGCACCTTCGCAGACTTGAGAGTTTCGGTGCTTCACGACTTAGTACAAGCCAACACCATTTTACTGGTTCAGCTATTGAAACCTGATACGCGCCACTAGTATTTCCAAGACCTGGGTGTTACTGCTAAGTGCTAACCACCCATCGACGATCGGAATTCTGCTTCATTTTTTCAGAGTAACTTTGCAAGGATTAATTTGTATCACAGTGTCAAGTGTCAGGTAATCCAGAATCTATCGAATGTTCGATATTGCTGATGTCTTTTCTCCTTTTCTTTTCAAAAGCTTTTGAGGTAGGAGCTGGTTGCTGTACAACTAAACATGCACATTCCTCGGGCCAGGCTGGGTTTTGGTCCGGCCTGACAAAACCCAACTATAGTTATATAAGCCTGAGCCTGGTCCAGGGTACAAACCAGAGGGCCGAAGCCCAGCCTGACAGCCCAACGATCTTTCTTTGCTACCATGAAAAAATATCTACAACATTGCACTGGAAAGATCTACTTCTAAATATCTAGGGACACTTATTTTGGCACAGAGGGAGTACTTGTCTATGAAAAATATTTATATTTCTTGTTTATCTTGCGCACATGTTTATCAAAAATCTTTATATTTCTTGTTTACCTTGCACACTTGTAGTCTTGTTTATCTTGCGTTCTTGTACCATGAGTGTGCAAGATAAAAAGGATTTTTTTAAACAAGCAAGCAATTTTCTTAAACTATATAACATTATTTTGGTAAATAAATAGACACTTTTTTTAAGTATGAAAACATGATTGTGAACGTATGAATACTTTTTAAAAACATGTGAACATTTTAAAGTGTGCAAAAAAAATCCAAGGATTGAACACTTTTGAAAGTCGATGATTTTTAATTTCGTGAATATTTAAAATTAACGCACATAATTTGAGAAGTTAAAAGAACATTTATTTTCAAATGCATGAATATATTTTTAAATTCTCGAATTTTTTTCAAAATACTGAACATAATTTTTGTGTCACAATTATTTTTAGCAAATAGTCATGAACATTTTAAAAAGTGCGCAAAAAAAGTAAATATGTGAACGCCCTGTAAACTTTTCGTGTACAAGTTTTAGTGTGTGAACGCTCTGTAAAAGTTTCGTGTACATATTTTAGTATGTGTGAACACATATTTTGCACGAACACTTTCTGAAATCACATTACTTTTTTTTTCAATCAGATGGACATTTAATACTTTAAGACCTGTAATTTTTAAAACTATTTGAACATCTTTTAAAATAGCGAACACTTTATAAAATAACGTCCACATATTTTCAAGTTACATGATTTTTTGAGAAGTACAAAGATGTTTATATATGAGTGAACATTTTTTATTCGGCACGTATTTTTACTTACTTTTGTACTATTATAAAATATTTATATTTATCATAAAAATTCTGAAAAATGGAAAACAAAACAATACCGATGTTGCTAACGGGCAGCACCAAGTACAGCCTGCTAAAGGCTGCTGGCCATATTGCATAAATAAAGCGGTGCATAGCAACCCCGTAACCATCGCGAAGTGCACAAATAAAGGCCGCTGCGTAGTGCCCTCCATTTTTTTATGATCACAAAAAATCACCCCGACTTCTCCTGTATAGAGTGTGGGAGTAGACTCCCCCCCTCCCCCTCCCACCCACCCACCCACCCAAACACATTGAACATCACCGAGCCATAGCCTTATCAGACACAAGTCACACAACCATTGCTGAGAGAAGGTTCATGATATCAAGACATGAAACACAAGTGTTTTTTTCTACATCCAGAGACATTGCACCAACGATCGAAAACATAACAAAGCAAACCACCACATCAATTTTAGCATATTTGTACCTTATATACTAGGGTAAACTTATTTTCGAAACAGTCTTTCACCCCGCCTTACTATAGGTAAAACATCAACCAGCGTTCAGACTGTTGGGACAAACCCACCGACGATCAAAATGCCAGACAAAGGTAGACGAAGGAGACACCACAATTTTTTCTGCGATGAATGCCCCGGCCAACAAACGGCTTGTATGTTGGCTTTATTTCTCACAATGACTCGAACACACACATCGAGGTACACACGCACACACACATCACAACCCTGAAGAACTCTCACGTCGACCGGGCACACACCACGGTCCCGACTGAGACTACATCTTCCTTAGGCCCCTCTCATATTTGGTCGTGAGTACATGCTAGTGGTGGTCAGGTCTTGCGTGCGTGGTAGCTAGCTAGGTGGTATGTGCCACCGAGTGGGGTATGTGCCCAACTAGAGAGGCACACACCATGGTCCCGACGAAAACTACATCTTCCTTAGGCCCCTCTCATGTTGACTTGGAAACTAAGGGTGATAGAACTTGAAAGTTAAGTGTGCTTGGGTTGGAGTAGTGAGAGGATGGGTGACCGCCCGGGAAATTGGACGATTTGGAATGAGGTGTGATTAGAGATTAAATTGTAAAATAAATCCAGAGCAGTGAGGAGGGGTGATTAGAGATTAAATTATCAAATAATTCAAAGATTTGAAAATCAGACAAAATAAAATAAAAAAATATTTTAAAAAATACCTTTAGTACCGGTTGGTAACACACCAACCGGGACTAAAGGTCCCGCTCTAGAAAGCTACCTTTAGTCCCGGCCTTGCGAACCGGGACAAAAGGCCCGTTTTCTACTAGTGTAGGGATATCTCATATTCATTACTACAATCTCGTGATAGATACATGTACTATGTATTATCTCCATATCAATACAATCAAAAACAGGACGTACGGTATTATCTTCTTGAAAGAGTCCGAACCTGGGTAAAATCTTGTGTCCATGTTATCATCGCTTAAAGATACCTAGCTTAGGACCCCTACGACGAGATATGCCGGATTTGACATTGACTGTCATGTCGAAATTTTATATGTTCTCATTGCTAATGTATATAATTATTATTTTTGCTTATACCATTTGTAGGTTGCTTGATGTACTGAAAGATTCAATACCAATGAAGGGCTTCCTGAATTTCGCGGTTAGAAATATGATATAAAAGGGGGGGGGGGTGCAGATATTATATCCATATAAGAAATGTGGAAATGCATTTTTACACAACCGGTTTGAAGGCAGTATGCTGGTGCACTTGCTCTGTCATGATTTAATGTCAGATTATGCACGGTGGACAACCCATGGAGAGGAAGAGGAGGATGTTAGCTCTGATGAAGGAGCATCAGATCATGTACGAGCGGAAAATCCTTTTTGACGAAGCATAGGCGCTTGAAGGAGGAAACACTGAACAAGCGCTGGGAGGAGAAAATGATGAAACGTCGCCCGAACATTAAGACCATCAAGCTGGACATAATCATCCTTTAACGCAAGAGACATCGTTGGCTGCAATGCTACATAATCATCATGTTAAAGATCCGCTTCGGAAGAAAACAAGAAACGATAGAAATCCTATTAAAGAGGCTCTCAAGTTGGCGCAAACTGGAAATAGTCGTCAAAACTTCATTGTATGAAGGTTGCGATCCCGAGCATGCCCATCTGCACGTCATGCTCAAACTTCTAGACATCAAAGCAAAATTAAAGAGCACATACGTGAGTCTGGATGTTGCAATAAAATATGTACAGAAAGTTTTGCCTAAGGGATATTTGTTACCTCATATTGTCGATGAGGCGAAGAAGATTGTGTGCCCCCTTGATTCGCCGCATGTAAGATATCGCTCATGTCTAAATGATATATTACATCATATATCGAAATGAGCATGAGCACAAAACAAAGTTTCCAACTTGCAATGAACCCCGATTCAAGCGTGGAAAGAAGGATCCTCTCGAAAGGTTGTGATACGTTCCGCTGATTCCTCAGCTGCAACGTTATTTCACAAACACGAATGAAGCAAAGCACATGAGTTGGCACAATTATAGAATTTCATATTGTGTATGAAAATTTTACAAACTTGAATAATTTTCCAAAATGAATAACAAATTCCCAAAAATTGATGAAAAATTTAACAAAAAAATACTTTTTAAAAAACTAATCAACTTTTTGAAACACAAACATTTCTTAAATTTGTGGAAATAAAATAAAAAAACAGGAAAACTTTATGAAATTCAAAAATATTTTTCAAAATCAAATGATATTTGTAAAGAACAGCTTTTGGTATTCCAAACCAATTTTCAAACTTTTAAACATGTTTCAAGAGAATAATAAAGTTCAAAAAGAAAAAATGAATTAATGGAAAAAAAGAAAGAATAAAAATGCTTAGGCCTTGGCCCTACTAGGCGACGGCATCGCTCCCATCTCAACCCGGCAATCCAACCCATAGTCGTCCGCGCCCATGGGCACCCGGCCTGAATGGATTGGGTATTGATCGTCATCTTCACCCATGGGTAAGCCCGATGGGTAACCTGATTGGTGATGTGTAGGGTATGGGCTCGTGGGTTGCCCGATTAATATTAGTAATTGAAATATAATTTCTTTTATATCACACATGGACTTTTGGGATGAAGATACGTGCTAATTAGTTTATATAGAAGATCACGAACCTGACGCTGCCTGCTTTTGTTTGCGGCTTGACGCCCCACTAGATGCTCTTGATGTGCTACTTGAGCACCAACCTGACGCTAGCCTATCAGTATTGTCAATCAACCTGGAGACCAGAGATCAATCCCTGTGTACTTACTCCTTTTCTTTTTCAATTATGCACGCAATAATGGGCTGACCCATTACTTTAGATGCTTAAGCTTCTTTCGTATAAGCCTCGATATATTAAGAAAAACCATTCTACATTTTATTATGAAGGGGTATAGAGAGATTTTCGTCATTCATGTGTTTAGGAGGTTGTATCGAATCAGAAGTGATATTACAAACTTTTTGTAGGTTATCTGCCACACATGTGTATGTGATCATTACTAAATCATGCGGTAGTGAGGGGTTATGGTTTTTGGGCGCAACAGATGGGAGACCGTAGCACGGGCTACACACAATCGGTTTGGATGTCGGTCCAATAATTTGATAGGTATTTAGGCATTGTATCTTTTTTTTGCCGGTTATGGTCATTTCTTTACTTTTTTTATTTTGTTTATGTACTTGAGATATTATTCATATTTTGTTACTCAATTCGTTTAAATAAATGGTTGTACCCCTCACTGGATACATATGCCAGGAAATTTCCTCCTTTTCAAAGAAGAAGAGATGTGATTCGGTGGTGATACATCAATTACATGGGACTTTAATTAACGGGTAGAAGAAATGTATATGTTGGATATGGACTACACGGTTGTAGGGAGTACGTTCAGGAGTCTGGACGAAAAGGACCAGTCGCACAAAGACTCCAATATGACGGACCTCATAGATTGAGTGCGATGTGACTGAAGTTAACAGTCCATAAGAACACATCACATCAGGTACATATACAATTCACCAGTCTAGGACAAGCTGCATAGAGACTAAACATTTAGAAGTCCACAAGATAAGTTGTATAGAGACTAAACATTTAGAAGTCCACAAGAAAACTACAAATGATATAGACAGTACAAATTTTAGGACAAGTCCTGCACATGTATCACTGTCCGGCCTTGCATCAGCGGCCACAGGTTTGTACTCCACCCGAGCCATTCCTATCTACTATGCCCGAGTAAGCCGGCCATGCTCTACACTGTTCCCGCTCAAACGCACGATCTCATCACGTTCAGAATTCCGGGGACAGCCGGCTCGATCATGTCTTTCGGTCATCACCATACATTACATTAATTGTTTCAAAATGAGTGTTCTCCCGTCAGACATGGGGCTTAGGGCGTTTAATTACCTCAGGGTTCTCTGCGTGGAGGTTCATCGAAGGGGCGTCGAAGAAGACGTAGTCGTAGCCGACGATGGCATCGCCGAAGCTGCCCTCTTCATCGAGGTCAGCACGGAAGACCTCCAAGGGACCAAGGGCCTGTAGATCCTTGATATGCTTGTTTTTCATCATGTCATCTGGAAACCCATGAATCAAACAAATCCGTTCAAATTCTTGGCATAAATATCACAACATCTACATGACCTCGGATCGAAACCCAAAAGCTAGGGGAATAGTTAATCTTTTTCCGAAAAAGGGTTTCCCCCCGCTTTGTATTACAAAGCAACCATCTGATACAACCAACGATAGGTGTTGGGGCGGAAACAGCACAAGCACGACGAAAAGAAATGACAAAGAAGCAAAAAAAAAAATGCCGCTAACGGGGAGCAACGAAAACGGAGAAGACCTGCGACCGTTGCGCCCACAAAAGACCCCCCACTAAGCTCCTAAACTCCGAAGCGCCGGTACCCATCAACACCTCAAGGAAGGAACGTGACGATGACGGCGCTGCTGGAAAGGGTTTCCTCCGGTACTCGACGAGGAGAACGGAGGGGTAGCCCCGACGCCCCCCAGGAAGGTCCGGCGGCACCCTCAGGCGCCACCGTGTTGGTGTCGGCCAAGCCAACAAGGATTTCTCCCGATCCCAACCATCACCTCTGGCACTCCGGAGTCCGCCACCAACCCGTCAACCTCCCTGCGCCAAGACGGACTAGAAGCTTCCCACGCCGTCTCACCATAGCACCGTGAAGTAGGGCCTGCCCAACGAAGAAAAAGAGCTGGAACTAGGGACAGTAACACCGTCGGCACGTGGGAGGGCCCAACCTCCACCGTCAACGACGGTAACCAACTGGACGCAACGGCAGGAGTAGACCATGCCCGTGGGCCCACAGGCCCAGCCGGGACTTCAAATGCCCGTAAAGCTCCCGCCTTCGCGCTGCAGAAGGCACGGCGTCGACGTCATCGCCCCCTGACCAAGCCACTCCTCCTCTTCCCTGCACAGAAGGCAGCGAGGTAGCGTTGGAACCGGCCCGCTAAGACCTAGATGGGGCCCTCAGGGCACAGATCTGGGCCAGGGGCGCGCAGCCGGCCACCCACAACCACCAGCACCGCCCCGCCGCCAAGTGGAGGCACCACCACCACGAGCACCGCCGGCCACCTCTGGCAGTCAGCCGGACCACCACCGGCCTAGCCTCACTGCCGCCGCCGCCCACGCCGCACGCAGCCCGCGCCGCCGGAATTGCCCGTGCGCACCTCCGCAACTGCCCATGCCCATCCCACCGGACACCGGCCAGCCAAGCTAGCCCGCAAGCCCCGCACGCGCCGCCGCAGCCCGTGGCGCCCGTCGCCAAATCTGACGGGCCCAGCCCAGCCAGCCCCGCCATGGCGTCAGGCCCGCCCCACCAGATCTGACAAGAATAGTTAATCTTACCAGGGTTCCTCGCCAAAAAAAAAATTACTTACCGCGGTTACTGATGGTGGTCTTCAAGGCGTGTCCCTTCTCCAGAAGGAACTTAACTAGCACTGACGCGACGTACCCGTACCCACAGGGGACACATGCCATCTTCCTCCTCGTCGCCAACCCCATATCGCTTGCCGGCCACTACAACTTCTTCGGGCAACTCAAGCGTCGGCGGGCCTGAGAATTATGTCCCTCACTTGCTCAGGTGGAGCCATGGTGCTTGTGTGCATTTTTGCGCGCACGAACGCATGCACCTTCTTCATAAATAAGGAAGCATTTCGTACTAACTTGTGGTTTATCTTCATTTCACAAATTAACTGAACAAACATAAGATACACATATATGTGGCTCGATGCCAACCGGGAAAATAGCAAGGCGTCAGTATGGTTTACAGTCTGGCAACCATGCAAGTTCTCTTGCATGGTTCAAAAACAGATACCCGAGTTTAAATCAGGAAATTGGGGGTGGGGGGGGGGGGGGAGGGAACCCCTCGATCAGGAAAGAAAATTATCATGGAACATGGATAAAACCATCAATAGCTCCCATGTGCAATAATAGATATTATTTAACATTTTTTACGAAGTCTCAAAACTATATCCGAGTTTAAATCTGTTCAGACCTACAACGCAGTTGTTCTTGTAGCGGACGAAGAGTCACTTTCGTCCCCGTGAACGACGAAGAGACGTCTTCCTTCTTGTGAAGAATGAAAAGATGTTGTGATCACCGATGACAACAACAACTCGACGCGGTCATCATAACGTCGTTCTGACGTGAACTTTCCATGTCACTTTGTCAACCTCACCTAGATAAGTAGAGTTGTGAGATTAATTGGAAAACAAATCGCCGAGCGCGACGTAGGCTTGTGCCAGTTGGTGTAGATGGCGAAATTCGTCCTCCACAATGCATTGTTTGAGATCTTGTTCGTGTCAATTGTATCTCATCATAGATGTGGTCTGGGCGGCAGGTGGGTTTGGGCAGAGGAGCTACGGTGCAACAAAGATGGCCGTCTGTGATTTTTTTCTTCTAAATATGCAACAATTGTTTTGTGTATACACAATGAACAATATTTTGAATGCATGATGAAATGTATTTAAATACACGAGGAACATTTAAAAAAAATACATGGTCAACATTTTTTAAATACATGATGAACTTTGTAAAATTCAAAAATATTGATTTTTTAAATAAACTTGAATATTTATCCAAACAAATATTGACATTTTTCTAAATACAAAATGAATATCCTTTAGATAACACTAGATTTTTTGTAAATACATGATGCTCATTTTTAATTATATAAAGTAATCCAAAATATTTTCGAAATATATTTGGCAGAATACCTTGGAATATATATAAAGTGGGAAAGCAGAAACAAGAAAGTGAACAAATAAAAGACACAATAAAGCAGCTAAGAAATGCTGAAAATAGGAAAAATGCGTAGCCAAGCTATTGGGCCGACCCATAGTGCGGTGTGCGGGCGACGTGGCTGTATCTTCCGCTAAAAGCGATACATCGCAGCGGGCATCAAACCAGAGAGGGCTAAAAAAACAAGAGAGTAGAAGCAGTGACGCCAACCAAAATCCCTGATCGGGACGCAATTTGGGTGAAAATGGCCTGCTGGACCAGGATATTGACCTTGGTAACCAGATGACCTGCTGGCATGTACGAAGCACACGAATAAAATCAGCAATATCTACAACAGAACGAAGCACATGGTAATCGATCAGCTCAGATTTCTACGTGGGCAGCACAACCCACATGTGCTCCACGCCTCCCGCTACAGAGTTGACGCTGGAGTGGCAAATCGCATGATAAGTACGTATCATTGTATATATAATCGATCACGATTCTGGTGTGCATGATTTGGTCAGATCTGATTTCCGTTCCTTTCTCTAACATATCTTATCTGATCCAACATTCATGGTGCACAAGTTGACGCCCATATATAAACAGAGGAGGAGCCCTAGAGGCTAATATAACCACGGCAAAAAGAAAATCATCTTCTGAGCTACTAGTACTCCCGCAACTTTAAGTTTAAGATGAACCATGTCCAGATCATGTCGCGGCGCATGGTCCGGCCGGAGCCAGTCACTTCGCTGTCGCCGGAGCCAGAGACGACCATCGACCTCACGGCGTGGGACCTCTCATTGATCACCTTGGAGTACAACCAGAAGGGCGTCCTCCTGCCCAAGCCTCCCGCCACCGGAGGACATGGACACCTCGCCGTCGTCGATCGTCTCGCCTCGTCCTTCGCGCGTGCGCTGGGCCGCTTCTACCCCTTCGCCGGCCGCCTGGCCGTCGCGCCCGGGAGGAATGCTGACGGGGAGCAGGGCGAGAGCATCGCGATTTCGCTCCGCTGCAACATGGAGGGCGCCGAGTTCATCCACGCTGTGGCGCCCGGCGTCACCGTGGCCGACATCAGCGAGCCGCTCTATACCCCGAGGGTGGTCTGGTCCTTCTTCCCGTTCGTCGGGTCGCATGGCGTGGATGCCGCCGCGGGCGCCCACCCACTCCTGGCCGCACAGGTCACCGAGCTCGCCGACGGTGTCTTCGTCGCCATGTCCCTCAACCACGGTATCGCCGACGGGACGGCCTTCTGGCACTTCTTCAACACATGGTCTGAGTTCAGCCGTCGGAGTGACGACTCCATCTCCTCGCCTTTGCCGGTGCACCGGAGGTGGTTTCCTGACGGCTTCCCAGTCCCAGTGCCTCTGCCCTTCGGCAAGCTCGAGGACATCCCCTTCAGCCGGCGCACGGATGGGCACCCATCGTCGGTGCACGAGGAATGCATCCTCCATTTCTCCGCGGAGAGTGTAAACAAGCTCAAGGCGAAGGCGAACGCCGAGATGTCCGGCAATGGCAGCGGCACCACCACCATCTCCTCGTTGCAGGCCCTGCTCGGACACCTGTGGATCGCGGTGTCCCGAGCCAGGAGGCTAGCTCCAAACCAAAGGATATCGTACACCCTCCTCGTCGGATGCCGGGGCAAACTGGATGGCCTGCCAGCGGCCTACGCGGGCGACGCCGTGGCAGACGTCGAGGCGGTGTCCACCGCCGGCGAGGTTCTAGAAAGGGGGCTGGGTTGGACTGCATCGCTGCTGAACACAGCGGTGGCGTCGTTCAACGAGGCAAGCGAGAGGGACAGACTTGAATCCTGGCCGAAAAATCCTAACTTCGCATCTGTGCCGGCGCACCCCACGGCAACGGACATGATGCTGACCGGGGGCTCGCCGCGGTTCGACGTGTATGGGAATGACTTTGGGTGGGGCAAGCCGGTAGCCGTACGGACTGGCCCGGCGAACAAGGCGGACGGGTCGGCGAATGTGCACGAGGGTAGAGGCGGCAGAGGCAGCATTACTTTGGAAGTATGCCTCGCCCCGGAGGTGCTTGCGAGGCTCGTCGCCGACGAGGAGTTCATGAGCGCGGCCAGCGCATGATCGATCTCAAACTACTTCAGAATATGTGTTATTTGGTTTCTTCTTTATATACAAGGCCACTATCAATTTGATATTATTAAAATGCTGAAGATGCGTTGTACATCCGATGAATTTTTATATTTAGTATTCCCTTTATTTTTATATTTACAAGGCTGTTATCAAAATTAAAATTTACAACTATGTAAGTCCACTAACACTATTTGAGAAAAAATCGATGGGATTTGCCTCGTAGTAGAAACCAAAGACATTATATCTCTTGCATGCATGCGGAAATGAGAACGTTGGTTTGCATGCAATGCATTATTGAAAACTAAGAGTGACAAAAGTGAAATAAAATTATCTTGTTTTTGTCACCGAATGATAATTGTATAATTGTTAAAAGCTAAGAGTAGCAAAAGCGAAATGTCAAAATCTAGAGTGGCATAAGCAAAATTGACAAAAACTAGAATGGCAAAAATAAAATTTCCCCTTAATAATAAGTGTCAATCTCACAAGCAGTACTAGCTAGAGCTAGTAAGTACCTATTATGCAATCCTCACAAACACGAGCAAACTAACTATAACATATTTAAAGGATGTCAAAAACGATCATCATTCTCAAGTCATGACGTGAGGTGTTCCTGATAGTACTACATGTCGCATATGGAGCGGGAGAATATCTGACGATATTTCTCGGGTCTCGATCTACTACTGGACAAATGATCGTAACGCAAAAAACGTCCATGTTCATCATGTTAGGGGCATGTGGCAGATGAATGGACTGCGTATTCGGATTCGTGAGTTTTTTTGATCAACTTTCATACATAAAATATTTTCATCAGAGTTATAGATTAATTTCTATTAAATTTTAAAGTTTAAACAATATTCTGTAATTTTCTGATTTATTTTTATTTCAAAAATAGCAACTAATTACTAGGTGCACCCGGTGCAGTGCACACGCAGGTGCACCAGTACCTGACCAGCGGGCCCCTTTTGACTTCGGTCAACTGCCCAGCTGGTCAGTTGACTAGTCAACCGGGGCCGTTGGACCGAATGGAAGCGACCGGGGGTGGGCCCAGGCCAGTGCCACATCGGCGGCAGTGGCGTGCGAGGGGGAGGGCGCGCGGGCGCCGCGGCAACGGTCGCCAGCGGCCGGAGGCAGGCGGGTGGGGGGGGGGGGGGGGGCGACCGGCAGCGGTGGAGGGCAGGGATGTGCGCGCGGGGACGGCGTGGCTGAGGGGCGCGACCGGCAGCAGCCAGCAGGGCGAGGGGGGACGACAGCGGCCGAACGCGGGGAGGCGCCGGCGACCAAGGTCAGCAGTGAGCGGGGCGAGGCCAGGGTGCGGGCGCTGTGGGGCGAAGGAGGGTCTGGTCGCCGGCACGGCGCGGTCGGGGCACGCAGGTGGATGCGGGCGACGCTGGCGCGTGCAGGGTCGCGTTCGGGCGAGCAGGCGGGCGCGGCGGCGCATGGGCAGTAGCAGCAGTGATGGAGCTCGAGGGCACGGCTACAACGGCGAAGAACTCGAGGAGGAAAGCAGGGAAATGGGGAGAGTAGATCACGGCGAGTCCGGTGAGGTGCTCGGGGAGGCAAGGGGTGGACCGGAGCGGTGGCAATCGGCGGCGAGATGCGGCGGCCGTGGCGGTGAAGACCCGACGGTGGGGGCGACTCGGGGCCCTCCCGGTTCATCTTGAGGGCGGAGACGACATGGAGGAGCCCGGCTAAGCTCCTGGCCATCCAGGCGACGAGGGAGAGCCGGAGGCCACGGGGTCGACGGCGAGCTTGGCGTTGGCGGCCCGGCCGAGCATGGGGAGCACGATGGCGGCGCAATTGAAGGAGGGAAAAGGAGCTAGGGTTCGCGGGGAGGCTCGGGGGGCGACCTTATCCTCGCCGGGAGTCGCCGGAGGCCCCCCTGAACAGAGGTTGAAGAAGGGAGTGGAGGTGGGCCAGCTTGTGGGGCTAAGCCCAGGTAAACAGGGGGGCTTTGCCCCTTTTACCTTTTCTTTTAAAACTTTCTGCTTTTATTTAAATGCTTATGTTTTGATTTAACTTTAGCACTAAAAGACTTTTGAAAAATATGTGTTGAGGTCCAATATTTGTATTGCAACATATCTAACTGCCACAAATAGTTTGAGGCCTATTGAAAGGTTTGGCAAATTAAATAATGCAAAAGGCATTTATTTAATTGAATTGGCCACTGTTATAAATGTTTTAGAGGCACTAATTTTTTTTCTAGAAAGTTGTATATAATTTTATAAATACCAGGGAATTATTTGCAACCCCAACATGATTTTATTTTCTGGTTTACAAAATTATTAAATCCAATTTTCAAATGAGTTTTGAAAATCATTAGGAAATTCAAGTGAGGTTTGATTCCATTGTGATCAAACATGGTTTAGCAACACATCGGCTTAAATTCTCATGGTCACTCTAGCTTAAACACAAGCATTACTGTAGCATAAATCTAGGGGTGTCACAGGTGATGACCTCGGGGCGGCAGCGTTGACCGCATGCCGCGGCGTTGCGATCCGATGGGGGCGACGTAGCGGCAACGTGCAGGTCGGTGCTACCGCTGGGAGAACCATAGGGCAGCGGCACAACGTCCCGATGGAACGACGCAACGGCAACCCAGTGCTCGATCGGCGGAGGGGCATGCTGGACTTGGGGACGATCTTCACAGAGCCCGCGAGTGTGCACAATCGACTAGCTAGGTCGGTCACATGGCGCAGATGGAGCATAGCGGCGTTCAGGTGATTAATTTGACCGCTCGTGAGGTATGGAACGCAACTCGGTGATGAAGTGGTCGAACCACCGAGGCCACACGCGAACGGACGCGCGAACAGCCAACGCTTGCACGCGACCCACACCCGAGAGGGGCGCAAGCCGCACATCACATCACGTCTAGTCAAAGCATCACATGCCGGGAACGCTAGGGCCAGCGGACAGATGCAGCCGAGCAGGGTGGAAATGTGGTTGATGCAGGATCCTGATCGGATAATGGCGATGACAGGCGGATGAATGCGCGAATGACAATCGTCAGGTCGCCGGGTCACGTGAGGGTGGCTGGCCGAAGAAAAGGCCGGCTGATGGTCACGCCAGTGTCGGAGTAAAAGGCATGGGGGACGATGGGCGGCGGAAATCGATCTTAAATTGGAAAACCAAAAAAGACGCCGACCAAGATGACCGGTGAAAGAGAAAACCCGGATCAAGGGATCGAGAAAAGGACTTTCTAGGGCAGCCTATCAACACGACCGACCGGTAGATGAACCCTAGGTATGGGCAACGTAGCCCATACCTAGGTATCATGAAAACCGACCGACAGATGCAGGATCATGAAAACCGCCCGCCTTGGGGCTTCGCGGAGCGAAAGCGGCGAGCAACAGCTAGGATGGGGATCGGTTAGGCTTATGCTCCCCCCCCCCCCCCGCGGTTTCTTTTTAGTCTGCATAGAAAGTTTGGTCAAAGTCAATCTTTATGAAGTTCGATTAACTTTATATTAAAAAATATAAACATTCATAATATGAAATCAATATTATTAGATGCACCACGAAATGTATTATCATACTACGTAGTTTTAGTATTATAGATGTTTATATATTTTTAATATAGATTTGGTCAAACTTTTTTTCCTTTCGAGAAACCAGCAAGAGCTCTGCCTTTGCATTAAGAAGAAGAAAATTGGCCAGTTTACAAGGAAAACTGGTCGAAAACCGATAAATCGAAACACACACCAGCCCCGGGGCTGCGTAACCTAACGAGCCGACTTCCCTGTCGCCCAAACGACCAGAGTTGCCACCCCACCACACGACCCAGAGCCGCCATTCCGGTATACAAACCTGAGCAACACACACATGTCGGCCCCGATGCCGCACCCCACATGAGCCGACGAATCTGCGGTCACACGACCAGATCCGACACTCCACAACACAGAGGTACTCTCCACCTGAGTCGACGACTCTGTCGCCCAGGCAACCAGACCCGACACTTCACAGTACGAAGATGCTCTCCGGTGCCGCCGCTCCGACTTCCCCGCCGGTCCCGAGGCCGCGCTAAACCTGAGTCGACGACTCTACCGCCCATGTGACCAGATCCGACACTCCACGGCATAGGGGTGCTCTCCGGAGCCGCCGCTTCGGCTTCCCCGCCGGCCCCGGGGCCGCGCACACTCCTGACCGACAATGAACCAGCAATGCCGCCCAACCATCGTGAACTGGCAAAGGACCAGACCTCTAAGGCGTCGGCCCCAAGAGGGAAGCGACGAGAACGACGCCGACGCCCGCTCCGACCAAGGTCGAAACTTGGGTTTTCACCTGGAGAGCCCGAGACCGTGACGATAATGGTGGTGAAGGGGCTCCATGACATCGCCTCCACGAAGGGAATGACGTCCAAGGACGCCGTCGACGCCGGCACCGACCGAGGTCGGGCAAGGCTTTCGCTCGGAGCTCGCCGAATCCAACGCCACATCAGCCTGCCCAGCAAACCGTCTCCGATAACTTGTTGACCGTCCTCGTCGAAGCATCATAACCAGACACGCAAAGCCGCTCGCCGCCGCCAACCACCACCGGTAGTACCAACCAGAGCAGCGCACCTCGCTCGCCGAGGCGACCCGCGACCGCCCAACACGCAAGGCAGCACCATCGCTGCCCTGTCCTCGCACACCTTCCTGCTGCCCCCGTGGACCGGAGCAAGAGCGCCTCTGCCGGGCCGTCACCACAGGCCGGCGCCCCGCCTCATCACTAGATCCGAGCGCAAGGGGCCCGGATCCGCCTCGCAGGCAGCCACCGGCCCACCTCCGCGAGGAGGGTGCACGATGGCACTGCCGCGTCCTGGGGCCGCTGCCCTAGCGTTCCAACGCCTGCGAGCGTCCCCTACACGGGGCGCCGTGCCGAATCCCAGACCAGGCCCAAGCGCCAGCAGCCGCCGCGCCGGCCGCCACCAACAGCCGCATCGAGAGCCCCCGCTCACATGCGAACCGCTCGTGTCCGCCCGTGGCCATCGCCCCGCCGTCCACCTCACGGGCCACCCGGAGCCGCGGCCGCGCGACGCGCCTGCTCCCGCTCGCCAGATCCATCTGCGAGCCTCCCTGCGAGAAGCCCCGCCGCCACCTTCCTTGGAGCCGGCCCGGGCTTTGCTAGCGAGCTCCTCAGGCGACGGCGAGGTGAGGAGGAGGGGTGTGGCGGTGGCGGCACCGGAGGGATCCCCTCGAGTCGCCAAAGAGGAGGCGACGCAGGGGTCGGGAGCGTGTGAGCATGTCCTATATGAAGTATTCTGTGTGCACTTGGTCAAACTTTGTGTAGCTTGACTTTGACTAAATCTTATACGCGGAGTAAAAAGAAACGAAGGGAGTGACATGTTAGAAGGTAATAGAGGGAACTGATGAAATAGTTTAATATATTGCTTGAACCTTGTTGAAGTACATGATCAACTTGGAATACAAAACAAGATAGAATAAATCTTACGCTATTCTATCTTTTCTAACTAATCACCATACTTATCACGGCTGAGTCATTTTTTTTCTTCTCTTTTCCATCCGGTCACTATCGGTTGGGTTCACGGGGATGATTCAAGGAGGACGGCTCTAGATGCTCCTAAAGCTTTGTGTCTCCTCTGCAAATTCCAGCTTTTTGACGCGGACTTACGGTTGTGCATGACAGGTGGGGCCAGTTAGTGGCTGGCCCACATGGAAGAGACCCAAAGGCCGGTAACGTTATGACACTGAAGCAGCCTCCGTCGGAGGTGATTGCGCAGCTACATTACAATTGATGCAATGCCTTAGTTTAAGGCAATGGACGAATCCATGTCGCTTCGCTGAGGTTGCTCACCTGGATAGCTAGAGGCCATTTTTCTGCAGAATTAGTAAAACGATATTGTCAAACACTATGATTATCTAAAACTCTTTTTTGAAAGAAAAAATGATTATCTAAAACTGAATACTATTAGCGGTAATCACAACTAAAACTACTCCATTCGTTTCTAAATATAACTATTTGTAGAGATTCTACTACGGGCTACATACGGAACAAAATGAATGAATCTGCATTCTAAAAAATGTCTATATACTACATCCGTATGTAATTTATAGTAAAATCTCTAGAAAGACTTATATTTAGGAACGAAGATAGTAGAACTATAGTGAAGTATGAAGCTAGGCAGGGCAACATACTCATATTTTATTTCCAAGTGAGCGAGCTGCTTCGTGTTCTCCTCTGATTCACACCAGATCTTCAGTGCTGGATGACAGTCCCAAATGTAGAGAGCTTTGAGGTTGGGGAGTCTGAATATGCTCCACGGCAAAGATTTGATGTTACTGCATCTGTCGATGGCGAGTACCCGGAGAGAGTTGAGGTTGGCCAGGTATTTTGGAAGTGATGTCATACTCTCACAATGAGAGATACACAATGTCTTGAGGTCAGGGAGGTGGTGAAGTAAACTCCAGTCATCTTGAGGCGCGTTGCAGCATTCGACCTCCAGTAAACTTACCGCTGTTGTACTAGAGGTAGAGGGTCTTTCTGCTGCTCCTCTCTTGGCAGACACCCGAGCTCTAGGTGGAAGAGATCCGAACCTTAGCTCAGGGCATTTCTTTATCACCAATTCGTCTATGGTGGGGAACATAAACTCTTCCAGACTGGCCATATCATCTACTGTGAACTTGGGAGAGTTGTTGGAATGCTGCTGTGTTGCCGCCCCCCAGGTCGTCTGCATCAACTCTTGTGATGCTGGCCATCTTTCCGAGAGTCACCCGTTGCAGGTTGGGTAAGAGACCGAGTGGCGGTAGGCGGCGGCACCTTGGAATGTCCTCCATGGTAACCTCGACAAGATCAAGGAGATAACAACAACATACCCTCCATGTCCACCAGGCCGGGAGGCAGGTTTCGCCGTTATAACCATGCAGCTCAAGGCACTGCAGATTTTGCGGGGGCGTTAGTTCTCCCAACAAGGCATTCTCCTCCACGAATCCTTGAGAGCCCACGGTCCAGCAGAGCTTCAACTTCCGGATCTTCTGTTTCTCCGCCAATCTTATTTTCCGGGCTTCCTTGGCAGATTTCACCTTTTCCAGATTGCTTATCTCCAGTTCTTGGCAATTTACATCCTCCAGCTGGACAAGGTTGCTGCTGCTATGATATTCTGCATCGTTGCGGACCACAAACTGGTAACTTTCCAGACTCCGGCAGTTGTCAAGCTTTAGACAGTCCAGTTCAGCCATCCATCGCCGCACTCTCTTGAGTCTAATGCAGCCAGAGACGTCCAATGTGTGTAGCTTACTGAGATTATCACCTATGCTTTCAGGTAGATCACGAATAAATATGTTGTGAGACAAGTCCAAATGCTCCAGACTGGAAAGGCCACCGATACAAGAAAGGATGCATTCGACACTTTCCTCTTCCGACTTGTAGTCAAGTATGGGATTCAGGCACATGGATAAGTTCAAATACCGGAGATTGGTGAGCTCATCCAAAACATATTCTAGAGATCTCAGACCGGACCGGTTTTCATCAACATACCAGCTAGGGTGCGATAAGTTCAAATGTTGGAGACTGCTAAGCGTGCCAAGAACCAGAGTCGCTTCAAAACAAGACCAGAATGACAAATCCAGATATACCAAATTTTCGAGATCCTCTAATGAGTCGCCAAGTTCTGCTAGTTCATAGCAGCCAGACAGATCGATATTGGTTAACTTTACTAGTTTCCCAAATGACCGAGGCAGTTTTACCAGTCCAGAGCAGTCAGATAAATTGATATACAACAAATTCATCAGATTCCCAAGTGATCCCGGCAGAGTTACTAGCCCGGAGCAGCCTGACAAGTTCATATGCAACAGATTAATTAGATTCCCAAGTGATTCCGGCAGACTTACTAGCCCAGAGCAGCCTGACAAACTGAGATAACCCAAGTGCCTCAATTGACAGACTGATTCCGGAAGCTTCTTCATGGAGTTCTCGCTTAAACTCAAGACGCGCAGGCATCTGGCGAATGAAAACGAGTCATCACTGAGCTCCATTTTGCTGCAGCCCACACAATGTAGTGCCCTCAGCTGAACAGGCAGTAGAGCAGATAACTTCAATGACCTGACATCATAATTGGTAATCACTGCATAGCGGCAATATTCGTTGGGATAATATTGCTCCTCTCTGCCATCCATGAGAGTGAATTCCCTATTCATAAGTGATACTGCGACTGAATGCACTAGATTGTTCATGGTGTACAATATTGCACCCTTATCGTCCCTCCCCTTGTTCTACAACAAAGACACAATTAAGGTTCATTAGAGAATGCTAATCCTAATCACCGTATATGCTTGTTCGGTTGTCACTAGGAGAAAAATTTATATATAAAGTAAAAAATAGATTCTGAAACGTCTGAATTCTAGGCTTAGCACACGAACCATACGATGTCATCAATCTGGGGTCGACTAGGGAGGAGGAAGAAATGGAAGGAGGGAGGGGAGGAGGAGGAAGAGGGGGCAGGAAGATGACAGGTGAATCTTGACGGCAAAGTGGCTGGTGTCGCACCCTGACACCTTAGAGGGACATTTTATGACGATAGGGCCGAGTGGCGATTCTATGTGTTATCTGTGTGGTCAGCTGACCCCACAGCTTTTGAGGAAAACAGCCGAAAAGTATTGTATACTTAATTACTTATTGTACATCGGCCCTGCTAAAACCCATGCAGCATTTTTTGCCATCGTTTGCAACATTATTTTCTATCGGTTGCAACATTCATCTTGCTGGTTGAAGAATGTCGTCCCTCATTGGTTGTAGCACGTATCTCACCGGTTGCAACATCCTTCATTGACGGTTGTAGCATTTTAGTTAGAACGGTTGTAGCATTTGTTGTTGTTGTTGCTTGCAATACCGCCGCAACATTTTTCATCGACGTTTGTAGCAAAAAAAATGTTGACGTCACTCGATTGGGACTTCGTTAAGTCTCAGTCAACCGAGTTCTAGTCACACCCGTTGTACATTATGATGAAAAAATTCAAAAAATTAGCAATGACCCCACATATTCTTGAGGCTGGCTTCGCCTGTGCCAGCCTGACTGTCCTGCTGGTGGATCTACAATAAGGTGAAGTGGCAAAAGACTGGGGTGAGGTGGGTTTGCAGGTTATGGAGGTGCGCTGGTGCGATAGAGGGGCTGACTGACTGCGGCGTGCGCATATGTGCCTGTCTCTTGGTGGTAGTTGCGCAAGGCTCCAAAATGTCAGCTTCCGGTAGTGGGCATGGTAGTGCCTCTGAGGTGGGTGCCACCTTGCAGGTCTTGTGTGCTGCCTCAGGCCGTGAGGGCGGAGAGGTAGCTCGCGGGAAGGAATTCCTGGGTCAGGAGTTAGGCTCTGGCTGCTCCCTACCCATATCCAGACGTCATCTTCATTGTCCCCTGCCCTCTCCGATTCTCCGCCGACCCCTATTGGATTGTGGGTGGGATGTGGTCTTGGTGGATGTAACGTAGTACGAGATAGTACCCAGGCGAAAGCTTTGCCAGACAATGTCGATGCTGGTGACGTTGATGCTTACACTGTAGAGCGCCATTCCTCTTCTTGGAGGCATCATGATGGGTTCTCCTCTACCATGGGTTTGGGGTGAAACTCTTAGGTCCGTCTTACGTCGGCACATTGTGGTTTCATTCCCTCCTTGGAGGTGTCGTCTCTTAAGCTTGTTCCCTTCCAGCTTGCAGTCAGGGGTGTGGATCTAGGACCTAGTGTTCATGCCTTGGCATTATGTACAAAGCGATGCTCGTCGCGCTCAACATTTCTTATGTTTCTTATTTCTCGGTTGGTCTCCAATTCTCATTCGTGCTATGGGTATATCCAGCATCCAGGATCTTTTTGTTTGTGCTGCCCTTACTAATGATCGCACCGTTGAGACACTCATGGAGCTTGGTCCACCTCCGTGCTTCTAACAGTGAAACTTTGTCTGATCCGACATGTTATCATCAACTTGTTGGAAGTTTTGCGTATCTAGATGTCACTCCTTGGATATCTTCTATCATGTCCACATTTTGAGTCAATTCATCTCTGCTCCCGCTTCGGTTTACAACAATCACATCTTTCGTTTCTACGATATCTCCATGGAACGCTCTCTTGGCGTTGTTTCTTCCCATGTTCCACTTGATCACACTACACACAACCGCAGGCTTATTTGATGCTACTTGGGCTAGCGGGCCTTTGGATCGCTGCTCCCTTTCATCTAATATATATTTTTGGTGGTTCTCTTATTCTTGGGTGCAAAGATTGAGTTGTGAAGCTATGAATTTTGACAGCAAAAATGACTTGGCCACCATGGTTACTTCACAGAACCAGACTTTGCAGTTGAAGGAGTGATATTATCCAAGAAGTACTTCTTGATATTGATGGTATAAAATACATAGATTCTACAACGTCATGGACTGCGACACATAGAAACTAAACAGAAGAAGTGTATGGCTAATTTTCTGTAATCCTCTGAGTATGTGCTCTCAGGTTCAAATATATCACTTAAACAAATGTATTACACCTTTTTATCGTTTTCATTACACCTTATTAATAGATTCAATTCATCTCTGCTCCCACTTCGGTTCACTGGAATCACATCTTTGGAAGTTGCTTTTGCAACAGCTCAATGGTGGAAAATCCCCCCTCCTCTGGCGCCCCGCAGGCAGTAGGGGAAGAACCCTAGCCGCTAGCCGCCTCTCCAGCTCCCATCGCCTAACCCCCCCCCCCCCTCCCGCCGCCGGAGGGCGCGCCTAGGCAAAGCCCGGCCGGCGTCGGCGGCAGAGGGGCCGACACGGTTGGATCGGGACGCTGGGAAACGCGGGGCGCGACGGCGGCTCTGCGGGTGGCGTGGGGCTCTCCGACAGGAGCTGTGGGCTATGGTGTGGCGGGTCACGCCCGGGGTTTGGATGCGAAGCCTTGGCCGAATCCGGCTCTATGGCAGAAAGGGCCGAGGGTGGCGCTGTCTATGTGCGGCCACCTCTGCCGGGCCATCCTGGCTGGTGGAGGTGGGAGGTGGTGGTCCATGCTGGTGGTCGGGAAGGCGGTCGTGGCTCTGGAGGCAGCTCGACCAGATCTGACTTCACAACGGCGTGGGGCTCGGGAGGCTTGGGCTGCAGTCGGCTTCCTCGACCGGGGCAATGTCATCTGGTCGGGGTGGCGACGCAGTAGCGGCGGTTAGGCCCCCCTTCTCCTGATACTTAGGGTGCTCGGAGCTGCGGTTGGATGCGCGTCCGGTGGATGGAGCATGGTGGCTCGACGCTCCTTGTCTTTGGCTGGCCACCGTGGCAGGGGCGCTCTGGGGGGTTGGTAGGGGTGCCTCCGTGTCTTGCTACTGCCAAGGGTGGCGACAACGGCTTGGCCCCGGTTCGAGAAATGGTGAGGTGGCCGCAGCATGCCCGGCAGGCGCCGATGGCTTCCTCCTGTCCTGCTCCGTTCGGCTGGGTCCTGTCTTGCCCAAATGACCCGCTTTTCCGGCTGCAACGTCGGTGGGCCATGTGAAAGGAGGTGGGGTGGCGAGTCTGGTGGTGGAAGCCCGGTGCTCGTGGGCGGAGCCCCGTGCATGCCCGGTGGCCATGGCCGTGTGGGCGGCATGATGGACGCGGTGTGAAGATTGATGGTGGTGGTGCGACATCCGGACCTATGTCGGGGGCGGCAAGTGTGGGTCAAGGTGAAAACCTGCTCTGTCTTCAGGCAGGCCGGCGATGGCAAAGTTTTTCCCTTCTTGAAGGCATCACCGCGGTCCACATTGCCAGTCACGACTCAGGGGAAACCATGACTCACGGATCAGGCGGTGGCAGCGCTCCGGTGTCGTAACCTTCTGAAAGCGCCACTTTGGGTCTCATAGTTCGTCATATGCGGCTTCATCTCTTTCCGGTGGCATTTTCACATATGAGGATGCCGGTAGCTCTTGAAATGGTAGGGGATGGTGTTGTTGTGCCAAACGCATATCTATCCAGCCTTGGGTGTGTGCGTGAGTTGGGATGGCGTGTGTTTGTATCGGGTTGTGGTTCGTTGTTGCTTTATTATAAAGCGGAACATTCCCGCAAAAAAAAAGCGGAACAAAAGCCTTCTTCGATAAATCACTTCTTTCTACGATATCTCCATGGGACGCTCTCTTGTCGTCTTTTCTTCCTGCGCTCCAATTCATCACACTTCACAAAACCATAGGTTTATTTGAATGCTACATTACATGGGCTAGCAATCCTTTGGATCGCTGCTCCCTTTCAGATTAATATATACTCTTGGTGGTTCCCTCATTTGTCTGAAAGACAAAGAAACATACTACAGTTTTAAGTGTAAAAGTTGAGTTGCGAGCTATGCATTTAAGTGCAAAAGTTAAGTCACAGAACCAGACTTTGTAGTCGAGGGAGTGATATCATCCAAGAAGTACTCCTTAGTATTGACGGTATAACATACACAGATTCTACAACGTCATGGATTGCAACGCATAGAAACTAAACATAAGAACTATATGGCTAATTTTCTGTACTCATGGGAGTATGTAGTCTCGGGTTCAAATATGCCATTTAAATAAATGTATTATACCTCTATCATTTTTATTTTACCTTATTAATTATTCTAATATACATCAATATAAGTTTCACAGAAAATATCATCGGAGCCCTTAATTTATCAGTATACCATTTTTACGTACAAAAATGTAGTTCTCGTGTAAATAATATCATCGGAGCCCTTAATTATCAGTATACCATTTTTACGTACAAAATTGTAGTTCCGCCGGCAGCGTGAACGGCAGCTCCGGCCATCGCCTGGGCCATGGAGTATCCAACAATAATGAACTACCCAAACTGCCTCTAACTCCTTAATACACTACTAACTTTATATTAAACCAGCGCCAATTAATTTGAATCAGAGGGTGTACAGGAATTTTGTGGTAGTATTGTCACATCTGAGCTGTTGGATCACACAAATAAACCGTCCAAAATCATACTTCCTCTGTCCGAAATTACTTGTTACCAAAATGAAAAGAAATGAATGTATCTAGAACTAAAATACGTCTACATACATTCATTTCTATGACAAGTAATTCCGGATGGAGGGAGTATGATGTATTGTAAAAGGACTCAAAGGTTATGGATTGAGGCACATATACACTATACAGATAAGATCTTTAAAAATACGTACATACATGCATATATATGAAAAAGGCTTAGATGCTTTTTTTTTGCAAGAAAGGTTTAGATGCACTCACCGAACCAGAGCTTGTAGTTTGAAGGAATGATATATCCAAAAGCCTTGTAAAGTACTCCTCAGTTAGCTGTGAGGTAGACATAGCATCGGATGGCTCAATAAAATCAAGAGCAGTCCATTGATCAATCAGGTCATGTTTGACCATCTTATGGCCCTCTGCTAAGACCCCACTATAAGCAAAGCATAGCTTCAAATTTGGCGGCAATCCTCTATAGCTTAATGTCAATGATTTCCTAAGACGGTGACTTAAAATCTTATTTCTGTGATTTCTTTCTGCCCATATATGAGCATCTTTTTCTTGTAGGTCGAGCTGAAGTTCTTTAGCTGCTAATGGCAAACCCGAACACTTCCTTGCGAGTTCTGGTCCTATCCGCTCTATTTCATCTTTGCCAAATCTATACTCATAGTAACTGTTTTGCTTGATGATTGTCCAGCACATGTCATCACTCAGACAATTTAGCTTGTAAGGATTGATGCTACAAATGTCCCTCGCAATGGCTTCACTCTGTGTGGTTACTATAACAATCACCTTTTTCCCTACACTTAACATACACTTTAAGTCCTCCAGCTGAATAGAATCCTTCTCCCATAGGTCGTCTAGAACAATGAGTACCTTCAAACCAGTAAGCAGCTCATGAAGGCGCTTAGTTATATCCCCCACATCATTTGAACCAATGTTGTTGGTATCTTGTTCTGACACTTGAGAAATTATGGACTTGCCGATTTTTTGCAAGTCAAATTCTGGTGAGACATGGACCCATACCCGAAAGTTGTATTCTTGGAGTTGACTATCATTGAAAACCATTGCTGCCAAGGTTGTCTTGCCTATGCCTCCAAGCCCAAAGATAGGAAGAATAATCAGGCCTTGGGTGGTGTCACTCGTAGATAACGCAGCAATTATCCTCTGTTTATCTTCAACCCTTCCCACAACACCTTTTGCATCAACATCTGGTGTTGTTCTTCGTGCATAATCAAAAGCATCATGGGCGATCTCGTCGGATGACTTCAAGCTAGAAGAATGTGCCTCCTCCTGCAGCTGTTGCAATCTTTTTTTCATCTCCTTCATTTTACTGGTCAAAGGGTTCTTCTTGGGTACAATCGAAAAGCAGGGCAGCATTCCTGTCACCTGCAAGGAATAAAAATAGAAAAACGAAAGTTTAAGGACAGCAAGGTTCAATACCATGTAAAGAAAGTTTGGAAATACATCTCCACACCTATGTGGGGTAAAAAAAACTCCCTCCATCCCATAATATAAGTGCGTACCTAGTGTCAAAAACACTTTTATATTATGGGACGGAGGGAGTATCTACCAAAGCCTTAAAAAAACATAATAGCTAACTGCACACAGTTGAGGTTTGTGGGTGACATGGTGATGTTTTGTGTGAAAAAGAATCACCTAACTTTGTTCATTATTTTTTGTCCACTTCCTCTAGTTTTGTATAACAGCCCCAAACTCCTGCATTCATCACTGTCCAACCAACTCTCATGCATATTTTCCCCTCTATATCCCCACTCTCTGTCTAACTGTATAATTTACTCTGACGGTTCAGTTGAACAGACATTCAAGGTGAAGCAAATTTAACCATTCGTCGAAACTATGTTTCACCATCAAAATCATGACATGAAGAGATCAAGCAAATGTGATGAACCGAAGAAGTTTAGCTAGCGTGCAGAACGGATCTGGAACGAATCAGCAAGAACTGATTTAGCTTGAGAGAAGAACAGCTGTGAATGATAAGGAGTGGAGTGTACTACACCCAGGTTCAGCCACATCTTAACGAGACGAAGTTTCCTCACTTTGAGCAAAACTAGAAGATGAAAATAAGATCTACCGTTCCGGCGGCTGGTGTCGTCGTGGCTTGCAACTCGTCGACCATGTCGGCACCGTCGTAGGCGGCCTGCGTGAGGCGCGTCACCCACGTCTTCATATCCGTATGCACCTCGGCGTCCTCCAGCAGTGGCCGCATGGCCTCCAGGCCCTTGGTTATCTCCTCCAGGTCGCCGGTGAAGTTCAGACGCGTCGTGACCTCATATCCAGCGGCGGATCTGAGCTTTCTCACCGACCACTCGAGGACGGCGGAGGTCAGCATCATCACGAATAGCCGATGGATTGCTGCTTCTCTCTCTTGCGCGTGATCTTCTCCCCCTTTATTGGAGTTGTCTTTCTGTGTGTGGGGGATTGGGGTGGGGTGGTGACTGATGAGAGAGGGGGAGACTTGAGTTGACTGCGGCGTCAAGCTCTGGAGCCTGAAGAAATGAGCATGGAGCACATGGCATGCCTCGCATAGTGTGGAACGGATGTAATAATTAATTAACCAATGCATAGGAGGGACTGAGATCCGATGACTTGGCCGTCATTGGTGAACAGTATGGTGCCTTCACCCTCTCCAGTTTGGAGGCAACCCAGCCTCTAAGCTGGGGCCCATGAGCTGCCTCTAAGTTTTTTGTAAAATGCCACGGTGTGTTGCTTCCTTGTTGCTTCTAAGGTGAAGCCCACTTTGATAAATTAAAAATATTTAAAAGCTGAATTGACATGCATCGTTTCTTTTCCTCTTGCCTCATCCACCATATGACTAGGAGGACCCTTTCAATATTTTACTATTCATGAGAGCTTGGAGGCCGCCTCTAGCTATAGCGTCGATGCTAAGCCTTTTGGGCTTGGAGGAAGCAACTCCAATGTTTAGAGGCAGAGATTTCTCACACTGTACTACGCCGTCTGATCAAAAATCTGTTGAAAGATCCGCATGAATAGTATTCAAGCTACAGTGTGCCGTTTTGTTCTTGGTCTTTAATTTTGCTCCACTTTTTAGTATGTTATGTTTGTTTGGACTGCGGTTGAACGAGAAACAGCTGGAGTTGATAGAAGCTAAGAAGCAACCTGAAGTTGATAAAAGCTGAGAAGACCAAAAAGTCTGTTTGGTAACTTTTTTACGACGGGCTGGTGATAATGCCCTTGAATGATGAAGATGTCGTTTAAACGTTGATTTCTCCGATTTGGGTTGTATATTAACACAAACAACATGGTGAGCACCTAATCTAGCCTAGGTTTTTAATGCGAAATAACTATCACTAATAAATTTCCATTAGATATGCAGACATACACACATTCACTGTAATAAACAAATTATCAAATTCCCATATTGCCAAACTTGTTCATTAGCACTACACATACACAACCACTTATCAAATCTGTTCATAGCACTCATACACCAAATAAAAAGCAAGTGTGTCATATACCATAAAAGTAAACAACCATTTGTCAAATTTCTTCACAGCAATCATGTCCATTGGCACTACACATAAATATATACACATGCCTTATATCATACTCCCTCCGTTCATAAACATAAGATGTTCTAACTCTTTTCAGAATCGGGTGTATATAGACCACTAGTAGAAAACAGGGCATTGGTTTGGGCCTTCTAATCCCATTAATCCCGGTTCGCTCACGAACCGGGACCAAAGGTGGTAACCATCCCGGTTCGTGAGCCCAGGGGGCCGGCCGGGCCACGTGGGCCATTGGTCCCGATTCGTCTGGCCCCTTTGGTCTGGTCCCGGTTCGTGCTTGGAACCGGGACCAAAGGGAGACCTATTGTCCCGGTTCCAGCCACGAACCGGGACCAATGATTTGCCTATATAAACCCTCGTCCGCCACTAGCAGAGCCGTGGAGTGCTCTGTTTTTCCAGGACAACAGTGTTAGAGCGTTGTGGTGCTCTAGCTCACCTCCTATGCACATGAGGTGTTTGATGAAATGCCCGAGCCACACTTAAGCTTTCTCCTCTCGAAGCTCCTTGTCCAAATTCCATTTTCGTCAAGATTTGTCTAGGTTTGGCGGTCCGTTGTGTCCCGTCCCCGTCCTGAAACCACCGTTGATCGCCCGCGCGTGGTGAGCCTCTTGATCTTATCTTCTTTCTAAAAGAAAATATACTTACTCGTATGATTTTCTTACTTTAATTATTGTTTGTTATTATATAGTGCCATGGTTTGGTTTTAATGTGATGATGAATTTCTATTAATTTAGTCACTTTTGTATTCCTGATGTTCTGTGATGTTTTTGACACACTTAACTATATGTAATGCACGCAAATGAACCGGCAATGGATGTATGGTAACAGACGCACCGACGAGTACATTAAGGGGGTGCATCATTTTCTCGAAGTGGCCGAGGCAAACAAGCAGAATGGTTTTATGTGTTGTCCATGCCCTACATGTGGGAATTTGAAGTCTTACTCTAACCAGAAAATCCTTCACAGCCACCTGTTTGTGAAGGGTTTCATGCCACACTATAATGTTTGTACCAAGCACGGAAAAATAGGGGTTATGATGGAAGACAACGACGAAGAAGAGGATGATGAAAACTATGTGCCCCCTGAATAAGTTGATGCTGCAACCGGGGAAGCTGAAGATCAAGAGGAACTAGACGATGTGCCCGATGATGATCTTCGTCGGGTCATTGTTGATGCAAAGAGACAGTGCGAAAGTGAAAAGGAGAAGCTGAAGTTCGATCGCATGTTAGAGGATCACAAAAAAGGGTTGTATCCCAATTGCAAAGATGGCAACACAAAGCTCGGTACCACACTGGAATTGCTGCAATGGAAGGCAGAGAATGGTGTACCTGACAAAGGATTTGAGAAGCTACTGAAAATATTGAAGAAGAAGCTTCCAAAGGATAACGAATTGCCCGACAGTATATACGCAGCAAAGAAGGTTGTATGCCCTCTATGATTGGAGGTGCAGAAGATACATGCATGCCCTAATGACTGCATCCTGTACCGCGGTGAGTACGAGGAACTGAACGCATGCCCGGTATGCGGTGCATTGCGCTATAAGATCAGACGCGATGACCCTGGTGATGTTGAGGGTGAGCGCCCCAGGAAGAGGGTTGCTGCCAAGGTGATGTGGTATGCTCCTATAATACCACGGTTGAAACGTCTGTTCAGAAACAAAGAGCATGCCAAGAATATGCGATGGCATAGAGAGGACCGTAAGAAAGACGAGAAGTTGAGAGCACCCGCTGATGGGTCGCAGTGGAGAAAAATCGAGAGAAAGTACTGGAAGGAGTTTGCAGGTGATGCAAGGAACGTATGGTTTGGTTTAAGCACGGATGGCATTAATCCTTTTGGGGAACAGAGCAGCAATCACAACACCTGGCCCGTGACTCTATGTATTTATAACCTTCCTCCTTGGATGTGCATGAAGTGGAAGTTCATTATGATGCCAGTTCTCATCCAAGGCCCTAAGCAACCCGGCAACGACATTGATGTGTACCTAAGGCCATTAGTTGAAGAACTTTTACAGCTATGGAATGGAAACGGTGTACGCGTGTGGGATGAGCACAAACATGAGGATTTTGACCTGCATGTGTTGCTGTTTGTAACCATCAATGATTGGCCTGCTCTCAATAACTTTCAGGACAGACAAACAAGGGATACCACGCATGCACGCACTGTTTAGATGACACCGAAAGTATATACCTGGACAATTGCAGGAAGAATGTGTACCTGGGGCATCGTCGATTTGTTCCGACCAACCATGAATGTTGAAAGAAAGGCAAACATTTCAAAGGCGAGGCAGATCACCGGAAGAAGCCCGCCATCCGTACTGGTGATCACATACTTGCTATGGTCAATGATTTACAGGTAATCTTTAGAAAGGGTCACGACAGCTATCTGTTCCGGATGACGCTAAGGGATGCGCACCCATGTGGAAGAAGAAATCTATATTTTGGGACCTACCCTACTAGAAAGACCTAGAGGTCCGCTCTGCAATCGACATGATGCACGTGACGAAGAATCTTTGTGTGAACCTGCTAGGCTTCTTGGGCATGTATGGGAAGACAAAAGATACACCGGAGGCACGGGAGGACCAGCAATGTGTTCACGAAAAAGACGGCATGCCTCCAAAGCAGTATGAAGGTCCTACCAGCTACGCTCTTATCAAAGAAGAGAAGGAAGTCTTCTTTGAATGCATGCTCAGTATGAAGGTCCCGTCTGGCTTCTCGTCGAATATAAAGGGAATAATAAATATGGCAGAGAAAAAGTTCCAGAACCTAAAGTCTCATGACTGCCACGTGATTATGACGTAACTGCTTCCAGTTGCATTGAGGGGGCTTCCACCGGAAAACGTTCGATTAGCCATTATGAAGCTATGTGCATTCCTCAATGCAATCTCTCAGAAGGTGATCGATCCAGAAATCCTACCAAGGTTAAGGAGTGATGTGGCGTAATGTCTTGTTAGTTTTGAGCTGGTGTTCCCACCATCCTTCTTCAATATCATGACACACGTCCTAGTTCATCTAGTCGACGAGATTGTTGTTCTGGGCCCTGTATTTCTACACAATATGTTCCCCTTTGAGAGATTCATGGGAGTCATAAAGTATGTCCGTAACCGCGCTAGGCCAGAAGGAAGCATCTCCACGGGCCATCAAACAGAGGATGTCATTGGGTTTTGTGTTGACTTCATTCCTGACCTTAAGAAGATTGGTCTCCCTCAATCGCGGTATGAGGGGAGACTGAGTGGAAAAGGCATGCTAGGAGCGAAGTCAACAATATATGGGGACGGGCATTCTTGGTCTCAGGCACACTACACAGTTGTACAGAATTCTACCTCCGTGACCCTGTATGTCGATGAACACAAGAACATAATGCGCTCCAAACACCCAGAGCAGTGTGACGACTGGATTACATGTGAACACATCAAGACTTTCGGCAGTTGGTTGCAAACACGTCTTAGGTGTGACAACACTATTTCTGATGAGCTGTACTCGTTGGCCAGGAGACCATCTTTGACTGTATTGACTTACAAAGGGTACGAGATAAATGGGAATACATTTTACACGATCGCCCAAGATCAAAGGAGCACCAACCAAAACAGCGGTGTCCGCTTTGATGCAGCAACGACCAATGGGAAGGTCGACACATATTATGGTTACATAGAGGAGATACGGGAACTTGACTATGGACATGATTTGAAGGTCCCTTTGTTTTGATGCAAATGGGTCAATCTTACACGAGGCGGGGTACAGGTAGACCCGCATTACGGAATGACAACAGTGGATCTCAACAATCTTGGGTACATAGACGAACCATTCGTCCTAGCCAATGATGTGGCGCATGTTTTCTATGTTAAGGACATGTCTACCAATCCGAGAAAAATAAAAGATAAGGAAGTGAATACATCATACGATGAGGCAAAGCGTCACATAGTTCTTTCAGGCAAAAGAGGCATCGTGGGATTGGAGGGCAAGACAGACATGTCTAAAGATTATGAAAAGTTTCAGGAAATTCCTCCCTTCAAAGTCAAGGCTGACCCAAGCACCCTGTTAAACAATGAAGATTATCCATGGTTACGGTGCAATAAGCAAAGGACACAAGCAAAGAAAAAGTGAAGACTTTCTCTCCACAACTATTATGATGATGCCTTTGATCTAGAATATCATTGCAGTTACATGTGAAGAAATGAAATGCCTTTTGTAACAGATGAGTTTCCGTGCGAAACCCTGATACTTCGAAAGAGACTCTCCGTTTTGTACACGAAGTGCATCCAGCTTTTGCTATAACCCTCTCAACTTTTTAGCACATGCTATGTGGGGGAAATGATGATAACATGCCAACTTTCAACCTTTTCAGAGTTCATTTGTAGTGCTTTTCAATTTTAGTGTCATTTAGCTCAAAAAAATCAATAACTGCATGAAAAATAACAAATGAAGTCGGAAAGGGTTGAAAATTGATGATGTGGCTTTGAATGGTGCATTTTGAACACACAAAAAGTCTGGACTTCAAATAAGTTCAAGAAAATGAAATGCCTTTTGTAATAGATGAGTTTTCATCCGAAACCCTGATACTTCGCATGAGACTGTCCGTTTTGTACACGAAGTGCATCCAACTTTTGTCGTAACCCTCTCAACTTTTTAGCACATGCTATGTGGGTGAAATGATGATACCATGCCAACTTTCAACCTTTTTAGAGTTCATTTGTAGTGTTTTTCAATTTTAGTTTCATTTAGCTCAAAGAAATCAATAACTCATGAAAAATAACAAATGAAGTCGGAAAGGATTGAAAATTGATGATGTGGCTTTGAATGGTGCATTTTGAACACACAAAAAGTCTGGAGTTCAAATAAGTTCAAGAAAATGAAATGCCTTTTGTAACAGATGAGTTTCCGTCCGAAACCCTCATACTTTGAAAGAGTCTGTCCGTTTTGTACACGAAGTGCATCCAGCTTTTTCCATAACCCTCTCAAATTTTTAGCACCTGCGATGTGGGTGAAATGATGATACCATGACAACTTTCAACCTTTTCAGAGTTCATTTGTAGTGCTTTTCAATTTCAGGGTCATTTAGCTCAAAAAAACTATTTTTCATTTAAACACCCATTTAAAATAACCTAAAATTTACCAAATTGAATATAATGTTAAAACAAAGTAATATTAAATGGCAGGAAAAAAGAATCACTCAAAAATCTTTTGTTATAGTAAAGTTATTCACAAACTAGTGATTCACACAAATTCCAAAGAATTCAAATTTAAACTATTCAAATTTGAAAACTAATGGCACTAACAGAAAGTTTATATTTTTTGTGACCTAAAAGCAAAAAAGAATCACTGAAAATCTATAAGTAGAAACAAAAGAAAATAAATAATGCAAAAAACAAAACAAAAAACAGGAAAAAAAATAAAAAAAATGCCGCCTACTGGGCCACCACGGCCTGAATACGACTAGAAACCCAACATCTAGTTGTCCCAGGATTCAGGCCCGCAGAAGGACCAGTAGGCCCACAGGCAGAGGAGAGTGCAATTAGGTCCGTAAGCCTGTAGTTGAGAGGAGCTCGAGAGGGTTGGCGCAACAGCGCTTATAAACCACTCTCGAGCCCTCTCGGCTATTAGGGTGGGACTAAACATTTGTCCTCGGGCAGCACCAACCTTTGGTCCCGGTTGGTGGCACCAACCGGGACCAATGCCCCCCTTTGGTCCCGGTTGGTGGACCAAAGGTCCCTGTTTCCCGCCCTTTGGGATGCTGAAAACAGGGCTTTGGTCCCGGTTGGTGGCACCAACCGGGACCAATGGTGGGCATTGGTCCCGGTTAGTGCCACGAACCGGGACCAATGCTCCCTGTATATAAGCAAACACTTAGCACTTTTCGACCCATTCTCTCCCCCGAAGGCTAGATCCCCACCCACGCCGTCAGGCTGCCCAATTCTCGCGCACTCTCCGTCGCTGTCGCCGCCGCCGGCCGCTGTCCCCCATCGCCCCCGCCGCCCCTTCGCCGCCCCTCCCCCGTCCCCTCCCCCCGCCCCCGTCGTCGTCGCCTCTCCGTCGCAGCCCCGCCCCCGTCGCCTCCGCATCGCCGCCCCGTCGCCACCCCGTCTCCGCCCCACCGCCTCCGCCCCCGCTGTGAGCCTTAGGAAAAATTAGTATGTGTGAGCCTTAGGGTTTATGTTTATATGATGAATGTTTATGTTTTAGTTGTTTTATGTTTTATCTAATTATTAGGAGTCTTATGAAAAATTAGTATGTGTATGTTAGATTACAATTTTTTTTGGGGTTTTATGAAAAATTAGTGGTATTATTCGGGATATATTGGTTAATATTTGATGATGCATTAACTGGATTATTCGGGATGATGTATTAGTGGTATTATATTCGAGTTCATTATAAATATTAATGTATTTATGATATTTTATCGATATAATGCGTGTGTGACTTTCGGTCTATCGTTGCTCCTTGTGTGACTTTCATGTGTGTTTTTGATGGAGGAATCCCGAGTGTTGTCGTGGGGCGCCTCGTCTTTCTTCTCTTCTTTGCGATATACTCGTCGGTATTTCTATTTTACCGCAATGATGATAACTGTTTTTTCGTAATTAAGCATGACTTCTGTTTCTTTCTTCAACCACTAATTTCTGTTTTATACAATTCGACTAGTTCGTCCCCTGTCATGCAAGACGGTATTTCTTGGAGAGGCTCGGTTTCGAAGAGCACGAGAGTTTCGATATGAGGACAGCCAACCTGATGACTAAACATGGTCACACATTTCTTGTGAGAAGTAATGAATGCACTTAATAACACAGAATTATGGTGCTCAAATTGGGAAGCTCTTTGCAAGGCATATGGATTTCAGGAGGATATGGAAATAACCTTCGATCTTCATCCTGAAGATCATATTGAAGGAAACATCGACATTTGGGTGGATGTCAATATGCTTCATGTTTTACCTCCATGTGAGTTTGTCAACCATGCATATTTGTTAAGTAATTTGCATTCTATATACATAAATATTTGGTATTCAACCATACATAAATACAAAACATAATCGACACGACACACTATACTTATGGATCACATCTAACTTGGAAGGAGAAGAATGATCTTATCTACTTTGTTATTGGTGCCATCTTGCCGTATAATTTGGGAACTGACCCAAATTATACATTGTACAGGACAATAGTGCATAGGTTTAGGGCGGATGACATTCGCCAAAATATCTTGGTAAGAGTTGCTAATTAAGTACATTAGTACTGTTGCGTAAACGGTATTGATTACATTGCTAACTAGGCTACTATTATGTTCTTCAACAGAAATTGCCAAATGAAGTTGTGCCACCGTTGATGCAACCCGAAGGTAATATGACAATAAAAAGCACCTTCCATCCCGAGTTATATTTTGCATACCCGACTGAGTGCAAACCACCAAGAAGGCTCCAAATTGAAGCATGGGGACAAATAAAGAAGGATCGCAAGTCACAAGTTGGAGACCGTTGGATCTCTTTGCTTCATCATGGAGACATAGGTGTTATTTTTGTTTATGCCATTTTACCTAGGAGGGAGGAGTAGGTCCTATAAGGGAGGACTATGTCATTTTATCTTTTTTTGTTTTATGAGACTTTAACTTTATATGATTAAGATGATGACGACGAGTTGTTAGATCTTGTGTAATTAATGGTTTCCTTCATATGCTTATTAGCTAGCGTCGAGTTCTCTCTATATGTATAGTAGCTAGCAGCGTTGACCAAACACGGAGAAAAAGAGGACACTTTTCTCTATTAATTAGCTAGCTAACACAATATGAAACCCCTAAATTAACCCTCCAAAACCCCCTAAACACCCCCTTTCAAAAAAAAAACCAACAACTTTTGGTCCCGGTTGGTGTTACCAACCGGGACTAAAGGTCCTCCCGCCTGGGCTCCCCGCAGAGGCCACGTGGAGCCCCTTTGTCCCGGTTCGTAAGCGAACCGGGACTAAAGGTTTAGGGACTAAAGGTTTAGGGCTTTAGTCCCGACCCTTTAGTCCCGGTTGCAGAACCGGGACTAATAGGCCTCTGAAACCGGGACAAATGGACCGTTTTCTACTAGTGACGCGCTTTAGTGTGTTTGTTCACTCATTTTAATAGGTATAGTCCAAATAGAAATATAGAAAACATGTTATTATAGTAACGTAGGGAGTACAAATAAACAACAATCACATCCCAGCACTACCAAACACATCACAACACTACCAAACTTTTAACAAGGCGACTACTAGGCGTCGGTGCGCCGGCCGAAACTTTCGACCAGTCGGCTACCATGCCTAGGATTGAATCATGCAACACACTCCAATTCATCCCTCTTCGTCAATGCACACATGCATAAACGGAATCCCGCGTTCGGCGGCTCGCTTGCGGTCACTCGCACCACCGGCATTCGCGCTCGCCATCCCATGCTCGCTAGGTGCCTCGTGTCAATCGATCTCCCCCTCACATGCTCGTCAGCAACATCGTGTCAATTGAGCTTGCCATTTGCCGCTCTTCTTCGATGGCCACCCATGCCAACCGCGTTGGCCTCACGTCGCTCGTGCTTGCCATTTGAAGCATCGACGGGTGCGTGTGCAGTTTTGTCACCAGTTAGTTCATGGCTTCTCCCGCCAATTGGTCCTAGCGCCGCCCGGGCATTATCCGCTGCTCCTCGCCCTCGCTGTTGGCACCATTGTTGGCACACCCACCGGTTGAAGCTTTTTCTGTAGCTACTTGCAGCTTTCATCAACGCCGCTGTAGCTCTCGCAGTCGCCCTGTTGCTTTCTGGCATGTTGGGTTGAAACTTTTTCCGTGGCTGTTTGTAGCTTTTTCTACATCGGTTGCAGGTATTTTGCTTGGCAGTCGGCGGCCCCAACTTCCATCAACCTTGGTTGAAGCTTTTTGTGACGTCCGTTGTAGCTTTTTGCTGCTGGCAGTGGCTAGCCCCAGCATCCGTCGTTGCAGGTTGAAACTTTTGACGGAACCGGTTGTAGCTTCCTTGAACGCTGGTTGTAACATCGGAGGTGGCCAATTCCAGCATGCGGTGTCATCGTCTCTAATGATGCATGATTCCAGATTGTATAAAATGACGGTGCTCATTCCAGCAACGTCGGATGCTGGTTGTAGCACCGCGGCGTCTGACCTGTCTTCTCCATTACCATCAGGCTCCCAGGTAGCAAATTCCGCCACCGGTCCCAAAAACTCGTGCTATCGGTTGCAGCATCTGTGCCAGTGGTTATAGCACCGCCAGTCGTGCACACCACTGGAAACTCCCCCCACCACCATAGGGGCATGGCCTCCATCATGGCGCCATCACAACACTGACGATAGTCGTGGCAGTACTGGTAAGATTTCTCCCCATAGCAATACACGACAGTGTTGCCCATAGCAGCTCTCAACGGCCCCCAGTCACCGTTCGCCTCAAATCTCATAAGCCATGGCCACCCCGACCTATGAGCTCGCATCCGGGGACCTAAGACGCATGGGAGCAGCACCCCATGGAGGATGCATAGCACGAGGTGCGAAGGGAGGACTGCTCGGAGCTGCTCGGGCTATCATTACTACAGGAAGGTCCAAAGACGACACATCAACCAGAGACCCTTGAACCAAATTGTGTGCGATGTATGAACCGCAAACAATATAGTTATAGCTCCGTCACCGATAACACGAACTGTGTGCGATGGCAGACCCCTCAGATACGATTCAGAAAAGATTTACGTGTGCGATGTGTGCCATACAGTTCTTCCATACGAACTGTTTGTGATTAGCTAAAATAAGACAAGCGATTATAGAGATCTAGATGTGTGTGATAGAGGACACATACTTCACTACCATAAGCTATGTGCGATGGCACAACACAACACAAACAATTCGACGTAACAAGATGTGTGCGATAGAAAACAAACAAGTGAGTAATCAGAATGGTATGCGAACACCACAAATAACACGGACGATTGGTGCCAATAACATGTGTGTGTTATGGGAAAACGCTTGCTAGTATATACAATTGTCTGCGATTGATAAAATCATCACAATCGGATTTAGTAGTATAGTCCTCGTGTGTATTGTGAATTGCGTTGTCTGCACAATATATATGATGTGTCTACAGAACAACAACGTATGTACTTATAAGAACATGATTGCATAACAAAAAAGAACACAATGCTATTTTAAATATTGTATCACAAATACGACGCGTGGCGACTCATAAATGGTTAGTGCAACGCATACATTTTTTATTAATAATAATCGCGTTGTTGTCAACTTATCATTTCTTCCTCCTCTGTCCCGTCATGTCACCGCGTTGCCGTCCGAGAAATCCAGTGCACGCTTTAGCACCGCAAATGCATTTTTGGCCACGTTCCTGCGCGGAATCGTGCAGGTTCCTGCGCAAGCTTTCCCATAGGTTTCCACCACAACCGAATGAGCATAAAAGCCAACGCGCAACACACGCGGATGCACAACTAGTGTAGCCTATCACATCTACCAAGCATGCTAACCCGACCAAGAACCTCCTCTTCCATCAACCTCCTAGACAACAAAAACGTTTCGGTGCAGGCGCAATGGCCCGTCGAGGCCGATGGGGTGTCCATCGATGCGCCAGACAACACTGTGTTGTGCGTAATCGCCAGAGTTGAGCAGACCCTTGGCGTAGGGTGTGGTAGCGCCACCGAGCAACATAGTCGCGTCGCCGCCGAGATGCTGAAGCGCGCTGATCAAGAAGATCATCGGTGGTGCTCCGTAGAGCAGAACACGTGTGTACACACTGAGAGGGCAAGGCGCACCACACAGCAAGACCGATGAAGGGCCACAGAGCGAGAGGTGCGACGCATGGCAAAGCAAGAGAGGTTCGCCGATGCTCCCGTACATCGCCGCTAATTCCAAAGTGGTGAGTGTAGCAGTAGTGGTCGAGCGGAAGGAGGAAGGGAAGGAGTATCAGCTTCAGCACCCAGTTTATTTCATCAGCGAAGTTTTAACTCCATACAAGCAGCGGTACCCGCATTGGCAAAACCTCGTTTACGGGATTTTCATCGAAATCCGGAAGCTGAAGCACCATTACCAGGAGCATCTGATCACAGTGGTTAGTTCAGCACCCCTTGGCGATATAATACAGAACCGGGAGGCCACGAGACGGATCGTTAAGCGGGCAATTTAACTTGGCGATCACCATCTAAAATATGTGCCCCAGACCGTTTACTAGTAGAAAACGAGCCTTTGGAACGAAGCATTAGTCTCAGTTGGCTTCTGAACCGGGACTAATGTTTGGGGAACGTTGCATGGGAAACAAAAAAATTTCTACGCACACGCAAGATCTATCCATGGTGATGAGCATCTACGAGAGGGAGAGTGGATCTACATACCCTTGTAGAAGTGTTAAGAAACGTGGTTGATATAGTCGAACGTCTTCGCGATCCAAATTGCCGAGCGTCTCGCAATCCCATCACGATCCGTCCCGCGATCCCATCACGATCCGTCCTGAGATCCCATCACGATCCGTCCAGCGATCCAATCATGATCTGTCACGCGATCTCATCACGATCCGTCCCGCCATCCCATCACGATCCGTCCCGCGATCCAATCATGAATCGTCTCGCGATCTTGATCACGGTCCTTCCGATCTAGCGCCGAACGGACGGCACCTCCGCGTTCAGCACACGTATAGCTTGATGACGATCTCCGCCTTCTTGATCCAGCAAGAGGGAGCGGAGAGGTAGATGAGTTCTCCGGCAGCGCGACGGCGTGGCGGCGATGGTGGTGGAACAATTCCAGCAGGGCTTCGCCTAGGCACCGCTAAAACGATCTAGAGAAGAAACTACGATCTAGAGGAGAGGGTAGCACGTGGCTGATTTCTATGTCTCAAAACCCTCAAAACATTGAGTATATATATAGGATGAGGGAGGGAGGATCCTTGGCGCACAAGGGACCAGCCCTTGTCCTTGGCACAAGGAGGAGAGGAGGAGTGCTCCTCCAATCCTAGTAGGATTAGGACTCCTCCTTCCCACTTGGAAACTCTTTCCACCTTGTGTTTTTTCCTTCTCAACCCACTCCAGCCGCATGGGACCTTAGAGGAGGCTTCGGCCAGCCCACCAGGGGCTAGTTTACATCCTCCCACAATCCATGTAGCCCCTTGAGTCGAGACACCCCTCCTGATGGTCCCCGGTACCCTCCCGGCACTCTCGGTACACTACCGATGAGCCCGAAACTTTTCCGGCGACCAAAATAGGACTTGCTATATATCAATCTTTACCTCCGGACCATTCAGGAGCTCCTCATGACGTCCGGATCTCATTCGGGACTCCGAAAAACCTTCGGTCACCACCATACATAACTCTACACTACTGAAACGTCACCGAACCTTAAGTGTGCAGACCCTGCGGGTTCGAGAACTATGTAGACATGACCTAGACACCTCTACGGTCAATAACCAATAGCGGGACCTGGATGCCCATATTGGTTCCTACATATTCCATGAAGATCTTTATCAGTTGAGCCTCTATGTCAAGGATTCAGTTAATCCCGTATGTTGTTCCCTTTGTTCTTAGGTATGTTACTTGTCCGAAATTCGATCGTCGGCATCTCCATACCTAGTTCAATATCATTACCGGCAAGTCTCTTTATTCGTTCCGCAATACAAGATCCCATGGCTAACACTTAGTTACATTGCTTGCAAGGCTTATTGTGATGTTGTATTACCGAGCGGGCCCTGAGATACCTTTTCGTCAAATGGAGTAACAAATCCCAGTCTTGATCCATGCCAAACCAACAGACACCCTCGGAGATACCTGTAGAGCACCTTTATAGTCACCCAGTTACGTTGCGACGTTTGATACACACAAGGTACTCCTCCGGTGTCAGTGAGTTGCATGATCTCATGGTCATAGGAACAGATACTTGACATGTAGAAAACTATAGCAATAAACTGACACATGTAGAAAACTGTAGCTACATTTATGGTTTGGGTCTTGTCCATCACATCATTCTCCTAATGATGTGATCCCGTTATCAAATGACATCTCATGTCCATGGCTAGGAAACCTTAACCAGCTTTGATCAACGAGCTAGTCTATTAGAGGCATACTAGGGACATGGTGTTGTTTATGTATCCACACATGTATCTGAGTTTCCGATCAATACAATTCTAGCATGGATAATAAACGATTATTATGAACAAGGAAATATGATAATAACTAATTTATTATTGCCTCTAGGGCATATTTCCAACAGTCTCCCACTTGCACTAGAGTCAATATTCTAGCTCACATCGCCATGTGATTTGTTATGAATCTCACACCCAATGAGTTGTGGGGTTCGATCATGCTTTGCATGTGAAAGAGGTTTTTGTCAACGGGTCTGAGACATTTAGATCCGTGTGTACTTTTCAAATCTCTATGTCATACTATAAACACTGCTACCATGCTCCACTTGGAGCAATTACAAATGGCTACTCCACTATACGTATCCGGATTGCTACTAAGAGTCATCCGGATTGGTGTTAAAGCTTCCTCGACGTAACTCTTTACGATGAATTGTTAATCACCTCTATAATCGAGAAATATCTCCTTAGTCCTCTGGTTACTATGGATAATTTTGACCGCTATCTAGTAATCTACTCCTGGAGTACTCTTTTACCCCTTGACAGACTTATGGCAAGGCACACACAGGTGTGGTACATAGCATGGCATACTATATAGAGCCTATGGCTAAGGCATAGGGGACGACGTTCGTCCTTTCTCTTTCGTCTGCCATTGTCGAGCTTTGAGTCTCACTCAACTTCACACCTTACAAATCAGGCGAGAACTCTTTCTCTGACTAATCCATTTTGAACTCTTTCAAAATCTTGTCAAGGTATGTACTCATTGAAAGTCTTATCGGACATCTTGATCTATCTCTATAGATCTCGATGCCCAACAATTAAGTAGCTTTATCCAGGTCTTCCTTTGAATTTTTTTTCAAACAACCCATTATGCTTTCCAGAAATTTTACATCATTTCCGATCAACAATATGTCATCCACATATGCTTATCAGAAACTCTATAGTGCTCCCACTCACTTTATTGTAAACACAAGTTTCTCCTAAACTTTGTATAGACTCAAAAAAATTATCACCTCATAAAAGCGTATATTCCAACTCCGAGATGCTTGCTTCAGTCCATAGAAGGATCACTGAAGCTTGAACACCTTTTAGCATCCTTAGGACTGACAAAACCTTCTGGTTGTATCTCATACAACCTTTCCTCAAGGAAGTAAACGATGTTTTGACATCCATCTGCCAGGTTTCATAATTGAAAAACCTATCAACTGCTAACATAATTTCAGCAGACTTTAGCATCACTACGAGTGAGAAAGTCTCATTGTAGTCAACTCCTTGAACTTGTCGGAAACTTTTTTGCGACAAGTCGAGCTTTATAAATGGTGACATTTTCCATCAGCGTCTGTCTTCATCATAAAGGTCCATTTGTACTCAACGACCTGTCGTCTAACGAGCAAGTTTACCAAAGTCTATACTTGGTTTTCATACCTGGATCCTTTCTCGGATTTCATGGCCTCTAACCATTTATCGGAATCCGGGTCCATCATCGCTTCTCCATAGCTTGTAGGCTCATCGTTGTCCAACAACATGACCTCTAAGACATGGTTACCGTACTATTCAAGAGCAATACGTGACCTTGTCGACCTACGAGGTTTGATAGTAACTTGATCCAAAGCTTCATGATCATCATCATTAACTTCCTCTTCAACTAACGTAGGCTCCACAGAAACATCTTTCTGCACTGCGCTACTCTCTGGTTGAAACAAAGGTTCAACAACCTCATCAAGTTCTATCTTCCTCCCACTCAATTCTTTCGAGACAAACTCTTTCTCGAGAAAGGATCCGTTTTAGCAACAAACATTTTGTGCTTGGATCTAAGATAGAAGGTTCACCCAACTGTTACGTTAGGCTATTCTATGAAGATGAATTTGTCCATTTTGGGTTCGAGCTTATTAGGTGAAAAACCTTTTTCACATAAGCATCGCAGCCCCAAACATTCAAGAAATGACACCTTAGGTTTCTGTCAAACCAAAATTCATACGGTGTCATCTCAGCGAACTTAGATGGTACCCCTTTTAAAGTGAATGTAGTTGTCTCTAATGCATAACCCCAAAACGATAGTGGTAAATCGATAAGAGACATCATAGTTCGCACCATATCCAATAGAGCATGACTACGACATTCGGACATGCCATCACACTATATTGTTCTAGGTGGCGTGAGTTGTGAAACAACTTCCACATTGTCTTAAGTCGTATACCAAACAAGTAACTCAGATATTCACCTCTACGATCATATCGTAGACATTTTATCTTCTAGTCACGGTGATCTCAACCTTCACTCTGATTTTTCTTGAACTTTTCAAACGTTTCAGACTTGTGTTTCATTAAGTAAATATACTATATCTACTCAAATAATCAGTGAAGTTAAGAAAATAACGATATCCACCGCACGCTACAACACTCATTGGACCGTATACATCAACATGAATGATTTCCAATAAGTCACTTGTGTTGGGGAAAGTCGCATGGGAAACAAAAATTTTCCTACGCACACGCAAACCTATCCATGGTGATGAGCATCTACAAGAGGGAGAGTGGATCTACGTACCCTAGTAGATCGCTAAGCGGGAAGCGTTAAGAAACGCGGTTGGTGTAGTCGAACTTCTTCGCGATCCAAATCGCCGAGCGTCCCGCGATCCAATCACGAACCGTCCCGCGAACACACTATGATCCGTCCCGCGAACTCATCACGATCCGTCTCACGATCTGTCCCGCGAACTCATCACGATCCGTTCCATGATCACATCACGAACCGTCTCGTGATCTCGATCACGGTCCTTCCGATCTAGCGCCGAACGGACGGCACCTCCGCGTTCAGCACACGCGCATCTTGATGACGATCTCCACCGTCTCGATCCAGCGAGAGGAGGTGGAGAGGAGAGAGAGTTCACCGACAGGGTTACGACACTCCGGTGATGGTGGTGGAGCAATTCCGACAAGGCTTCGCCTAAGCGCTGCAGAAAACTGATCTAGAGGAGAAACTATGCACCGGTGGAACAGGTAGCACGTGGCCGGAAATTCTGTCCAAAAACCACCCAATCCACTAGTATATATAGGAGGAGAGGAGAGGAAAGGCAGCCAAGGCCTCTGGGTCGGCCGAAACAGGAGGTGGGAAGCAATCCTACTTCACCTCCAATCCTAGTTGGAGTAGGATTGCCTCCTATTGGCTGATTTTCCACTTTTTGCTTTAGGACTTTCTCTCCTACGCCATGGGCCTTTGTGGCTGTTTTCCCAGACCACTAAGGGCTGGTTATTATTATCCCACAGCCCATGGACCTCTTGGGGTCGAAATACCCCTCCCGGAGGCCTCCCGGTACACTACCGGCACTCCCGGTACACTACCGACACTCCCGGTACACTACCGATGAGCCCGAAACTTTTCTGGAAACCAAACTGGGACTTCCTATATATGAATCTTTACCTCCGGACCATTCCGGAGCTCCTCGTGATGTTCGGGATCTCATCCGGGACTCCGAACAAACTTCGGTCACCACCATACATAACTCTACACTACCGAAACGTCACCGAACCTTAAGTGTGCAGACCCTGCGGGTTCGAGAACTATGTAGACATCACCGAGACACCTCTACGGTCAATAACCAATGGCGGGACCTGGACGTCCACATTGGTTCCTACATATTCTAGGAAGATCTTTACCGGTCGAACCTCTATGTCAAGGATTCAGTTAATCCCGTATAACGTTCCCTTTGTTCTTTGGTATTTTACTTGCCCGAGATTCGATCGTCGGTATCTCCATACCTAGTTCAACCTCGTTACCGGCAAGTCTCTTTACTCATTCCGTAATACAAGATCCCGCAACTAACAATTAGTCACATTGCTTGCAAGGCTTATTGTGATGTTGCATTACCGAGTGGGCCCCGAGATACCTCTCCGTCACACGGAGTAACAAATCCCAGTCTCGATCCATGCCAACTCAACAGACACAATCGGAGATACCTGTAGAGCACCTTTATAATCACCCAGTTACGTTGCGACGTTTGATACACACAAGGCACTCCTCCGATATCTGTGAGTTGCATGATCTCATGGTCATAGGAACACATACTTGACATGCGGAAAACAGTAGCAATAAACTGACACGATCATATGCTACGTTTGCAGTTTGGGTCTTGTCCATCACATCATTCTCCTAATGATGTGACCCCGTTATCAAATGACATCTCATGTCCATGGCTAGGAAACCTTAACCATCTTTTGATCAACGAGCTAGTCTATTAGAGGCATACTAGGGACATGGTTTTGTCTATGTATCCACACATGCATCTAAGTCTCCGATCAATACAATTATAGCATGGATAATAAACGATTATCATGAACAAGGAAATATGATAATAACTAATTTATTATTGCCTCTAGGGCATATTTCCAACAGTCTCCCACTTGCACTAGAGTCAATAATCTAGTTCACATCACCATGAGATTCGCATTGTTATGAATCTAACACCCAACGAGTTCTGGGGCTCGATCATGCTTTGCATGTGAGAGAGGTCTTATAGTCAACGGGTCTGTAACATTCAAATCCATGTGCACTTTGCAAATACCTATGTCAAACTGTAAACACTGCTACCACACTCCGCTCGGTACTATTCCAAATGGCTGCTCCACTATACGTATCCAGATTGCTACTACGAGTCATCCGGATTAGTGTTAAAGCTTGTATCGACGTAACTCCTTACGAAGAACTCTTTATCACCTCCATAATCGAGAAACATCTCCTCAGTCTCTTAGTTACTGAGGATAATCTTGACCGCTGTCCAGTGATCCACTCCTGGTTCACTCTTGTACCCCCTGACAGACTCATGGCAAGGCACACACAGGTGCGGTACACAGCATGACATAATATAGAGCCTATTGCTAAGGCATAGGGGACGACGTTCGTCCTTTCTCTTTCTTCTGCCGTTGTCGAGCTTTGAGTCTCACTCAACTTTCACACCTTACAAATCAGGCGAGAACTCTTTCTCTGACTGATCCATTTTGAACTCTTTCAAAATCTTGTCAAGGTATGCACTCATTGAAAGTCTCATCGAGCATCTTGATCTATCTCCATAGATTTTGGTGCTCAACAATTAGGTAGCTTCATCCAGGTCTTCCTTTGAAAATCACTTTCCAAATGACCGTTTTATGCTTTCCAGAAACTCTACATTATTTCTGATCAACAATATGTCATCCACATATACTTATCAGAAATTATATAGTGCTCCCACTCACTTTATTGCAAATACAAGTTTCTCGTAAACTTTGTATAAACATCAAAACTTTGATCACCTCATCAAAGCGTATGTTCCAACTCCGAGATGCTTGCTTTAGTCCATGGAAGGATCACCGAAGCTTGCACACCTTTTAGCATCCTTAGGCCTGACAAAACCTTCTGGTTGTATCACATACAACCTTTCCTCAAGTAAACCATTAAGGAAACGATGTTTTGACATCCATCTGCAAGATTTCATAATTGAAAACACAGCAACTGCTAACATAATTCCAACAGACTTTAGCACCACTACGAGTGAGAAAGTCTCATCGTAGTCAACTCCTTGAACTTGTCACAAACATCTTTGCAACAAGTCGAGCTTTACAAATAGTGACATTCACCATCAGTGTCTGTCTTCATTTTAAAGATCCATTTGTACTCAACAACCTGCCGTCCAACGAGCAAGTCTACCAAAGTCTACACTTGGTTTTCATTCATGGATCCTATCTCGGATTTCATGGCCTCCAACCATTTGTCGGAATCCGGGCCCATCATCGCTTCTCCATAGCTCGTAGGTTCATCGTTGTCCAACAACATGACCTCCAAGACAGGGTTGTCATACCGCTTAGGAGTAGTACACATCCTTGTCGACCGACGAAGTTCGATAGTAACTTGATCCTGAAGCTTCATGATCATCATCATTAACTTCCTCTTCAACTAACGTAGGCTTCACAGAAACATCTTTCTGCGCTGCGCTACTCGCTGGTTGAACAAAGGTTTAACAACCTCATCAAGTTCTATCTTCCTCCCACTCAATTCTTTCGCGAGAAACATTTCCTCGAGAAAGGATCCGTTTAAGCAACAAACACTTCGCACTAGGATTTGAGATTGAAGGTTCACCCAACTGATCTTAGGGTATTCTATGAAGATGCATTTGTCCGCCTTGGTTTGACCTCATTAGGTGAAAACATTTTCCACACAAGTGTCACAGCCCCAAATATTAAGAAATGACAGCTTAGGTTTCTATCAAACCATAGTTCACACGGTGTCATCTCAACGGATTTAGATGGTGCCCTATTTAAAGTGAATGTTGTTGTCTCCAATGCATAACCCCAAAAATTATAGTAGTAAAACGATAAGAGACATCACAGTATGCACTATATCAATAGAGCATGACTATGATGTTCGGACACACCATCACACTATGGTGTTCCAGGTGGCGTTAGTTGTGAAACAAATTTCACATTGTCTTAAGTTGTATGCCAAACTCGTAACTCAGATATTCACCTCCACGATCATATCGCGGTCACTTTTATCTTCTTGTCACGATGATCTTTAAACTTCACTATGAAAACCTTTCAAACGATTCAGACTTGTGTTTCATTAAGTAAATATACACTATATTTACTCAAATCATCAGTGAAGGTAAGAAAATAACGATATCCACTGCATGCTACAAGACTCACTAGATTGCATGCATCAACATGTATCATTTCCAATGAATCACTTGCCCGCTCCATCCAACGGGGTCCTTTAGTCATCTTGCCCAAGAGGCATGGTTCGCACGTCTCAACCGATTCAAAATCGAATGAGTCCAAATATCCATCAGCATGGAGTTTCTTCATGCGCTTTATACCAATATGACATTTAGCGGCAGTGCCACAAGTATGTGGTACTATCATTATCAACTTTGTATCTTTTGACATCAATGTTATGAACATGTGTACTACTACAATCAAGATCTCAACAAACCATTCTCACTGGGTGCATGACCATTGAAGGTATTATTCATGTAAACAGAATAACCATTATTCTCTAATCTTAAATGAATAACCGTATTGCAATAAACATGATCTAATCATGTTCATGCTCAACGCAAAACACCAAATAACATTTATTTAGGTTCGTCACTAATCCTGAAGGTAGAGAGAGCGTGCGATGTTGATCACATCAACCATGGAAACACTTCCAACACATATCGTCACCTCACCCTTAGCTAGTTCTCCGTTTATTCCGTAGCTTTTATTTCGAGTTACTAACATTTAGCAACCGAACCGGTATCCAATACCCAGGTGCTACTAAGAGTACTAGCAAGGTACACATTAATAACTCGTATATCAAATATACTTCTATCAATGTTGCCAGCCTTGTTATCTACCAAGTATCTAGGATTGTTCCGCTTTAGCGACCGCTCACCTCATAACAGAAGCACTGAGTCTCGGGTTTGAGTTCAACTTTGGGTTGCTTCACTGGAGCAGCAACTGACTTGCTATCCATGAAGTTTCCCTCCTTGCTCTTGCCCTTCTCAAAACTAGTGGTTTGATTAACCATCAACACTTGACGCTCCTTCTTGATTTCTACCTCCGCGGTGTCAAACATCGCGAACAGCTCATGAATCATTATTTCTATCCCTGGCAACTTATAGTTCATCACCAAGTTCTAGTAGCTTAGTGATAGTGACTTGGAGAACAACATCAATCACTATCTTATCTGGAAGATCAACTCCCACTCGATTCAAGCGATTGTAGCACCCAGACAATCTGAGCACATGCTCAATGATTGAGCTATTCTCTTTCATCTTGCAGGCAAAGAATCTCGTTGGAGATCTTATATCTCGCAACTCGGGCACGAGCCTGAGATCACAATCTCAGCTCTTAGAACATCTCATATGTTCCGTGACGTTCAAAACGTTTCAGAGCCTCAATTCTAAGCCGTAATGCATGATGCACTAAACTATCAAGTAGTCATCGAAACGTGCCTGTCAGATGTTCACAACATCTACAGACGACGCTAGATGGGGTGGCGCACCGAGCGGTGCATTAAGGCATAAGCCTTCTGTGCAGCAATGAGGACAATCCTCAGATCACGGACCCGGTCCGCAATTTTGCTACCAACATCTTTCAATTCTATTTCTCTAGGAACATATAGAAATACAAGGGAGCTACAGCGCGAGCTAGTAATCTACAACATAATTTGCAAAGACACTATTGACTATGTTCATGATAATGAGTTCAATTAATCATATTACTTAAGAACTCCCACTCAAATTGATATCCCTCCGATCATTCGAGTGATACATGATCCAAATTCACCAACTCAAGTCCGATCATCACGTGAGTTGAGGTGGCTATAATGGTGAACATCATTATGTTGATCATATGTACTATATGACTCATGTTCGACCTTTCGGTCCCTCGTGTTCCGAGGCCATGTCTGTACATGCTAGGCTCGTCAAGTTTAACCCGAGTGTTCTGCGCGTGCAAATCTGGATTGCACCCGTTGTATGTGAACGTAGAGTCTATCACACCCGATCATCACGTGGTGTCTCAACACAACGAACTTTCGCAACGGTGCACACTCGGGGAGAACACAGTTCATCTTGAAATTCAAGTGAGGGATCACCTTATAATGCTACCGCCGTATTAAACAAAACAAGGTGCATAAAAGGATTAACATCTCATGCAATTCATAAGTGACATGATATGGCCATGAACTTGTGTTTAAGATCTCCATCTTCGAAACACTGGCATGATCTCCATCATCACCGGCACAACACCATGATCTCCATCATCTTGATGTCCATCAATGTGTTCCATTGGGGTTGTGGCGCCAGCCCTGCTTCTACTTCTATTGCTACCGCTTAGCGATAAACTAAAGCATTACATAGCGCTTAATGATTAACACGCAGGTCATACAATAATTAAAGACAACCCTATGGCTCCTGCCGGTTGCCGTACTCAACGACATGCAAGTCGTGAAATTCTATACATCACATGATCATCTCATACATCACATATATTTCATCATGTAATTGGCCATATCACATCACAACATACCCTGCAAAAACAAGTTAGACGTCCTCTAATTGTTGTTGCATGTTTTATGTGGCTGGTACGGGTACCTAGCAAGAACGATTCTCACCTACGCATAAACCACAACGGTGATACATAGATTGCTTTTCAACCTTCTCAAGGACCGTCTTTGTCGGATCCGATCCAACTAAAGTGAGATAAACTGTCACTCGCAAGCCATCTAAGCAACAAGTTGCGTCGAGGGAACCGGTCTCTCTTAAGCGTACGAGTAATGTTGGTCCGGGCCGCTTCATATCACAATCCCGCTGAACCAAAATTCGACCAAGGGAGGAAGCAATCTAAGCATCAACGCCCACAAACCTTTTGTGTTCTACTCGAGATCTCATCGAACCATCAACCTAGCTCTGATGCCACTGTTGGGGAATGTCACCTGGGAAACAAAAATTTTCCTACGCACACGCAAACCTATCCATGGTGATGAGCATCTACGAGAGGGAGAGTGGATCTACGTACCCTTGTAGATCGCTAAGCGGGAAGCATTAAGAAACACGGTTGGTGTAGTCGAACTTCTTCGCGATCCAAATTGCCGAGCGTCCCGCGATCCAATCACGAACCGTCCCGCAAACACATCATGATCCGTCCCGCAAACTCATCACGATCCGTCTCACGATCTTGATCATGATCTGTCCCGCGAACTCATCACGATCCGTTCCGTGATCACATCACGAACCGTCTCGCGATCTCGATCACGGTCCTTCCGATCTAGCGCCGAACGGACGGCACCTCCGCGTTCAGCACACGTGCAGCTGATGACGATCTCCACCATCTCGATCCAGCGAGAGGAGGTGGAGAGGAGAGAGAGTTCACCGGCAGGGTGACGGCACTCCGGTGATGGTGGTGGAGCAATTCCGGCAGGGCTTCGCCTAAGCGCTGCAGAAAACCGATCTAGAGGAGAAACTATGCACCGGTGGAACAGGTAGCACGTGGCCGGAAATTCTGTCCAAAAACCACCCAATCCACTAGTATATATAGGAGGAGAGGAGAGGAGAGGCAGCCAAGGCCTTTGGGTCGGCCGAAATAGGAGGTGGGAAGCAATCCTACTTCACCTCCAATCCTAGTTGGAGTAGGATTGCCTCCTATTGGCTGATTTTCCACTTTTTGCTTTAGGACTTTCTCTCCTGCGCCATGGGCCTTTGTGGCTGTTTTCCCAGCCCACTAAGGGATGGTTATTATTCTCCCACAGCCCATGGACCTCTTGGGGTCGAAATGCCCCTCCCGGAGGCCTCCCGGTACACTACCGGCACTCCCGGTACACTACCGGCACTCTCGGTACACTACCGATGAGCCCGAAACTTTTCCGGAAACCAAACTGGGACTTCCTATATATGGATCTTTACCTCCGGACCATTCCGGAGCTCCTCGTGATGTCCGGGATCTCATCCGGGACTCCAAACAAACTTCGGTCACCACCATACATAACTCTACACTACCGAAACGTCACCGAACCTTAAGTGTGCAGACCCTGCGGGTTCGAGAACTATGTAGACATGACCGAGACACCTCTACGGTCAATAACCAATGGCGGGACCTGTACGTCCACATTGGTTCCTACATATTCAAGGAAGATCTTTATCGGCCGAACCTCTATGTCAAGGATTCAGTTAATCTCGTATAACGTTCCCTTTGTTCTTCGGTATGTTACTTGCCCGAGATTCGATCGTCGGTATCTCCATACCTAGTTCAACCTCGTTACCGGCAAGTCTCTTTACTCATTCTGTAATACAAGATCCAGCAACAAACAATTAGTCACATTGTTTGCAAGGCTTATTGTGATGTTGCATTACCGAGTGGGCCCCGAGATACCTCTCCGTCACACGGAGTAACAAATCCCAGTCTCGATCCATGCCAACTCAACAGACACCATCGGAGATACCTGTAGAGCACCTTTATAGTGACCCAGTTACGTTGCGACGTTTGATACACACAAGGCACTCCTCCGATATCTGTGAGTTGCATGATCTCATGGTCATAGGAACACATACTTGACATGCGGAAAAGAGTAGCAATAAACTGACACGATCATATGCTACGTTTGTAGTTTGGGTCTTGTCCATCACATCATTCTCCTAATGATGTGACCCCGTTATCAAATGACATCTCATGTCCATGGCTAGGAAACCTTAACCATCTTTTGATCAACGAGCTAGTCTATTAGAGGCATACTAGGGACATGGTTTTGTCTATGTATCCACACATGCATCTAAGTCTCCGATCAATACAATTATAGCATGGATAATAAACGATTATCATGAACAAGGAAATATGATAATAACTAATTTATTATTGCCTCTAGGGCATATTTCCAACAACTTGCCTGTTCCATTAAGCCGGAAAAGAGGGGGTTTAGTCATCTTGCCCAAGAGGCATGGTCCGCATGTCTCAACCGATTCAAAATCGAATGAGTCCAAAGATCCATCAGCATGGAGTTTCTTCATGCGCTTTACATCAATATGAGATTTAGCACAGTGCCACAAGTATGTGGTACTGTCATTATTAACTTTGTATCTTTTGGCATCTATGTTATAAACATGTGTACTACTACGATCAAGATTCAACAAACCATTCAATGGGTGCATGACCATTGAAGGTATTATTCATGTAAACAGAATAACCATTATTCTCTGACTTAAATGAATAACCATATTGCAATAAACACGATCTAATCACGTTCATGCTTAACACAAACACCAAATAACATTTATTTAGGTTTGTCACTAATCCCAAAGGTAGAGAGAGCGTACGATGTTGATCACATCAACCTTGGAAACATTTCCAACACACATCGTCACCTCACCCTTGGCTAGTCTCCGTTTATTCTGAAGCTTTTATTTTGAGTTACTCAAATTTAGCAACCTAATCGGTATCCAATACCCAGGTGCTACTAGGAGTACTAGCAAGGTACATATCAATAACACATATATCAAATATACTTCTGTCGACGTTGCCAGCCTTCTTATCTACGAAGTATCTAGGTTTGTTCTGCTTCAGCGACCGCTTTCCTCATACACTACAAGAATCAGGTAATTTGCCATCTGCCAAGGCTGACGGCAAAGGGAAGGAGCCCAGATGACAAAGGCCTTCACCTTCCGTCAGTAGACGGCAAAAGTTCTGGCAAAGAAAAACCCGGTAACGCAGTCCTTTGCCGTCGACCTCAGGACCACGGACGACAAAGAATCTTTGCAGTGGGGGAGCGGACGGCAAAGAGCTTGGACGACAGGCCCAGGGGCTACGGCCGTCAAGTGTTAATGGCAGTTCTTTGCCGTCCGGTCCCTTAGCCGTCGGCCTTGTGCCCTCCTTTGCCGTCGGTGGGCGGATGGCAAAGGGTAAGGCCCTTTGCCCCTAGGGTCCCCTTTGCCATCGGCCTTGGGCCCCACCTTTGCCTTCGGCCTTGGCCCCTTCCCCCTTTGTTGTCGGCCTTGTGCCCCCATTTGTCGTCTGTGGGCTGACGGCAAAGAGTAAGGCCATTTGCCCTCGGTGATCCCCCTTCGCCGTCTGCCCAGGCCCCCTCTTTGTCGTCAGCCCACCGACGGCAAAGAGTAAGACCATTTTCCTTTTTATTTTATTTTTTATTAAAGCAATTTTCACAGCAATATGATATATATATATTTCACAGAAATAAATATGTTGCCATACTGATAACCATGTTCAAATAAGTTTCATACATACATAGTATGAAAGTGTCATCCGTACCCAACCATATTACAATAGTTTCATCCATACATACATAGTTTCATATACATATGTAGCAAGTGTCACATTGTTCATCGATACAAAATAAAAAATACAAGTAACCCAAGCACTCCATCAATGCAAACTTCCGTGAAGTGAACGTAATCTGCAAAATGGGAAGCTCCAAAATTAGAAGAAGAAGACTAGATGAAGAAGAGAAGGTAAAAATAGGTCATTTAGGAGCTAACTATGCTTATTATGCCATTTTGAAGCTAACTAAGCTAATTATAGGTCATTTAATAGCTAACTTTGGTAAAATAGGTAATTTTGGAGCTAGCTAAGCTTATTATGCCATTTTGGAGCTAACTAAGCGAAGTATAGGTCATTTTTGATAAAATAGGCCATTTTGGAGCTAATTTAGCTTACTACGTCATTTAGGAGGAAACTAAGCTAACTATATGTCATTTTAGAGCTAACTTAGGTAAATATAGGTCACTTAGGAGCTAACTATGCTTATTATGCCATTTTGGAGCTAAGTAAGCTAAGTATAGGTCATTTAATAGCTAAGATAGGTAAAATATGCCATTTTGGAGCTAGGTAAACTTATTATGTCATTTAGGAGAGAACTAAGCTAAGTATAGGACATATTTGATAAAATAGGTCATTTATGAGCTAATTCAGCTTACTATGCCATTTAGGAGGAAACTAAGCTAAATATATGTCATTTTAGAGCTAACTTAGGTGAAAATAGGTCATGTAGGAGCTATCTATGCTTATTATGCCATTTTGAAGCTAACTAAGCTAATTATAGGTCATTTAATAGCTAACTTTGGTAAAATAGGTCATTTTGGAGCTAGCTAAGCTTATTATACCATTTTGGAGCTAACTAAGTGAAGTATAGGCCATTTTTGATAAAATAGGCCATTTTGGAGCTAATTTAGCTACTACGTCATTTAGGAGGAAACTAAGCTAACTATATGTCATTTTAGAGCTAACTTAGGTAAAAATAGGTCAGTTAGGAGCTAACTATGCTTATTATGCCATTTTGAAACTAAGTAAGCTAAGTATAGGTCATTTAATAGCTAAGCTAGGTAAAATAGGCCATTTTGGAGGTAGCTAAACTTATTATGCCATTTTGGAGCTAACTAAGCTAATTATAGATCATTTTATAGCTAACTTGGGTAACATAGGTCCTTTTAGAGATAACTAAGATTATTATGCAAGTTTGGAGCTACCTAAGCTTATCATGTCATTTAGGAGTAAACTATGCTAATTATAGGTAATTATAGAGCTAACTTGAGTAAAATATGTCATTTTGGAGCTAAGGTAAGGTAAGTAACCATCATTATGCGGTTGTTAAGCAAAACACTAGAAAAACATACCATTCTCGTGAGCACGGAGGTGAAGCATGGTGGTTCTGGCTTTTTTCACCTGGAGAAGGCTCCCCTATAGAAGGGTCGTGCGATGCGTTTCGGGAGATATTCTGCACCAAACATCATTTCCAATGTGTCGTTAGCATGATGACACTCAAAAGATCATTGCACTGAAATGAAACTCATCGTCCCCGCCATGTTAATGACTGGCATCGCCGGAGGGACGTGGCTAGTATTCTCGCACATATACTATACATTTGGTTTCGACCAGTCAAACTTTTTAGTTATTAATGAAAAGAACATTAAAATGCAAGATTTGACAAATATGGAGAAGAAACTTACCACGAAGAGCTCGTACATGGCCCTGTTAGATGCATCGTTCCGTGCCCTCTCCGCCTCCATCAACACAGTCGTCCTCTCCTCCAAGTCCTTCATCTTCTTATCCTTCGCTGCCAAAAGCGTCTTTGTTGCCTCTCTCTCTCTTTCAGAATAGCAGCCTGCAAGACAACTCACTGTTAGCATTGTAATCATATTGGTTCGCACACACAACGTAATGCGGAAAGATAGTTGAGTCCATTAAACTCACCTCGATGGCGAGCTCGACTGGCCGTGGACGAGGTGTTATCTCAGGACAAGAGCTCATTTGGCATGCCTTTATCTGCCGGAGAGTGCTAGAACAACATATAAGGCCGTCTCCAATGGCTATCGAGCCATGGGGCCTCCCGTTGCCAGCTATCATCACCAACTCTAGATCAATAGGCCCCTAGCTCGGGTTAAAGTCCTCCCCTTTCCTCGCCTTCCCGTGATCTCTGTACTTCACGAGCTTGTGATGGGAGGAGATGTTGGTGAAGTTTTTAGGATGATCGAGGTCAGACTCAGAGAATGCCTTGACCTTCTTCTACGAGGCAGTATGGGCCATCGCATAGAGGTCGTACATCTCTGGCACCTCCATCTTATTGTGACACGCCTAAAAGAGAGAGAGGGAAAACATATTAGTAAAGGGCTCAAGCTAGCATTAAGAATGAATTGCATGAGTCATGAAGCAAACCACATACCCAGTTCTCACCAAACTCATTTAAGTTGACGCTCCCTTGATGGTGTGGCACACCAACCATTTTGCCACGCCTCTCCTTGGCAGTGTTGTGTCTGGCCTCCCACTTTTCGGAGCACCACTGATCCACCAAGGCCTCCCAAGAATCCATCTTATCAACACACCATCCCAGGGGCACCTAAGTTAATAAAGAGAAATTTGAGCACTACGCATAAGAATCAAATCAAGCAAACTAACTACAAGGCCTTAATAATATGTAATTACCTTAATTTAATGCTCCTTCTCCATCTTAGAATCACGACACTTTTCTTTTCCCTTCCTAATACGCCGCGAGGCGTAGTAGTCTCGAACGGCCTGCACCCGAGCCTCGTGCCGCCAGTTTTGAAGTAGGCGGCGACATTCGGTTTCGATAACCTTTGTCGCGGCCTCCTCGTATCCCTTCTCACATATGTACAAGGTCTATAAACGAAACAACACTGATTAGTACAATAACTAGCTATTGTTGATTTTTAATTGTGTAAAGGAGAAATTACCCAGAATTGTCTGATCACCATGTCGGCCCTCGTGTGGCACAAAACACCATCGATCTCCACCTCCGGCGGGGCCGGGGCACCCAAGTAGTGCTCCCAGGTCATTCCTACCTCTCGACCTGACCGGGCAACGTAACAAACCCTGGTAAGTTTTGCCGGCAAAGCACACCAAGGACGTTTTTGGGCTTGCGGACACCCTTGGCAACAATCCAACCCCTGCAGTATGACAAATTAAAGCCAACACATTAGATATTTGAGCAAACGTGAAGGCAAAAGGTTAAATAAGAGTAAATGAACTTACTTCTCCCCATTTGGCTGAATTGACCACCTTTGCTCGCGGGTCACCGGCACGGGCGGGAGCCCCGTACTACCACGCTGGTAGACGGTGGCCCCCTCACCCAACTGCTCGTCGCTATTAGCATGGCCACTTGGCTTCGGCTGACCCAGATCAGGCCAGGTATCCCGCTGGGTCTCTTGGGATGTACCCTCATCCCTGCTTTACTCTGGAGTCTCCTGGAACGAAGCCTCTAGGACATGAGACTCGTCGACCTGAGCCTCATGAACCGGAGTCCGTGTAGCCTCCACCTCAGACGGGTCCACCCTAGCAGTCCAGTGCTCAGGTGAATTAGATGGGGGTGGAGGCGAGGAAGGCGTGGCAGCCACCTTACTTCTCCCGTGGCCACATGTACCTTTAGTAGCTCTCTTCTTCACGGAGGGTCGACCTCCACTCACGGGGGCCGCGATCGTCGAAGAAGCGGCCACTTCTTGGAGAGTAGAGAGCAACGCTGTCCGGAGAGACGGGGTAGGAATGGAAGTACCCATCCCACCATCCGCCGACAAAGAAGGAGCCTCAGAGTGCTCTCGACCCTTTCCCACCATCTTTCAACACCTTCCATGACAAAGAGTAAATGAAATTAGTACAACATAAATACCAACATGAGTAATAAAATGTATATAATTTAAGTGTATCATCATCATAAATACCAACATGAGCAATAAATTGTTTATATATGTATACAATAATAGTTGAATACCTGACATGAAATAATAATAATCTTGATCGTCTATATATGCTTCGGGATCAATAAATGCATCATGGTCATCACTATCATCAATAAATGCAGCAACATCATCACTATCAGGAAGAACATGTGGAAGGCCTCCATTATGTAATCGGTCAAGAAGTGACAGGTCATCCGCAACAGTAATCTCTTCGTCTTCGTGTTCTTCCTATTCCAGCTCAGGGGTTAAGACGGATTCACTGTCGTTGTCTACTTCAATGTTGTGGGGTGAAGTAGACTGGTTCTTGAAACGTTTTTTGGACATACGTGTTTCTTGGAAGAATTCTCCTTCATATGTGTCTGGGTTAATGTGAGATTCGTAATCCTCTTCATTGAGGGTAGGTGGTCTAAAACTTGGCGGCACTTCATCAACAACATCCCAACCTTTCAAATTTGGATCAGTTTGGCAGGCCCATGGTAGAGAGAAAACTTGTGTCGCCTGTTGAGCCGTAATATAGACATCGGGAACATCTAAATGGGTGCATTGGTTGATTTCGACTAGCCCTATATGTTCATGAGTCCTTCTAGTCTCCTTCGGCTGAAACCAATAACATTTGAAGACTACGACGGTCGGTGGGTTTTCACCATAGAATAGAAGTTCATAAATTGCTTCAACTCTTCCATAATACTCGGTACCTCCTTCGCCGTAGTAGAGACACAACAATTTGTAGTCTTTACGTCGGGCATAGATAGCTCTTTGCCAAAGGTACGAAAGCGATACCCGTTTATGTCGTATTTGTCAAATGAACGGACCTTATAGTCAAAACCATTAGCGACTTGTCTCAACTCGGCGTCCATAGACTCTGCATCAGCCTACAAGTTTAATATGGAAGAATGGATGCATTAGCCACAAATTAGACCAAGAAATCAAATGGTCTAGTAATGGTAATTAATTACCCTTTGTTTGAACCAAGAGATGAAACCGGGATAGTCGCCTCCATGCTTTGCCAAAAGCTCATACTCTTCGACGGAATCCTTTTCGATGGCCGCTCCATCCGAGAATTCGGTGACGTATCGACTATATCAAATATCCGGGAATAAGAGCAGTTCAAAGGAATTAGAAGTTGCGGAACAATAATTTACCAAGAACTTACTCGATGTACGGCCGCACTTCTGTTAGGTTGTTGAAGATATACAATGAAATGGTCCGCCATTCTTTGACATCCAACGATTTCCCTTTCGAAACACCGGCTGGTGCGAGCTTCCCTTTGAATAGGCTCAGGTTGGATCGACCTTTTTTAGGCTCACCATCATTATACCAAGGCTTCGGGTTATGCAAATGATGATTTTTGGCTTCGTAGTGTGCTGTCACAAAGTTTGCCGCCTCCTCAGTAATGAATGCCTCGGCCATCGATGCTTCAACTCTACGTTTATTTTTACATTTCGCTCGAAGCGTCTTCTGCATCCTCTCAGTTGAGAAGCACCATTGAATTTTAACTACCCCCCCAATCTTGCCTCGGTCGGGAGATGCAAAATCAAATGATGCATTGGATTAAAAAAGCCCGGTGGAAATATCCTTTCTAATTTGCAGGTCAACTCCGGCACCAACTCTTTCATTTCATCTAGCATGCCAGGCGATAGTTCTTTCGCACAAAGAGAATGGAAGAAATAGCTTAGCTCTGCCAGTACTAGCCATTCATCCTCAGGTATAAAGCCACGCAACATCACCGGCATTACCCGCTCAAGCCATATGTGCCAATCATGACTCTTGAGACCAAATATTTTCAATTTTTCAAGACTCACTCCCCTCTTTATATTCACAGCATACCCATCAGGGAACATCAACCGCATTTTCACCCACAATAACATTTCCCTCATAGCTGGCCTTCCAAGATTGAATCATGCCTTTGGCTTCGCTACGCTTTGCTTTCCTTTCCGTTGTCGCAAGTTTTGTAACAGTCTATCACATAGAGCCTCCTGGGCGATTATAGCCTTAGGATTGTCCTTTGACTTCCCCTCTATACCGAACAATGTACCAAAAATGGCATCCGCCATATTCTTTTCAGTGTGCAGCATGTCGATGTTGTGTGGGCAAATGAGGTCTTTGAAGTAAGGCAGATCCCATAAGCATGACCTGTGAGTCCAGGCGTGTTCCGTATTATACCCTTTGAAATACCTTAGACGCAAAGGATCAGGCTCGAGAGCGTTTAACTGATCAAGCGTCTGTTGGCCTATCAAAACAGGTGGTCCATTGTTTTTGCAACTCTACCTTTGATGAAATTCTTCTTGTCTTTTCTGAACTTATGGTCAGGATCCAAGAATTGTCTATGCATGTCGAAGCACGAAAACTTGCGACCCGCCTGCAGCCAACGGAACTGAAGAGCTGCCTTGCATGTGGGGCACGAGAACCTTCCATGCACACACCAAAAAACGAATAGCGCATACGCTGGATAGTCATGCATCGAGTACATGTACCACACATGCACTTTGAAGTTTTTTTTGGTAGCGGTGTCGTATGTCTTGATCCCATTATCCCAGGCTTCCTGCAATTCATCCTTAAGCGGCTGCATGTACACATTCATATTCTTCCCCGAATATTTGGGCCCTAGAATTATCAACGTCAGGAAAATGTTATTTCTTTTCATAATCTCTCGGGGGGGGGGGAGATTGAGTGGAATGACAAATACAGGCCAACAACTGTATTGTGCTGCCGTCATACCATACACATTGGACCCATCCGTGCTGATGGCAACTTGAGGATGCCATGGATCTGCCGATTTATCCTTATGTAATGCATCGAAGTGCTTCCACACAAAAGCATCTGAAGTGTGTACCAACATCTTGTTCCCATCCGCATCTAGTTTGGTTCTTTTGCCCAATTTGTGCCATGCCATTTGTCTGGCCATCTCTTCAACCATGAAAATACGTTGAAGTCTTGGTACGATTGGTAGATACCGAAGAACATTAATGGGGATTTTGGTCTGAATCTTCTCACCCATACCGTTGTCTACCATAATATACCTGGAAGAATTGCAAATGGGGCAATAGTTCAAGGCCGCATACTCAAGCCTAAATAAGGCACATCCATTCTCACAGGCATGTATCTTCTCATAGGGCATCTTAAGTAAAACGAGGATTTTGTCTGACAGGTACATGTTTGCAGGCAGTACATGGCCTTTGGGTAGAAAGCGTCCAAATATCGTCATCACCGTGTCGTACCATTCTCTGCCTAGGTTGAATTGAGCCTTCAAAGCCATTACTTGCGCGATGGCATCCAGCTAACAAAGCTCAGCGTGCTCGTAGAGAGGACGTTTTGAAGACTCCAACATTTCATAGAAGGCCTTTGCAGATTCCTCCATCTCATCGTCTGAATCCCGAGCATCATCAAAGTCTTGCACCATGTCTTCGATCCCGGTACCATGCTCATCGGTGCGACGACGAACCACCTCAGCTCTGGCATGTTGGTCAGACTCACCATGAAAAGTCCACCCGTATAATTAGGCGTAAAACCCCACTTCTACAGGTGTTTACCCATTTCAAACTCTATCCGCCTTTTAATGTTGTCGCATTTGGGACAGGGGCACCATGTTTTTTGCTGGCCATTTGCAAATGCGGCTCTCAACCCCCATGGTTTTTGTTAACCATTCATTGGTCATGTCTTTCTGACTAGGGTGACTAGTGTACATCCAATCACGATCACTCATCTTGCCTACCTACTAAACACACAAGATATATATATATATATATATATATACAATTCATCATCTATATTCATCCGGTAATCAAGTTTGTCAGTTTTATTACGTCCATGCAACCTACACGCTAATAGGTGGAGATAGGTCCTAATCCCACCCGAGTATGTGTAGATTGGGTTCATTTTCCCATGCTCTGCTCCGGATCCGACGCGGAATTTTGGCAGCACCTCCCCGCTGTTCTCCTAATACATGTCTCGGCAATACGCAGAGAGGATGTGTACCTGGAGAACAACAGGGAGGCACTGACGAAATTCTGCATTGGATCCGGAGCAGAGCATATGGGAAAATGAACCCAATCTACACATACTCAGGATGTCCATGGAGAACGTTGGACAACTCGAAAGAATCATGGTTATAAATATGCAAATGCATGCATATTTATAGATGTAACCCTTTCGAACGGGAGACGCATACTAGTCACGCATACTGATGATTGAAGACACCTATAGCTAGCAAGTTTCATCGGCACGAAGACCGGAACAGAGCAAATTAAGGGGCCCGGGGGAGGATATGTCATTTGTGCTCACCAACGAACGCAACATGGGTGCTCGTCAAACGTACGGGGAGGTCGTCGAACAACTACACATTGAAATTCACCCGATCAACACAAATATGATGTTTCTTATAACAAAATCAGAAAATATGTGACCTAACTCATAATTTACAAAACTATGACCTCCTCGGCCTTTGGAAGATCGAAGAGCACCTTTTCGGTCAACAGGAGGCAGAATAGGTGTTAGGGGTCAGGGGTCGGGGGGTCGAGGTGTCGTGTTGGGGCGTCGTGTTGGGGCATCGTGTCGGTTTTGTTTCTTCTAGCTTTTTTCTTTACTAATAAATAAACCAACTAACCTAATAAACCAACCTAAACCTAAACCTAAACTAACCTAAAACTATAACTAAGCTAACCTAAACTAACCTAAAACTAAAACTAAACTAAACTAAACCTAAACAAACCTAAAACTAAAACTAAACTAACCTAAACATACACTAACCTAAAACTAAAACTTAACTAACCTAAAAAACAAAAAACAAAAAAACTCACCCTGGAGGGGCCGGTGGAGGACATGGCCAGTGGAGGACGGCCGCCGCAGGGAGGACGCCGGCGCGGCGGCGCTGGAGAAGGTCCATGGGGGCGGGGCTGGCCGGGGCCTAGCTGCCGGGGAAGGGCCGGCCGGGGGAGAGCTAACCGGGGGCTGGCGGCGGCACGGGGGAGGGCTGGCGGCAACAAGGGGGCTGACGGCAGTGGTCGCAAGGGTAGGCGGGAGAGAGTGAGGGAGGAAAGAGTGAGAGAGAGGAGTGAGAGAGAGAGGAGTGGGGGGACGACCATTAGTAGGTCATCCTCTTTGCCGTCCGCCCCCAGACGGCAAAGAGGGGAAGGGCCGACGGCAAAGGGGATCGAACGGCAAAGACCCCGTCCGATTGGACCTGGCCAGGCCCAAGGTCCAGTGGGGCCCACATTAGCTCTTTGCCATCTGCCCTGACTGTATTTTCCATTTGGGGGAGGACGACAAAGAACTGGCACATGGCGAACAGTGCCTTTGCCATGTGCCAGTTCTTTGCCGTCTCCTTTTTAACAGCGGACGGCAAAGAGCATGTTTGCCATGTATCAGCAGACGACAAAGGCCTGGCACATGGCAAATAACTGAATTCCAGTAGTGATAATAGAAGCACTTAGTCTCGGGTTTGGGTTCAACTTTGGGTTGCTTCATTGGAGCAGCATCTGTCTTGCCATCCATGAAGTTTCCCTCCATGCCCTTGCCCTTCTCGAAACTAGTGGTTTACCTAACCATCAACACTTGATGCTCCTTCTTGATTTCTACATTCGTGGTGTCAAACATCGCGAATAGCTCAGGGATCATTATTTCCATCCCTGGCATTTTATAGTTCATCAGGAAGCTCTAATAGCTTAGTGACAGTGACTTGGAAAACTATATCAATCACTTTCTTATCTAGCAGATCAACTCCCACTCGATTCAAGCGATTGTAGCACCCAGATAATTTGAGCACATGCTCAACGATTGAGCTATTCTCCTTCATCTTGCAGGCAAAGAATCTTTTTGGACATCTCGTATCTCACAACACGGGTACGAGCCTAAGATCCCAATTTCAGCTCTTTAGAACATATCATATGTTCCGTGACGTTCAAAACATTTTGGAGCCTCAATTCTAAGCCGTAATGCATGACACACTAAACTATCAAGTAGTCATCGGAACATGCCTGTCAAATGTTCACAACATCTACAAACAACGGTAGAGGGGTTGGTACACCGAGCGGTGCATTAAGGACATAAGCCTTCTATGCAGCAATGTGGACAATCCTCAGGTCATGGACCCAGTCTGCAATATTGCTACCAACATCTTTCACCTGTATTTCTCTAGGAACATATAAAAATTCAAGGGAGTTACAGTGTGAGCTAGTAATCTACAACATAATTTGCAAAGACACTACTGACTATGTTCATGATAATGAGTTCAATTAATCATATTACTTAAGAACTCCTACTTAAATTGACATCCCTCCGGTTGTTTGAGTGATACATGATCCAAATTCACCAACTCAAGTCCGATTATCACGTGAGTTGAGCTGGTTTCAATATTGAACATCATCATGTTGATCATATCTACTATATGACTCATGTTCGACCTTTCGATCTCTTGCGTTCCGAGGCCATGTCTGTACATGCTAGGCTCGTCAAATTTAACATGAGTGTTCTGCACATGCAACACTGGCTTGCACCCGTTGTATGTGAACGTCGAGTCTATCACACCCGATCATCACGTGGTGTCTCGACACGACGAACTTTCGCAACGGTGCACACTCGGGGAGAACACAATTTAACTTGAAATTTAAGTGAGGGATCACCTTATAATGCTACCGTCGTCCTAAGCAAAACAAGGTGCATAAAAGTTTCAACATCACATGCAAATCATAAGTGACATGGTATGGCCATGAACTTATGCTTTTGATCTCCATACTTAAAGCACCGGCATCATCTCCATCGTCATCGGCATGACACCATGATCTCCATCATCTTGATCTCCATCAACGTGACGCAATCGGGGTTGTCGCGCCCACCATGCTTCTACTACTATTGCTACCTCTTAGTGATAAAGTAAAGCATTACATAGCGCTTAATGATTGACACGCATGTCATAAAATAATTAAAGACAACCCTATGGCTCCTGTCGGTTGCCGTACTCATTGACATGCAAGTCTCGATATTCTATACAATACATGATCATCTCATACATCACATATATCTCATCACGTAATTGGCCATATCACATCACAACATACCCTGCAAAAACAAGTTAGACGTCCTCTTATTGCTGTTGCATGTTTTACGTGGCTACTACGGGTATCTAGCAAGAACAAGTCTTACCTACGCAAAAACCACAACGGTGATACATAAATTGCTTTTCAACCTTCTCAAGGACTGCCTTTGTCAAATCTGATCCAACTAAAGTAGGAGAAACAGGCACCCGCCAGCAATCTTTGTGCAACGAAGTTACACGTCAATCGATGGAACCGGTCTCTCGTAAGCATACGAGTAAGGTTGGTCCGGGTCACTTCATCCCACAATACCACTGAACCAAAACACGACCAAGGGAGGAAGCAATCTAAGCATCAACGCCCACAAACTCCTTTGTATTCTACTCGAGATCTCATCTACAGATAGACCTAGCTCATGATGCCACTGTTTGGTGAATGTTGCATGGGAAGCAAAAAAAATCCTACGCACACGCAAGATCTATCCATGGTGATGAGCATCTATGAGAGGGAGAGTGGATCTACATACCCTTATAGATCACTAAGCGGGAAGCGTTAAGAAAGGCGGTGGATGTAGTCGAACGACTTTGCGATCCAAATCGCCAAGCGTCCCGCGATCCCATCACGATTCGTCCCGCGATCCAATCATGATCCGTCCCGCGATCTCATCACGATCTGTCCCACGATCCCATCATGATCCGTCCCGCGATCCAATCACGAATCGTCTCGCTATCTTGACCATGGTCCTTCCGATCTAGCGCCGAACGGACGGCACCTCCGCGTTCAGCACACGTACAGCTCAATGACGATCTCCGCCTTCCTGATCCAGCAAGAGGGAGCGGAGAGGTAGATGAGTTCTCTAGCAGCGCGACGGCGTGGCGGCGATGGTGGTGGAACAATTCCAACAGGGCTTCGCCTAAGCACCGCTAAAACGATCTAGAAGAGAAACTACGATCTAGAGGAGAGGGTAGCACGTGGCTGATTTCTATGTCTCAAAACCCTCAAAACCTCTAGTATATATAGGAGGAGGGAGGGAGGATCCTTGGAGCACAAGGGACCAGCCCTTGTCCTTGGCACAAGGAGGAGAGGAGGAGTCCTCCTCCAATCCTAGTAGGATTAGGACTCCTCCTTCCCAATTGGAAACTCTTTCCACCTTGTGTTTTTTCCTCCTTAATCCACTCCAGCCAGATGGGCCCTTAGGGGAGGCTTCGGAAAGCCCACCAGGGACTGGTTTGCCTCCTCCCACAGCCCATGTAGCCTCTTGGGTCGAGACACCCCTCCCGATGGTTCCCTGTACCCTCCCGGCACTCCCGGTACACTACCGATGAGCCCGAAACTTTTCCGGCGACCAAAACAGGACTTCCTATATATCAATCTTTACCTCCGGACCATTCCGGAGCTCCTCGTGACGTCCGGGATCTGATCCGGGATTCAGAACAAGCTTTGGTCACCACCATACATAACTCTACACTACCGAACCGTCACCGAACCTTAAGTGTGCAGACCCTGCGGGTTCGAGAACTATGTAGACATGACCAAGACACCTCTATGGTCAATAACCTATAGTGAGACCTGGATGCCCATATTGGTTCCTACATATTCTACGAAGATCTTTATCGGTTGAATTGAACCTCTATGTCAAGTATTCAGTTAATCCCGTATGTTGTTCCCTTTGTTCTTCGGTATGTTATTTGCCCAAAATTCGATCATCGGCATCTCCATAATGAGTTCAATCTTGTTACCGACAAGTATCTTTACTCGTTCTGTAATACAAGATCCCGTGGCTAACACTTAGTCACATTTCTTGCAAGGCTTATTTGATGTTGTATTACCGAGTGGGCCTTGAGATACCTTTCCGTCACACGGAGTAACAAATCCCTGTCTTGATCCATGCCAACCCAACAGACACCCTCGGAGATACCTGTAGAGCACCTTTATAGTCACTCAGTTACGTTGCGACATTTCATACACACAAGGTACTCCTACGGTGTCAGTGAGTTGCATGATCTCATGGTCATAGGAACAAATACTTGACATGTAGAAAAACTATAGCAATAAACTGACACGATCACATGCTACGTTTATAGTTTGGGTCTTGTCCATCACATCATTCTCCTAATGACGTGATCCCGTTATCAAATGACATCTCATGTCCATGGCTAGGCAATCTTAACCATCTTTGATCAACGAGATAGTCTATTAGAGGAATACTAGGGACATGGTGTTGTCTACGCATCCACACATGTATCTGAGTTTCCGATCAACACAATTCTAGCATGGATAATAAACGATTATTATGAACAAGGAAATATGATAATAACTGATTTATTATTGCCTCTAGGGCATATTTCCAACAACTAATGCAACCAATAGTCCCGGTTCATGAGGCTAGGCATTAGTCCCGGTTCATGAGGAACCTCTAGTCCCGGTTGGTGTTACCAACCGAGACTAAAGGGGTGGTGGCAGGCTGGGGCCCTGGCAAGCCCCTTTAATCCCGGTTGGTAGCACCAACCGGGACTAGAGATGGACCTCTGGGCCCGGTTTGTAGGACCAACCGGGACAAATGTATCCCTATATATAGATGCTTCTTCCAGTCCGAGCTCATCCTCTCCATTCTCTATTTTCTCTTTCTCTTCTCGAGCTCATCCCTCCATTTTTACCAAAATTTACCAAAATTTTCAATCACCAATTGGCCTGAGGCTGAACAGTACTCATCTAATATTCCATGCAGGGTGTTTGCATTTTGGGCATCTCATGAGAATAAGAGAATCATCAGCAAAATGTAAATGAGAGATTTTTGGGGAGTCTCTGCACACTTGCACACCATTCAAATTAGTAGCCTCCTCCTCATGGGTAATAAGAGCAGATAGTCCTTCCGCATATAAAAGAAGCAAATATGGGGAGAGGGGAACCCCCATATCAAACCTCTCGTTGGTGAAAATGGCAAGGTCTCATTTGAGTTGAAGCGAACCTTGTACTCAACCGATCGTACACAAGACATGATCATTTCAATCCATTGAGCATGTCCTCTTTTGTTTAATAGGAAAGGTTTACCAAAAACAACCGGCCGATAAAATAACGTTTGAGCCCACACGTAACCATCACGTGTACGCCTCGCTCTAGATCACTCTAGAGAGGCCCCTTATCCATTCGTCTCCACCTCCACCTTGTTCTATTCTTGCTCATCTCTGTAATCCCTCTGCACATGGCCAAGCAACCATTGCTTCCTACGAGAGTTGCCATCATGACTACCCTATGCGACGTGGGCGGCTCTCCCAGAGTGTGCCGTAAGGACGGAGTCCACCACCAGGTGGAGCCTACGTCGTCGGCTCTCCTTGCCCCCAACTCCCTCGAGCCCGCCCCTGCCTCCTCGCGCCCTCACCTCACCGCCAGCAAGCTTCACCGTAGATGAGCTTCGCCACCCCTCTTCTTCTCCATCCCGTGCTCCTCCCGTTTCTCTCTCTCATATCTTTGCCCTCTGCCCGTTTGCTGCAGGAGCAGCCACTCCTGTAGCAGATACCGCACGGATCGACCACCCATGCCCAGATGTGGCCCCTCCTGACCACGCCACCGCATGCATCTCCACATGCAGCCCCGCCATGCCCTCATGCTCGAGCTCCTGCCCGAGAAAGCGGGACGAGCGCTGACGTTGCAGCCTCCTCCACGCCGTCCAGGCGTCCTCAATGCCCCTGCCTCGCCCGCAAGCTCCCGCCATGTCTACCTCCATCTCCCTGCATCACGCCAAGCCACCTTCGGCGACCAGCACTACCAGAATAACGGTATTTGCCGATGACCTAATCAATGCTACGGTTACCGTCGGCATAGATGGAGGTATACCAATGGCCGAGGCTAGACCATAGGTGTAAAAACACCGTCGGCATACGTTGGACTATGCCGATGGTGGCCGTAGGCATACATATGCCATCGGCATACCCGCCTCTATGCGGATGGTGGCCATAGGCATAGGTAGGCCGTCAGCGTAGACGTGACGTAGGCAAGCCAGGGGTGCACGATGGGCTCACGTCGTTACTACTACGCCGACGGCTCGGACAGAGGCCGTCGACATAGTGATGTCGACGGCCAAACTGTCGGCATAGACTTGTGTCCACATCATCGATCCACGGTTAGCCGTCGGCATATTTGTTTTTTCTGTTTTTTCATTCTCTAAATACAAACCATATATTTATATTATATTTTTTAATCTGTTTTCTGGCATATCTTTTTTTATTCTGTTTTAGGTAAATTTGTCTTATCTAAATACAAACAACCAGGTGAAAATGTTCATCGGTTCCGGGGTGTGGCCCCCTCAGGGACGTCGATGCCGCCGTCACACGAAGGGTTGAAACGGCCACGTCGGGGAGACACAGAGGCAATCTTGTGGTGGGTTGGGGCTGGACCTTGATCCTAAGTCTATCTATGGGCTGCCTATCACAGCCAGGTGAAAATGTTCATCGGTCATACCTCGTCCGGTGAAAGTCAAAGGGGTAGACCCGTCCGGTCAACGGTGCTATGGTTATACGGGACGAGGAACTTGCGGGGTAGCAATGCCGCCAGGTATTGCGCCGGGACCTCTTATACGTCTACAAGTGTGGTGGCAGGTGCAAGCACTCGGCACGTGGCTCCGTAATGTGACCCCCCTCATGAACGTCGCTGTCACCGTCGCACGGAGGGTGGAAACGACCATGTCGGGGAGACACGGAGGCAATCTTGCACTGGGTTGAGCCCAGACCATGATTCAGAGTGTATCTATGGGCTCGCCTATCACACCCAGGTGAAACTTTCCATCGGTCATACCTCGTCCGGTGAAAGTCAAAGGGGTAGACCCGTGCGGTCAACAGAGCTAGGGTTAGACGGGACGGGGTACTTGGGGGGAGGCAATGCCGCCAGGTCTTGCTCTGGGCCTTTTTATACATTTTGGAAATGTGGTGGTAGGTTCAAGCACCCGTCACGCGGCTACGGGGTGTGGCCCCCCTCACAGACATCGATGTCGCCGTCGCACGAAGGGTTGAAACGGCCACGTCGGGGAGACACAGAGGCAATCTTGTGGTGGGTTGGGGTCGGACCCTTATCTGAAGTCTATCTATGGGCTGCCTATCACAGCCAGCTGAAAATGTTCATCGGTCATACCTCATCCAGTGAAATTCAAAGGGGTAGACCCGTCCGATCAACGGTGCTATGGTTATACGGGACGGGGAACTTGCGGGGGTAGCAATGCCGCCAGGTCTTGCGCCGGGACCTCTTATACGTTTGCAAGTGTAGTGGCAGGTGCAAGCACTCGGCACGTGGCTCCGTAGTGTGACCCCCCTCACGAACGTCGTTGTCACCGTCGCACGGAGGGTGGAAACGACCACATCGGGGAGACACGGAGGCAATCTTGCACTGGGTTGGGCCCGGACCATGATCCGGAGTGTATCTATGGGCTCGCCTATCACACCCAGGTGAAACTTGTTGGAAATATGCCCTAGAGGCAATAATAAAATGGTTATTATTGTATTTCCTTGTTCATGATAATTGTCTATTGTTCATGCTATAATTGTGTTAACCGGAAACCATAATACATGTGTGAATACATAGACCATAACATGTCCCTAGTAAGCCTCTAGTTGGCTAGCTTGTTGATCAATAGATGGTCACGGTTTATTGACCATGGACATTGGATGTCATTGATAATGGGATCACATCATTAGGAGAATGATGTGATGGACAAGACCCAATCCTAAGCATAGCACAAGATCGTGTAGTTCATTTGCTAAAGCTTTTCAATGTCAAGTATCGTTTCCTTAGACCATGAGATTGTGCAACTCCCGGATACCGTAGGAATGCTTTGGGTGTGCCAAACGTCACAACGTAACTGGGTGGCTATAAATGTGCACTACGGGTATCTCCGAAAGTATCTGTTGGGTTGGCACGAATCGAGACTGGTATTTGTCACTTCGTGTGACGGAGAGGTATCTCTGGGCCCACTCGGTAAGACATCATCATAATGAGCTCAATGTGACTAAGGAGTTAGCCACGGGATGATGTATTACGGAACGAGTAAAGAGACTTGCCAGTAACGAAATTGAACAAGGTATAGGGATACCGACGATCGAATCTCGGACAAGTACCATACCGATAGACAAAGGGAATTGTATACGGGATTGATTGAATCCCCGACATCGTGGTTCATACGATGAGATCATCGTGGAGGTGGTGGGAGCCAACATGGGTATCCAGATCCCGCTGTTGGTTATTGGCCGGAGAAGTGTCTCGGTCATGTCTACGTGTCTCCCGAACCCGTAGGGTCTACACACTTAAGGTTCGATGACGCTAGGGTTATAGGGAAATGGTATACGTGATTACCGAAGGTTGTTCAGAGTCCCGGATGAGATCCCGGACGTCACGAGGAGCTCCGAAATGGTCCGGAGGTAAAGATTGATATATAGGAAGTCCAGTTTTGGTCACCGGAAAGTTTTCGGGCTCATCGGTAGCGTACCGAGAGTGCCGGGAGGGTGCCGGAGGACCCCCGGGAGGGGTGTGACGACCAAAGGACCTCATGGGCCCTTAGAGGAGGTGTGCCAGCCCATATTGGGTCGGCCAAGACCATCTATGTGGGCCCATGCGGCTGGAGATAAGGAGATAAGGCAAAAAGGATTTAAAAGGAGGAGATCCACCTCCCTTGTGGGAGGTGGACTCTCCCTTTAATTCGGCCGACCCTCTCCTCTTTGGAGTAGAGGCCAAGCCAGCCCTCCACATACCTCCTCCTATATATACTTGAGGTTTTGGATGTTTTGAGATAAGATTTGATCTCTCTCTCTCACGGCGAAGCCCTACCTCTCTTCTTCCTCCTCCGCAGCGCTTAGGCGAAGCCCTGTCGGAATACCTTGCTACTCCACCACCACCACGCCGTCGTGCTTCTGTTGGAGCCCTTCCCCAACCTCTCCTTCCTCCTTGCTGGATCAAGGTGTTGGAGACGTCATCGGGCTGCACGTGTGTTGAACGCGGAGGTGTCGTCCGTTCGGCACTTGATCGGATCTACCGCGATCTGAATCGCTGCGAGTACGACTCCATCAACCGCGTTCTTGTAACGCTTCCGCTTAGCGATCTTCAAAGGTATGAAGATGCAATCTCTCCCCTCTCGTTGCTGGTTTCTCCATAGATAGATCTTGGTGAACGTAGGAAATTTTTGATTTACTACTACGTATTCCAACAGTGGCATCATGAGCTAGGTCTATGCGTAGAATCTATGCACGAGTAGAACACAAAGCAGTTGTGGGCGTCGATTTTGTTAATATGCTTACCGTTACTAGTCTTATCTTGATTCGTCGGTATTGTGGGATGAAGCGGCCCGGACCAACCTTACACGTACGCTTACGTGAGACCGGTTCCACCGCCTGACATGCATCAGTTGCATAAGGTGGCTAGCGGGTGTCTGTCTCTCCCACCTTAGTCGGATTGGATTCGATGAAAAGGGTCCTTATGAAGGGTAAATAGCAATTGGCATATCACGTTGTGGTTTTGACGTAGGTAAGAAACGTTCTTGCTAGAAACCTATAGCAACCACGTAAAAACTTGCAACTACAAATTAGAGGACGTCTAACTTGTTTTTGCAGAATATGCCGTGTGATGTGATATGGCCAAAAGGATGTGATGTGATGCATTGTGATGTATGAGATTGATCATGTTCTTGTAATAGGGTTCACGACTTGCATGTCGATGACTATGACAACCGGCAGGAGCCATAGGAGTTGTCTTGTATTATTGTATGACCTGCGTGTCAATCATAAACGCCATGTAATTACTTTACTTTATTGCTAAACGTTAGCTGTAGTAGTAGAAGTAATAGTTGGCGAGACAACTTCATGAAGACACAATGATGGAGATCATGGTGTCGTGCCGGTGACAGTGATGATCATGGTGCCCCGAAGATGGAGATCAAAGGAGCAAGATGATATTGGCCATATCATGTCACTATATTGATTGCATGTGATGTTTATCATGTTTACATCTTATTTGCATAGAACGACGGTAGTAAATAAGATGATCTCTCAATAAAATTTCAAGAAAGGTGTTCACCCTAACTGTGCACCGTTGCTAAGGATCGTCGTTCCGAAGCACCACGTGATGATCGGGTGTGATAGGTTCTAACGTTCGCATACAACGGGCGTAAGCCAGATTTACACATGCGAAACACTTAGGTTGACTTGACGAGCCTAGCATGTACAGACATGGCCTCGGAACACGGAAGACCGAAAGGTCGAACATGAGTCGTATAGAAGATACGATCAACATAGAGATGTTCACCATGGATGACTAGTCCGTCTCACGTGATGATCGGACACGGGCTAGTTGACATGGATCATGTATCACTTGGAAGACTAGAGAGATGTCTATCTAAGTGGGAGTTCATTAATAATTTGATTAAATGAACTTAATTATCATGAACTTAGTCTAAAAATGTCCTTGCAAATTATGTCGTAGATAGCTCGCGCTGTAGCTCCACAGTTTTATTGATACAATCCTAGAGAAAAGTAAGTTGAAAGTTGATGGTAGCAATAATGTGGATTGGGTCCGTGATCTGAGGATTGTCCTCATTGCTGCACAGAAAGCTTATGTTTTTGATGTACCGCTAACTGCACCACTCCCTCAAGCGTTGTCTGTAGATGTTGTGAACATATGACAGGCACTTTTTGGTGACTACGTGATAGTTCAATGTGTCATGCATTACGGCTTAGAATTGAGGCTCCAAAACGTTTTGAACGTCACGGAACATATGAGATGTTCTAGGAGCTGAGATTGTGATCTCAAGCTCGTGCCTATGTTGAGAGGTATGAGACCTCCAACAAGATTCTTTGTCTGCAAGATAAAGGAGAATAGCTTAATCGGTGAGCGTGTGCTCAGATTGTTTGGGTGCTACAATCACTTGAATCAAGTGGGAGTTAATCTTCCAGATGAGATAGTGATTAATGCAGTTCTCCAAGTCACTGCCACCAAGCTACTAGAGCTTCGTGATGAACTATAACATGCCAGGGATGGATAAGATGATCCCTGAGTTGTTCGTGATGTTTGACACCACGAAGGAAGAAATCAAGAAGGAGCATCAAGTGTTGATGGTTAAGTGAAACCACTAGTTTCAAAAGGGGCAAGGGCAAGAAGGGAAAACTTCAGGAATGGCAAGCCAGTTGTTGCTCTAGTGAAGAAATCCAAGGTTGAGCCCGAACCCGAGACTAAGTGCTTCTGTTATGAGGAGAATGTTCGCTGAAGCGGAAAAACCCTAGATGCTTGGTAGATAAGAAGGCTGGTAATGTCGATGGAAGTATATTTGATATACGTGTTAGTGATGTGTACCTTGCTGGTACTCCTAGTAGCACCTGGGTATTGGATACCGGTTCGGTTGCTAAGTGTTAGCAACTCGAAATAAAAGCTACGGAATAAACGGAGACTAGCTAGGTGAAAGGTGACGATGTGTGTTGGAAGTATTTCCAAGATTGATGTGATCACCATCGCACGCTCTCTCTACCTTCGGGATTTGTGATAAACCTAAATAAATGTTATTTGGTGTTTGCGTTGAGCATGAACGTGATTAGATCATGATTAGTGCAATACGGTTATTCATATAAGTTAGAGAATAATGGTTATTCTATTTACATGGATAATGCCTTCAATGGTCATGCACCCACGTGGAATGGTTTATCGAATCATGATCGTAGTAGTACACATGTTCATAACGTTGGTACCAAAAGATATAAAGTTAATTATGATAGTACCACATACTTGTGGCACTGCCGCTAAATGTCATATTGGTATAAATCGCATGAAAGAAACTCCATGCTGATGGATTTTTGACTCACTCGATTTTGAATCGGTTGAGACATGCGAGCCATGCCCTTTTGGCAAGATGACTCAGACCCCGTCTTCCGGTATGATGGAGTGGACTAGTGGCTTATTGGAATTAATACATGTTGATGTATGTGGTCCAATGAATGTTAACACACACAGTGAATATCGTTATTTTTCTTTACCTTCACTGATGATTTGAGTGAATATGGGGATATTTACTTAAACACGATTCTGAAATGTTTGAAAGGTTCAAGGAGTTTCACAGTGAAGATAAAGATCATCGTGACAATAAGATAAAATGTCCACGATATGATCGTGGAGGTGAATATCTAAGTTACGAGTTTGGTATGCAATTTTAGACAATGTGGAAATTTTTTCACAACTCACGCCTCCTGGAACACCATAGTGTGATGGTGTGTTCGAACGTCGTAGTCGTGCTCTATTGGATATAGTGAGTACTATGATGTCTCTTATCGTTTTGCCACTATCGTTATGGGGTTATGCATTAAAGACAAATCCATTCACTTTAATAGGGCACCATCTAAGTCTGTTGAGATGACACCGTGAAAATTATGGTTTGACAGAAGCCTAAGCTGTCATTTCTTAATGTTTGGGGCTGTGACGCTTATGTGAAAATGGGTTTTTCACCTAGCAAGCTCGAACCCAAAGCAGACAAATGCATCTTCGTAGAATACCCTAATGAGACATTGGGTATACCTTCTATCTCAGATCCAAGCGCAAAAGGTGTTTGTTGCTAAGAATGGGTCCTTTCTTGAGAAAGAGTTTCTCTCGAAAGAATTGAGTGGGAGGAAGATAGAACTTGATAAGGTTGTTGAACCTTTGTTTCAACCAGAGAATAGCGCAACACAAAAAGATGTTTCTGTAGAGCCTACTCAGTTGAAAAGGAAGTTAATGATGATGATCATGAAGCTTCGGATCAAGTCACTATCGAACCTCGTAGGTCGACAAGGACGCGTACTGCTCCTGAGTAGTACGACAACCCTGTCTTGGAAATCATGTTGTTGGACAAGGATGAACCTAAGAACTATGGAGAAGCGATGGTGGGCCCGGATTCCAACAAATGGCTAGGAGCCATGAAATCCGAGAAAGGATCCATGTATGAAAACCAAGTATGGACTTTGGTAGACTTGCCTGTTGAATGGCGGGTCATTGAGTACAAATGGACCTTTGAGATAAATAGAGACGCTAATGGTGAAATGTCACCGTTTATAAAGCTCGACTTGTCGCAAAGAAGTTTCCGCCAAGTTCAAGGAGTTGACTGCGATGAGATTGTCTCATCTGTAGCGATGCTAAAAGTCTATTAAAATTATGTTAGCAGTTGCTGCATTTTTCGATTATGAAATCTGGCAGATGGATGACAAAACAAGGTTTCCTTAATGGTTTCTGTGAGGAAGAGTTGTATGTGATACAACCAGAAGGTTTTGTCAATCCTAAGGATGCTAATAATATGCAAACTCCAGCGATCCTTCTATGGACCGGAGCAAGCATCTCGGAGTTGGAATATATGCTTTGATGAGGTGATCAAAGTGTTTAAGTTTATACAAAGTTTATGAGAAACTTGTATTTGCAAGAAAGTGAGTGGGTGCACTATAGAATTTCTTATAAGAATATGTAGTTGACATATTATTGATCGGAAATGATGTAGAATTTCTGGAAGAGCATGAAGGGTTGTTTGAAAAGAGTTTTTTCAAAGGAAGACCCAGATAAAGCTACTATTTTATTGAGCATCAAGATCTATAGGGATAGATCTATTCGCTTGATAAGTTTTTTCGACGAAGACATACCTTGACAAGTTTTTGAAGGAGTTCAAAATAGATGGGTCAAAGAAGGAGTTCTTGACTGTATTGTAAGGTGTGAAATTGAGTAAGACTCAATACCCGACCACGGCAGAAGATAAAGAAAAGATGAGTGTCATCTCCTATGCTTTAGCCATAGGCTCTATATAGTATGCCATGCTGTGTACCGCACCTGTGTGTGCCTTGCCATGAGTCTGTCAAGGGGTACAAGAGTAATCCAAGAGTGGATCACTGGACAACGGTCAAAGTTATCCTTAGTAACTTGAGAACTAAGGAAATATTTCTCGATTATGGAGGTGTTAAAGAGTTCATCATAAAGGGTTACGATGATGGAAGCTTTAACTCCAATCCGGATGACTCTTAGTAGAAATCTGGCTACGTATAGTGGAGCAGCCATTTGGAATAGCTCCAAGTGGAGCGTGGGAGCAGTATCTACAAATATGACATGGAAAGTTTGCAAGGTACACACGGATCTGAATGTCGCAGACCCGTTGACTAAAAACCTCTTTCACGAGTAGAACATGAACAAACCCCAGAACTTATTGGGTGTTAATCACACGATGATATGATCACATGGTGATGTAAGTGTTAATCACATGGTGATGTGAACTAGATTATTGACTCTAGTGCAAGCGGGAGACTGTTGGAAATATGCCCTAGAGGCAATAATAAAATGGTTATTATTGTATTTCCTTGTTCATGATAATTGTCTATTGTTCATGCTATAATTGTGTTAACCGGAAACCATAATACATGTGTGAATACATAGACCAGAACATGTCCCTAGTAAGCCTCTAGTTGGCTAGCTCGTTGATCAATAGATGGTCACGGTTTCATGACCATGGACATTGGATGTCGTTGATAACGGGATCACATCATTAGGAGAATGATGTGATGGACAAGACCCAATCCTAAGCATAGCACAGGATCGTGTAGTTCGTTTGCTAAAGCTTTTCAATGTCAAGTATCGTTTCCTTAGACCATGAGATTGTGCAACTCCCGGATACCGTAGGAATGCTTTGGGTGTGCCAAACGTCACAACGTAACTGGGTGGCTATAAAGGTGCACTACGGGTATCTCCGAAAGTATCTGTTGGGTTGGCACGAATCGAGACTGGGATTTGTCACTTCGTGTGACAGAGAGGTATCTCTGGGCCCACTCGGTAAGACATCATCATAATGAGCTCAATGTGACTAAGGAGTTAGCCACGAGATGATGTATTACGGAACGAGTAAAGAGACTTGCCAGTAACGAGATTGAACAAGGTATAGGGATACCGACGATCGAATCTCGGGCAAGTACCATACCGATAGACAAAGGGAATTGTATACGGGATTGATTGAATCCCCGACATCGTGGTTCACCCGATCTGATCATCGTGGAGGTGGTGGGAGCCAACATGGGTATCCAGATCCCGCTGTTGGTTATTGGCCGGAGAAGTGTCTCGGTCATGTCTACGTGTCTCCCGAACCCGTAGGGTCTACACACTTAAGGTTCAATGACGCTAGGGTTATAGGGAAATGGTATACGTGATTACCGAAGGTTGTTTGGAGTCCCGGATGAGATCTCGGATGTCACGAGGAGCTCCGGAATGGTCCGGAGGTAAAGATTGATATATAGGAAGTCCAGTTTTGGTCACCGGAAAGTTTTCGGGCTCATCGGTAGTGTACCGAGAGTGCCGGGAGGGTGCCAAAGGACCCTCGGGAGGGGTGTGACGACCAAAGGACCTCATGGGCCCTTAGAGGAGGTGTGCCAGCCCATATTGGGTCGGCCAAGACCATCTATGTGGGCCCATGCGGCTGGAGATAAGGAGATAAGGCAAAAAGGATTTAAAAGGAGGAGATCCACCTCCCTTGTGGGAGGTGGACTCTCCCTTTAATTCGGCCGACCCTCTCCTCTTTGGAGTAGAGGCCAAGCCAGCCCTCCACGTCCCTCCTCCTATATATACTTGAGGTTTTGGATGTTTTGAGATAATATTTGATCTCTCTCTCTCACGGCGAAGCCCTACCTCTCTTCTTCCTCCTCCGCAGCGCTTAGGCGAAGCCCTGTCGGAATACCTTGCTACTCCACCACCACCACGCCGTCGTGCTGCTGTTGGAGCCCTTCCCCAACCTCTCCTTCCTCCTTGCTAGATCAAGGTGTTGGAGACGTCACCGGGCTGCACGTGTGTTGAACGCGGAGGTGCCGTCCGTTCGGCACTTGATCGGATCTACCGCGATCTGAATCGCTACGAGTACGACTCCATCAACCGTGTTCTTGTAACGCTTCCGCTTAGCGATCTTCAAAGGTATGAAGATGCAATCTCTCCCCTCTCGTTTCTGGTTTCTCCATAGATAGATCTTGGTGAACGTAGGAAATTTTTGATTTACTACTACGTATTCCAACAAAACTTTCCATCGGTCATACCTCGTCCGGTGAAAGTCAAAGGGGTAGACCCGTGCGGTCAACAGAGCTAGGGTTAGATGGGACGAGGTACTTGGGGGGAGGCAATGCCGCCAGGTCTTGCTCTGGGCCTTTTTATATGTTTTGGAAGTGTGGTGGTAGGTGCAAGCACCCGTCACGCAGCTACGGGGTGTCACCCCGCTCATCGACATCACCGCCGTCGTCGCACGGAGGGGGGAACGTCCACGTCAGGCACTAACGGAGGGAATCTTGTGGTGGGTTGGGCCCGGACTTTGACCCGAAGTCTACCCATGGGCTGGCCTATGACAGCCAGGTGACAATGTCCATCGGTCATACACCATCCGGTGAAAGTCAAAGGGGTAGATCCGTCCGGTCAACAGTGCGAGGGTTAGACGGGATGGGGTACTTGGGGGGGCAATGCTGCCAGGTCTTCCGTCGGGCCCTCTTGCACGTTTGGAAGTGTGGTGGCAGCTATCTATGGGCTGGCCTATCAAAAACAGGTGAAAATGTCTATCGGTCATACCTCGTCCGGTGAAAGTCAAAGGGGTAGACCCGTCTGGTCAAAAATGCCAGGGTTAGACGGGACGGAGTACTTGGGGAGTGGCAATGCTACTAGGACTTGCGCTGGGCCCTCTTACACATCTGGAGGTATGGTGGCAGGTGCAAGCACCCGACACGTGGCTCCGGGGTGTGACCCCCCTCACGGCCGTCGCTGCCGCCGTCGCACGGAGGGTGGAAACGGCCACGCCGGGGAGACACAGAGGCCACCAGTGTAATAAAAAGAACAGAAATAACTCCCCTAAAAATGTAAATAAATCCCTTAAAAATGAAAAAAAAACTATGCCGACGGCTAGGCCGTCGGCGTATAGTGCCACGTGGCTCTAATAGGCTATGCCGACGGCCCAGCCGTCGGCATAGTCCCTCACCTTATCCGGTCGGGCGTGCCTCCCTCTCCTCCACTCATCCTCTCCCGACCCGACCGCCCCGCGCCGCTACTGTCCCACACCGCCGCCACCCCGCCCCGCCCTACGCGGCCCTGCGCCGCGCCGCCCCGTGCCGCCCGAAGGACATGACTGACCACCTTCACATGCACGGATATATGGCAAACTTTGACATGCCATCGATAAACTTAGCTGAGCATGACCGTGGCAGAGAGGAGGTGATGCGACAATGCATCGATGGTTATGAAGACGACGAGGTCAAGGACATGCTAGATGATGTCATTGCTGTCGAAACGACAAACGCGACACCTTCAAAGAATGAACTGGAGGAGCTAGAGGCAATCGCAAAGGCCTTCTTGGAGGTCTTGCCCTCGGCGAAGAAACCTCTTTATGAGGGTGCCAAAATATCTCAGCTGGATGCCATCTCGCAACTTATTGCAGGCAAGGCTGAGTACGGCTGTAGCCAGAAATGCTTTGAAGCATTCCTAGGAGTATGGGCTAATAGCCTTCCCGAGGGTCATCAACTGCCGAAAAGCATGTACGCTACAAAGAAAATCGTGAAGGCACTCTCTATGGATTATAAGAAAATACATGTTTGTTCGAAGAATTGCCTTTTGTTTAGGCATGAGTATGCGGATGACAAGTACTGTAGGGAGTGTGGTTCGTCTCGGTACCTTGAGGTGGTCGGTGAGGATGGTGAGAAAAAGCAGCTAACCATCCCTGCTAAGGTTCTTCGGTATCTCGATTTCATACAAAGACTGCAACGCCTTTTCATCACGGAGGAGTCTGCCAAAATGATGAAGTGGCACAAGGAAGGTAAAAGGTATCATCCAAATAAAATCGTACATCCATCAGCAGGTGAAGCATGGAAGTCGTTTGATGAATAACACCTCGAGGAAGCAACACAGGCTGGGAATGTCAGAGTTGCAATAACAGGTGATGGGGTCAATCCATATGGTATGTCGACCAATCCATACAACTATCGGTCCGTGTTTGTTATTCCGCTCAATCTCCCTCCAGGTGTCCTAATGCAACGCAACACCATGTTCTTGTTGCTGATTATTCCAGGTCCCGAATGCCCGGGGAAGAATTTGGCAGTGTTTATGAAGCCACTGGTGGATGATTTGCACCATTCTTGGTACTTCCCAAGGTTGACATACGACCGACATCTACAGAAAAATTTCTTGATGAAAGTTTGGTTGATGTATTGCATGCATGACTTTCCTGGCTATGCTCTATTCTATGGATGGTGTACAAGTGGGAAGATGCCATGCCCAGTGTGCATGCAGGCTCTGCGTTTGATTTGGCTGCAGAAGGGTGGCAAGTATTCAGCCTTTGACCTGCATCGACAGTTCCTCCCTCCAGACCATCCAGACGGGGAAGACAAGAAGAACTTCATGAAAGGTCGGGTTGTCCATGAAGTAACCGAGACTCCAACATTTTCGGGGGCAGATGTTCTTGCTCATCTAAAAGATCTCAAGCCTAAAGTCAAAGGCAAAGGCAAAGGCAAACGCTTCGAGGGTTATGGTGAGATGCACAACTGGACTCACATTACCCCCTTCTTGAAGCTTCCCTATTTCAAGGACCTCAACCTTCCTTACAACATTGATGTGATGCACACCAAAAAGAATGTCGCAGAGTCCCTTTTCCGCATGATCCTCAACATTCCTGATAAGACGAAGGATAACCTTAAAGCTAGAGCCGATCAACAGAGAATTTGTGATAGACCACGTCTAAAAATGAAGCCTCCCACAGGCGGTCGAAGAAGCTGGTTCAAGCTAGATGAGGACTTTGTCCTTAAACCGCCAGAAAAGAAGGAAGTATTTATCTGGATGAAACACATTTTGAAGTTCACCGATGGTTATGCATTGAATATAAGTAAGGGAGTTAATCTTTCAACGGGCAAAGTGACCGGGCTCAAGAGTCATGACTACCATGTGTGGATTGAGCGGATAATGCCGGTGATGGTTCGAGGCTATGTCCCCGAGCATGTCTGGTGAGTGCTTGCCGAACTAAGCCATTTCTTCCGCACGCTTTGTGCTAAAGAAGTAAGTAAAGATGTGATTGAACAATTGCATAAGAAGGCACCGGAGTTGATAGTCAAGCTAGAGAAGATCTTTCCGCCAGGCTTCTTTACTCCAATGACACATCTCATTCTGCACCTCGCGAAAGAGGTGTTTTTGGGGGTCCTGTGCAGAATCATTGGCAGTATGGCCCTGAGAGACAGAACAAGCATCTCTGACAGAAATGTGGAAACAAAGCTAAGATTGAAGCTTCCATAGCTGAGGTAGTTATCCTAGAGGAGGTGTCAAACCTCAGGACATCGTACTATCCAGACCACGTTCCCCATATGCATAATAAGGTGCCTCGATACAATATAGAAGAGCCCAAGTATCAACCCAAGCTCCATCTATTCAACGAGCAAGGTGGCAGGGCTGGGGCCTCGAAATCTTATAACATGCCACGACAAGAGTGGGAGGAACTTATGTTCTATGTCTTGCACAACATCAAGGAAGTTGAGGAAGTGTGGATGAGGTAATACCACTACACCATTCCTTTATGCACATCATCATGTTCTATGTTCACTTAATCCCGGTCTAACACCGCTTATCTTCTTTTAGTGATTTCGTTCAAGAGGAATGGATGGGAATGAATCCTCCTACTGAGGCGGAGGCACTTACTCTTCTCCTTCATGGAAACCCTGGAAATAAAAATTTTGTTGCTTGGTTCATGTAGAAAGTAATTTTCCACATTCCCCTATTAAAAACGTAGTTCAACATTTATTAGTTAACCGAACTAATGCACCCAACAATTTCAATTATACTTGTAGGGAAAAGATCCGAACATATCTATGGATGATGAATTGAGATGGGTTTCCATTGGTTTTGACCCTGTCGTCATGACATGTAAAAAGTATGATGTGAATGGGTATCACTTCCATATAGAGGAGCACCAGAACAGCCGACCTGATCCCAAAACTATAAATAACGGAGTGGACACCCCCGGTCAAAATTCAGTAGACTACTACGGAAGGGTCCAAAATATATACGAGATTACATTCCGCAAAGGGCGCGAAACCCTAAGTCTACCTGTGTTCAAATGTCGATGGTTCGATCCGCAGGAGGGGCAGAGACATATGCCTTCCATTAGTTTGGTCGAAGTTAAACCATCAACCGTCTATGCTGGAGCTGATCTCTTCATTGCGGCTACCCAAGCTACAAAACTTTATTAATTGCCTTACCCATGCCAGAAAGAGTACCTACGGGGTTGGGAAGTTGTGTTCAAGGTGTCTCCACATGGTAAGCTACCGGACCCGAACGAACATGATTACTACAACATTAACCCCATGACATACGAGGGAGTGTTCTATCAAGAGCAACCTGATGATGATGTGGTCAGAAACGATGACGCTAGACCACTGAGCGATGATGATGTGGATCCAAACGATGACGATGCACAGAATGATGGTGAGACCATTATTAATGAAAACGACATACTTATGCTAGAAAAGTTAAACGAAGACCCTGATGACGAGGAAGAGCCTCCACCTCCGCCAGACAACAAAGATGATATGATTGATACTGATGATGAGACCGAGCGAGAAATCGGTTACAACAGTGATGATTCGTACGGGTTCTAGCAGATGTACGTTTCATGTCTTTTTTCCCTATGGTTTAGGAATATGCCTTTTTATGCTTATTTGTAATGTGTTTATTAGTCCTTATTATTATGCTTTTTTCCTTCATTATTAATGTACTAATTGTTTATTCTATTTTCAATGCAGGTTCGTGGAACATGGGCAAGGGGAAGGCCGACGGCGCGGGTTTCATATGCAAGGTCGTCGGCATTGCTAGTCGGAGTGGTCGAGCACGTACTGTTACCCCCCGACTACTTGGGGATGACTCCTCACAGGAAGAGAGAGGGAGAGCCCATGGAGGGCGAGGGGGTGGTGGGAGAGCCCATGAGGGCGAGGGGGTGGTGGGAGAGCCACTAGAGGGGGTCGCGGCCAGAAAGAGTGCACCCTCACCGACTTAGGGGTGTTGTCTTCGAGGCCCTCCTCTAGTGAGGTACCCTCTGCCGAGGAGGAGGAGGAGGAGGAGGAGGTGGTGGTGATTCACGAGGAGGGGGGTGAGGAGGAGGAGGAGGTTGGGGAGGGGGACGAGGAGGAGGAGGAGGAGGAGAAGGAGGAGGTTAGGGAGGGGGACGAGGAGGAGGAGGAGGCAGGTGGGGATGATGGTGGTGGTGGGGACGCTGGTGGTGGCGGGAATGGCAACAATAAGGGATGGCTGCGTGGTAACGCAAAGGTCCCAAAGCATATTCCTACCGAGGAGCAGAAGTGGCTCATTGAGCCAAAGGGGATAGAGTAAGTTCCACTAAATAATTTCAATAATAATTTAATTCTTTTGCTGGTCACATCCTAATATTTTCATTCTTTAAATCTTTTGCTTGTCACATGCTAATATTTTCATTCTTTATATCTTTTGCAGTAACTGAGTACATCCTAAAGGGGCCCGTGTTCCCAACAGCATCATCACCGTCTTGCTGAAGGAATACTGGCCGGGGCTGTACTGTCCGGATCCAGTCAGGCACCCGGATCTTTGGCTTTTTGCTAAGACCTGGGAGCACTGGGAAGCGGCCCCCCACGCGGAGTATGTGACCCATGCTAAGGCCATGATCACTAATTTTTGGGTGAGTTCTCTTCACAAGCACACGTCCATTCTGGTTTCATGAATGATTTAACTCATGGCTTCTTCCATTCTGGTTTCATGAATGATTGTAGAAATATTATCGAGTTCTTCTATAGCACAAGGCCACTGCCGACGAGATCGTGCTGCGCCAAGCGAAGAAGAAGGCCCGTCAGATGCAGTACGAGGTGCGGTTGGTGGCCATCACGCAATACTATCACGACTATCTTGGTATGAAGATGACCAAGGAAGGAGTGAAGGCACGGCACATTACCTTGGAGAGGGACGAGTACTTGTCGGTAAGTATTAACGAATTTTCATTCCGAAGTTTGTGGTAAATTTCATCGTTTCGTGTTACACATGCCATTATGCTTCCTATTATGTAGGTGTGTCCAAATTGGTGTTATGGAAAAGACGAGTCCTGGGCGACATTGGTGAACCTGTGGTGTGATCAGGATGAAGCCTGGGCGGCTACTAGCAGCAAAAACAAGGCTAACCGAGGGAAGGAGAGAGTACATGCTTAGGGAAACCGGAACCACTTTCTCCACAAGGCACTTCAGGTATGACTAACCTCATTAAACAATCTTCTTCTATTTACCATCACTTTTTTATGTATGACTAACATCTGTTTGTTGGTGCAGGAGGAGAAACTCAAGCGGCCGCTCTCACACATGGAGGCGTGGGAGATCGCCTATACTCGGAGGAGGCCCAAGCCTGGGGAAGGCAAGTACTACGACAACACCACGGAGAAGAAGAAGAACTACTCTGCGATGTATCTGAATCTACATCCTGACACACCTGACCCCATCAAGGCGCCTTTGGACGATAGGGCGGTGGTTGGCATGGGGCCGAAGGCTCATGGTCGACAGCCGGTTCTGGATGCTGTGGTCACTCCTTCTATCTTCTACACACAGCTCCGAGCTACCGACCCAAGCCTGAGACATCGCACGCCCACGACCACTGCGCAGTCACAGTCCCTCCTAGCCGAGCGACACTCTGTAAGTATTTTTCCCTCTTATCTTCATTGCTCACTTTATTTTCCACATGAGATGTTTAATGAGTTCCATCACGTCATATTGTAGGCCTACATGGAGTACACACGACAGGAGACCATGGCGTGGAGCACGAGAGTTGCAGCCGTCTAGGACCACAACACTCGCATGATGACGGTTAGTTTAGCCCCTTTCATTTCATTTCTATATTAACACTTTCATTTCGTCTGACATTGGTGTTTGCTTTGTCAATTAACATGCAGCTCGTATTTCAGAGCATGAGGAACGACACGATTCCTGAAATGGAACCAGCACCACCAGCTGCATGACCACAACCAGTGCTGCTTACCTTTGAGGAATTTCTAGCACAACAACCGGGGACAACGGTGGTTAGTACATCCCCAAACTATTCAACCAGCGCTTACTGTTTATTCAACACAATATCATTCACTCAGCATGTCTTTTCAAACATTCAGGGAACCGGTAGATCATCCGTTGGTGGTGGTGTCGGTGTTCACATCACTCCCGAGTCACGGTGCTCGGTCACTCCAATCCACCGAGGCGGTAGCGCTACCGCTAGCAGTGAAGACCTGGGCTTTGGCGGACTTGGCGTTGATGACCTTGGAGGTGGACGTACTGGCGCTCCTTAGATGACTAGTGTTCTTTAGATGACGTCCGTCTTTTTACGCTACTTCCGATGACTTCTGCCTTTAGATGACTTGTGCTCTTGATATGCTTATGTTTCTGATATGCCTATGTTGTTCGTTGTGAGGATGTGATGGTGGTGGTGTTGGTTGTGACGATGTGATGGTGCTGTTGGCTCTGCATTAAATTTCATTGTATATACCCTGTTATTTTAGAGCTGAAATGAATTTGTATGAACCAGGAAAAAGAAAAAAACAGCGCAAAACTACGCCGACGGCATAGCTGTCGGCATAGAGGGCCTCCGAATTACCAGAGGCTGCCACGTGGCAAGCTATGCCGACGGCTAGGCCGTCGGCGTATCTTTGTAGCCTAAGCCGCTGGCTCGGGCCGTCGGCATAGGACGAACACGTGGCCGTCCCCGGGTGGTGCACTCTTGACGGCAGCGCTGCCGGACGCTGTTTGCCATGGAGCTATGCCGACGGCCTAAGCCGTCGGTACCTATGTACGGACACCGTCGGCATAGCATATATGCCGACGCTTTTTTATGCCGACGGTGACTTGGGGTACGCCAACATATATGGTGCCGACGGACCTATGCCGACGGGAATCGGGGCTACGCCGGCGGCCTAAGCCGTCGGCATAGAGCTTTATCCTGGTAGTGCAGAGGCTTGGCCGGAGCTCCCCAAGCTCCCTCGCCTCCTCGCAGGAAGCCGGCGGCTGGCATCCTCCTGCGCCCGCGTGCCGCCCTCCTCGACCCCGCATCCTCCTCCTCATGCGCCCGCGCGCCACCCTCTTCGACCCCGCATCCTCCTCCTCATGCATCCGCGCGTCGCCCCTCCTCGACCCCGCATCCTCCTCCTCATGCCCCCGCGCGCTGCCCCTCCTCGACGCTCCCTCCTCGCTCCCACACACTACCCCTTGGGCCTCGCGTCTCCGGCAACGAGGCCCCTCGCCGAGCTCCATCGCCTCCTCGCCCGCTAGCCCTGCTGTGGAGGACGGGAATGGATAAGCCAGGGGGGCGTTACGTAAAAATGAAACATTTTTTTAACTTAAAAAGACCGCGGGCTCTATTACCAAATAACACAGGGGCTTTTCTGCAAAAAAAACAGACAACGTACGACTAGGAGTTATCAACGTTTTATTTATTATATTATAATAATTTTTTGAGGGATTATATTATAATAATTATTAGGTAAAGATTGAACCACCCTGACATGCTGATCTGGCAACGTCACTATCCGAAAAACGACCTTGGGACGATGGTTGGGAACCCGGGCCTCCAACCGGAGCCTGGGGGCCTAAGGCGGCTGGAGATGCTTTTATGCATGCATTTAGGGACTGTTTGGATTGTAACTATCTTTGCTATATCTTGTCACATTTGCCACACTTGCCTAACTTGCTTCACTTGAGTTGCTCAAATTGTTAGCCACACTTTGGCTTGCCTAAAGAAATCTTGCTATTCTTTTTTATGTCTATGACATGTGAGGTTTACTATTCATTAAAAAAATGTTTACCTTAAGTGTGGCTAGAAACAAACACACACCTAACTTGATTAAACTTGTCTAAGGTGAGTTATGACAAAACGTGACAAGGCGTGGCTATGAACCAAACAACCTCTTATTCGTACGCTCGGCAAGTGGTCACCCAAATTATTCGGCGGGCCGGCCGGCGCCTATCAGTGCCCATACGGAGCATCTTGCTAGTAGTACCTTGCACTTGCAGAGTAAAGTGGACTTGTCTCATCCGGCAGTCCCGTCTTCTTCCTTTGGCTTTGGGGATCAATCTAGCCTCTCCGCCTCTCAAGATCTGGGGGCGCTCTCTCCATCTCCAGATAGTCCCCCACGAACAAAATCATCCATGCAACTTTACCAGAGACATCCAATTTCTTTGCGATGGAGCTGGTGGTGGGCGCTTCGGAGGCGACGATGAAGTCTCTTCTGGCTAAGCTGGGTGGCCTACTGGCGCAGGAGTACACCTTGATTAGAGGCGTCAATGGCGACATCCAGTACATCAACGATGAGCTCGCCACCATGCAGTCCTTCCTCCGCGAGATCGCCGACGTCGGCCGAGGCCAGGGCTTCCTGACCAAGGACTGGATGAAGCAGATCCGCGACCTCACCTACGACATTGAGGACTGCATCGACGACTCCGCCCCCCGGCTCCACGGCCTGCGCACCGACATGTGCTGCTACTTCCTCGTCAACAGCGTCCACGAGATCCTCACCTGGTGGTCTCGCCGCGACGTCGCTTCCAGGATCTCCATTCTCAAGATGCGGGCGCAGCAGATCGGCGAGCGGCGCCAGCGGTACGGCGTCGACAACCCGCAAGGAGACGGCTCAGGAGCAGCTCATCCCGTCATTACGGCTGGATTTGACGCTGCCGACAACCAGGGCGCATCCCTCCAGCTTATCGCTGCGAGAGCCCCTGTGGGAGTGGAGCAGGACATGGAAGAGCTCGAGAGCTGGGTGACTGATGTACAGAGCAAAGACGGCGTGTTGTACATCGTCGGATTCGGAGGCGTGGGGAAGACCACCATCGCCACCGCCTTGTACAGGAAACTCGGGCACCAGTTCGACCACCGTGCCGTGGTCACCGTGTCTCAGAGCTCTGACCTGGAGGCAATCCTGACCAACATCAAGAGCCAAGTCATGCCGCAGTTCAGCAGCAACCACAGGCAGCAAGCCGGCACCGACAAGAACCGTCTCGGAGGAAAATTACTGGGTCACGTCAGGCAAGGCATGTCCGCCGTCGCCAAGTGCTGTCGTGCCGGAGCCGAGGAGGAAACACAATCCGGGTCGCCAGAGGAGTCCCTGACGGAGGACAACAGTGACAAGCAACAAGGCGGCGCCATCAAAGGCCGTGTCAAGCGGGTCACGTCGGCAGTCATGGCCAGGTGCTGCAGCAGGGCCGGAGCTATGAAGGGAACACAATCCGGGTCGTCAGAGGAGTCCCTGACGGAGGACGGTAGTGACGAGCAACAAGGCGGCGCCATCCAAGGCCGTGTCAAGCAAGCCACGTTGGCAGTCATGGCCAGGTGCTGCAGCAGCGCCGGAGCCACGGAGGAAACACAATCCGGGTCGCCGGAGGACGACAGTGACAAGCAACAATGTGGTGCCATCCAAGGCCGCGTCAAGCGAGCCATGTCGGCGGTCATGACCAGGTGCTGCAGCAGGGCCGGCACTGCGGAGGATACACAATGGGAGCGATTTGACCGCCGTGCGGTGGTGTCTCAGATCAATCAGGCTCAGCGAGGCACTCTTGCATCTGCCGTCCAAGGCGTACGAGACCGCGTTGGGCGAGGAACATCGGCTGTCATGGCAGTGTGCCGCAGCACCCGCGCCTCCAAGGAAACACGTGACGGCACGAAGCTGGATCAACTGAAGAAAGACCTCAAGGATCACTTGGAGGAAAACAGGTATGTACTTCACGCTTAATCTTTATGGTCCTGTTATAAAATGGATGATCCCGATAGATAACTTGAAATGAAGGAAAATAACATTTAACACTGAAGCCCAAACTCTAGAATAGTAATTAGTACACTAAGAAATTTGAAGTCGTAAACTTGCAATTTTTGTACTTGCAATTTTTGTAGGAACAGAAACAGAAACAGAAACATAGTTACCCTTCAGGTGCACGAGTTGACGATTATATAGGCTTAATCCAAACTGGATACAATGCTTTAGGATTCAGTTTTACTACCGTGTTTTGATGAGGATAAGAAAAAAAGTGATAGATTAGTTACCGCTGCTCACTCACCTTCATCTCACACTTTTTAATTTCTTTTCTTGGCAGTTACTTGATCTTAGTTGATGATGTATGGTCTGCAACGATGTGGGACCAGATTAGAAAGTCACTTCCTCAAAGCGACGAGCGCAGAAGAATAATAGTAACTACAAGGTTTCAAGCTGTTGGTACATCCTGTAGAGGAGAAGAAAGGGATCATACCCACAAAGTTATCCCTCTGGGTGTCAAAGAATCAGAAAACTTATTTAAGCAGGCCTTTTCTGAATCGAAAGGAAATGAACAAGTTGCAACATTTAGGGGAGAAGAAGGTGATAATGGTGTTCGCACCGTTGAACCTATAGAGCTATCTCTGCAATTCTTCCCTGAATCAACAAGTACCAAAGATGTTACAGTTCCGGAGGAAGTGTGGAAGATGTGCGGGGGGCTGCCATTGGCCATAGTCACCATGGCTGGTCATGTGGCTTGCAATCCAAACAAATCGCGGGGGGAATGGTTGAACCTTTGCAAATCTCTCTTTCCAGAGTCAGGGAAAGATCATGGAAAATATGGTGGGAAAGAGCTTACCCAGGAGGGAGTGGGCAGGATTGTTAGTCATTGTTACAATGACATGCCAGCCGAAATCAAGACCTGTTCATTGTATTTGAGCATATTTCCAAAGGGCGGGAAAATCAGCAGGAAGCGTTTGACAAGGCGATGGATGGCCGAAGGTTTTGTCAGTGAGAAGCAGGGGTTGAATGCAGAGGATGTTGCAGAGACATATTTCAATCATCTCATAAGTAGGAAGATCATCCGGCCAGTGGAGCATAGCAGCAACGGAAAGGTGAAGAAGTGCATAGTTCACGACATGGTTCTTGAGCACATTGTAGCGAAGGCAAGCGAGGAGAACTTCATCACAGTGGTTGGTGGTAACTGGCTCATACAGCCGCCTAGTAGCAAGGTCCGTCGGCTGTCCCTCCAAGGCAGTGATTCCAAACGCGCAAAGGATATAGAGAAGATGAATTTGTCTCATGTGCGGTCACTGACAATGTTTGGGAGCTTGAACCAAATACCTTCACATTTGTTCAAGTTCAGAATCGTACAAGTGCTTGATCTTGAGGGGTGCATGGGTTTGAAAATGCACCATACAGAGGAGATATGCAAAATGCTTCTTCTCAAGTATCTCAGCCTCCGAAAAACTGATACTAAAATGCTTCCTGATACGATAAAAAAGCTTGAGAACCTGGAGACTCTGGATGTAAGGCAAACAGAAGTTGTTGAGCTTCCTAGCACTGTATGCCAACTTGAGCCGCTAGTCAATATACTTGGTGGTGATAAAAGCACACGGAAAGCACTGAAGCTTCCGGAAGGTTTGAAGAGCAAGAAGAAAATGAAGGCCCTGCGCATACTGTCAGGGGTTGAGATTGTTGGGGGTTCAGCGGATTTCCATCATTTAACCGAGCTGAGAAAGCTTGCCATATACAAGCTTGAGACCATGAGGAATGATGCAAGTTTTGAAGATTTAAGATCATCTATCGAGTACCTTGGTGGCTACTCTCTGCAAACCCTCGTCATTGATGATCAGTCAGCCGAGTTCCTCAAATCACTGGATGCGCTATCTACCCCACCTAAATTTCTTGTGGCCCTCGAGTTGTCTGGCAAGATGATTAAGATCCCCAGATGGGTCAGAGAACTCAGTGCTCTCAACAAGTTAACCCTTTCACTGACAGCACTTCGGACAGATAACTTGAGAGACCTTAGCAATCTCGAGGCATTGTTTTCTCTGACCTTTTCATTTCCGTTTATGTCAGAAAAGCGGGATAGAGAAACATTGACCATTCTTGCAAAAAACAAGCTGGACTCCAATGGCGAGATCGAAGTTCCAGATGGAGGATTTAGAAATCTTAAGCTGCTTCGCTTTGCTGCTCCTGCCCTGCCATTACTGAGCTTCTCAAAATATGCTGTGCCAGAGCTCCAAAGGATTGAGCTACGGTTCAGTTTCCTGGAGGGTCTATTTGGCGTGGAAAACCTTGCAAGATTGGAAGTGGTGCATCTGAAATTAGAAGACAAAGATGGTGAACTTATGACCAAAGAGATCCAGCGCGAGATGGAGCGCGCGGTTAGAAGGACTGATGGCAAGATACCTAGGATAATTCTTGACCAGTAATTGATCGTCGTAATTAAGCCAGGCTCTGGTGCTTTGTAACCTTGTATGTTTGTAAATCATGAGATTTTTGCCTGTTCTCAGATATTTCCACTCTACTTGTACTGAGCTTGCTCAACAACGTTGATGCTTCAGCTCGGTTTGGATATCAAATCACATCATCTTTTAGACTTAATGCAAGAGAACAGATATCTATCGTCCCTTTTCTTTTATTTAGAAAACGGGATATGTATGTATCGTCTGTAGTGATGCACAGCTGTGGGAAGTTAGCGTGTTGTAATGTAAGGGTCAATGAAGGCTACTCTTATGCTTTTGCTTAGCTATTTTGTCCATGTGAAAGGTGCTGAAATGCACCCTGCAAAAAAGAAAAGAAAAGAAAAGAAAGGTGCTGAAATGGCATTATACAGTACAAACCACCAGGGAATATAAGCTGAGCATGGAAACTAAAACCGAACGCTAAAAATCACCTCGCTATATTTGGTGGACATTTTGGCTAGGCACCATCTTGAATATAAGCTGCAGGCTGAAATACTGGAGTTGGAAAATAGGTGCTCCGCAGATCCGCCGAGCTGGTGGACAGCGGAACAGGCCCTAAAGATCTCCGGCTGAAGGCTCAGTGTGTGATGTCCACATGGTTTTAAGTTCATAGTCACGAAAGAAGTAGGCATATGAATTAAGCTTGCCAGTTGACCAGGACCCTCGGTGTAACGCCCCAGATAATTCGTCGGCGCAAGCATGGTGCTGCTGATGAGCTAAAAACTCAGATGAAGCAGAGGAGAATTCCGAAGAAGCAGAGAAAGCAGAGTTGCAGCGCAAGCCTATCCCATCCCTTGGTTACTCATCGGACGCTTGGATTCCAAGCTCTGGAGTGATGGGCAACTGAGGACCCACTTGTAAGAGGCAGGGAGCACGGGGTATTACGGATAAAAAAGAACAAACTGGACCGTGGAACGGATAAAAAAAAGTTAGTTTGTAGAAACGGCGTGAGATGGCTTGATGGTCGCTGCGCTTCTTGGGAACCATGAGGCCACGAGTTTGATCCCGTCGACAACACCTTTTTTGAAAAAAGGAGAACGAAATGGGCCGGCCCAAAATGAAGTTGGGGGTGTGCGCCCGTTTGCAATTTTCGAGGAAACATGCGCATGAAGAGCTGCATAGGAAATGCCTCGAATGACTAGTTAAAGAGTAAGGTACTCTACACACGATAAGTGTCAAGTTGGGCACTCTCGAGCCTTTTCAAATGCGCTCCGCGCGTGATATTTGTCGCGAGGAAGAGTTGTGCCATGATTTCTGGTTTTCATTTTTTAGTTTTCCATTTTCCATTTTAGTCCTTAAACATTTTAGGTTTTCTATTATTATTTTGATCTATTTCTTCAGACCTATTTCTCTAGAGTTCGTCGTTTCCATCGCCGCCACGTGGCCTTTTTGCTTTGTTTGCTTTTACGCCGGCGTTCTCGTCCTTGCCCCCGGGGCCGTCCGTGCCGCGCGTCGTCGGGGTCCTCGCTGCCGTCGGAATCGCTTGGTTGCCGGTGGTAATTGTGTTCTCCTTTGTTCCCTGTTTCCTGTTTATTTTTTCATTATATTTTCCGGGCAACGAAGATTTATACGGTAATTACGGGTGGGGGCTTTCAACACAATAAAATGCCAACTTTCAACTTGGTTGTGCAATCAGTTCTTAGTAATCACCATGTTCTTTGCAGGTATGGTTTGCTCCTTTTGCCGAGCGCCAAGTGGCCCTTGTTCCTCCTTTGATTCTTCTGCACCTCTGTTCACTGTGGTGTTGTATCGGCGGTGTTCGAGGCGTGTTGTAAGATTCATACTTTTTATTTGTTCAATTTTGGTGTTAAAAATTTGTGATGGTGCACATGGTTATTTCTTTTACTGCTGGTGATGTTGTTTTGAGTGGAAAGTATTCTTTGTCTTGTTTATGTGATTATGATGGTTGATTTAATTCTTTTTGAAGTATATTCCGGGGAGTGTTAGAGCTCATCTTGCTCAGTACACTGAGCAGTGCAGGGCTTTAGCCATTCGGAGGGTTGACAAACATACCTAACTTGCTCTCCACACCACTGAGGGTGAATTATATGGTTCTGTTTAGTCATGGTCGGGTGGGAAGAAACTTCCATGGTCCTTCCTGGGAGGGTTGGTGACTGATTATGGTCTCTATCATCGTGATATAATGACCGTTAGGCTTGAGCACTATGAAACTATGATTAGTGTTGATTTTTATGGAGGTGGTGATATGTTGTTTCCTTTACCCTGGATTGGTAAGCTTTATTTTCAAAGAAATTTTTACCTTGTTTTACCTTACACGTTTTGATGTTCCCTTGAACCTGTGAAATTTGTTTTTGTAGCGCTTGAGGATCTGAGTGAATCCGAGAGAAAATTTGTTGACACTTGTTTTTACACTCGTGGTGTCCTCAATTACGAGCAAACGTATTTCATGCCGCGACAACTCTTTGATGACAACTACATACCGTGTTGTCCTTTCGTTCACAGAATTACTTCCATGAATGTTAATGGTCATCATATGGTGAGTTTTTTTTCTTTTTTTTCTTGATTTCTATTTATTTATTATTTGCTATTTTATATCCTTTTAGTTTTGTTAATTCTAATAACTTAACGTTTTTGTCAGGTTATTGTGAGCGTGGTTGTAAAGAGTTTGAAGAAATTTGTGTTAGTTCCTAGGACTGGCTATTTAACTCTTGAAGTTACTTTGGATTATCATGCTGATGATATATATGTGAGCATTCCTTGTTCCGAATTTATTGACTTGGGTTGTAGAATGGTTTTCAAGAAGGAAGGTTTCAATGATTTTATTCAAGCATCCTCTATTCAAGTAAACAACTTGGTAGTCATAACCTTCAAAGAGCATGATGAGAAGCTTTCTGTTATCTTCAGTCTTCTGTCGCAGTGATGTGACTTATACATTGTGAAGTAGAACAATTATGTAGCTTATAGTGGTATCCGGATGTTATCTAAAATATATGGTAAAATATAATGTTATCCAGATATATAAAACACATACACACACACACATAAATGTTCAGATATAAAAATTCATATATATAGACGTAGAAGAGGCACGGTTGTGCACCTGTGTTTTAAATGTTATGAGAAGCACAGTTATACATAAATTAGAGTCATGGGCGTGGCTTTGTGTTCCTAATGTTTCCTCTAACATGGACACTTAGAGAAGCACGACCGTGTAGGCAGTGGAAAATGAAGCAGAAAGTGGAAAATGAAGAGTCAAATTCGTATGTCTTGGTACCCCTCAATGAAAAATTCAAGTTAACCTTCCAAAAAAATCATGTAAACTAAATCACCAGAGAGATGAAAGTTTATTGATGCCATGAAAACTCGAAAGGGCAGCCATGTGCACGTACCTCTCACTTGCACAGGGTTCTGAGAAGGGTCTTACCACTTTGGATCTTTTGTATGTAGTAATTTCCTATATATTTACAAGACGTTATTTTGTGGACTCGATCCTGTGCCTTCATGGTCACAAGGCAACAACGTTACCGATGCCCTGATAACTCTATAGAAAGAAATTTGCTAGTTATTGTTGTGCTATGAATTTATTTGAATTTAATTACAACAAATAAAACCACATTTTTTTCTATTGCACATTCATAAATCCTTTTCAACATTAGCACTATGAATGTTTTTCATGACTAGTCAGTATATACCGTTTAGATGATGGACTTGGATAGTCGTAGAGATTACATTGGTCAGAACGAAAGGAATAAGTCATATTAGTTACCACTTGTGTTCCAAAATGCATAATATTTCAGTACATGCACAGTCTGCGAGGTGAAAGTTTGACCAGTTTTAGTATAGACATAATTACGGAAGCTCAAGCTAATCAGCATGCACTAGTAGAAAACGGGTCTTTAGTCCCGGTTCGTACTAAAGGGTCGGGATTAAAGGCCTTCACTTTTAGTCCCGGTTGGATTACAAACCGAGACTAAAGGGGCTCCACGTGGCAGCTTTCTAGAGCGGGACTTTTAGTCCCGGTTGGTGTTACAAATCGGGACTAAAGGTATTTTTTTAATATTTTTTTTCTGATTTTCAAATCTTTGAATTATTTGTCAATTTAATCTATAATCACCCCTCCTCAGTACTCTTAAATTATTTGACAATTTAATCTTTAATCATCCCTCATTCCAAATCGTCTAACTTCCCGGTAGGTCACCCGTTCTCTCACTGCTCCAACCCCAGCACGCTTAACTTTCGAGTTTTACCACCCTTAGTTTCTAAGTCTGCACTTGTTGTTTTCTTGCCAATAGTAAGCTATCAATCCTATTAACCCTTAGGTCTTGATGCCACATGATTTAATTTTTTGAATTCCAAATAATTATTAAAATAAAAAACAATAAATGATTAATAATAATATTGAATTTCAATGAAAATAAAATAAGTAATAATATTACTTTATTCATTTTTTGTCATTTATTCATTTAATATGGCATAATTAATATCTTTAAATCCGTAAATCGAAATTTGACAAATAATATATCCATTATTATCAGAAAAATATGAGGAATTCAAATATGACATCATTTATTTTTTTAAATAAAATTATTTTTTCATATCACTTTTTTTCGACATCTTATGCAAAAGTTATAGCCATTTTACTTTTTATAAAACTTTTTTTAAACTTGTTTCAACTCTAGACTTTTTGTGCATTCAAAATGCACCATCCAAAGCCAGATCATCAATCTTCAACCCTTTCTCACTTCATTCGCTACTTTTCATGCATTTATTGATTTTTTTGAGCTAAATGACCCCGAAATTGAAAAACACTACAAATGAACACGGGAAAGGTTGAAACTTGGCATGATATCATTTCATTCACATAGCATGTGCTAAAAGGTTGAGATGGTTACGGCAAAAGCTGGATGCACTTGGTGTGCAATCTGGACAATCTCTTTCGAAGTATGTGGGTTTCGGACGAAAACTCATATGTTACAAATGCATTTCATTTTTTAACTTATTTAAACTCCCGAGCTTTTTGTGCGTTCAACATGCACCATTCAAAGCTACATCATCAATTTTCAACCCTTTCCCACTTCATTCGCTATTTTTCAAGCATTTATTGAATTTTTGAGCTAAATGATCCCGAAATTGAAAAACACTACAAATGAACACCGAAAATGTTGAAACTTGACATGGTATCATTTCACCCACATAAGCTGGATGCATTTTGTGTACAAACTGGACAATCTCTTTCGAAGTATCTGGGTTTCGAATGAAAACTCATCTGTTACAAAGGCATATTATTTTCTAAACTTATTTCAACTCCACACTTTTTGTGCGTTCAACATGCACCATCTAACATGTGCCTACGAGAAAAAAAATTAAATTAAAGACAATTTTTAAACTCAAGTTATTCACAATCTAGGGTTTGAAGGAAATTTGAAGAAATTCAAATTTAAACCATTCAAATTTGAAAAATAATTGTACGAACACAAACTAGACAAAATTTTGAATCTAATATAAAAAGAATCACTCAAAAACATCAAATATCCTAAAAGATATAAGCAATTCAAAACAGAAACTAAAAGCAGAAAACAAATAGAAAAAACAAAAAAGAAACTTTCAAAACCCTTTAGTCCCGGTTTGTATCTCCAACCGGGACTAAAGGTCTAGCCTTTAGTACCGGTTGAAGACACCAACCGGGACTAAAGCCCGAACCCCTTTAGTCCCGGTTCGTATCTCCAACCGGGACTAAAGGCACACGAACCGGGACTAAAGGGTATCGGCCGACATCAACCGGGACTAAAGGTCCCATTTGAACCGGGACTAATGCTCACATTAATTCCGGTTCGTAATGCAACCGGGACCAATGTGTAGATCGAGCTGTGAAGTCAGCCCTGTTCTCTACTAGTGATGGTCAAGAAGTCAAAGGAAAAAAACATAAAAAAAAGGCAAAGCCAAAACAATGACTAGAAACAAAGAAACCCAAGCCAAGAGTGAAACCCAAGAGGAAAAGCCAACCATGATGGAGGGATGACATGGCTCTGTCCACTATACGCTCTCGAGTCACCCCTTCTATTTCACTATGGACTCATGCGCCAAATTGTACCAACATACTACTCCCACCCACGGACTCATGGCAAGATCATCTTAAAGGGAGTGAGCCTAGTTTATTATTATTATTATTTTTGCGAAATGAGCCTAACTTAACTTGTTGAGGAAAGAATGTACAAACCAGTCCTGGGTTTGAATCCTCGTCTAGGCGAATTTAGATTCCTATTTATCCTTGTGGACCAAGATTTTCTGGTACTCACGCATTTATATTTGAGGATTAGACTTGGTGTGTAACTGATATTAAAAATCCTCATGTATCCTCCCACGCCACTCTCGTGAGTGACGGCGAGGACGCTCCCGCCGCCGCTATCATCACACTACTCTCCCTGCCCCCCCCCCCCCCCCCCCGCCGCCAGAGGATGCGGCCGGGCAAAACCGGGCCAGCGTCGGCGGGGTGTTTCGCCTTGTCATCCTCCACGGGGCGACGTGGATGGGCCGGGATACTGTGATGGTGAGGGTCGTGGTGGCGCGACGACGGATCCCCACGGCAACGATGCTCGGGATGAGTGGCGCATGGCGGGCTTCGAGGTGGTGGATCGTGCAGGTGAGGGAGTGGCAACGGATCGAGATCCACCCAGATCTGGCATATGTCTTTTGCCGGCAATGAGGGCTGTGGGGTACGTGGGCTGGTGTCCTGGCGATGACGTCGGCATGGTAGATGGAGCGGCGTGGTGGCGTTCCTAGTGCTCTTATCGCATCACGGCAATGATCTACATGATTGACACTCCTTGATCTGGCTGTGGACGTGTTTTGTAACTGCTATCGAAGATCTTGTCCGAAGATATCTAAATCAGATAGAATCCGGTCGTGCACGTCCATATCAGCCTACGCGGCTCCAAGAGGACGCGGTGTGAAGCTCCGTTGTTTGTTGATACCATGAGACTTGTTGGTATCTCGATTTACATAGTGGTGGAGGAAGTCATAGTGGCTCAGATCGGAGGATTAGTGAGGCGGAGGGAGCCTTGGAGGCGATGGAGTTAGCTAGGTGTTTGATAACTTTCATAAGCAACAGTGCAAGTGGAGGCAACAACACCGGAGGATTTTATTTTGTGTGGTGCTCCTCGAGTGCCGAGTAGTGACTTTCAGGATGAAAGCCTAAGGTCTGGGTTTCATTGATTGTGCCTGACAATTGCCTTGTTGAAGATATTGTTTTGAGAGCTCGGACTTTCTCCACGGTGAAAATCTAAAATCTTGAATTGGACGACACAACACTTGTGCACTATTTTCTTTTTAAAGGCGTCACTTTTTAAGACCTTGTATGTTTTTTAGCTGTTGTTTTTGATGGTGGTTTGTATGCCTTTGTTTTCTCTCTCTTCCAGGTTATGTGTATTTTGCATGTCTTTGTGACATCTTGTTGATACAAAGACTGGTTGTAATTGCTATTTTTGAAATACTAATATATTTCCTTTTCAAAACAAAATTACCTGATGGGAACATGTGGGTCGCGTTGAGATTTTTTCAGTGGGTTCAAGCCTGGCTACAAGGGGTTCTTCCCCTCACGGGTTCTCATCTTAGTATGGCTACATTAGTGAAAATCATGCCAGCTCTAATTTGGGCAAACATCTTTTTTTCGATAAAAAATATTTTATTTAATTGATATATCGAGGTGATACAACCATAGTGAATGAATGCTCGGCCTCTGCATAACGCGATGTACACAGCCAACAAGTCCAACAAGCCTAAAAATAAAATTGTTTTATAACAAAAATAAATAAGTCCAACCTATGGTGGGGTAAATCCTATCCGAAAATTACACTTCCATCCATGTTGGGAGAAAACCTCCCTGGCCGTATGCTCTAGTCGTGTAGACGCCATCATAAAAAGGTCTTTGTCCTCCGGCCTCGCATGATAGATCAAGTACAGAGCCGTCGTGTACATGCATGAATAACCTGCATAGGAGATAAAATAGATTTATTGTTAAAGATCACATTATTTCTGGCAAGCCACAATGCCCAACATAAAGCATACACCCCCATAAGTAGATGCGTAGAAAATTGTTTATCAATACCCCGCAGCCAATTGCTGAACATGTTACGTGCACTACATTGGGGATATAGATTTGAAGCTACATGAACTATGGCGGAGACTGAACGAGCAAATTTACACTAATAAGTGTTTAATGGACTAGTCATGTTAGCAAAAGACACATGATTTTGCTACCTTGCCAGTTACATGATGTCAGGTTATTTCTAGTTAAAATAACCCCTCTGTTTAGAAACCAGAGGAATATCTTCACTCTTAGAGGAATTTTGAGCTTTCACAATTTCTTGTTATCAACCGGAACATCAGTATGAACCAATGCATCATACACGGATTTGACTGAAAAGCTTCCATTTTGATGCAAATTCCATCGAAACTTGTCTGGTTTCCCTGACAACTGAATGACCTCCGGACGAATGAGTAATTCATTCCATGCTACCAGGCGAGGCCCAACAAGGTCCCTTCGGAAAGAAACATCAAGTTTTTTTTGTCCCAAAACTTCTTTGGTCGTGACAAATTTATGTCTGACAATCCTGTACAAGCTAGGATACTGCACAATAAGTGGAGTGCCCCAGCCAGGTGTCTTCCCAGAAACGAACCTGAGAACCATCCCTAACCGAGAAAGTGCCAAATTGTAAAAATATTTTCTTGGCCTTCATCACGCCACTCCAAAGAACTTCAGAAATGGCCCCCCACATACTTGTTACGAATGATTTCCTGCCACACTACATTCTCAGTAAGTACTTTGTATACCCATTTACTCAGAAGAGAGATATTTTTAATCTCAAGATCTGAATTCCATGGCCCCCTTGACTTTTAGGTCGGCATAAAATACTCCACCTAGCCAGCCGATATTTCTTGGATTCATTATCAAACTGTCAGACAAATCTGGATCTAAAGTAATCAAGATGCTGAAGAACCCCTTTCGGTAAGTGAAAGAATGACAACATGTATGGAACCATGTTGCTGAGGACGGAATCGATCAGAATCAACCGCCCCCCATATGACAAGAGTTTGGCCTTCCAACTAGCTAAACATTTCTCAAGTCTTTCTTCCACGTGCTTCCACTCAGCAATGGTTAAAGGCTAATAGTGATTGGAATGCCAAGATACCAAAGCGGGAATTGCCCCATCTAGCAGCGAAAAATCTCAGCATACCCAGATGCGGATTCTGTGACATCGCCGAAACAGAAAAGCTCACTCTTATGGAAATTGATTTTTAGACAAGAGAGCCCCTCAAATGAAGATAAAGGCAACTTGAGGTTTCTTGCTTTATCTAGAACATGATCCATAAAAAGTATAGTGTCATCCGCATATTGTAGAATAGACATGCCTTCTTCTACCAAATGTGGGATCACACTGCTAATCTAGCCGACCACCTTAGCCCGCTCTATAAGGGTAGCTAACATATCGGCCACAATGTTGAATAAAATAGGAGAAATAGGGTCCCCTTCGCAAAACCCCTTCCTAGTCAGAAAGTAGGTGCCAACATCATCGTTGACTTTGATAGCCACGCTGGTACCAACAAAACTCTCTTCGCATCGACACCATTTTGGTGAGAAACCCTTCATGCACAAAGTTTGCAAAAGAAAGGGCCATTTGACTTTGTCATATGCTTTTCCGAAGTCAATTTTGAAAAAGACTCCATTTAACTTTTTACGGTGAACCTCATGTACAGTTTCATGCAGCACACCAACTCCATCTAGTATGTTGCATCCTTGCATAAATGTTGTTTGAGTGGGTTTGACCACATGGTCAACCACCCCGTTCAACCGATTAATTGGCACCTTTGTGAATATTTTAAAGCTGACATTTAGAAGGCAAATCGTGTTGAGGAACGTTGCATGGGAAACAATTTTTTTTCATATGCACACGCAGATCTATCCATGGTGATGAGCATCTACGAGAGGGAGAGTGAATCTACATATCCTTGTAGATCGCTAAGCGGGAAGTGTTAAGAAACGCGGTTGGTGTAGTCGAACGTCTTCGCGATCCAAATCTCCGTGCGTCCCGCGATCCAATCACGATCCGTCCCGCGATCCGATCACGATCCGTCCCACGAACTTGATCACGATCCGTCCCACGAACTTGATCTCGATCCTTCCGATCTAGCACCGAACGGATGGCACCTCCGCGTTCAGCACACGTACAGTTTGATGGCGATCTCCACTGTCTTGATCCAGCAAGAAGGAGTGAAGAGGAAGAAGAGTTCTCCGGCAGCCTGACGGTGCTTCGGCGATGGTGGTGGAGCAATTCCGGTAGGGCTTCGCTTAAGCACTGCAGAAATCCAATCTAGAGAAGAAACTATGCACTGGAGGAACGGGTAGCACGTGGCTAAAATTCTAGTGCAAAAACCCTCTATACCACCAATATATATAGGAGGAAGAGAGGAGAGGAGGCATCCTTGGCTTCCCAAGCTAAGGGCTTCGGTCGAAAGGAGGTGGAGTCCACCTCCAATCCTAGTAGGACTAGGATTCACCTATTTTTCCTTTTTTCCCACCTTTTCTCTTGGGCTTTTTTCTTCTAGCCGCATGGGCCTCTTGTGGTTGTTCGACCAGACCACTAAGGGCTGGTTTCCACTCTCCCACAGCCCATGTAGCCTCTTGGGTCGAAATACCCCTCCCGGAGGTCTCTCGATACACTATCGGCACTCCCAGTACACTACCGATGAGCCCGAAACTTTTCCGGCGACCAAAACAGGACTTCCTATATATGAATCTTTACCTCCGGACCATTCCAGAGCTCCTCGTGACGTCCGGGATCTCATCCAGGACTCCGAACAAACTTTGGTCACCACCATGCATAACTCTATTGTACCGAAATGTCACCAAACCTTAAGTGTGTAGACCCTGCGGGTTCGAGAACTATGTAGACATGACCGAGACACCTCTACGGTCAATAACCAATGGCGGGACCTGGATGTCCATATTGGTTCCTACATATTCTATGAAGATCTATATCGTTCGAACCTCTATGTCAAGGATTCAGTTAATCCCGTATGATGTTCCCTTTGTTCTTCGGTATATTACTTGCCCAAGATTTGATCGTCGGTATATCCATACCTAGTTCAACCTCGTTACCGGCACTCGTTCCGTAATACAAGATCCCATGACTAACACTTAGTCACATTGCTTGCAAGGCTTGTTGTGATGTTGTATTACCGAGTGGGCCCTGAGATACCTCTCCATCACAGGGAGTAACAAATCCCAATCTTGATCGATGCCAACCCAGGAGACACCCTCAGAGATACCTGTAGAGCACCTTTATAGTCACCCAGTTACATTGCGATATTTGATACACACAAGGTACTCCTCCGGTGTGAGTGAGTTGCATGATCTCATGGTCATAGGAACATATACTTGACATGCAGAAAACAGTAGCAATAAACTGACACGATCATATGCTACGTTCGTAGTTTGGGTCTTGTCCATCACACCATTCTCTCAATGATGTGATCCCGTTATCAAATGACATCTCATGTCCATGTCTAGGAAACCTTAACCATCTTTGATCAACGAGCTAGTCTATTAGAGGCATACTAGGGTCATTGTTTTGTCTATGTATCCACACATGTAGCTAAGTCTCCGATCAATACAATTATAGCATGGATAATAAACGATTATCATGAACAAGGAAATATGATAATAACTAATTTATTATTGCCTCTAGGGCATATTTCCAATAGTCTCCCATTTGCACTAGAGTCAATAATCTAGTTCACATCACCATGTGATTTGCATTGTTATGAATCTAACACCCAATGAGTTCTGGGGCTCGATCATGCTTTGCATGTGAGAGAGGTCTTATAGTCAAATGGGTCTGCGACATTCAAATCCGTGTGTACTTAGCAAATTTCTATGTCAAACCATAAACACTACTACCACACTCCACTTGGTACTATTCCAAATAGCTGCTCCACTATACGTATCCAGATTGCTACGACGAGTTATCCGGATTGGTGTTAAAGCTTGCATCGACGTAACTCTTTACGACGAACTCTTTATCACCTCCATAATCGAGAAACATCTCCTTAGTCTTTTAGTTACTAAGGATAATCTTGAACGTTGTCCAGTGCTCCATTCCAGGATCTCTTTGAAACCTTTCGGCCATATTTATGGCAAGGCTGACATCGGGTCTTGTGCACAGCATTGCATACATGATAGAGCCTATGGATGATGCATAGGGGATGACACTCATCTTCTCTCTCTCTTCTGCAGTCACTGGGCATTGAGTCTTACTCAACTTCACACCTTACAAATCAGGCGAGAACTCTTTCTCTAACTGATCCATTTTGAACTCTTTCAAAATCTTGTCAAGGTATGTATTCATTGAAAGTCTCATCAAGCATCTTGATCTATCTCTATAGATCTTGATGCTCAATAATCAGGTAGCTTTATCCAGGTCTTCCTTTGAAAATCAGTTTCAAACAACCGTTCACGCTTTCCAGAAATTCTACATTATTTCCGATCAACAATATGTCATCCATATATACTTATCAGAAATTTTATAGTGCTTCCACTCACTTTATTGTAAATACAAGTTTCTCGTAAACTTTGTATAAACTAAAAAACTTTGATCACCTCATCAAAGTGTGTATACCAACTCCGAGATGGTTGCTCCAGCCCTTAGATGGATTGCTGGAGCTCGCACACCTTTTAGCATCCTTAGGACTGACAAAACCTTCTGGTTGTATCACATACAACCTTTCCTCAAGTAAACTGTTAAGGAAACAATGTTTTGACATCCATCTGCCAGACTTCATAATTGAAAAATGCAGCAACTGCTAACTAATTCGAACACACTTTAGCATCGCTACGAGTGAGAAAATCTCATTGCAGTCAACTCCTTGAACTTGTCGTAAATTTCTTTGCAACAAGTCAAGCTTTACAAATGGTGACATTTACTATCAGCGTTTGTCTTCATTTTAAAGATCCATTTGTACTCAACGACCTGCCGTCCAACGAGCAAGTTCACCAAAGTCTATACTTGGTTTTCATACATGGATCCTTTCTCGGATTTCATGGCCTCTAACCATTTGTCAGAATCCGGGCCCATCAGCGCTTCTCCACAGCTCGTAGGTTCATCGTTGTCCAACAACATGACCTCTAAGACAGGGTTGTCGTACCACTTAGGAGCAGTTCACATCCTTGTCGACCTACGAGGTTCGATAGTAACTTGATCCGAAGCTTCATGATCATCATCATTAACTTCCTCTTCAACTAACGTAGGCTTCACAGAACATCTTCCTGCGCTGCGCCACTCTCTGGTTGAAAAAAGGTTCAACAACCTCATCAAGTTCTATCTTCCTCCCACTCAATTATTTCGAGAGAAACTTTTTCTCGAGAAAGGATCCAGTTTTAGCAACAAACACTTTATGCTTGGATCTGAGATAGAAGGTTTTACCCAACTGTTCTTAGGGTATTCTATGAAGATGCATTTGTCCGCTTTGGGTTCAAGCTCATTTGGTGAAAACATTTTCCACACAAGCGTCGCAGCCCCAAACATTAAGAAATGATAGCTTAGGTTTCTATCAAACCATAATTCACACGGTGTCATCTCAACGGATTTAGATGGTGCCCTATCTAAAGTGAATGTAGTTGTCTCTAATGCATAACCCCAAAATCATAGTAGCAAAACGATAAGAGACATCATATCAAGCACCATTTCCAATAGAGCACGACTATGACGTTCGAACACACCATCACACTATGGTGTTCCAGGTTGTGAAACAACTTTCACATTGTCTAAAGTTATATGCCAAACTCGTAACTTTGATATTCACCTCCACGATCATATTGCAGACATTTTTATCTTCTTGTCACGATGATCTTAAACTTAACTCTGAATTTTCTTGAACTTTTCAAATGATTCGGACTTGTGTTTCATTAAGTAAATATACAATATATCTACCCAAATCATCAGTGAAGGTAAGTAAATAACGATATCCACCGCACGCTACAAAACTCATTGGATTGCATACATCAACATGTATCATTTGCAATAAATCACTTGCCCACTCCGTCAAACCAGAAAACGGGGTTCTTAGTCATCTTTGACCAAGAGGCATGGTTCGCATATCTCAACCGATTCGAAATCGAAAGAGTAAAAAGATCCATCAGCATGGAGTTTCTTCATGCGTTTCATACCAAGATGACATTTAGCGGCAGTGCCACAAGTATGTGGTACTATCGTTATTAACTTTGCATCTTTTGGCATCAATGTTATGAACATGTGTATTACTACGATCAAGATTCAACAAACCATTCTCACTGGGTGCATGACCATTGAAGGTATTATTCATGTAAACAGAATAACCATTATTCTCTAACTTAAATGAATAACCGTGTTGCAATAAACACGATCTAATCATGTTCATGATCAATGCAGAACACCAAATAACATTTATTTAGGTTTGTCACTAATCCTGAAGGTAGAGAGAGCGTGCGATGTTGATCACATCAACCTTGGAAAAATTTCCAACACACATCGTCACCTCACCCTTAGCTAGTGCTCCGTTTATTCCGTAGCTTTTCTTTCGAGTTACTAACATTTAGCAATCGAACCGGTATCCAATACCCAGGTGCTACTAGGAGTACTAGCAAGGTACACATGAATAACACGTATATCAAATATACTTATGTCGACGTTGCTAGCCTTCTTATCTACCAAGTATCTAGGGTTATTCCGCTTCAGCGACCGCTCTCCTCATAATCGAAGCACTTAGTCTCGGGTTTGGGTTCAACTTTGGGTTGCTTCACTAGAACAGCAACTCACTTGCTATCCATGAAGTTTCCCTCCTTGCTCCTGCCCTTCTCGAAACTAGTGGTTTGACTAACCATCAACACTTGACGCTCCTTCTTGACTTCTACCTTCGTGGTGTCAAACATCGCGAACAGCTCAGGGATCATTATTTCTATCCCTGGCATTTTATAGTTCATCACCAAGTTCTAGTAGCTTAGTGACAGTGACTTGCAGAACTATATCAATCACTATCTTATCTAGAAGATCAACTCCCACTCGATTCAAGCGATTGTAGCACCCAGACAATCTGAGCACATGCTCAACGATTGAGCTATTCTCTTTCATCTAGGAGGAAAAGAATCTTTTTGGAGATCTCATATCTCGCAACACGGGCATGAGCCTGAGATCCTAATTTCAGCTCTTAGAACACCTCATATGTTCCGTGACATTCAAAACATTTCGGAGCCTCAATTGTAAGCCATAATGCATGACGCACTAAACTATCAAGTAGTCATCAGAACGTGCCTATCATATGTTCACAACATCTACAGACGACGCTAGAGGGGTTGGCGCACTGAGCGGTGCATTAAGGACATAAGCCTTCTGTGCAACAATGAGGACAATCCTCAGATCATGGACCCAGTCCGCAATATTGCTACCATCATATTTCAACTCTATTTCTCTAGGAACATATAAAAATTCAACGGAGCTATAGCGCGAGCAAGTAATCTACAACATAATTTGCAAAGACACTACTGACTATGTTCATGATAATGAGTTCAATTAATCATATTACTGAAGAACTCCCACTCAAATTGACATCCTTCCGGTCATTCGAGTGATACATGATCCAAATTCACCAACTCAACTCCGATCATCACGTGAGTTGAGGTGGTTTCAATGGTGAACATTATCATGTTGATCATATCTACTATATGACTCATGTTCGCCCTTTCGGTCTCTTGTGTTCCGAGGCCATGTCTGTACATGCTAGGCTCGTCAAGTTTAACCCGAGTGTTCTGCATGTGCAACACTGGCTTGCACCCGTTGTATGTGAACGTAGAGTCTATCACACCCGATCATCACGTGGTGTCTCAACACGAAGAACTTTCGCAACGGTGCACACTCGGGGAGAACACAATTTATCTTGAAATTAAGTGAGGGATCACCTTATAATACTACCGTCGTCCTAAGCAAAACAAGGTGCATAAAAGGATTAACATCACATGCAAATCATAAGTGACATGATATGGCCATGAACTTGTGCTTTTGATCTCCATCATGAAAGCACCGGCATGATCTCCATCGTCACCGGCATGACACCATGATCTCCATCATCTTGATCTCCATCAACGTGTTACCTTCGGGGTTGTCGCGCCCACCATGCTTCTACTACTATTGCTACCGTTTAGCGATAAATTAAAGCATTACATAGCACTTAATGATTGACACGCAGGTCATAAAATAATTAAAGACAACCCGATGGCTCCTGCCGGTTGCCGTACTCATCGACATGCAAGTCTTGATATTCTATACAACACATGATCATTTCGTACATCACATATATCACATCATGTAATTGGCCATATCACATCACAACATACCCTGCAAAAACAAGTTAGACGTTCTCTAATTGTTGTTGCATGTTTCACGTGGCTGCTACGGGTATCTAGCAAGAACAATTCTCACCTACGCATAAACCACAATGGTGATACATTAGTTGCTTTTCAACCTTCTCAAGGACCGCCTTTGTTGAATCTGATCCAACTAAAGTAGGAGAAACAGACACCCACCAGCCATCTTTGTGCAACGAAGTTACACATCAGTCGATGGAACCGGTCTCTCGTAAGCGTACGAGTAAGTTTGGTCCAGGCCGCTTCATCCCACAATACCGCTGAACCAAATACGACCAAGGGAGGAAGCAATCTAAACATCAATGCCCACAAACTCTTTGTGTTCTACTCGGGATCTAATCTACACATAGACCTAGCTCATGATGCCACTGTTGGGGAACGTCGCATGGGAAACAAAATTTTTCTACGTTCAAGCAAGACCTATCCATGGTGATGAACATCTACGAGAGGGAGAGTGGATCTACATACCCTTGTAGATCGCTAAGCGGGAAGCGTTAAGAAACGCGGTTGGTGTAGTCGAACGTCTTCGCGATCCAAATCGCCGAGCGTCCCGCGATCTCATCACGATCCGTCCCGCGATCCAATCACAATCTGCCCCGCGAACTCATCACGATCCATCCCGCGAACTCATCACGATCTGTCCCGTGAAATCATCATGATCCGTCTCGCGATCTTGATCACGGTCCTTCTGATCTAGCGCCGAACGGACGACACCTCCGCGTTCAGCACACGTACAGCTCGATGACGATCTCTGCCTTCTTGATCCAGCAAGAGGGAGCGGAGAGGTAGAAGAGTTCTCCGGTAGTGTGATGGCGCTCCGGCGATGGTGGTGGAGCTATTCCCGTAGGGCTTTGCCTAAGCACTGAAGAAAACCGATCTAGAGGAGAAACTATGCACTAGAGGAGAGGGCAGCATGTGGCAGAAAATCTTGTGCAAAAACCCTCAAAACCACTAGTATATATAGGAGTAGGGGAGGAGGAGGCTTGGCCCTCAAGGGCCAGCCCTAGGCTTCGGCCGAACCAAGGAGGGTGGAGTCCTCCTCCTCCACTCCTAGTAGGATTAGGACTCCTTCCTTATTTGGTCCTTTTTGCCTTTTTCCACCTTTTTCGATTTGGGCTTTTCTTCCCAGCCGCATGGGACTTGTGTGGGACTTCCACCAGCCCACTAAGGGCTGGTATTCACCCTCCCACAGCCCATGTAGCCTCTTGGGTCGAAATACCCCTCCCGATGGACCCCCGATACACTACCAACACTCCTTGTACACTACCGATGAGCCCGAAACTTTTTCGGCGACCAAAACAGGACTTCCTATATATCAATCTTGACCTCCAGACCATTACGGAGCTCCTCATGATGTCCAGGATCTCATCCGGGACTCCAAACAACCTTCAGTCAACATCATGCATAACTCTATTCTACCGAAATGTCACCAAACCTTAAGTGTGCAGACCCTGCGGGTTCGAGAACTATGTAGACATGACCGAGACACCTCTATGGTCAATAACCAATAGCGGGACCTGGATGTCCATATTGGTTCCTACATATTCTACGAAGATCTTTATCGGTCGAACCTCTATGTCAAGGATTCAGTTAATCCCGTATGATGTTCCCTTTGTTCTTCGGTATGTTACTTGCCCGAGATTCGATCGTCGGTATCTTCGTACCTAGTTCAAACTCGTTACCGGCAAGTCTCTTTACTCGTTCCGTAATACAAGATCCCGTGACTAACACTTAGTCACATTGCTTGCAAGGCTTGTTGTGATGTTGTATTACCGAGTGGGCCCTGAGATACCTCTCCGTCACACAGAGTAACAAATCCCAATCTTGATCCATGCCAACCCAACAGACACCCTCGGAGATACCTGTAGAGCACCTTTATAGTCATCCAGTTATGTTGCGATGTTTGATACACACAAGGTAGTCCTTCGATGTCAGTGAGTTGCATGATCTCATGGTCATAGGAACATATACTTGACATGCAGAAAACAGTAGCAATAAACTGACACGATCATATGCTACGTTCGTAGTTTGGGTCTTGTCCATCACACCATTCTCCCAATGATGTGATCCCGTTATCAAATGACATCTCATGTCCATGGCTAGGAAGCCTTAACCAACTTTGATCAACGAGCTAGTCTATTAGAGGCATACTAGGGACATGGTTTTGTCTATGTATCCACACATGTAGCTAAGTCTCCGATCAATACAATTATAGCATGGATAATAAACGATTATCATGAACAAGGAAATATGATAATAACTAATTTGTTATTTCCTCTAGGGCATATTTCCAACACCTCTAGCATGCGATCGAACTTCAACTTCTCCTTTTCACTTTCGCATTGTCTCTTTGCATCAAAAATGACCAGACGAAGATCATCATTGGGCACATCGTCTGGTTCCTCTTGATCTTCATCTTCCCCCGTTTCTGTTGGAAATATGCCCTAGAGGCAATAATAAAATGGTTATTATTATATTTCCTTGTTCATGATAATTGCCTATTGTTCATGCTATAATTGTATTAACCAGAAACCGTAATGCATGTGTGAATACATGGACCACAACATGTAGCTAGTGAGCCTCTAGTTGGCTATCTTGTTGATCAATAGATGGTCACTGTTTCATGACCATGGACATTGGATGTCGTTGATAACAGGATCACATCATTGGGAGAATGATGTGATGGACAAGACCCAATCCTAAGCATAGCACAAGATCGTGCAGTTCGTCTTCTAAAGCTTTTTCTAATGTCAAGTATCGTTTCCTTAGACCATGAGATTGTGCAACTCCCGGATACCGTAGGAATACATTGGGTGTGCAAAACATCACAATGTAACTGGGTGGCTATAAAGGTATACAACGGGTATCCCCAAAAGTATTTGTTGGGTTGGCACGAATCGAGAGTGAGATTTGTCACTCCGTGTGACGGAGAGGTATCTCTGGGCCCACTCGGTAAGACATCATCATAATGAGCTCAATGTGACTAAGGAGTTAGACACGGGATGATGTATTATGGAACAAGTAAAGAGACTTTCCGGTAACGGGATTGAACAATGTATAGGGATACCGACGATCGAATCTCGGGCAAGTATCATACCGGTAGACAAAGGGAATTGTATACGGGATTGATTGAATCCCTGACATCGTGGTTCATCTGATGAGATCATCGTGGAGCATGTGGGAGACAACATGGGTATCAGATCCCGCTGTTGGTTATTGATCAGAGAGGTGTCTCGGTCATGTCTACGTGCTTCTCGGACCCGTAGGGTCTACACACTTAAGGTTCGATGATGCTAGGGTTATAGGGAAATAGTGTATATGGTTTCCGAAGGTTGTTCGGAGTCCCAAATGAGATCCCGGACATCACGAGGAGCTCCGGAATGGTCCGGAGGTAAAGATTCATATATAGGAAGTGAGGTTTTGGTCACCGGAAGTGTTTTGGGCATCAACGGTAATGTACCGGGACCACCGAAAGGGTTCCGGGGGTCCATCGTGTGGGGCCACCGACACCAGAGGGCTGCGTGGGCCGAAGTTGGGAGGGAACCAGCCCCTAGGTGGGCTGGCGTGCCTCCACACCCAGCTCAAGGCACAGCAAAGGAAGGAGGGGGGGGGGGGAACCCTAGGCGCAGATGGGCCCAAGGCCCACCTAGGGCGCCGCCCAACCTCTCCCCTCTTTGGCCGCCGCCGCCCAACCTCTCCCCTCTCTGGCCGCCGCCGCCCAACCTCTCCCCTCTCTGGCCGCCACCGCCCAAAACCATCTAGGGCTGCCGCCGGCTCCTAGGGTGGGAACCCTTGGGGCTGTTACCTCCCTCCTCCTCCTCCTATATATAGTGGGGTTTTGGGGGCTGCCATCTACACGCATCTCTCTCTCTCTCTCGGCGTAGCCCTACCCCTCCTCTTTCTCGTCCTCCGTAGTGCTTGGCGACGACCTGCCGGAGTACCACGTAGCTCCACCATCACCACGCCGTCGTCCTGCAAGAGCTCTCCCTCAACCTCTCCTTTCTCCTTGCTGGATCAAGGCATAGGAGACTTCATCGGGCTGCGCGTGTGTTGAACGCGGAGGAGCCGTTGTTCGGCGCCTACATCAGAATCCACCGCGTTCTGAATCGCTGCGCGTACGACTCCACCAAGCGCATTCTAGTAACACTTTCGCTTTGTGATCTTCAAAGGTATGAAGATGCACTAACCCCACTCGTTGCCGGTTTCTCCATAGATTGATCTTGGTGACACGTAGGAATTTTTTTAATTTACTACTACGTCTCCCAACAGTGGCATCATGAGCTAGGTCTATGCGTAGAATCTATGCACGAGTAGAACACAAGTTGTTGTGGGCGTCGATCTTGTTAATTTGCTTTCCATTACTAGTCTTATCTTGATTTGACGATATTGTGGGATGAAGCGGCCCAGACCAACTTTACACGTACGCTTACGTGAGACCGGTTCCACCGCCTGACATGCACTTGTTGCATAAGGTGGCTAGGGGGTGTCTGTCTCTCCCACCTTAGTCGGACTGGATTCGATGAAAATGGTCCTTATGAAGGGTAAATAGCAATTGGCATATCACGTTGTGGTTTTGGCATAGGTAAGAAACGTTCTTGCTAGAAACCTATAGCAGCCACCTAAAAACTTGCAACAACAAATTAGAGGACGTCTAACTTGTTTTTGCAGCATATGCTTTGTGATGTGATATGGCCAACAGATGTGATGTGATTCATTGTGATGTATGAGATTGATCATGTTCTTGTAATAGGATTCACGACTTGCATATCGATGAGTATGACAACCGGCAGGAGCCATAGGAGTTGTCTTAATTTATTGTATGACCTGCGTGCCAATCATAAGCGCCATGTAATTGCTTTAATTTATTGCTAATCGTTAGCCATAGTAGTAGAAGTATAGTTGGCGAGACAACTTCATGAAGACACGATGATGGAGATCATGGTGTCGTGCCGGTGACAATGATGATCATGGTGCCCCGAAGATGGAGATCAAAGGAGCAAGATGATATTGGCCATATCATGTCACTATATTGATTGCATGTGATGTTTATCATGTTTTTACATCTTATTGGCTTAGAACAACGGTAGCTTAATAAGATGATCTCTCACTAAAATTTCAAGACATGTGTTCCCCCTAACTGTGCACCGTAGCTAAGGTTTGTTGTTCCGAAGCGCCATGTGATGATCGGGTGTGATAGGTTCTAACGTTCGCATACAACGGGTGTAAGCCAGATTTACACACGCAATACACTTAGGTTGACTTGACGAACCTAGCATGTGCAGACATGGCCTCGGAACACGGGACCGAAAGGTCGAACATGAGTCGTATAGAAGATACGATCAACATGGAGATGTTCACCATGGATGATTAGTCCATCTCACGTGATGATCGGACACGGGCTAGTTGACGTGGATCATGTGTCACTTGGATGACTAGAGAGATGTCTATCTAAGTGAGAGTTCATTAAATAATTTGATTATGTGAACTTAATTATCATGAACTTAGTCTAAAATTGTCTTTACAAACTATATTGTAGATCCAATGGCCGACGCTAATGTCACCCTCAACTTCAACGCATTCCTAGAGAAAACCAAGCTGAAAGACGATGGAAGCAACTATACAGACTGGGTCCGTAGCTTGAGGATCATCCTCATAGCTTCCAAGAGATTGTATGTCCTTGATGCACCCCTAGGCGACGCACCCATTTTCCCAGCGGATCAAGACATTATGAACGCTTGGCAGTCACGCTGTGATGACTACTCCCTGGTTCAGTGCGGCATGCTTTACAGTTTAGAACCGGGGCTCCAAAAGCGTTTTGAGCATCACGGAGCATATGAGATGTTCCAAGAGCTGAAATTGGTTTTCCAAGCACATGCCCGGGTCAAGAGATATGATGTCTCCGACAAGCTCTTCAGTTGTAAGATGGAGGAAAATAGTTCTGTCAGTGAGCACATACTCAAAATGTCTGGGTTGCACAACCGCTTGACTCAGCTAGGAGTTAATCTTCTAGATGACTCAGTCATTGACAGAATCCTCCAGTCGCTTACAGCTAGCTACAAGAGCTTTGTGATGAACTACAACATGCAGGGTATGGAGAAGTCCATTCCTGAGTTGTATTCGATGCTGAAATCAGCGGAGGTCAAGATCAAAAAGGAGCATCAAGTGTCGATGGTCAATAAGACCACTAGTTTCAAGAAAGGCAAGGGTAAGAAGAACTTCAAGAAGGACGGCAAAGCAGTTGCCGCGCCTGGTAAGCAAGTTGCCGGGAAGAAGAACAAGAATGGACCCAAGCGTGAGACTGAGTGCTTTTATTGCAAGGGTACCGGTCACTGGAAGCAGAACTGCCCTAAGTACTTAGCAGATAAGAAGGCCGACAACATTAAAGGTATTTGTGACATACTTGTTATTGGTGTGTACCTTACCAGCGCTCGTAGTAGCTCCTGGGTATTTGATACTGGTGCAGTTGCTCACATTTGTAACTCCAAGCAAGAGCTATGGAATAAGAGACTAGCAAAGGACGAGGTGACGATGCTCGTCGGGAATGGTTCCAAGGTCGATGTGATCGCCGTCGGCACGCTACCTCTACATCTACCTTCGAGATTAGTTTTAAACCTTAATAATTGTTATTTAGTACCAGCTTTGAGCATGAACATTGTATCTGGATCTCGTTTGATGCGAGATGGCTACTCATTTAAATCTGAGAATAATGGTTGTTCTATTTATATGAGAGAAATGTTTTATGGTCATGCCCCGCTGGTCAATGATTTATTTTTGATGAATCTCGAACGTGATGTTACGCATGATCATAGTGTGAGCACCAAAAAGTGTAAGGTTGATAACAATAGTCCCACTTACATGTGGCACTGCCGCCTTGGTAATATTGGTGTCAAACGCATGAAGAAACTCCATGCTGATGGACTTTGGGAGTCTCTTGATTTTGACTCATTTGACACGTGCGAACCATGCCTCATGGGCAAGATGACCAAGACTCCACTCTCCGAAACAATGGGCGCGAGCAACTGACTTGTTGGAGATAATACATACCGATTTATACGGTCCAATGGGCGTTGAGGCTCGCGGTGGCTACCGTGATGTTCTCACCCTCACCGATGACTTAAGCAGATATGGGTATGTCTACTTAATGAAAGACAAGTCTGAAACTTTTGAAAAGTTCAAGGAATTTTAGAGTGAGGTAGAGAATCAATGTGACAGGAAAATAAAGTGTCTACGATCTGATCGTGGCGGAGAATATTTGAGTCACGAGTTTGGCACACACCTAAGGAAATTTGGAATTGTTTCACAACTCACGCCGCCAGGCACACCTCAGCGAAATGGTGTGTATGAACGTCGTAATCGCTATCATTTTGGGAACCCTAGGCGCAGATGGGCCCAAGGGCCACCTAGGGCGCCGCCCCACCTCTCCCCTCTCTGGCCGCCGCCACCCAAAGCCATCTAGGGCTGCCGCCGGATCCTAGGGTGGGAACCCTAGGGGCTGTGTCCTCCCTCCTCCTGCTCCTATATATAGTGGAGTTTTGGGGGCTGCCATCTACACGCATCTCTCTCTCTCTCTCTCGACGCAGCCCTACCCCTCCTCGTTCTCATCCTCCGTAGTGCTTGGCGAAGCCCTACCGGAGTACCACGTAGCTCCACCGTCACAACGCCATCGTGCTGCAGGAGCTCTCCCTCAACCTCTCCTTCCTCCTTGCCAGAACAAGGCGTAGGAGACGTCACCGGGCTGCACGTGTGTTGAACGCGGAGGCGCCGTTGTTCGGCGTTTAGATCGGAATCCACCACGATCTGAATCGCTGCGAGTACGACTCCACCAACCACGTTCTAGTAACGCTTCCACTTTGCGATCTTCAAAGGTATGAAGATGCACTCACCCTACTCGTTGCTGGTTTCTCCATAGATTGATCTTGGTGACACATAGGATTTTCTTTTGATTTACTACTATGTTTCCCAACAGTTGCAACATCACCGTATTCAGGAGGCACATAGTTGTCATCATCCTCTTCTTCTTCATTGTCTTCCATCATAACCTCTCTTTCTCCGTGCTTGGTCCAAACATTATAGTGTGGCATATAACCCTTCTCAATAAGGTGGAAGTGAAGGGTTTTAGAGTTGGAGAAAGCCTTCGTATTCTCACAGATAGTACATGGACAATGAATAAACCATTCTGCTTGTTTGCCTTAACCGCTTCGAGAAAATTATGCAGGCCCTTAATATACTCGGAGGTGCGTCGGTCACTATACATCCATTGCCGGTTCATCTGCGTGCGTTATATAATAAAGTGTATTAAAAACCATTACAACATATCATGAATAGAGAAGTGACCAAATTAATAGAAATTCATCATCACATTAAAGCCAAAGTACAATAGTGACTAAAATAAATACATACAGTTCATACATAGTTATCATTATTGAACAACTTATAGCTCTCTAGAGCATCTAATTAAAACATACAGCGAAACTATGTAAAAAATTAAATGGAACAACAAATGCGATCATAACCACTACTAAGGTACCAATTGATCCAACGATATAATGATACCAAGCCTCAGTATGAATGACATATTTTCTAATCTTTCTAATCTTCAAGCGCATTGCATCCATCTTGGTCTTGTGATCATTGACGACATCGTCAACATGCAACTCCAACTTCATCTTCTCCTCTTCAACACTATGTAATTTTTCTTTCAAGTCATTGTTTTTTTTTTCAACCAAATTTAACTTCTCGACAAGAGTTGCTATATGGGTTGGAATTTCTGGTTCAACTACCTCCTCCTAGATTAAAAAATCTATGTCACATTGGTCGACATAATTGTCATAAACACTAAATAAAACAAATAGTTATAAAAGATAATATATACCACATCCGAACCATAGACAAGACGAGGGCCGACGGAGGCGGATACGAAAACCATCGCACTATATAATAACAAACAATAATAAAATTAAGAAAACTACACAAGTATCTATCTAAATCATACAAGTAAAAAACTTATTTCTTTTAGAAAGAAGATAAGAAGAAGAGGCTAACCACGGTGGTGCCGGCACCGAGATAGGCGCCGGCGATCGACGGCGGTGAGGATGGGGACGGGACAGGACGAACCGCCAAACCTAGACAAATCTTGAGGAAATTGGAGCTTGGACAAGAAGCTTCGAGAGGAGAAAGCTTAAGTGTGGATTGGGCACTTCATCGAACACCTCATGTGCATAGGAGGTGAGCTAGAGCACCACAAAGCTCTCCCCTCGCCGGCCAAAAAAGCAGAGCAATGTGGAGTGCTCTGCTCGCAGGCGAGGGGATATATATATATATAGGCATCTCATTGGTTCCGATTCGTGGCTGGAACCGGGACTAAAGGACCCCATTTGGTCCCGCTTCCAACCACAAACCGGGACCAATGGTTATGAGCCAGGAGCGAGGCCCATTGGTCCCGGTTGGTGTCTGAAACCGGGACCAAAGGGGTCAGACGAACCGGGACCAATGGCCCACGAGGCCCGGCCAGCGCCCTGGGCTCACGAACCGGGACCAATGCCGCCATGGGTCCCGGTTCGTGAGTGAACCGGGACTAATGAACTGACCCGGCCTAGACCAAAACCCTATTTTTTACTAATGAGCTCGCTCACATCCGTCCAAAATACGAGTATGTATCTACCATATTTCCTGTATATGTCCGTTCTACTTCTACGGTTCTGCTCGTATATTTCACGTGCACTACCAACTACCGTTGGTTTCGTCACTATGTCTTCTTTTTTTAACCTAAAACCAAATTATTACTAGTACTATTCTCTGTTCTGCCTTCCTTGCATTATGTCATTATGCTTTTATGCATCTGTATATGAAACTAGGAGAGTGTTGCCACGGGTCAACAAATAAATGTAAATATTGCTTGAGTTTTTTTAATCAAGAATGTGCATATTGTGTGTGATATTCCACGAGACAACAAACACAAGCATCTTTCTCTCTTTTCAACAAACACCAGTCACCCCTCTAGCAAACCTTTCCATCCAAGTTGTTATCGGTCACCTTCTACATGCTTACATCATTCATCTTTCAGTTCACTACTATTTGACTTCTATGGCTTCTTTGTCGTTGTGTTGCTCCCTAATATATTGGAACACCATCAGTGAATGGTGGTTCATAAGGCACCTCATCTTAGTACAAGCCGCACACAACCCTAATTGCTGGAAATGCCTAATTAATGGTGGTTCATAAGGATTGAGGAAACAGAGGTACCTTGATTGCATGGATTTTGCTATGCTGCTCTTGCTGGAAATCCCTAATTGTCGGCTCGAAAATTCTCACCCACTCCAAGCCGCACAACCTCTCTTCTTCTCACCCTATGTCCTTCTTCAGATGCACTCATTCGTCATTTTGTTAAATGATAGACAAAATTGCATGAACAATGAATGTATATACCTGAATTCAGCAGTAGGTACAATGGTCATGTACTTCATCTTCTCTTCTATGTGAATAGACATGAAGCTAGTTGATGGTGCTTCTTCTCAACTGGCGGTTGTGAATGGAGAGAGGGGTGTAGCTGCGGCGACGGAACACTTAAGCCTAGCTAAATACACATGTGTTGCAACATGGGATAAACACCAAATGTGTAAAATATATATACCTTTGAGATCCGCAATAATGTGAGTTATAAAATTTACAACAAAATATTGAGTGATTTGCAAGATAACTAATACACATCTGGGTTACCATGGCAAATTATATTTCATCCATCTACAATGTAGCAAAAAGCAAAAGGAAAGAAAACTAGAAAAGCGCAAGGAAAGAAATATATTATGCTCAAATTCCCATCTCTCCAAACACTGCGAACTTTGACATATAAGTGAACATAAGTAAGTGTGATGGTGATGTTGACACCAAACACAGAACGTCCAACCCTACGCATTGTGAAAAAAAAAGTAAAAAATTAGAAAGGCATAATTGCTAGTACTACATAATAGCAATTCGCAAAAAAAGGTAATACATGGCAAGATGGATGACATTTGCTACCCAAAATATGATGCCCTCCTCCGCTCCTCCCTAGTCTTATTTAAGTATTGAAAACAAAAAGGCCAACATTACTCGAGCTTGTTCCAATCTAGTATGGTCTGTTCCCAGAAAGTGCAAATACTACCATGATCTCGTAGAAATCAATCAATCTAAGCAAATAGAGTCCGTGATCAATGCTTCTGACAACAAACCATCGACAATGTGGGCCCTCCGGAATGTGTACATACAAAATGTACTCAACAATATGATCTAGGTAAAAGGTATGATATCCATGTTGTGTAGCTGCTCCATCCTCTGCATGACCATTACTGAAAGGTGAAGAGCTAGAACCGTAGAAGTATGAACTACAAGAATTAGAAAATCACGACCTGTGCCATTAATCCTCGTTCACCATGGATGTTCCCCTAAACTGACATGGATTTTTCTAGACGTGTTGCACTAATTATGCTAGGTCCCATGTGATGGGATTGAGCAGCAAGCCCCTGCGCCCGTTGATAATTTTTTGTTGTTTCATGTGCCAACTATTGCTGTCTCCTGCAAATCTCCCGCGGATTTCCTCTGAACCGACCTAAATCTAATACACCATGCAGTCTAACAAAGAAAGAAAATGCACCAAACTGAAATCATGTTCCATGTAAGCAGATTATATGATAATTTTGAAGGGGTCTATATAATAAACAATTTAAAGCAGCACATGCATGTCGAAGGAACATATACTGACCAATACAATACATATTATTGTGCTCTGAAAGTCAATGTCATTGTACTCACTTATTTCCTCTTACAAAAAAGCTGGCCATCTTTATTTTAATCCATATGTTGTGTTATTAACTACATGAACATGATAAACTGGTACTCAAATAGTTCGTTTGTGCCAATTGCAAATCTAGTTAGGTCCCTTCTCTCCAATATTCAAAAGAGAATACATGCATCCAAGGAAAGCAAATACCTCCAGTTAAGACCATCTGAACCATTCTGGCACAAATATGCATAGCCATGGATTAGCTATACATGTCTGGTGTAGTCGCATGGCTTCGTTTCTCGTATTCTTCTCTAACTGACCATCGACACCACTGCCCACCATTGCCTGTGCCAAGTTTGTCGTCGTCACACACGCTTGTAGTATGTTCGCTGACACAGGAATAGTTACTAAACCCATCTCCGTGTGCGCCCTCGCCACCAAGTGCCTTTCAGCGACACGGAGAGAGAATACACAAAAAATGATGCAGATGGAGATAAAGAGGAGAGAGTGCTTAATTTCCTCCGGCTGACGCCATCACACGTGCTTAATCAAGAATTTGTTGAGGTCGAGGCAATTAGGCCAAAGCATGTCATCGCCGTCACCGGTAGGTAGCACGTCGCCGTCATCGCCGTGCTGGATTTGAGCTCTAAGCCAGGGCTACAACGCCTCGTCCCCACCATGGCACGTGGTGTCTACAATGGTAGGCGGACGTTGTGCTCTTCACCGCCGCGACATGCTCCACCTTGTCTCGATCGTCGGCCGTCATACATGGCGACCGATGGCGGGAGAGGACCGACAACGCTAGTTGGCGGAAGAGAGAGGTTGTGGGAGGAGATGAAGACGAGGGCATCCAACCAGGCGCTTGCTGGCTATGGAAGGGAGGGGAAGGTTCGGTCGTCGGGTCTATACGAGGGATCTGGATCAGATCGTGGAGAGTAGGGAGGGGAAAGGAAGGGGAGGTGGGTCAGGGCACGAGATCTCGGAGAAATGTAATGTGATTTACTGATAAATGATAATATTAATTAATGCAATTGAATGCATTATGATAAAATTAATTAATTTAGATTTGGTCCTTAAAAATTCATTAGAAATCAGTCTTGATTGATTCTTTCACATAAATATATTACTAAATATACGGAGTTATCATATGCTGAATTTATGGAGTTATCATATGCTGAACTGATTGATTACCATAATTTCCATATTGCCATATTTCTAAGTATGTGGAGTTATCATATAATGAATTGATTGATTGTCATAATTGTCATATTGCCATATTAGAGATTTTAGTGAGTTTATGGCCTTACCTTATGTGAATTGGTAAGGAATGATAATTAATGTAATTTGGTGATGTATGGAAATATTAATTAATCCGAGTGAGCAACTTATGGTAAGATTAATTAATTTAGATTTGATTTTTAAAGATTCGTTAAAAATTAATCTTGATCGATTCATTCACATAAATACATTAATAAATATATGACGACAGAAGGAGTGATGAAAAAAAGTTGACGAAAAAAAGGAGAACAAAACCCAGACAAAGATGAGAGGGATGACGAAACCCCCCGAGAAAGGAGGTACCAAGTGCCCCTTTAGCAGTAGAGATATGGAGTTATCATATGCTGGACTGATTGATTACCATAATTTCCATATTGTCATATTTCTAAGTATGTGGAGTTATCATATAATGAATTGATTGATTACCATAATTGTCATATTGCCATATTAGAGATTTTAGTGAATTTATGGCCTTACCTTATGTGAATCGGTAAGGAATGATAAATAATGTAATTTGGTGATGTATGAAAATATTAATTAATCCGAGTGAGCAACTTATGGTAAGATTAATTAATTCAGATTTGATTTTTAAAATTCGTTAAAAATTAATCTTGATTGATTCATTCACATAAATACATTAATAAATATATGATGACAGAAGGAGTGATGAAAAAAAGCCGACGAAGAAAAAACGAAGAAAAAACCCAGACAAAGATCGGAGGGATGACGAAAACCCCCCGAGAAAGGAGCTACCAAATGCCCCTTTAGGAGTAGAGATTACTACTGGAATTCCGGTGTAGTATTGCCTCCTCTGGGCCATCAAATCAGAAAAATAAACCGCCCACATTTTGTTGAGTACCCACCGTTTATCTCAACGGTTACTTGTGTTGTGTACCTAACCAAGATGTTCAACATGTTGTTTCTGCAGACAATTTGTTGCTCCCAACCCAGGCAAACAGTCTGAGCAAAGTGACGGCACCAAGGGCAGCACCTCCAACCCTGGCAACGGCAACAGAGGCGGAGGTGACGGCTCCTCGAAGCCCAGTGAAGCACAGCCATCTCAACGCCCTAACAGCCCTCCACGGTCACCCCAATGGGATATATATTTCAACTGAGTAAGGGCTTCTTTGATTCAAAGGAATTCTAGAGGATTTTTGGAGGATTGAAATCCTTGGGATTTTTTTCTACATCGATCCTTTGATTCATAAGATCAGATCACATAGGAATTTTTTCTATGGAATCTTTCATACTCCCTCCATTCCATAATATAGTGCATATAGATTTTAAAAAAAATCAAACATTACCAACTTTGACCAAGTTTATAGGCAAAACTATTTATATCTAGAATACCAAATATATTTAATATGAAACTACGTCTTATGATGAATCCAATGATATATATTAGGCATTCTACATGTAATTGTTTTTCTCCACAAACTTGGTCAAAGTTAGTAAAAGTTTGACTTTTGAAAATATCTATATGCACTACATTATGGAATGAAGGGAGTACCACATTTCATAAAAAATCAAACATCCACTCCAACCTCTTTTTACAATTTCTTTATTTTTCCTGTGGCATCAAACGCTCCTTGCTAATCCTATAGGGTTCAAGTCGACATGCCACTCCAACCCTCTTCTTTTCTTATTCATGCGTTTCCAAAATCCTGCGAATCAAAGAGGCCGTAAGTGATAGATTTGATGATGGAGGATTGTAAGAACATTGTGATTGAGCAATATAATTTTTCCCCCGCAAAAAAAAAGAGGCCCTAAGTGATAGCACCGCTCCCTCCAGGCTCCAGTCCATGCACCCCAATTGTTGCACCTGCCTCCTGGTTCAAACTTCAAACGACTACCTGAGTGGCCAGGAGATCTCAGCTCCCTTCAGAAGCTTTCCGTCCAGAGCTGCTATTTTAAACGATCCATTTGCCACGGAGCACATGTAAACCCTTTTGTGTCCTCGAAAGTTTGAACTAACGAAATGGTATATATGGGAAGAGAACGAGGAAACTGCGTATGTACACATTGCTTGTGCTATGTTGCTCTTCTTCTTGTGATATTGTTGAAATGCAGATAATAGAATTAACGTCCTTTGTTGATCTGATCCTGAACCGTAAAGAGATATAAAAACGTTTAGATCATTAAAGTAATGATCTAAGCACTTTTACAATTTGTTCACGAAGGAAGTAGGTTAAATCTTAGTTTATCTGTCTATTACCTGCTCGACCCACAGGAGGCCCATGCCATTATTTTTAATTAGTCGAGACGAGCCTGTTTCTGAGAGCGCCTAAGTGACGTTGTTTGCGTCAGTTTGTTGTCGCTTCGCACATGCAAGACATCGATTAGGCCGATCCATTGCAGCGTAGTGTAGTGACATGAGCATGCACGGACTGTAACAGTTTTCTATCATGGAGACCCGGTTCGTTGTAGTTGTTCGGCTAATATGCAGTGACACGCGTCACTGCAGCGGTCTTCGGACAGTAGTGACCGGGTTCACCAAAGCTTATAATTTTTCTTATCGTTTTCTGGAATAAATGTTTGAGAAATCAAAACATTTTTTTTTCGATTTTTCTAAATATTTTTTTAAACATTTTTTAAAATTTCAGAACAAAATCTGAAAACATGAATAATTTTTGAAAAGGACGCATATTTTTTAAAATTTCGCAACCATTTTCCAAAAAAATGATTTTTTTAATTTATGAACATAATTTGAGGACATTGAAAAAATAAAATTTGCAAACAAAATTTTGAAACAGTAACATTTTCTCAAATTTGAACCTTTTTTCTTTGGGAAATGCAACATTTTTATTTCCTTGAAAAATATTTGATATTCCCAAACAGTTTTTGAAAAATAAAAATAAACTTGATGAGTAAAAAACAAACTTGTTCAAGAACCTTCTAAAAGGTTTCCAAAACCGGTAAAATCACACGGGAACCTGCCAGAAGTTTACCAAAAACAAAACGAACCCGAACACGGTAAATAGGCCGGCCAAGTGAGCATTGGCCATCGAGACCGTTGGACGGAACGAGCGTAGAAGAGGATTCTCCCATATTCTCATAATCTTTTCTAAAAGTGTTTTTAAAAATATATTCGGAGTTTTGGTTCAGAATTCACGCAAGGGTAGCGAGCAGGTCGTTCATGAGCCCATGAGCCTAGTCTCGTATTTTTGTTTTTGTTTTTGTGAGAACCAGTCTCGTAATCGTAGGCACAGAACCAGTAGAAGCCATTGGAGGATGCTGCCGGTGGCGCCGAATAACAGGACGAGCGCGATGATGTTTACAACTGTAGATATCACTTTGGCGTCCAACTTAAGCATGGGGGCGGCCAGTTGATCGTCCTATCGAGAGAGCGGCGACATGTATATACCAGCCGCGTGATGGCGGCCGGCGCCAGGATTACAAATTCATAATCCTATGTTAAGCTCTGGCATCGCGATCTCGTGCATCCAAAGCAGTGCACGCCACTTGATGCATGGATCCCTATCTATCTAGAACAAATTATACGTAGGAAATTCCGTATGAATCCATAATGGCATGCAGCTAGCAGTTGCATGGATACGTACGTATGCCATGATAAGGCATTGACATTTTTTTTTACGGGGATAAGCCATTGACCCGACTACCACAGCCTGTTGGAGGACCGCTCCGTCCGCCTCGTACCGCTCCGCCTCGGGCAGCTCCCTCGACCGCAGCAGCGGCAGAGAGCGGTGCGGTCGTCGTCTGATCTCCCACCTCCGACCACCTCTTACAAAACAGAGTCTAGATTCGAAATTCTCTCCTCATCCTCTTCCCATCCACCCCGAAGTCCAACACTCTCGGACGACTCGAAGGCGGCCCTCGTCCCGCTGCCGGCATAGCCACCTCCTCTTCCTCCCTCCCTCGCCGCCGCATGAGGCTGGCGCCGGGCAAGCCCGTGGCGCAGCCCGGCAGCCGTGGACTGCGGCGGCGGGGCCCTTGCCACTCCGCCTTGCGCGCTGGAGAGTGATTGGATCTGGGGCGGCGGCCCTTCCGGCGAGGCCCCTCCATGCTGCGGCGATCGGCGGGGATGGCGTGGTGCCGGTGGTCTGGTCGGACGGCCGACGGATCTTCAGTGGACCAAGGCCTGGCATGGCTGCTCTGGTGGCCGGCGGCGCCTGATCTGGCCGCTGTCCTTCGACCCTGATCGGTGCGCTTCTCTCCTGCGGGTTCCTGGCGATGCCGACATGGCTTGCCGGGACCCTGGCCGGTGGCCGCGGGTGAAGCTGGTGGAGGAGATCCAGATTGGGGGAAACCCCTTGATCGGCCCTGGCCGACCACACCGAGGATGACGCTCAAGGGTGCCACTTTTCTTCTTGGAGACGTCAGTCTATGTTTGCTCCTCCACTTCCCCCTACCTGCCTTTCGGGTGAAAACCCTATCTCCGGTGGGCGGCGGCGTCATCCTTGACGTCGTGACCTTCCTGAAGGCGTCGCCTTGAGGGCTGGGTGGTGGTGGGCACTCTGTGGGTCCTTGACGGTTGCTGGTGATGGGCACTGCTTCAGGGGAAACCCTAGGATCTGGTCTTTCAGATTGGGCGATGGCGGTACTGCGGTGCCGTTTCTTTCTTGGGAGCATCATTTGTGGAGCAGCGCTGGATGACAGAGGCAGGAGGTGGAGCGGCTTCGTCTTGCACGGAGCTTTGGTGGAGCTGTCAAGTCATGCCTGGCCGACAGGTGCTACGCAGAGTCATGCCTGGTTGGCAGGTGCTACGCACGACAGTTCTTCCAGAGTCTTTGCGTCTGGACGGATGAGCGCAGGGCGGTGGCGTCGTTGGGCGCCGTGGTGGCGTCTACGGATGTTCGGACTGGCAAAGATGATGCGGATCTCTCTCCTGAAGATGGGTCAGTGGTACGATGATGATGACGGCTTCTAGAACGTGTGCATGTGGTGTGTGCTTTAGGTCTGCTGCACCGGTTGTTGGTCCCGATATGTTATGTGGATGGATTGGCGACAATACCGATTTTAGATATGGGGAGTGAGAGCACTCCACATTATCAAGTTCGTAGGTGTGAGTGGTGGCTTCGGGTGGATTGATGTATGTTCTTGTCAGACCTTTGTGAAATAATTTAATAAAGATGACTGCATGCATCGATTGATGCAGAGGCCGGGGGTTTAACCTCTTTTTTCCAAAAAAAACCGGTTGGATTGTCTATATAAATATCGTTCATCATCTGTTCATGGAGAGAAACTAGCAAGCAGCAATAGCCATCTCAGCAAACCCGTGCTACACAAACACATATTCCCTTCATCCAGAAATACTTGTCCTATAAATAAATAAAATAAATGTATCTATAACTAAAATAAGTCTAGATACATCCACTTTTTTTTGTTTTTCCATTTTGGAGGAGAACGCAGAGGGGGAAATGACCGAGGCGGAGGGGGTGGCGGACGCGGCGACCGCGACGGCTATGGCGCCATCGCGCACCCCAGATCGGGCTAGCGCCACCAAGCCAGGCGGGCGGTTTTGGATGCTGGCGGAGGAAGATGAGGACGCCGAAGACGGCGAGGGGGGTCCGGTCATTGCGACGCCGGAGGTGAGTTCACCAACGCCCTCTGACTGCATTTGTAATGCATTTCAGGATGGAGTTTCAGAGGCTATGGCCGATCTGGTGGACGCAACGGTGCCGAAGGAGGATCCTGCTTGGTCGGGTCTTTCGGCGTCGAACAAGGGCGAGGTCGCGCGGCGGCTGGTTCGTCGGCGGACGTCGACAGCGGCGATCCGGCCATGGATAGGGCCGATTCCGAAGGTACGTTTGCCGAAACTTACTCTTTCCGATTGCATTCTACTGTCTTCGTGGCATACAGTTCGTAAGAAGAAGAAAACGAGGCCGCCGGCGGTGGTTGCTCCGGCGCCGCCGATCGCGATCGCCGAGATCCGATCACGTCGTTTAAATTTTCTGCTAGGCCCTGTTGGGCTGCCTTCGTACGAGACAGTCGTGGGCCTCCAAGATATTGGGTATGTGGCCCAGTCCGAGGCACAAGCTGGTCCTATCGGAGTCTCTTCTCGCGAGGTCGTAGACGAGCGGAGAGTCTAACCGATCGTTTCTCCTCCTTCGCCTAGGGTTCTGCGGCGTCGATACTTGCCGGGATTCCCTCGACTTGGGGTGGGCCGGGCACCTCGTGTCCCCCCACCGCCAGCCGTGGAATCGTCTATGGCAGGTCGTGGCAACCCGCAGCCACCTCCAAATGCACCGGCGGTGCCCATCAATGGAGGGGATGGGCGTGGAGATGGTAATCAGGCAGCCCGGGACGTGGCGACTATGGTGGCGGTCGAGGTAACGATGGCAGACTGCACACTCGCGGACGGTGGGGTGATGATGGTAACCATGTCTATGGCTATGGATTGCACCGGGGCTCTTCTTCCATTGGTGGTGCCCGTGGTGATGGAGGCAACTGGGGTTCAATGGTCCTCCAGGTCCGTTCGTCGAAGGGGCTACCGGACCGGTGAACCGTTATTGGCCGGCTTATCGGCCAAACTACAGGGGTCGGGGTGGTGGCAGACGGCCTCCACCACTGCGGACAGACCCGCCTCCTAAGGCTGTGGCGGCGGCGAAGGTCCGGGCATCACCTACCGAGGCAACAGGCGCTGCTGGGCCGACTCTAGCGGGTGCAGCTATGGAGGTGGTCACTGTGTTGGCGGCGGTCAAGGTACCTAACCCCAAGGGTGCGCCATCTAAAGATGCTGCGTCTGTCAAATCCGATAAGTCTGATGGTGAAAAGTTAACTAAGTGGGCTCGTAAGAAGGAGAAAATGTCGTCTTCTGTTGTGGTGGCCCGGGACACTTCGCGGCAGAGTGTTTGGTGGAGCTTTGTGACCTATGCCGGAAACCTAAGCATGACACGGGTGAGTGCCCGTTTCTCTTGGGGCCAAAGCCTGTGGTTACTATTTATGGAGTTTGTTGTTCGGAGCTGATGTTTTTTGAGTCACCACGCTCCTCTTCTACTGCACCTGTTCTTGAGAACTCCAGGACTGGGGTTGTGCCAGTGGCTTGTGGGAGAATGACCACTGAGCAAGTGGCGCAGCGTCTTCGAGAGTTGGTGCCCGGGACCTTTCAGTGGGATCTGATGACTTTGGAGGAGCAGGTGTATCGGGTGGACTTTCCTACCACGGAGGATCTAGATAGACTGCTGACATTTGGGATGAGTAAGGTTCCGAATAGCACTTGTGTACTTGAATTTGAACCATGGGTACGGCAAGAACCGGAAGGGACTCCTCTACCACAACATTGGGTTCAGATCACCGGTGCCCCTCAGACGGCTCTTGATGATGTTAGAGTGACCTGGAGTCTGGGATCGCTCATTGGTAAGATGAAGAAGGTTGATATGCCTTTTACCAGATCTAATGGAGAGGCTTGTCTTTTCGTCAGTGTCATTAGCGTTGAGCACATACCGGACACGGTGAGATGGACGTATGACGGCAAAAGTTATATGCTGGATATTGAGATTGAGGAAAATGCCGAGTTTCAGGACTTGGCCAAGCATGCTGATATGAATACTGATGAGGGGAAGGACAGAGATGGACATCCTATGCCTGAGGCCCCTGCACGTCAGGAGACGGATACAGGGAGTGCTCCTCTAGCCAGGAATACCGAGTCTAATACTAGTAGCGGAAGGGTTATTGATTCTTCTTCTGCACACCAGCTACAGTTTGGATCATTCGGATCGTCTTCGGCACCGAGTAAGCTTTGGGGCATGAGAGTGGAGTGTGAGGACCCTGAGGAACATCAGTTGCCTCCACTGTCACCTCCTTTGTCACCGCAGGGCACTCAGACTTCTCCAGGGAGAGGGGATGGTGTGAGTTTTGTGCCCACAGGCGATTCTTCAGCTACTTGCGGTTTCACAACCTCCTTGAAGACTGTGACACCGGCGATAGGAGGTTGTCGTGTGGCGGCAGAGAGGTGTGAGGCTGCTGCTGCTGTCACACTTGGCCGCGTAGGCACGCCGACGACAGGAGGTCATCGCGCGTCGGCTGAGAGGGGCGTTGCTGCTGGTGCTGTCACGATGGCTGCGGCAGTACCGGCCTGTTGCGCCCACCCGTAGGTATCAGGGAGTACCCCGGCCAGTCCGGCTGGGCCTATACTCGAGGCGTCACGCCTGGGCCAGCAGATGGTCCCGGTCACCGACGGCCCGGCTAGTGTGGGGTACCCAACTGGCAGCATGGTGGTGCCGGAGACAGGAGGATCTCGGGCTGCTGGTAACCCGCCTTGTCGGGGTGTTGTTTCGGCCTCTGGAGTTAATTCGGCTGCCGCCGGAGGTCCGGGTGCCATGGGGGGACGGGGGGCAGGTGGCCCCTCCCTGCTCATGCCGTCTACCGAGGAGGTGGTTGAGTTCGGTGGCATCCCAGACCCGGTGACCGAGGAGAGACGGATGTGTCGTCGATTTCAGGAGCAGCCGGATGTAGATGACCTGATGATGGGCCGTGCGATGAGAGCGGCCAAGCTTCGGGACATTGAGACCACGACAGGTATGGCCATAAACACAAGTCATTCAATTCTGCATTTTTCACAAGAGGAAATTATTTCGAATGCAAACATATTAGGGGTGTCTATGGGTAACAATGCTAAGGAAGTATCCACATCTGTTAATAATCTCCTCGACTTAGAAGCTGAGAGAGCTATGTCTATGTTGTGTAATATTGCTGCTATTAAACCTATGAATGATGACGAGATTGATGAACTAGGGATGGGGGCTATAGAACGTCTGTGTGAGGATCTTGTGCCGTCATCCCTATTTAATGAGGATGAGGAAACTAGTAGTCATTCGGGGCATGCTAACCCAGTGCAACCGATAGAAAGTTCGACTCTCGGAACCGGTTATGTGGACCGTGTTGCTGATGAGGAGAAACCAAAGCGAAGTTGGAAGAGGAAGGTTTACCCATTGTCGGTTGTGCGCCGGAGTGCTCGGTTTAAGACTGCAAAGAAATTTTATGATGACCGATGAGAGGAATATTCTGGAATAGCATAGGTCTTGGTGACTTGGCTAAAAGGAGATTCCTAGCAGAAGCAACTATTGAGCATAGGCTCGATTTTATTGCCTTAATGGAGACTGGCAGGGATAACTTTACCTCTCAGTTTCTAAACAAAATATCGGGGGGCATTGACTTCAACTGGCACTGTCTACCTCCAAGAGGAAGGTCTGGTGGGATCTTACTTGGGGTGAGATGTGAGACACTGGAGGTCAGAAATGTAATGCTGGGAGATTTTGCCGTCAAGTTCACAGTTCGCTCAAAGGAAGATGGTTTCCAATGGGCACTAGTCGCGGTTTATGGGGCGGCCCAACCAGAATTCAAGATGGATTTTCTGGCGGATCTTGTGCGGGTCTGCGGGAATGAGAGGTTACCCATCTTAGTGGGAGGGGACTTCAATATTATTAGGCGAAGGGATGAGAAAAATAATGCTAACTTTGATGCCAGATGGTCATTTATGTTTAATACAATCATCGAAAGCCTAGACTTGCGTGAAATTGAATTCACAGGTAGAAAGTTTACGTGGGCTAACACATTACCCAATCCAACATTTGAGAAGTTGGATAGGGTACTCACAAGTGTGGAATGGGAGCAGAAATTTCCACATGTGACAGTTCGAGCGATGCCTAGGATCATATCAGACCATACCCCTCTGTTTGTAGACTCGGGAGAGGCAACCCATGTGGGCAATAAGAATGCCTTCTCCTTTGAGGCGGCCTGGTTCGAGAGAGACGGCTTCCTGGACCTTATAGCCAGAGAATGGAATAGTGCTATGGGGGGACGAACAAATGTCGATAAATGGCAAAATAAAATTAGACACTTGAGACAGTTTCTACGGGGCTGGGCGAAGCACGGGAGCGGTGTCTATAAACTCAAGAAACAAAAACTTACTGACTTCATTAATGCGCTCGATATTAAAGCCGAGTCCGTGTTGTTGGATGCACATGAGAGGGCATCCAAAGCGGAGGCAGAACATGATCTCAAACAACTCCTTAGAGAGGAGGAGCTGAAGTGGGCACTTAGAGCAAAAGTGCGTCAGGTTATTGAAGGCGATGACAATACGCAATTCTTTCATTTGATTGCTAATGGTAAACATAGAAAGAAGAAAATTTACCAACTAGAGCAAGATGAGGGTACTATCGTTGGCCATGACAACCTGAAGTTGTATATCTCAGAATATTATAAGAAACTTTTTGGGCCTCCTGATGATACTAATGTGACTATGGACGAGACCTTGGTAAGTGATATACCTCAACTCGGAAGAGACGAGAATGAGATATTAGCTGCACCATTTACGGAGAAAGAGGTGTTTGATGCAATATCGCAAATGAAAAATAATAAGGCACCAGGACCAGATGGGTTCCCGGCTGAATTTTACAAGCGATGTTGGCATATTATTAAAGGAGATTTATTACCAATGTTTCAGGACTTGTTCGATGGGCACTTGCAGTTGTTCCACCTAAACTTTGGGACTGTAACGTTGTTGCCAAAGAAGGAAGGGGCAGTGCGCATTGAACAGTTCAGACCGATATGTCTGCTCAGTGTGTCATTCAAAATATTTACCAAGGTTGGGACTAATAGATTGACGCAGATTGCACATGCAGTGGTGCAACCTAGTCAGTCGTCCTTTATGCCTGGGAGAAATATTCTAGAGGGATTTGTTGTACTCCACGAGACCCTACATGAAATTCATTCGAAGAAACTAGACAGGGTTATCTTCAAAGTGGATTTCGAGAAAGCATGTGATAAAGTTAAATGGCCTTTTTTACAACAAGCTCTGCGTATGAAAGGTTTTGACGAGCTATGGAGGAGGCAAGTTGAATCCTTTGTACAACAGGGGAGTGTTGGAATCAAAGTGAACGATGATGTCGGTCATTTTTTCCAAACACATAAGGGTCTCCGGCAGGGTGATCCAATGTCCCCGATCCTATTCAACGTTGTTGCGGATATGCTTGCAATACTAATAGGAAGGACGAAACAGGAAGGCCTGGTAGGAGGGCTAGTGCCGCATCTAGTGGATGAGGGCGTGTCCATCCTGCAACATGCTGATGATACTATCCTTTTTATGGAGCATGACATGGCGAAAGCACGAAACATGAAACTTATTCTCTGTCTGTTCGAATAATTGTCGGGGCTGAAAATAAACTTCCACAAGAGCGAGTTGTTCTGCTTTGGACGAGCCAAAGAAGCACAGGAGGATTATAAACAGTTGTTTGGTTGTGAGTTGGGTAGTTTGCCATTTAGTTACTTGGGCATACCAATTCACCATCGAAAGCTAACAAACCAGGAGTGCAAACACATTGATGACCGTTTTGAGAAGAAGCTAAGCTGCTGGAAAGGAAAGCTTCTGTCCTATGGAGGGAGACTTATATTGATTAACTCGGTGCTTATGAGTATGCCCATGTTTCTCCTTTCTTTCTTTGAGATACCAGTAGGGGTACGTCAAAGACTGGACTTTTATCGATCAAGGTTCTTTTGGTAGAGTGATGAGCTTAAGAGCAAGTATAGACTTACTAGATGGGACATAATTTGCAGACCCAGAGACCAGTGAGGCTTGCGGATTGAAAATTTAGAGGTTAAGAATAAATGCCTACTTAGTAAGTGGCTCTATAGACTATCAACGGAAACTGAAGGTATGTGGGCACATATTCTACGTAATAAATATCTCCAATCGAAAACATTAGCCCAAGTTACCGTACGACCGACATATTCTCCTTTTTGGAAGGGCTTGATGAAGGTCAAAGCGCACTTCTTTCATAGGACTCCGTTCATGGTCGGGAGTGGAGGTGCTACGAGATTTTGGGAGGATACGTGGCTGGGGAGACGCCCTTGGCTTTACAATACCCTGCCCTATATAATATTGTGCAACGTAAAGAAGTGTATGTTGCCACAGTATTTCAATCTATCCCACTAAACATACAGTTCCGTCGATCTCTGATAGGGAACCATTGGGCAGAGTGGTTGCACTTAGTTAGACGCCTTATGGACGTACAGTTATCGGATGAGCCCGATACCATTACGTGGAAGCGCATTGCGTCAGGTACATTTACAGTCAAATCAATGTAGCTTGACCTTATTGACACAATGGATTTATCAAAGTCCAAAAACGTTTGGAAGGTGAAGGTTCCTTTGAGAATCAAAGTCTTTATGTGGTTTGTTCACAAGAAGGTTATTCTTACTAAGGACAATTTAGCGAAGCGTAATTGGACAGGCAATAAAAGTTGTTGCTTTTGTGGTAATCCGGAAACTATCAAACACCTTTTTCTCCAATGTCCGCTAGCAAGACTACTATGGCAAACTGTTCGAGTTACTTTTAACACTGATCCTCCCGATAGCATTGAGACATTATTTGATACATGGCTAAACGGAGTTGATGCTAATATTGCTCGACATATTCGTATTGGGGTCTGCGCATTACTATGGGCTATATGGAATTGCAGGAATGATTTCGTTTTTAACAGGACAACACATATACATTTCTTGCAGGTACTTCACAGGGCGTCGGCATTGATCCGTACGTTGTCGTTACTCACTCCTGCGGAGACCAGGGAGCCTTTGGTTACTGGATGTGTACGATGGGAGATGGTAGCGCAGGATATATTCAACCGGTTTGGATGACGATCCACTAATAAAATAGATGGATAGACATCTAGGTCTATTTTTGCCGGTTGTGGCCTTTACTTGTTTTCCTTTACTTTTGTAACTTTGCTCCGTGGGAGCGTGCTTGGATCTGCAGACTTTTTATTTTCGTACAATTAATAAAAGGGCTGTATGCATCATGCTATGCAGAGACCGGAGGTAACACTCTATACTTTTAGGACAAGTATTTTCGGACGGAGGGAGTATATTCCAACTAGCTACACATCCCTCTCAAAACAAGATGTCGACGGTGAAGGTTGGTATGTTTGGCGGGTCAAACGGTGATGTCTGCGATATCACTGGATTGTCAAGTTTTTCGCCGTCAAGTCTAAGGAGCATGGAGATTTGGAGCACACCGGGTCACGAAGGGATCATCAACGCCATAGGCTTCACCTTCGTCGACAGCAAAAACAATGCGATCCCAGTAGGTCCATGGGGCACCCCGCTCCGTGGTCAGAAAAGCCAGGTACTCCATCCATGTCAAAAGACACTTCTTAGTGATAATTAATACTTAATGTACATCCCGGGATTAATCTCTCCATTCATGCGGTGAATTATGCCTTGTGATCATGCGTGCAGACTATGCACTTGACAACTGTGTGTGTCGTCGAGCTCTCCGGCTACACCAATGGCCGTTACATCACCTCACTCTCCTTCCGCACCACTGACGCCCCAAGTTATCATGGGCCATTCGGAAAAGTCAGGCCAGCAACTGGGTCAGACACTCATTTCCGCGTCCCTCTCATGAATGGCTCCGTCGTGGCCTTCTGCGCCCAAGCCGATGACTACCTCAGCGCCATTGGTGCCTATCTCAAGCACTGATCCCTCATATGTTTATATACCCAGCCTAGCTGGTTACTCTATATGTGTGTGTATATGTGTCTTGTTGTTCAATAACACGGTGACCCCGTTGGTCGACGTGCAAGCTACCCAGCGCTGGTAACTGTACGTGTGTGTGTGTGCATGTGCTTGGTCGTGTGATGTTTGATGTATTGGTGAAGGTTGTAATAAGAAGTTTCGGAAACTAAGTAACTTCCGCACAACAAGGAATCCCGCTAGTATTGCATATGAAACTTTTCTATCGCCGCTTCTGGCATTCGGTGAAACATTCTATCCTACCTTTCTTTGATGACTTCTTCAACCTTCGGATCTCTATCGAACGCTTCAACAGAGCACACATGATTCTCCTTCCCAAGAATGAGTCTGCTAGAACTCCTGATGCTTTCCGCCCGATCTCTCTCCAAAACCGTCCACCTAAAGCCATCTCCAAAGTCATCATCAACAGACTCAAACCTATCATCCCCGTTCTGGTGCATGACAATCAAACTGGTTTCATCACTGGCCGCAACATCGCATAAAACTTTATTTTTGCGACTGATATCCTCAGCGCATGTCATCTTAGAAAAGCTCCGACCATGATTTTCAAGCTTGACTTCCGCAAAGCTTTCGACTCGATTTGCTGGGACTCTCTCCTTGTCATCTTGGCAGCCAGGGGCTTCCCTCCTAGATGGATCTCCTGGACTACAAATCTCCTCATCTCTAGCAATACTGTCATCCTCCTTAACAGCATCCCGGAAACTGGATCGACTGCAAGAATGGTCTTCGACAAGGAGACCCGAGCTCACCGTACCTTTTTATCATCGTAGCGGATGTTCTTCAATGATTGATTTTTCAAGCCTCCTCCCCTAATGATCTATGCTACCCTATCCACCTCGACCTTCTGCCCACTGTCCTTCAATATGTCGACGACACTCTGATCATTGCTAAGGCCTCGTCCGCGGCCGCCTAGAAACTTAAATCCATCCTTGACGACTTTGCTCTTGCACCCAGCCTGTCCATTAACTTTAGCAAAACAACTTACGTTCCCATCCATACAAATGACATCCTCACCCAGGACATCGCGCTAACTCTCTCCAATGTGCTCTTTCCAGCTTCCCCCAGATTTATCTGGGCCTTCCGCTGTCCCCCACTTGTCTCCCCGCCTCGGCTTTCTACCCTTTGGTGCAACGTTTCCTTAGGTATCTCTCTGGTTGGGCCGCTAGGTTGCTATCTCGTGGCGGTCGCCTGGCTCTCATTTTTGCCACGCTCGATGCGCTTTCCAACCACTTCTTGTCTGTCTTAAAGCTCCCCAAGAAAGTTATCAAACATTTAGATGCTATTCGATGCTCCTTCTTTTGGGCTGCCAAGAAATCATGCTCGGAGGCCAAGAGCCTCATCGCTTGGAAAAACGTTTGTAAGGATAATGGTCTAGGCATAAAAAATCCACAACTTCAAAATAATTGCCTTCTTCAAAATTTTGCCTACAACCTTCTGGAACACCCTACTTGTCGTGGGCCCTTTGGTTTGGACATCAATACTCTCTTGATTTTCCTATTCCTCCACGTACCCATCATTTCTCTAGAAGATTGTTAACAACCACCTTCTCAAACTTCTTTCAATTTCTTTTGTTTTTATGAACTCTGGTAATACTACCTTTTTCTGGTTTGTCACTTGGCTCTCTGATGCTCCTCTAGCCCAAAAATTTGCCAGTTTATTCCCCCACTCTACCAAACTATACGTCTTGGTCTCTGAGATTTTGCATGATGGCTTACTCGCTAGCCCACAGAATCGCTTAACTTATGTTGCGTCTGTCGAGCTTGTTGTTGTTCTGTCTTTGTTGCAGGATGCTACTCCTTCTGGTGATCCCGATTGCAGGTTCCTCATCCACGGCGCCCCGTTCTCGGCTAGGTCCGCCTACTCGCTGCTCTCACCCGTCGACGAGGTCGACATTCACGCTGGACACATCTGGAGCTCCAGAGCCACCCCGAAGGTTAAGATCTTTGGGTGGCTGCTTCTTCGTGATAGAATCAACACAATGGGAAACCTTCATCGCAAGTCTATCACGCATGACTCGCTATGCCCGCGTTGTGACCACCACCTCGAGGACGCGTCTCACCTTGCGCTCTCTTGCTCGAGAGCTGTCGAGGTCTAGCGGTTGTTGGATCTTCACCCTCCTCCCGACATCGACCACATCTGGGACACCCCCACGCCAGATGGTCTTGACATCAACATTTAGCCTTCAGTCACCCTCGCCATTTTGTGGAAGCCCTGGGACTCTCGCAACGACTAGGTTTTTCGCTCCGAGACACACTCTGACCTTCTTACTCTTTGAAATGTGGTCTCTGATTTCACTCTATGGGTCCATAGGTTCAAAAATCCTAGTACCAGAGACGCCGCTCTGTCCTGGCACTTTGTCCTCTCCTCTCATTGTAATCCATGATGTAACTTAGCCACCCCCGCCCCGTTCTACTCTCTGATTTAACCTGTCCCTTTGGGGATGTTTTTGAGTCATATATTCAGGTGGGGATGCTCTCCCCCCCTATATTCTCAGAGACTTCATAACCCGACATTGATCGTACGTGATGTGAGCATCGTTGGACAGCTAGATTCCCTTTGGACCACATGCACCATCAAGCATGTGTAACATCGTGTAGCACGACATTTTTTGAAAAATCAATACGGCTCCCGAGTATGAAGATCCGAAATCAACTAACTTTATTTGGAAATTGGATAAATCACTATATGGATTAAATCAAGCAACCCGAGCTTGGTACTCTCGCTTGTCATCCAAACTTCAGTCTCTTGGTTTTCGTCCTTCCAAGGCAAATACTTCTTTGATTTTTTCTCTCATCATGGCATAGTCACTATTATGCTTATCTATGTTTATTATATTGTGGTTACTAGTTCCTCACCCAATATAGTGAAAAATCTTTTGATAGATCTGCGTACATACTTTGCACTTAAGGATTTAGTCGCAATGCACTACTTCCCTGGTATTGAGGTAACACATGCTCTAGATGATCTTGTCTTATCCCAAGGCAAATATCTGCTTGATTTGATTAAGCGTGTGTGCATGAAAGGTTGCAAACCAGTCAACACACCTTTGTCCACATCGGAAAAGTTATCTATTTTGCAATACTTGACCTTGACTAAGCGTGCGAGCTTCTTGGAGGAGAGGACTCTACCAAGTACATGAGAATTGTAGGTGCTTTGCAATACTTGACCTTGACTCGACCTGATATTTTTCGTTAACAAAGTCTTTCCATTTTCGCACGCTTCTACAACTATACTCTGGACATTGGTTAAGCGCATTCTTTGTTATTTGCAAGCAATGTGACTCATGGTCTCAAAATTTGCAAGTCGGACTGTATGCTGGTTAGTGCCTTGTCTGATGTAGATTGGACAGGTTGTCCTGATGATCAAAGGTTCACAGGTGGTTTTCCGGTTTCTCTTGGCAGTACCTTATTGTCTGGACTGCTCGTAAGCAACCCATTATCTCATGATCTAGTATAGAATCTGAATATAAAGCCCTCGCCAATGCGAGTGCAAAAATTATTTGGGTTTAGAGTCTTCTTATAGAATTGGGTGTTCTTCATCCCGAATCAACTTTCTATTTGGTTTGATAATCTTGGTGCTACTTATTTTTCTCCCAGCCTATCTTTCATGCGCAAAAAATATATATTGACATTGATTATCATTTTGTTCGAGAAAAAGTAGCAAATAAGTTCTTGAATATCATGCTTATCTCTATTTGTGATCAAGTGGCAGATGGGTTTACCAAAACTCTGACAGCTAAGGAGTTGGAAATTTTATGCCGCAATCTAAACTTAGATAGTTGGGATTGAGGGGCGGCCGGGGGGGGGGGGCTGTTAGACATTGTACTCTCTTTATATACACACGCTACATGCATAAACCGTGTGTATCACGATAGTAGGCGTTCGTGTGTTTTTATTGGATGGTTCAGCCAGTAGAATGGATCTCCTCGATGTACTTACCCTGTAGATATTATACAGATTGATGCCAACCTCCTGTAACCTCCTCTTTGTAAATCTCTTCAGCCAGTGTCCATATAACACGGACGCGTCTCTGCCCGATGGCGTACGCTTCCAAGCATTCTCACAAAGATGGCGATGCCGAGCTAAGAGGTGGAAGGTTCTGTTGCTATCCTGATTATGTGGTGGTATTTCATAAGTGTGAGTTGTCAAACTTTGGCAGGTGGCATCGAGTTGGTCCGAAAATTTGAAAAAAGTGGTGGACGATGTCCCAATATTTGTGATTTTATGATATTCACTCTACAAGAAATGAGTCAATCAAGTGGAAAATATTGATAATTTGATCTAGATTATTTTTGAACTTCTGCTCTTGGATTATTTCCAGTTTGAGTTCTAGTATGGCCCTGGGCCATAGACTATGGTTTGTTGCGTCTATTATATGGTTTGGATGTTGAACCTGTGTGTTGGCTTTCTGCTTCATTCTATAAAATGGGGGCAGGGGAAACCACTTTCGTTTAAAAAAACAGCGTATAGTTTTCCCATGTTGTTTTCTGGAACAATTTTGGAAAACAGAAACATTTTTGAAATTTCCAAACATTTTTTGATAACACGATTTCTTGAATTTCTGAACAAAATATGAAAACTGGAACATTTTTCTAAAAAATATGATTTAAAATAATTATAAACATTTTCCAAAATTGCTTTTTGTAATTTATGAATAAAATTGGAAAACGGCCGAACCAGTAGGCACTGTGCGTCTTAACGAACCAGTAGAAGCCATTGGATGATGCTGCCGTGGCGCCGAATGACCGAACCAGCATGATGATGTGGTCCACTGGAGACATCTCTTTCGCGTCCAAGTGAAGCAGAGGGCCGCAGTTGAGTCCGATCGACAGTGCGGCGGCCGGCGCTAGGATTACAAATTCATAATCCTACGTTAAGCGCTGGCATCGTGATCCAGTGTATCCAAAGCAAGCAGTGCGCGGCACTTGATGCTTGGATCCCTAGAACAAAGTATAGAAAATCCCGTATGAATCAATTAATAATGACATGTACCCTCCGTTTCTAAATATTTGTCTTTTTAAAGATTTTATATTATAGACTACATACGGGTGTATATAGACATAATTTAGAGTGTAGATTCATTCATTTTGCTTTCTATGTAGTTCATAGTCAAATCTCTAAAAGGACAAATATTTTGGAAACGGGGAAGTAGCTCGCAGTTGCATTGGTACGTAGGACGCCATGATAAGGTATTGACATTTTGTTTAATGTTTATTGCGGGGGGTGATAAGGCATTGACTTGACTACCACAGCCTGGTGGATTGTGTCTATAAATATCGTCCGTCATCTTTGTTCATGGAAGAGAAACGAGCCTTCTCAGCAAACCCGTACTACACAAACACATATATTCCAACTAGCTACACATCCCTCTCAAAACAAGATGTCGACGGTGAAGGTTGGTATGTTTGGCGGGTCAAACGGTGATGTCTGCGATATCATCGGATTGTCAAAATTTTCGCCGTCAAGTCTAAGGAGCATGGAGATTTGGAGCACACCGGGTCACGAAGGGATCATCAACGCCATAGGCTTCACCTTCGTCGACAGCAAAAACAATGTGATCCCAGTAGGTCCATGGGGCACCCCGCTCCGTGGTCAGAAAAGCCAGGTACTCCATCCATGTCAAAAGACACTTCTTAGTGATTATTAATACTTAATCAATTTACATCGCGGGGTTAATCTCTCCATTCATGCGTGAATTATGTCTCGTGATCATGCGTGCAGACTATTCACTTGACAAATGTGCGTGTCATCGAGCTCTCCGGCTACACCAATGGCCGATACATCACTTCACTCTCCTTCCGCACCACCGACGCCCCAAGGCATCATGGGCCATTCGGAAAAGTCAGGCCAGCAACTGGGTCTGACACTCATTTCCGCATCCCTCTCATGCATGGCTCTATCGTGGCCTTCTGCGCCCAAGCCGACGACTACCTCAGCGCTATTGGTGTGTATATCAAGCATTGAACCGTCATGTGCATATATACCCAGCCTAGCTGGTTACTCTCTATATATGTATGTATACATGTGTGTTGTTCAATAACACGGTGACCCCGTCGGTCACCGTGCAAGCTACCCAGCCTAGTTGCTTATTATGTGTGTGTGTGTGCATGTGCTTGGCCGTGTGATGTCTAATGTTATTCTGTTTGATGTTTGATGTATTGGTTAACCTTGTAATAATAAGTTCCACAAACTAAGTAATTTCTGGACAACATGAACTCCTGCTATTGCGTATCACACTAGTCTATTATGCATGGAGATCCGGTCACACGCTCAATAGTTAGACCACCTTTGCATTTATTCTCCTTCTCCTCTGAGACTTTATTTTTTAGGGGAATCGAATCTGATACTTCATAAGCTGGCATTAACAAGAGTGATGTGGACCTCGTTGGACGGTTAGATACCCTTTGGCCACACCAAAGCTGAAAACGTTTTCCGCGAAAACCTAAAAACCTCTCGCAATTAGGGTTTCGAGCGGAATTTGATGGCGCACGTCAGATCTTCCTAGCAAGGCACATTGGGATTCCGTAGGAAGATGGCGACATCAGCCGGCGGCGAACAGCGGACGGTGGACCCAGCCTCCCCCCGGACGGCCAGGGTGCGGCTTGAGGAGAAACTCGGGAAACTTGGCATCACCGACGAGGAGGCGACCCCGCTGGTGATCGATGATAGGGAAGAAGGAGCACCGGAGAAGTGGTTCTTGGCGGGTAGGGTTTTGCATCGACACCTACTCCATATTCAGACTATCACCAATGCACTTCGGCCGACATGGGGCAACCCTAGGGGACTCCAATTCAGATCGATGGGCGAGGATACCTTCGTCGCCCAGTTTGAGGCCCAACGTGATCGCGACAGGATCTGGGAGGGCTCACATGGCATGTCAGCAAGCACGCCGTTATTCTAGTGGAATTCAAGGGCTGCATGCGACCTAATGAGGTCCATTTTGACCGGCTCAGTTTATGGGCTAGGGTTCCAAATCTCCCATATAATCTGCGAAACGAGTCATGGGGGCAATTGATTACGCAGCAGATCGATAAGGATGCCACCTTTGTCCAGTTTGATCATGTAGGTGGATATCTGCGTGAGAGAGTTTCCATTGATGTCAACAAGCCACTGAGGAGGTGGATTCTGATTGAATCGGCAAAGAGAGGAAAGACTGATCTATATGACATCCAATATGAGCAAGTACCACACTTTTGCTTCTCATGCGGCCGTCTTGGTCATTCAGAGATATTCTGCCCCACTCTAGACATGAGGGATGAGAAAGGGGAGCTGCAATTTGGTCCGAAGTTGAGAGCACCGGAGGAGAAGAAGAGGACAGCATCAGTCGAAAGCTCAACGAAAGCACAACATGCACATACGAGCAGCCAGAGAGAGTCCCGGAATTCTACTACAGCAGGCAAGGAACATGTTGAGGTTACCTCTCCAGCGAAGAGCAGATCACATAGCAACAAAAGGAAAGAGGTGCCAAAACATTGCAAATCGTCAGCTCCTCCTAACCGATGGAAGCAGCGCCGCAAAAACTGATCACACAGCCGATGCGGTTATGGAGGGAGATGATCCGGCTATTCGGGATGAGGACACGGAGACAAAAACGGAACCAAAGAAGAAGAGACCCACACCAGAAAATTCGGCAAAGGCTGCGGGACAGCCCTGTCGATCCCAATGAATTGCTTGAGCTGGAACTGCCGGGGGCTTGGGAACCCCGAGGCAGTTCGTGAGCTTCGCAATATAGTGAAGCAAGAAGTTCCTGCCCTTCTATTCGTAATGGAGACTAAAATCAGGGCGAAATGGGTTGAAGACCTGCGTTACCAACTAGGTTTCGCGGGATGTTTTGCTGTGGACAGTGAAGGGCTAAGCGGTGGCGTTGGCCTTGTCTGGTCTAAAGATCATGATGTTCAGTTGAAGAACTATAGTTCGGGCCACATTGATGTGATGGTGCGGACAAGGGATCAAAACTCCATGGAGTGGCGATTCACAGGTTTCTACGAAGCGCCAAGAGCTGAGAATAGGCACCACGACTGGCGTTTCTTGAGAACTTTGTATGCATTTCCACATTAAGCTTGGCTATGCATGGGTGATTTTAACGAGACTTTGTTTGGTGATGAGCATTTCAGTCGAACGGCTCGGACGGAGTGGTAAATGCGCGCCTTCAGAGAAGTAGTAGACGAGGTCGCTTTCCAAGTTTTGGGGTGGTCTGATTTGCCCTATAGTTGGGACAATAGACAACAAGGTACTGCTAATGTGAAGGCCAGGATTGATCGGGCTTTTGCGAACGAGGCCTTCCGAAAGCATTACGAATCAATCCGTGTTCGCCATATCAGTGCAGTGGAATCTGATCACTGTTTTATTTTTGCTGAAAAGCGAGACAAATCGCATGATCCTGGCGGGCGACGATCGAGACAATTCCGATATGAGAACGTTTGGCAAACTCATAGGGAGTATGAAGACCTGGTCACGGAAACCTGGCTCAAACAGAACTGTTCACCGGGCCTGCAAGGGATTGTTGAGTCGCTTGGGGCGCTGCAGCGGACACTGGAACCATGGGGTACACGTGAACTTGGTAGTCTCACCAGGACAGTCAGGTAGCTACAAAAAAAGCTAGATAAGCTGCGACGACAGTCTATTGGGCAAGGACCGTCAGATGAAGAGAAGAGTGTTGCAAGCCGGCTACGGGAAGCCCTCAAGCAAGAACAAATATGGCTTAGGCAACGATCGCGAGTAAGCTGGCTTAGAGAAGGAGATCGCAATACTAGTTACTTTCAAGCTCAAGCTAAACAGCGTCAATGCATGAACAAAACCTTTGGTTTAAAGAGAGCTGATGGCTCGGTCTGTCCTGATGAAGAAGAGGATAAGGTGGAAATACAGTCATTTTATCAAAACATGTACACCTTACAGTTTTTTTTTATATGAGTGAATTGTTAGAACATGTCCCTGCTAAGGTGACACCAGAGATGAATTTGCTGCTAGAAAAAACATTTGAACCCAGGGAGGTGTGCGATGCCCTATTCCAAATGGCCCCTTCAAAGGCTCCCGGGGTGTATGGATATACGATAGGATTCTTCCAAAGACATTGGCACCTGCTGAAAGATGATGTCACAACTGCAGTTCTAGGTTTTCTGAATGGTGGTGAACTGCCATTGGGACTAAATGATACCGGAATTATTCTTATTCCCAAGGTGTGTCACCCTCAGATGATCTCTCAATTTCGCGCAATCGCGTTGTGCCCTGTTTTGTATAAAATAGTTGTTAAGGCAATTGCAAACCGGTTGAGGGGCTGCATGGATGAAATTATCAGCGAGGAGCAAAGCACATTTGTTCCGGGGCGCTTAATTACTGATAATGTTCTTGTTGCTTTCGAAAGTGTCCACACTTTGCAAAGAAGGAAGAAGGGGAAGAACACTGCTTGTGTTGTCAAGCTGGATATGATGAAGGCATACGACCGTGTTGAATGGCACTATCTTGAAGCCATTCTTCTCAAACTCGGCTTTGACACCACACTGGTCCGACTAATAATGAAGTGTGTCACCTCTGTACATTTTTTAGTCCGAGTTAATGGAGAGCTACAACCTTATTTCACCCCATCACGAGGACTTAGATAGGGACGCCCAATCTCGTCGTATCTATTTCTCCTTTATGCTGGAGGGTTATCATCCCTTCTAAAAATTTATGGTGGATGCATCGACAGGGGAATAAGAGCCAGTGTTCGGTCGCCATGGGTCAGTCATCTCCTTTTTGCAGATGATTGTCTAATTTTTATAAATGCAAACACAGCTAGTGCTGAGCGGCTGAACAAGATTTTGCGGATTTATGGAGATGCATCGGGGCAATGTGTAAACATGGACAAAAGTGCTATATACTTCAGCCCGAATACATCGCATACATTCAGGCAACTTTTGAAAGCACTCCTAGGGGTGCATGTGGAAGCTTTTAGTGAGCAATATCTTGGCCTCCGAACCATTATGGGCAGGATCACGAGCGGAACTTTTGATCATATTTGGGAGCGCTCATGCAGCAAGATGCATGGCTGGTATGAAAGTCTCTTTGCTAGTGCAGGTAGAGAGATATTACTGAAATCTATTATTCAAGCGATACCCATTTTCAACATGAGTTGCTTCTTATTGACAAAGAAAGTATGCAAAATTCTGACTTCTAGAATGGCTAGATATTGGTGGAGTATCTCAATTGATAGAAGATCTCTCCACTGGATTTCATGGAAAGGCCTCACAGCACCTAAGTGCAAAGGCGGCATGGGATTTCGTGACTACCACCTGTTTAACTTAGCACTATTGGGAAATCATGGATGGAGGTTCTTAACAAACCCTAATTCCTTATGTGCTAGAGTTTTAAAGGGAAGATACTTTCCGGACATAGATTTCATGCATGCCGAGGTCCCTCATTCAGCCTCGGCTATATGGCATGCAATTTTGGCTGGGCGTGAAGCTCTCAGTACGGGTACTATTCAACGGGTGGGTGATGGCTCAACCATCAACGCCTGGACAGATAAGTGGATCCCTACCACGACTTCAATGTCTCAAATGTTCAAACCTGCAAACACGAATGTGCAGATGGTAAGTGATCTTATTGATACTGATAACTGGACTTGGAAGAGGGAGTTGGTCAGGGAAACTTTCATCACACCTAATGCTGGAGCAATACTAAACATTCCTTTGCGGCGGGGTGGAGGAGAAGATTTTCTTGCATGGGCGCATGAGAAATCAGGCAACTACAGTGTGAAATCAGCGTACCAAGCTCTACTGAACCGGAACGAACACTCAGCTCAAGGTGAAGGGCAGGATACATGAACTTCAGTGGATCAATCACACATGTGGAAAGCTCTTTGGTCTCTCAAGGTACTCCCAAGGGTTCACGTGTTCTGGTGGTGGGTCCTTCGGGGCATCCTACCCGACAAAGCAACGCTGAAGTATAGACACATCCGAGATGTCAGTTTATGCAAAGTTTGTCAAGCTAACGAGGAGGACCTCGAGCATGCACTGATAAACTGCTCGCATGCTCGACAGTTTTGGGATGAAGCAAGATTGGTTCTAAGCATCAAATTACCTAGGCTCCATCCAACCTCGTGGGCGAGCGACATTTTATGCGGACCTTTGCTTTCGGGCAAGGAACGTGCTATCATTATCACCATCATGTGGTCTATCTGGAACTCATGCAATAGGTGGACACATGATGGCGAAAAATATGACCCGGGGAAGTCTATCAGGTTAACGAGGGAGGCTATGGCCTTGCTTGAGGTGCCCAAACAGCAAGCTACAATGCTACCGGGCCACGGCTGGAGGCCACCTGAGGGGGAGCAAGTGAAAATCAACACAGATGCTGTTGTACGGAATTCTGAAGAAAAGAGCGCTGTATGGGGTGTTGCTCGCCCCCAAAATGCGCTTCTTGGTGCTTTGTGTAAACCCCACCTGGGGGTCACTGATCCTTTGATTGCTGAGGCGCTAGCCCTTCAGGATGGAGTTATCTTCGCTAATCTAAGGGGCTATGCGCATGTGATAATGGAGACCGATAGCCTGGAGATTGTCAATCTCTAGAACACTCGCCTCACCAGCCGTTCGTTTGTGGCTCCTATTCTACATGAAGTTGAAGAACTTGCTGCTAGTTTTAACTCTTTTGTAATTCAACATGTTACTAGATTAGCAAACGGTCCAGCACATTTGTGTGCACAGCGGGCATGCACTAGTAGAAAACTGGTCTTTAGTCCCGGTTTTGGAACCAGGACTAAAGGGTCGGAACTAAAGCCTCCACCCTTTAGTCCCAGTTGTGTTACGAATCGGGACTAAAGGCCCTCCACGTGGCAGCTTTCTGGAGCGGGACCTTTAGTCCCGGTTGGTGTTACAAACCGGGACTAAAGGTATTTTTTTTAAAATAATTGTTTGACAATTTAATCTCTAATCATCACTCATTCCAAATCATCTAACTTCCCAGCCGGTCATCCATCCTCTCACTGCTCTAACCCGAGCATGCTTAACTTTTGAGTTCTATCACCCTTTGTTTCCAAGTCTACACTTGTTGTTTTCTTGACAATAGTAAGCTATCAATCCTATTAAGCCTTAGGTCTTGATGTCACATTTTTTTTAATTCCAAAAAATTATTAAAATAAACAAAATAAGTAATAATAATATTGAATTTCTATGAAAATAAAATAAGTAATATTATTATTTTATTCATTTTTTCCCATATATTCAATTCATATGGCATAATTAATATCTTTAAATCTGTAAATCGAAATTCAACAAATAATAGATCCATTATTATCAGAAAAATGTGAGGAATCCAAATATTACATCATTTATTTATTTTTAAATAACATTATTTTTTTAAATTTTTTTGTAGGAAAAAATCTTCTTTTTGAAATAACTTTTTTTACTTTTGGAATTTCGGGAACCCAAGAAAACTTCACCGGGTAAACCCGGGTGAAATCGAGTCCCAGTTTTTCTCTAGTTTTTTTTGATGTATTAAACTTTTTTTTTCGACGTCGTATGCAAAAGTTATGACCGTTTTACATTTTTTTGCAGAAATGGTCAAAATTCATATTTCAAATTTTCTATACCAATAGACACTAAAACCTAAGTACATCTCAAAGGATTTTATTTTTTGAAGATTTTATCATTTTTGTTTATTTTCTGGAAAACTCAAAAAGACACTCCACAGGGGGAGGGTAGAGTTTGAAAATTTCAGAACCCCTTTAGTCCGGGTTGGTGTCCATCCAATCATACCGTCGACTACATATGCTAGCATCGTCCCAGCTAGAGTCACAATTAAGGTTAACCAAGCCAGAGTTAACCCATTTCTAACTTCATTTGCTATTTTTCATGCATTTAATGATTTTTTTGAGCCAAATGACCCTGAAATTGAAAAGCACTACAAATGAACTCTGAAAAGGTTAAAACTTGCCATGGTATTATTATTTCACCTACATAGCATGTGCTAAAAAGTTGAGAGGCTTACGATAAAAGTAGATGCACTTTGTGTATAAACTGGACAATCCCTTTCGAAGTATCAGGGTTTTGGACAAAAACTCATCTGTTACAAAGGCATTTCATTTTTTTAAACTTATTTCAACTCCATACTTTTTGTGTGTTCAACATGCACCATCTAACATGTGCCTAGGAGCAAAAAGAATTAAATTAAAAACTATTTATAAACTCAAGTTATTCACAATATAGGGTTTGAAGCAAATTTGAAAAAAATTCAAATTTAAACTATTCAAATTTGAAAACTAATTGCACAAACACAAACTAGACAAACTTTTGAATCTAATGCAAAAAGAATCACTCAAAAACATCAAATATCCTAAAAGATATAAGCAATTTAAAACAGAAACTAAAAACAGAAACTAAAAACAGAAAACAAATAGAAAAAACAAAAAAAACTTTCAAAACCCTTTAGTACCCATTGGTATCTCTAACCAGGACTAAAGGTCTAGCCTTTAGTACCGGTTGGAGATACGAACCGGGACTAAAGCCCCAACCCCTTTAGTCCCGGTTCGTGTCTCCAACCGGGACTAAAGAAAAGGGTATCGGCCCCTTTAGTCCCGGTTGGTGTCTCCAACCGGGACTAAAGGTCCCGCTCGAACTGGGACTAATGCCCGACCGGCGCCCTAGCCGCTCGAACCGGGACTAATGCTCACATTAGTCCCGGTTCGTAAGGCAACAGGGACTAATGTGTAGATCGAGCTGTGATGAATGCCCTGTTTTCTACTAGTGATGTAATGTGATTGTAAACGAGAGTTGGCTGTCTGAAACTCCAAATTTTCTGGTTAGCAGCCTTTTGACTGACTCTCCAGCGAACACTTTCATTTGAATAAAGCTCTATGTTCATTGTAAAAACAAAGATACCCTTTGGCCTACCCATGGCAATAAGCCTGTGTGACAACATGTAGGCGGACATCTGCACGCTATAGCTAGGAAAATTCCATTTTACTCATAAGACACAAAGGCAAATAATGACATCTACCACAATTGATAATGATGGCTGCATGCATCTTTTATATGCAGAGGCCATGGGTCATCCTCCTTTAAAAAAAAGCCACAATTGATAACATAATCTTTTTTATGTATTAAAGCATAGTTAATAGTATAGCGAAGAGTAGGTTATATGAAATGGCCATGTCATATATAGCCAACCTAATAGCTCACTAGTACAATAGTTAGTCATACTAGTATGTGTTGTTATTAATATGTGGCCCATCTTTTACTCCCGCGAAGTGTCTTGGAGTACATGCTACAGTCGGCTGTAATTCTATACCTCGTTTTCCTTCTCTTTCCTTCAAGTTGGTAAAAAGCTGATGTGACATCTCTTACAGTACGCCTATGTCATCCGACTTTCTCGTACATCATCTAGAAAAGTCAATAAAAGATATTATAGAATGGATCTTAATGATATCTCTGGCATTTAGTGTTACAAGATCCTAGAATTACGGGCTAACTAATATTATTACTAGAAAACAGGTGCGTGAATAATAATATGCATTTTGTACAAATGAAGAAATTATTTTATCTTTATTTCCAAGAGATTATATCTTAGCTAAGAGAAGGCAGTGCTCTTTTCTTCAAGATGAACATTTACTTCAAACATGCAAATAATTATATGTACGCATTTTAAGTTCTTCATTCTTCTTCAAAGGATTATATATTTATTTTGCCGATTGTTAAACTGATTTCTAGAAATAATTTAACATTAATAAAGGAAGAGCATAATTCATGAAGTTTAAAAATCAGGGTAGATGGCCCGCACCAGCAGTAGAATTGCTTCATGTGGAGGATACGTGTTGCACAATACAGCTAGCTCGAAAGTTCGTACATCTTGTTTGAAAGTTCTGTAGCGTGTACCCAGGATTTTTTATGAGAAAATTCTAACAAAGTTTGGATAATATGTTTAGAAAATTCTACAGTATGTTCCAATTTTTTTTAAAATGTCCTTCTACATGATTTTTTGAGTTTACCAATCAATCCACTAAAAACTGGAGGATGTGCAAGAACAAGGACAGAGGACTGGTAAGGACAACTTAAATAGTGTAGATGCACCAAGGCAATTTTGTTGGTTCCTCCACGGCTTCCAAGCGACCCTAACCGTGTAGGAGGTGCTCGCGCTCAAACAGTAACAAGCAAAAGAAGGTCACAATGATTAATGAGGGCGAAGGCCTATTTCGAGAGTGGTCTATCTAGACTCGCTCTCTCTCTCTTTCTCTCTCTCTCGGTAGGTGGTCCTATTTACATGAAACCCAAAATATTATTTGACCTAGAAAGTAGCTAGCCCAGAAGTTCCTAACAATGTTGAGGGAAGTACCTGATAAGTACAACATTTGAATGACTAGGCGGCCAAAATGATATTCCTCATAAGTGTCCATCCATCCAGCACTGCATCCATCCATAAACACCTATGGAAACCAAGTACCTGAAAGGTGCCAGGCAAAACAAAGTGGATCACTGCCAATGGAGGAAATATCACTCGGTAGTACTGAATAACACTCGCTTAGAGCTGGGACTAATAGAGGGCCTTCTAGAACAGAATGACAATGGATGGTTAAGTCTCAACCCGGAGTTTCCAGAAAACACTGCATAGAAGTATTTGACCTATACCGCAACTGCATTGGCCGAGCCAAAAAAATTTGCTCGGAAGTAGCAGATGATAAAACAAGTGCGGATTCTTTTAGCACGGGTGCATTGGACAATTTAAAATACTGCACGAGTCAACACTCAATCCCAGCTATGCGTGCGCTGAATTGAAGGGATCTCCGGGTCAGTAGGCACCTTCAGGAGGACAACGGGTTGGCCATGGTACATCCATCCCGCCTCAGGGAATCACATAGATGATGTGTCATAACCCCGCAAAACTAAGAAAATTACTACTTATACTTATCTTATCACATGTATCCAGCTAACAAACGTTGCACATAACTAAACATGGAAAAATAAAATGCAACATTTGTAAGAATCCAATGCTCGTTTCTCTCTCTGTTTTGCCAAGGAAGAGTCATCTCTCTTGAACAAGGCTAAAACATCATACTAAGAATTTTCACTAATCCTCAAATGGTGGATATCCCATGTGAATCTAAAAAAATTATAAAGCACATGCCAAGTATGTTGAGGCCAGTCTAGGAATTGCACATGAAGAAGCGAGCATCATAGATATTGAACAACATAAGCTATGAATTGTTTGTAGTACATTCGAAAATTAGTAGATTATTATCTCTCATGATCTCCAAATCCAAAAATTGATAGAATAAACCTTGAATTAAATGTATAAGTGGACATATGCCTCCATGGAACATTCGTTGATCTTGCAGTGATGTGGATGAGGTCGCACAAATGGGGTTGACCGTTGAGGTTGGTCGGCTGCATCCACTCCCGCGGTACCCCACCAATAGTAAGAACATGATCCTTGTAGATGCCCAGCCACCTTGGGATCGGAGGAGACGCATGGCCAGATCAAGCTATGGCTATGGCGGAGAGGTGAGATAGAGGACACAAACAACCATGCGGGGAGTGGGAAAGAGGTAGCGACTCACCTCGTGGCTATAGGCACCCGATAGAGGAGTAGGAGTTGGGATGGCGCCGAATCTTCATCGGCGGCCGCTGCAGGGAGGGCAATCAGCTTCTTCTTGTTCTCTTCGGTGAAGAGGAGGTGGGAGAGCGTGAGGAAGTTGGGGTAGATGGAGAGAGGAGGCGCGACGCACGGCTCGATCCTGTCGGCGGGATGAAACCCTACCGCCGGCAAGGATCCTTACACTAGTGACGACCCACTGACGGATCAAAAAGGAAAATCGTACTGAAAATAGCCTTGAAATTTGTACCGAAAATACCCGCGAAATATTTGGGATGGAATACGTGATCAATTCATTTTTTTTCTTTCGAAAATGCTCCCCAGGCTCAGTTATAATTCACATGACGTCATGGTATTGCATTGCATCTGGACAGTCGGAGCAAATCCGCTCTGACGGACGGTCCATATCAACCAGACGCACTGTAAAAGGGCTCTAAAAACTGTAACAAAAGCTTCAGAAAAGTTGATTTCTTTTACATGAATACATATTGATGTCCTCTACCTACCATTAATTTCCGTTCAATACTACAATATGTTCTACTCAGCTCAAAGTTGACAAAATTGCGCCCCAAAGACAACAAAAAATAAATCCCAAATTTGTGCTTGTATTTGTCTCTTTTGTATAACTCACTCACAAACACATATATTGATGAAACAATCTTCAAATATAGCACACCTCTATATATGCACGTACCAAAAGTTTGGATTTTTCAAGCCTAAAGTTTTATATTTTCAAACTTGAAAAAAAGCTGTAACATGCGAGTGCTCCAATGTGATATCAAACAGACTATTGTTTTTTCCAATTCCGGTTTTGGTACGTGATATTTTCAAACTCTCAGTCTCGGTTTTCAGAAGCTTCTAAAAGCTCCATCTCGGTTTTTGCTCTACCAGTCCGGTCTTGGGAAACTTCTATTCCGCTTTCTAGCCAATTTGTTTTCTCTATATGTTCTGCCGGGTTTTACTTGGTTTATTGTTTTATTTTCTTTTTAATCTTTCTTTTAACTATTTTTTTTAAATTACTGAACCTTTTAAAAATGCTTGAACATCTGTTTTTCTGTTCTGTGTTTCTTTCAAATTCTTGAACAATTTTTTTCATTTTTTTAACATTTTGAAAAGTCACATTTTTTTCAAATGACATTTCTCAAAAGCATGATTTATTTCTAAAAATTGAACCTTTTCAGATTAATGAACATGTTCCAAATTCACGAGTTTTAATAAATCTATGAACATTCATTATTTTATTGAAGAATTTCTAAATGCTTTTTTATTCAAATATTTGTAGTTTGTTTTATATAACAGAAAATGGGTATCCAATTTTTTACCCAAGGCGTTAGCACTAGTAGAAAATGGCCCATTTGTCCCGGTTCGACAGGCCCATTAGCCCTGGTTCTGAAACCGGGACTAAAGGGTCGGGACTAAAGCCCAAAACCTTCAGTCTCGGTTCGCTTACGAACCAGTACAGAAGGGGCTTCACGTAGCCGATGCGGGGAGCCCAGGCAGGAGGACCTTTAGTCCCGGTTTATAGCACCAACCGGGACCAAAACACATCCACGCGTCAGCATCTGGCGGGAGCTGGGATTTTTTTTAAAAGGGGGGGAGGGGATAGGGGGTTTTGTAGGGTTAATTTAGGGGTTTCATATTGTGTTAGCTAGCTAATAGAGAGAAGTGTCCTGTCTTTCTCCGTACTTGGTCGACGCTAGCTACTATAGAAAGAACTCGACACGCTAGGTAGTAAGCTAATGAAGGAACTATTAAGTACACGAGATCGTCATGAACATATACAGAGAGAAATGATCGACCTCTCTTTCTCCGAGAAATTGGTCAAACAACAAGTTTTTGTATATCTATCCGACGCTACTAGCTACATATATACAATATAAGATCTCTTACAATCCCTAACATCTAATGTCAAATTCCATATGGTATTCTTCGGCTTTATTTATGACGTGGTCAAGAAAGATTCCCGCAAATTCCTCTTGAATTGCTCGTATGCGATCATGTGGTAGGAGTTCATCATGCATCTGCCACATCTAATTTGAAGAACGGGGTCAATACATATATGAATGAAACTCAACACAAATCATGGTAATAAAGTAAAATTGTGAATATTATTGCTTACACACTTCATATTGTTTTTTAGAGTAGCTCCGCTTAGGGGTCGTCGCGTTGTAGATGAACTCACAAACGTAGTATCCACAAAAATCATTCCCGGTTTCCTGCCACAAGCACTTTACGAGAAATAGAGTTTAATCAAACTGATAATCAAGCATGATAAATGGTATTGATGAAACTAGAATCAATGGGAGATGCGCGGAACTAGCTAGTAGTACTTACTTTCGGGTATGTAAATCATAGTTCCGTCGGTAGTGCCGGAACAATTGCGGTGAACTCTTTCCAAACCCTGTCAGACAAAGAAAATAATTACTTGATATCAGGAAATGAACAAAGTTGCCGGTATGATGCGATAATGATTGATTGAACTTACTTCTGAAGCATTTCAGTCATGTCTGCATATTCCTAGGGATCTTTCCTTTTCGAGTCTAAGATGATTACTACGCCCCGCTCAAGGTTAATCTCCAGTAGAATAAAGTGGAAGCTGCGCACGCATGCATAACTCATCAATTACATTACTATAACCTCGAGTAATAAGGGAAACCGAATATGCACAAGAGAATAACACTCACTGGGAGTTGTAAGGAAAGAGTATTCTTTCTTTGTTTTGATTTGTAAGCAACGGTTGTAGAAAGTTGTCCTCGGTTTCTGTGACATTGTGTTTAACCGACCATTATGTATGACATTTGGGTTAATGAAACCAGTGTCATAGATTTGTGCTTTTTTGCATTCGACGATCTTTAATCTGCATAATATAGTGAGGATAATTATATATACATGCAATGAAAGAGCTGAGCAATATATAGAGACTTAATTACAGAAGTACTATTTACAAACAGTAGCAAGTCACCATTGTTTTGTCGAAGGCCTTTTGATTGTATAATTGGAATATCTCGTCAAATTCAACAGACAACTGATTCATTCCAGCGAGGTCGTGCTCCTCTTTAATTCTCAGCGTCAAAGTATCTTTCCCAGACTCGCGGCAGGTTTTCATGTACCATTCATGCAATTTTCGCATCATCATTGTAAGAGGAGGATGATCAGGTTTGATGAGAGGTTGCCCATACTGGTATTTGAATTCATCCACCTCCAACGGCTCAATCAGTACATCATCGCTCCTGTAATCAGTAGGATTTGTACCGGACACCATCCCCGGATGATTAGCGGTGATATCGCTAGAAACCTTAAGCGGGGGGCACGATTGGTTCGCCTATTCACCGAGCTGGGGAATTTTGCCCACTTCTTCAATTTGCTAACCTTGCATCACTGGAAGTACTTCGCGACTGCCACGCATCTTGATATGTCTTTTTAAGACAGCGGGCATAGTTGGAATCCGGCGGAGGCGGTGGTGGTCGCTTGAGGGCATCGATAGTGCAGTTCACTTTCATCGGATCTGGCTTCTCCTTCGGATGTGGAGTTTTCTTTGGAAAATGGTCCCTCACTTGGGCACGACATAGGTCCTCATTTTCCTTCTCGGTCCTCTCATATGGTAACTTTTCCGGAGCCTTGAGAGATGGACCGTATCTAAATTGCCTCCCGCCTCAGCTTGTATTGCTAGCCGCCGAAGCGGCGGCGTCTCTCTTCCTTCGTTGCTTACGAGGCGGAGAAGCAGGCGGAGTGCTCCGACGCGCCGTAGGAACCAGAGCGGCGGCGTCTGTCTTCCACCGTTGCTGACGAGGCAGAGGAGGAGGCAGACTGCTCAGACGCGCCGGAGTAGGCGAAGGAGGAGGCGGAGTGCCCTCACGCGTCAGAGGAGCCGGAGAAGGAGGCAGAGTGCCCTTATCACTCGCTGGAGGAGGAGAAGGAGGAGTGCACTGATTCCTCGGAGGAGGAGGAGGAGGCGGGGCGTCTAGTTTGCAAGCTTGATGTACTCCTTCTGCCATAGACATGTACTCCTGAGAGCATGAACCAACTGATTCTCCCCTTCACCTGTAGAGTGGTCAAGCTCGAGCTCCTCAAATCCCTCCATTACTTCAACCACTGTCACAACAACATAGCCATGTGGAATCGGAAGGCAGTGAAAAGTTCCGTTCGGTTGAGGAGGTGCAATAGAACCGACAGTCACTACAGGAATCTAAGAATTTGCCGTCTGCTATGGCTAACGGCAAAGGGGGGAAACACGGACGGCAAAGGCTTTGCCGTTAGTCAGCTAACGGCAACCTAGACAACAAAAAAAATCCGGTGAAGAGGTTATTTGCCATCTGCTTTCTGTAAGACGGACGACAAAGAATCTTTGCCATGAGGGGGCAGACGGCAAATAAAATGAGATGGCAGATCGACAGGCTGTCCCGTTAAGTGCTAACGGCAGGCTTCTACTCTTTGCCGTCTGCCCTTACCCTCCTTTGTCGTATGCCCCTTCATGGCAAAGGGGCACCCAGCCCCTCTCCCTCATCCCTTTGCTGTCTGCCCTCATGCCTTTGCAGTCTGCCACCTCATGGCAAAGGGGTACCCAGCCCCTCTACCTCATCCCTTTGCCGTCTGCCCCCTTATGCCTTTGCCGTCTGCCCTCACCCCTTTGCCATGAGGGGGCAGACGGCAAAGGGGGCACCCAGCCTTTCTTCCTCACCCCTTTGCCGTCTGCCCCCTCATGGCAAAGGCTCAAAACAGCCCCCTCACCTATTTTATTTTCTATTATATCCAACAATTTTCACAATAATCAAGATATATATATATATATATATTTGACAGAAATAAATTTGTATCTGCACTCATAACCATATTAAAATTACTTTCATCCATAGTACATACATATTATTCAAGTTGCATCCGTACCAAACCATATATTACACCAGTTTCATCCATATGCATACAAAGTTTCATATATATCCATATACTACAATAGTTTCAATACAAGATTCCGTGAAGCCATGGGACAAGAAATCATATTCAAGCATTCCATCAATATAATCCAAGCTTCCCGTGAAGTGAATATAATCTGCAAAATGACAAATAAGAAAGTTAGAAGAAGAATACTAGATGAAGAAGAGAAGTATATATAGGTTATTTCGTAGAGAACTCAGCTAAGTATAGGCCATTTAATAGCTAAGTTAGGTGGAATAGGTCATCTTGGAGCTACATAGCCTTATTATGTCATTTAGGAGAGAACTTAGCTAGGTATAGGTCATTCTAGAGCTAACTTGGATAAAATATGTCATTTTGTAGTCAACTATGATTATTAAATCCATTTTGACCTTATTATGTCATTTTGGAGATAAATTATTCATTTTAATGAGCTAACCAAGGTTCTTATGATGTTTTTACCTAACTATGCTAATTATGTCATTTTGGAGGATAATTAGCTAAGTATGTTTTTGTTGGGGAAAATAACCTACGTAGAAGAAGAAAGAGAAGAAGCAAGAAGAGAAGAAGCAAGAAGAGAAGAAGAAGGAGAAGAAGGAGAAGGAGAAGGAAGAGGAGAAGAAGAAGAAAAGAAGAAGGTCAAGGATAAGGAGAAGAAGGAGAAGAAGAAGGAGAAGGAGAAGGAAGAGGATAAGAAGGAGAAGGAGAAGGAAGAGGAGAAGAAGAAGAAAAGAAGAAGGACAAGAAGAAGGAGAAGAAGGAGGAGGAGAACAAGGAGAAGGAGCTTCTCTACTCCTTCTCCTCCTTCTTCTTCTCTTCTTCTTCTCTTCTTCTTCTTCTTCCTTCTTTTCATTTTTCCTCTTTCTTCTCCTCTTGTCCTCTTCTTCAAGGTAAATTAGCTAATTATGCCTTTTTGGAGCTAATTATGTCATTTTGGAGGATAATTAGCTAAGTATAGGTCATTTTTTATTAAATAGGCTATTTTGGAGCTAACTAAGCTAATTATGTCATTTTGTTAGATAATTAGCCAATTTAGTCTTTGTTGGATGAGTCTAAGCTACGTAGAAGAAGATAAAGAGAAGAAGCAAGAAGAGAAGAAGAAGGAGAAGTAAAATAAGTAGGAGGAGGAGAAGGAGAAGGAGCAGGAGAAGGAGAAGGAGAAGAAGAAGGAAGAGGAGAAGAAGAAGAAAAGAAGAAGGACAAGAAGAAGGAGAAGAAGGAGGAGGAGAAGAAGGAGAAGGAGCTTCTCTCCTCCTTCTTCTCCTTCTTCTTCCTGCTTCTCCTTCTCCTTCTTCTTCTCTTCTTCTTCTCTTCTTCTTCTTCCTTCTTTTCATTTTTCCTCTTTCTTCTCCTCTTGTCCTCTTCTTCGACCTAAATTAGCTAATTATGCCTTTTTGGAGCTAATTATGTCATTTTGGATGATAAATAGCTAAGTATAGGTCATTTATTATTAAATAGGCCATTTCGGAGCTAACTAAGCTAATTCTGTCATTTTGTTAGATAATTAGCCAATTTAGTCTTTGTTGGATGAGTCTAAGCTACGTAGAATAAGAGAAAGAGAAGAAGCAAGAAGAGAATAAGAAGGAGAAGTAAAAGAAGTAGGAGAAGGAGAAGGAGAAGGAAGAGGAGAAGAAGAATAAAATAAGAAGGACAAGAAGAAGGAGAAGAAGGAGGAGCAGAAGGAGAAGGAGCTTCTCTCCTCCTTCTTCTCCTTCTTCTTCTCTTCTTCTACTCTTCTTCTTCTTCTTCTTCCTTCTTTTCATTTTTGCTCTTTCTTGTCCTCTTGTCCTCTTGTTCGAGCTAAATTAGCTAATTATTCCTTTTTGGAGCTAATTATGTCATTTTGGATGATTATTAATCCATTTTGAGCTTATTATGTCATTTTGGATCTAAATTAGTCATTTCAATGAACTAACCAGGGTTCTTATGATGTTTAACTAACTAAGCTAATTATGTCATTTTGGAGGATAATTAGCTAACTATGACTTTTTTGGGGAAAATAAGCTACGTAGAAGACGAAAGACAAGAAGCAAGAAGAGAAGAAGAAGGAGAAGTAAAAGAAGGAGGAGGAGAAGGAGAAGGAGAAGGAGAAGGAGAAGAAGAAGAAAAGAAGGACAAGAAGAAGGAGAATAAGGAGGAGAAGAAGGAGAAGGAGCTTCTCTCCTCCTTCTTCTCCTTCTTCTTCCTCCTTCTCCTTCACCTTCTTCTCTTCTTCTTCTTCTTCCTTCTTTTCATTTTTCCTCTTTCTTCTCCTCTTGTCCTCTTCTTCGAGCTAAATTAGCTAGTTATGCCTTTTTGGAGGTAATTATGTCATTTTGGAGGATAAATAGCTAAGTATAGGTCATTTATTATTAAATAGGCCATTTTGGAGCTAACTAAGCTAATTCTGTCATTTTGTTGGATGATTAGCCAATTTAGTGTTTGTTGGATGAGTCTAAGCTACGTAGAAGAAGAGAAAGAGCAGAAGCAAGAAGAGAAGAAGAAGGAGAAGTAAAAGAAGTAGGAGGAGGAGAAGGAGAAGGAGAAGGAGAAGGGGAAGGAGAAGGAAGAGGAGAAGAAGAAGAAAAGAAGAAGGACAAGAAGAAGGAGGAGGAGGAGAAGAAGGAGAAGGAGCTTCTCTCCTCCTTCTTCTCCTTCTTCTTCTCTTCTTCTCTTCTTCTTCTTCTTCCTTCTTATCATTTTTCCTCTTTCTTCTCCTCTTGTCCTCCTCTTCGAGCTAAATTAGCTAATTATGCCTTTTTGGAGCTAATTATGTCATTTTGGAGGATAAATAGCTAAGTATAGGTCATTTATTATTAAATAGGCCATTTTGGAGCTAACTAAGCTAACTATGTCATTTTGGAGGATAATTAGCTAACTATGTCTTTTGTGGGGAAAATAAGCTACGTAGAAGAAGAAAGACAAGAAGCAAGAAGGAGAACAAGAAGGAGAAGAAAAAGAAGAAGAAGAAGGAGGAGGAGGAGGAGGGGGAGGAGGAGGAGGAGAAGGAGAAGGAGAAGGAAGAGGAGAAGAAGGAGAAGGAAGAGGAGAAGAAGAAGAAAAGAAGAAGGAGAAGAAGAAAGAGAAGGAGCTTCTCTCTTTCTTCTTCTCCTTCTTCTCCTTCTTCTTCCTCCTCCATCTTCTTCTCTTCTTCTCCTTCTTCTCACAAACATACCATTATCGTCATCATGACGGTGAAGCACAGTGGCTCTGGCTTGTTTCACCTGGAGAAGGCTGCCCTGGAGAACGCTCCACTATAGAAGGGTCGTGCGATGCGTTTCGGGAGATATTCTGCACCAAACATCGGTTGCAATGTGTCGTTAGCATGATGACACTCTTAAGATCACTGCATTGAAATGAAACTCACCGTCCCCGCCATGTTAATGACTGGCATCGCCGGAGGGACTTGGCTGGTCTTCTCGCACATAGACTGTACATTTGGTTTCGACAAGTCAAACTTTTTAGTTATTAATGAAACGGACATTAAAATGCAAGAATGGAAATAATATGAAGAAACTCACCACGAAGAGCTCGTACATGGCCCTGTTAGACGCATCATTCCATGCCCTCTCCGCCTCCAGCAATGTAGTCGTCCTCTCCTCCAGCTCCTTCATCTCCTTATCCTTCTCCGCCAAAGCCGCCTGCATTGCATCTCTCTCCTTCAGAATAGCAGCCTGCAACAGAACTCATTGTTAGCATTGTAATCATATTGGTTCCCACGCACAACATAGTGCGGAAAGATAGTTGAGTCCATTAAACTAACCTCGATGGCGAGCTCGACTGGCCGTGGACGAGGTGTTATCTCAGGTGAGGAGCTCATTTGGCGTGCCTTTATCTGCCGGAGAGTGCTAGGACAATGGAAGTACCCATCCCATGACCCGCCGACGAAGAAGGAGCCGCGGAGTGCTTTTGACCCTTTCCCACCATCTTTCAACACCTGTCATGACAAAGAGTAAATGAAATTAGTACAACATAAATATCAAATATCCGGGAATAAGAGTAGTTGAAAGGAATTAGAAGTTGCGGAACAATAATTTACCGAGAACTTACTCGATGTATGGACGCACTTCTGTTAGGTTGGTGAAGATATACAATGAAATGGTCCGCCATTCTTCGTCATCCAATGATTTCCCTTTCGAAGCACCGGATGGTGCGAGCTTCCCTTTGAATAGGCTGAGGTTGGATCGACCTTTTTTTGGATTGTCATCATTGTACTGAGGCTTCGGGTTATGCAAATGGTGATTTTTGGCTTCGTAGGGGCAGAAGTCATTTGTGCTCAGCAACAAACGCAGGGGCAGAGCTCGTCCAACGCACGTGGAGGTCGTTGAACAACTGCACATTAAAATTCACCCGATCAACAAAAATATGATGTTTTTATAACAAAATCAGAAAATATGTGACCTAACTCATAATTTACAAAACTATGACTTTCTTGGCCTCTCGAAGGCCGAAGAGCAGCTTTTCGGTCAACAGGAGGCAGAATAGGTGTCGGGGGTTGGGGGTCAGTGGCATCCGGAGTCAGTGGCGTCAGGGGTCAATGGCGTCGGGAGTCAGTGGCATCGGGGGTCAGTGGCGTCGGGGGTAGGGGGTCGATGGTCAGTGGTGTCGGGGGTCGGGGGTCGACGGCATTGGTGGTCGGGGGTCGGTGGCGTCAGGGGGTCAGGGGTCGGGGGTCAGTGGCATCGGGAGTCAGTGGCGTCAGAGGTTAGTGGCGTCGGGAGTCAGTGGCGTTGGGGGTCAGTTGTGTCGGCGGTAGGGTGTCGATGGTTGGTGGTGTCGGGGGTTGGGGGTCGGTGGCATCGGTGGTCGGGGGTCGATGGCATCGGGGGTCGGTGGCGTCGGGGGGTCGGGGGTCAGGGGTTGCGGGTGTCGGGGGTCCGTAGCGTCAGAGTTCATTAGGGTCAGTGTCGAGCTATTTCCTTTTTTCCTTCTTATTCTTCTCCTCCTCCTCCTCTTCCTCCTCTCTTCTTCTTCTTCTTTTCCTTTTTTCCTTGTTCTACTTATTCTTCTTCTTCTACTTTTTCTTGTTTTGTTCTACTAAAGAGGAATCTAACCTAAGACTAAAACTAAACTAAACTAAAGAAAACCCTAAACTAAACTAAAACTAAACTAAACTAAGGAAAAACCTAACCTAAACTAAAACTAAACCTATACTAAAACTAAACCTAAGCACAACAAAACTAAAACCTAAAACTAAACAGAAATAAAAAAACAAATGTCCTAAACTAAACCTAAACTAAACTAAAACTAAAACTATATGAAAACAAAACCTAAACCAAAACAAAACCAAAACCTAAAACTAAACATAAAAGACAAAAACAGATGTCCTAAACTAAACTAAAGTAACACTAAACCTAAACTAAAAACTAAACCTAAACCAAAACAAAACTAAAACCTAAAACTAAACAAAAAAAACAAAAAAAATGTGACTTACAGAGTGGGGGAGGCAGGCCGGCGTGGGGCCTTGGGGGTGTCGGGGCGCTTGCTGGGAGGGGGTTGCCGCCGCGGGGAGGGGTCGCCGCCACGTGGTGGTGAGGGCGCCGCTAGGGGAGGGGTGTCCGGTGCGCACCTTGTGGGAGGGGCGGCGAGCGGGGAGGGGGAGGGGCGGCGCGGGGGGGGGGGGTGAGGTGGTGGGGGCGGCGCAGGGGAGGGGCGGCGAGCGGAGGGGGAGGGGGCGGCGCGGGGGGGGGGTGAGGTGGTGGGGGCGGCGCAGGGGAGGGGCGGCGAGCGGGAGGGGGAGGGGCGGCTAGCGGGAGGGGAGGGGCGACGCGGGGGGGGGGGGGTGAGGTGGTGGGGGCGGCACAGGGGAGGGGCGGCGAGGATGGCACGACGGAGGTGGCCGGCGAGCGGGGAGGGGGGAGCTGCGATGGTGGGGGCGGCGTGGGGCAGGGGGGCTGTGTGTGGGTGAGATGTCGGGGGTCGGGGGTCGGTGGCATCGGTGGTCGGGGGTCCATGGCGTCAGGGGGTCGGGGGTCGGGGGTCAGTGGCATCGGGAGTCAGTGGCGTCAGGGGTTAGTGGCGTCGGGAGTCAGTGGCGTTGGGGGTCAGTGGTGTCGGGGGTAGGGGGTCGATGGTCGATGGTGTCGGGGGTTGGGGGTCGGTGGCATCGGTGGTCGGGGGTCGATGGCATCGGGGGTCGGTGGCGTCGGGGGGTCAGGGGTCAGGGGTCGCGGGTGTCGGGGGTCCATAGCGTCGGGGTTCATTAGGGTCAGTGTCGAGCTATTTCCTTTTTTCCTTCTTATTCTTCTCCTCCTCCTCCTCCTCCTCCTCTCTTCTTCTTCTTCTTTTCCTTTTTTCCTTGTTCTACTTATTCTTCTTCTTCTACTTTTTCTTGTTTTGTTCTACTAAAGAGGAATCTAACCTAAGACTAAAACTAAACTAAACTAAAGAAAAACCTAAACTAAACTAAAACTAAACTAAACTAAGGAAAAACCTAAACTAAACTAAAACTAAACCTATACTAAAACTAAACCTAAGCACAACAAAACTAAAACCTAAAACTAAACAGAAATAAAAAAACAAATGTCCTAAACTAAACCTAAACTAAACTAAAACTAAAACTATACTAAAACAAAACCTAAACCAAAACAAAACCAAAACCTAAAACTAAACATAAAAGACAAAAAACAGATGTCCTAAATTAAACTAAAGTAACACTAAACCTAAACTAAAAACTAAACCTAAACCAAAACAAAACTAAAACCTAAAACTAAACAGAAAAAACAAAAACAATGTCACTTACAGAGTGGGGGAGGCAAGCCGGCGTGGGGGCTTGGGGGTGTCGGGGCGCTTACTGGGAGGGGGTCGCCGCCGCGGGGAGGGGTCGCCGCCACGTGGTGGTGAGGGCGCCGCTTGGGGGAGGGGTGTCCGGTGCGCACCTTGTGGGAGGGGCGGCGAGCGGGAGGGGGAGGGGCGGCGCGGGGAGGTGAGGTGGTGAGGGCGGCGCAGGGGAGGGGCGGCGAGCGGGAGGGGGAGGGGCGACGAAGGGGAGGGGCGGCGAGCGGGAGGGGGAGGGGCGGCGCAGGGGAGGGGTGGCGAGCGGGAGGGGGAGGGGCGGCGCGGGGGGGAGGGTGAGGTGGTGGGGGCGGCACAGGGGAGGGGCGGCGAGCGGGAGGGGGAGGGGTGGCGCGGGGGAGGGGCGGCGAGGATGGCACGACGGAGGTGGCCGACGAGCGGGGAGGGGGGAGCTGCGATGGTGGGGGCGGCGTGGGGCAGGGGGGCTGTGTGTGGGTGAGAGGCCGGGGGCGGGAGGAGAGCGTGGGAAGAATTGGGTCGGAGGGAAAATTGCCGTTAAGGGGCATCCCCCAGCAGACGGCAAAGGAACAGCAGAAGGCAAAGAGAACCAATGCCATATGCCAGCTCTTTGCCGTCGGCTTGACGGCAGCGGACGGCAAAGACCTTCTTTGCCGTCTGCCAACGGACGGCAAAGACCTGGCACACGGCAAATAACTGAATTCCAGTAGTGAGTCGCCTTGAAAGTGAGGTTCTGGCATTTTGTCATAAGCTCGCAATTTTGAGCCTCCGTGATAGTATACACGGGGTAGCTAGGGGTCGTGAAGTCAGGCTGAACGAGATCTGTGCAAGCCAAGATGCTTCTCCGCTGAAATGTCGGGGTAGCTTCTAGGGTAGCTTATTGCTGCTGAGATGGTTGGCCGACACCTCGCTGGCTCTCAAGTTCCTCTAACTTTTGTAGTCTTGCATTGAGCTTCTGCATGTCGTTCAGCTCCACTTTCCTCTTTCTCTCCTGGCTTCTGTAACCGCCTCCATCGGGAAACCCAACCTTTCAAGGAACGGAGCCTGGTGTGCCTCATGTTCGTCCAGGGTGGATTCCCGAGGGCCTTAGTCATCTCGTCCTTCTCTCTGTAGGAAATGAATGTCCCTTCCTGTGTTGCGGTGATATACTTCTGAAGCTTCTTGATGGGTATTGCAAGTTGCTCGTCGGTCCAACGGCACTTCCCTGTTTCAGGGTCCGAAGTTCCCCCAACCCTGAAGAACCAAGTCCTTGAACTGTCTGGCCAGCTCATTGTCTCTGGTTCGACCCCTTTAGCAATCAGGTCATTCTCAGCTTTGTCCCACAACAGTCGGGCTTTGAGGTAGCCACCTAACCCCGTGTGATGCTGATACTGCTTCTTTCCAGGATTGTTCTTGTTTGTCTCTGACATTTTCTTTCTCTTATCCGATTTCTTGTAGGCCACAAATGCAGGCCAGTCATCTCTTATCTTCTCAAATCGGCCGATGAATTCTGGAGTCTTCCCTTTGTCGACAAACTTTGATTTCAACTCATTCTTCCACCTCCTGAATAGATCTGCCATCTTCTTAAGAGCGCACGCCTTCACCAGTGGCTCTATAACTGGCTTATTCAAATCCTCCTATGGCGGTAGGGTGAAATCTGCCTTCAGCGAGGTCCAAAGATCATCTTTCTGTCTATCGGTGACATAAGAAACTTCAGGGTCGTCATCCTTAGGCTCATTCCATTGCTTGATGCTGATCGGGATGCTGTCCCTAACAATAGCTCCACACTGAGCAGCAAATGCGTCCTTGGTTCGCTTTGGTTCAATCGGTAGGCCATCGTCCGCGAGTGCTGTGATCGTGAACCTTTCATCCTTGCACAACCTTCTCTCTGGGCCTCGTCTCGTTACTGAAGTTTGGCTTGATCCGAAGGGCTATACAAGAAGAAAGAAGAGCTAATATATGTACATACCAAAACAATAAATGCATCAATTAGCTAGTCATCACAGGATTAATTAATATATATACCTCGCCAGACTTTGCAACAGCTCCCTCATCCGTCCGGTCACCAGAGCTATCACCATGGTTTCCTTGTTCCTCCGGCATTCGGTCACCGGAGCCATCATGATCATCTACTTCCTCCTCCATTGTTCGATCACCGGAGACATCATCCTCTCCTTCCAGACCATCGGTGTCATTGTGAAATGACAAGACAACACGTCCGGTGAGGATTATCTCCCGCAACAACTGTTCTTGTTCCTGGTCTCTTTGATCCATAGTTTCTCCAAATATTACAACATGGCAATTAATATACAAACGTGATTGTCTGACGTCCGGACCGCCTCTCTCATGAATGTCCAACGTCTGGACCGCCTCTCTCATGAATGTCAAACAAGGGATTCTCTTAACCTTTAAGGGATTTAGCAAAATGGCGCTATTCTGGATGTGTAGAAAATGGTCCATATTTTTCCTGATCTCATCTACCCTTCTATATGTCACGTTGTCTAGTGTCAAAGGATTCAAGAAAACCATGGCTTCATCATTAGCCGGAAGTAACAGGCGCATAATGGTACGAAGCTCTCCAAAATTGTTTTGGAACGGAGTCCCGGATAGGATAATTAGCTTTTTGGTACGAAGTTCAGCAAGAGCGTTCTGAATATCGCTATTTGAAAGGCCTTTGCTGAAATTCATACAAGAAAGGAAATTATTCTATCCGGAACTCCGTTCCAAAACAATTTTGAAGAGCTTCGTAGCATCATACGCCTGTTACTTCTGGCTAATGATGAAGCCATGGATTTCTTCAATACATTGACAAAAACATGATATATAGAAGAATATATATATATATATATATACATGTCGTCTATTCTATAACCGATGATAAAATAATATTCTACAATAATCTTGTACTTCCCTGTATACCTAGCTATATTGTACTTCTTTCTGCTTTCCCCTCTATACTTCTTGTTTAAAGAACATGTACTTCTTTTTGTATAACAGAACTTTACCATAGTAGTTTCTTTCTATAAATTTCTTTCACAGGTAGGTTAGTGTATTAGCTTGCTACTATTTCCAGGTTAAATTGTTGTGTTGCATTATTTCTAATTAATTGTTTTCATATTGTTTTTGGAATATGTGTATTTGTTTTGATATAATTTTTTTAGGTATCATTTTTAATTTTATTCTGTGAATACTGTTTTATCCCTATGTGTTTTCGAAACGCTATGGTTGTCTTAGTTTTTCAAAATCGGAAACGAAATCGTGTCATGAGGACAACTTAACTGCTAGCCATAACTACATAGAGTTGGTGTTTACTCTGTCTGCCCGTCCGCTCCGGCCAAATCTCTCTCCCTTCCTCTTCTCTCACGCGCGGACGCTCCTCCTCTCTATCTCTCCAGTGCTCCTCGGACGAATCCGCTACACGATCCGCTGCCACGCAACCGCTGCACGATCCCCCGCCGCGCAACCGTAGCTACGAGCAACCGCCGCCCGCTGCAACCGCGCACACGACCCCCTCCCTCTTATCCAGGTCCATTAACTTTGTCTTTCTCCCCCACACTCCTGTCCGCTATGCTGCTAGGTACAACACTCTGCGAATCCGCCGCAGATGGCGTGAAGCGGAGTTCGGTATCGCCATCGCAGCAGCCGCAGTTTCGATTTGTTCCTCTTTTTTGCCTCTTCCTTTGTCTCTAATGCTTTGCTCTGCTTTTTCGCGCAGCCGTGTTCGTACACAGCAAAGGGGAAGCTTGGTGGTTGTCGATTTGGTAGGGTTTTGATACTTGATGAAGCAAGTATTCTTCCTGTAGATCGATTTGGTTGGTGTATCGACAGGCATGTTGTCTCCACCTAAGAGCCCGATGACCGAATCGGCGCAAGGTTCGTCCCGTAGATATTGTGCTTGAGATTGTGATATTTTGTTCATGTAGTACATTTTTTAATTTTGTTCCTAGGATTGATTTGTCATGTGTGGTTTTGGCATGGATTGACAATGTTTTTATTTATTATATATTTGGTTGTGGATGTGAGATTATTTATTTCTCAGGTGTAGTAGATATGGTTGATGTTTCAACAAGTCTATTGTATGACATGCACTGATTTGATTCTTGTTTTTGTTGAAATATTTTTCTGTACTTCACTGAGTTGTAGTTTTGTATTGCTCCTCCATGTTGTTGTTATACTTCACTTGTGTACTACATCTATACTTCTTATTTTATTCATAGTTTTTCCTTATGTTGTAGTGTGGTGAGTTTTATTGTATAATTTTATAACTATTGTGATTTTAGGGTTTAGAATTGGCCACATGTATTTCTTTTACACATATGCTTTACACTGCTCATGATAATACATTGCTATTTATTTTTCCCATATTGCATTGTAGTGCTAGCAGTATTGTTGTATTGCTTTAGTAGTTTCCTTTGTTCTTCTTGTTGCAATTGTTCCAATCTTTTGTTTTCTGTATTGTTGTACTGCTTTCTAGCATTGGTGTAGTACTTCTGTTGTTGTTGTGTTTATTATATTAATTATATTTATTTCCTTTTGCGCAGCGGATACAGTTGACGGTGTTGTAGCGTCTGAAACTTATTCATTGTCTTCTTTGATTTTGTTTGCAGAAATTCTGTTTCCCGCATAGAAAATGATATATCAGATGTTCTATCTGAACTTCACTTAGAGTTTGATGGAGAAGATGGTAATAAGGTTGATGAGGCTACGAATACGCCTGAGGACATTCCTGCTGTGATTACACCTGAGGACATTCCTGCTGCGAATACGCCTGAGGACATTCCTGCTCGCAACCGGAGGTCTAAGGCATTGAATGACAGGCAAAGTCAGCCTGCGAGCAATCCTTCTAGCCCTGTTGGACGGGGTGAGCATGATATTGGCTCTTTGGGACTTTGGAGATGCAGTCACAGTCCGTTGATGGTACAGAGGCTATGACTCAGCCTGAGGATGTCGCTAATCAGCTGGAGGCTGAGAAGTTAAGGGTGGCGGAGAAAATAGTAGCTGCTCGAAATCGCAATTCGAAGGCATTGCACAATATTCCATCTCAATGCACGGATATAGTTGTTCATGATAGTGCTGGTGTTTCTGATGGCCCTTCGAGTCCTGTAAACCCTGTCCTTGTAAAAAAGAGTAGGAAAACTTGTAGGAAGGTAAAGACACCTCCTGATGCTCCAATACATAGAAGCCCGTGTGTTCTGCCTAGACAATCACCTAATGTCGATGGTAAACAGCAAAGTCCTAAAGTTATTCAGAGAGACAACTCTGCAAATCTTAATCCTACTGCTGTACAAAGGGTGAAGGCAGCTAACCAGGCTGTGTCCAATGCTATGGCACCAGTTGATAAGAAGAATGATGTTCTTAAGGGTAAGGAGAAGGTTTTGTCCAAGGGCCAGCAAACTAGAGGTAGCACAAAGAAGTTACCTCGTGCTACTCGCAAATCTGTGTGTTCTGCAAAGGATGATGATTTTGATCCGATGAGGGTGATGATGGTGATGAAGAAGGCGACGGGGACGAACCTTATGTTTCTGAAGAGGTTTCTGATTTTGGAGATGATATCGGGAAGGTGAATTTTTATTTCATTATTTGTTGTCAAGTGTTTCTTGCATAATATATTCTATACTTCCTTGTGATGTTATGATTGAACAGCCAATTGTGTTGTTACTGTACTTCTTATACTCTCCATTGAAATTTCTTAGTCTAGTTTTATTTTGTAATTTCGTTTTTGTGTATAGTTTTTTTCATCTTTATTAATTTGTGTTATTTTTTAATGTTTTTCAGTATGAGTTTGTGAAGTGGCCTTTCAATAGGAAGAGAGGCGAGGAAGATGAGCCCAGCAACAAAGTTGAAAAGGTGGCGAAAAAACGCTTCAACACCACGATTAGGTGCTCTTTGAAGGAGGTCGCTCTTTGTGTTGCATTGTTGAAGGAACATCACTTGAATGTTCTTGATACAGCTGAGCTTGGTCATATCAAAGACTTCAAGTTCAAATCCAACATTAATCGCCGTCTTGCTTGTTTTCTGATGTATAATATTGATCCTAGGACCATGATCCTTGATCTTGGTGGAAACAAAGTTCTGGAGATCAATGCAGATGTCATTGAGAAGCTTTTTGCACTGCCTAATGGTGACGACTCTCCTCCATGGTCGCTAGAGGATTATGGCGCTGGTTTGGTGAAGTTAAAGGATGAGCTTAGGATTCCAGGGAATAAAGATATAAAAACTGATGACCTCCGGAATATTCTCTCGCAGCTTGTCGATGATCCTGTTAGGGATGGCCTTGCTCTGAAGGTGTTTGGTCTGATTTTGTCCAACAAGTTTTTCTGCCCAGGGTGTTCTCTGCGTGCGAAGAAGGAGGCGACAATGGTTGAAGACTTTGACACTGTCATGTTGAAAAACATGCAGATTTGTCACCTGATTGTTGACGAGCTGAGACTTGCTATTAAAGCTTGGCAAAAAGCAGGTGCAGACTGGAGAGCTCTTCCTGGTTGTGTTATTGCGCCTATTCTAGCTTATTTGGACTATCTGGACCACCGCTCCATTGACCGTAAAGATAAGAGGCTCCCCCGTGCCATCTACATGGATCCTAGGAAGCTGATGAAACTTGCCAATTTGGATATCTTGAAGAAAGGTGGCCCGGATCCTAGATCTTGGATCTTTGGCAAGTTGCCGGTGAGTTCTTTAGTACCATCCTTTGTAGTGCAATTCTTTTAGTTGTAAATATTATACTTTTTGGTGTTGTCCTGTTTTCTTAATTAGTAATTAATCTTATGTGAAGTTTGGAGGTAGGTGTTGGGGTAAGAGGTTAGGGGGGGGGGGGGTTGGGGGGTCTCCCCCCATATTTGGTTAACAAAAATAGAATATATAAATACTGACACCAGATCCCACTCACAAAAGTTATTATGTATGCATCTGTTGTACTGCTTTGCATATATTGTTTGTACTGCTTTAGGGTTCATCTCAGCACTTCTCGTTCATTTAGTACTGCTTTGTACTTCTTTTTTATATTTGTTAGGTTATTATACTTTTTATATTATTTAACTTTTGTTTATTAGTGTATTATTTTGTTTTATAAAATTTTTGTACTCTCTTTTTGCAGTGGAAGGGGCGCAACGACATTATCCATTTTGATGAAAGCTCTGAAGTGACTGGTACCAATTATTGTGTGTATCCCAAGAAGAGGAAGTTTGAACCGTCCTCAGGAATTGTTCACGCTAGTAGGCGTAAGTTTGCAGGAAGCAGTAGTGTTGCAGGTATATCATCTGAAGGAGTGGGTACTTTGTTTGATTCCACTTTCCAAGAGCTTGATGCTGCAATAGCAAAGGCAGTTCAGTTGTCACTTCAGCTGCCTACCACTAGCAGCCGTCTGAGCAGCATTGCTGGAGTTTTGCCCCTGAGCTTGCATCTAATGGAGATGCTCACAGGATTGTGTTGGACGATGCTGAGGCTGCCAATCTTGATCACTTGCAGAAATCTTTATCCCAGATCCAGGATGGTTTTGTAATGTACAAGATCATGCAAGATGGTCGCTGCAAGCCTTTCGAAGAGCACACACAAAAGTATCTCACAGAGATTGCGAAGGGAGATGGTCCTACTTCCGGCAGAGATGCTGGTGCTGCTGCTGCCGGAGTGCATAGATGTGCTGGTGGGGAAGGGGAACACAATGATTCTACTGTTCCTCATGTAGATAAGGAGAGATATCTTTTGTACAAGTTTGTTTCTGTTTTGCTATGATTTCCTAATTCTGTGTGTTTTTGTTAGCTACAATAGCTCAACTGACTAGCACATCTTGATTTCAGAACTGCATTTGCAGTTATTTCTGTACTGTTTTAGTTCTGCACTGCTTTATATCTGTACTTCTTGTGTATCTACAGTAGCTACACTTTTCATTATGTCATGAGGTTCTGTACTTCTCCTAAAGTTGTTTATGTACTTCCTCTACCTGTATATTTTGTACTTCTTTTATTGTACTTCTTCTTTTGCAGGTGCAGATGATTTTGATGATTTGATACAAGATGAGGTTAACATTCCAGATTCCGTTGAAAGGGTTTACAATGCAGTTACTTCTATTGAAGAAAAGGACAAGATTGCGTATGTCTTGTATTCTTATTTCCTTTGTTCTATCTTTTTTCATGCTTTTATAATTTTGTTATTTCACCTGTGTCCTTCTAATTATTATGCGTTACATAATAATTTTCAATGGAGAAGTTATGTTTGAGAATAACTATTGCAAAGCTACCGTATTGGATATTGCTAAAGCGTTTCGCCTTGATGGCATGCTTGGCACAGAAGCAGCGTCTGTTGGGATCTACATTTTATCAGAGAGGTATAAAGAATCTGAAAAGTTGGTTGTGCCCTACTGGTTTGTTTCTTATATTTTAATCTATTGGCTATCTTTTTTTGCTTGCTACTTCATTTTTGTGAGCGTACCTTTTGTTTATGCTTGCTTTATTTAATATTTTTGTGCAGTCTAAGTTGTATCATGGAGATATATCTGCTCCTGTGATTAAATGGTTTTCAAAGAGAGTCGGAGACGAGCGTATTGACAAGAAGGATATTGTGAGTAAATTATAATTCTGGTTATCTTGTGTGTGGTTTTGTTTTCGTGTTTTTTTACTGCCGTTTTGTTATTTTGCTTGTGCTTTATCTTGTTTCGCAGATTGTGTTCCGCATGTTAGATCCTCCTCCTCCCAAAAGGCATCTAGCTCAGTCAGCTGGTATTGGTCACTGGGTGACCATCAACATAGACATGAAAAGACGGTGTTTCCAGTATATTGATTCTCTGTACGACAAGGATGACCAAGATGGGTGGACCATTTTCCTGAAAGTGGTGAAGAATGTTAAGATTCTCTGGAGGGCTGTTAGCAATAAAATGGATATCCATCTAAAACGTAATAATTTTGAGACCAGATATATGAGCGAGCACAGAGAAACAAGAAGATGGGTGAGACATGCGCACATTTTTTCTTATCACCCACTTCTTTTTGCTAGATGGATAACACTTTTTTTCAGTTCATTCACATTAGTGTTTTTTCCTTTTGTTGTGTATGAAGGTGTTCTTGTGGGTTTTTCATGCTGCCGACTGTTTAGTCGTGGAATGGTAAAGAAGTTATGAACTTTGCACATGCTAACATTGCCAACAGGAAGAAGACCATGCTTTATAGTTGGGCCATGTCTGGTCATTTCAATATTGATTTTAACAAGCTGTTCGGCTATCATCCAGGTTAGTATTTACTAGTTTTGTGGTTTGTTCTGATCAACCTGTTATATAAAATTCTTACCTGCACTTCTAGTTGCATCATTATTGTACTTCTTGTATCTGTGATATAACCATCATAGGAGCAGTGTTATCTGTACTTCCTTTTGCTACTTTTGTTATGCAAGTTTTGTGATAGATCACTCTCTTTTATGGTTTCACATGTCTCTCATGATATTTTGTACTTCACTTTTTTATTTTAAATTTATGTCTTTGTCAATTTAATGCAGGTGAATGTATGAACGTTGGGGATGAAAGCTTTACACTGTTTGAGACCCAAATGGTTAAGCCTTCTCATGAAGTTATTACTATTAGTAGCCAAGAAGATGTCGAGGTTCTGAAAGAGAAGCTCGTCGTTACGAAAACGCCGTCCAGCAAGAAGAAGCTGTCTGTAGAGTCTGATTCAGATTTCGAGAAGCTTGCTGTTGGACATGAATCTACTGACACCGATGACTTTGTCAGGCCAATAACAACCACAAGGTCCGGCAGACTAGCTCATGGTGACAAAGGCCAATAACAACCACAAGGTCCGGCAGACTAGCTCATGGTAAGCAGGGGACAATTTTTCCTGCAAAGAAGATTAAGAAAGCCCCCGGAATCGACTCTACGAATTTATTGTCCAATGAGTGTGCGCCAAAGAAAGCAAAGAAGTGGAGTCAGCTGGTTGAGCAGCTAAGGCCCGTCGAGTACACTAATATCCAGAATGCTAGGCTTTTGAAGGATTTCATGCTAAGGAAGCACGCAATTCAGAAGTATAAAGAGTGCGTTCTTATTGATCTTACTAGTTTTGCTAATATTTTAGATGTTTAGTTAATCTTGTGCTTCGCAATAGTATATTCTTATTCTTTCTATTTTTCCTTATTTTTCTTGCCGCCATGTTTTTTGTGCTTGAAAAGCAAGTACCCTGCTTTTGGTTAAATAAGTTTGTACTGAATTCTGATAGTGATTCTAGTACTTCTTGGTTTTGTATTTTTGTACTTCTTGGTTTTGTATTTTTGTACTTCCCTAATTTCAACCTTTGTACTGCCATGTATTGCTTAAACATGTACTGCCTTCATTAGCTTCTTCAGAATTTTAGATGTAATCATTTTAATAACTTATGTTAATTTAATTCGTTTTATCGTCATTTTTGCCAATTGCAGAACAACTTTTGCTAGGTTCGTTCACGGTGTTGATGACACTGGTTTTGAGGTTGAGACAACTTTCACCGGTGAAGATTTTGTAAGGAATTTTTCTCAATATTGGCAGATCGAAGGCGAGATGATGGACTTTGTCATTTCTAGCTTTAATTCTGATGCAACCATGAGTCATGTTTTTGCTTCTGGGAAGCGTGTACTTTTGAGCTCGTACTTCGTTGCGGTAATGTTTTTGATTCTATTAGCAAGTTTCTCTTATTTCATGTGTATGTTATTTTTCTTTTTGTATTTGATGTGTACCCTGTATTTTCTGATCTTAAAGCACTTTCTCTTTGATGTGCAGTATGTTCTTGGACTGGATAATTTGACAAACACCAAGAAATTTGATCTCGAGGTAGGAGTTAGGTCTTTCCACAATTTAGTGAAGCCTTCACAAAATCTTTTGTTGCCAGACTTGGTTAGTATAGTTTGTTAAAATTTTCATTTAGGTGTTAGCATGTTCTTTTTTCTACTTGTGTTTGCAGTGTACACAGTTGTTTGATCTGTATATGTAACTACTTCTTACACATCTGGTTGTTATTTTTAAAACAGATCTTGCTCCCCAACTGTAAACCTGTTGGTACTTCAAATACTTTCCACCATTCGCTGTACGTTCTGAACAAATACCGTATGACATTTGATGTCCTGGAGTCATTAAATTTGCCGACAAGAAGAAGCACTCAAATAACAAAAAGCGAATTCCACAATGTTGATGTAAAGGAAATTGTGAGTTTATGCTACTTTACTTTTATGTTTATAATATTTTCCTGTTCCATTTTGATATTTTAGTAAACAGTTTGTTACACTTCAAGGATTGAGTTCACCTCTGTTTTTACGGGGCAAAAGGTTTGATGCTGTTTGCATGCTGTTTATGGCAAAGAAGCGTGCAGGAAGAACAATCTACCGTGCTGGAGCAAGGTTGCAGATAAACCCCACTAGTTGATGCCTGCTCAACAGGGAGTTAATGAGTGTGGTATCTATTGCCTCAAATTTGCGTGCACGTTCAATGGGGATCGATGCGTCGAGCATATCAAGAACTACGATGTTTGTCCCTACAGACTACCCAGTTTTTGTTTTACGAAGCAAAAAATATTTTCTTCGTATTTTTTTTGCTGCTCATTGTGCTGACATTTTTTTTGTCGCAGGACCGTTCTGAGGACCGGAAGGCTGAGTACATGTTCAGAGTTCTTTTCCATGAGGATAACAAGGTGCCCCTTGAGGACCTTACGGAGGAAATCCAGTGCCTCTCCCCTACTTCTACGTTGTCGACACAAGGTGAAGAACTACTGCTGATGTTAACTCAGCTCCCAACCGAATGATTTGATGACACACAATATGTAGTGCGACTAGGATATGTGTTAGACAATGTGTCCTTTTTGTAATCTAGATGATCTGTCGTGTGAAGAACTACTTTATTTTTTGTTTTAGCACTATGTTCTGAAGTTTTTATTTGTGGGAATATTGTCGCCTTATCAGTATGCAAAACATCCACTACTAGAAAAAAGGCTGTTAGTGGCGCACCTGTTTTGGCTATTAATGGCGCACTATAGGTGTGCCACTATTATCACGCCACTACTAATAAATAGTAATGACACACGTCTGGTGCGCCACTGTTAATCTACATAACAGTGGCGCACCACCTGGTGCGCCATTAGTATCCCAGACACTAATGGTGCAGCTAAAGTGCGTCATTACTAGGCCTAGAAGTGCGCCACTGCTGTTACTCCAAGGGGCCATGTGTACCTTGTGCTCTGGGTTACTAATGGCGCACTTTTAGATAATGCGCCACTAAGGTGTTTATTTATGTGCGACACTAAAGTGCAATATGGTGCGCCACTACTATGAATATTAGGAATTTTTTTTTTGCTTTTCTGATATTTGCACAGGTTACAAAATACATTACATCACAGAATATAAACAACAGAACATATAAACTACAGATTTATCGAATACAATAGAAGATTAGTCTCCGAATACAATTCATCATATTAGTCTCCGAATTCAAAATATCGAACAAAGTTAGAACATTACAAGTCTCAAGACCGCGAGTAGCGAGTTTGTCTTGACACTACAAGTCGATATCTAAACTACCATCACATAGAAGAGGGTTGCGGTCACGATGAGCATTATCACGATGAAAGTGATCTTCATCCGGTTCCTCCTCTGTATCTAGATTCCGCCTCCGCCCTAGTGGTGTACCCTTTGTAACTGTTACTGCTGAAACAGTGAACCTGTCTCCGACACTCCTCCCAGTCGTCGTAGGCTCCGAGAACCTCACCCTTGTACACGACATACGACGACATCTCTATGCACTAGACAAACAAAATGTTAGTAGCAATTCACAAATAATATATAAGCAATATATAAGTATGCAACAAAAGGATCAAAAGAGAAAAGCAACACATTAATGACACGATTCATGGTCCTACTAATAAATAGCATCGATTACATATAAGTTGAACGACTGTCCAAACTAAAGAGACAGACACGTTCATTAAAGTTTAATTACAACATGAACTAATCGATATTTCAGAACTACATAGCATCAATACTTTCGACTTGACTCAGGGACCGGAGCCTGGATGAAGCCGCTGTCTTTCGTGATGGTCATGAATGTGCGGTCGTTGTCAGCCTGCATTTGTAGTGTTGTTTCTATTTCACTGTTGGACGGTTGATATTTGAGGTAGAACTGCCCCGAGGTACGAAGGACATCTTGATAGATGATTTCCGCAAACTCCGACTGGATGCGGAAGAATTCTTGTCTGATGTCCTCGTCCTGGATTGCCGACAAGCATGCGGCCCATTCTTTGAGATTATTTGGTAGCATAAGGTGATGATGGTCCCGCATGATCGCGCGCATGTGATGGAGGGCGTAGTAGGCATCCTTCTGACTGCCAGGCGGCTGCTTGACGCAGGGGAACGTTGTTACGTGGGTGAACATGTGCTTGCCGTACCTACAAATTGGCCTCCTGAAGGTGCCTCCAGATTTGGCGTAGCCAGGGAGAGCATCATCAAGAACTTTCTTGATATTTGTGTAGTCTTTCTTCGACTGACGGTCCGAGTCGAAATACGTGGCCATGGAATATTTCGGGCTTAAGAGGATGAGTGTGTAATGTGTGTCACTGCACAAAACACGGAATGTTAGAAAAAAAAGAACGATCGAAATCTAAGAAATCATATGTTATGGGGCGGTGAGGGGATGACTTACTCAGAAAAGTAAGGCATGAGGAAGTTATCCTTATATGGGTTCGCCAGAATGACGCCTTCGAGGTATGAACTCGCGACTTGCCGGTCCCCAGCGCTGCCCAGGATCTTGGCGCGCATGTAGAAGGGGTCAACTATCACGATGTCCGGGGTCTTATCTCTAATGATCCGCATCTCCATACTGAGCGAAAATAGCCGAATGAAGGTGTAGTGCAGTGGATAAAGGTTAAACATAGCGAAGATGTCATCAAACCGCAGGACGATCATATGCCCGATGGAGCTATCGACAAAGCCCTTGCCCTCTGGCACCTTGGCCACGAAAACCGGGTATGCCACATCATTCTGGGAGAGACGCTGCTTCTTCATAGAAAGAACACCGTCATGCAGACTCCGCATAGCACGGGTTGCAACATTGAGCAGATTAGTCGGTAGCATCGGCCTACCCGCCAGATGCACCCTCCTCGAGATAACGTTAGGTATTGGTGGCCCGTCCTGAGCACGGATCGTACTCAGTGCCGGTTGGCTCGCACCCTTGTTATTTTTTCCTTTTTGTCCCTTCTGCTTCTTCTGCTGTAATGGGATCGAGTTCTGCTCAGAGACCACCTTCTTGAGTGTGTTGGGGCTGATAATATTTCGCACCTCGGCTATTTGAGTCTCGGTGAAGGCGGCAGCTGGAGGCGTCTCCTGAGAACTGAACAGACGACGCCTGTTGAAATTGGGTTTCTCCGCGGTACCAGCTAGATCGCGATCGTCTTTTTGCAGGGTTGGGTTCTTGAGAAGGAGGCCCCAAGAATTCGTCACCATACCCATGTTCGTTGATGTACTTATCGATGTTGGAAAATGTACCATTGTTGTCGTCCGGATCCTGTGCCATATGCATGTCCCGATGAGCTGACGGCAGTAGCGTTGTGGTGGTCTTGCCATGGCTTGGCGCCGGCACGACTGGCGGTGTTGTCTGTGGGGTGGTGTCCCCCGCCCCAAACGAATCTGGCTCTTTGGCCAAAGAATGGACCAGTTTAAGCAGGCGTAGCCCCGCAGCACCTGAACTAGTTGAACACGCGGATTACCCGGTTCACAGTGGCATCGGATTACCGTGGAACACGCGGTTGCCTGGTTCAACGATTTTGGCCTTGGCGACATTGATCAACTCGCCGTCCATGAAGTACAGGAGAGTGCATGGAACGTTGGCGGCGCCCTACGAAAACATGTAGGGCGTCAGGGATGCCCAGTCAAAGGCAAGGAGAAGAAGTCATCGGTCGAGGCTTAGTTACCGTGATGGCGTCGAGCTTGGCTAATGTCGAGGCACCGCCAACAGCGGGCATGCAAGTGACAGAGGGGCTTCTTGCTACCGAGGTGCCGGCCGGCGTATTCTTCCCACACCCGGGTGCACCGAGCTCCAATACCGGCGCCGACGCAGGAGACACCAATGCCGGCGCGTTGTGCGAGTTGCTGCCCGTGAAGCTGGGAATCGGGGGCGGCCCCTGTTGGCCGCCCGCAATCCACCCCCGCAGCCCCTCAAGCAAGGAAGGCATAATGGCGGTGATCGTCTCTCCTAGTTGGTCTCGCACTTGCTCTTGGACTATCTCCGAAATCCGTGCCACTTGTGCCTTGAGTTCTTTAACCTCGCGCTCCTGGCTTTCTGAGCTGGTCTTTCTCTCCTTTCACCCAGCCTTATAGTATTCCGACCAATTCATGGACAAGCCTTCGCCGGCCACACGACCAGCTGACGATGGCTTACTGAACTTATCCTTGTGTTTCATTACGTTCAATGCCCTATTTAAAGTGGTGTCCCAAGGGGCAGACGGGGAGATCTAAGACCCCGCGCTACTGCTGTCCGTTTCCTGCGGAAGGAACGTGAACCATTTAGAAATTTGGCTTCATTAATTAGAATGCAACCGTACGGAGCTAATTACGCGGGGGTGTATTCCTTACCAGAACACGCTCAAGTTCCTTCACCTTCGGATCCATGGTAAGCTCCTTTGTTACCGGTTCCACCTTGTACCGGGCCCTGACATAGTTCCTGGTTTGCTTTTCATGGTATTTATCAAAGAGGGACGATAGGCCTTGCTCGGCACGCTCCGCGTCCTCCTTGTCCCATTTAGGTTCCGCCACTCTGTAACCGCCGGGACCGAGTTTGTGGACCCCTAACTTCAAGTCCCGCATATCTTTCCCCCACTGACTTGATTCCACGGATGCGTTGCTCTCGCACTTGATCTTGAACTCCAGGTAGTCAGGTTTGCTGATCGAAGGATTTGTCTCCTTGACCTTCTCATAACTATCACCACTTAGAATCCTTCTCTTCACCGCGGCTCTCCAAGTAGCCAGGGCTGTGCTCATCTTCGTGAGGGCGGCACTGTTCACTTTATTCCCTGAGAGGCTTGTGTTTGCGAAGTCACCGAGGAACTTGTATCGTTCGTGCAGCTTCCTGAAGAGGAGGTTGTGCAAATTCCCTCGGTCACGATGCCTTAGGTTCTCGGTGTTGATCGAGACAGTGCTCCGGAGAATGCACCCGAGTTGTCCCGCGTACCCTCCGACTAATTCTTTAGGCGCCGTTCGATGCCCACTGGAGGACACTTCAGTAAATTCCTCCTTGACGGTGCCGAGCACGTTTGGGTGCCGGTCCTTCCATTGCCTCTTCGGTTGGCTACCATCTGTGCATTCGCTGCCATCATCAGTGGTGGAATCCCCGGCGGCACCATCAGTGGTGTCATCCCCGACGCCACTAGGGGTTGTGTAGTCGGGATCGGTGTCTTCCACGACGTCCTCATAGCGGTGAGGTTCTTCCTCCATCTCCTGGGATAGCTCCCATAATGGCTTGCCCGAACCACTGGCCTCATCATTGTCGGCCATGTTCGCTCTAAATAGGAAAAAAGGCTACTAGAGTTATTGGATGAGATCAGGGTAGTATCTATTCTTCTCAGATTTAAAGGAATATTGCCCTTTGACTCTAGGCCTTTATCTGTATCTGTATCTGTATCTGTATCTATATGCGTATGTGTATGTGTGTGTAGGCTCTACAATTCAATTTAGAATATTACATGGTGCTACTGTATCATCATTTTCATTCTTATTCTCATTCCCATTTCACCCAATATATCCTCTCCACAAACATTCTGAATATTACAACCATCTTTAACCAACTACTGTAGTAGTAGCATATATCCCCACCTTATTCATATACTACTAGGTCACACCATCACTTTCACCTATCCTATGCACAAGTGAGTGGGTGTGAGTGGGACAACAAGGCTTCATATATTTTCAAATTATAGACACCCTTTTATCCAAAAATATAATTTTCTCAACCCTTCCTTTCAGCCATGGCCTGCCTAATCTACCTCATTCATCCATGGCCTGCTTAATCCTACTTACTTGACCCTGTATGGCATTTCTTTATTTCCCCCATAGCATTTGCTTCATTTTTAATTCTGTATATGTTATAATCACATATGAGGCTACAGATTAACCATCAGTATCATATCATTTCACCTATCCATGAGTGGGGAGCAAGTGCGTATTCAGGTTATAAACACCCCTTTACCCAAAAGATTGTTCCAAAACTCCCCTTTATATATCCACTGCCTACTAAATTAGCTCACTCACTGCTGCCAATTAGTAATCAACTCTCTGGTTTCAACTACACCAAACTAAGTGCACTATTTCTCTTGCCGCAGGAAGAAAAAATAGTTTGCATTTCAACTGAAGGGAAAACTATAAAAGCCACTTAGAAATATTTTCTTTGTAGAAATAACATTGTCTCTAAATGTTGATTAATTTTTGTTTCGGTTGAGAATCGTGCACCTTCTAGGTCAAGAAAATTGGGCATGACCTTTGCTAATTTTCTTGACCTAGGAGTGCCCCATTCTCAACCGAAACGGAAATTAATCAACATTTCAGGAGAAATGCGTAACTATTTGTCCCTGCACAAAAAAAGGCCTACATATATCCAGTGAGTAGTGCCAGGGAAGTCAATTTGAGAATACATTAGAGGGCCTGGCAGCGGTTAAGTAACTCAATTCTTGACCTGCTCTCTTGCTCTCTGGACACACCTAAAACCATACTGATCCAGGAAGCACAGGAAGATCATCTCCAGCCCGAACCGTGCTGGTGGCGGCCTGAGGGTATCCAACAGGAAGATCAACTGTTTAATGACTAATTAGGTGCTCTAGGTAATGATCAGGTTAAGTTGATGTCTAATGTAAAGTCAATTAATATCCAACAATGGTGTCAAAGTTGATCTGATAATCTTATAGAGTCCTAATTTTGATTATGAGATCATGTTAAGTCTCAGCCTGCGTAATTAGCATGTTAATGATTAAGTTTTACTTGTATTTGCTACAGAATTAAAATAATAATTAGATTATGATAGTAATGTTTACTTGCTGACGGTAGTAAGAAACATTAGCAATCAGAAGCAAGTGATTCATCACGGCAATTGAAAGAAAATAAAGGAAATCCTAATTTTGCAAAATTCGCAATCCCTAGAAAAAACTCCCCAAATCTGAAACCCTAGCGCATTATTCCCCAAAACCGATCTTCTGCACTACAATGAAGTAAAATAAAGAAGAGGTTCAGTACCTCAGCTAACGACGCTGCGCCGCCGCCTCTCCCTCACGCCGTCGTTGTTCCGACGAAGAGGACATACGGGAACGACGAAGATGGGCACGCACGTCCCCGCCGCCGATGAAGGCCTCTATTGAGCCGACGCAGGCGGAGTGAAAGGGAAGAGGCTCGACGGCAGCTGGAGGGTGAGGGGGCGGCTGGACGGCGGCCGGGCAGCGCCGCAACGAGGGGCACCGGTCGATTTGGCGGCTAGCTCGAGCGGCTTACCGCCGATGGGGGCCGAGAGACGATGTTGTAGCTCAACTGGCTGAACGGCGAGGGGGCGAGAGACGACGCGGGTGGAGTGCGGGCAGCAGTGGTGTGAAGTCACGGCCCGGAGTTGGGGTGCCGCGGCGCCGGACCGGAGGCGGCATCCATGGCGAGAGGGGGCGAGAGGCGAGGGGCGAGATGTAGATTGGGGAGAAGGACAACCGGCTGGGTCTTGGATATTTTAGTGGGGGCAGGGTTAGCAATGGTGCACCTTTTAGAGGTGTGCCATAAAACTTGGTATATCTATGGCGCACCTTTTAGGGGTGCGCCATAAACACCGTGATAGCAATGGAGCACCTTCTCCTGGTGCGCCATTACTAACTTTTTTTAAATTTTTTTGGATTTTTAGTTGCGTGTAATAATTAAGATTTTAGATAAAAGAAAAGGAAAATGCAAATGGAGTGATAAAACCATTGTGCAAAGATTTAGAATTAGATGACATGGTTGAAATCAAGTGACATAAATAACAGTCATCAAAAATTAAGCTTGCCACTGACACACACACGCGGCCGACACGTCGTGATTTGATCTTAGCTATCTTTTCACAATCTTCTTGCCCTTCTTTCTCGCGGTTGAATAATTTAGCCTCAGAACCCCTTGAATTCTTCTCTTGAACGGACGTCCTTTAGGTAGGGTGGTCCTGATTCTTCTTGTGGTGTATGGTACTTCATCGTCGTCGTCATCTTCCATCTTTGGGTTGCCGTACTTGTCGAAGTCTTGCTCATTGGTGACTCCATCCATTCCGGTGATGTTCCTTTTGCCTCTCCTCACGACAACACGACTGGGCTTTGACAGGTCGGTAATGAAGAAGCATTGGTCCACTTGGCAAGCCAGTACCCATGGCTCATTTTTTGCGGTGATGTTTGCGCCCGTGGTCGTGGATTTGGCTTCGGGTATAACCATGGTGGTGAAATACCGGTCTTCTTTGAGGACGCTCTTGGCCCATCACACACACGCCTCATAGGTCATCAGGTTGTGCTCGGCGCCCTGTAACAAGGCAAATATGAGTTTTTCTTCCCCGGAATAATCCTCATGTAAAGGGTACGACAGAAGCCTGTCCTTGAACCAACGCGTCAAACATGAGTTGTGCTCTGTGATTATATCTCCGTTCGTCCTCTGTTGGCCTCGGTCATTGTATGTCTTTTAATAAAGGTTTTGTCCTCTACCACCCAAGGATCGACCATGTCTATGTGTTGTAGCGCGACTAGGTTTGCTCTTTCAAAGTCGGCGAGTTGACCCTTGAAGTCGACATGCATTTCGCGGTGACCCTCGCGGTGACCCCATCCAGCGAGCCTACCGAGGTGCCTGTTGACGGGCAGACCAACGGGGTTCTCGATGCCTAGATAATTCGTGCAGAAGGAGATGCACCCTTCGGTCAGAAAGCCCTTGGCTATGCTTCCATATGGACGTGCCCTGTTGCGAATGTATCCTTTGATGACACCATTCATCCTTTCGAATGGCATCATGCTATGCAGGAACGTCGGCCCGAGTTGGATGATATCCTCCACGATATGGACCAGCAGATGCACCATAACATCAAAGAATGCGGGCGGGAAGTACATCTCAAGCTCGCATAGTATCACCACGATCTCTTCCGGTAGCCTTCTGAGTTGCCTCACGCCAGCCGACTTCCGAGAGATGACGTCGAAAAAGTTGCATAGTCCAAATAGCGTTTCACGGACGTGCGCGTCCATGATCCCACGGATTGCAACTGGAAGTATCTGCGTCATCAGCACGTGACAGTCTTGAGACTTCATCCCGCTAAACTTATTCTTCGCTGAGTCTAGGTATCTGCTTATCTTCCCCGCGTAACCATAAGTAAGTTTTACTCCTACGAGGCAGGTGAAAAACTGCTCGATCTCCTTCTGACTTAGAGTGAAGCACGCGGGAGGGCAGTCATATTCGATCTTCTTGGCCTTTTTGCCTTATCTCCGGATCATTTCCGTCATCTTCTCACTTCTTCTCCTCCCTATCCACGTGCCAACGCAGGAGCTCTGCTTGCTTAGGGTCCACGAAATACCGCTGCAGACGACGAGTGATCAGAAAGTACCACACCACTTTTCGAGGAGCTTTCTTCCTCTTCTTATATCGAGTGACGCTACACACCGGACATATGGTAGACTCCACATGCTCGTCCCGATAAATGATGCAATCGTTCATGCACACATGGTATTTCACGTGCGGTAAATCCAGAGGACACATGATTTTCTTCGCCTCCTCGAAACTGGTCGGGCACTTGTTCCCCTTGGGAAGACGTTCGTGCCAGAATGACATGTTCTCGTTGAAGCATGCGTCGGTCATTTTGTGTTTTACCTTCATCTCTAGAGCCATGAGCGTTACTTTCATGAGGGTATCCTCGTGCCTACATCCTTCATACAATGAAGTAACCGTGTCTATCTCCAGTTGATCCAGCTTAGCTTTCTCTTGTGCGGCAGCTCTTGCGTTACCCGCCTGCTTGAGAAGCAGCTCTTGAATATGAGGGTCCTGCACCAAGGCCCATCGATGGTCCATCGTCGTCTGCTCCGACATCTTCATCTTCATGATCATGCCCTTCGTCTTGATTTTCCTCATCATCATGTCCGGCATCTTCTACATGATGACTGTGTCCTGCATCTACTTCGTGATCATGTCCTGGAGATTCTTCTTCTTCTCGCCCGCCCTCGCCGCTATTGTCTTGCTGCCCTTCCTTATTTCTTGCCCGACACCATGGACAACTTCATAATCATCTTCATCACCTTGCCACCGATAGCCATCCATGAAACCACGCACGAGCAGGTGGTCCCACACCTGTCTGGAATCCGGGTCCATAAGGCTCTTCAGCTTGCATCTTCGACACGGACATCTTATCTCCGTCTCGTTCTTTTGAAGCATCTAGGCCTTCGCGGAGCTCAAAAACCTATTCACGATGCCTTCGATCATCGTGCGGACCATGGTCGCCTGCGAGGTAGAGAAAAATGATATTTTAGAACCAAAAAAAATTGGCATGACTTTGCCTAAAAATAGGACCAAAAAGAATGCATAGTGCCAAATTCTCGCCGAAACGGAAATGAATCAACATTGCGGCAAAATATTGGCAACTATCGCATTTCAAATACCGGTACCTGCAAACACAAACATATGCAACACCACAAACATACGTAGATCTAAGCCATAAAAAGTGTGTACGTTGGAGGGAGAAAAAGTAGATCTAGAACATAAAGAAAGCTTTCCCCTTACTTACTTATCAAAAAAAGGAAATTTAACCACTTAATTTGGGTGAATCTATGGTGCAAATGAGGTGAGGAGGAGGAGGCAGCCGAGACCAAGCTTGGTAGAGGTGGAGAGAATGAAGTGGGGAAAGTGAGTGTGGTACGTGGCTGTCAAAAATATCTAGCTACTCTCAGGTTACCAATGGTGTACCTCCTAAGAATGCGCCATTGGTAACCAGGGTTACTAATGGCGCACCTGGTGTGTGGTGCGCCATTACTAGTTTTGAAAAAAAAATTGAATTTTTTTTTGTTAGTAGTGGCGCACCGTGGGTGTGGTGCGCCATTACTAGTAAAAACTAGTAATGGCGCACTTTCCCCTGGTGCACCACTGCTATGTCTGGAAAGGGTGTGAGGCCAGGACAAAGCTAGTAATGGCCCACCACACACCGGGTGCGCCATTAGTAATATGACCATTAATGGCGCACCTATATCTCGTGCGCCATTGCTATATAGCAGTGGCGCACCACATCCATGGTGCGCCATTAATGTCCATATTAGCTATAGCCATTTTTCTAGTAGTGATCTCTGCTGGATGATGTGTATTTAGTGCGAATTATGCTGAAACATTTGGCATAAATTTGTAAAGTTATTGAAAATATATTCTTGTACTTCCACTATTGCTTATTGTACTTCCTCATCATTTGTTAAATATAATAGAATATTTTACTTGTTATGGAAGGGTGGAGGGTAGGGGGACCCCCTTACACTGTCTTGTACCCGAGTGAACTTGTACCCCCATCTGTGTTAGCGTGAGGCCAAGTTGGGTGGGACTGCGGCGAGCGCTAGTGAGGCGCAGACCCACCCGGTGTGGCTGAGGTAGGAACGAGCCATAGCAGGCGACGACGCGGCGTGACGCAATGTCGCATGTGGAGGCGAGTCCGTCACACCAGAGCCTCACCATCTATCTTAGGTGTGTGTGTGGGGGTAGGTGGGTGTGGTTAGGCACCATTTTATATACGTTTCTAAAAGGAAGGCAAACCGAAATGATATAGAAACATTTTTACTATATGCGAAGTCGAGGCGTATAGTCACTGGTGTAGTACCTTGATTTTTTAAAGTACTTTCTTTTTCAAAATTATAGAACTGATGTCATAATAAAATCTTTACTTCCCTTAGTGTTACGGTTGTACTTCTTTATCTATGTATTCTGTACTTCTTTGAAACTTGTTGTTTGTTAAAATAATACTTGCAAAGTCTGTTATGGGTTTTATAGAATCAGATCAATTTTCAATGTCAATGTATTTGTTATATATCAGTCATGACTCACATTATCTCATTACCATATAACTTTTTACAGCAATATAACAAGTAAATTGTACTCATCCATCCAAATCAGCATATTTTTAAGTCTGAAATTGGTTGGCACAGTAGCTGTAGCACAGTAGCTATAGTATATATCATCTATGCTCTAAGAGTAACATACAACCCATGCAGCAATATGACAAGTTAATATATTACACAAGCTAATCAACATTTCTTTAATCTAGATCTACTCCTTGTTGGTGGTTGTTTTGGCGCTTGATTATTGCTGTTGTATCTTGCTTTTTCGGGGTGGGGGAGGTGGTGTTCGTTCTTCCTCTTCTTCGGTGTCCTCTTCATCAATATCATTGTCTTCATCATCATCCTCTTCTTCTCCTTCCTGTTCATTGTCTTCATCTTCTTCTTCTTCTTCTTCTTCTTCATCATCATCATCTTCTGTAGTGGACATATTATTGTTCTTCTTAGATTTCTGATTTATTTTCTTAGCTATCTCCAAAGCAGCTTTGATCACTGGACGGCTTAGAATGTTGTGCCCTAACCCAATTTGCTTGCATCCCTGGCATATCCTTTTGCTTTTTTTAGTCAGTTGTTTCTTTTCATCTTTGGGAAATTTTGTTGGACACGACCTACCATTGTGTCCTGACCCAATCTCGCCGTACATACCACATTTCCTCTTCCCTGTTTTAGTTTTCTCATCTGTTTTACGACTGCTTCTGCTAGCTTCATTTTCTTTCCAGCCACCAATGGTCTCGATTCAGCTGTGTTCTTATACCTGCTGCCATTAGTTTTTGATATTGGTGGAGGTAAGATAGCCTTAGTTATAGATTGAGCATTGCATCCAGTACTAGGCATGTCATCATCATCATGCGATGTTCTCGACATCTCTGTTGATAAGTCAGGCTCACACTGGTTTATATCCGGTGGAGTGCATGCATGCATCATCATCATCATCATCAGCTGTTGTTGATGAACCCACTGCTTCAACCCTGTTTAACACTTCTAGCAGGTCAGCTTTTGCTGTTACGTGCTGGTCGTCTGACTTGCCTCCTGTTCTCACAACTTTCAAAGCTATTTGGAGAAATTCATTTTGTTGATGCAGGAACAAAGACCCGTCAAATGATTCAGTCTTGCAGTCTCTCCTGTCAAATGTTTCCCTTGCCTTCGCTCTCGTAGTGTACCTCTTTAGGATGTAGATATCTGGCACACTCTTCACTCTCAGGTGCTCGAGCATTGCAATTATGTGCACGCAGAATAGACTTCGGAGCAGGTAGTTTTTGTGCATGAAAAAACAATTTGTTTTCATCATGAAAAAACCATAAATAGTAAATTCACATTTTGTATATTTTGGAATTGGACGTGTAAAAATTATTTATGTGCTCTGTCTATATTTACCTGTAAGCTCAAATATCTTGCACTCGCAGCTGTATTCCTCGGTCTCAATGTTCGCAACAACTTTGAACTCATGGTTTGACCATGAGAACGTATCCCAAGGCTCATGGTAGGTCACAAGATAATTTTGTTTGTCAACTGTAGGATCCTGGCTTGTTTTTATGCGGAAGAGTGTGCTATTTTTAAGTTTTCTCTAGAACTCAGTGAATACGACTTTTGTATAGTGCACACTGAACTGCTTCTCAAAACAGTAATGAGTTCTTTTGTTTGGTTCTGTCTGCAAAATGTTTAAGCAAGTGTGTCAGTATGGTTGTATGGAAATATCAAGTGCAAGAAGTTGTTGTACTTCTGTAAACTGTAACAACTGTACTTCTCCCCTGTATTATTTCTGTACTTCCCCAAAAACTGTAATCTACCACTTCTTTTTACAAAGACAAAAGAAATTTGAATTGATAGCTTACCATTGATGCCAATGTGTGTGCATTTTCAACTTGCCTTCTTGAAAATATGCAGTTGTTTACTTCCTCAGCAAATCGGTGCAGCTTTTGGTCCTGTTTGACAAATCCTTTCTTGAGTATATAGTTCATACTTTCACTTCATTGAGTTGAAATCATCCTTGCAGATAAAACCTCTTTGAAGTAAGCCAATATCCATTCCTTCCTGTCTGTCCACATGTGCAGAATCTTGTGAATCATCATGAAGGTTGTATTTATCAAATAGCTGGTGCCAAGCTGCCTCAAATTCAGTTGGCATCAGGGGACAATTTATGATTGCCTCGTACTCAGCCTTCAAAGTGCCGTGCAACTTGTACAAGTATGAAATATGCAAGGCCTACTTGTTTCTTATATGCCATCGGCAAAACTTATATAGGGACCTGGTGAAAACTTGTTTTATCGTAGGGGTGATGGAAGGGCACTGGTCTGATTAGAAAATGGAAGGGGCATGGTTAGGGTTATAAATTTAGAACTTTTGATAATATAATGTTTGTATTGCTTGTATAGTAAAATTAGAACTTCTTTTTGCATAATGTCCCCGAACTTTTGGTATTTTCAAATTAAAAACTTCTGAATTACTTGCATAGTTATTTCATATAAAAAACTGCTTTTAGGTAAACTAACTACAATGTCAGTCTATATGTTCACGATCTATATAAATTGGAATGTGTTATACCTGTTAAAATTATTGTAGGTTGCTTCCCATTGTTGCATGCCAAGAAGGTTCCGAATAGCCAAGCAAAAGATTCTTCACATTCATCCCTTACAAGGGCACACGCACATGTTGATGACTGAAGATGATTGTTTACTCCTACAAATACTCCCAAAGGCATAAGGTACTGATTTGTCTTATAAGTGGTGTAAAATGTCATCGCATCACTAAAATCTTGGTACGCGCCCATGCAGCTCTCATTAATGCAGAAGATGTTCTTTATGCGATCGAACTCATCAGTCTGGAAGTCGAAGAAGAATTCATTATTTACTGCTTTCATCTCAGCAATGAATCCCAACAGCTTCTTGACGTCATCGATGCTATCTTCCTTAGAGTTAAGCAGCTTCCTGCATATTTCAATACCACAAAAGGTTGTACACTGTTCAGTAGCATGTTCTTTCCGAAGCTTTTTTAATGGTCATGAAATGACAACCTTAAAAGATAGTGTATATCATTTTTGTTGTTACCTGTTGATTAAATCGCGGCCGTGCAATGCCAAGAACTGACCGCCACCGAGGGATCCATATAAGATAGACATAATGGTATGGTGCTGAACATTCTGGAACTGGAGGAACTTAACATAATCCAATATAGTGGGGTCAAATGACTTGTGGGAATACAGAAACACAAGCATGGTAGGGCTCTGTATTAGTTGGTGGTTGTGCTCAAAATTGATGTCGACAATGACTATGTATCATCGTGCTCATTCCCCTTTAATCGCAGCTTCGCCTTGCATCCACATCGCTTTGTCATCTTGTACCGCTGATGCTCAGATTCAGAAACAGAGCTCGCGTGCTTCCCTTCATGTGTGCAGTACAGGTATCTATTGAAACCACTCTTCTGTCCAATTCTTGTTCCAAAGCTAGCGTGCCTGGCGTATCTATTGTAGAGCACTTTGCCTGCATCGAAGTCCTTGAACACCATCCCCATCTTTGGTATGAGGTAATCTGGGAGGTCATATTTCTATAAAATAAATCCAAAATGTGCATAAAGGTGCCTAAGAAGTGAGTTCCATACAAAACAAACACACATACTTGTACTGTTATGAAAGGACTTTGTTGTACTGCCATGTAACAATATTCTTGTACTGCTTTATGACACCTTCATGTGAAGAAAACCAGCACCAAAAATGTTTTTTTGTTCCAATCAACTACACAGTGCCGGCGTGACAAACCTGCCGACCGTGTGCCAATCCAACACTAAGCAGATAGTTGGAACAACCATTTGGGTGTGTTGCCACACTATATGTGGTTTTAATGATCCTTATTAGACAAAGAAAAACTGTACAGATGCAATCATTTATTACTTGTTCATAGTACTGCTTTTCAGTTTATATGAGTTACTACATATACAAGTAAAAAGGTACTGCTTACCAACTACATTTGTACTGCTTTGTAAACAAGAGGTAGTTTGACTATGAAAATATAGTAACAACATCTGTTTATTATACTCACATGGATATACTTTCGATTCTCTTCTGGAGTTATGCAGTCGTCAGGTTGTATCGGACAAGGAGGCGTAACCACTGATTTGTGCAGCTACTGGTTGCTGCTTTGAAGTCGATGAAGGTGGACGTGGAGGCAGCGTATGATCACCCACACCTGGCTGCTTACGACTCGGAGGATGCAAACCTTCTACTCCAGGAACAATTTTATGGCGGCGATTTGTGGTGTTTCCAGCTGTGTGGCAAGCCGCAGGTACTTTATTTATGTTGAGCGTACTCTTATCAGCATGCGCAGAATCCACATTCACATATGGTGGATGTAAAGCCCCAATCTCAGGAATTTTTGTTCGGCTACGCTGCATGCCTGAAACCTCACGCACAACACGCTAATTACTGGTGGCACTTGTGGCCCAACACATTTACTTGTATGGCCAGCTTTCGGCAATATTGATGATCCAGAGAAAACGAAACTGCTCGGAGGTTGCGGTGACGACTCCATGCCGTTAGGATCAGGTGAATATCTAGTGACATAAAAATTTGGCGGATCTTCCATTATGCACCGAAGAGGCACTGCATTCGTGACAAATGGAGTAGGATCCAATGGCAAACCATAATCATCAGCCTGAAAATGGTCAGAAAATTGATGAGGAATTATCAGATTTTCTCATGGCAGTACTGCTTCTGTACCTTAGATGTACTTCTTTGAAATCAAAACCTATACTTCTTTTTTTGATAATTATGAGCATGAAGATAGTGACACAAAACAAGATTTGTAAATTTGTACTTCTTCTCACAGATATTGTTGTACTGCCTTAAAAAATGTAATAGGTATTCAGATTCCAAAATCCAAATGTATTAAGTGTAGTACTGTAGTACAATTATTATAACAGAATCGCAATTAGTAACAATATATAGCAATGAGTCGTAAACATTTTTCTTTTGATTGAGGACCTCACCATAGTTCCAGCATTGGGATCGAAGTTTTCATGTGTAACAACATGTGCAATTGCAGTTGAGTCAGCTGCTTGATTTGACAAATAAGTCAAACTTTGCTTAAATCTTGGAGACGTTCTCATATTCTTCATTTCATTGGCAATTTTTCTTGACCAAGTAGGCACTTTTGCTGCAAGGGGTGGCATGATGTCTCGCACTAAACGACAAAACGATAAACTAATTGTCAGAGCTCATCTGAATTGACACAAGGAAGTTTCTCGAAATCGATATTTATAGTTTTCACCTGTAGTAATTTTCTGTGTTGCTCTGTACTTCTGCTTCAAGATATTTTGTACTGCTACTCTTCACTGTAGAGAACCTTTTTGCACTTCCCTAAGCTTGCCAATTCCATAGCTCCAAGTAGCAGCTGCAAAAGATGAGTATCAAATTAGCATAAAGGACACCCTGTACTGCTACTTCAAACTACTCAGTACTTCTCTCAGTGTAACTATGGTACTGCCTCCCTAGCAGGAATAATTCTCAGCAGGTACTTCCTTGCTCGCATGCCGTACTACTCTGTACTTCTACCTAAATATTATATGTACTTCACATTACTACTACCTTTGTACTTCCCGTAATTCTCCACTCAGCAGGTCAAAATTTCATTCAATCTCCTCGTCGCCCGTCGGAGTAAAAAGAATGCCACAGAATGCCACGATGAAGAGAAGTACATTTTTACCTGGCACCTCTCGCTCGAGAAGGAGCTCGTGCTTGTGCTCGACGTGGGAATCCATAATAACCCTACACCCGTAGAGGGTGGTTAACTGGGGCGTCCCCGCCGGTCGAGATCTCGTCGATCTCGCATCGCTCGCTGCTCTGTCCTCGCCGCGGGAGGGGAACCAGGGGCAGCCTCATTAGGGGAAGAAGGTGGTTAACTGGGGAGGGAGAGGTGTGCGGAGGGGGTGGGATGGCTCGCCGGGGAGGGAGAGGTGCGCGGCGGGGGTGGGATGGCTCACTGGGGAAGGAGTGTGCGTGCGGCAGGGTGGGATGGCTCGCCTGGGAGGGAGTGTGCGCACGACGGGGTGGGATGGCTCGCCTGGGGACGGAGGGGCACGTGGCGGGGGTGCGATTGCTTGCCGGGGGTGAAAGGTGCACGCGGCGGGGGTGCGATTGCTCGCCGGGAAGGGAGGTGCGTGCTGCAGGATCGGGGGTGGGATCTGGACCAGGTGGGAAGGTGGCGGCAGGATCAGGGGGATCTGTTTCGGGATCCGGTCAGGTGTTGCCTAGTCGGGTCAGTCTTCGGCTCAAACACTATCTTATATAGGGGCTTGCCTATTGTAGAATATTATTCTAGAATCACTTGTAGAATAGACCCGCCCTATATATATATTCTTCTATATGTCATGTTTTTTGTCAATGTATTGAAGAAATCCATGGCTTCATCATTAGCCAGAAGTAACAGGCGTATGATGCTACGAAGCTCTTCAAAATTGTTTTGGAACGGAGTTCCGGATAGAATAATTCGCCTTTTGGTATGAATTTCAGCAAAGGCCTTCCAAATAGCGATATTCAGAACGCTCTTGCTGAACTTCGTATCAAAAACCTAATTATCCTATCCGGGACTTCGTTCCAAAATAATTTTGGAGAGCTTCGTACCATTATGCGCCTGTTACTTCCGGCTAATGATGAAGCCATGGTTTTCTTGAATCCTTTGACACTAGATAACGTGACATATAGAAGGGTAGATGAGATCAGGAAAAATATGGACCATTTTCTACACATCTAGAATGGCGCCATTTTGCTAAATCCCTTAAAGGTTAAGAGAATCCCTTGTTTGACATTCATGAGAGAGGCGGTCCAGACGTTGGACATTCATGAGAGAGGCGGTCCGGACGTCAGACATTCACGTTTGTATATTAATTGCCATGTTGTATATTTGAAGAAACTATGGATCAAAGAGGGTGGGATGGCTCACCGGGGGAGGGAGGTGCACGCGGCGGGGGTGCGATTGCTTGCCGGGGGTGGAAGGTGCGCGCGGTGGGGGTGCGATTGCTCGCCGAGAAGGGAGGTGCATGCTGCAGGATCGGGGGTGGGATTTGGACCAGGTGGGGAGGTGGCGGCGGGATCGGGGGGATCTGTTTCGGGATCCGAGCAGGTGTTGCCTGGTCGGGTCGGTCTCCGGTGCAAACACTACCTTATATAGGGGCTTGCCTATTGTAGAATATTATTCTACAATCAGTTGTAGAATAGACCCGCCCTATATATATATATATATATATATATATATATATATATATATATGAGATCCAAAAAAATTGGATCAACTTGTGCACATCCATAATGGGGACATTCTTGATAAATCTATGCTACCAGAGTTTTCTATATGAACAAAACAAAATTCCACATGACATGTTCGACGTCCCCCTTGAGGTCGAAGTTATCGAGGAGGGGGGTAGACAACAACGATGCTCACCCCTCATGTCCGACATCCGACAACCCCCCTCATGTCATGTCCGACGTCCCCCCTCATGTCGAAGTTATCGAGGAGGGGGTAGACGACAACGACGCTCACCCCTCATGTCATGTCCGACGTCCCCCTCATGTCGAAGTTATCAGGCAGGGGGTAGAAGACAACGACGCTCACCCCTCATGTCCGATGTCCGACGTCCCCCTCATGTCATGTCCGACGTCCCCCCTCATGTCGAAGTTATCGGGAGGGGGTAGACGACAACGACGATGACCCCTCATATCATGTCCGACGTCCCCCCTCTTGTCATGTCTGACGTCCGCCCATCATTTTAACTAGTTCAATGTAATGCAACGATCTCAACATCGGAATCATCATCTACCGGGAAGGAACAATACCGACAAACAAAGAAATGAACACATTCAATGTAATGCAACAAACACGATGTATGCTATGGCATGTTAAAGCATTGAATTGACCTAGTCCAATAGATAGTCATATTAAGTAAAGTGGAATTCAAATATATGCTAAATTCCAACTTCAACACTATTTATTACTTTATCCTAATCATTAAATTTCCTAGTTGGGGAAGTTAACTTGCTCAAACATGCATGAACATGGCATATACTGATTCAATGGTTTTTTTGACCATTTTTCATATATAATTTATTTTCATCTGACTTACGGTTGAATTTCTATGTTTTTTCAAAGTTTATAACATTTTCAGGAAATTCATGAATTATTTTATTACTAGAAATTCAATTAATGCATCAGCAACACGTTAGCATTGCGTCAGCAGGTCAACAGGGCCGGTCCATGTCAAACCTGACCAGTGGGACACACTAGTCAGTGTCTTAGCTAATTAATAGGGTTAATTAGCATTAAGTTAATCCTATCTAAACCAATTAGCAGGCATGGGCCCACTGTCAGTGACCCATTTAACTAATATAGATTAACTAATTTAATTAGGCGCTTAACGTAATTAAGTCAGGGGATGAAAATACTTTATACATGAGAGTTGCTTAGAACGACGAGACGAACCCGGTTACGCTACCCACATGCTCGCCGGATACCTCTAACTATCCGATCCTGGAACATTGCCTCTTCGGTCATCTGTGTGACAGATGTCCGGAACAGGGAAAACTTTCCCGGATGGGTTCCCCCTGCATCGTTAATGTGCCACCCTACGTTAGGACACACCCGGAACTGCATATTGTCATGTCATACTTTGTGTAGCATTGTTTGCTTTATATTTTTTGTTTCTCCCCCCTCTTCTTACCGGTAGACCCCGAGACTGCCGGTGCTGCCGGGTACGACTACACCGTTGACGATCAACCCTCTTGCCGTAGAGAAACAAGGCAAGAAACCCCCCATTGAGCATTCCAATATCGCCCATTCCTTTCCCTCTTATTCTTGCATTAGATTTTGCTACTGTATTAGTTAGCTCCTATTCTGATGCATAGCCTGTTTTTGATAAACTGTTACTATACCTGCAATAATATCAACTCCTTAGTATAGGTTGATCAATGAATTCCTAGTGACCCCTTAGTCCCAGTTGCCCCTGCTTCTTCATCGACGACTCGAACACTCGAAGACTCGGTCAAACGACCGACGAGCTAGGGCCCTCATATCATCGCACACCCCTTCAGTATGGCACTATAGAGCTACTACCGAGTGTCGAGGGTGATACCTCACTTAGCACTCCCGATGTTAATTCTGTAGCATAGCTAATCGATCATGGGTATCGAGGGTGATTCCTCCTTCCCATTTATTGATAGCGACTCTTGTTATACACATACCGCGAGTGGGATCCATCGAGGGTGATTCCTCGGATATCCACCTGGTGTATAAACACACAGTTACTTCAACTTGACCTTGTTTACATGTGAAAGACGGGACTGGAGGGACACGCGGTACCACCCTAGTTGAGGTGGACCTGAGTTCCCGACGGTCTTGAGACGGGTCGGCCCCAAGGGTACCCGTCTGTAAGTTGTGGTGGGATGCACCGGCAAGGCATCAAAAAGGGTGTTGATGAGGCGTGGACTGGTGAGAGAGGCCTTTGCCACACACCCTCGAGACGGGGCGACGATACCACACTTTATGGGCTGCGCTTGCCCTGCATTAGTAAAATGCTAATGGGTTGGGTACTCGATCTGAGTTTGGTCGCTGGCCTTAATACGCACTAACCTTCACGTCAGAGAAGTTATGGGTACTCAACGTCATTGTATCAGTCGAAGCTCTTTGGGCGTCAGCAATGGAGCGGCACGCGCCCGAGTGGTCTGCAATGGCATCGCGCTTGTTATAAGGGGTGCTAGGACTGACCTCGACCGCCTTCGCCTCGTGCAAGAGTGCAAGGGCAAGTGGCCCACCAACCTGCGCGCTTAGGATTTAGATCAATGGGCTAGCCTCTTCGTTGAGTCTAGGTGGGGCGATGACGTTTTGATATCCAGAGGTCGGGCATGACCCAGAAAAGTGTGTCCGACTGTTGGTGATTCAAGCGTGTTGGGGAATATCTTGTGCACCCCTGGAGGGTAAAAATTATCTATTCAAATAGCCGTGTCCACGGTAACAGGATGACTTGGAGTTGTACCTTGACCTATACAAGTACAATTGTGACTTTAATTATGAAATGAATGTTGGCTCCGGGATTGCTTCCACGCAGAGAGTCGAGGAAGAATCTCTGGGCGTGGTTACTTAATAAAATTTCTACAATAATATGACTATATAGGAGATACTAGTCTACTCACTTCTAATGCTGCAAGATGTTGAAGATGCTAGTCTTCGATAGGTCTAAGCTTTCCCCCAATTCATGCTCTCTACAGTCAGCCCAGATATAACCCCATCCCTTTGAAAGTACTTTGGATGAGTACTTAGTATAGTTCTGATGCTAGTCTTGCAAGTACTTTGGATGAGTACTCATCGCTGCTTTTCTTTCTCTTTCCCCCTCGATACGATTCTGCGTTCACACAATGGAGCCAACGAGATGGAGTACGCCAGAGATGACTACGACACCACCGCTAGAGCCTACTACTACGAGGAGAGTGCCGACGCTCAAGAGTTGTTAGCAGGTTCCCAAGCAGGAGGCCTAGCCCCTTTCGATCTGCTGCTTATGTTTGTGCTAGCCTTTTTAAGGCAAAACTTGTTTAACTTATGTCTATACTTAGATATTATTTTCTTTCGCTGACTCATGCTCTGTCGAGCTTTGTATTCGAGCCCTCGAGTCCCATGGCTTGTAAAATGAAGTCGTGTGACTTTAATTTGCGTCTAGAGTTGTGTTGTGATATCAATTAGTGAGTCCCTAATCTTGGTTGTACGCATTGCGTGTATGTTTAGCGTACGGTCGAAGTCGGGGTGTCATAAGTTGGTATCCGAGCCCATGGCCTGTAGATATCCCCCTTTCCAACTCCTTTGCCGAAGTTGAGTCTAGTACTGGAAAAACATTTACTAACACTGATGTTGTGGCTTACGAGCCCACATCTCAATCGGGTGGTATTAGGATCTTTTATTCCTCGTCTATACTCAGGTTTCAGATCTCTCTTCTCTTTCGGGTTAAGGATTTTATTAACTCTAACTCTAGGTTCTCGTAACTATTTCCCCTGGAGAGCCCCTCATTTGGTATGATTGCCCGACTCAATAGAAGACTTCAAAGATACTCTCCGATGTTCTCCCGAGAACTTGTGCTCATCGCTTTTGCGATTTCCTTCCTCTGTCAACCCCTATGGATGATTACATACAATGGTCGCTCATACTTTCATATCCAGTTGCTCTTGTTACTACAAGGTACATCGAATTATCTTACCAGAGATTTGTTCTTCCTCGATGGATCACGTGTTTCATAGAATTTGTTGAAATGCTATTCGATCTTCCAAATCCCAATAGCCTTTGTCTCTTGACCCTTCTCATCCGCTTGCATTATGGTTAATTCCATATGGCTTGAAATATTCATTAAATCCTTTGTGATTATAATTTGAGTTTATTGATTCCAGCTATGTGTGAATGCATGCAGTCGTCAGTTGTTTCTCATAAATTATCTCTCGGCTCAGACGTCCTTCCCAAGACGAGTTGGTTCTCGACAATTCAACTTTGATTGATTGTCCACATAAATCCATTCAACTTACTTGTAATTGATCGGATCATCTATTTCCGACACACCAAAATGGGAATCTTAATTCCTTTGGTTATTTGGGCATCCATTTATTGGATGATCTATAATCCGATGCCTTGCATTATCCTCTCTCTAATTGAGTTTCGATAACCGTAGTAGTTCCTTTGTGGACCGCCACAACCATTGTTGGGTTATTATCCGATAGTGTACTCCACCTTCAAATATTTGTGATGTTCTTCCCCTGATACATGTTGCGATTGGTAAACTGTGTCTTCTCCCTCTGATAAGTCGCATCCTATGCTTTCGTCAGCCATGCTCTGTTTGCAAGCATGTGTTGATTACTGTTGATGCTTGCGGTATATGTTCCTAAGATGCCCTGATGGGTTGAACCTATGCCTTCCTTAATCCGTGTGAACACCACAGTTTTCACGAGTCATACTGTCCTGGTGTTTTGCCAGGTAAACTTTCAAAACTACAACTTCGTCAAAGGCGAGGTGTAAATGGTGATGCATTGATGAAGTGGGAGTCGACCTTGAACCTTGTGTTCATGCCCATGGAAACGATGTTGATCTTATCATAGAATGTTCTCCTTTCAACAAGCATTCATTGTATTATTTGATCGTGTATCTTGATCTTGTCCTTCAAAATCGTGATCCGAACCATGTTGTTCTACTTTCATTTCATTCTCAGACAAGTTGAATTGTTTTGTCCTCCATAGATCAATACGCTAGTCTAAGCTCTATTCTGATCTACCTTCGATTATTATCCTTGGTATCTTGATAAATATCATGGGGAATTATAACTTCTTATGAGCTCCTCATCAACTATGATATTTCACTGATTCTAGTCTCCTCATGCTCCGAGTTGTTGGACAATCAAGGATGTTGATATCTGAATCGAGTATGCATTGCAATTAAACAACACTTAGTAATGTTCTTTGCTTAAGAGTTTGTGAATCGAGTATGCATTGCAATTAAACAACACTTAGTAATGTTCTTTGCTTAAGAGTTTGTACTCGGTCATGCCTTCCCAAGCTGTTAGGCTACATCATCAACATCAGGCTAAAGCTTGACCGTGCTATCTATGTCCTTCATCCCTAAAGCACCATTCCAACAGTGCATCAAGATTACATCGAGCTTTGAACGTCATGTTGGTTGTCTTGAAAGGCAATTCTGATTCTTAGCTAGCACACTAACATGTGGTTTCAACAACCATTGGCTGCAACATTTCTTTGCTTGTTGTCATCGCTGATCGATTACATCTTCAAGAGCCTTCTTGACAAGTGTGTCGTGGTCATCATCAACATTCTGAACTCTCCTAGGATATAAATTAAATTCTTGATGGAAGTAGCATCCTTGCCTTCCTCTTAAACACAGGCTTGTCTTGTTTTGGTTGAACCTTAAGTTCTTTGTTAACCGTCTTGTGATATGTTATATCTTGGAGTATTACCATGCTTTTAAGGAATGACGTGAAATTTGCACACATCATAAAAATTCTTGATATAGTGATACTTCTTTCCAGCACCTTTCATCTCTTAGTTTCCATGTTGTTTCTAGCCAGAATACCGACAAATGGATTGTGATGTGTAGATTCAACACTTATGGCATAGCAACTCTATTACCTTGAAGTTAATGAACAATAAGTCCCTTTCTTAGTGTGTTGGCTGTTGAATCAACATTCTATGATTGGTCGTGCTACTTTCTCCGGATTTTGGGTGTGCCTTTCGATTAAAATTTAATTATGGATGTTTCCCCTTGGGCAGACCTCAATATATCATCTGGTTTGACCAATCTATCACCTTGTTCACCCTATCGTGGAAATCTATCCTTGTGGAAATCTCGATGAGTTGTTCCTGAGCCCATCAGTCACACCCTCATCTTCTTTGTGGTTCATGATGAACATTTAATCTAGTGTTGTCAAATTTTGGAGGCTTTATCTTCGTAACTAGCTCATGAAGAATATGTTTGATAAAGTAGTGTTTTTCTCTAAGTTCATGTCCATCTTGTCGTCATGATTATGAGAAAATTTTGTTTCGCTTCCTTAAAAATAGTTCCAATTCATTCATGCATGTGCGAAGTATTCTATGGTTTGATAGGTTTGCTACCTTCACTCCATATATATTTCCTAACACGTCAAGCCACTGATTGATTTGATCTAGGGAAAGATGTTCTACGTAAGATCTAGCCCAGACTTAGACATGAAACTTTGATATCTACTATGGTGGTTCCCAACCACAACTTGTTTACATTCCATTCTAAAAACTCACATGAGGGCACGAATGTCTTCATATTGTGTTCATATGTCTTGCAATCCGACTCATGATCCAAGGCTTACTTCCGTCACTCATTACGAGATTCTTGCAACATTGTCTCGTAGATCTGTGTGGCATCCTTTTATTCTCACGCCTTCTATGTCTGAAGTATCCTCACACCAACCAGACCTGAATCTCAGACAGATATGATGGTTGGAACATTATCATGAATTATAACTTTGGCATTTATTACTTGGTAAGGTGATGTTGTAGCTAACACACCTGGCTGGATGACCTATTGTTATAATGCTTTGTTCAGCTAGGGTTTCCATTCTTCCATGGGGGAATTGTAAGACTTATTTTATAAGTTGTTCCTACTGGATCCTTTGTGTATCCCAACTCCATCCTGTACTCGAAATACTATATCATTGCTATCCCGAAGCATGGATGTGGTATATCGATCACCAAAAGGAATAATGTAAGCCCAATGCTAATTGTTTCTTGATCAATTATTTGAACCCCCATTGTATGGGCATGTCATGGATTTTCCTCCCCCCTTTTACCTAAATGGTTATCTACTTGCTATCCTGGCACGTGTATCATGCTCTATTTCCCATGGGAAAAATGTACTCCTAAAACTTGAGTATAAACACATTTTCCTGCCAATTGGTATGTTAATGTGATAAACACATTTTCTTTTCCCTTGTTCTGTTTAATGTGTTAAACGCATTTTCCTTTCCATTGGTTTGTTTGACCTTTCTTGTAATATAGATTATCTGGATAGTGGTGATTCCCTGCTTAGGTAAGCACGTCGGTGATCAATTCTGTGAGTTAGGCCCTGTTACTATTGTTGATGACATTTCGGTAACCGCCGATGGACGGGAACTTTGCCTATTGATACACCTCGTTTCAACGAGCAGGAAAATAGTTCTATTCGTCCCCTGCCCTTGGTACCAATGTTGCTCCCAACTTAACTGACATGCTTTCCTCTAGCAGATCTTGCTACCATGACCGTGCAGGATGTCACCGCTCTTCCTACTCTTAACCTGCATGGCAGGCCCATAACCCAAAGTTCCACATGATTGAAACCTGACTCTCTTGTACATCCTTAAATCCAAAGTTTTGTTGCACTTGGCTTCGTATGTAAATCCCGAGCCACCATCCAAGGTAATGACACTATTCTTGTCGTCATTGACCGACTATCCAAAGTTATACACTTCTGTCCGTCAAGGACACTATCACTACGAGTTAGCTGGCAGATATATATATGTCCAGAGTTGTCTCACTCCATGGTATTCCATTGGTGATTAGTTTAGACCATGGCAGCTTATCCGCTTCGAGATTTTGGGCAAGTTTCCAAGAAGCTATGGGAACTCATTTGTCATTCAGCACCGCTTTTCACCCTCAATCCCAGGGACAAGTTGAATGAGTCGATCGGATTCTTCGAGATATGCTTCGAGCTTGTGTCATTTCTTTCAGCAAGAAATTGGAGAAATCTCTCTCATATGCTTAGTTATCCTACAACAGTAGCTATCAAGCTAGTACGGAGATGGCTCCCTTTGAAGTGTTATATGGACGTAAGTGTCAGACTCCTCTGAATTGGTCAGAAAACGGGGAACGTACACTTATCGGTCCGGATATTAGCCAACATGCCGAAGATCAAGTCTGCATTATTCATGCAAATCTGAAGGTTGCTCAGTCTCGTCAGAAGAGTGAGTATGACCATCATCACAAATATATGGTCTGTCAACCTGGCCAAAAGGCTTGTCCACGAGTCACGCCAATGAGAGGTACACACCGTTTCGGGATCAAAGGCAAGCTGGCTCCCCGATATATTGCTCCTTTCACTGTTCTCGAAAGGCGTGGTAAAGTGACAAATCAACTAGAACTGTCGTCAAACCTTTCTTAGGTTCAGGATGTGTTCCATGTGTCACAGCTTCGTTGCTCCTTCAAAGATCCTATCAGAGCAGTGGATCATGATATGCTTGAGCTGCACCAAGACCTCTCTTACAAAGAACAACCAGTCCGCATTCTCGATGACACCGAACGTCAGACTCGTCAGAAGGTTACCAAGTTCTTCAAAGTGTAGTGGGCAAATCATTATGAAGATAAAGCCACTTGGGAACGTGAAGTTCATCTTCGTGCAACATACCCCGGGCTCTTTCCTTTAGTAGCGAACAGTTGTGACGCCCTGGATTTGTGCTACAATAATCCGTAAAATTAAGCTACAGTAATCCCATGCTAATGATGCCATGTCATCGTATTTTGCTAAGCTTGATTGCCTCTTAATAAAAAAAATCAAGTCCAAGTCAAATTCAAATCTAACGTTAAGTTATTATACTTCAAACCTTGAAGCAAAAATGTTCGTGTTGTTGTAATTAATCCTTGGGTAATTGTGGCATAGAAACCCACAAATCATAAAATTGTTAAGTGCGCTAAATAATTAAAAACTGTAAACTGTTAAAAGGTAGAAATAAGAAAAAGAAAAAAATAGAAAACTAAAAAAAGGGAAAAAGGAAAACAACCCCGCCGGGCCAGCCAACCTAGCCCGGCCCACCTAACCCCCCCTCCCCGTCGGCGAACCCATCCGGGGACATAACACGCCCACCCCTCCACCAAACCCTAGCCACTCACCACAGCCGCCGTTCCACTTTCTCCCCCTCCATAATCTGGTGGATTGGGCAGCCGATGCCCTTTCTGCCGCCGCCAGCTCCCCGACCGGTGCGACGTCGCCGCCTTGCCTCCCCCTGTCGGTCCGCTCCATACCGTCGTCGCCATACGCCTCCCGCTGGCGCTGCACCGGCACCGACGCCGTCGCCATCGTCCCCACGGGGCACTAAATCGCCTCCGCCCCACCGTCGCCGGCCACCGCCCTCCCTCGCGCCCTCTGCCCCCTCTACCGGCTCAAAGTGAGCCCCTGGGGCTCCTCCCTCCCTTTCCTCCTCCCCCCACAGACGCCATGATCCCCCCGCATGTGCTTGTCGCGCTCACCCCGCGACCACATACACCGCGCACCGTCCCCTGCTCGCGGCCTCCGCTCGCCATGGCTCCCGCGCGCGTGTGTGCATGTGTGCGTGTAGTGTGTGTGCGTGTGTGGAGATGTGTGGCCCTACATGTGTGTGTGGCTGGACAGTGGGCCTAACCCCCCACTGTCAATGACAGAGAGGGCCAACTCCCTCGGGACATTTAAAAATAAATAAAATATATATTAATAAATGAAATAATTAATTAGGAGTTAACTAATTAAATAGTTAATTAGTGATTTAATTAGAAAATTAGATGATTAACACTAATTAGATTAATTAATTAACCTATTAGTTACTTAATTTTAAACAATGACCGACCGGTAGGTCCCACAACACTAATTAACCTGATTAACTGTTAATTAAACATTAATTAGAACTGTGACACTAACAGGTGGGACCCAACAGTCAGTTTGACCAGTCAACATCACTATTGACTGCTGATGTCATAATTCTATTTTCGAATTAAAACAATCTCTTTAGTTCCACTATATTAATAAAACTTTAAAAATTAATATAAAATAATGCGTAACTCGGATGAAAATACTTTATACATGAAAGTTGCTCAAAACGACAAGATGAACCCGGTAACGCTACCCACTTGCCCACCGGATACCTCTAACTATCCGAACGTGGAACATTGCCCTATTCGGTCATCTGTCTGACAGATGTACGAAACTGGGGAAACTTTCCCGGATGGGTCCCCCCTTCGTCGGTAACGTGCCACCCTGCGTTAGGAAACACCCGGAACTACATATTGTCTTGTCATACTTTCTGTAGCATTGTTTGCTTTATATTTATTGTTTCACCCCCTCTTCTTAGCAGTAGACCCCGAGAATGATGGTGCTGCCGGGTACAACTACACTGTTGACGATCAACCCCTTTGCCGTAGAGAAGCAAGGCAAGCAAACCCACATTGAGCATTCCGATATCGCCCATTCCTTTCCCTCTTATTCTTGCATTAGATTTTGCTACTGTATTAGTTAGCTCCTATTCTGATGCATAGCCTATTTTTGATAAGCTGTTTCTTTACCTGCCATAATATCGACTACTTAGTATAGGTTGATCAATGAAACCCCAGTGACCCCATAGTTCCAGTTGCCCCTGCTTCTTCATCGACGACTCGAAGACCCGAACACTCGGTCAACCGACTGCCAAGCTAGGCCCCTCACATCACCACACACCACTTTAGTATGGCACTATAGAGCTAATACCGAGTGTCGAGGGTGATACCTCACTTGGCACTCCCGGTGTTAATTCCGTAGCGTAGCTAATTGATCGTGGGTATCGAGGTTGATTCCTCCTTCCCATTTATTGATAGCTACTCTTGTCATACACATACCTCGAGTGGGATCCATCGAGGATGATTCCTCGGATATCCACTTGGTGTATAAACACGCAGTTACTTCAACTTGACCTTGTTTACATGTGATATAGGGGACTAGAGGGATAGGTGGTACCACCCTGCTTGAGGTGGACATGAGTTCCCGACGGTTATGAGATGGGTCGGCCCCAAGGGTACCCATGTGTCAGATGTGGTGGGATGCGCCGGTAAGGCATCAAAACGGGTGATTATGAGGCGTGGACTGTCGAGAGAGGCCTTTGCCACACATCCTCGAGACGGGGCGACAGGGCCACACTTTATTGGTGGCGCTTGCCCCGCATTAATAAAATGCTAATTGGTTGGGTACTTGATCTGAGTTAGGTCTTGGCCTTAATACGCACTAACTTTCACGTGGGAGAAGTTATGTGTGCTCAACGTCATTGTATCAGCCGAAGCTCTTCAGACATGGGCAACGGAGCAGCGCGCGCCTGAATGGTCTGTAATGGCATCGCGCTTGTTATAAGGGTTGCTAGGACTGACCTTGGCCGCCTTCACATCGTGCAGGAGTGCAAGGAAAAGAGGGTCCATGAACCTACGCGCTTATGATTTAGACCGGTGGGCTGGCCCCTTCGTTTTGTCTAGGTGGGGCGATGACGTTTTGATATCCCGAGGCCGGGCATGACCCAGAAAAGTGTTGTGCACCCCTGCAGGGAAGAAATTATCTATTCGAATAGCCGTGTCCACTGTAACAGGACAACCTGGAGTTGTACCTTGACCTTATACAACTACAATTGTGACTTTAATTATGAAATGAATGTTGGCTCCGGGATTGCTTCCTCATAGGGAGTTGATGACGAATCTATGGGTGTGGTTACTTAATAAAATTGCTACTATAATATGACTATATTTGAGATACAAGTATACTCTCTTCTAATGCTGCAAGATGTTGAAGATGCTAGTCTTCGATAGGACTAGTCTTTCCCCCACATTCATGCTTTCTGCAGTCAACCCAGATATGACCCCATCCCTTGGAAAATGATGCATACTTAGTATAGTTCTGATGTCAGTCTTGCGAGTACTTTGGATGAGTACTCACCGCTGCTTTTGTTTCCCTTTCCCCCTTGATACGATTCTACGTTCAGACAATGGAGCCCAGGAGATGGAGTATGCTAGAGACAATTACGCCACCATCGCTAGAGACTACTACTACGTGGAGAGTGCCGATGCTCAGGAGTTGTTTGGAGGTTCCCAGGCAGGAGGCCTCGCCTCTTTCAGCTTATGTTTGTGCTAGCCTGCTTAAGGCAAAATTGTTTAACTTATGTCTGTACTCAGATATTATTTGCTTCCGCTGACTCGTGCTTTGTTGAGCTTTGTATTCGAGCCCTCGAGGCCCCTAGCTTGTAATATGAAGCTGTATGAATTTAATTTGTGTCTAGAGTTGTGTTGTGATAACAATTAGTGAGTCCCTAATCTTGGTTGTACACATTGCATGTATGTTTAGCGTACGGTCGAAATTGGGGGCGTCACAAGTTGGTATTAGAACCGACTGCCTGTAGGTAGCCCCCTTTCCAATTCCTATGCCGAAGTTGATTCTAGTACTTGAAATACTTTTACTAACACTGATGCTATGGCTTACGAGCCCACATCTCAATCGGGTGGTATTAGGATCTTTTATTCCTTGTCTATATTCTCGGTTATGATCTCTCTTCTCTTTCGGGTTTAGGATTTTATTAACTCTAAATCTAGGTTCGCGTAACTACTTCCCTCGGAGAGCCCCTCATTTTAGACGATTGCCCGATTCATCAGAAGGTTTTGAAGATACTCTCCGATGTTCTCACAAGAACTTGTGCTCATCGCTTTTGCGATTTCCTTCCTCCGTCAACCCCTATGGATGATTACACACAATTGTCGCTCATACTTTCATTTCCACTTGCTCTTGTTTTTACAAGGTACATCGAATTATCTTACCGGAGATTCGTTCTTCCTCTGTAGATCACGTGTTTCATAGAATTCGTTGAAACACTATTCGATCTTCCAAATCAAAATAACCTTTGATTCTTGACCTTTCTCATCTGCTTGCATTATGGTTAACTCCATATGGCTTGCAATATTCATTAAATCCTTTGTGATTTATCATTTGAGTTTATTGATTCCACTTGTGTGTGAATGCATGCAGTCGTCAGTTGTTTCTCATAAATTATCTTTTAGGTCAGACATCTTTCCCAAGATGAGTTTTTTCTCGACAATACAACGTTGATTGATTGTCCATCTAAATCCATTCAACTTACTTGTAATTGATCGGAGCATTGATAACCCACAAGTATAGGGGATATATCATAGTCCTTTTGATAAGTAAGAGTGTCGAACCCAACGAGGAGCAGAAGGAAATGACAAGCGGTTCTTAGTAAGCTATTCTCTGCAAGTACTGAAATTATCAGTAACAGATAGTTTTGTGATAAGATAATTTGTAATGGGTAACAAGTAACAATTGTAACAAAGGTGCATCAAGGTGGCCCAATCCTTTTTGTCGCAAAGGACAATCCTGGACAAACTGTTATATAAAGCAAGGCGCTCCCGAGGACACATGGGAATTTATGTCAAGTTAGTTTTCATCATGCTCACTCGATTCGCGTTCGCTACTTTGATAATTTGATATGTGGGTGGACCGGTGCTTGGGTGTTGTCCTTACTTGGATAAGCCTCTCACTTATGATTAACCCCTCCCGCAAGCATCCGCAACTACGAAAGAAGAATCACTAGTAGAAAACGGGCCATTTGTCCCGGTTCGCAAGGGCCTTAGTCCCGGTTCTAGAACCAGGACTAAAGGGTTGGGAGTAAAGGCCTCCACTTTTAGTCCCGGTTGGGTTATGAACCGGAACTAAAGGGGCTCCACGTGGCAGCTTTCTTGAGCGGGACCTTTAGTCCCGACTGGTGTTACGAACCGGTACTAAAGGTATTTTTTTTCAATTTTGTTTTTCTGATTTTCAAATCTTTGAATTATTTGACAATTTAATCTCTAATCATCTCTCCTCACTGCTCTAGATTTATTTTACAATTTAATCTCTAATCACCCCTCATTCCAAATCGTCTAACTGCCCGGTCGGTCACCCATCCTCTCACGGCTCCAACCCCACCAAGCTTAACTTTCACGTTCTATCACCCCTAGTTTCCGAGTCTCCACTTGTTGTTTTCTTGACAATAGTAAGCTATCAATCCTATTAACCCTTACGTCTTGATGTAACATGATTTAATTTTTTCAACCAAAGTAATAAAAAGTGAAAATAAAATAAGTAATAATAATATTGAATTAAAATGAAATTAGAAAAAGTAATAATATTATTTTATTCATTTTTTGCAATTTATTCATTTAATATGGCATAATTAATATCTTTAAATCTGTAAATCGAATTTCAACAAATAATATATCCATTATTATGAAAAAAACGTGAGGAATCCAAATATGACATCATTTATTCAAAAACATTAATTTTCCATAACACTTTTTTTCCGACATCGTATGCAAAAGTTATAGCCATTTTACTTTTTGATAATACTTGTTTAAATTTTGTTTCAACTCCAGACTTTTTGTGCGTTCAACCTGCACCATCCAAAGCCACATCATCAATTTTCAACCTCTTCCCACTTCTTTCGCTATTTTTCATGATTTTATTAATTTTTTCCAGCTAAATGACCCTGAAATTGAAAGCACTACAAATGAACTCTGAAAAGGTTGAAACTTGGCATGGTATAATCATTTCACCCACATAGCATGTGCTATAAACTTGAGCGGGTTACAGTAAAAACTAGATGCACTTCTGGTACAAATTGGACAATCCCTTTTAAAGTATCAGAGTTTTGGACGAAAACTCATCTGTTACAAATGCATTTCATTTTTTGAACTTATTTAAACTCTAGAGTTTTTGTGCGTTCAACATGCACCATTCAAAGCCACATCATCAATTTTCAACCATTTCCCACTTCATTCGCTATTTTCATCCATTTATTAATTTTTATGAGCTAAATGACCCTGAAATTAAAAAGCACTACCAAAGAACTCGGAAAAGGTTGAAACTTGGCATGGTATCATTATTTTACCCACATAGCATGTGCTAAAAAGTTGAGAGGATTACGGTAAAAACTAGATGTGCTTCATATATAAACTAGACAATCCCTTTCGAAGTATCAGGGTTTTGGACGAAAAAACATCTGTTACAAAGGCATTTCATTTTTTTAAACATATTTCAACTCCATACTTTTTGTGTGTTCAACATGCACCATCTAACATGTGCCTATGAGAAAAAAGAATTAAAGTTAAAACTATTTTTAAACTGAAGTTATTCACAATTGAGGTTTTGAATAAAATTTGAACAAATTAAAATTTAAATCATTCAAATTTGAAAACTAATTTTACAAACACAAACTAGACAAAATTTTGGATCTAAGGCAAAAAGAATCACTCAAAAACAACAAATATCCTAAAAGATATATGCAATTTAAAACAGAAACTAAAAATAGAAAACAAATAGAAAAAACAAAAAAAAATCAAAACCCTTTAGTACCGGTTTGTATGTCTAACCGGGACTAAAGGTCTAGACTTTAGTCCCGGTTGGAGACACCAACTCGGACTAAAGCCACAACCCCTTTAGTCCCGGTTCGTGTCTCCAACCGGGACTAAAGGCGTCACCTTTAGTCCCGGTTGGAGACACGAACCGGGACTGAAGGATATCGGCCCCTTTAGACCCGGTTGGTGTCTCCAACCGAGACTAAAGGTCCCATCTGAATCGGGACTAATGCCCAACCGGCACTGTAGCCGTTCGAACCAAGACTAATGCTCACATTAGTCTCGGTTCGTAATGCAACCGGGACTAATGTGTAGATCGAGCTGTGACGAAAGCCCCATTTTCTACTAGTGAATTAAGATAAATCTAACCATAGGATAAAACATGTTGATCCAAATCAGACCCTTATGAAGCAACACATGAACTAGGGTTTAAGCTTCTGTTACTCTAGCAACCCATCATCTACTTATTACTTCCCAATGCCTTCCTCTAGGCCCAAACAATGGTGAAGTGTTATGTAGTCGACGTTCACATAACACCACTAAAGGAGACACAACATACATCTCATCAAAATATCGAACGAATACCAAATTCACATGATTACTTATAACAAGACTTATCCCATGTCTTCAGGAACAAACGTAACTACTCACAAAACATATTCATGTTCATAATCAGAGGAGTATAAGTGATGATCAAGGATCTAAACATATAATCTTCCACCAAGTAAACCAGCTAGCATCAACTACAAGGAGTAATCAACACTAATAGCAACCCACAGGTACCAATCTGAGGTTTTGAGATAAAGATCGGATACAAGAGATGAACTAGGGTTTGGAGAGGAGATGGTGCTGATGAAGATGTTCATGGATATTGACCCCCTCTCGATGACAAGATCGTTGGTGATGACGAGGGATTAGATTTCCCCCTACCGGAGGGAAGTTTCACTAGCAGGATCGCCGTTTCGGAGCTCTAGATTGGTTCTGCCCAAGGTCCACCTTGAGACGGCGGCGCTTTGTTCCGAAAGGTCTCTTATGATATTTTCCTCGACAAAACCCTCCATATAGCATAAGATGGGCACCGGAGGGCTGTCAAGTGGGCCACAAGCTCGCTAGCCGCGACTAGGGGGCGACCAGCAGGCTTGTGGCTCCCCGGTGGGCCTCGTGATGTAGTTCTTCCACCTAGTATTTTTTATATATTCCATAATAATTCTCCTCAGATTTTTATGACTATTGGAGTTGCGCAGAATAGGGATCTCAGATTTGCTCATTTTCCAGTCCATAACTCCAGCTGTCGGCATTCTCCCTCTTCATGTAAACCTTGTAAAATAAGAAAGAAAGGGCATAAGCATTGTACCAAAATGTGTAATAACATCCCATAATGCAATAAATATCAATATAAAATCATAATGCAAAATGGACGTATCAACTCCCCCAAGCTTAGACCTCGCTTGTCCTCAAGCGAAAGCCGAAATCGATAAATATGCCCCCATGTTTAGAGATAGAGGTGTCAATAAAAATAAAATACGGACCTGAAGGCATCATGATCATCTTTATAACAACAATATATTGACATATAATTTCTTATGCTAAATTAACCATTCATTCACAATGGCAAAGTTTGAATCAAGAACTCTATTGAGAACTGACAAACTATGATCTTAGTCATTGAAGCAATTCCAATTTATCATAACATGAGAAAGAGTCAATATAAGAGCTTGTAAAGCAAACCCACAAACTCAATCATCTTTTAGTCTTTCACAATTGGTAACACTCACGAGGTACCTATGAGTTCAAAGTTTCAATCGGACACAGAGAAAGATAGGGGCTTATAGTGTTGCCTCCCAACTATTTACCTCAAGGGTAACGTCAACAATAATATCTCATTCTCACCCACTTCCGAGTGGATATATGTGCCTAGATCATTCCCCAACATGTGGCACTTACCGGAAGATAAAAGCGAAAAGTAACAGATCGGCCCTTCGTAGAGGGAAGTAGAGGTTTTCATGCGCTTTTATAATTGGATGCACAATCTCTTAATGAAAAAGAACGTCACTTTATATTGCCCCTTGTGATAGAGAACTTTATTATGCAGTCCGTCGCTTTTATGTCTTCCCTATCACAAGTTCGTATAAATTTTATGTTCCTCACACTAATAGATCACACATATTTAGAGAGCAATTTTTATTGCTTGCACCGATGACAACTTACTTGTAGGATCTTATTCCATCCTTAGGTAGGTATGGTGGACTCTCATGGCAAACCTGGGTTAAGGGTGTTTGGATGCACAAGTAATATCTCTACTTGGTGCGGAAGTTTTGGCTGATATTAGGTGGAAGCAAGCGACACATGTTGAGGGATCTATAACAATATAAACTATATTCGGAAATAAGCAAACATAAACCATTATGTTGTCTTCCTTGTCCAACATTAACTTCTTAGCATATAATATTTTAATGAGTGCTCACAATCATAAAAGATGTCCAAGATAATATATTTATATGTGAACCTCTGTTTATTTATCACTTCCTTTTAATTGCCCCAATGACCAATAGCTATGTTTGTCAACCCACAACAGGTTTCAATCAACATACTTTTTATACGTGAAGTCATCACTCCCCATAAGATTTTCATATGTACTCTTTGATTTTATTCTACACTTCTTTCTACTTCATCTTTATCAATATTAAGATCATACCAAGCAAGGGCATCAACTCAAAAGGACTTTTCATTATATAACTCACGCACTTGCTTACATAGGAGGAATCATAAAGCAAAGATTCACAGCTAGATCACACGAAAGATTTATTCTACTAGATCAAGATATAACCAAAAGAAATGAACTAACAAAATATGATGAAAATAAAAATAAAAATGAAAGATGTGGTGGTGATACGATACCAGGGCACCTCCCCCAAGCTTGGCACAAGCCAAGGGGATTGCCCATACCCATGTGTTTAGTTGTCTAGCTTTGGAGGTGATGATGTGGGAGTTGTTGACGGGGTTGGAAGCCTTTATAGTTTCCTCCTAAGCATAAAATTCTATTCCCTCAAATCGTCCACTTCCTCCTCGAGCTTCAATTCCTTTGACATAATTCTTCCTTGCTCTCCTGCAGGAAACGAGAAGGGATAAATAGAACCTTTGGTTTTCGCCTTGTGTTTGGGAGGCCTTATTTCCTAAACTCCATGTGCGTATCTCCTGGCTGAAGTAGGGAGGCCTCTTCTTCGTCCGAGCCTTCTTCCTCGTACTTGCCTTCTTGTTCCTCCTCTGAGAACAATCCATAGGGATCCAAGTCTCCATAGAGCTTGGGATTGGCAAGATAATGCGATATGAAGCTCTCCCCATCAGAATCTTGGGACGACATATTGCTCTAACTCTGCTGCAGAAACAACTCAAAAGAGAAAACGGGAGGTTTTGTCGTGATACGAGATTCAAAACCCTCGGGAGATTATATAATGATTTTTTACTGACCTGAAGGAGTATGCCACAAGAAAACAGAGTGCGGGTGGTGCACGAGGTGGCCACAAGCCCTAGGGGGTGGCCGCGCCGAGCAAGCTTGTCGCCTCCTCATGCACTATTCATACTACTTTAAACTTTCCTATTTTTTAAATGTTCCAAAACAGATGAAAATTGCCATAGAAAAAGTTTTGGAGTCTTTTTACTTACCTTACCACGTACCTATTCCTTTTCGGAGTCGAAACGTTCTGGTAAGTCTCCCTAATGTTATCCTCCCGAGTTATGGTATTGATGATATTGGTTTCAACATTTACGGGAGTACCTGAAATATAATGTTTGATTCTTTGACTGTTCACCACCTTCGGATTTGTGCCTTCGGCGTTGTTAATCTTGATGGAACCGGAACGGTATACCTCTTTAATGATGTAAGGACCTTCCCATTTGGAGAGAAGTTTTCCTGCAAAAAATCTTAATGGAGAATTTTATAGCAAGACATGATCACCTACATTAAACTCACGCTTTTGTATCCTTCTATCATGCCATCTCTTAACCTTTTGTTTAAACAACTTAGCATTCTCATAGGCTTGGGTTCTCCATTCATCAAGTGAGCTAATGTCGAATAACCTCTTCTCACTAGCAAGTTTGAAATCATAATTGACCTCTTTTATTGCCCAATAATCCTTATGTTCTGGCTCTAGAGGTAAGTGACATGCTTTACAATAAACCATTTTATACGGAGATATTCCCATAGGATTTTTGTAAGCTGTTCTACAAGACCACAATGAATCGTCGAGTTTCTTAGACCAATTCTCCCTAGATCTATTAACAGTCTGTTGCAAAATCAATTTAATCTCTCTATTGCTCAATTCTACTTGACAACTAGACTAAGGATGATAAGGATATGCAACTCTATGATTAACATCATATTTAGCGAGCAATTTACGGAAAGCACCATGAATAAAATGTGAACCACCTTCAGTCATCAAATATCATATCTAGGGACTCCAAATCTAGGGAAAATAACTTCTTTAAGCATTTTAATAAAAGTGTTATGATCAGCGCTACTAGTTGGAATACCTTCTACCCACTTAGTGACATAATCAACAACAACTAGAATATGAGTATACCCGTTAGATTATTGAAAAGGCCCCATATAATCAAAGCCCCAAACATCAAATGGTTCGATAACAAGAGAGTAATTCATGGGTATTTCCTGACGTCTACTAATATTACCAATTCTTTGACATTCATCACAGGATAAGACAAACTTACGAGCATCCTTGAAGAGAGTAGGTCAATAAAACCCAGATTGTAGTACCTTGTGTGCAGTTCTATCTCTAGCGTGATGTCCTCCATAGGCTTCGGAGTGACACTTGCGTAGGATCTGTGCCTGTTCATGCTCAGGTACACAATGTCTAATAATACCATCTACCCCTTGTTTGTAAAGATGTGGGTCATCCCAAAAGTAATGCCTTAAATCATAGAAGAACTTTTTCTTTTGTTGGTATGTGAAACTAGGAGGTATAAATTTAGCAACAATGTAATTGGCATAATCAACATACCAAGGAGCATTATGTGAAGTATTCACGACAGCTAATTGTTCATCAGGAAAGCTATCATCAATAGGAAGTGGGTCATCAAGAACATTTTCTAACCTAGACAAGTTATCTGCCACAAGGTTATCAGCACCCTTTCTATCAATGATATGCAAATCAAATTCTTGTAGCAGAAGGACCCACATAACAAGTCCTGTTTTAGCATCTTTCTTCTCCATAAAGTATTTAATAGCAGCATTATCAGTGTGAACAGTTACTTTCGAATCAACAATATAAGGTCTAAACTTATCACCAGCAAACATGACTGCTAAAAATTCCTTTTCAGTAATAGCATAGTTTCTTTGAGGACTGTCTAGAGTTTTACTAGCATAATGGATAACATTTAATTTCTTATCGACTCTTCGTCCTAGAACAGCACCGACAACATAATCACTAGCATCGCACATATTTTCAAAAGGTAGATTCCAGTTGGGTGGTTGAACAACATGTGTGGTAATCAAGGCATTCTTAATAATTTCAAATGCTTCTACGCAATCATCAGAAAAACAAACGGAACATATTTTTGCAAAAGGTTTGTGAGAGGCCTAGAAATCTTAGAGAAATCTTTTATAAACATCCTATAGAAACCAACATGACCAAGGAAACTTTTTATACCTTTGATATCCGTAGGGCACGGCATTTTTTCAATAGCATCAACTTTAGCTTTATCAACTTCAATACCTCTTTCGAAGATCTTGTGCCCCAAGACAATACCTTCATTAACTATAAAGTGGCACTTTTCCCAATTCAAGACAAGATTAGTTTCTTCACTTCTCTGCAAAACTCGATCAAGGTTGCTCAAACAATCATCCAATGAAGTTCCATAAATGGAAAAATTGTCCACGAAAACGTCAAGAATCTTTTCACAAAATTCAGAGAATACAGCCATCATACATCTTTGAAAGGCAGAAGGTGCATTGCATAAACCAAAAGGCATACATCTATAAGCAAAGGTACCGAAAGGGCAAGTAAAAGTGGTTTTTTCTTGATCCTAGATTGATACAGGTATTTGAGAGAAACCAGAGTAACCATCTAGGAAGCAAAAATGAGTATGTTTGGATAATCTTTCTACCATTTGATCAATAAAAGGTAAAGGGTAATGATCTTTCTTAGTAGCTTTAGTTAATTTTCTAAAATCAATTACCATTCTATAACCTGTAATAATTCTTGTCTGGATAAATTCATTTTTATCATTAAGAACAATGGTTATACCTCCCTTCTTAGGTACACAATGGACGGGACTAACCCATCTACTATCGCCAACATGATAAATTATACCTGCCTCCAGAAGCTTTAGTACTTCTTTTCTTACCACATCTTTCATCTTAGGGATCAATCGTCGTTGGTGATCAATAACTGGTTTGCCATCAGGCTCCATATTAATTTTATGTTGGCGTAGAGTGGGACTAATTTCCTTAAGATCATGAAGAGTATAACAAATAGCAGCACGGTGCTTCCTCAGAGTTTTTAATAATCTCTTTTGTTCATGCTCTGAAAGGTTAGCACTAATAATAACATGATATATCTCCTTTTCATCAAGATAAGCATATTTCAATGTATCGGGTAATTGCTTGATCTCAAACACGGGATCCCCCTTGGGTGGAGGAGGATCCTCAAGTATTTCAACAGGTAAGTTATGCTTCAAAATAGGTTGTTGCTCACAAAAAATTTCATCTATTTCATTCCTCTCATTCATATGCATATCATTTTCATGGTCTAGCAAATATTGTTCTAATGGATCAGTAGGAGGCACAACAATAGGAGCGAGACAAATAATTTCATCTTTACAAGGCAATTCCTTGTCATGGGGTTGTCTATGAAATTTAGAGAAATTAAAATTTTGGGACACATCCCCAATGCTCAGAGTGACTATTTCCTTCTCACAATCAATCTGAGCATTAACAGTATTCAAGAAGGGTCTGCCGAATATAATGGGACAAAAATTATCTTGAGGGGAACCAAGAACAAGAAAATCAGTAGGATACTTTATTTTCCCACACAATAATTCAACATCTCTAACAATCCCTATAGGTGCAATAGTTTCTCTATTAGCGAGCTTAATAGTAACATCAATATCCTCTAGTTCAATTGGTGCAATATCATGCATGATTTCTTTGTATTAGGAATGAGCAATTGCACTTATGCTAGCACCCATATCACATAAGCCATGATGACAATGATCTCCTATTTGAATACAAACAACAGGCATGCCAACAACTGGTCTATGTTGATGCTTAGTATTAGGTCTAGCAATTCTAGCAGCTTCATCACAGAAATGAAAAGTATGCCCTTCAATATTATCAACCAAGAGATCTTTAACCATAGCAATACTAGGTTCAACTTTAATTCGTTCAGGGGGTGTAGGTGTTCTAATACAACTCTTATGAACCATAGTTGACGCTTTAGCATGTTCCTTTACCCTAATAGGGAAACATGGTTTCTCAATGTAAGCAGTAGGGATAACAGGATCAACATTAGAAGTAATATTTTCTCTTCAACTTTAATGGGTTCCACTACATTCACTTTAATGGGAGGATGATATTTAAACCACTTCTACTTAGGGAGATCAACATGAGTAGCAAAATATTCTCAAAAACAAGCTACTATCTCAGAGTCAAGTCCATATTTAGTGCTAAATTCAGGAAAAGCATCGGTGTATACGAAGGATTTAACACAATCAAACTTAAGGTTCATACCTGACTCCTTACCTTCATCGAGTTCCCAATCTTCAGAGTTGCGTTTAATTCTTTCCAATAAATTCCATTTTAATTCAATATCTTTCTTCATAAAAGAACTAGCACAAGAAGTATCGAGCATGGATTGATCATTACGAGAAAGCCAAGCATAAAAATTCTGAATAGTATTTGTCTCGAAAGCTCATGATTGGGGCATGAATATACTATTAACTTAAGCCTCCCCCAAGCTTGAGCGATTCTTTCTCCTTCATGAGGCCAAAAATTATGAATATAATTCCGATCACGATGAACTAGATGCATAGGATAGAACTTCTAATGAAATTCCATTTTCAACCGGTCATAGCTCCATGATCCAATATCACCACATAGCCTATACCACGTCAATGCCTTCTCCTTCAAAGATAAAGGAAAGACCTTCTTATTGACGTGATCTTCGGGCAGACCTGCAAGCTTAAATAATCCACAAACTTCATGCACATAGATTAGATGCAAATCAGGATGTAGTGGTCCATCTCCTGCATAAGGATTAGCTAGTAGTTTCTCTATCATATCCGAAGGAATTTCATAACAAATATTTTCAGTAGGTTCAGTAGGTTGAGGGACAACTCTTTGTGTTTCCTTACCAAGTTTCACTCCCCGGCAATGGCGCCAGAAAGGAGTCTTGATGACCCACAAGTATAGGGGATCTATCGTAGTCCTTTCAATTTGTAATGGATAGAAAGTAACAATTGTAACAAAGGTGCAGCAAGGTAGCCCAATCCTTTTTATAGCAAAGTAAAAGCCTGGACAAACTGTTATATAAAGCAAAGCGCTCCCGAGGACACATGGGAATTTATGTCAAGTTAGTTTTCATCATGCTCACTTGATTCACATTCGCTACTTTGATAATTTGATATGTGGGTGGACCGGTGCTTGGGTGCTGTCCTTACTTGGACAAGCATCCGCAACTACGAAAGAAGAATTAAGATAAATCTAACCATAGCATAAAACATGTGGATCCAAATCAGCCCCTTACGAAGCAACGCAAAAATTAGGGTTTAAGATTCTGTCAGTCTAGCAACCCATCATCTATTTATTACTTACCAATGCCTTCCTCTAGGACCAAACAATGGTGAAGTGTTATGTAGTCAACATTCACATAACACCACTAGAGTAGAGACAACATATATCTCATCAAAATATCGAACGAATACCAAATTCACATGATTACTTATAACAAGACTTATCCCATGTCCTCAGGAACAGACGTGACTACGCACAAAACATATTCATCTTCATAATCAGAGGAGTATAAGTGATGATCAAGGATCTGAACATATAATCTTGCAAAAAGTAAACCAACTAGCATCAACTACAAGGAGTAATCAACACTACTAGCAACCCACAGGTACAAATCTGAGGTTTTGAGACAAAGATTGGATACAAGAGATGAACTAGGGTTTGGAGAAGAGAGGGTGCTGATGAAGATGTTGATGGAGATTGACCCCCTCTCGATGAGAGGATCGTTGGTGATGACGAGGGCTTCGATTTCCCCCTCCCAGAGGAAAGTTTCACCGGCAGGATCACCCTGCCAGAGCTCTGGATTGGTTTTGCCCAAGTTCCGCCTCGAGACAGGAGGGCTTCGTCCCCGAAAGGTCTCTTATGATTTTTTTCCTTGACAAAACCCTCCATATAGCAGAAGATGGGCATCGAAGGGCTGCCAGGTGGACCACAAGCTCGCTAGCCGTGGCTAGGGGGGCAGCCAGCAGGCTTGTCGCTCCCTGGTGGGCCTCGTGATGTCTTTCTTTCACCCGGTATTTTTTATATATTCCAAAATAATTCTCCATATATTTTTAGGACTTTTGGAGTTGCGCAGAATAGATATCTCAGATTTGCTCCTTTTCTAGTCCAGAACTCCAGCTGCCGGCATTCTCCCTCTTCATGTACACCTTGTAAAATAAGAGAGAAAAGGCATAAGCATTGTACCAAAATGTGTAATAACAGCCCATAATGCAAAAAATATCAATATAAAATCAGGATGCAAAATGGACGTATCAAGTATCTATTTCCGATATACCAAATTGGGAATCTTAATTGCTTTGGTTATTTGGGCATCAATTTATTGGATGATCCATAATCCGATGCCTTGCATTCTCCTCTGTATGATTGAGTATTGATAACCACAGCAGGTCCTTTGTGGATTGCAAAAACCATTGTTGGGTTATTATCCGACAGTGTCCTCCACCTTCAAATATTTGTAATGTTCTTCCCCTAATACAAGATGCGATTGGTAAACTGTGTCTTCTCCCTTTGATAAGTCGTATCCTATGCTTTCGTCCACCATGCTCTGTTTCCAAGAATGTTGTAATTACTCTTGATGCTTGCAATATATGTTCCTAAGATGCCCTGATGGGTTGAACCTATGCCTTCCTTAATCCGTGTGAACACGACAGTTTTCACGAGTCATAATCTCCTGGTGTTTTGCCAGTTAAACTTTCAAAACTACAACTTCATGAAAGGCGAGGTGTAAATGGAAGGTGATGCATTGATGAAGTGGGAGTCGACCTTGAACCTTGTTATTCATGTCCATGGAAACGATGTTGATCTTATCATAGAAGCTTCTCCTTTCAATAAGCATTCATTGTATGATTTGATCTTGTATCTTGATCTTGTCCTTTACAATCGTGGTTCCGTCCATGTTGTTCTACTTTGGATTCATTCTCAAACAAGTTGAAGTGTTTTGTCCTCCACAGATCAGTATGCTAGTCTAACATCTATTCTGATCTGCCTCCGATTATTATCCCTTGTATCTTGATAAATGTCATTGGGCATTATAACTTCTTATGAGGTCCTCATCAACTATGATATTTCACTGATTCTACTCTCCTGGTGTTCTGAGTTGTTGGACAATCAAGGATGTTGATATCTAAATTGAGTATGCATTGCAATTCAATAGCGCTTAGTACTATTCTTTGCTTATGAGTTTGTACTCGGTAATGCCTTCCTAAGATGTTAGGATACATCATCAATGTCACGCTAAAGCTTGACCATACTATCTATGTCCTTCATCACTGAAGCACCATTCCAACAGTGCATTAAGCTTACATCGAGTTTGAATGTCATGTTGGTTGTCTTGAAAGGCAATTCAGATTCTTAGCCAACAAAATAACATGTGGTTTCGACAACCATTCGTTGCACCATTTCTTTGCTTGATGGCATCGCTGATCAATTACATCTTGAAGAGACTTCTCGACAATTGTGTTGTGGTCATCATCAACATTCTGAACTCTCCTAGGATATCAATTAAATTCTTGATGGGAAATAGCATCCTTGCCTTCCTTTCAAACACAGGCTTGTCTTGTTTTGGTTGAACCTTAAGTTCCTTATTATCCATGTTGTGATATGTTATGTCTTGGAGTATTACCATCCTTTTAAGGAATGACGTGAAATTTGCACACGTCATAACAATTCTTGATATAGTGATACTTCTTGTCAGCACCTTTCATCTCTTAGTTTTCGTCTTGTTTCTAACCGGAATACCGACAAATGGATTGTGATGTGTAAATTCAACACTTATGGCATAGAAACTTTATTACCTTGGAGTTAATGAACAATAAGCCCCTTTCTTATTGTGTTGGCTGTTGAATCAACATTCTATCATTGGTCATGCTACTTTGTCCAGATTTTGGGTGCACCTTTCGATTAAAATTTAATTATGGATGGTTTCCCTCGGGCTTTATCTTCATAACTATCTCATCAAGAATATGTTTGACAAAGTAGTGTTTTTCTCTAAGTTCACGTGCATCTTGTCGTCGTTATTATGAGAAAATTTTGTTTCGCTTCCTTCGGAATTGTTCCAATTCATTCATGCATGTGCGAAGTATTCTATGGTTTGATAGGTTTGCTACCTTCAATCCATATATATTTCCTAACACGTCAAGCCACCGATTGATCTGATCTAGAAAAAGAAGTTCTACGTAAGATCTAGCCCAGACTTACACATGGAACTTTGATATCTGCTATGGTGGTTCCCAACCAGAACTTGTACCGCGATTGAGGGAGACCAATCTTCTTAAGTTCAAGAATGAAATCAACACAAAACTCAATGACATCCCATGAACCTCTCAAAGGGGAACATACTGTGTACACATAAAGGGCTCAGAACAAGAATCTCGTCGACTAGATGAACTAGGACGTGTGTCATGATATTGAAGAAGGATGGTGGGAACACCAGCTCGAAACTAACAAGACATTGCACCAAATCACTCCTTAACCTTGGGAGGATTTCTGGACCGATCACCTTCTCAGAGATTGCATTGAGGAATGCCCATAGCTTCATAATGGATAATCGAACGTTTTCCTGTAGAAGCCCCGTGAATGCAACCGGAAGCAGTTGCATCATAATCACGTGCCAGTCATGAGACTTTAGGTTCTGGAACTTTTTCTCTACCATATTTTATTATTCCCTTTATATTTGACGAGAAGCCAGACGGGACCTTCATATTGAGCAAGCATTCAAAGAATATTTCCTTCTCTTCTTTGCTAAGAGCATAGCTGGTAGGACCTTCATACTGCTTTGGATGCATGTCGTCTTTTCATGCACATGTTGCTGTTCCTCCCGTGCCTTCGGTGTATCTTTTGTCTTTCCATACACTCCCAAGAAGCCTAGTAGGTTCACGCAAAGATTCTTCATCACGTGCATCACGTCTATTGCAGAGCGGACCTCTAGGTCTTTCCAACAGGGTAGGTCCCAAAATATAGATTTCTTCTTCCACATGGGTACGCGTCGCGCGTCGTCGGTACGAACAGATAGTCCGCCAGGAACCTTTCCAAAGATTACTTGTAAATCATTAACCATATCAAGCATGTGATCACCAATACGGAGGGCGGGCTTCTTACGATGAGACTTTCTCATCCGTAGGGATGCTTAAGTCTGTCAGAATCATGTTAGCAATAGCTGCTTATTTCGACTATGAAATTTGGCAGATGGATGTAAAAACAGCATTTCTCAACGGTTTCCTTGAGGAAAAGTTGTATATGATGAAACCCGAAGGTTTTGTCGATCCAGAGAATGCTGACAAAGTTTGCAAACTCCAGTGATCCATTTATGGACTGGTGCAAGCATCTCGGAGTTGGAATAAGCGCTTTGATGAGGTGATCAAAGCGTTTGAGTTTATACAAGTTTACGAAGAAGCTTGTATTTACAAGAAAGTGAGTGGGAGCTCTATAGCGTTTCTAGTATTATATGTGGATGACATATTGCTGATTGGAAACAATATAGAAATGTTGGAAAGCGTGAAGGAATATTTGAACAAGAGTTTTTCAATGAAGGACCTAGGAGAAGCTGCTTTCGTATTAGGCATTAAGATCTATAGAGATAGATCGAGACGCTTAATAGCACTTTCACAGAGCACATACCTTGATAAAGTTTTGAAGAAGTTCAAAATGGAACAATCCAAGAAGGGGTTCTTGCCTGTATTACAAGGTGTGAAGTTGAGTAAGACTCAATGCCCAGTAACTGCAGAAGATAGAGAAAAGATGATTGTCATCCCCTGTGCTTCAGCCATAGGCTCTATCATGTATGCAATCCTGTGCACAAGACCTGATGTCAGCCTTGACATAAGTATGGTCGGAAGGTTTCAAAGTGATCCTGGAATGGAGCACTGGCAAGCGGTCAAGAATATCCTTAAGTACCTGAAAAGGACTAAGGAAATGTTTCTCGTTTATGGAGGTGATGAAGAGCTCATCGTAAAGGGTTACGTCGATGCAAGCTTTAACACTGATCCGGACGACTCTAAGTCGCAAAAAGGATACGTATTTATTCTTAACGGGGGAGCGGTAAGCTGGTGCAGTTCCAAGCAAAGCGTGGTAGCTGATTCTACGTGCGAAGCAGAATACATCGCAGCCTCGGAGGCGGCGAAGGAAGGTGTCTGGATGAAGCAGTTCATGACAGATCTTGGAGTAGTGCCCAGTGCACTGAATCCAATGAACCTGTTCTATAACAACATTGGTGCCATTGCTCTGGCCAAGGAACCAAGGTTTCACAAGAGGACCAGACACATAAAGCGACGCTTCAACTCCATGCGTGATTACATCTTGGAGAAAGACATAAATATTTGCAAAGTACACACGGATCAGAATGTTGTAGACCCGTTGACTAAACCTCTTCCCAGGGCTAAACATGATCAACACCAGAACTGCATGGGTGTTCGATTCATTACAATGTAAATGACATAGTGATGTGAACTAGATTATTGACTCTAGTGCAAGTGGGAGACTGTCGGAAATATGCCCTAGAGGCAATAAATAAAGTGTTTATTATTGTATTTCCTTGTTCATGATAATCGTTTATTATCCAAGCTATAGTTGTATTAATTGGAAACATGGATACATGTGTGGATACATAGACAAACACAATGTCCCTAGTATGCCTCTAGTGAACTAGCTCGTTGATTGAATGATGGTTAAGGTTTCCTAGCCATGGACATGAGATGTCATTTGATAACGGGATCACATCATTAGGATAATGATGTGATGGACAAGACCCAAACTATAAACATAGCTTATGACCGTGTTACTGTTTTCTGCATGTCAAGTATATGTTCCTATGACCATGACATCATGCAACTCACAGATATCGGAGGAGTACCTTGTGTGTATCAAACGTCGCAACGTACCTGGGTGACTATAAAGGTGCTCTATAGGTATCTCCGAGGGTGTGTGTTGATTTGGCATGGATCGAGACTGGGATTTGTTACTCCGTGTGACGGAGAGGTATCTCAGGGCCCACTCGGTAATACAACATCACGATGAGCCTTGCAAGCAATGTGACTAATCTTTTGTTGCGGGATCTTGTATTACGGAATGAGTAAAGAGACTTGCCGGTAACGAGATTGAACTAGGTATGGAGATACCGACGATCGAATCTCAGGCAAGTAACATACCGAAGAACAAAGGGAACATCATACGGGATTAACTGAATCCTTGACATAGAGGTTCGACCGATAAAGATCTTCATAGAATATGTAGGAACCAATGTGGACATCCAGGTCCCGCCATTGGTTATTGACCGTAGAGGTGTCTCGGTCATGTCTTCATAGTTCTCGAACCCGCAGGGTCTGCACACTTAAGGTTTGGTGACGTTTCGATAGTGTAGAGTTATGTATGGTGGTGACCGAAGTTTGTTCGGAGTCTAGGATGAGATCCCGGATGTCACGAGGAGCTCCGGAATGGTCCGGAGGTAAAGATTCATATATAGGATGTCCCAGTTTGGTCGCCGAAAAAGTTTCGGGCTCATCGGTAGCGTACCGGGAGTGCCGGTAGTGTATCGGGAGACCTGCGGGAAGGGTATTTCGACCCTAGAGGGTCAATGGGCTCTGGGAGAATAATAACCAGCCCCTAGTGGGCTGGTGGAACACACACCAAAGGCCCATGGCGCCAGGAGGAAAAAGGCCTAAAGAAAAAGGTGGAAAAAGGGCCAATAGGGAGCAATCCAAGTCCAACTAGGATTGGAGGAGGAGTAGGATTCCTCCTCCTTTGCTTCGGCCAAAGCCTCCTTGGCTTGGAGGCAAGGCTTCCCCTCCTCCTCCCTCCCTCCTATATATACTAGTGGATTGCTAGGGTTTTGCACAGACTTTACGGCCTCGTGCTACCCGTTCCACCGGTGCTCCTCTAGATCGGTTTTCCGCAGTGCTTAGGCGAAGCCCAGCCGGAATCACACCACCACCATTGCCGGAGCGCCGTCACGCTGCCGGTGAACTCTTCCTCCTATCCACCTCCTCTTGCTGGATCAAGACGGTGGAGATCGTCATCAAGCTGCACGTGTGCTGAACGCGGAGGTGCCGTCCGTTCGGTACTAGATCGGAAGGATTGTGATCAAGGTCACGGGACGTTCGTGATTGGATCGCGGGACGGATCGTGACGATATCGCGGGACTGTTCGTGATTAGATCGCGGGACTCTCGGCGATTTCGATCGCGAAGACGTTCGACTACACCAACCGCGTTTCTTAACGCTTCCCGCTTAGCGATCTACAAGGGTACGTAGATCCACTCTCCCTCTCATAGATGCTCATCACCATGGATAGGTTTGCGTGTGCGTAGGAATTTTTTTGTTTCCCATGCAACATTCCCCAACAGATCTGCCTCACCTTTGAAATGCTTTCCTTTCTTTCAACATTCATAGTTGGTCAGAACAAATCGATGATGCCCTAGGTACACATTCTTCCTACATTTTTCCAAATATATATTGTCGGTGTCATCTAAATAGTGTGTGCATGTGTGGTATTCCTTGTTTGTCTGTCCTGAAAGGTTACTGAGAGAAGGCCAATCGTTGATGGTTACAAATAGTAACGCATGTAGGTCAAATTCCTCCTCTTCGTTCTAATCCCACAAACGTACACCTCTTTCATTCCATAGCTGTAAAAGTTCATCAACTAATGGCCGTAGGTACACATCAATGTCATTGTCGGGTTGCTTAAGGCATTGGATAAGCACTATTATCATAATGAACTTCCGCTTCATGCACAACCAAGGAGGAAGGTTATACATACATCAGGGCCATGTGTTATGCTTGCTGCTCTGCTCCCCAAAAGGATTAACACCATCTACACTTAAACCAAACCATATCTTCCTTGGGTCACTTGTAAAGTCTCTCCACTTTCTCTCGATCTTTCTGCACTACGACCCGTCAGTGGGTGCTCTCAACTTCCCGTCTTTCTTATGGTATTTTATGTGACATTGCATCAACTCTGCATGCTTTTTGTTTCTGAACAGATGTTTCAACCGTGGTATTATAGGAGCATACCACATCACCTTGGAAGGAACCCTCTTCCCAGCACACTGGCCCTCAACATCACCAGGGCCATCTCTTCTGATCTTATACCGCAATGCACCACATACTGGCATGCGTTCAAATCCTCGTACGCACCGCGGTAGATGATGCAATCATTAGGGCATGCATGTATCTTCTGCACCTCCAATCCAAGAGGGCATAGGACGTACTTTGCTTCGAACGTACTACCGAGCAATTCGTTATCCTTTAGAAGCTTCCTCTTCATTATTTTCTGTAGCGAACTAAGTCCTTGTCAGATACACCATTGACTGCCTTCCATTGCAACAATTCCAGTGTGGTATCGAGCTTTCCGTTATCATCTTTGCAATTTGGGTACAACATGCGATCAAACTTCAACTTCTCCCTTTCACTTTTGCATTCTCTCTATGTATCAACAATGACCCGGCGAAGATCATCACCGGGCACATCATCTCTTTCCTCTTGATCTTCAACTTCCCCCGTTGTAGCATCACCGTAATCAGGGGGAGGGTAGTTGTCATCATCCTCTTCTTCCTCGTTTTCTTCCATCATAACCCTTATTTCTCCATGCTTGGTCCAAACATTATAGTGTGGCATACAACCCTTCTCAAGCACATGGAAGTGAAGGGTTTTAGAGTTGGAGAAAGCCTTCGTATTCTCACAGACAGTACATGGACAATGCATAAAACCTTTTTGCTTGTTTGCCTCAGCCGCTTCGAGAAAATTATGCAGGCCCTTAATATACTCGGCGGTGTGTCGGTCACCTTACATCCATTGTCGGTTTTTCTGCATGCGTTATATAATAAAATGTATTAAAAACCATTACAACATATCATGAATACAAAAGTGACCAAATTAATAGAAATTCATCATCACATTAAAGTCAAAGTACACTAGTGACCAAAATAAATACATAATTTTCATACATGGTTCTCATTATTAAACGACTTATAGCTCTCTAGAGCATCTGATTAAAACATACATTGAAACTATGTTAAAAATTTAAATGCAACAACAAATGCGATCATAACCGCAACTAAGGTACTAATTGATCCAACGGCATAATGATACCGAGCCTCGGTATGAATGTCATATTTTCTAATCTTTCTAATCTTCAAGCGCATTGTATCCATCTTGATCTTGTGATCGTCGACGACATCGGCAACATGCAGCTCCAACTTCATCTTCTCCTATTCAATTGTTTGTAATTTTCCTTTCAAATAATTGTTTTATTTTTCAACCAAATTTAACTTCTCAACAAGAATTTCTATGTTGGTTGGAATATCTGGATCACATACCTCCTAGATTAAAAAAATCTATGTCATGTTGGTCGGCACAATTGTCATAAACACTAAATAAAACAAAGTTTATAAAAGATAATATATACCACATCCGAATCATAGACAGGACGAGGGCTGATGGAGGCGGAAACCAAAACAATCGCACTATATAATAACAAACAATAATAAAAGTAAGAAAATTACACAAGTATCTATGTAAATCATACAAGTAAGAACTTTTTTCTTTTAGAAAGAAGATAAGAAGAAGAGGCTAACCACAGTGGTGATGGCGCCGAAATGGTCGCGGGCGATCGACGGCGGTGAGTACGGGGACGGGATGGGATGGACCGCCAAACCTAGATAAATCTTGAGGAAAATGGAGCTTGGACAAGGAGCTTCGAGAGGAGAAAGCTTAGGTGTGGCTTGGGCGTTTCATTAAACACCTCATGTGCATAGGAGGTGAGCTAGAGCACCACAAAGCTCTCCCACGGCCAGCCAAAAAAATAGAGTAGTGCACTGCCGTACTCGCAGGCAGGGGTTATATATAGGCCAACCATTAGTCCCGGTTTGTGGATGGAACCGGGACTAAAGGACACCATTTGGTCCCGATTCCAGCCACAAACTGGGACCAATGGTTGTTGGCCAGGAGCAAGGCCCATTGGTCCCGGCCCGTGTCTGGAACCGGGACCAAAGGGGTCAGACAAACCGGGACCAATGGCCCACGATGCCCGGCGGGCGCCCTGGCATCACAAACCGAGACTGATGCCCCCATGGGCCCCAGTTTGTGAGTGAACGAGGATTAATGGGATTTCAGGCCTGGACAAAAGCCCTATTTTCTACTAGTGTAGAGAAATAGTAAAAGGCGATCGAGGAAAAAAGGAGCGACAATGAGAAAGCAAGCAAATGAGCCACGACCCGACAAGGCGTCCACGTAAGCGCAAACAAGTAGGGCGACACCTCAAAATGAGGAGTTGACCGTACCTAGCCGCGCCTTCAAAATGGGGTCAATAGCTCGTGTGTGGCATCTTTGAGATGCAATCGAAAGGGTGCGACGTAGTTGAAGAAAATGGCTCTCGTGCGATATCTTTGAAGCAAAGGCTCTGTTTAACAATCAAATGCAAAACTAAGCAGGTTACCGATTTGAGTTATGACACATGGGACCCACCAGTTATCCACATCGACATGGGACCCAACACTTACTCGCATGCGTGCGGGGCCCACAACTTATCCACATAAGCATGGCCGTGCTCATACCCCAGCGTGCCGAGACCCGAGCCAGCCACGAGCCTGAGCCAGCCCATCCCCCCATTGCTTGCCCTTCCCCTTTCCTTTCGCCACCTTCTTCTTCCTCTTCTCCGGCAACTAAGGAGGCCACCGGTGAGTGATGTCTAGCTCGACTTTAAACTCCCGCCAATCGACGCGGTATGGTCGAGTGTCGTTGACAAGAAAATGGCAACCGTGGGCGCGAGTTCATGAAATGCTTGAGCAAGCCAGAACCAGGGCAGGTTAGATCTGTGATTTTCACCATCGTATGGTCTAATTTTCTCTCGATTTATTTCTTTTTTCGTTCAATTTGGCCGGTGGATCTAGGGTTCATGCGCCGCATATCCCCGTTTCTCAGGTTCTGAAGAAATGTGGGTATTTGATGAGTACATTGAGAGGTGGAAATTGGAGGCATCGACCCAAGGGCTCAATTTTGGGTGATGCTGGTGAAGGAAGAGCTTGATCTATTGAAGCAGGAGAGGGAAAAAACAATTGGTTGCAGTAATGTTATCTTATTTGCTGAACTTGTTAAATTAGGTGAATTTGTAACCTAATTGGTTGAATTTGCTGAATTCTATCTTTGTCAACTTGGTTGATTTGGTGATTTCAATGGTAGAAATAATGTTTCTGACTTTGATTAACTAAATAGTTAACTGAATGACTGAATGTCAGTAGTTAACTGAATGTCAATATCCACATGCATAAAAATTCAGTTAACTGTTAACATTCAACATTCAGATAACTGAAATTGAATTCAGTTAGCCGTCCACACTAAAAATTCAGCTAATAAAATTGAACATTCAGTGGTACTACCTCCTACTTTTGGTAAGTGGTCGACATGGTGCAATCTATGCACATGCAGAAAGAAACAATGCAAGTAAACATGACACCAAAAGAGGAACATGACATAGCTCTAGTTCATAACATTTTAGATATCAAAACAGGAACATGACACCTAATTATAACCCAAAATACTTCTAACTTATATGCTAATATATAACAGCATACCTAACTATAGAGCATATTGTTTTTCTAACTTATATGCTGCTATATACCAGCATACCAAACTGCAGAGCATACTGATTTGCTAACTTATATGTTGTGATATAACAACATACCTAATCCATCTTGAGCATCTTTAGGCGCTCTGAGCGGCGCACTACCTAAGGGATGGTCCTCTTCCCCCCCCCTTCTTCTGCTTGTTTGTCCCTTCTTCTCACATCACCTCCTCAAATTCTTGCTTCACGACGATTGGCGGATCTACAACATCCGGAAGGTTCTCCACGACAATTGGCAGTTCCCTGTCACCCTCCACAGCGGCGATTGTGTGTCCCACCATCTTCACCTCTGGCACCTCTGGCTCGTTGTTAGAGAGGACGACCACCTCCTCCACCTCCTCGTTAGACGACTCCTTGTCGGAATCGTCGTCCGGCCCGAGCACGCTGGGATTGAGTCGATCCCAGTACATTGCGTTGACTGGCGCTTGGACAGCAATCACAGTGTCGGCGACGTGCTCGGCCCTCGACGCAACGCGCTTAGGATCCGGCTGGGCCACCGATTGGGTGGATGAGCAGTACATCCACTAACGTGAGCGCTTGTGAGGGTCGGGACCTCTGGGGACATCTGCGCCTCCCGCATTGCCCATAGGAGGATCGTGGCGGGAGGGATGCTAATGCCGCCCAGGAACGCACGGAGGTTTTCCCCCTCCATCATCACCTTGACGAGGCCGCGGGCGTGGTTCCTCATCATATGCACGGATGGGAACCAACACGCTATCTCCTTGTACTGCATGCGTAGCTCCTAGCGGTCACCGGCGAGCTCCTCGATGGCCTTCTGCCAGCCGATGCTCGCATTCATGGAGACGGCGGTGGATTGGCTGTAGGTGAGGGTTTTGGGACAGGGGAGTGGGGAGTGTTAGTGGGTAGAGCGAGTGGTGAGGGGACACGTCTTACCTACAACTGGAAATGCAAACGCTAACGAGTAGTGCAACGCACGGTTGCCCCGCACCGTACGCAACGCACGGTTGCGTCTTAACTGCAATTACGAAGTGTTCAATATATAGGAAATAATTGCTAATCGAAGCAACTCACTACTTCTATCTCACTGGCATTGCACCCTCTACATCTAACTACAAGTCCTTGGTTCGAGCCCCAGACCATTCATTTTTCTATTTTTATTACATCATATGTTCATTGTCACCTCTGCCACTCTTTGCCAGTGTTTTTTTTGAGGCAAACACACGCTTTTTATTAACTCTGTTGCAAAATGTTTACAGGAATATTGACTGGATCATAGAGAAGATCGAGCCAAATATGTCTACCAGCTCCTAGAGAAGAGGCGAGGGCGGGCTGGATTTAATTAAGCCCAACAATGACTGGCAGGCCTGCCCAATCTACGCACACGGTTGCTTCATAATGCTGCCAAAAAAAGGTGCTAAAAAGACCAACCAATGAAAGCCCAGCCCGCGGATCGCTGAGTATCCTTAGTATATGACAAAGTAAGAACATGTGCACTGGTTTTCCATTTTTTGATTTTTTTGAAGTTTTTATGCTCATTTCAAACTTGGTCAAACCTAAGTTTGAACAACATTTAAACAAGTTTCAAACATGAAAAATGAAAAACCAAGCCCTGATCCTTCTTAGTCACTCCAAAATGAAGCTTTTGTGAGGTTTTTGAAAGTTTCAAGTTCAACACCCAAAACCACTTGTCTTCACACATGTGTTTAAACAACCTATTTCTAAGAAAGTTTTTTTGTCCACCATGTCTAAAACAGCAAAATCAATTTAAGCTGTTAGTATATGATAAAGTAAGAACATGTGCACTGGTTTTCCATTTTTTATTTTTTTTGAATTTTTTATGCTCATTTCAAACTTGGTCAAACCTAGGTTTGACCAACATTTAAACAAGTTTCAAACATCAAAAATGAAAAACCAAGCCTAAATCCTTCTTAGTCACTCCAAAATGAAGCTTTTGTGAGGTTTTTGAAAGTTTCAAGTCGAACACCCAAAACCACTTGTGTTCACACATGTGTTTAAACAATCCATTTCTAAGCAAGTTTTTTTATCCACCATGTTTAAAATAGAAAAATCAATTTGAGTTTTTAGTATATGACAAGGTAAGAACATGTGACCTGGTTTCCCATTTTTTTTTATCCTCATTCCAAACTTGGTCAAACCTAAGTTTGACCAACATTTAAACAAGTTTCAAACATGAAAAATGAAAAACCAAGACCTGATCCTATTTAGTCACTCCAAAATGAAGCTTTTGTGAGTTTTTTGAAAGTTTCAAGTTCAACACCCAAAACCACTTGTGTTCACACATGTGTTTAAGCAACCTATTTCTAAGCAAGTTTTTTTCCACCATGTCAAAATCAGCAAAATCAATTTAAGCTGTTAGTATATGATAAAGTAAGAACATGTGCACTGGTTTTTCATTTTTTAATTTTTTTTAATTTTTTATGCTCATCTCAAACTTGGTCAAACTTAGGTTTGACCAACATTTAAACAAGTTTCAAATATGAAAAATGAAAAACAAAGCCTAAATCCTTCTTAGTCACTCCAAAATGAAGCTTTTGTGAGGTTTATGAAAGTTTCAAGTCGAACACCCAAAACCACTTGTCTTCACACATGTGTTTAAACAATCCATTTCTAAGCAAGTTTTTTTTATCCACCATGTTTAAAATAGGAAAATCAATTTTAGTTGTTACTATATGACAAAGTAAGAATATGTGACATGGTTTTCCAATTTTTTGATTTTTTTGGAATTTTTTATCCTCATTTCAAACTTGGTCAAACCTAAGTTTGACCAACATTTAAACAAGTTTCAAACATGAAAAATGAAAAAACTATCCTGGATCCTTCTTAGTCACTCGAAAATGAAGCTGTTGTGAGGTTTTTGAAAGTTTCAAGTTCAACACCCAAAACCACTTGTCTTCACACATGTCTTTCAAATTAGCTCCAAAGGTAGGGTAACAACCCATTTCTAAGCAAAAAACAAATTCCATCATGTCTAAAGTAGCAAAATCAATTTGAGTTGTTAGTATATGACAACGTAAGAACACGTGCACTAGTTTTCCATTTTTTTAATTTTTTAATGCTCATTTCAAACTTGGTCAAACCTAAGTTTGACCAACATTTAATCAAGTTTCAAACATGAAAATGAAAAACCAAGCCTGGATCATTCTTAGTCACTCCATGTATGAATTCAAACTCCATGTATGAATTTCAAATGAACCATATATGCATTTGCCTTTGTTCCTCCACTTTAAACTAGTTTGTCATGAAAAACAATTGCATATTCAGAATCCTTGAATTTTTCTGATCATTCTACATATATAATTTATTTCATTTGTAGTTTTGATTTCAAAGATATCGAGCTTACAAGTTTATAGCATTTTCTGGATTATTAAGTAAATAGAAAAAGTTGATTCATGCTGACGTGGGGGGCTGACCGGTCAATCTGACCCGTGGGCCAGGGATGTCAGTGTCACTAGTTGAATGCTACCCTCTACTTATACGGTCAAATGTGTCGTACCCTAGATATTTACACATCTAGATCTACGCCACTCTCGCCTCCGGTGACCACAAAAACCACGCAATCTAGCCCCGCCGTCGCAGATCACGCACAAGGCTCGGATCTTCCAGCTCGCGCGGCGGCCATTCGGGCGGCGAAAACCGCTGCAACAAGGATCAGAATGGGCCGAAGCGGCCGACGGCCGACTCTGACCCCGAACGGGCAGCGCGGGTTGCTTCCGACGCTGGTCGGAAGCGCAGCGCATGCAAGTACATGAACTGGGGGCTCATGCCGCCACGTGCGTTCGCTCGGCACAAGGTGGAGGAGTACGACCGCCAGATGGCCGCGGTGGCGCGAGTGGCGCGGGGAGCTCCGCCATTGCACGCGCACCACTGCCGCCTCCGAAGAGGGAGGAGGAGGAGGGCTTGGCACAGCGCCCCGTGCGCCTCGGCTTTCTGCCAGGAGACTACGTCGATGATGGCGAACTCGACGACGTCATCGCCGATATAATGGAGCATACCAAGGACAAGCCACAACAGCTCGTCGCGTGTCGGCAGATGGAAGAGCAGCTCGACAAGTTCCACGTCCGCCAAGCCATTGAGCAATCCCACGCCGACGCGTGGTGGGGCGCCTCCGCTCCGACTCTGACTGAGCTCCACCGCCGCCTCGTTGGGGCCGCACCCCTGGGGCTCAGCTGAGCCTAATTTTGGAGATATAACTAGGGATAGGAGCTGCGGGATACCCGTGTATATTTATGTAATCGAAGTACTCAGTGTGGCTTTTGGTCCGACGAGCTCGCCATTAGAACTATAGGTACTAATCCATGTGCAATCGAACCTATGTGTGTAAAATCTATCCATGTTGCTTGAATTCGGTTGATTTTGGTTGAATGCTTGTAAATATGATTGTCTGAATCGAGGCTCGCTGGCGTTGCCATGCTTCATCGCCGGAGAAGAAGAAAAGGGCGGATGCTCATGCAAGGGAAAACAGTTTAATGCCATCTGGGTCCCATGCCGACGTGGATAAGCTATGTGTCCTGCCCGGCTCCACCTAATCCTGACAGAGATTTTGCTTAAGGGTCATGTCATGCCTGGGCTATTTGTGCGTAGAGAGATGTCACACCAGAGCTGTTCTTGCAAACGATGTCGCTTTGCAGCCAATTCGCAGGAAAATCGTAGCACATGAGCTATTGACCTTTCAAAATGAGGAGTTACCATAGACAAACGTTTTGTGGAGCAAAATGTTGAGGAGTTATCCCCAAAAAACAACCCAACTCTCTTATTTTTACTCAGGCCAAACCAGTTCTGTGGAAACTTTATTCCTTCTCCTCTGCCATGTGTGACGCCTTCTGGTCCCGTCCACCGTCACTTGAACTCACACCGTTGGCCGCCCACCGCCCTGGTAAACCGGGAAATGGAACCGTCCACAGCCTTGCAACTCTGGCGATCCTCGCCGGCGGTGAGGAATTTGGGTGCATGGACACATGAATACGACACATATCTTACTGACCGGGACATGAAGTAGGTCGTCTCTACCGTTGAATGGCAAGTCCAAAGCCTTATTGGGCATTTACTGGCCATGGCGACCCACTACAGGACAGAGGCCATACGCCGAAGGCCGGCCACCGTCGGCGTAGACCCATAAGCCGTCGGCTTAGGCCTACGTCGACGGCTGCCGTCGGCGTATAGCCATCGGGGTAGATATCCCTCGGGCTTGCCCCAGTAGCCGTCGGCGTACCCTATGTCGTCGGCGTAGGTGCCTATGGCGACGGCACGCTCTGGTTATGAGCTCACGTGGCTTTCTCCCATGCGCATGAAGAGGTCACACTCGGGATCTATGTCTTGCATCTATGGGTTTTTCACCACACTTGTACACATACCCTAGGTCCACATGCAGGTTTTTGTGGGAATCCGGCGCTCCGCCGGTCATTCACCTCTGGAACCCTAGATCGGGGTGACCCGCAGATCTACCCCTATAAATTTCTCCGTACAAGGGTTGACCAATGGACTTTTTTTCCTCTGTCTATGTTTGTTTAGCACATATGTACATGGAGAACCAAGGTTGGACACATTTCATCACATTATTCACACCGGTTGACCCGTACCGGGAGTTTCGACATACAGATCCAGGATTTTACTAAGTGTTTGCCCATGTTTGTGAACAACGTCAGACACATGACCTGTATATGCCATGTACCAAGATTACATCACACTTGTGCACATATGTTAGGGACACATGCAGGTTTTTGAGTGATTTTGATGCTCCGACGGTCATTCACCTCCGAAACCCTAGATCAGGGGGACCCGCAGATCTACCCCTATAAATTTCTCCGTACGAGGGTTGAGTAATGGACTTTTTTCTCTATCTATGTTTGTTTAGCACATATGTACATGGAGAACCAAGGTTGGACACATTTCACCACATTATTCACACCAGTTGACCCGTACCGAAGTTTCGACATACAGATCCAGGATTTTACTAAGTGTTAGCCCATGTCTGTGAACAGTGTCAGACACATGACCTGGATATGCCATCTACGACCATTACATCACAATTCTACACATATGTTAGGGACACATGCAGGTTTTCGAGTGATTCCGACGCTCCGGCGGTCATTCACCTCCGAAACCCTAGATCGGGGGGACCCGCAGATCTACCCCTATAAATTTCTCCATACGAGGGTTGACCAATGGACTTTTTTTCTCTATCTATGTTTGTTTAGAACATATGTACATGGAGAACCAATGTTGGACACATTTCACCAAATTATTCACACCGGTTGATCCATACCGGGAATTTTGACACACAGATCTAGGATTTTAATAAGTGTTAGCCCATGTCTATGAACAACGTCAAACACATGACCTGGATATGCCATCTACCAACATTACATCACACTTCTACACATATGTTAGGGACACATGCAGGTTTTCGAGTGATTCTGACACTCTGGCGGTCATTCACCTCTGAAACGCTAGATCGGGGGGACCCACAGATCTACCACTATAAATTTCTCCGTACGAGGGTTGACCAATGGACTTTTTCTCTATCTATGTTTGTTTAGCACATATGTACATGGAGAACCAAGGTTGGACACATTTCACCAAATTATTTACACCGGTTGACCCGTACCGGGAGTTTCGACATACAGATTTAGGATTTTACTCAGGTTGATCCTGAGTTTGGAAGTGGAGACGATTTGGATTTGGGTAAACCTGATTTGACAAGGAAGATGAATTGCTTGGGCTACCTAAATATTGGTCCCTTGATGGTAAAGAAGGGTTTACTTCCACTAGGAAGAAGAAAAACAAGGAGCTTGCAAATGGTGAGGAGGTAGGCGAGAAAAGAAAGGGTAAGATTTCTTTCAAGGACAAGGTGGAGCTTGCGAAGGAGCTTGAAGAGTATTATAATCTAGACTACGAGGACACCATTGGAGATCTGAAGACACGGTTCAAGTATAGGCAAGTTCAGCCAAATAGTTTTTCATTGATCTACCCCTGTAGTGATTCCGATGCTCCGGTGGTCTTCCTCCGGCGAAACCCTAGATCGGGGGGACCCACAGATCTGCCCCTATAGCTTTCTCAGTACGAGGGTGGACCAATGGAATTTTTTCTCTATCTATGTTTTTTTAGCACATATGTAATGGAAAACCAAGGTTGGGCCTATTTCGGCGCTCCGACGGTCATTCACCTACGACATCCTCCTCCGGAGGGGGGAATGTGGGCCCAACGCTGTACCCCCTATAGCTTTCTCCGCACGAGGCTCCACCAATGTACTTTTCATTGGCTTAGGTTTGTTTATTCCATAGATACATGGAAAACTAGATTTGGGACCTTGTAACACATCGTAGCCTCCGGTTATGCCGAACCGGGAGTATTCCGTCTACACGTGCACGAATGTCTCTAAGTGTTACCGCATTCATGTGTGAAGAAGCTAGGTCACACTCGGATCCATGTCTTGCAGCTATGGGCCTTCCACCACACTTGTACACATAACCAAGGTCCACGTCCATGTTTTTGTGGGATTCCGACGCTCCGCGACAGTCATTCACCTGCAACATCCTGCTCTGGAGGGGGAATGTGGGCCCGACAATGTACCCCCTATAGCTTTCTCCGCACGAGGCTCCAACAATGTAATTTTTCATTGGCTTAGTTTTGTTTACTCCATAGCTACATGGAAAACTAGGTTTGAGACCTTTGTAACACATCGTAGCCTCCGGTTAAGCCGAACCGGGAGTATTCTGTCTACACGTGTGCACGAATCTCTCTAAGTGTTATCGCATTTATGTGTGAATAAGGTCACACCCGGGATCTATGTTTTGCATCTATGGGCCTTCCACCACACTTGTACACATACCCTAGATCCACATGCAAGTTTTTGTAGGATTCCAATGCTTCGGCGGTAATTCACCTCTCACATCTTGCTCCAAAGGGGGGCCTGGCGGTCTACCCCTATAGCTTTCCCCGCACGATGTTCAAACAATGTACTTTTTTGTTTGTTGAGGTTTGTTTAGAACATAACTACATGGAAAACAAGGTTGGTACCTTGTAGCACATCGTAGCCCCCGGTATACCCGCAAACGGGTGTATTCCACCTACATGTCCATGACTTTGCATAGTGTTATTGCATGAATGTGAAGATGGTCACACCAAGGAGCTAGACATTGCATCTATGGATCTTACACCACACTTGGACACATAACCTACAATCACATGCAAGTTCATGCGGTACTATGGCGCTCCGGCGGTCTTCCTTCATCGAAACCCGACCTAGTCCGGGCGCGAGGGGGCCGGGGAGGGGACGGCGGTTTACCCTTATAGCTTTCTCCGCATGTGGTTCAACTATGGAGCATACATATTAATATAGTAATAGTAGCATAATATATTTTAATTTAGTAGCATAAATATTATAATTTATTAATATAGTATTTTATGTATTAATTAGTAGACACAAAAAGAATAAAGAGGCGTATATCGAGGGTTGAAATGAGATGATATATATTATAATCCCATTTCTAATAATATTTTATGTATTAGTAATATAAGATTAAATGGTTAAACAAAAGAAAATGAAAATGAAAACATAAAATAAAAACAGGGTCTACGCCGACGGCCAAAGGTCAGGGCCGTCGGCGTAGCCTCTATTGGGCTGACGACGTTACCGCCCGACCGTCACCGGGGCCCACCTGGCAGTCCTACGCCAACGGCTGGTGATACGCCGACGGCTACCCTCGACCTAAAATGGACCTACGTTGACGGCCTTTATACGCCGACGGCGGCCCTCGGCCTAAAGCGGCCTACGCCGACGGCTCGCGGACGTCGACGGCCCGCTGCCAGGACTGACGAGGTAGGCCATCTACGCCGACGGCCCCGACATTTGGCCGTCGGCGTAGCCGCCGGCCGTCGGTGTCTAAACTCAGTCCCGTAGTGACCAGCGATGTCCATGACCTCGTCTTCCCGTGCAGCAATGATTTCTTATGCAGCGAAAATTTCAAAAGTATAAAGTATCATCACTCAACTTTGGTATCCTCGCCACTTGTGCCATTTCCATCCCATTTAAGCTCTCACGGCATGTTGTAAACAACTAGAAGTTGGTACAAAGTAACTACACATAGACTTTTTACTTTAAAAGGCAACTGCAATAGAATGGTTGGGTTATATTTATAAGTGAGAACATGATTGGGCCATCTATTCATCAAGGGTACATTTGACCACACATATATATTCTAATAATAGAACCTACTGGTCAAAAAAGGAATATGTAAATGCTTTTTACCCTCGCTTTTGAATATGAAAAGGAAATTCATAACGGATCTATTTTATTTTTCTTTGGGCACAAATATGCATGCATGGCTTCCATATATAGGCATTCCTTATTGTTAGATAACATTTCCCGAAGTGCTAAAACTTGCAAGTGCGCTTTTGCATGTCCGGGCACACACAGACAAGCAATCTCTCCTCAAGGACTAAGTACCATGTAGTAACCACATAAAAACAAGATAGATGATGTTAAGTGACATGCAAACATATTATGGAAACTTTAAAATGGATGAAATTTGAATAGACTATCTGATCCAATTTTTGTTTTCACCCTTGACTTCCGCATAACAAGATATTAGAAATTAAAGCCCACATGGGCATATTTCAATAACTATTTTTGAAAACAGTTTTATATCATGAAAAAGCAAGTAAACTCATGTTTTTCCTACAAATATGCTTTTCCACCGCAAACCGATAGGCCTATCATATGCTATAATTTTTTGGGGAGGGGGGTGGTGGTGGTTAAAAATCAATTCTCAACTATCGAGCTGCTTCCGTATCATTGAATTGTTTCCATGAACTTTCAACACATGTACTAGCTTCTGAAAGTATCAACACAACCACTAAAAGTTGTATAAAATATGTTGAACATGTTTTTGTCTTTATATACTTCTAAAAGCCTTGCTTTGCATACATATTATTCCTCAAAATGCCAGTTTTTAAGTTTGCAAAAGAAATGCAGGTATTCTAAACTTGCATTTCGCCACCATAAGTTGTCCAAAATTTTAAAATTTTACTTTCATCATTGCTCCAGTGGTTAGTTTTTCAAAACTAAGTCCAACATAAGCATGTTTCAAATCTAAGTCCAATATAAGCATGTTTCGTGGCACGAATAGTAAATTTTGTTATCAATATTGTTTTCTAGCACAGATACCAATAGGTTGGTATTTTTTGGTGTAAAACTAGACCCGACATGTCTTTCTTCTATATTTTAATGTTCCTTGTCAGGAGACCTTTAAAACTTGATTTCACATGGACATGTTGCATATATTTAAAAAGAAATCTGGTGTTTAGTACAAGTTTTAACACAAACGGATCATCTTCTGTTATTAATTTTATGCATTAAAAGAAAATTTCAAGTTTCTAAAAACACTGTAATAAAATTTTAAGAGTTTCCCAGTTATATTTCAAACGCAAATTAGCAGGAGAAACATTAACTTGTAATGCAAACTTGTATTTTCCTTTTATTAGTTTGCTTTTAATAAACTATGCATTGCGTACACACTACCCAAGCACAACTTTATTGATACAAAGGAAATATTTTTCAGAAATATGCTTTTGATCGACGAAACATGCATAACAAACGATTGATTATATCCTCTTGGTAGAAAATCAATCCGAGCTACAAAACATATCTCCATCATAAAACTTGCTTTCCATGACTTGAAGTTTCTTTTCAGAAATATTCATCAGATTATGATCATGCGGGATCTATTTGGAATATCTCATTGTGAGGAACACAATGGTTTGTTTGTTTGGACACTCAGTTTGTTTGTTTGTTTGTTTTCATTTTTGAAAAGGAGGAACAAAGCCCCCGGCCTCTGCAGGACACTTGGTTTGTAGGCAAAGCATGTTTTAATGTTCGAAACAGTTTCACATGTCGCCAAGGTCATCTGTTTTGTATATATTCACTAGTAGAAAACAGGGCATTGGTACGGGCCTCCTAAGCCCATTAATCCCGGTTCGCTCATGAACCGGGACCAAAGGTGGCAATCGTCCCGGTTCGTGAGCCCAGCGGGCCGGCCGGGCCACATGGGCCATTGGTCCTAGTTCGTCTGGCCCCTTTGGTCCCGGTTCCAGGCACAAACCGGGACCAATGCGCCTTGCTTCTGGCCCACGACCATTGGTCCCGGTTCGTGGCTGGAACCAGGACCAAAGGGGACCTATTGTCTCCGTTCCAGCCACGAACCGGGACCAATGAGCTGCCTATATAAACCATTGCCCGCCACTAGCAGAGCCGTGGAGTGCTCTGTTTTTCCAGGAAAGCAGTGTTAGAGCTTTGTGGTGCTCTAGCTCACCTCCTATGCACATGAGGTGTTCGATGAAATGCCCGAGCCACACTTAAGCTTTCTCCTCTCGAAGCTCCTTGTCCAAACTACATTTTCGTCAAGATTTGTCTAGGTTTGGCGATCCGTCCTGTCCCATCCCCATCCTGAAACCGCCGTCGATCGCCCGCGCGTGGTCAACCTCTTGATCTTATCTTCTTTCTAAAAGAAAATATACTTACTCGTATGATTTTCTTACTTTTATTATTGTTTGTTATTATATAGTGCCATGGTTATGGTATCCGCCCACGTCGGCCCTCGTCCAGTCTATGATTCAAATGTGGTATATTATCTTTTATAACTATTTCACACATCTAATGTCTATGAAAATTAATTATGCCACCAACTTGACGTAGATGTTTTCATCTATAGGAAGTAGTTGAACCAGAAATGGATACCGACTATGCAATTCTGCTCGACAAGTTAACTAAAGCTGAAAAAGAAATCGATCATTTGAAAGAATGAAAAGAACTGAAGATGAGAAGATGGCATTGGAGTTGCATGGTGCTGATATCGTCGATGATCATAGGACCACGATGGCTGCAATGAGCTTGAAGCTTAGAAAGATTAGAAAATATGCCATTGATAAAGAGGCTTGGTATCATTATGACGTTGGATCAATTGTTACCTTAGTTGTGATTACGATCGCATTTGTTGTTGCATTGAAATGTTTTAAATAGTTTCAATGTATAGTTTAATTAGATCCTCTGGAGAGCAATATGTTGGTCAACGAGAACTATGTATCTACTTTGGTTTTAATGTGATGATAAACTTCTATTAGTTTGGTCACTTCTGTATTCCTGATGTTCTATAATGGTGTTTGACACACTTAATTATATATAATGCACGCAAATGAACCGACAATGGATGTACAGTAACAGACGCACTAACGAGTACATTAAGGGGGTGCATCATTTTCTCGAAGTGACCGAGGCAAACAAGCAGAATGGTTTTATGTGTTGTCCATGCCCTACATGTGGGAATTTGAAGTCTTACTCTGACCAGAAAATCCTTCACAGCCACCTGTTTGTGAAGGGTTTCATGCCACACTATAATGTTTGGACCAAGCACGGAGAAATAGGGGTTATGATGGAAGACGGTGAAGAAGAAGAGGATGATGAAAACTATGTTCCCCTGAATACGGTGATGCCGCAACCGGGGAAGCTGAAGATAAAGAGGAACCAGATGATGTGCCCGCTGATGATCTTCGGCAGGTCATTGTTGATGCAAAGAGACAGTGCGAAAGTGAAAAGGAGAATCTGAAGTTCGATCGCATGTTAGAGGATCACAAAAAAGGGTTGTACCCCAATTGCGAAGATGGTAACACGAAGCTCGGTACCACACTGGAATTGTTGCAGTGGAAGGCAGAGAATGTGTACCTGACAAAGGATTTGAGAAGCTACTGAAAATATTGAAGAAGAAGCTTCCAAAGGATAACGAATTGCCCGATAGTACGTACGCAGCAAAGAAGGTTGTATGCCCTCTAGGATTGGAGGTGCATAAGATACATGCATGCCCTAATGACTGCATCCTCTACCATGGTGAGTACGAGGAACGGAACGCATGCCCGGTATGCAGTGCATTGCGCTATACGATCAAACGCGATAACCCTGGTGATGTTGAGGGCGAGTGCCCAGGAAGAGGGTTGCTGCCAAGGTGATGTGTTATGCTCCTATAATACCACAGTTGAAACGTCTGTTCAGAAACAAAGAGCATACCAAGAATATGCGATGTCATAGAGAGGACCGTAAGTAAGACGGGAAGTTGAAAGCACCCACTGACGGGTCACAATGGAGAAAAATCGAGAGAAAGTACTGGAAGGAGTTTACAGGTGACGGAAGGAACGTATGGTTTGGTTTAAGCGCTGATGGCATTAATCCTTTTGGGTAGCAAAGCAACAATCACAGCACCTGGCCCGTGACTCTATGTATCTATAACCTTCCTCCTTGGCTGTGCATGAAGCGGAAGTTCATTATGATGCCAGTTCTCATCCAAGGCCCTAAGCAACCCGGCAACGACATTGAGGTGTACCTAAGGCCATCAGTTGAAGAACTTTTACAGCCGTGGAATGGAAACGGTGTACGCGTGTGGGATGAGAACAAACAAGAGGATTTTGACATGCATGCGTTGCTGTTTGTAACCATCAATGATTGGCCTGATCTCAATAACCTTTTAGGACAGACAAACAAGGGATACCACGCATGCACGCACTGTTTAGATGACACCGAAAGTATATACCTGGACAATTGTAGGAAGAATGTGTATCTAGGGCATTGTCGATTTCTTCCGACCAACCATCAATGTCGAAAGAAAGGCAAGCATTCCAAAGGTGAGGCAGATCATCGGAAGAAGCCCGCCATCCGTACCGGTGATCACGTACTTTCTATTGTCAATGATTTACAAGTAATATTTGGAAAGGGTCCCGACGGACTATCTGTTCCGAATGACCCTAAGGGACGCACACCCATGTGGAAGAAGAAATCTATATTTTGGGACCTACCCTACTGGAAAGACCTAGAGGTCCGCTCTGCAATCGACATGAAGCACATGACGAAGAATCTTTGCATGAACTTGCAAGGCTTCTTGGGCGTGTATGGGAAGACAAAAGATACATCGGAGGCATGGGAGGACCAGCAATGTGTTCACGAAGAAGACGGCATGCCTCCAAAGCAGTATGAAGGTCCTTCCAGCTACGCTCTTACCAAAGAAGAGAAGAAAACCTTCTTTGAATGTCTGCTCAGTATGAAGGTCCCGTCTGGCTTCTCGTCGAATATAAAGGGAATAATAAATATGGCAGAGAAAAGTTCTAAAAAATAGAGTCTCATGACTGCCACGTGATTAAGACACAACTTCTTCCGGTTGCATTGAGGGGGCTTCTACCGGAAAACGTTCGATTAGACATTGTGAAGCTATGTGCATTTCCTCAATGCAATCTCTCAGAAGGTGATCGATCTAGAAATCCTACCAAGGTTAAGGAGTGATGTGGCGCAATGTCTTGTTAGTTTCGAGCTGGTGTTCCCACCATCCTTCTTCAATATCATGACACACGTCCTAATTCATCTAGTCGACGAGATGGTCGTTCTGGGCCCTGTATTTCTACACAATATGTTCCCCTTCGAGAGGTTCATGGGAGTCCTAAAAAATTTGTCCGTAACCGCGCTAGGCCAGAAGGAAGCATCTCCATGGGCCATCAAACAGAGGATGTCATTGGGTTTTGTGTTGGCTTCATTCCTGACCTTAAGAAGATTGATCTCCCTCAATCGCGGTATCAGGGGAGACTGACTGGAAAAGGCACGCTGGGAGCAACGTCAATAATATGTGCGGACGGGCATTCTTGGTCTCAAGCACACTACACAGTTCTACAGAATTCTATCTCGGTGACCCCATATGTCGACGAACACAAGAACATTCTGTAACACCCAGAGTAGTGTGACGACTGGATTACATGTGAACACATCAAGACTTTCGGCAGTTGGTTGCAAACACGTCTCAGGTGTGTCAACACTGTTTCTGATGATCTATACACATTGGCTAGGAGACCATATTTGAAAGTATTGACTTACAATGGGTACGAGATAAATGGGAATATATTTTACACGATTGCCCAAGATCAAAGGAGCACCAACCAAAATAGCGGCGTCCGCTTTGATGCAGCGACGACCAATGGGAAGGTCAAGACACATATTATGGTTACATAAAGGAGATATGGGAACTTGACTATGGACATGATTTGAAGGTCCCTTTGTTTCGATGCAAATAGGTCAATCTTACAAGAGGCGGGGTACATGTAGACCCACATTACGGAATTACAACAGTGGATCTTGGGTACACAAACGAACCATTCGTCCTAGCCAATGATGTGGTGCAGGTTTTCTATGTTAAGGACATGTCTACCAAACCGAGAAAAAGAAAAGATAAGGAAACGAATACATCATACGATGAGCCAAAGCGTCACATACTTCTTTCTGGCAAAAGAGACATTGTGGGATTGGAGGGCAAGACAACCATGTCTGAATATTATGAAAAGTTTCAGAAAATTCCTCCCATCAAAGTCAAGGCTGACCCAAGCACCCTGTTAAACAATGAAGATTATCCATGGTTACGGCACAATAAGCAAAGGACACAAGCAAAGAAAAAGTGAAGACTTTCTCTCCACAACTATTATGATGATGCCTTTGATCTAGAATATCATTGCAGTTACATGTGAAGAAATGAAATGCCTTTTTTAGCAGATGAGTTTTCGTCCGGAACCCTGATACTTCGAAAAAGATTGTCCATTTTGTTCACGAAGTGCATCCAGCTTTTGCCGTAACCCTCTAAACTTTTTAGCACATGCTATGTGGGTGAAATGATGATACCATGCCAACTTTCAACTTTTTTAGAGTTCATTTGTAGTGCTTTTCAATTTCATGGTCATTTAGCTCAAAGAATGAACTACTAGCAAAAAGAATCAACTAAAAAACTTTTATGAAACCCTAATAGCAAAAAGAATGAACTAGAAATAATCAATTTAAACATTATTTTATGAACTATAATATTCTTCAATAGCAAAAAGAATCAACTGAAAAGCTTTTATAAAACTCTAATAGTAAAAAGAAACTCTAAAAGCTTTTATAAACCTATAGTATTTTTGAAACAAAAATGATATAAAATTTATGCAACTGAGAGGCCCATAAGCCTGCAGTTGAGAGGAGCTCGAGAGGGTTGGCGCAGCAGCACTTATAAACCACTCTCGAGCCCTCTTAGCTAGTGAGGTGGGACTAAACATTTGTCCCGGAGCAGCACCCCCCTTTCGTCCCGGTTTGTTCAAAAGAATGAACTAAAATAACAGAATCAAAATACTGGAAAAAAATAAAAATTAAATTAAAGCAAAAAAGCAAAGCAAAAACACTAGAAAAAAATAAAAATAAAGCAAAAAGCAAAACTGAACTAAAAAATGGCAAAAGTGAAAAAAGATGCGCTCATAGAGAAATTTGAACCTAAATTCAAAGTGCTAGTTAGGCACCTAACTACCTAAATCGCATTTTAAATTTAGGTCCAATTTCCTGTATAAGATATCTATTTTCAATTTGAGAGGAGCTCAATGTAGCTGCCATGGCGGGCCTTATAAACAGGTTCGTACTTCCTTCGCTTGGCCAGGTGGGACTAAACACCCACCACACCGATGCGCCATCCTTTAGTCCCGGTTGGTGCCACCAACTGGGACGAAAAGGTCTCTGCTTCACGAGAAGGTACCTTTGGTCCCGGTTCTTGTGACCAACTGGGACGAAAGGTTGGTCTAGTTGGTGGCATCACCCTTTCGTGCCAGGTGGGACTAAACATTTGTCCCTAGACAGCACCACCCTTTCGTCCCAGTTGGTGGCATCAACCGGGACAAATACTTAGCTTTGGTCCTAGTTCGTGCCACCAACCGCGACGAAACCCCGGTTGGTGGCACGAACCGGGACCAAAGGTGGGGTGCTCCTGCTCAGAACATGGCTTTGGTCCCAGTTGGCACGACCCGGGACCAAAGGGGGGCATTGGTATTGGTTTGTGCCACCAACCGGGACCAAATGTCCCTTTTCGTCAGCCCAAAGGGCGAGAAACAGGGCTTTGGTCCCGGTTGGTCGCACGAACCGGGACCAAAGGGGGCATTGGTACCGGTTCGTGCCACCAACCGGGACCAATGCTCCCTGTATAAAACCCCACACTTAGCAGTTTTCGACCCACTCGCTCCCCCGAAGGCTAGATCCCCACCCACACCGTGAGGCTGCCCGAATCTCGCGCGCTTTCCGCGGTCCCCGACCTCCCCGACCTCACTCCGGCCGCCCCGCCCCGCGCCACCTCGCTCCGGCCGCCCCGCCCTGCTCCGGCCGCCTTGCCTCGCTCCGGTCGCCCCATGCCGGCCGCCCCGCTCCGCCCCGGCCACTGCTCCGCCCCGCTCCGGCCACATCCCCCCTCCCCTATATATACGTGAGGATATATGATGTTTTCATATATATGTGTGTATGATGATATATGATGATATATGTGTGTATGATGATTTTTTTTCATATACAATATGCTGTTTTTTGTTCATATATATATATATATATATATATATATATATATATATATATTGGTATGATGATATATGTATGTGTTCATATAGGTGTTCATGAAAGTTAAAAAAATCATGTTCAATATGTATTTAAAAAAAACTGTTCAATGCATATAACAAAAAAACTGTTTATGAAATATATACTGGTATATATGTATGTGTTCATATATATTGGTATGATGATATATGTATGTGTTCATATATATTGGTATGATGATATATGTATGTGTTCATATATACATGTATTTATGAAATATTTAACGTGTATTAAAAAACCGTTTTTGAAAAACGTTCATCATGCATTTGACAAATGTTCAATGCATATAAAAAAATGCTCAGTGTATATACAAAAATTGGACATGTATGAAAAATAGTCAGCATTTATTGAAAAACAGCAAAGGAAAAAATAAGAAAACTAAAAAATGATAAAATCCATAAATAAAAAAATATGAAAGAAAAACACACACGTGAAACCTTTCCAAAATCGATGGAAGGTTGCACGAAGCGATGCAGAACCTTCACAGAACCACTTATGTGCATCACGTTTTGTTATCGCCGCCGCGTGATGATATGTCTGGCTGGCATTTTTTTTGTTCATATAGAAAACTCCGTTAATTTCGACATGAGGGGGGACGTCGATCTCCTACCCCCTCTCGCACCTACCCGACAAACTCTCGAGGCCACCTAAACCACTAGAAGAAAACTCCGATAACTTCGATCAACCCCCACTCGCCCGACGAAACCCTAGAAGCATTGCCGAGGCCATCCGATCCCTAAAAGCCTTTCCGAGTCCACCCAAACCCTAGAAGCATCGAGGCCACCCAATCCCTAGAAGCGTTGTCGAGGCCACCCCAAACCGTAGAAGCGTCGAGGCCACTAATATGATCCCTTGTCTATGTTTGCCACTAATTAATATATCCATCTCTCATGTTTGTATATTAATTGTCATGTTGTAATATTTGCAGAAACCATGGATCCAACCATGAACAAAGACTTTGAAGGGGAAGCGTTGTTGGAGGACATAATCGGCGGCGGCGGTGATACCTCCTTGTTAATGAATTTTGACATAGAAGAGTTAGGACATGATGATGACGGGTCCGGTCACCGAATGCTGGAGGAAGACGGAGACCATGATGATGGCTCCGGTGACCGAGAGCTGGAGGAAGAAGGAGACCATAATGACGGCTCCGATGACCGAACGGAGGGAGCTGTTGCAAAGTTGTCCGGCGAGGTATATATTAATTAAACCTGTGCTGACTAATTGATGCATTAATTTTTTTGGTATGTACGTATATTAACTCTTATTTCTTCTTTTATATAGCCCTCCGGATCGAGCCAAACTTTGGTAACGAGACGAGGCCCGAAGAAAAGGTTGGGAAAGGAAGAAAGGTTCACGGTCACCTTAATCACGAACGATGGCCAACCGATGGAACCGAAGAAGACCAAGGATGCATTTCCTGCTCAGTGTGGAGCTATTGTCAGGGACAACATCCCGATCAGCATCCAACAATGGAAAGAGCCGGCTAAGAACGCTAAGAACTACGACCCTCAAGTTTCTTATGTCACCGATAGATAGAAAGAAGATCTTTGGAAGGCCCTGAAGGCAAATTTCACGCTACCGCTAGAGGAGGATGAGAGTAATCCAGTTATAGAGCCACTGGTCAGGTCGTTTGCTCTTAAGAAGATGGCAAATCTTTTCAGAAGTTGGAAGAATGAGTTGAAAGCTAAGTTTGTGGACCAAGAGAAGACTCCAGTATTCATCGGCCGATATGCGGGGATAAGAGATCAATGGGACGCGTTCGTGGCCTACAAGACTTCTGAAAAGAGTAAGAAAATGTCATCCATAAACAAGAAAAATGCTAACAAGAAGCTGTTTCACACATCGCACGGGGTTAGGTGGCTACCTCAGAGCCCGACCATTGTGGGACAAATGGGAGGATGACCTGCGAGCTAAAGGGGTCGAACCAAAGACAACGAACTGGCCTTAACGTTCAAGGTCTTGGTTCTTCGGGGTTGGGGGAACTTTGGACCCTGAAACAGGGAAGTGCATTTGGACACACGAGCAACTTGCAATACCGACAGGAAGTTTGAACAAGTTATCAAGGAAGCCCTGGAAGGGAGGTTCAAACCCGATAGAGAGAAGGACGAGCTGACTGAGGCCCTCGGGAATCCTGAGCACCCTGGACGAACACGATGCACGCCAGGCTCCGCTTCGTGGAAGCTTGGGTTTCTCGGCTCATGCGGTTACAAAAGTCGAGAGAGGAAGAGGAAACAAGAGCTGAGCGTTGTGCAGGAGCTCAATGCAAGAGTATGAAGGCTAGAGGAAGAAGTTATGAGCCAGCGAGCTCCCGACCAACAGCTTGTTCAGGGGCACGAAGCTACCCCAGAAGCTACCCCGCCATCTCAGCACAAAAGTAGCATGGCTTCCATATAGGTCCTTCAGCAGCCTGACTCCATGGCTCCTAGCTACCCCATGGATGCTATCACAGATGGCCAACATTGCGAGCTTATGACGAAATGCGTTAACCTCACCTTCAAGGCGGCTGATGGCTTTGTTGCACCTCCTCTAACCGATGAAACTTTTCACCACGGTGAGATTCCACATGGCTATGTTGTTGTGCAAGTGGACGAAATAATGGGGGGATTTGAGGAGCTCGAGCTTGACCACCTTACAGGTGAAGGGGAGACACAACTAAGATTTGCACTGAGGAGTACATGTCTATGGCGGAAGGAGCACATCATGCTTCCAAACTAGACGCCTCCACCTCCTCCTCCTCCTCCGGTGAGGGATCAAGGCGCTCCGCCTCTTCCTTCGCCTCGTTCGGCACGTGACATGGACGATCAAGGCACTCCGCCTCCTCCTTCGCCTCGTCCGGTGCATGACGTCAATGATCAAGGCACTCCGCCTCCTCCTTCGCCTCGTCCGGCGCGTGACGTTGACGATCAAGGCACTCCATCTCGTAAGCAACGACGGAAGAGAGACGCCATCGCTCCGGCTGCTAGCAGTTCAGCCAGTGGCAGGAGGCCATACAAATACGGTCCTAAGTCTCTCAAGCCAATGGAAAAGTTGCCATACGAGGGGACCGCGGAGTTAACCGCGAAGATCTCTCAAGACCAAGTGAGGGCCCATTTTGCAAAGAAAGCTCCACCTCCGAAGCAAACGATAGATCCGATGGCAGCGAAGCGCACCATCGAGGCCCTGAAGCGACCACCACCGCCTCCGCTGGATACCAACTATGTTCACGCTACTAAAAAGGCATATCAAAATGCGGTGCGGACGAGAACTACTTGCAGTGATGAGAGGTTAGCTAAACTAAGAAGTGGGAAAAAAAATCCCTAGCTCGGCGAACAGGCTAACCAATCGTGCCCCCCACTGAAGGTGTCTACCGATATCGTGCCTAATGTGGCGTTGGGGGTGGTGGTGAAGGGGATGGCGCCAGGTTATAACAGTATTGCCGATTACCTCGACGTCAAATTCCCAGTAGCGGAGGTGGAATACAAATACCAGTATGGGAAGCCTCTCGTCAAAGATGGAGGTCCTCCTCTAGGTACGATGATGAGACAACTGCATAATTGGTACATGAAAACCTACAGCGAGTCTGGGATGGATTGTTTGATGATGAGTATTAAAGAGGAGCATGACTTTTTTGTCCAGGTGCTGATTCGTGTTGAATTTGACGAGCCTTTCCAGTTTTACAATCAAAAGGACATCGACATATAAATCATGACTTGCTACTGTCTGTAAGTACTTCTGTAATGAAGTCTCTATATATAGCTCACCTCTTTCATTGCATGTATATATATAATTATCCTCATCACTATATTATGCAGATTGAAGATCGTCGAATGCAGAAAAACAGGAATGTATGCCATTGGGTTCATTAACCCAAATATCATACATGAATGGATAGTTAAACACAGAGTCAGAAAAAACGAGGAGAACTTGCTACAATCGATGCTTAAAAATCAAAACAAAGACAAAATACTCCTTCCTTACAACTTCAAGTGAGTGTTACTGTCTTGTGCATATTCGGTTTCTCCCTTATTACGCGAGGGTATAGTAATGTAATTGATGAGCTATGCATGTGTGCACAGACACCTCTTTATTCTACTAGAGATTAAGCTTGAGCGGGGAATAGTAACCGTCTTAGACTCGAGACGAAATAAACCCGAGTTGTATGCGAACCTTACTGAAATGCTCTAGAGGTAAGTTCAATCGATCATTATCGCACCATATCGGCAACTTTGTTCATTTAATGATATATATCAAGTAATTATTTTCTTTGTCTGCCAGGGTTTGGAAAGATTTCATCAAAATAGCTCCGGGACTGCCTACCGAGATACAATTTAGCCACCCGAAAGTAAGTAATATATACTATCTAGTTCCACCCATCTCCCATTGATTCTAGCTAGTTTCATCAATATATACCCTTTAGCATGCTTGCTTATCAGTTTGATTGACCTCTATTTCTCGTATAGTGCTTGTTTCAGAAACAAGGGACTAATTTCTGTGGATACTATGTTTGCGAGTTCATGTACGATGCGACGAATCCTAATAAGCGGGCTACACTGAACAAGAATATAAATGTATTGACCCTCTTCTTCAATTTAGATGTGGCAAATGCAGGATGAACTCCTACCACAAGATTGCATACGAGAAATTCAAGAATAATTGGCGGGATTCTTTATTGACCACGCCATCAATAAAGCTAGAGAATACCATATGGAACTTGATATTAGATGTTAGGGATTGTAACATAGGATAGATATACGAAAACTTGTTATTTGACCAATCTTTCGGAGAAGGGGGAGGTCGATCACTTCTCTCTGTATATGTTCATGACGATCTTGTGTACTTAATGGATTCCTTCATTTGCTTACTAACTAGCGTGTCGCGAGTTCTCTCTATACGTATAGTACGTAGCGTCGCGACCAAGCACGGAGATAAGAGAGGTCACTTCTTTCTATTAGCTAGCTAACAAAATATATGAAACCCCTAAATTAGCCTTCCAAAACCCTACAGCTCCTGAGCTGCTGATGCGTGGACGCTCTTTGGTCCCGGTTGGTGTTAACAATCGGGACCAAAGGCCCTCCTGGCTGGCCTCGACGGAGCGGCCACATGTAGCACCATCTGTCCCGGTTCGTAAGCGAACCGGGACTAACGATCATGGGCTTTAGTACTCATCCTTTATTCCCGAGTCCAGAACCGGGACAGATGGGCCTCTGAAACCGGGACAAATGGGCATTTTTTCACTAGTGATTTGATTAGTTGCTGATTCTGATTATGCGCTGGGCCCATGGAATAGGAAAACCGCATGAGTGCTCACCAGCATATTTTCCCTTTTTCTATCCATCATAATTTTTCAAGAGATACAGTGTTTTGCACTAATCCTGTATCATTATTATAACATAATACATTAAATACATACTATTATATACCATGTAGCATTTCTATTAGTTGTGTACAAAAAAATATAATCTCTCAGAAATTCAAAATTGCAGTCAAAGTTAAACCATATTGATTTTCTTTGAGAAACAATGTAGAACCGGATACACTCATAACCTGCAAGCACATTGATCCCTTTGAAAGTGCGCATAGCACACCCTACCTCCACGAAGGCCTCGAAGAAACGCAGTGAAGAACTCTTACTTTCTGTTGTTTCTGTTCATCATCCTCAATTCTTCATGGTTCCTTGAAGAAGACATGAGGGGACAACAGAGGTTAGTTGGTGGCATGTGATTTGGAGAATTTGCCCTTGCGTCTACATGGTCAGGTCGCAAATTTGCTCAGCTTCTTCCTTATTAGTGTTAGATGTTTTTTGTATGACAAATGATTCATTAAGAGATGTGGCGCCCAACCATGTATCGTGGATGTGTTTGGCGCTATATTTGTCACGTGTTTGGCTCGCAGGGTTGTTTGAAGGTTATCCGATTAGGTCTATTTTTAGGCGGGAGAGGTGCTGCGTGACCCTTTTTTGGCTGGAACAAGCACGCGCGCGGGCGAGAAAGAAATTGACACATGAAAGAAGACCAGCTCACTCTCAAATCTAACCGTCTAACCATATCCATATCTGTAATTTTGGGAATGCGAACCCCCCTATTTATATAAGCTCGGCGACGCCCCCAAACAAACCACAGCCAACCTTTCTCAAGTGGTTGAATTCCCGGCGACCTGAGCAACATGGTTACGGCCGACGAAGCTCGCAACATCGTCGGCATCATGGGCAATTGCATCTCCTTTTGCCTCTTCCTCTCCCCTGCGTAAGCCGCCCTCCTCTCCTCCCCTTGCCAGAGTATGTATCTGAGCTTGTTTCATTTATGCATGTGCATGCAGGCCGACGTTTGACCGGATCTGCAAGAACAAGGACGTGGAGCAGTTCACGCCGGACCCATACCTGGCGACGCTCATGAACTGCCTGCTCTGGTTCTTCTACGGCCTCCCCATCGTCCACCCCAACAGCTTCCTCGTCATCACCATCAACAGCATCGGCATCGTCATTGAGACAATCTACCTCTCCATTTTCTTCCTCTACTCGCCCCCAAAGAAGCGGGTACCCCCTATTCCCCGCCCGGAAGAACAATTCATTTCACTGTATTTTCTCGCCGCTAGTTTCTGGCCCCAACGTCCCTAACCCATGCCCGTGCGTGCGTGCGTACGTGCAGCTAAAGATGCTTATCGTTCTTGGCTTTGAGGTGGCGTTCGTGGCATCCGTGGTGACCGGAGTGCTCCTCAGCGCCCACACCCACGAGGACCGCTCCAGGATCGTCGGCATCATCTGCATCATCTTCGGCACGATTATGTATGCCGCTCCGCTCACAGTCATGGTACGTACACGCGCACACCCACCCACATGCATGGATCCATGCTTTGATTCGCCGATCCGTTTCTTCTTCTTTTTCTTCTTCTGCCCGGCTGTTCCATAGATGGCCGTTTCCTTGTTTTCTTCTTGTTCTGCTCCTGCATGTGTTCCATAGATCGCCGTTTCCGTTTGAAACTCTATCGGTTGCGTGTTAATGCCGCACATGCGGCCGTTGTGGACGCATGGCGTGATATTTTGTAATTTTTGTTTTTATTTAATTTTCTTTCCTCTTGAAGGGCAATACCAGTGTCACTAATTCTTTCCTTCTTAGTTTTTTCTTGCAAAATGTCACTAACACACACACACACACACACACACACACACACACACACACACACATATATATATATATATATATATATTCCTCTTATAAAAAGTGCAATTACGTGTAAATTATATGCAATTTTTGTTTCATTTTTTCTTCTCGGAGGTTAATACTGGTGTCACTAATTCATTGTTTCATTAGAAAACGTCATTTTTACAGTGTGTACGTTTAAACACAAGTAAACTACATCAGAGTGTGAAAATTACACTATTATATGTTTATTCTTTGCATATTCCAAATGTGCAAAGTTGTGTGCATGTTTCTTAAAGTTTATTTGAAGGGTAATACCAATGCCTTCCTTAGAATACTCCAGTATATTGTTCTTTTAGTTTTTTATTTCACTTTCTTTCTTCTTTAAGGGTAATACCAATGATTATTCTACACAATATTTCAAAACTTTCAACGTTGAGGGTATCATCTAGTTATCTATAATAATATAGACTTTGTAAATTACCTACGAACACTTTTACATATAAACGAAATCACTAAAACAATTCAAAATAGGAAAAAAAGATGAAAGTAATAATATTGTACTCACTCCTTGCAGGGCAAAGTTATCAAAACAAAAAGCGTGGAGTATATGCCATTCACCGTGTCTCTGGCGAACACTATCAACGGCGGCTGCTGGTTGGCCTATGGGCTCATCAAGTTTGACCTCTACGTGACGGTTAGTACGCCCGCATCTCGAAAATTCCCAAACCTTGCCAATGAAGAACTCCTCTGCATTGATTAAAATGTGATACCATAATTTAATTCTATGCAGATCCCGAATGCCATCGGTACAGGTTTGGGCATCTTCCAGCTAGTCCTTTACTTGTGCTACTACAAGTCGACCCCCACGAAGGAGCAGAATGTCGAGTTGCCCAATGCTGTTGCAGACAACTAACCGTCGAGAGATAATCTTGGCTTGTTGCTGTCACCAAGTCATATTTCATCTGGCTGGCGGATGACATCTGTGCTGCTAGACTGCTAGTCTTTGTTAGCTAGAGTCTGACTGTGCCTTTAGTTCCGCGAACCATTGTCCTCTGTCCTAGTGGAAATTAGACGTAATTTATGAAGCTGACTTATCACAGACAATGACACCACCTCTGTTCTCATACTCTTTCAATCCATTCTTCGATGGCATAGTGGATTTGTTGAACCAACGCGTTTTTGCATCATTGTTTAGTTATCATTTTTTTTGGAGAGGCACAACTTGGAAACAATTACAGGTTCACTAGTTTGGCATGAGCATGTATCACAGGATACAGGGCTTCAGACGGATTCCTGGAACCCTTGGATGTGAGATCTAGTGGTCATGGTATGAGCTCCAGTAGTTTTGAAAATTCATGGTTCCCATATTTACACGCAAGTCTCGGAGTTTGTTCCATGAGCCTTGGATCTCAGATACAAGGGCTGTAGGGAGCACGTATCTCCTGAAACATTGCTGGTTTGGCTTGTTGCCACATCGAGAGGCATGTGAAGGGCAACATGCAACTTTTGATTAAACATATGGACCTTAGTAACCCTATTGATTACGCATGTTAATTGTTCGTTACACTATTACATTACCTCTTGATCAGTAGCATTCGAGTTTACAAAATAACAGCATCTGAGCAGAGCGCTGCTACTACGCGGTGGTAACATGTTAGTAGCAACATCCAGGTCAAATGCTGCTATGCTGTGACACAGTTAGCAATGTTTGTCCCAAACGCTGCTAGCACTCGCTCTTCAGCAGCATTTGGTGCAAACGAAATAAATATTTGTAAACTCTAGTGGTGCGCATCTTGTTAGCAAAGCTGCTAACATTCATAACAATCATGTACCTAATTTTGTTGTGGCTACAATTTCGTTACAATTTGGTTCAGTGGCAACAAAATAAGCATCCAAATAAATAAGTTGCACATGCACTTCAAACAATATTTAGAAGTATTCGACTTCAAAGGATAATTGTTGTTACATATAGTTATAAGTACTTAAGAATTCTAAACACACCATTTCAAAAGCAACATACTTAGTACGATAAGTAGAACGACGAAGGAGTACTTGTACTACAAGTCACGAGGAAGTTCTTGACACATGTTTTATACTAAGCTGGAAGCACTATGCAGAGACGTCCTAAGAACACACATATATCGCATACCACTCGACCGATGATTCACAAACATTATTATAATAAAACCATCTCCAAGAAAATGATCTGTGTACGATGGTTGATCCATAAAGCATGAATCAAAAAAGAGTTACGTGTGCGCTGCGAGTCATATAGTTAATCCGTACGAACCGTTTGCGATGAGCCAAAATAAAATAAACGATTATCCAGAAACAAATTTGTGCGACAGACGTCATATATGTCATTCAGATAAACTGTTTGCGATGATTCAAAATAACAAAAACGATTTTCCACAACAAGATGCGTGTGATACCCTACCAACATGCTAGTAAACATAGTTGCGCGGAAAGACCGATAATAACACAAAAGATTTCTGCTAATAGGCTCTGTGTTTAGTAGGCAAATGCTTGCTAGTAAAAAATTGTATGCGAATGTTGAAATCATCACCAAAGTGTTCTGTCCATACAACATCTATGTTATGTCTATAGAACAACAACATATATACTTACAAGAACATGCTTGCACAGTCAAATTAAATTCCAATTACGTAATTGACTATACATAACATTTGCACACCTTAATAAGAAATTACATGCATATAAAATAGGATAACCGTTGACGAACAATACTTTGCAATGGTGTGTAGAGAACGTTGTTTGGTAGATAATAAAATCGTCAACGGTTTCTATTATTGACTGTCTGCCTATGCGTCATCAAGTCCTCCTGTCACACGTCTTGTCGCTGCGTTTCCGTCGAAAATCCAAGTGCATGCGTGAGCACCACATATGTGTTTCATTTGGCCACGCGTTGGCTCGAAGAGGCGTCCGTGAGGATGTTCCCACGCAACCGCACAAGCTTCCTATCTGCCTCGCCAAAATCCTCCAAAACCCCAATCCTTACCGTCCATCTGTAAAAAACCCACAATATGAAGGCGGATGTGGCTAATGCAACTTCGTTGAGAGAAGTTCTTGATCAATACTGTGCGAGTTAAGGACAAATGATGATAGAAGCAAAATGTAGTACTTCCTTCAACCCAAATGTGAATGTGGATGTCAAAGACCAAAATTGCAATATGTTGAATATTGTTAATAGACACAATCTCTATTATATGCCTTGGTCTCCCATCAATTGTTGGACTTTAGAGGAGTAACAATTTTGTTCACCTGTTGGAGAGAATTATCCAGAGATAAAAGGTTGGAAAGAGAAAATTTTATCGAGTGGAGGAAAGGAAACCTTGTTGAAAGGAATCATGCAAACCATTTGTGTTTATCCTATTGTTGTTTTCGAGATCTATAAGAAGTTGTGTAAGGAAATAAATGTGCCATGTCAGCCTTTCGGTGGGTTAATTCAGAAAGAGTGGAAGAGGGTGCATTGGTTCACATGGTGGCAAATGTGAATACCAAAAAAGTGTGTGTGTAGGGGGGGGGGGGTTGGTCTTTGTGACCTGCATTCACTACTAGGAGACAGCTTATAGACAGGATTTTAGTAGTACGACGGATCAACAGACATCGCTATTGCTAAGTAGTAGTAGCGTGGGCACCAACATGCGCTACACGCAGCCAAGTAGCAGTAGCACTGGATGTTCATCCGACGCTACTGCTAAGTGGTCCCATCGCGCCCGACAGGGGCTACCTGTAGTAGTAGCGGTTGTGAGAAACCAATGCTACTGCTAAATCCATAGCAGTAGCAACCTTCGCCGCCCCTCGCTACTGCTAACTAGTGACTTATCTTCTCCCCACACGCCCGAGTCACTCTCTCCTTCCTCAGTCCCTCCCTCTCCGCTCTCTCCCTTGTGCAGGAGCTCCTCCCGACTGTCCTCACTGCGGCATCCCTCCCCGTTCTGGCCCTCCCTCGTCCCGTCCTGGCCTCCCTGTGCTGGCCCTCCCGCATCCCGTCCCAGCCCTCCCTCGTCCCGTCCTTCCCCAGCCCGTCCCTCCCCCCTCTGTCCCACAATGGCCCGCCCCTCCCTCCTTCGTCCCTCCCCATCCCGTCCCTCTCCATCCCGTCGCCGGCCCCCTCCGCCACATGTAGTCTACATCCTCTACCTTTCTTCTTTTTTGTTTTCAGTTTTAGGGTTCATATGGTAGATAGTTTATAGGTAGGATTTAGTTTTTGTAGAGATTTACTTTATAGGTAGATAGTTCATTATAAAATGAATAGCAATTTAAGAAGTTTTAAGGTAAGAAGTTTCATTATAAATACCTCATGCATTATATTTTTTATTAGAAAAATAGGTCTAGAAAATTTTAGTAAAAAAATCAAGTACTTTTGGTTTGTCGTTGCTCCTTGAATGACTTTCGTGTGTGTTCTTGATGAAGGAATCCCGACAGTTGTCGTGCGAGACGCTTCCTCTTCTTCTCTTCTTGCGATATATACCTCGGTATAATGCACAAGGAGAGAACAAGAGGTGCGCCCATCACTGACGGTCGAACTATTAGCGTGAGAGAGTGTCCATCAACATACACGACCATATCAGTGTGAGGGAGTGCGCACCAACACACAATGAGATATGACGGTTTTTGAAGAAAAGCCTCAATAGACCGAAAGTCAACCGATATTAAATTAGTTCTATTGGGATATGTGTGTATCTTATTGGAAGGAACACCTCCCAGTGCCTATGTTTTTCCGGAATGTCGATTCATGTCCATTCCGGTAAATTTCAGGCGCTCAATATGTCTTATTTTAATAATGGTCATGCCGAATTTTTGAGTCATGAACACAGGAAATGTCTAACGACGATAGGATCCCTGAGTGTTAAATCCGCGTAGAAGATTACGGTCTGTGTGACAGGCCTCACCTAAGAGACGGCAGGTTCTTCACCATCAAGCTTGATGAGACCGTCAATATTTCTACGGTACGCAACGATGACAAGTGTTTTTTCGTAATTAAGCATGACTTCTATTTCTTTGCTTCAATGCGTAATTTCTGTTTAATACAATTCAACTAGTATATCCCCTACCATGCAAGATGATATGTCTTGGAGAGACTCGCTTTCGAAGACCACGAGAGTAAGGAGACGAAGAGAGCTAACCTGAGGACTAAACATGATCACACATTTCTGGTAAAAGTAATGAATGCAGTTAATAACACAGAATTAGGATACTCAAATTGGAAAGATCTAGCAAATGTATATGGATTTTAGGAGGATATGAAAATAACCTTCGATCTTCATCCTGAAGATCATACTGAAGGTAATAATGACATTTGGGTAGATGTCGATATGCTTCCGGTTTTACCTCCATGTGGGTTTGTCAACCATATTTGTCAACTAATTTATGTATATTTAAAAATAGTTGGTGTTCATCCATACTAATTTTTTTAATTTATAATTTACAACTTATTTTCTTTCTTCGAGTGAAACACGGAACATAGTTAACACGACACACTATACTTATGGATCACATCTAACATGGGTGGTGAAGGATGTTCTTGTCACCATTGTTAATGGTGTCCTGTCTGGTAGGTTCAACTAGCCATTTAATATGGGACCTGGCCCAAATTAAACATTATACATGGCACTAGTGCATAGGCTGAGGACGGATGACATTCGTATAAATATCTTGGTAAGAGTTGCTAATTAAGTACATTACTACTGCGTAAATGATGTTGATTACATTGCTAACTAGGCTACTATTATGCTCTTCAACAGAAACTGTCAAATGGTGTTGTGCCTGCGTTGATGCATGGCAAAGGTTATATGATAATTAAAAGCCCTACGAGGGTCTAGTTCGCTTTTCTATACTCGACTGAGCGCAAACAATAAGGATGACTCCAAATTGAAGCATGGGGAGAAATAAAGAAGGACTGCAAGCCACAAGTTGAAGACCGTTGGATCTCTTTGCTTCATCATGGAGACATAGGTGTTATTCTGTTTTATGATATTTTATCTAGGAAGGAGAACTAGGTCCTACGAGAGAGAAGTTTTTCTATTTTAGATTAACTTGGCATGATCGATTAGGATGATGATTATTATGGTGTTTTTCTGTTTTATGACATTTTAACTTGGACGATTAAGATGATGATGAGTTGTTAGCTGATTAAGAGGATGATGAGTTGTTAGATGATTAAGAGGATGAAAAGTTATGTGACATATATTTGATTAAATTGGATGGATGTAAGTGACCAAGTTGAATTAGTGGAAAATATGATGTTGCGATTCGCAACATCATATTTTCCTCTAATTCAACATGATCACTTGAATCCATTCACTTTAATCTAATGTTGTTGCTTGCACAATTTTTATGGATGTTGTATATTAATATGTATAACCGTGTGTAAATACATCATATATATATATATACATATATATATATATATATATATAATATGTGCGATTAATAGTGGTGCGGGTTAGAAAAGCACGCTACTGTTAACTCAGTTACCAGTAGCGCTGGACAACCGGTGCTACTGCTGAATTTTAGCTATAGTGCTTGGCAACCTGCTGGAATTTTGTCTATTATGGGCCAAGCCCAGTAGCAGTTTCAGAAATTCCTAATAAATCCTAGAGGCCCAAGCAGCCCATTCGTGCAAGGCAAGAGGTGGAACTAATGTTTAGTCCCACAGTGCTAGTTTAGAGGGAGTTGGACCTCTTTATAAGGGAGGTTCTTTCCCCACATGTATGAGGATGAGAACAAGAGGACATCCACGCGCGCTCCTCCTTCGCCGCCCGCCTCGCCACGCCTCGCCTCGCCTCGCCTCGCATCGTCACGACGCGGGTTGAGGGAACGAGCCGATGTCCAAATTTTTGCCACGCACGACAGGTATACGAAAGGTCACGCGAGAGCTGAAACGTTTTTCTGTAGTGGACGTTGAATCCGAACAGCGCAGCTCTTTGGCTGAAGACCGTTCACTTCGTCTCCCTCCTCTTTTCACCTCCCGTCGCTGCCCTCTCACCTACTTCTCTTGCGCCTATAAAAGGGAGGTCGTTCCTCTTAGAGAGACGCACCAGAACTACTTCTTCCTCTCGCCACCGGTTCCTGAACACTGCGCTGCTGCTACAATCTTCTCCATCCCGGCTTGCGGCGTACACCGGAGGTTTGGGACAGTAGGCCTCCGAAACCGCACCCCTTTGAGTCCTGTACGGGAGAAGGGTGATAAGATTTTTGGGGAGCGCTCTGCGCGACTACTGATTTGTTCATCACGGACGCTCCGGACACCGACGACAAGTTCCCCAACGACGACTTCTTCCCCGACGTCGACGACATCTTCGACAACATGGCTGGCAATGACACCGATCCCAAGGCCGGGACTTCTTCCACTGTTACGTACGTGCTCTTGTTCTTTCTCGTCAAGATCATGTATCGGTTTCTTTCTCTAGTTTATCTTGCACTATTCTTTGTGCCAGATATGCATGCTATTTGCCTTCTTTCTTTTAGAAAACATGGCTTTTTTATCTTTACTATAATATTCATGCTTTCCATGATGTTTTATTTATTTTACTTATTAATAAAATCATATGGTAAATTGCTCATATTTCCAACAATCCAAAAACCTTATAATAGGCAATTTACCCCAAGTGGTTTTGCTGCATCTATGAGGCCTCCTATGTTTGAAGGTGTGCATTACAAGAGGTGGCGCGTGAGGGTAGTCTTATGGTTTCAAACCATGAGTTGCTATGACGCCACTCTTGGCAAACCGGAAGATTATGATGCTCAACAGGAGCAAGCTTTCCAGAAAATGGATACCCTGTTTAAGGCTACTCTCTTGAGTATTCTTGGTGAGAACATAGTTGATGCTTATGCATCAATTGATAATGGAAAAGATATGTGGGATGCACTCGAGGCCAAGTTTGGGGTCTCGGATGCCGGCACTGTGCTGTACATCATGGAACAATTCCATGACTACAGGATGATTGAAGAGCGCTCCGTGGTTGAGCAAGCTCACGAGATACAGTCATTTGCTAGAGAACTTGAGCACTTCAATTTTATGTTACTGGACAAGTTTGTTGCCGGAGGCATCATCACTAAGCTTCCTCCTACGTGGAGGAACTTTGCTACCTCTCTGAAACACAAGAGACAGGAGTTTTCCGTCACGGATCTCATCGGTACTCTTGATGTCGAAGAAAAGGCGAGAGCAAAGGATACACGTGCTCGAGGCATTGAGGGAGGATCTAGTGCCAATCTGGTACAGAAGAAAAACTTCCAGCACCACAAGTTCAAGGACAAGGGCAAATTTGATGGTAAAGCAAAATTTGATGGGAAGAACAAGGCTGCACAGCACACCAACTTCAAGAAGAAGAATGACAAGAAGAAAGGTGTTTGCCATGTGTGTGGAGATCCTGACCATTGGGCTCCCAGTTGCCCTAATCGCTATGACAAGCGTATTCCTGGGAAAGGCGGCAAGACCGCTAATGTTATCATTGGAGAAATTGACATGAACGATGATGGGTATGGTATATTTCCCACCATTCTTTCAGTATATCATTCTCCTGATTGGTTGATTGACACATGTGCTAATGTGCATGTATGCGGTGATATTTCTATGTTCTCCTCTTATCAGACCGCAGGCACTTCAACCGTGCTGATGGGAAACGGTTCAAATGCTTTCGTTCGTGGTGTTGGGACGGTCGATCCGAAGTTTACTTTGGGGAAGATCGTGTAGCTGAAGAACATGCATTATGTCCCCTCCGTCAATAAAAATCTTGTTAGCGGATCTCTTCTGTGTAGAGATGGCTAAAAGCTTGTTTTTGAATCGAATAAATTTGTAATATCCAAGTATGGAACCTTCGTTGGTAAAGGCTATGAGTCAGGAGGACTATTTCGTTTATCCTTGTCGCATGTTTGCAATAAAGTTGTTAATCATGTTTGCAATAATAGTGAATCAAATGTGTGGCATTCACGTCTTTGTCATGTTAATTTTGGTTGCATGTCGCGACTAGCGAAGTTAAACTTAATCCCTAGTTTCACCACTATCAAGGGATCTAAGTGTCAAGTATGTGTGCAAGCTAAGCAACCTCGTAAGTCTCATGTGAGTGCGGAAACGAGAAATCTTGCACCATTAGAGCTCATACATTCAGATCTATGTGAAATGAATGGTGTTTTGACAAAAGGTGGAGAGAGGTATTTTATGACGCTGATTGATGACTCTACTAGATATTGCCACGTGTATCTTCTGAAATCTAAGGATGAGGCTCTGAACTATTTCAAGAACTATAAAGCTGAAATGGAAAACCAACTTGATCGGAAGATCAAGAGGCTTAGATCCGATCGTGGTGGAGAGTATTTCTCAAATTAATTTGATTCTTTTTGTGCGGAACATGGTATAATCCATGAGAGGACGCCTCCCTATTCACCTCAGTCAAATGGGGTTGCTGAAAGAAAGAACCGTACTCTAACTGATTTGGTTAACGCCATGTTAGACACATTGGGTCTCTCCAAGGCATGGTGGGGGGAGGCGATATTGACTGCATGTCATGTCCTAAACCGAGTTCCTACAAAGAACAAAGAGATAACTCCATTCGAGGAATGGGAAAAGAAAAGGTTGAAGCTCTCTTATCTACGAACGTGGGGCTGTTTGGCGAAAGTCAATGTGCCAGTTCCAAAGAAGCGGAAGCTTGGACCTAAGACTGTGGATTGTGTTTTCTTGGGATATGCTTTTCATAGCATTGGTTATAGATTTTTGGTTATAAAATCTGAAGTACCTGACATGCATGTTGGTACGATCATGGAGTCAAATGATGTGACTTTCTTTGAAGATATCTTTCCCATGAAGGATATGACTACCTCATCTAATCAGAAGATGCCTAGTTCATCGTCTCAGGAACCAGTTACAATTACTGAACCTGCCATTTCGACGGAACACTTTGAAAATCCTGTGGAGGAGAACAATGAAGTTCCTACTAGGATCAAGAGACAGAGGACTGCAAAGTCTTTTGGTGATGATTTTCTTGTGTATCTCATAGATGACACTCCCAGTTCTATTTCAGAGGCCTATGCTTCTGAAGATGCTGACTACTGGAAGGAAGCGGTCCGTAGTTAGATGGATTCCATCTTGGCAAATGAAACTTGGGAGATAACTGATCGACCTTATGGGTGCAAACCTATAGGGTGCAAATGGGTTTTCAAGAAGAAGCTTAAGCCTGATGGTACTATTGAGAAGTACAAGGCTCGGCTCGTGGCTAAGGGTTATACCCAAAAGGAAGGTGAAGACTTCTTTGATACTTACTCACCTGTGGCTCGACTAACCACTATTCGAGTTCTACTTTCACTTGCTGCCTCACATGGTCTTCTCATTCATCAAATGGATGTTAAGACTGCTTCCTAAATGGAGAGTTAGAAGAGGAAATTTATATGGAACAACCAGATGGGTTTGTAGTAGATGGTTAGGAAGGGAAAGTGTGCAAGTTGCTGAAGTCTTTGTATGGACTTAAGCAAGCACCCAAGCAATGGCATGAGAAGTTTGAAAGAACTTTAACAGCCACAGGCTTTGTTGTAAATGAAGCTGATAAATGTGTGTACTATCGCTATGGTGGGGGCGAGGGAGTTATCCTTTGCTTGTATGTTGATGAGATACTGATTTTCGGAACAAATCTGAAGGTTATTAAGGAGGCCAAGGATTTCCTATCTCATTGCTTTGAAATGAAGGATTTAGGAGTGGCTGATGTCATTCTAAACATCAAGCTATTGAGGGATGATGATGGTGGGATTACATTGCTTCAATCTCACTATGTGGAAAAGATCTTGAGTCGCTTTGGTTATAGTGAATGCAAGCCCTCTCCAACACCATATGATGCTAGTGTGTTGCTTCGAAAGAATCGAAGAATTGCTAGAGACCAATTGAAATATTCTCAGATTATTGGCTCGCTCATGTATTTGGCCAATGCCACAAGACGTGACATCTCTTTTACTGTTAGCAAACTGAGTCGTTTTGTTTCAAAACCTGGAGATGATCATTGGAAAGATCTAGAAAGAGTTATGCGTTATTTGAGGGGCACTGCAAATTATGGAATTCACTATACGGGACACCCAAAGGTGCTTGAAGGGTATAGTGACTTAAACTGGATCTCAGATGCTGATGAGATAAAGGCCACGAGCGGATATGTATTCACTCATGGAGGTGGCGCTGTTTCTTGGAAGTCTTGCAAGCAGACCATCTTAACGAGGTCAACAATGGAAGCAGAACGCACAACACTAGATACAGCGACGGTCGAAGCAGATTGGCTTCGTCGGCTCTTGAATGACTTGCCTGTTGTTGAGAAACCTGTACCGGGTATTCTTATGAACTGTGACAATCAAACCGTGATCACGAAAGTGAGTAGTTCAAAGGATAACATGAAGTCATCAAGACATGTTCAGAGAAGGTTAAAGTCTGTCAGGAAAATGAGAAACTCCGGAGTTATTGCATTGGATTATATCCAAACATCTAAAAATCTGGCAGATCCTTTTAGTAAGGGTCTATCACGTAATGTGATAGATAATGCATCGAGGGAGATGGGTATGAGACCCATAATATGAGTTGGTCACAGTGGTAACCTATTCTTTGTGATCGGAGATCCCGTGAATTAGATGTGGAAGACAAGCTGTTGGTCAACTGAGAGGAGAGTATCCTTACTGTTAACAATACCACTCCATGAAGATGCAATACTCTCCTAAATCTGCATGGCAGGTTGATGTATATCTTAATGTGTTCTAAGTGGCTCATTGAAGCAGAGATGTTGTCCTGCAAAACATCTTTTGAAGAACACACCTATATGAGTCTGATTGTTAAACGTCGCAATCTATGAGACTGGGGTTCTCTCTAGTAAACTCACGAAAGGTCTCGGAGTATGACGCATAAGCTCCACCCGCGGGGAAGACCCACGGTAGCCTAGTATCGGTCAAGGCTTTGTGTGAAGCTAGATTCGTAGAAAACTTGCAGTTCAAGGCCCAGTCCACTGTTCAAGTTGCTTACTAGTGCAGCATAGAGTTCTAGGTGGAAGTTCAACTTCACAGTCTCCACTGCAGTACCGGTATATAAAACAGTGTTTTAGAACCAAAAGGCAAATTTTGTGTGCCTCTGGGATCTGGTGAGGGATTGCTGGAATTTTGTCTATTATGGGCCAAGCCAAATAGCAGTTTCAGAAATTCCTAATAAATCCTAGAGGCCCACGCAGCCCATTCGTGCAAGGCAAGAGGTGGAACTAATGTTTAGTCCCACCTTGCTAGTTTAGAGGGAGTTAGACCTCTTTATAAGGGAGGTTCTTTCCCCACATGGATGAGGATGAGAACAAGAGGGACATCCACGCGCGCTCCTCCTCCGCCGCCCGCCTCGCCACGTCACGATGTGCCGCGCCGCGCCGCGGATTGCGGGAATGAGCCGATGTCTAAATTTTTGCCACGCACGACGGGTATATGAAAGGTCATGCGGGAGCTGAAACGTTTTTCTGTAGTGGACACTGAATCCGAACGACGCGGCTCTTTGGCTGAAGACCGTTCACTTCGTCTCCCTCCTCTTTTCACCTCCCGTCGCTGCCCTATCACCTACTTCTCTTGCGCCTATAAAAGGGAGGTCGCTCCTCTCAGAGAGACGCACCAGAACTAGTTCTTCCTCTCGCCACCGGTTCATGAACACTGCGCTGCTGCTACGATCTTCTCCATCCCGGCTTGCGGCGTGCACCGCAGGTTTGGGACAGTAGGCCTCCGAAACCGTACCCCTTTGAGTCCTATACGGAAGAAGGGTGATAAGGTTTTTGGGGAGCGCCTTGCGCGACTACTGACTTGTTCATTACGGACGCTCCGGACACCGACGACAACTTCCCCAACGATGACTTCTTCCCCGACGTCGACGACCTCTTCGACAACATGGCTGGCAACGACACCGACCCCAAGACCGGGACTTCTTCCACTGTTACGTACGTGCTCTTGTTCTCTCTCGTCAAGATCATGTTACGGTTCCTTTCTCTAGTTTATGTTGCACTACTCTTTGTGCCACATATGTTCTCTTCTTCTTCACATATATGCATGCTATTTGCCTTCTTTCTTTTAGAAAACATGGCTTGTTTTATCTTTACTATAATATTCATGCTTTCCATGATGTTTTATTTATTTTACTTATTAATAAAATCATATGGTAAATTGCTCATATTTCCAACACAACCGGCGTTGCTTCTAAAAGTTACCTATAGCGCCGTAGCAGTAGCGCGGTTGCCCGCCGTACTGCTAGTTCAAAAACCAGCGCTACTGCTATGGGTTTCCGTAGGAGTGATTCTTTTAATTTAGCAATGTTAGCTAAGCACGCATTATCAATAATCCCCTTTCCCTATGTGCAATGGTCCTAAGGGCGAAGTATTTCCTTGGTGGTAATCTTTTGAAAGTGGGACCAAAAAAAGGTTCATCCTATACTTGGAAAGTATAATTTTAGGATTACATACTTTCATGCATGGACATATTTGTTGAGTAATTAATGGTGTACATATTAAGTATATGGGATCCACTTGACTCCTAGTAGCCCCACTCGAAAAATTTACACACCAATATACACTTGATTAGTGGAGAGTGGGATGAGCAGTTGATTTGAAATTTTTCATGTATATATTGATGAAGAGAGAACTTCATGTATATATTTCATGCTAATCCAGCTCCATAGCAGCATGAGAGATGACTTCATTGCATGGGATAAAACAAAGTTTTTCTCCCAGCTTATTGCTCTGAATGGGAACATCAATTTGCAGCCCGTACTGGCTGGAATGATGGAAAAAGACCGTCCTCATCAAATAATATGGTGTGGCAGATCATTTGGAAACTTCGGGTCCCAAGTAAGGTTAGAATTTCAATCTAGATGGTGCTACATGGCATTGTTCCTGATGTTGTTGTTGGTGAACATGCATATTCCTTTCGCTAGCCAATATCTAATCTGTCATGAGGGGGCTGAGGATATGACACATCTGCTATTTAATTGTAGCCGTGCCAAGCAAGTATGGAAACCTCGTGCTTTGTTAGTGGACTAATCTGGATCAGTTGTATTGGAGGACGCGATTTGGTGCGAGGATACCACCAATTCTCGGACATATAGGACTCCAGGAGTCGGTTGCAGTTGATTGATGATACATTTGGTGGCAAAGACGCCCAGTGTTGAAGGGAGAAAAGGTTGCATGTCCGGTCAGGTCTGATTTTTGCTATCCAAGATTTTAGTTCTAAACATGCCACTACTCCAAGAGATGTCTCTCATGAGGAGACAAGGGCCAAACCTTCTTATGGATCGTACAAAATGAACACTCATGCATCCTATTTTGATACTGGATCAGTCGAAGTAGTATTTTGAAATGACCCTCGCCAGGCTTTTGCTGGAATGGCATGCACGCTTGTTCATCTCCTTCGTGCTGCGACTGCAGAGGCTCTAGCTCTCGCAAAAGGTCTCCAATTTTTGGGACGAGTGGGCTGGACCGTTGTGATAGTTGAGTCAGGTTCCATGGAATTAATTCAATCTTGCAACGTAGATATTGAGCTCTGGAGTCCCTACTCCGCATTACTTGCTGAATATTTTGAAATAGCTCAAAGGATTAGAATAATCTCTTCCAGCATTGCCAGGAGTGCAAATAAAGTGGCTCACATGTTAGCTAGGCATTCATATGGTAAGTCTTATTCTTTTGAATGGGATGGTGATCCACCCAGCATTATAGTACCTTTGCTGTAATAAAGGATGTAATCGTCGTTATTCCGCAGTTCGGATCATCCAAATGTCCTCAAATGTTATAGTCGATCTCCCTGGCGTGAGTTTCCAGGTGTGTTTCGGGCCCAGGTAAAAGGGATCCATGGGGAACCCCATCATACAGAAAGTCTGTTTGAGCGTTAACGGTACCTACCAGCATAGATCCATCCATCCATTAATCATGAAGATTCGTGCAACAACTGGCCCAATCAGATGTATTATCACCGTATTGGAATTCCTATATTTGTATATTTATAAGTGTCTGGCCCACAACCATTATGCACCTTGTCAGGGAATCAAATAAGTACAAGAAATATGTGAAACCAACGTAACTCACGAGAAACCTATTTAACCAAAATATGAAACTGAAATGTCAACTTGTGAAACTAAGTATTTGGAAATGTGTAATAATTTATTTGAAAAGAGTTAAATTTCTTATTCGTGAAACCTTTTTTGAAATGAGTGAAATATGTTATATAACCTTTTTTTGAAATGATTGAATAGTGAAATATGTTAGATGAATGAGTGAAATCTATTTGAAAATGTGTGAAATCTGTTATTACAAAATCGTTTTTGAAATGAGTGAAATATGTTATCCATAAAGATGTGAAATATGTGAAATCAGTTATAAAATCTTTTTTGAACATGGTGAAACGAGTGAAATGATTGAAATCTATTTCAAAGTATTTGATGTCGATTTTCAAATGAGGGGAATAGGTTATTATAAAATCTTTTTTGAAATGATTTAAATATGTTATCATAAAATATGTGAAATGAGTGAAATCGATATTTTATGCTCATTCATATTCAAAGTCTGTTCCATTTAAAGGTCTATTCGCCATGAATTCAAATATGTAAAAGTTTCAAAAATGTTTTTTTGGTTAAAAAGTTATGAGCCATTCAAAATGATATAAGAAAAATAAATGTAAGTCCGTTTTGGGGGGAGGGAATCTCGCATGCTCGCCTCTCTCCTTCTCACTCTCCCTCACACAAAGGGCTGCAAGTGTGCATCCTCTCCGTTTATGTTGATGTTTATGTAAGTTGGGGATTGCATGCATCGATGATTCTCATTGATGGTGCGTTAGGAACATATATAGGTACAAGGGGTGTAACTCATGTCTTCTCTCTCAAGTTACATACAGAATACAAATTCAGGGAGACGTGACAGGTGCAATATACAACCAAGACCTATAGACATGTTATGCAGAGTCTACATGTTCAACACCCCCCTAGCAGTAGAAGCGTCGCCGGAGACGTAGAGACGGAACCGAAAGCCCTCAAACGTGGAGGTTGGTAGTCCCTTTGTCATGACATCGGCGAACTGCTGATCGGTGGGCACGTGTAAGACTCGAATGCGACCAAGACCTACCTGCCCGCGAACGAAGTGAATGTCGAGCTCAATGTGTTTGGTGCGTCGATGATGAACTGGGTTGGCCGAGAGGTAGATGGCAGACACATTGTCATAGAAGACAAGTGTGGCCTTAGGAACCTTGACCAACAACTCCTGCAGCAGCTGTCGTAGCCAGGAGCACTCCGCAACAGCATTAGCCACGTCACGGTACTCCGCCTCGGCACTTGAGCGGGACACCATGGGTTGTCGTTTAGATGACCACGATATAAAGAGGGCCCAAGGTAAACACAGTAGCCAGAGGTGGAGCGGCGTGTGTCTAGGCAGCCGGTCGAATCTGCGTCAGAGTAGACGACAAGGTCGGTGGCAGAGGAGGATGTCAAGGTGAGACCCATGGCCAGAGTGCCACAGATGTATCGAAGAATAGGTCTCACCAATGCCCAGTGAGTGTCGTGTAGAGAGTGCATATGAAGACACACCTATCCAACAACATACTGAAGATCCGGCCGCGTGAGTGTGAGATACTGCAGAGCACCGACGATGGATCTGTAGAAGGCGGCGTCGGACGCTGGAGTTCCCTAAACAACGAACACCTTGGCCTTCATGTCAGTAGGCGTGGTAGCAGACTTGCAGTTAAGCATGGTTGCACGCTTCAGAATCTCATGCGCCTACTTCTGCAGATGCAGAAAGAAGCCGGTGGGGTGGCGAGTGACCTCAACACCGAGGAAGTGGTGCAGAGCCCCCATATCCTTGAGAGAAATCTTAGCGCTGAGATGAGATGTGACCTGATGGAGGAGCACAGAGGATGATGCTTTCAGGATGATGTCGTCGACGTATAGGAGGAGGTATGCAGTGCCGACGCCTTGATGATAAATGAAGAGGAAGGCGTCGGAGCGTGTGGACCAAAACCCAGCCTGCTAAAGAAAGGCTGCCATGCATTGGTACCATGCCCGAGGTGCCTGCTTCAAGCCATAGAGTGACCGGGAGAGCAAACACATGTGATCTGGGTGTGTGGTGTCAACGAACCCGGTTGGCTGCTAGCAGAAGACCTGCTCCTGAAGATGACCATGGAGAAAGGCATTCGACACGTCCAGCCGGTGAACATGCCATGCACGGGAGACTGCCAGCTGGAGGACAGTGCGGATGGTGCCTGGTTTGACAACCGGAGCGAAAGTGTCGGTGAAGTCGACGCCAGCGGGCCGTCGAAAGCTGCATACCAACCAGCGCGCCTTATGGCACTCAAGAGATCCATGTGGGCAAGTCTTGTGACGGAAGACCCACTTGTCGGTTATGACGTTGGCATGTGGTGGCCGTAGAACAAGCTGCTAGGTGTCGTTGCGCTGAAGAGCGTCAAACTCCTCTTGCATCGCCGCAAGACAGTTCGGATCCCGAAGGGCTGCGTGAATAGAGGACGGGAGTGGTGACAGTTCTGATGTCGAGGAAGCACATGCATACTCACGGGGCGTAGCGTGTACTAGGATGGAGTGTCCCGGTGCGAGCCCGGGTGATGACCTCGGAAGGAGGCCCGACGGGGCCAGCCGATGGTGCAATGACTGGAGAGCCGATGGTGGCAGCGTCGGAGGAGGCGGTGAAGCCCACGACATCCGACGGGACCATCGGGGGCGGAGGCGTCCCGGGGGATCCCGAGATGTCCGAAGGGACCGTCGGGGTGGGGGACGCCGCACGGGAGGCCGAGGTGCGACCCGGTGATAGCAGTCGGCCAGAGTGTGATGTAAAGGCGGGCTGCGACGAGTCCCCGTGCCACGAGAGGGCGGCCTGAGAGGCCGTGGATGGCTCGACTGGAGAAGGTACATGCTGAAAAGGGATGACCAACTCGTCAAAGTACTTGTGCCGCGAGGTGTAGACGCGGTGGGACACGGGATCATAGCACCGGTAACCTTTGGTGTTAGAAGAATAGCCAAGGAAAATGCATGGAACAAACCTAGGCGCTAGCTTATGAGGAGTGGTGGACGCGGTACTAGGATAACAGAGACAGCCGAAGATGCTAAGACCATCGTCAAATGGAGGTGCACCAAAGAGAAGTTGATGGGGTGCATAGTTCCAACGCGGATGGTAGGGTCGGATGTTAATGAGAAGTGTGGCGGTGGCGAGCGCGTCTCGCCAAATCCGAGGAGGCACATTATACTGGAAGAGTAATGTGCGGACGCAGTCATGAAGAGTGCGTAGGATGCACTTGACGCGACCGTTATGTTGGGACGTGTAAGGACATGTGAGGCGGAATATGGTACCGTGGGTGGCAAGAAGGTGGCGAACGACAGCATTGTCAAACTCTTTTTTAGTTGTCAGTCTGGAGTGCTAGGATGGGACAATGATACGTCTCCAACATATCTATAATTTTTAATGATGTCATGCTATTATATTATCTGTTTTGGATGTTTTATATGCATTATTATGCTATTTTATATTATTTTTGGGACTAATCTATTAATCGAGAGCCTAGTGCCAGTTTCTGTTTTTTCCTTGTTTTTGAGTTTTGCAGATATGGAATATTAAACGGAGTCTCAACGGAATAAAACCTTCGGAAGGAATTTTTCTGGAAGGAAACAAATCAACCAGGCTTGGAGTGCACGCCAGGGCACATGCCAGGAGGTCACAAGCCTGGTAGGCGCAACCACCCCCCTGGCCGCGCCTAGCAGACTTGTCGTCTCCTGGAAAGTGTCCTAACCCTATTCTTCATCCTATAAATACCCAAATATTCCTTGTCGTCGTTTTCTCATGACAGATGCCACGGGTAGGCTTATCGTTGGTGGTTGGGGCAGGAGGACGCTGACGGGCTGCGGGTGCGGATTAGGTACAAGCTATCGAGTGTGAGTGTGAGGGAAGTGTCCCGTAGGTGTGTGCGTGTGAGTTATCCATCCCCGTTGCATGGGGGGGCTTGGGGGGTTTTATAGGCCAACCCCCAGCTTACAAAATTCCTTAGGTACACCAGTGGGGGGACCCAGCTGGCAGGCTCTCCGGCTGTCTAGGGGTTCCCGCCCTTCGAGCTGTCTTCTCGTCTGTAGGGTGCACTAGCTATTCGGTCCCGTCTCCTGCTAGGGCCCGCCAGCCGGCTCTGCGATTGGCCCTCGCCCACCTGCCGTAGCACGGGTCGCCCGGGAGGCGTCGTCTAGTGCCAGCCGGCCAAAGTCTTCGGTACGGCCGGCTGCAATGTAGCCATGCCAGGGCAGGTAATCGAGTGGGCGAGGGCGTGCCGACACTGTTTCCCTTGGTCGCGTTCGCAAAGGTCAGCGGCCTGGACGGCCGGACTGTAGCCATGCGCACCCATGCGTTAGCGACCACTGTGGCTATAGTATCGCCCATCGTGGCGGTCACGTCGTGTTGCCGTACCCGAACATAGTGGGATGGGACGTTGCATGTCCGCCCCGGGGTCAACGGAGGAGGCGGCCAGGAGGTAGCCGGCCGTGCCCAGCCGGCCGGGGGTCGAGCCAACCGAAGAGGCAACGGAAGGATCGACGCCCAAACGTGCTCGACACCGTCAAGGAGGAATTTACTGAAGTGTCCTCTGAGGGGCATCCAACGGCGCCCAAAGAATTAGTCAAGGGGTACTCGATTCAGCTCGGGTGCATTCTCCGGAGCACCGTCTCAATCAACACCGAGAACCTAAGGCATCCTGACCGAGGGAATTTGCGCAGCCTCCTCTTGACGAAGCTGCACGAACGATACAAGTACCCCGGTGACGTCGCAAACACACACCTCTCAGGGAATAAAGTGAACAGTGTCGCCCTCACGAAGATGAGCACGACCCTATCTACTTGGAGAAGCGTGGTGAAGAAAATGATTGACAAAGGTGATAGTTATGAGAAGATCAAGGCGAAAAATCCTTCGATCAGCGAAGATGACTACAAGGAGTTCAAGATCAAGTGCGAGAGCAGCGCAACCCTGGAATCAAGTCAGTGGGGGAAAGATATGCGGGACTTGAACTTAGGGGTCCACCAACTCGGTCCTGGCGGTTACAGAGTGGCGGAACCTATATGGGACAAGGAGGATGCGGAGCGTGCCGAGCAAGGCCAACCGCCCCGCTTCGAGAAATACCGTGACAAGCAGACGAGGAACTATGTCAGGGCCCGGTACAAGGTGGACCCGGTAACAAAGGAGCTTACCAAGGATGTGAAGACCAAGGCGCTTGAGCGTGTTCTGGTAAGGAATACACCCCCGCATAATTAGCTCCATATGGTTGCATTATAATTAATGAAGCCAAATTTCTAAATGGTTCACATTCCTTCCGTAGGAGACTAAAAGCAGTAGCGCGGGGTTGTCTCAGAGCTCCCCTTGGGACAACACTTTAAATAGGGCGTTGAACATAATGAAAAACAAGGATAAGTTTAGTAAGCCGTAGTCAGCTGGTCGTGTGGCCGGCAAAGGCCTATCCACAAAATGGTCGCCATACTATAACGTTGGTGGGCGAAAGGAGAGAAAGACCAGCTCGGAAAGCCAAGTGCGCGAGGTTCAAGAACTCAAGGAACAAGTGGCGCAGATTCCCAACATAGTCTCAGAGCAAGTGCGAGACCAACTGGGAGCGACGATCACCGCCATTATGCCTAGCTTGGTTGAGGGGCTGCGGGGGTGGATTGTGAGCGGCCAACAGGGGCCGCCCCCGGTTCCCAGCTTCACGGGCAGCAACTCGCACAACGCGCAGGCGGCGCCATTGGTGTCTCCGGCGGAGGCGGTATTGGTGTCTCCAGCACCGGCACAGGCATTGGAGCTTAATGCACCCGGGTGTACGCCGGACGGCACCTCGGCAGCAAGCGGCCCCTCCATCTGTTGCATGCCCGCCGTTGGTGGTGCCTCGACATTAGCCGAGCTCGACGCCATCACGGTAACTAAGCCTCTCGACCGATGACTTCATCTCCTTGCCTTTGACTGGGCATCCCTGACGCCGTACATGTTTTCGCAGGGCACCGCCGATGTTCCATGCACTCTCCTGCACTTCATGGACGGCGAGTTGATCGATGTCGCCAAGGGCAGAATCGTTCAACCGGGCAACCCCGTGTTCCACGGTAATCCGATGCCACCCACCGTGTATAGGGTTGAACAGGTTTGGGTGCTGCCAGGCTGCGACGACTTGTTACCTCCGATTCGACCCGCTGGGGCCGACGAAGATGATGTGATGACCCTCAGCGGCTGCGTAAGCTGGCCCCTACTTTGGCCAAAGAGCCAGATTCGTTTGGGGGCAGGGGACACCACCCCAAAGACAACACCGCCAGTCGTGCCGGCGCCGCCAAGCCATGGCAAGACCGCCGCAACACTACCGGACATGCCGGACATGCATATGGCACAGGATCCGGATGACGACAACGACGATGGTACATTTACCAACGTCGATAAGTAGTTTGCCGAACATGGGTACGGTGACGAATTCTTCGGGCCTCCTTCTCAAGAACCCAGCCCTAAAAAAGACGACCGCGATCTAGCTGGTACCGCGGAGAAACCCAATTGCAACAAGCGTCGTCTGGCGTTCAGTTCTCAGGAGATGCCTCCAGCTGCCGCCTTCACCGAGCCTCAGATAGCCGAGGTGCGAAATATTATCAGCCCCAACACACTCAAGAAGGCGGTCTGTGAGCAGAACTCGATCCCATTACAGCAGAAGAAGAAGGGACGGAAAAGAAGGAATAACAAGGGCGGTGCGAGCCAGCCGGCACCGAGTACGATCCGTGCTCAGGACGGGTCACCTTCACCTAAGGATATCTCGAGGAGGGTGCATGTGGCGGGTAGGCCGATGCTACCGACTAATCTGCTCAATGCTACAACCAGTGCTGTGCGAAGTCTGCATCACAGTGTTCTTTCTTTGGAGAAGCGGCGTCTCTCCGAGAATGATGTGGCATACCCGGTTTTTGTGGCCAAGGTGCCAGAGGGCAAGGGCTTTGTGGATAGCGCCATCGGGGGTACGATCGTCCTGTGGTTTGATGACATCTACGCTATGTTTAACCTTCATCCGCTGCACTACACCTCCGTTCGGCTATTTTTGCTGAGTATGGAGATGCGGATCATTAGAGACAAGACCCTGGACATCGTGATAGTCGACCCCTTCTACATGCGTGCCAAGATGTTGGGCAGCGCTGGGGACCGGCAAGTCGCGAGTTCACACCTCGAAGGCGTCATTCTAACAAACCCAGATAAGGATAACTTCCTCATGCCTTACTTTCCCGAGTAAGTCATCCCCTCACCGCCCCGTAACATATGATTTCTTAGATTTTGATCGTTCTTTTTTTCCTAACATTCCGTGTTTTGTGCACAGTGACACACATTGCACACTCATCCTCATAAGCCCGAAATATTCCATGGCCACGTATTTTGACTCGGACCGTCAATCGAAGATAGACTACACAAATATCAAGAAAGTTCTTGATGATGTTCTCCCCGACTACGCTAGATCTGGAGGCACCTTCAGCAGGACAATTCATAGGTACGGCAAGCACGTGTTCACCCACAATACGACGTTCCCCTGTGTCAAGCAGCCGCCTGGCAGTTAGAAGGATGCCTACTACGCCCTCCATCACATGCGGGCCATCGTACGGGACCAACATCACCTTCTGCTACCAAATAATCTCAAAGATTGGGCCACACGCTTGTCGACAATCCAAGACGCGGACATTAGAGAAGAATTCTATCACATCCAGTCGGAGTTTGCGGAAATCATCCATCAAGATGTCCTTCGTACCTCGGGGCAGTTCTACCTCAGATATCAACCGTCCAACAGTGAGATAGAAACAACGCTACAAATGCAGGCTGACAACGCCCGCGATTTCATGACCATCACTAAAGACGGCGGCTTCATCCACGCTCCGGTCGCTGAGTCGAGTCGAAAGTAGTGATGCTATGTAGTTCTGGCATGTCGATTGGCTCATGTTGTAATATTAAACTTTAATGAACTTGTATGTTTCTTTGGTTTGGACAGTCGTTCAACTTATATGTAATCGATGCTATTTATTAGTAGGACCATCAATCGTGCTATTAATGTGTTGCTTTTTTCTTCCGATCCTTTTGTTGCATTCTTATATATTGCTTATGTATTGTCTGTGAATTGCTACTAACGTTTTGTTTGGCTAGTGCATAGAGATGCCGTCGTATGTCGTGTACAAGGGTAAGGTTCCCGGAGTGTACGACGACTGGGAGGAGTGTCGGAGACAGGTTCATCGTTTCAGTGGTAACAGTTACAAAGGGTACACCACTAGGGCGGAGGCGGAAGCTAGATACGCGTGCTATCTAGCGGGAGAGAGGAGGGAGCGTTGGAGGAACCGGATGAAGACCAGTTTCATCGCGATGATGCTCATCGTGATGAAAACAACTCTCTTCTATCTGAAAGTAGTTTAGATGATCGATATCGACTTGTAATGTGAAGACAAACTCGCTACTCGCGGTGTCGAGACTTGTAATGTTCTAACGTTGTTCGATATTTTAAATTCGGAGACTAATATGATGAATTGTATTCGGAGACTAATCTTCTATTGTATTCGATAAATCTGCTGTTTATATGTTGTGCTCTCTATATTCTGTGCAGTAATATGTTTTGTAACCTGTGAAAATATCAGAAAAGAAAAAAATACATAATATTCATACTAGTGGCGCACCACCCAGCACATTAGTGGCGCACTGCAAAAAGCACACTAGTGGCGCATCATATGTTAGTGCGCCATTAGTAAGCCACAATACATGGGTAAATATGGCCCCTGGGAGGCATACTAATGGCGCATGCTGAGCTATACTAATGGCGCACTGCATGGTGCGCCATTAGTATACCACCTGTGGTGCGCCATTAGTAAAAAATTCGAATGGCGTGGTGCTAGTGGCGCACCTGTAGTGCGCCATTAGTAGGCAAAACAGGTGCGTCACTAGCAGCCTTTTTTCTAGTAGTGCTTGGCTGCGGTACTCGTTAGCGACTGGAGTTTCGGCGAGGCTAGGCCTACCAAAACACTCGGTGAGCGCGTCGATGTCGATCGCCAGGTTGATGAAGCTGCCCGCAGGGCGTGCCGGAGCAAGCCCCACGAGCCCGCGGTTTCGCCTGGACGTGTGGCAACGGCAGGGAATGGCGAGGGGTCCCGCCCGGAGCATGAATCCGGTCGGCGCCACGTATGGGCCCACGGTGGGAGCCAACTGTCGTCGTTTTCTCACGACATATGCCAAGGGTAGGCTTATTGTAGGTGGTTGGGGACGGAGGACGCCGACGGGATCCGGATGCGGGATTAGGTACAAGCGGCAAGGACACACGATGTACCCAGGTTCAGGGCCCTCCGTGGGATGTAATACCCATAGTCCTGCTCGGTCTAGTTTGATGGATGGGTGTGTTTATAGGGTTGCTCCTGGAGCCAAGTCTAGAGGAGGAAGATGGTGCAGCCAGCTCGCCTTCATCCGCTATCGAGTGTGAGAGTGAGGGAAGTGTCCTGTAGGTGTGTGCGTGTGAGTTATTGCTACTTGTTGAGCTTGCGTTGGTTTATCCCATGAAGAGGAAAGGGTGATGCAGCAAAGTAGAGATAAGTATTTCCCTCAGTTTGAGAACCAAGGTATCAATCCAGTAGGAGTATCAAGACGAGGCACCAAGGCACCTGCGCAAAAACGAACAAACTTGCTCCCAACGCGATAAAAGGGGTTGTCAATCTCTTTACGATTACTGGCAAGGTGAGATCTGATAGTGATAATAGGTAATTATAAATAAATAAATAAAACTTCAGGAAGGTATTTTTGGTATTTTTGTATGTAGATCTGAATATATAATGTGTAAAATAGACCCCGGGCCATAGTGTTCACTAGAGGCTTCTCTCATGATAGCAAGTATTACGGTGGGTGAACAAATTCCTGTTGAGCAATTGATAGAATCGCGCAAAGTCATGACGATATCTAAGGCAATGATCATACATATAGGCATCACGTTCGAGACAAGTGGACCGATACTTTTTGCATCTATGTGACTTCCCAAGTGATGTCCCTACCTTTTATGGCATATAACCCATTGTATAACCTTGTGACACGAGCTATGTTGGAGTTGAACCTTGTCATTCATGTGTTGGTGGCATTCATGCATCATTTCATCCATCATCATCGTGCATCATTCTCATTTGATTGTTGTGCCTTGTTGGTTCTTGTGCTTGCTTTTATATGGTGGTGAGTGTGCTTGTGCTTGGTGTCGGAGTGTGGTGCTTGTACGTGGTGGACACATGTGTGCAAAACCTCTTCCTTCCTCTCTGTTTTCCCTTTGCAAGTGCCCCCCCCCCCCCGAAAACCCCCCTTCTTCCTATTTAATTTTATCATCAGTTTCAAGTTGTGTTTAAATCCTTTTAAAAATGTTCATGTGGTGGCCCATTAATTGCTATGAATGATGGACATGGTGTTTTGGGTGTTTGAAATATTTTGGTTTTCATTTCTTTTAAATCAAGGGCTGTTTTTTATAATTTACTAATAAAATAACATGCTCCATAAATCAACTTAATATTTTTATACATCAGGTCTCATTATTTCATTCACCAAAATATTTTTGTTTTCTCCCAAACCCTTTTCTTTTCTCTGGGCTTTTAGTTCTTGCCTCTATTTATTTTAAATGATAAAAACTCGGAGGTGTGTGCGTGAGCGACAAAGAGAGGGAAGGTGGGCCGAGGCCTAGCCCATAGCCACAGTAACGGCAACCTGCCCCCGTCGTTCACCTCCGTCAGTCAGGTTGAGAGAGGGAGCCGCGCCGCCGTCGCTTTCCGTCGCCGTTAGCACGCACATCGAGGCCCCTATTTAAGCCTTGGCGTTCGTGCCCGACCTAGGGTTCCTCCTTCTTTTCCCTCGCGCCTCCGCAGCTCTCCTCTCTTCCTACATCTCTCTTCCTCCCCTCCTCTTCCGAGCGGCGCCAGAGCAGGTTCAGGTGGGTTCAGAGAGTTCGCCGGTGGCCTCGCTGTTCGCTCCGTCGAGCCCCGCGTCGGCCATGTCGTCCAGGAGCTCGGGGAAGGTCCCCGCGTTCGATCCCCGTCGCTGATAGCCCTGGAGAGCACCGGATTCGTCGACCTCGTCGTCATCTTCTTCGGCTCCGTCCGCACCGACGTCGTCTTCTGCTTCCCCTTCGTCGTCACCTCGTCCCCGACCCTTCTCCGAGACTGGCCCGTCGGTGCTTGCCTCCCCTAGGTGAGCGCCGGTCCTCCGATGCCCTCCTCTGGTCGCCGTAGCCGCACAGCCATCGCCGTACTCGTTGTCGCCGCCGTGTGCATGTTGAGCACCGGCCGCTCGCTTCCGTCCCTCTCGCCGCAAGGTGAGCACGGTAATCGATTCTCGGATTGATCCCGCGCGTGTGTGTGCAGTCGTGTCGCCGGAGCCGCCGAGATTCGCCGCCGTTGCTCGTCGGAATTGCCCTGCCGCCGCTCCCTTGTTATCTTCAGTTTCGTCAGTTAAGTGCTCGAGCTTGTGTAGAAGAGACCTGATGTGCCTATACTAGTACAGTGGCGTGTGCGCGTGTGCTCGACCCCGAGGTCCCGGGTTCGATCCCGAGTGCCTCCACCCCCATTTTTTGTTTTTCTTTCTTTTTCATTCTTTTCTTTTCTTCGGTTGTAGTGTGTGTATGTATGTATGTATGTTTTCAGCTTCTTTTCAGTTTGTTTTTCTGGCATATGTATGTGTGTGTGTGCCTCAAGTGAGTAGTTGTATGTGCTTAGTGCATACATGTGTGTGTGTGTGCTTGTGTATGTGTATGCATACACTTATGTGTATGTGCACCCATGTGCATATACACACTAGTGTGGTGTGTAGGGGTAGTGTAGAGATGTGTGTGTGTGTATGCACCATGTGCATACACACCCATACATGTGTGTGTTGTTTGATGCATGAGAGTGTGGGTGTTGTGGTGTAGTGTTCTGAGTGAGTGTGTGGTATGCATATATACCTAGTGTATATATGCATACATACACATGTATGTGTGGTGAGTGCCCTCATGTGTGTGTGTATGCCCCTACATGTAGGAGGTGTGTGTGCTTGTATGCACATGCACTTGAGTTGTGTGTGTGTATGCTCCATGTGCATACACCCCCATGGATGTGTGTGTTTGGAATAGTGTAGAGAGTGGTGTGTGCATGTTTGCACATGCTCTTGTGGTGAGAGCAAGATGAATGTGAGTGTGGATGCACTATGTGCATGTGCACCCATGCTTGTGTGTGTGTATGTGTGCTTGTGTGTATGTTTGGATGCTTGTGTGTGTATGTGTTATTTATGTCATGAGTGTAGATGAGTGAGTGTGGGGTATGTATGATCTAGATAGACTCACCCATGTGCATTTTAGCTTCATGTGTAGATTCTACCCTATATGGTCATATGAGCATGGTTTATTCTCTATCTAGTTTCATGCTTGTTTTTGATGCTAGGCTATGTTATCATGTCCCTAACATGTTAATTAATCACTTCTAACATGTATCTATGGAGCACATGTCCATTTGGGGCATTTCCATTAAATTTCATAAGTGACGTAAGTCACCCATGCCTAGTGTGGGTCAAATTTCGACCCCCCTTTGCTCCCCATTGTTCCATGCAAGCGTATAGGTATGAGTAATGATTTTGGGGTGTTTTCAACCCCTCTATGTATATTTTTGGGGTGTTTTCAACCCCTCTATGTATCTGTGAATTAAGATTTGACCTTGGGGCAACTTGACAAACGTGTATTTTTATGCTGTGATGCCCTTTTGTCTTTTTCATATGAATTGATCCATGCATGCTTTGGAGTTCTTGTCAACATGAGTTTGCTAGTCAAAGTTATTAGTGATAAGTCTCCAGATCAGTGGGAACCATGCTGTTTATCTAGCTACTTTCTGTTTCTGCCAACCTGCTCTAGAAATGGCTATGTCTGGAGAATCTGCTGTTATTGTTTTGCCTTGAAGATCAGGGTTTACCTAGTGATGTGTTGTGAATTTGACCATGTTCAGTGTTAGGTATTTGTAGTAGATATTGTCATCTACCATATTGTTAAGTTTCATGTAATTTGGAGATTCCTAGCATATTTAACCAGTGCTGTGAACTTGCTACTTTATTAACCCACATTGAAGAAAACTGGAATTTTCACTAAGTCCCTAAAAACCTGTGTCATCATGTCCTCTTGCTAGCTCCATGCATAGTGATGTGTTGCTCTTTTGCTGATTTAATAGTTGGATGAATTCATGTGGGTGTTGAGTAGAACCTGTTCATGTCTTGTTTGTGGCCGTAGGTTTCCTGTAGAAATAGTTGTGAGCTTTTCAAATTGCTATGTTGCTGTTTTGTGGCAGTTTGAGTGCTATGTTGTTTTGGATGTTGTGGGAGCTATACTCCATGGAATTGAGTGATTCTTGAGTCTATTGTGATTGTTTTTTCATCAAATATCCAGTGTATACCTTGGAATTCCAAGAATTATCCCAGGTATTTGGTGGTCTTGAGTTTTTCCTTCGTACCTTGTCGTGAGCGTATCGCGAGAACCGTAGCTCCGTTTCTCGCGATCTTTATATGCATTTCCATCGGTTTTTCATGATGAATCCATATTTGCCATGTTCATGCATGTCTAAATAACTTAACATGAGGTTCTGTCCAGATTCATTAATCTACCACCTTTGCATGTGAAACTTGACTAGAATTGGATGGCCATGTTAAATTCTTCATTAAAATGATCATGCATCATCTTGGTTGTGCATTGCAAATTTTTTGGTTATTTATTTGCTGTTTCTCTTGGGTAGACACGAGTGTTGAATCTGAGTTCGAGGAACCTGGAGAGTACCACTACGAGGATCCCGCTACTTGTTCCGCTGAAGAACCATCAGGCAAGATGATCGTACCCGGAACCCAATACTATCTTTGCTTGCTGGTTTCTCGTTCTTATCGTTATAATTGCGCTACCTACGACATGATATCTGCCCCCATGTTGCCATGACAGCCTCTAACCTCCACATCCCAGCAAACCATTGATTGGCTAAGTTACCGCTGCTAGCCCCTCTTATAGTGTTCTTAGTTGTAGGTGCAGGTTGTTCCATGTGATAACATGGATTGGATATCACAATAAATTCTGTTGTTTAATTTAATGCACATATATATCTGGTATTGGTGGAACGCTTGGCCTTTTGCGAAGTGTTTTGGTCCGCTCTTACCGCTATTAGTTCCTTGTTACCGATGTTATGTTTTCCATATTTTGCGCTCCTAACACGCTTGGGGTTGTTATGGGGACCCCCTTGTTTATTCGGTTGAGATGAAAACTTGTCTGGCAAGACCCAACTTTGGTACTACATTTGCTATTAACTAATGAACGTGCATAGGGCTTTTCAACTCCGTGGATAATTTAATCAACCCCCGGGTCAGTGCTCCTCATGAGTGTTGGTCTAAACAAGAGCCACGTGTGGGGCCAACTCGGGGCATGTCGACGGATTTCTATCAGGCCCCGTACGTACTTCTCATCTGTCGTGTCCTGAGAAGGAGATACGCGGCTCTTATCGGGTTCGTCGACACGTCGGGTGGTCTTGCTGGACCTGTTTTACCTTTATCTAATGTCTTGCATGTGGACTCTGACTTTCTTCAGGTTTACTCGAGGTGTTGGAAATCCTTTGGAATTACCGATGAAGATCACGAGATCCGTGGTCGAGGAATTCCCGCAGAGTGTGGTTATTTATAATGGACTAGTTGGAGCACCCCTGTAGGGTTAAATCTTTCGGAAAGCCGTGCCCACGGTTATGTGGCAACTTGGATATTTGTTTAACACCCGGTTCTAGTAAACTTGAAGTAAACTCAAACAAAAATACACCAACTGTGTGAGTAACAGTGACTGTCTCTGCTCGTGAACATGATCCGAGAGAGAACATGGTGGGGTTATGACTGACGTAAGCAGGTGTTCAGGATCTCTTAGAGATCATGTTAGTAATCGACCGATTGTCGTAGACCACTCACTTTACATTCTTGCTACGTAATTTAGCCACCATAAATGCTTAGAGCTGCTGCAGACTTAAACATCACCATACCTTCCTAAAGCTTGTATAGTGTTGGCACCCGGGTTACTTGATTGTTGAGTCCTCTGTGGCTCACAGTTTACTACAACAATTTAGGTACAAGTTCAGATGATTATGTTCAGGATGATCTTACGCAGCTGCAATGGGAGTATGATGAAGAGAGAGGACGCATGTATGTGACATACCCCGACGAGTAGAGGACCGGGTCGTGATCTTGGGCAGCTTGATAGTATCATTGCATTTGTTTTCTTCGTTTGTTTTCGTCCGTAGCTGGACCCTGTGTTCCTCTTGATGTATGAACTGAGTGATATTGTAATTGAGCATCTGGCGAGTGTAAGCCAACTTTATATACTCTCCCATTTCAGTACATGTATGTTGTGATGATGCTTATCTTGCTAACGGCAAGATGCGCTTCTATCTTTTGCGAGGACCTTGTGCCTCAAAACGGATAGGCGCGCATCTTGGGCGTGAAAAGTTGGTATCAGAACCATACGACCATAGGAGTCTTCGCTTGTTGGAACTTGGCCGAGTTGTGTCTAGTAAAACTATTTTGAGTCTAGTTATATTGGAGAGTAGGATTCTTTTTACTCCTCTTCTATGCTCTTGTGAGGTTTCCAACTTAGGAATTTTGATTCTACTCCTCATCTCGCTAAAAAAAAATTTTAGGATCACGCGGGTATTTTGGAATCTATATGATGCCGATGTGACAGGGTTCTGTCTTGGTGCCTCCTGTCTGACTTGATTTCTTCCGGGGAGTTGAGCTCCGAGGAATGTTGGCACATCGTTATCATTCAGCTTCCTTGATATCCCAGGACGGAGAATGTTCGGAATTGCTTCAATACTTATCGTGGTGAGATAAGGTCGGAGTCACCCAGTACTGGGGAGGCGTCCGGGGTACCACCATGGTTTCGTATCGTTGTGAGTTCGAGGATTCGGGATTAGATGAGTTTGCGAAATGTCTTGAATTATGGTGTGGAAGGTTGCGGATGCAGTCGCGGCTGATTGCCTAGGGCAGGTTCCTGATTCCGCAACCTGAATCGCATAAACAAGAAAGTTTTTGGAAGTTCATAGGTGGGAATTCTTGTAGTCATCTTGGATCATCTTCTCCAGATGTATTGGGTATGTATGTTTGTTCCGAGCGCTTAGCTCAATACTTGTTATGTTATTGCAAGTAGCTTGTTATGTCTAATGATGTTATCATGATCCGAAGAAGCATTCTTACTAATTTTTTAGTAGGAAGGCTATGTTGTTGTTGTTCAATTCTTTCAAGCATTTGATTCAGCTTTGTTTCATCTTATCAATGAGGCTAATGCGTTTTGTCCATCTTCAGGATGGCTCCACCAACTCGCAACAATCCGGATCATGGTGAGGAGCAGACTGATGTTCCACCACCACCCCCGCTACCACCTCCTCCGCCTCCTCCAGAAGCTTGGCAAGCTGTGATGGCCGCGACCAATGCAAACACTCAGATGTTGCTAAGGCTGCTGCAAGAAAGAGAGCAAGGTCAGGAAGGTTATCAGGGGCTTTTCCAGAATCAACCTCAGTTTGCTACGCTCAACCAGTTCCTTGCCAACCAGCCGAAGTCTTTCACCTGTTATGATCAGCCTTTCGATGCGGATGATTGGCTTTGTCATATGAGCAAGCATTTTGAGTGCAGTAATGTCAGGCTAGAGGACTTTGTCAGATTTGCTTCTTTCCAGCTCAAGGGTCAAGCAGCGGATTGGTGGCAGCAGTACAAGGATTCCAGGGGTGGTCGTGTTGTTACTTGGGACGATTTCCGTCGTGACTTCAGGGCTCATTACATTCCGACAAGCTTTGTCGAAGAGATGTGTGAGAAGTTCGGGCACCTGAAACAGGGATCGAAGTCAGTCTACCAATACCACATTGAGTTCCAGAATCTAGCTCGTTATGCCAAGCAAGATGTTCCAGATGATAAGGCTATGATCTATCAGATCAGAGGTTGTCTCAAGGATGAGCTTCTGCCAAGTCTTGTTCTCCAAGAGCCTCGGGAGTTTGATCAGTTCTACAACATGGCTTTGAAGGTGGAAGCAGCTCAGCTCAAGTTGGAGAACTCCAAGAAGCGTTCCAGGGATTCATATTCTTCTTACAGCTCTCAGGTTGTTCCCAAGCAGCAGAAGTATTGGGCGCCAAATCCTCTTTTGTTCCGTCCTCAGCAGCAGCAGCAGAAGCAGTTTGGTGGTCATGGTTCTTCCCACCCACCCAACCCAGGTTTCTAGCAGAAGAATCAGGTGTCCAAGGCTGTTCCTGTTCCTCCTCCAGGCAATATTTGTCCGCTCTCCGAGGTGACTTGTCACAAGTGTGGCCTGAAGGGTCATTATGCTAACAAGTTCAACCAGCGGCGTCTTCCGCCTCCTCCTCTTGTCAAGCCTCCAAGCAATGCTATGGTGAAGCATAATCCCAAGTCTCTCAGGGTGAATATGGTGAATGCTGCAGAAGCAGAGCAGTCCAATGATGTGATCACGGGTAATCTCTCAGTCAATGATTTTCCTGCTAAAGTGTTGTTTGACTCTGGTGCATCACATTCATTCATTTCTAGGCCTTTTGTTGCTAAGCATGAATTTGGGACTGAGGATACCCATAGAACCCTGAAAATTGTCTCTCTGGGCATGCAAATGACTTCTCGTGTGTTGGTCCGAGATGCTTCTATCAAGATGGGCAATTATTCTTTTTTGTCTTCTCCAATTGTTCTCGGGAAATTTGATATTGATCTCATTCTGGGCATGGACTTCCTGGCTATGAATAAGCCTTTCATTGATTGTCAAGCTAAAGAAGTCAAGATGACTCATCCTTCAGAGGACGTGATTATATTCGCGGCTCGTGATGACACAGTCCGTCTCTTTGCTCTCAATGAGAAGGGTGAAATCTTGGCGATTTCTCAAATTCCGGTGGTTTGTGAGTATGAAGATGTATTTCCAAAAGAATTGCCAGGAATGCCTCCGCACTAGCCAGTCGAGTTCGTGATTGATCTCGAGCCCGGTACTGAACCGGTTTGCAAGCGCCCGTATAAACATGGCCTCGAAGAGCTGAAAGAGTTGAAGAAACAGCTGGATGAGCAAGAACGTCTCGGTTTGATCAGGCCAAGCTCTTCTCCGTGGCATTGTGGAGTTTTGTTTGTCAAAAAGAAGGATGGCACGGATCGTCTTTGTGTGGACTACCGGCCATTGAATAAGAAGACAATCAGAAACAAGTACCCACTGCCTAACATCAACGAGTTTTTTGAACAACTGAAGGGTGCCAAAGTTTTCTCCAAGTTGGATCTTCGAATGGGTTATCATCAAATCCGCATTTGTGAAGAAGACATTCCCAAGACCGCGTTCAGAACGAGCTTTGGCTCATATGAGTACACCGTGATGTCGTTTGGTCTCGCGAATGCCCCTCCAACCTTCTCAAGGATGATGAATTTCAACTTCTCTCCCTTAAAGAATGAGTTTGTCTTGGTCTATCTTTATGATATTCTGGTGTTCTCGGAGACAGAAGAAGATCATGTAGAGCATCTCCGACCTGTGCTTGACAAGTTAAGGGAACATAGGTTCTATGCCATGTTTTCCAAATGTGAGTTCTGGCTTGATGAAGTGGTGTACCTCGGGCATGTCATCTCCGCCGAGGGAATTAAAGTGCACCCTGAGAAAGTTGAAGCTATATTGAAGTGGGAACCTCCTCAGAACGTCAAGCAGCTTCGGAGTTTCCTCGGGCTTGCTAGCTATTGCAGAAGGTTCGTGGAGAACTTTTCTCAAATTGCCAAGCCTCTGTCAAATCTCCTCCAGAAGTGTGTCAAGTATGTCTGGTCTCCTGAGTGTGATGCTGTGTTCAATACGCTCAAGCAGAGACTGACGTCAGCTCCAGTTCTTGTTCCTCCTGAGCAGTCCAAGCCTTTCCAAGTTTTCTGTGATGCTTCTCTCCAAGGCCTTGGTGGTGTTCTTATGCAAGACAAGAAGATTGTGTCCTGTACCTCGTGTCAGTTGAAGCCGGCCGAGAAGAACTACCCCACTCATGATCTTGAGTTGGCGGCAGTTGTGCATGCTCTTATGACTTGGAGGCATTTGTTGTTGGGTAGACCAGTTGAGGTGTACATTGATCACAAGAGCCTGAAGTACATTCTCACTCAACCAAATCTCAATCTTCGGCAATCTCATTGGGTGGAAATGCTTGAAGACTTCAATCCAAGCATTGAGTATACTCCGGGGAAAGCAAATGTCATTGCAGACGTGCTCAGCCGTAATGTGTACTACAATAGTCTGATCTTGAAGCCTCTTCAACCCGAACTTTGTGAAGTCTTTCGCAAGCTCAACCTTTAGATCATTCCGCAAGGATTTCTTGCAAATCTTCAAGTCTCTCCAACTCTGGAAGATCAGGTTCGCCAAGCACAGCTGCTAGACGCAATGGTGAAGAAAGTGAAGAAAGGTGTGGCTAAGAGCATTCCGAAGTATAAGTGCTTTCGTGTCGATGACAAAGATACCTTGTTCTTTGAGGACCGTATTGTTGTCCCAAAAGGTGATCTCAGAAAGGTTATCATGGACGAAGCACACAATTGTATTCTATCCATTCATCCAGGCAGTTCCAAGATGTATCAGGACCTCAAGCAAACCATCTGGTGGACTCGTATGAAACGTGAAATTGCTCAGTTTGTCAACGAGTGTCATGTTTGCCGCAGAGTGAAGGCGGAGCATCAGCGTCAGCAGGTCTTTTGCAGCCTTTGCCAATCCCAGTGTGGAAATTCGATCATGTGAAGATGGATTTCGTAACTGGGTTTCCTAAGTCCAAGAAGGGCAACGATGCCATCTTTGTGGTTATCGACAAGCTGTCAAAAGTTGCTCATTTCCTGCCAGTCAAGGAGTCTATTTCGGCAGCTCAGCTTGCAGAGCTGTATACATCAAGAATAGTGTCTTTGCATGGCATTCCTCAACTCATCTCTTCTGACCATGGAAGTCTCTTAACTTCCAAGTTTTGGGAGTCCTTCTAGACTGATATGGGTACTAAGATCCGTTTCAGCACGGCGTTCCATCCGCAGACAAGTGGTCAAGTTGAGAGAGTCAATCAAATCCTTGAAGATATGCTCAGAGCCTATGTGATATTGTTCGGCATGAAGTGGGAAGACTGTCTTCCATATGCTGAATTCTCATACAACAATAGCTTCCAAGCTAGTTCAGGCAAGGCCCTGTTCAAGATTCTCTACGGCAGGAAGTGTCGTACCCCGCTTAACTGGTCTGAAACCGGTGAGCGTCAGATATTGGGCAATGACATGATCACTGAAGCAGAAGAAATGTGCCATGTCATTCGCGAGAACCTCAAAGCAGTTCAGTCCCATCAGAAGAGCTATTCTGATAGTAAACATCTGGATGTTTCCTTCCAAGTGGATGATCTTGTCTATCTCAAAGTTTCTCCCATGATAGGCACGTAGCGATTTGGGATCAAAGGGAAGTTGGCTCCTTGTTTCGTCGGTCCATTCAAAGTTGTTGACAAGAGAGGTGGTATTGCATATCAACTTGAGCTTCCTCCAAATTTCGCGAATGTGCACGATGTCTTCCATGTTTTTCAGCTCCGGAAATGCTTCAAGACTCCCGAGCGAACCATTGACCTCCAAGACATCGATCTTCAAGCTTATCTTTCTTATCGTGAGCACCCAGTTGCAATTCTTGAAGAAACTGAGCGTAAGACTCGCAACAAGTCTATCAAGTTCCTCAAGTTGAAGTGGTCTCATCATTACGACAAAGAAGCTACTTGGGAATGTGAGGACCTGCTCTGTTCCGAATTTCCAGACTTCTTTCGTTCCTACATCTCGGGTCAAGATCCTCTTGTAGTGTGGGAGAGTTGTGACATCCCAAGTGATGTCCCTACCTTTTATGGCATGTAACCCATTGTATAACCTTGTGACATGAGCTATGTTGGAGTTGAACCTTGTCATTCATGTGTTGGTGGCATTCATGCATCATTTCATCCATCATCATCATGCATCATTCTGATTTCATTCTTGTGCCTTGTTGGTTCTTGTGCTTGCTTTTATATGGTGGTGAGTGTGCTTGTGTGTGGTGTTGGAGTGTGGTGCTTGTATGTGGTGGACACATGTGTGAGAAACCTCTTCCTTCGTCTCTCTTTTCCCTTTGCAAGTCCCCCCCCAAACCCCCCTTCTTCCCATTTAATTTTATCATTAGTTTCAAGTTGTGTTTAAATCCTTTTAAAAATGTTCATGTGGTGGCCCATTAATTGCTATGAATGATGGACATGGTGTTTTGGGTGTTTGAAATATTTTGGTTTTCATTTGTTTAAATAAGGGGCTGTTTTTCTAATTTACTAATAAAATAACATGCTCCGTAAATCAACTTAATATTTTTATAAATCAGGTCTCATTATTTCATTCACCAAAATATTTTTGATTTCTCCCAAACCCTTTTCTTTTATCTCGGCTTTTAGTTCTTGCCTGTGTTTATTTTAAATGATAAAAACTCTGAGGTGTGTGTGTGAGCGAGAGAGAGTGGGCAGGTGGGCCGAGGCCTAGCCCATAGCCACAGTAACGGCAACCTACCCTCGTCGTTCACCTCCGTTAGTCAGGTTCAGAGAGGGAGCCACGTCGCTGTCCCTTTCCGTCGCCGTTAGCACGCACGTCGAGGCCCCTATTTAAGCCTTGGTGTTCGTGCCCGACCTAGGGTTCCTCCTTCTTCTCCCTCGCGGCACCGCAGCTCTCCTCTCCTCCTCCATCTCTCTTCCTCCCCTCCTCTTACGAGCGGCGCAAGAGCAGGTTCAGGTGGGTTCAGAGAGTTCGCCGGTGGCCTCGCCGTCCGCTCCGTCGATCCCCGCATCGGCCATGTCATCCAGGAGCTCGGGGAAGGTCCCCGCGTTCGATCCCCGTCGCTGATAGCCCTGGAGAGAGCTGGATTCATCAACCTCGTCGTTATCTTCTTCGGCTCTATCCGCGCCGCTGTCGTCCTCTGCTTCCCCTTCGTCGTCGCCTCGTCCCCGACCCTTCTCCGAGACCAGCCCGTTATCGCTTGCCTCTCCAAGCTGAGCGCCGGTCCTCTGATGCCCTCCTCTGCTCGCCATAGCCGTGCAGCCGTCGTCGTAGTCGTTATCGCTATCTTGTGCATGTTGACTACCGGTCGCTCGCTTCCGTCCCTCTTGCCGCAAGGTGGGCGCGGGAATGGATTCTCAGGTTGATCCCGCGCGTGTGTGTGCAGTCGTGTTGCCGGAGCCGCCGAGAGTCGCCAGCGTTGCTCGTCGGAATTGCCCTGCCGCCGCTCCCCTGTTATCTTCACTTTCGTCAGTTAAGTGGTCGAGCTTGTGTAGAAGAGACCTGAGGTGGCTATACTAGTAAGACCCAACGTCGTAGTGCAGTGGCGTGTGCACGTGTGCTCGACCCGGAGGTCCCGGGTTCGATCCTGAGTGCCTCCACCCCCTTTTTTTGTTTTTCTTTCTTTTTCTTTCTTTTCTTTTCTTCGGTTGTAGTGTGTGTATGTATGTATGTATGTTTTTAGGTTCTTTTCATTTTGTTTTTCTGGCATATGTATGTGTGTGTGTGCCTCAAGTGAGTAGTTGTATGTGCTTAGTGCATACATGTGTGTGTGTTCTTGTGTATGTGTATGCATACACTTATGTGTATGTGCACCCATGTCTGTACACACACTAGTGTGGTGTGTAGGGGTAGTGTAGAGATGTGTGTGTGTTGTTTGATGCATGAGAGTGTGGGTGTTGTGGTGCAGTGTTGTGAGTGAGTGTGTGGTATGCATATATACCTAGTGTATATATGCATACATACACATGTATGTGTGGTGAGGGCCCTCATGTGTGTGTGTATGCCCATACAGGTAGGAGGTGTGTGTGCTTGTATGCACATGCACTTGAGTTATGTGTGTGTATGCTCCATGTGCATACGCCCCCATTCATCTGTGTGTTTGGAATAGTGTAGAGAGTGGTGTGTGCATGTTTGCACATGCTCTTGTGGTGAGAGCAAGATGAATGTGAGTGTGTATGCACTATGTGCATGTGCACCCATGCTTGTGTGTGTGTATGTGTGCTTGTGTGTATGTTTGGATGCTTGTGTGTGTATGTGTTATTTATGTCATGAGTGTAGATGAGTGAGAGTGGGGTGTGTATGATCTACATAGACTCACCCATGTGCATTTTAGCTCCATGTGTAGATTCTACCCTATATGGTCATATGAGCATGGTTTATTTTCTAGCTAGTTCCATTCTTGTTTTTGATGCTAGGCTATGTTATCATGTCCCTAACATGTTAATTAATCACTTCTAACATGTATCTATGGAGCACATGTCCATTTGGGGCATTTCCATTAAGTTTCATAAGTGACATAAGTCACCCATGCCTAGTGTTGGTCAAATTTTGACCCCCCATTGCTCTCTATTGTTCCATGCAAGCATATATGTATGAGTTATGATTTTGGGGTGTTTTCAACCCCTCTATGTATCTGTGAAGTCAGATTTGCCCTTGGGGCAACTTGACAAAAGTGCATTTTTATGCTGTGATGCCCTTTTGTCTTTTTCATATAAATTAGTCCATGCATGCTTTGGTGTTCTTGCAACATGAGTTTGCTTGTCAAAATTACTGTTAACATCCATGTATTTTTGTGATTAGTGCTAAGTCTTCAGATCAGTGGGAACCATGCTGTTTATCTAGCTACTTTCTGTTTCTGACAACCTGCTCTAGAAATGGCCAAGTCTGGAGAATCTGCTGTTATTGTTTTGCCTTGAAGATCAGGGTGTACCTAGTGATGTCTTGTGAATTTGACCATGTTCAGTGTTAGGTATTTGTAGCAGACATTGTCATATACCATCCTGTTAATATTTATGCTATTTGGAGCTTCCTAGCATATTTAACCAGTGCTACTTTATTAACCCAGATTCCAGAAAACTGGAATTTTCACCAAGTCCCTAAAAACCTGTGTCATCATGTCTACTTGCCAGCTCCATGCATAGTGATGTGTTGCTCTTTTGCTGATTGTATAGTTGGATGAATTCATGTGGGTGTTGAGTAGAACCTGTTCATGTCTTGTTTGTGGCTGTAGGGTTCGTGTAGCAATAGTTGTGAGCTTTTCAAATTGCTATGTTGCTGTTTTGTGGCAGTTTGAGTGCTATGTTGTTTTGGGTGTTGTGGGAGCTATACTCCATGGAATTGAGTGATTCTTGAGTCTATTGTTATTGGTTTTTCATCACCTATCTAGTGGCTACCGTGGAATGCCAAGAATTAGCCCAGGTATTTGGTGGTCTTGAGTTTTTCCTTCGTACCTTGTAGTGAGCATATCGCGAGAACCGTAGCTCCGTTTCTCGCGATCTTTATATGCATTTCCATCGGTTTTTCATGATGCATCCATATTTGCCATGTTCATGCATGTCTAAATAACTTAACATTAGGTTCTGTCCAGATTCAATAATCTACCACCTTTGCATGTGAATCTTGACTAGAATTGGATGGCCATGTTAAATTCTTCATTAAAATGATCACGCATCATATTGGTTGTGCATTGCACCTTGTTTGGTTATTTATTTGCTATTTCTCTTGGGTAGACGCGAGTGTCGAATCTGAGTTCGAGAAACCTGGAGAGTACCACTATGAGGATCCCGCTACTTGTTCCACTGAAGAACCATTAGGCAAGATGATCGTACCCGGATCCCAATACTATCTTTGCTTGCTAGTTTCTCGTTCTTATCATTAAAATTGCGCTAACTTTATCGAATGTCTTGTGTGTGGACTCTGACTTTCTTTGGGTTTACTCGAGGTGTTCGAAATCCTTTGGAATTACCGATGAAGATCACGTCATCCGTGGTCGAGGAATTCCCGCGGAGTATGGTTATTTATGATGGACTAGTTGCAGCACCCCTGCAGGGTTAAATCTTTCGGAAAGCCATGCCCGTGGTTATGTGTCAACTTGGATATTTGTTTAACACCCGGTTCTAGTAAACTTGAAGTAAACTCAAACTAAAATACACCAACTGTGTGAGTAACCGTGATTGTTTCTGCTCGTGAACATGATCCGAGAGAGAACACGGTGGGGTTATGACTGACGTAAGAAGGTGTTCAGGATCTCTTAGATATCATGTTAGTAATCGAATGATTGTCGTAGACCACTCACTTTACATTCTTGCTATGTTAGTTGGCCACCATAAATGCTTAGAGCTGCTGGAGACTTAAACATCACCATTCCTTCCTAAAGCTTATATAGTGTTGGCACCCGGGTTACTTGATTGTTGAGTCCTCTGTGGCTCACAGTTTACTACAACAATTCAGGTACAGGTTCACATGATTATGTTCAGGATGATCTTACGGAGCTGCAATGGGAGTATGATGAAAAGACAGGACGCATGTATGTGACATACCCCGACGATTAGAGGACCTAGTCGTGATCTTGGGCAGCTTGATAGTATCATCGCATTTGTTTTCTTTGTTTGTTTTTGTCCGTAGCCGGACCCTGTGTTCCTCTTGATGTATGAGCTAAGTGATATTGTAATTTAGCATGTGGCGAGTGTAAGCCAGCTTTATATACTCTCCCCTTTCAGTACATGTATGATGTGATGATGCTTATCTTGCTAATGGCAAGATGCGCTTTTATCCTTTGCAAGGACCTCGTGCCTCAAAACGGATAGGCGCGCATATTGGGCATGACAATCTACTACTATTACTCCACACATCGACCGCTATCCAACATGCATCTAGTGTATTAAGTTCATAACAAGCAGAGTAACGCCTTAAGCAAGATGCCATGATGTAGAGGGATAAATTCATGCAATATGATATAAAACCCATCTTTTTACCCTTGATGGCAACAACACGATGCGTGCCTCGCTACCCCTTCTGTCACTAGGTGAGGACACCGCACGGTATGAAGCCAAAACCAAGCACTTCTTCCATTGCAAGAATTATAGATCAAGTTGGCCAAACGAAACCCATAACTCGAAGAGAATTACACGGATATGAAATCATGCATATAAGAAATCAGAGGAGACTCAAACAATATTCATAGATAATATGATTATAAATCCACAATTCATCGGATCTCGACAAACACAACGCAAAAGAAAGTTACATCGGATAGATCTCCATGAAGATCATGGAGAACTTTGTATTGAAGATCCAAGAGAGAGAAGAAGACATCTAGCTGCTAGCTATTGACCCAAAGGTCTGTGGTTAACTACTCACGCATCATCGGAGAGCCAATGGTGTTGATGAAGAAGCCCTCCGTGTCCGAATCCCCCTCCGGCAGGGCACCAGAACGGTCCCCAGATGGGATCTCGTGGAAACAGAAGCTTGCGGTGGCGGCAAACTATTTTCGTGGCTCTGTCCGTTGGTTTGGGGATTTTAGGGAATTTATAGGTGAAAGAGGCAGGGCAAAGGAGGCACGGGGGGCCCACGAGCCTGCTAGGCGCGCCCTCCTCCCTGGGCGTGCCTAGGGGGCTCGTGGCCTCCTCCGTGGCCCTCTACCCTGGTTCTCAAGTCTTCTGGATCCCTTCTATTTGGGAAAAAATCATCCCGAAGGTTTTATTCCATTTGGATTCCGTTTAATATTCTTATCTGAAAAAGGTCAAAACACGGAAAAAACAGAAACTGGCACTGGGCACTGAGTTAATAAGTTAGTCCCAAAAATGATATAAAATAGCATATAAATGGATATAAAACATCCCAAGTTGATAATATAATAGCATGGAACAATCAAAAATTATAGATACGTTGGAGACGTATCAGTTATCCGTCCCCGTTGCATGGGGGCTCGGGGGGTTTTATAGGCCAACCCCTCAGCTTACAATATTCCTGAGGTACACCAGTGTGGGGACCCAGCTGGCAGCCTCTCCGGCTGACCAAGGGGTCCCGCCCTTCGAGCCGTCTCGTCATCTGTAGTGTCCACCGGCTGTGCGGTCCCGTTTCCTGCTGGGGCCTGCCAGCTGGCTCTGCGAGGCCCTCGCCCACCTGCCGCGACAAAGGTCGCCTGGGAGACATCGTATAGTGCCAGCCGACCGAAGTCTCAGGTACAGCCAGCTGCACTGTAGCCAAGCTGAGGCCGGTAATCGAGTGGGTGAGGGCATGCCGGAACTGTTTCCCCGCCCGGTCGCGCACGCCAAGGTTAGTGGCCTGGACGGTCGGACTGTAGCCATGCGCACCCGTGAATTAGCGGCCACTGCGTCTATAGTGTCGCCCGTCATGGCGATCACGTAGTGTCGCCGTACCCATGCGCAGAGGTACGGGCCGTTGCATGTCCACCCCGGGGTCAACCGAGGAGGCTGCCCGGAGGCAGCTGGCCATGCCAGCAGGCCGGGGGTCCAACCGTCTCCTCGACCAGCCGTCCGTGGGCTAGCCAGCGATCGCTACAGCCAGCTGTGCACCAGCCAGTTGTGGACAGACGGCCGCCTACTTTTTCATTGAAGTGAGGAAGGGAACCCCGTTTCTTTGTCCTACCCAAGGGTAATAACCCCGTCATCCCCCCAACATCATAATGAGCCACACAAATACTTTTCCGCTGCCAGAAGCCTCCGATCCTGAGAGATCCAATCTTGGAGCCTTTTCCGGTAATCTGCCGGAAGGGGCTTCGATCACGGAGGGCATCTACATCAACTCCATTGCCCCTCCGATGATGCGTGAGTAGTCCACCATAGACCTACGGGTCCATAGCTAGTAGCTAGATGGCTTCTTCTCTCTCTTTGATCTTCAATACCATGTTCTTCATGATCTTCATGGGGATATATATGATGTAATGTTCTTTTGTGGTGTGTTTGTCAAGATCCGATTAATTATGAGTTATGTTCAGATTATCCATGAATCTTATTTGAATCTTCTCTGAGTTCTTATATGGATCATCATTGCCTTTGATAACTAAATCATCGTGAAGGGATTGACAACCCCTTTATAGCATTGGGTGCAGGAGTTTGATTGTTTGTGTAGGTGCATCCATTGGTGATTTGCTTGTTCCTCCTATTGGATTGATACCTTGGTTCTCATCAACTGAGGGAAATACTTATCTACTTTGCTACATCAACCTTTCCTCTTGAACGGAAAACAACGCAAGCTCAAGAGGTAGCAAGAATGATTTCTGGCGCCGTTGCCGGGGAGGATACACATCAAGCCTACAAAGTACCCATCACAAACTCATCTCTTGCATTTTCATTATTTGCCATCTGCCTCTCGTTTTCCTCTCCTCCACCTCCAAAACGATTTTCAGAAAATACCAAAAAGATTTGCCTTTTCATTCGCTTTCCTTTCATTTGCCTTCTTTCTTGCCAAACCTTCTGCTTGTTACTATGACTAGCATTACTATACCTCCCCTTTGTCACCAGACTTTCAAGTTCTATACTTCAAGCAAAAACAAGGGGAGAATCTAAAAGATGCCTAGTATAGGTTGATGGAATCATATTATTTCCAATCTAAAAGGAGATACAAAAGTTCTGCCTACAATTGTTTACATTGGATTGGCTTTGCGTCATAGAACGCTTTTGGATTTTGCCTCACATGGGAATTTCATCGAACTTGATACAAGTGTCGCTTATAATGTTTTGGAAGGAATTTTGGGCGTTCCCCCACAAAGAAGGGGTCGACCTTTTCACAAGTGGGATCTCAAATTCTCGACACATTTGGTGACCTGCATAAACACTTAGTCGAGTTACAAAAATATCATGAACCCCTCACACATATCAATGGGAATCTCAGTCGCTTAAACACTTTGATTTCCCTTTGCAATAAGAATTCGGATATTTTGGATCTTAAGATGGTTCCTTTGCCCGAAAACCTGGGAAAGCGGTAAGAGCCACTCGTATTTCAAAAGTCCCTCACAAAGGTTCCTAATACAAAAGATGACAATACCTAGGTCTATTGCGTTTTGCCTGGCTAGGGGCGTCAAACAATAGCGCTTATTGGGAGGCAACCCATTTTTATTTTTGTGTTCTGTTTTTTCTTATGTTTTTGAGTGTTTCCCACATTTATACTTCTGCAGTAGTTGTGTTTTGCTGTTTTAATTAGTGTTAGAGCCAAGTAAAACCTTTGGGGTGATCTATGGTAGTTGTTGATTTGATCTTGCTGAAAAACAGAAACTTTTGCGCTTAGTCCAAGAATTTTCTAAAATTTTCAGATCATTGAATGAGTCTGAAAGTTTTACACGAGATTTATATATAAATTTCACAGGTTTTGCTAAGTTTTTAGAATTTTTTGAGTTACATAAGTATACGAAGTTTTCACATTGCTACAGATTGTTCTGTTTTTGACAGATTCTGTTTTCTTTGAGTTGTTTGTCTATTTTGATGAATCTATGTGTTGTATCATGGGGTATGAACCATGGAGAAGTTAGAATAAAGTAGGTATAACACCAAAATAAATAAATAATGAGTTCACAACAGTACCTAAAGTGGTAATTTATTTTCTCATACTAACGGATCTCACGAGTTTTCTATTAAGTTTTGTGTTGTGAAGTTTTCATGTTTTGGGTAAAGATTTGATGGTTATGGAATAAGGAGTGGCCAGAGCCTAAGCTTGGGGATATCCAAGGCACCCCAAATCGTACTCAATGATGCCAAAGAGCCTAAGCTTGGCGATTCCCCGGAAGGCATCCCCTCTTTCGTCTTCAATCCATCGGTAAATTTAGTAGATGCTATATTTTTATTCAGCACATGATATGTGTTTTGCTTGGAGCGTCTTGTATGATATGAGTCTTTGCTTCTTAGTTTGACATAATCATCCTTGATGCACACATATTTCGAGAGAGACATGCTGAATCATTAATTTATTAGAATACTCTATGTGCTTCACTTATATCTTTTGAATTGGCAATTTTGCTCTATGTGCTTCACTTATATTTTTTAGAGCACAGTGGTGTTTGCATTTTATGGAAATAATTGAACTCTCATACCTCACTTATATTATTTTGAGATCTCTAAACAACATGGTAATTGGTCTAGGTTATGAATTTAGTCCTAATATGATAGGCATCCAAGGGGGATATAATAAAAACATCCATATTAAGTGCATTGAGTATTTTTTAGAAGTTTGATTCCTTGCATAACATTTTGAGATACAGACATGGTAATGTTAAGAGTCACATGTTCGGAAGTAATTGTGATTTGGTAAAAAATACTTGTGTAAAGGTTTGTTATTCTTGTAGCATGCACGTATGGTGAAACGTTATGTAAGGAAGTCGGGGAATGATTTGTTTATAGATTGTCAACCTTTGTGTGAGGGTCGGGAGGGCGCGATGGTTAACTCCTACCAACCTCTCCCCTAGGAGCATGCGTTTAATACTTTGCTTCAATGACTAATAGAATTTTGCAATAAGTACGTGAGTTCTTTATGACTAAAGTTGAGTCCATGGAATATACACGCTCTCACCCTTCCACCTTTGGTAGCCTCTCTAGTACCACACAACTTTCGCTGGTACAACAAACCTTCCTCAAAACAGCCACCATATATCCTTCCTCAAAACAGCCACCATATATCCTTCCTCAAATCAGCCGCCATACCTACCTATTACGGCATTTCCATAGCCATTCTGAGATATATTGCCATGCAACTTCCACCGTTTCCCTTTATGACTTGCACCATCACTTCCATATTGCATATAGAGTCATATTTTCTGATAGGTATCAAGTTTTAATTTTCTTTTGAGTAGTAAAAAAATAAAAGTGTGATGATTTTCATTATTAGAGCATGTCCCGTGTGAGGAAAGTATGATGGAAGCTATGATTCCCTAACAAGTGGGGATGAGATTTCGGAATTTCTGAAAAAAATAAAATAGGCCAGCGAAGCCCAAATAAAAAAATAAAAGAGGTCTTAGATGCCCAGCAATAAAAAATGAGAGAGAAGAGAGATGGGACATTTCTACTATCTTTTTCCACACTTGTGCTTCAAAGTAGCACCATGATCTTCATGATAGAGAGTCTCCTATTTTGTCACTTTCATATACTAGTTAGAATTTTTCTTTATATAACTTGGCTTATACATTCCAATGACGGGCTTCCTCAAATGTCCCTAGGTCTTTATGAGCAAGCCAGTTGGATGCACCCCCACTTAGTTTCCTCTTGAGCTTTCATACACTTATAGCTCTAGTGAATCCGTTGCATGGCAATCCCTACTCACTCACATTGATATCAATGAATGGGCATCTCCATAACCCGTTGATATGCCTAGTTAATGTGAGACTATCTTCTCCCTTTCCTTGAAAACCTCCACCATATTCTATTCCACCTATAGTGCCATATCCATGGCTCACGCTCATGTATTGCATGAGAGTTGAAAAAGTTTGAGAAAATAAAAGTGTGAAAACAATTGCTTGACTTGTCATCGGGGTTGTGCATGATATGAATACTTTGTGTGGGAAAGATGGAGCATAGCCAGACCATATGATATTGTAGGGATAACTTTCTTTTGCCATTATATTTTGAAGAGATGCAGTTGCTTTGCTAGTATGATTGAAACGTTATTGTTTTTATATCAATATTAAGATTTTGTTTTGAATCTTACGGATCTAAATATTTATGCTACAATAGAGAATGTTACGTGGATAGATATGTTAGGTAGCACTCCGCATCAAAAATTATGTTTTTATCACTTACCTACTCGAGGACGAGTAGGAGTTAAGCTTGGGGATGCTAATACGTCTGCAAGGTATCTATAATTTTTGATGATGTCATGCTATTATATTATCTGTTTTGGTTGTTTTATATGCAGTTATATGCTATTTTATATTATTTGTCGAACTAACCTATTAATCTAGAGCCTAGTGGCAGTTTGTGTTTTTTCCTTGTTTTTAACTTTTGCAGATATGGAATATTAATCGGAGTCCAAACGGAATAAAACCTTCAGAAGGAATTTTTCTAGAAGGAAACACATCAACCAGGTTGCCCATGCATGCCAGGGCACCTGCCAGGAAATCACAAGCCTGGTAGGCGCGGTCACCCCCCTAGTCGCGTCTGGCAGGCTTGCCATCTCCTGGTAGGTCTCCTAACCCTATTCTTCATCCTATAAATACCCAAATATTTCCCAAACATCAGAACGAGCCACGCAAATACTTTTCTACCACCAGAAGCCTTCGTTCCCAAGAGACCCAATCTTAGAGCCTTTTTCCGGTTAATCTGTCGGAGGGGGCTTCGATAACGAAGTGCATCTACATCAACTCCATTACCCCTCAGATGATGCGTGAGTAGTCCACCAATGACCTATGGGTCGATAGATAGTAGCTAGATGGCTTCTTCTCTCTCTTTCATCTTCAATACCATGTTCTTCATGATCTTCATGGGGATCTATCCGATGTAATCTTGTTTTGTGGGGTGTTTGTCACGATCCGATGAATTGTGAGTTTATGTTCAGATTATCCATGAATCTTATTTGAATCTTCTCTGAATTCTTATATGCATGATCATTTCCTTGGATAACTAAATGATTATTCTCTTTTCTAGCAATTGCTTGACAGTAATTTGTTTACCCACCATGACATTTTCCTTCAAGAGAGAAGCCTCTAGTGAAACCTATGGCCCCCGGGTCTACTTTCCATAATATATTTTCAGATCTATAAACCAAAAATACCAAAAAAATACTTTTTTTAATTTAACTTTTACTTGCCATTCTCGTTTACATCTATCTCTATTAGATCTAATCCTTGCAAATAATCGTGACCGGATTGATAACCTCTTTATAGCGTTGGGTGCAAGAGTTTGATTGTTTGTGTAGGTGCATCGATTGGTGACTTGCTTGTTCCTTCTACTGGATTGATACCTTGGTTCTCATCAACTGAGGGAAATACTTATCTACTTCGCTGCATCACCCTTTTGTCTTCAAGGGAAAACCAACGCAAGCTCAAGAGGTAGCAAGAAGGATTTCTGGCGCCGTTGCCGGGGAGGATACACATCAAGCCTACCAAGTACCCGTCACAAACTCATATCTTGCATTTACATTATTCGCCATTTTCCTCTTGGTTTCCTCTCCCTCACTTCTAAAACAATTTTCGTTTGCCTTCTTTCTTGCCTAACCTTCTGCTTGTACTATGACTAGTATTACTACCTCCCCTTTGTCACCAGACATTGAAGTTCTATACTTCAAACAAAAACAAGGGGAAAATCTGAAAGATGCTTGGTATAGGCTGATGGAATCCCTTATTATTTCCAATCTAAAAGGATATACAAAAGTTCTGCTTAGAATTTTTTACATTGGGTTAGCTTTGCATCATAGAAATGTTTTGGATTTTGTCTCAAATGGGAATTTCATTGAACTTGATACATGTTCCGCTTATAAAGTTTTGGAAGGAATTTTGGGGGTTACCCCAAAAAAGAAGGGGCCTACCTTTTCACAAGAGGAAGCTCAAATTCTCGATGCATTAAGTGACCTGCATAAACACTTAGTAGAGTGACAAAAATATGATGAACCCCTCAAACATATCAATGGGAATCTCAATCACTTAAACACTTTGATTTCTCTTTGCAATAAGCATTTGGATATTTTGGATAATAAGATGGTTCCTTTGCTCGAAAACCCAGGAAAGTGGAAAGAGCCCCCCGGATTTGAGAAGGCCCTCACAAAGGTTGCTAATAGCAAAGACAACGAACAGAACAAAGATTCATAACTAAGTCAGGAGAAACAAGAACATTAGACATGTTGATAGGTGTAGACGAAGAAGGAAATGATGTGTGACCTATATGGCTAATGGGTACGGATGAACCGTTACCAACGGTTATACGAGTAGCACTATGAACAGGAGTGGAGGAGATGAGGTTACCGGGATGAGAGGTCATATGCGCAGTGGGACCCGAATCCATGTACCATTCACCACCACCCCCATAGGTGTTGGGAGAGGGGGTGGAGTAAAGTGCCGCCAGTAGGGCGGGATCCCACGGCGCGGGCGCCTGCAGTGGGAGGGTCCTGTCGTAGGGGGTCCCTCCGTAGGGAGGCGTCGGGGCAGCGGGGTAGCCTCCAGGCACCGGCGGGGCAGGTAGGGCTGGGTGATACGTCTCCAATGTATCTATAATTTTGATTTTTCCATGCCATTATATTATCCGTTTGGGATGTTTTATATGCATTAATATGCTATTTCATATTATTTTTGGGACTAACCTATTAATCTAGAGCCTAGTGCCACTTTCTGTTTTTTCCTTGTCTTTGAGTATTGCAGATAAGGAATATTAAACGGAATCCAAACGGAATAAATCTTCGGAATAATTTTTCTTGGACCAGAAGAAACCAAGAAGACTTAGATATGAAGTCGGGATAGCCACCCTGTGGCCACAAGCCACGGGTCGCGCCCAGGGGGGTAGGGCACGCCCCCTAGGCTTGTGGGCCACGGTAGCTCTCCAAACCCTATTTATCAGCCTATAAATTCACAAATATTCCCTATATACCAGAGGGAGCCACGAAAACACTTTGCTCCCGCCGAAAGTCTCCATTCCCGAGAGATCCAAGCTTGGAGCCTTTTCCGATAATCTGTCGGAGGGGGATTCTATCATGGAGGGCATCTACGTACATCAACTCCATTGCCCCTCCGATGATGCATGAGTAGTTCACCATAGACCTTCGGGTCCACAGCTAGTAGCTAGATACCATGTTTTTCATAATCTTCATGGAGATCTATCCTATGTAATACTCTTTTGCGGTGTGTTTGTCGAGATCCGGTGAAATATGAGTTTCTGTTCAGATTATCTATGAATATTATTTGAGTCTTTTCTAAATTCTTATATGCATGATTTCATATCTTTGAAAGTCTCTTCGAGTTATTGGTTTGGTTTGGCCAACTAGATTGGTAATTCTTGCAATGGGAGAAGTACTTAGTTTTGTGTTCAATCTTGCAGTGTCCTCACCTAGTGACATAGTAGGGGTAGCGAGGCACGTATTGTATTGTTGCCATGAAGGATTAAAATATAGGTTGTTCATCATATTGCTTGAGTTTGTTCCTCTACATCATGTCATCTTACTTAATGTGTTACTCTGTTCTTGATGAACTTAATACTCTAGATGCAAGTAGGAGTCGGTCAATGTGTGGAGTAATAGTAGTAGATGCAGAATCGCTTTGGTCTACTTGACACGGACGTGATGCCTATATGCACAATAATTGCCTTGGATATCTTCATAATTATTCGTATTTCTATCAATTGCTCGACAGTAATTTGTTCACCCACCGTAATACTTGCCATCATGAGAGAAGCCTCTAGTTAAACCTATGGCCCCCGGGTCTATTTTCCATAATATATTTTCAGATCTGCAAACCAAAAATATTAAAAATACTTTGCTATAATTCATTTACTTTTACTTTCCGTTCTCATTTAGATCTATCTCCATCAGATCTAATCCTTGCAAATAATCGTGAAGGGATTGACAACCCATTTATAGCGTTGGGTGCAAGAGTTTCATTATTCGTGTAGGTACATCCGTTGGTAACTTGCTTGTTCCTCGTACTGGATTGATACCTTGGTTCTGAACAACCGAGGGAAATACTTATCTACTTTGCTGCATCACCCTTTCCTCTTCAAGGGAAAACAAACGAATGCTCAAGCGGTACCAAGAAGGATTTCTGGTGCCGTTGCCGGGAGGGATACAGATCAAGCCTACCAAGTACCCATGAGAAACTCATCTCTTGCATTTATATTATTTGCCATTTTCCTCTCATATTCCTCTCCCCCACCTCTAATACGATTTTCAGAAAATACCAAAAAGATTTGTCTTTTTATTCACCCTTCTTTCATTTGCTTGTGTGTTAGATTACCTAAAACTCATGGCTAGACTTGCTACTATCATTAGTACTACCGAGTAGGAAGTCCTTAATTTTAAGCAAAGGGGGGAAGAATAGTTAAAGGATGCTTGGTAGGATTTGCAATTCTCAAAACGGATTAACTCGTAAGCAATCTACTACCGTTCTCCTTCGCAAATGTTATGTGGGTATTTCTCCTTGGAATAGATATGTTTTGGATACCACTATGGGAGGGAATTTCTTGGGAAACAATACCTTTGATTCTTATAATGCTATGAAAAATTTGGTAGGTTCACCCCCGCTCATGGTTAATGAAAATATCTTGACTTTGGAACATGTGATGTGAAGGCATGCTATCATTGAAAATAAAGTTGCTACTATAGATGTCATTTCAAACTTGGATAAAAAGATCCATAACCATATAACTCAATATGGATCTAAAGTAGGAGTTATTCTAAAAACCCTTAGGGAAAAGGAACCTATAGTTAATGAAAAATTGGATCAAGATTCCTCTAGAATTGAAAAGCTAGAGGATATTATTACCAACTTGGGTTCTGCTTTTGCCTCTGTTCAAACCACTCAAAAATTTCCTCTTTCTAGGGCTGCCAAGTTTTTTTATGTTCCTAAGAATAAGGGTGAATCCTCTAGGAAAGGAGATGAAGATCTTAAGATGATAAGTATTCACCCTAACTTTATAAATATTGTTCGGGAACCTATTGCTACAAGTGAATTTATTTATTTCTTACCTAGGAGCATGATTGATAAAACCAAAGAATCTCCTAGGGTTAACAAGTGTACAATTGATGGATTTCATACCAAAGATGACAATACCTAGATCTATTGCCTAGCTAGGGGCGTCAAACAATAGCGCTTGTTGGGAGGCAACCAATTTTATTTTGCTTTCTATTTTTTGTTTATGTTTTGGTGTGTTTTGCACATTATTACCTCTGTAATAATTGTGTTTTGGTGTTTTAATTAGTGTTTGATACAAGTAAAACCTTTGGGGTGATCTATGGTAGTTGTTGATTTGATCTTGTTGAAAAACAGAAACTTATGCGCTCAGTCCAGGATTTTGTAATTTTTCAGAGCGTCGAATTGATCTGAAATTTTTACACAAGATGGATATACAAATTTCCCTGATTGTCCTAATTTTCCATTTTTTATAGTTTCGTAAGTATTCAAAGTCTACAGATTTCTATAGACTGTTCTGTTTTTGACAGATTTTGTTTCTTTGTGTTGTTTGCTTATTTATATGTATGTATGGGTTGTATCGGGGGGTATGAACCATGGAGAAGTTAGAATACAGTAGGTATTACACAAATATAAATAAAGAATGAGTTCAGAACATTACTTAAGTGGTGACTTATTTTTCTTATACTAACGGATCTCATGAGTTTTCTGTTGAGTTTTGTGTTGTGAAGTTTTCATGTTTTGGGTGAAGATTTGATGGACTATGGAATAAAGAGTGGCAAGAGCCTAAGCTTGGTTATACTCAAGGCACCCCAAGCCATATTCGAGGATACCAAAAAGCCTAAGCTTGGAGATGCCCCAGAAGGCATCCCCTCTTTCGTCTTCAATCCATCGATAAATGTACTTGAGGCTATATTTTGTTCACCACATGATATGTGTTTTGCTTGGAGCGTCTTGTATGATATGAGTCTTTTATTTTTATTTTGCCACAATAATCCTTGCTGAAAACATATTTTTGCGAGGGACACTCTAAATCATGAATTTATCAGAATACTCTATGTGATTCACTTATATCTTTTGAGCTGGGCAATGTTTCTCTAGTGCTTCACTTATATCATTTTACTGCATGGTGTCTGGTGTCTAGAATGGCCAGGTGTCTGGAATCATTCGCAACTACTTAGCCAACACTTAAGCATGCCGGCCGAACTTCTGACATCCATTGCACTTGAGAACCAAGTCTTCTGCATCCTTACGAGCCGCTAGCCAGAAGAAATCATGGAGAAAAGCCTTGGACACCAGAGATTTTGAGCCGGCGTGATGACCACAATCGCCAGCGTGAATTCATTTAAGATTTCTTTACCTTCTTCAGGTGAAACACAACGTTGAAAAACACCGGTAACGCTGCACTAATGTAACTCACCATTGATGATTGTTATAGACTTAGATCGCCTGATGATCTGTCTTGCCAAGGTCTCATCCACAAGTAACTCGCTGTGAGTCAAGTATGCTAGGTGAGGCAGCATCCAGTCCGCGATAGCATGCAGAGCCGCCACCAGCTTCCCCTCCGGGTCAGGTATAGCCAAGTCTTCCTGTGAAGGTAGTTTGGCTAACCGGTGATGTAACACGTCTAAGAAATCATTAGGTGGCACCATATTTCGCTGGGAGCCCAGCCTTGATAATGCGTCAGATGCCTCATTTATGCGATGATAAATATGATCCACCTAATAACCCTTGATGTGACCAGCAATGATATCTACCGCCTGACAATAAGCCGCCATCCGCAGGTCCTTGGAATCCCACGTGCCTGAAACTTGCTAGGCCACGAGATCTGAGTCACCGAGACATCGAACCCGGCTCAGGTTCATCTCCTTAGCCACCCGGAGGCCATGAAGTAAAGCTTCGTACTCAGATGCATTGTTAGTACAAGGAAACATCAACCTTAGCACATAACAGAACTTGTCACCTTTAGGGGAGGTTATGTTGGAAATATGCCCTAGAGGCAATAAATAAAGTGTTTACTATTATATTTCCTTGTTCATAATAATCGTTTATTATCCATGCTATAATTGTATTGATTGGAAAAACATTACATGTGTGGGTAAATAGACAACACTCTATCCCTAGTATGCCTCTAGTGAACTAGCTCGTTGATCAAAGATGGTCATGGTTTCCTAGCCATTGACATGTGATGTCATTTGATAATGGGATCACATCATTAGGATAATGATGTGATGGACAAGACCCAAACTACAAACGTACCATATGATCGTGTCAGTTTATTGCTACTGTTTTCTACATGTCAAGTATATGTTCCTATGACCATGAGATCATGCAACTCATGGACACCGGAGGTGTGCCTTGTGTGTATCAAACATCGCAACATAGCTGGGTGACAATAAAGGTGCTCTACAGGTATCTCCGAGTGTGTCTGTTGAGTTGGCATGGATCAAGACTGGGATTTGTTACTCCGTGTGACGAAGAGGTATCTCAGGGCCCACTCGGTAATACAACATCACAATAAGCATTGCAAGCAATGTGACCAAGTGTTAGTAACGGGATCTCGTATTACGGAATGAGTAAAGAGACTTGCCAGTAATGAGGTTGAACTAGGTATGGAGATACTGACAATCGAATCTCGGTCAAGTAACATACTGAAGAACAAAGGGAACAGCATACAGGATTAACTGAATCCTTGACATAGAGGTTCGGCCGATAAAGATCTTCGTCGAATATGTAGGAACCAATATGGTCATCCAGGTCCCACTATTGGTTATTGACCGTAGAGGTGTCTCGGTCTTGTCTACATAGTTCTCGAACCCGTAGGGTCTTCACAGTTAAGGTTTGGTGACGTTTTGGTAGTATAGAGTTATGAATGGTGTTGGCCGAAGGTTGTTTGGAGTCCCGGATGAGCTCCCGGATGTCACGAGGAGCTCCGGAACGGTCCGGAGGTAAATATTCATATATAGGAAGTCCTGTTTTGGGCTTATCGGTAGTGTACCGGGAGACCACCGGGAGGGGTATTTCGACCCAAGAGGCTTCATGGGCTGTGGGAGAGTGAATACCAGGCCTTAGTGGTCTGGTGGAACTTTCACACAAGGCCCATGCGGCTAGGGAAGAAACGCCCAAATGTAAAAGGCGGAAAAAGGCAAAAAAGGAGGAATCCTAGTCCTACTAGGATTGGAGGAGGAGTCCTCCTCTCCTCCCCACTTTGGCCAAACCAAAGAAGGCTTGGCCCTTGGGCCAAGGCTCTCCTACTCTCCTCCTATATATACTAGAGGGTTTTAGGGTTTTGCACAAGTTTTTCAGCCATGTGCAACCCGTTCCTCCGGTGCATAGTTTCTCCTCTAGATCGGATTTCAGTAGTGCTTAGGAAAAGCCTTGTCAGAATAGCTCCACAACCATCGCCGGAGCGCCATCATGTTGCTGGAGAACTCTTCTTCCTCTCTGCTCCCTCTTGCTGGATCAAGAAGGCGAGGATTGTCATCAAGCTGTACGTGTGCTAAACGCGGAGGCGCCATCCGTTCGGTGCTTGATCGGGACGGATCGTGAGGACGGTTCGTGATTGGATCACGGGACGCTAGGTGATTTGGATCGCAAAGACGTTTGACTACACCAACCGCATTTCTAAACACTTCCCGCATAGCGATCTACAAGGGTACGTAGATCCACTCTCCCTCTCGTAGATGCTCATCACCATGGATAGATCTGCGTGTGCATAGGAATTTTTTTGTTTCCCATGCAAAGTTCCCCAACAGTGGCATCATGAGCTAGGTCTATGTGTAGATGAGATATCGAGTAGACACAAAGAGTTTGTGGGCAATGATGCTTAGATTGCTTCCTCCCTTGGAAGTGTTTTGGTTCAGCGGTATTGTGAGATGAAGCGGCCCGGACCAACATTACTCGTACGCTTACGAGAGCCCGGTGGCCTCAGCCGTAACTTGTTGTATAGATGGCTTGCGCGTCCCAGTTTCTCTCACTTTAGTTAGACCGGATTCGACAAAGGCGGTCCTTGAGAAGGTTGAAACTAGTGTAACACCATTGTGGTTTTTACGTAGTTGAGAATTGTTCTTGCTAGATACCCGTAGCAGCCGTGTAAAACATGCAACAACAATTAGAGGACGTCTAACTTGTTTTTGCAGGGTATGTTGTGATGTGATATGTCCAATTACATGATGTTATATATGTGATGTATGAGATGATCATGAGATGTATAGATTATCATGACTTGCATGTCGATGAGTACGGCAACCGGCAGGAGCCATAGGGTAGTCTTTAATTATTGTATGACCTGCGTGTCTATCAGTAAGCGCTATGTAATGCTTTACTTTATCGCTAAGAAGTAGCAATGGTAATACAAGCATGTTGGGCGCGACAACCTCGATGGCGACACATTGATGGAGATCATGGTGTCGTGCCGGTGATGATGGAGATCGTGCCGGTGCTTTCTAGATGGAGATCAAAAGCACAAGTTCATGGCCATATCATGTCACTTATGATTTGCATGTGATGTTTATCCTTTTATGCACCTTGTTTTGCTTAGGACGACGGTAGCATTATAAGGTGATCACTCACTTAAATTTCAAGATGAATTGTGTTCTCCCCGAGTGTGCATCGTTGTGAAAGTTCGTCCTGTCGAGACACCACGTGATGATCTTGTGTGATAGACTCTACGTTCACATACAACGGGTGCAAGCCAGTGTTGCACGTGCAGAACACTCGGGTTAAACTTGACGAGCCTAGCATGTATAGACATGGCCTCGGAACACAAGAAACCGAAAGGTCGAACATGAGTCATATAGTAGATATGATCAACATGATGATGTTCACCATTGAAGCCACCTCAACTCACGTGATGATCGGACTTGAGTTGGTGAATTTGGATCATGTAACACTCAGATGACCTGAGGGATGTCAATTTGAGTGGGAGCTTTAGTAATTTGATTAACTAAAGTCGTTATCTTGAACAATAGTCTAAGTAACCTTTTCATATTTATGTTGTAGATCAATGGCTCGCGCAGTAGCACCCTGAATTTTAACGTGTTCCTAGAGAAAGCTAAGTTGAAATATGATGGAAGTCACTTTGTTGACTGGGCCCGTAACTAAGGATTATCCTCATGGCTTCCAAGAAATCATATGTCCTTGATGCACCGCGTGGTGACCAACCAGAAGACATGACCTCCGAAGACGTTAAGAACGCTTGGGAGGCACGTATTGGAGATTACTCAATAGTTCATTGTGCAATATTGTATGGTTTAAACCGGGACTTCAAAAACGTTTTCAACGTCATGGAGCGTATGAGATGTTCCAGGAGTTGAAATTTATCTTTCAGAACAATGCCCGGATCGAGAGGTATGAGACCTCCGATAAGTTCTATGCTTGCAAAATGGAGGAGAACGGGTCTATCGGTGAGCATATACTCAGAAAGTCTGGGTATTCAAATCGTCTAGCAGAGTTGGGAATTACCCTTCCGCCAAAGGCGATCACTGACAGAGTTCTTCAATCACTTCCACCTAGTTACAAGAGCTTTGTGATGAACTATAACATGCACGGGATGAACAAGTCAGTCGCCGAGCTGTTTGCGATGCTGAAAGTCGCTGAGTCTGAAATCCAGAAAGCACATCATGTGTTGATGGTCAATAAAACCAATAGTTTCAAGAAGATTGGCAAGGGCAAGGGCAAGAAGGGTAAAACCAAGAAGGATGGCAAAGCAGTTGCTGCTCCTTTAAAGAAGCCTAAGCATGAACCTAAGCCAGAAACTAACTGCTTTCATTGCAAGGGAACTGGTCACTAGAAGCGGAACTGCCCCAAGTACCTGGTTGACAAGAAGGCGTCCAACTACAAACAAGGTATATATGATACACATGGTATTGATGTGTACCTTACTAGCTCTCGTAGGAGTGCCTGGGTATTTGATACCGGTTCCGTTGCTCACATTTGCAACTCAAAGCAGGAACTACGGAATAGATGAATGCTGGCAAAGGACGAAGTGACGATGCGCGTGGAAAATGGTTCCAAGGTTGATGTGATCGCCATTGGCACGCTCTATCTTCGATTACCATCGGGATTAGTGATGAACCTGAATAATGGTTATTTAGTGCCTGCGTTAAGCATGAACATTATATCTGGATCTTGTTTATTGTGAGTTGGTTACTCATTTAAATAAGAGAATAAAGGTTGCTCTATTTATATGAGTAATATGTTTTGTGGTCATGCACCCAATGTTAGGGGTTTATTCATATTGAATCTTGATAGTGATGACACACATGTTCATAACATTGATGCCAAAAGATGTAGAGTTGATAATGATAGTACCACTTTCTTTTGGCACTGCCGTTTAGGTCATATTGGTGTAATACGCATGAGGAAGCTCCATGCTGATGGACTTTTGGAGTCACTGGATTTTGAGTCACTTGACACATGTGAACCATGCCTCATGGGCAAGATGACTAAAACGCTATTCTCTGGAACAATGGAATGGGCGAGTGACTTATTGGAAATCATAGATACTGATGTGTGCGGTTTAATGAATGTTACAGCGCGTGGTGGATATCGTTATTTTCTCACATTCACTGATGACTTAAGTAGATATGGGTATATTTACTTAATTAAACACAAGTCTAAAACATTTGAAAAGTTCAAGCAATTTCAGAGTGAAGTTGAGAATCATCATAACAAGAAGATTAAGTTCCTGCGATCTGATCGAGGAGGTGAATATCCGTGTTATGAGTTTGGCAGTCGCATAAGACAATGTGGAATTGTTTCACAGTTGACACCACGTGGCACACCACAACATAATGGTGTGTCCGATTGTCGTAATCGAACCTTATTAGATATGGTGCATTCTATGATGTCTCTTGCTGATTTGCCACTATCGTTTTGGGGTTATGCATTAGAGACAACTACATTCACTTTAAATAGGGCACCATCAAAATCCGTTGGGACGACGCCATATGAACTATGGTTTGGCAAGAGGCCAAAGTTGTCATTTCTTAAAGTTTGGGGATGTGATGCTTATGTCAAAAAGCTTCAGCCTGAAAAGCTGGAACCCAAAGCGGAGAAATGCATCTTCATAGGATACCCGAAAGAGACAGTTAGGTATACATTCTATCTAAGATCCGAAGGAAAAGTGTTTGTCTCTAAGAACGGAACATTTCTTGAGAAAGAGTTTCTCTCGAAAGAATTGAGTGGGAGGAAAATAGAGCTTGATGAGGTCATTGAACCATTACTTCAACCAGAAAGTAGCGTAGCGCTGAAAAAATGTTTTTGTGGAACCTACGATGGTAGAAGAGGAAGTTAATGATGATGATCATGAAGCTTCAGATGAAGCTACTATTGAACCTCTCAGGTCGACATGGGCGTGTACTACTCCCGAGTGGTACGACAACACTGTCTTGGAGGTCATGTTGTTAGACAACAATGAACCTACAAGATATGGAGGAGCAATTATGGGCCTGGATTCCAAGAAATGGTTAGAGGCCATGAAATCCGAGATGGGATCCATGTATGAAAACAAAGTATGGACTTTGGAAGTATTACCTGAAGGGAGAAAGGCCATTCAGAACAAATGGATCTTTAAGAAGAAGACAGACGCGGACGGTAATGTCACCGTCTATAAAGCTCGACTTGTGGCAAAGGGTTTTTCACAAGTTCAAGGAGTTGACTACGATGAGACATTCTCACCTGTAGCGAAGCTTAAGTCTTTCAGAATCATGTTGGCAATAGCTGCTTATTTCGATTATGAAATTTGGTAGATGGATGTCAAAACAGCGTTCCTCAACGGTTTCCTTGAGGAAGAGTTGTATATGATACAACCAGAAGGTTTTGTCGATCTAGAGAATGCTAACAAAGTTTGCAAACTCCAGCGATCCATTTATGGGCTGGTGCAAGCATCTCCGAGTTAGAATAAGCGTTTTGATGAGGTGATCAGAGTGTTTGATTTTATACAAGTTTATGGAGAAGCTTGTATTTACAAGAAAGTGAGTGGGAGCTCTATAGCGTTTCTAATATTATATGTGGATGACATATTGCTGATTGGAAACAATATAGAAACGCTAGAAAGCGTGAAGTAATATTTGAACAATAGTTTTTCAATGAAGGACCTAGAAGAAGCTGCTTTCATATTCGGCATTAAGATCTATAGAGATAGATCGAGACCCTTAATAGCACTTTCAGAGAGCACACACCTTGATAAAGTTTTGAAGAATTTCAAAATGGATCAGTCCAAGAAGGGGTTCTTGCTTGTGTTACAAGGTGTGAAGTTGAGTGAGACTCAATGCCCAGTGACTCCAGAAGATAGAGAAAAGATGTGTCTCATCCCCTATGCTTCAGCCATAGGCTCTATCATGTATGCAATGCTGTGCACAAGACCCGATGTCAGCCTTGCCATAAGTATGGCTAGAAGGTTTCAAAGTGATTCTAGAATGGAGCACTGGGCAGCGGTCAAGACTATCCTTAAGTACCTGAAAAGGACTAAGCAAATGTTTCTCATTTATGGAGGTGATGAAGAGCTCGTCGTAAAGGGTTACGTCGATGCAATCTTTGACACTAATCCGGATGACTCAAAGTCGCAAAGCGGATACGTATTTATTCTCAACGGGGGAGCTGTAAGCTGGTGTAGGTCCAAGCAAAGCGTGGTAGCCGATTCTACGTGCGAAGCGGAGTACATCGCAGCCTCGGAGGCGGTGAAGGAAGGTGTCTGGATGAAGCAGTTCTTGACAGATCTTGGAGTAGTGCCCAGTGCAATGAATTCAATGAACCTGTTCTGTGATAACACTGGTGCCATTGCTCTGGCCAAGGAACCAAGGTTTCACAAGAGGACCAGACACATAAAGCGATGCTTCAACTCCATCCGCGATTACATCGAGGAGAAGGAAATAAATATTTCCAAAGTGCACACGGATCTGAATGTTGCAGACCCGTTGACTAAACCTCTTCCAAGGGCTAAACATGATCAACACCAGAACTGCATGGGTGTTCGATTCATTACAATGTAAATCACATAGAGATGTGAACTAGATTATTGACTCTAGTGCAAGTGGGAGACTGTTGAAAATATGCCCTAGAGGCAATAAATAAAGTTTTAATTATTATATTTCCTTGTTCATGATAATCGTTTATTATCCATGCTATAATTGTAGTGATTGGAAACACATTACATGTGTGGGTAAATAGACAACACTCTGTCCCTAGTAAGCCTCTAGCGAACTAGCTCGTTGATCAAAGATGGTCAAGGTTTCCTAGCCATTGACATGTTATGTCAACGGGATCACATATCATTAGGATAATTATGTGATGGACAAGACCCACACTACAAATGTAGCATATGATCGTGTCAGTTTATTGCTACTGTTTTCTGCATGTCAAGTATATGTTCCTATGACCATGAGATCATGCAAATCACAGACACCGGAGGAGTCCCTTGTGTGTATCAAACGTCGCAACGTAATTGGGTGACTATAAAGGTGCTCTATAGGTATATCCGAGGGTGTCTGTTGAGTTGGCATGGATCAAGAATGGGATTTGTTACTCCGTGTGACGGAGAGGTATCTCAGGGCCCACTGGGTAATACAACATCACAATAATCCTTGCAAGCAATGTGACTAAGTGTTAGTCACGGGATCTTGTATTACAGAACGAGTAAAGAGACTTGCCAGTAACGAGGTTCAACTAGGTATGGAGATACGGACGATGGAATCTCGGGCAAGTAACATACCGAAGAACAAAGGGAACATCATACGGGATTAACAGAATCCTTGACATAGAGGTTCGATCGATAAAGTTCTTCGTAGAATATGTAGGAACCAATATGGGAATCCAGGTGTCGCTATTGGTTATTGACCGTAGAGGTGTCTCGGTCATGTCTACATAGTTCTCGAACCCGCAGGGTCTGCACACTTAAGGTTTGGTGATGTTTCGGTAGTATAGAGTTATGTATGGTGGTGACCGAAGGTTGTTTGGAATGGATGTCACGAGGAGCTCCTGGATGGTCCGAAGGTAAAGATTCATATATAGGAACTCCTATTTTGGTTGCCGGTAAAGTTTCGGGCTCATCGGTAGTGTACTGGGACTGCCGGTAGTGTACAGGGAGACCATCGGGAGGCTTATTTCGACCCAAGAGGCTTCATGGGCTGTGGGAGAGTTAATACCAGCCCTTAGTGGGCGGGTGGAACTTCCACACAAGGCCCATGCGGCTAGGGAAGAAAATCCCACAAGGAAAATATGGAAAAAGGCAAAAAAGGAGGAATCCTAGTCCTACTAGGATTGGAGCAGGAGTCCTCCTCTTCTCCCCACTTCGGCCGAACTGAAGGAGGCTTGGCCCTTGGACCAAGCCTCTCCCCCTCTCCTCCTATATGTACTAGAGGGTTTTAGGGTTTTGCACAAGATTTTCAGCCACGTGCAACCCGTTCATCCAGTGCATAGTTTCTCCTATGGATCGGATTTCTGCAGTGCTTAGGCAAAGCCCTGCTGGAATAGGTCCACCACCATCACCGGAGCACCGTCATGCTGCCGGAGAACTCTTCTTCCTCTCCGCTCTCTCTTGCTGGATCAAGAAGGTGGAGATCTTCATCAAGCTATACGTGTGCTGAACGCGAAGGTGCCGTCCGTTTGGTGCTTGATTGGGACGGATCATGAGGACGGTTCATGATTGGATCGCGGGACGCTTGACGATTTGGATCGCAAAGATGTTCGACTACACCAAGCGCGTTTCTTAATGCTTCCCTCTTAGCGATCTACAAGGGTACGTAGATCCACTCTCCCTCTCGTAGATGCTCATCACCATGGATAGATCTGCGTGTGCATAGGAAATTTTTTGTTTCCCATGCAACATTCCCCAACAGGATAAAACAACCCGAGCCCCTGATCCTTCTAGCTCTCTCGATCCGTCAAAGTGAATCGTCTAGTAGATGTTATCTGGACTCTCCTAGGGCGCCTGACACTATGTCCAGTCATTTATAAAATCCACCAAGGCTTGAGACTTGACCGCTGTGTGGGGCACTATTTCAAAATAAGAGGTCCAAGCTCCAATGCCCACTTAGCAATCCTGACAGTGCCTTCCCTGCTTTGAATTATGTCTCCCAACGGGGCAGAGCTAACCATCGTGGCCTGGTGTCCTAGGAAATAATGCTTCATCTTACAATTTTCCATGGACAACCCATATATCAACTTCTGCCAATGTGGGTATCTCTGCTTGGACTCTATTAGGACTTCATTGATGTAGTAAACCAGCCTATGAATCAGATATTCTTTCCGTGCCTCCTTGCGCTCCACAACAATCGCAGCGCTAACTCCCTTGTTGTTAGCCGCCACCTATAGTAGCAAGGGTTCCTTCTCAGCCGGAGCGGCCAAGACCAGCGGCTCATTGAGTTCATTCTTGAGTGCCTCAGACGCCTCACCCGCCGCCTTACTCCAGACAAAGTTGTCTGTCTTCTTCATCATCTAGTATAGAGGAATAGCCTTCTCACCCAGGTGGCTTATGAACCAGCATAACGCAGCGATTCCACCCGCCAGGCGCTGAACATCATTGATGCAGGCCGGCTCAGACAGGGAAGTAATAGCCTTTATTTTGTCCGGATTAGCCTCAATGCCACGTTCGGAGACCAGAAAACCCAAGAGCTTGCCTGTAGGAACTCCAAAAACAAACTTAGACGGGTTATGCATCGTCTTGTAGACCCGTAAGTTATTGAAAGTTTCCTTCAAGTCGTCAAGTAGAGTCTCCTTCTTTCTTGACTTGACCACAATATCATCCACATATGCATGAACATTGCGTCCAATTTGACTGTGAAGACAATTCTACACACAACGCTGGTAAGTCGCCTGGGCACTCTTGAGCCCGAAAGGCATAGACACATAGCATAAAGCACCAAAAGGCGTGATGAAAGCCGTTTTCTCTTGGTCCTTGACAGTCATCTTGATCTGGTGATAACCGGAATAAGCGTCCAGGAAGCATAAGCTCTCACAACCCGTCGTTGCATCAATAATCTAGTCGATACGGGGGGGGGGGGGGGAGCAAACGGGTCAACTGGACATGCCTTTTTAAGATCTGTGTAATCCACACACATACGCCAGGTACCGTTCTTCTTAAGCACTAGCACCGGGTTAGCAAGCCACTCCGGGTGAAACACTTCAATGATGAACCATGCTACCAGAAGATAGGCCACCTCTTCCCCAATAGCCTTGCGCCTATCTTCATTGAACCGCCAGAGGAACTGTTTAACCGGCTTAAACATAGGATCCACATTAAGATGGTGCTCAGGGAACTCCCTCTGTACACCCGGCATATCAAAAGGTTTCCATGCGAAGATGTCCCGATTCTCACGGATGAATTTGATCAGCACGCTTCCTTATTTGGGATCCATATTGTCCCCAATAGAGAACTATTGTGATGAGTCGCCCGGAGTGAAATCCACCAATTTGTTATCATCCGCCGAAAACTTGAGGGGCGGTTCACATTCCGTGTTGGGCTTTTTGAGTGGGGTCAGATCCTCCGGGTCAACATTTTCCTTATAGAAGTTGGGCTCTGCTTCAACACAACTTGATTCTGCGAAAGCTGCATCTCCTTCCTCACACTCAATTGCCGTCTTCCGATCACCATGCTCGGTAATCGTTCCGTTCAATCCGGGCATCTTTAGCTGTAAGTAGACATAGCAAGGCCTAGCCATGAACTTGGCGTAAGCCACTCGTCCAAATAGAGCGTGATATGTACTTTTGATTTTGACCACCTTAAACCAGAAGGATTCCACCCTGTAGTTGTATTCATCACCAAAAGCAACCTCCAAAGAGATCTTACCCACTGGGTAAGCCGACTTTCCGGGCACCACGCCATGAAAGACTGTCGAAGAAGGCCTAAGATCCCTATCAAGCAACTTCATCCAGTGGAAAGTGTCATAGTCTAGGATATTAATGCTGCTGCCGCCATCCATAAGTACTTTAGTAAACACGTATCCTTCCACTTGGGGGGCAACTACCAAAGCCAGCTTCCCCGGGTTGTCAAAACGCGGCAGGTGTTCCTCTCTACTCCAAGTTATGTCGTACTCAGACCACTTCAAGTATTCCGAGAGAGCCGGCGTGACTGCATTAACTCCTCGCTTGCGCACCTTCTGATCTTGCTTGTCAAGGAAGGTTTTAAAAACATGATATTGACCCATGCTGCGCTGCTTCAGATTATTCTGATACGCAGATTGGTTATTCTGCTTCTGATTAGTGCCACTAGATTGCTGATGATGACCTCCTTGATTGCCTGGACCATGATAGCCGGATCCTGAGCCACGAGCGCTAAGACCGGCTCCTGACGCGCCTGGCCCTGAGCCGCCTTGCGGGCCACCACCATTGTTATGATGTTGCCGCAAGTTGTAATCCTGAAACTGCCGCATAATGTGGCAATTCCTCCATGTATGGCCCGCTGGCCTATCGGGCCGGCTGTGCTCCAGACAAGGTTTATTTAGCATCTCTTCCAGGTTGAAAGGATTTTGCCCTTATTAAAGGGCTTATTGAAGTTCCTGCTGGTGTTTGCCACCAATTCTGACCCGCCGTCCGGATTCTTCCTCTTGCCATGGCTTCCGCTGTCGCCCGCACCCTTGCCATTGTTATTTTTCTTACCCTCACCTGATTTCTCCTCATTAGAGCCTGGGTCTTTCGAATTGTCAAAGTCTGCGTAGTTGGTGAGAGCCACCATGAGTTCCCCAATGTCTTGACACGACCGCTTGAGCCGGCCAAGCTTCTGCTTTAGAGGCATAAAGTGGCAATTCTTTTCCAAAATCATAACTGCTTGAGCCGCCGTAATCTGCTTAGACTTGTGGATGATAGTTGAGACCCTCCGGACCCAATGATGAGACGATTCGTCCTGCTGTTGCAGACAATGATCCAAATCCACAATCGTCATGGGCTGCTTGCACGTTCCCTGGAAATTCTTGACGAACTTCACCTTTTATCAGCCCAGGAATTAATGGTGTTGGGTGGCAAGCCCTTCATCCATGTGCGAGCCGGTCCTTCCAGCATCATGATGAAATATTTGGCACATACTGCATCATTGACGTCTAACATCTCCATGACTAGCTCATAGCTTTCAATCCAAGGTTCCGGGGGTAGGTCAGCAGTATAATTGGGTAGCTTGAGAGGGCCCTTGAAATCCTTCGGTAGCCGCTCATTCCGCAAGGCCAGTGCTAAGCACGGCACACCAACAACCCTGGAGGTTATTCCTGACCCTACCGAGATGGAAGGCGCGTCTGTGGGTTATTGATAAGCCACTGCCGCCGCTAGAGCCACTTCCCCTCGTTGTGCTCTCACCCGATCCACTAGCGCCTGAGCATCTAGAGACGCCCGATCAACTCGCGGAGGATTCGGTGTTGACCACTGCTAGAAACTACCGGTGATACATAACGCCGCCTGTAGCTGCGGCTGGGGATGGAGGTTGAATGCACGTGACTCCGGTTGTAAGTGTACTTCTCCTCCTGGGCAATCGCTGTCTGTAGGTATCCAATAGAATTCTGCACCTCCTCTGTGCAAGGCGCCTCTTCCGCGATAGGGATTGTGCCAAGCTAGGTTGCTACCGCCACCATGTTTTCCGCCGGGTTGGAAAAATGACCCGCCAGCGTTGGGAAAGACATTGGTGGGGTCTGGTTCCGTCGAGGCGGGTTGAGCTGCTGAACCGCCGGCCAGCTTCCGGGTACTTCTGCTGTCCGTCCAATTCCTGGCCTGTTGAAAAGGTTTCTGGCCTCATACTGATCCGGCAAGCGGGACTGATGCCTCATCCACTGAACCGCGGCTGCAGACTGCTGCTCCAGCTCAAGGCGGAAAGCATTTGTGCTAAGGCGCTCTACCTCGGCGTCCATCTAATCCTTTAGCGCATTGATGTCCTGTTGGAACTTAGTCATCTGGTCCTTCAGCCTCGCAATCTCCGTGTTCCGGGGCGCTTGATTTTCAGCTGTGACCTCAGTGGCCATCACGGTTGTAAGCTTGTTCATCAGATCCATAAGAACCTGAGTCGATGGCCTACCAGCCCCCGATCCAGTTGCGCTGGCGGCTACTGCTCGGAGCTGGTGCTGATCCTTGCATGAAGACGACAGGATGGCTCGGAAGCTCATAATCCTCCAGCTCGTGATATTCTTACTCGGGGTAAGGCTTGACATAGCCCCCGAGCCTGCCATTGTGAAGCTAGTAAATTGATTCAGTCTCTCCGCTCGAAGATCCATTCTCCGAGAAGATGAGAGTTTCGTACGACATAGAATCTTCACGATCCATGCCATGAGTAAAACCGACGAAGACATGCTTCCTTGCCGGGTCAGCACGGGCGGATTGGATGTGTCGGGCGGGTTGCCTGCGCAGGGCCGGCTCGACGATGTCGGTTTAGATGTCCGTCACGGGTTTAGATCCGCCGATCCTGCCGATGAAGACGTGGATCCCTTCGAAGGGGATCCGGAAACCATACTCAATTGAGTCAGCCTCGGGGCCCCTGCCGGCATCATCGATGTAGAGCCGGCCATGGCAACTCTTGTTCATCCTGCCAAAAGCATACCCCTCAATCCCTGGGAGAGAGCCCTTTGAGAACTCAACTCCATCGAGCGCTGGCCCCATGGTGGGTGCCAACCATTGTGGTTTTTTCACGGCAGATGTCCGAAGACATGGGTTCGAGGCCATCGCTAAGGTCGTGGACTTGAAGGGGTTGGTCGAGACGAGGGACACCAGTTTACCAAGGTTCAGCCCCTCAAGAAGAGGTAAAAGCCTACGTCCTGCTTGTGTTGTATTGATTGGAGTATCGATTATGAGGGGGCGGATTCGCTTGACCTAGTTCTAGACTGATTGGTTTCTATATAAGCCGCCCCGAGGTCTCACCTTTATATAGGAGGTCGAGGCCCTGGGTTACACGAGTCCTGCACCGACTCTTACAACGTAGTCAATCCTTTCTCTAAGCTGCCATGCCATCTTGGGCAAGCCGTCTCCGGGCGGCATTAACCGCCCTAGTCTTCATACCTTCTTCTGTCGGGGCCTTCATCTTGGCCCATCTTGGTAAGCCGCCTTATAGACAACCTACGTCTTTTGGCCCACCTTACCAGTCTTGATTATGAGCCGCTAGGTATGACCCAGCCCCTCCTGGACGGGTCTTACCACGGTATTATATCCCCAACATATGGTGACCCATTACGTAACGAAGTCGGAGTATTATTTGTTTATGTTGGGGAACGTCACATGGGAAACAAAAAATTTCCTACACACACGCAAACCAATCCACGGTGATGAGCATCTACGAGAGGGAGAGTGGATCTACGTACCCTTGTAGATCGCTAAGCAGGAAGCGTTACGAAACGTGGTTGGTGTAGCCGAACTTCTTCGCGATTCAAATCGCCTAGCATCCCGCGATCTAATCATGAACCGTCCCGCGAACCAATCACGAACCATCCCGCGATCTCGTCACGATCCGTCCCGCGATCCGATCACGAACGTCTCGTGGCCTTGAACACGATCCTTCCGATCTAGTACCGAACGGACGGCACCTCCACGTGCAGCACACGCGCAGCTTGATGACCATCTCCACTGTCTTGATCCAGCAAGAGGAGGTGGAGAGGAGAGATAGTTCACCGGCAGCGTGACGGTGCTCCGGTGATGGTGGTGGTGGAGCAATTCCGGCAGGGCTTCGCCTAAGCGCTATACAAATCCGATCTAGAGGACCACCGGTGAAATGGGTAGCACGTGGCCGTAAACTATGTCCAAAAGCCACCCAATCCACTAGTATATATAGGAGGGAGGGAGAGCCAGCCCTTGGCGCAAGGCCAAGGGCCTCTTTGATTTGGCCGGCTGGGGGAGAGGTGGAATCCTATTCCACCTCCAATCCTAGTTGGACTAGGATTGCTCCCTATTGGCTGATTTTCCACTTTTTCCTTTATCACCTTGTCTCCCTGCGCCATGGGCCTTTGTGTCTGTTTTCCCAGCCCACTAAGGGCTGGTTAATGCTCTCCCACAGCCCATGGACCTCTTGGGGTCGAAATATCCCTCCCGGAGGCCTCCCGGTACACTACTGGCACTCCCGGTACACTACCGATGAGCCCGAAACTTTTCCGGCGACCAAACTGGGACTTCCTATATACGAATCTTTACCTCCAGACCATTCTGGAGCTCCTTGTGACGTCTGGGGTCACATCCGGGACTCCGAACAACCTTCGGTCACCACCATACATAACTCTACACTACCGAAACGTCACCGAACCTTAAGTGTGCAGACCCTGCGGGTTCGAGAACTATGTAGACATGACCGAAACACCTCTTCGTCCAATAACCAATGGCGGGACCTTTATAGTACACATTGGTTCCTACATAATCCACGAAGATCTATCGGTCGAACCTCTATGTCAAGGATTCAGTTAATCCTGTATAACGTTCCCTTTGTTCTTGGGTATGGTACTTGCCCGAGATTCGATCGTTGGTATCTCCATACCTAGTTCAATCTCGTTACCAGCAAGTCTCTTTACTCGTTCCATAATACAAGATCCACAATTAACAATTAGTCACATTGCTTGCAAGGCTTATTGTGATGTTGCATTACCGAGTGGGCCCCGAGATACCTCTCCGTCACACGGAGTAACAAATCCCAGTCTCGATCCATGCCAACTCAACAGAGACCATCAGAGATACCTATAGAGCACCTTTATAGTCACCCAGTTACGTTCCGACATTTGATACACACAAGTCACTCCTCCGATATCCGTGAGTTGCATGATCTCATGGTCATAGGAACATATACATTGACATGCAGAAAACAGTAGCAATAAACTAACACGATCATATGCTACGTTTGTAGTTTGGGTCTTGTCCATCACATCATTCTCCTAATGATGTGATCCCGTTATCAAATGACATCACATGTCAATGGCTAGGGAACCCTGACCATCTTTGATCAACGAGCTAGTTCACTAGAGGCATACTAGGGACACACTGTTGTCTATTTACCCACACATGCAATGTAATTCCATTCACTACAATTATAGCATGGATAATAAACGATTATCATGAACAAGGAAATATAATAATAAACACTTTATATATTTCCTCTAGGGCATATTTCCAATAGTCTCCCACTTGCACTAGAGTCAATAATCTAGTTCACATCACTATGTGATTTACATGGTAATGAATCGAACACCCATACAGTTCTGGTGTTGATCATGTTTAGCCCTTGGAAGAGGTTTAGTCAACGGGTCTGCCACATTCAGATCCGTGTGCACTTTGCTAATATTTATGTCCTTCTCCTCGATGTAGAACCGGATGGAGTTGAAGCTTAGCTTTATGTGTCTGGTCCTCTTGTGAAACCTTGGTTCCTTGGCTAGAGCAATGGCACCATGTTGTCACAGAACAGATTTATTGGATTCAGCGCACTAGGCAATACTCCAAGATTTTTTATGAACTTCTTCATCCAGACACCTTCCTTCGCCGCCTCTGAGGCTGCGATGTACTCCGCTTCGCACGTAGAATCAGCTACCACGCTTTGCTTGGAACTGCACCAGCTTACCGCTCTCCCGTTAAGAATAAATACGTATCCGGTTTGCGATTTAGAATCATCCGGATCAGTGTCAAAGCTTGCATCAATGTAACCCTTTACGACGAGCTCTTCATCACCTCCATAAACGAGAAACATGTCCTTAGTCCTGTTAAGGTACTTAAGGATATTCTTGACCGCTTGCCAGTGCTCCATTCCAGGATCACTTTGAAACCTTCCAGCCATACTTATGGCAAGGCTGACATCGGGTCTTGTGCACAGCATTGCATACATGATAGAGCCTATGGCTGAAGCATAGGGGATGAAGCTCATGTTTTCTTTATCTTCTGCAGTCACTGGGCATTGAGTCTTACTCAACTTCACACCTTGTAACATAGGCAAGAACCCCTTCTTGGCCTGTTCCATTTTGAACTTCTTCAAAACTTTATCAAGGTATGTGCTCTGTGAAAGTGCTATTGAGCGTCTCGACCTATCTCTATAGATCTTAATGCCTAATATGAAAGCAGCTCCTCCTAGGTCCTTCATTGAAAAACTCGTATTCAAATATTCCTTCATGCTTTCCAGCATTTCTATATCGTTTCCGATCAGCAATATGTCATCCACATATAACACTAGAAATGCTATAGAGCTCCCACTCACTTTCTTGTAAATACAAGCTTCTCCATAAACTTGTATAAACCCAAACCCTTTGATCACTTCATCAAAGCGCTTATTCCAACTCCGAGATGCTTGCACCAGTCCATAAATGGATCGCTGGAGTTTGCTAACTTTGTTAGCATTCTCTGGATCGACAAAACCTTTGGGTTGCATCATATACAACTCTTCCTCAAGGAAACCGTTGAGGAACTCCGTTTTGACATCCATCTGCCAAATTTCATAGTCGAAATAAGCAGCTATTGCAACCAAGATTCTGACAGACTTAAGCATCGCTATGGGTGAGAAAGTCTCATCGTAGTCAACTCCTTGAACTTGTGAAAAAACCTTTGCCACAAGTCGAGCTTTATAGACAGTGACATTACCATCCGCGTCCGTCTTCCTCTTATAGATCCATTTGTTCTTAATGGACTTTCGCCCTTCAGGTAGTACTTCCAAGTCCATACTTTGTTTTCATACATGGATCCCATCTCAGATTTCATGGCCTCTAACCATTTCTCGGAATCCGGGCCCATCACTGCTCCTCCATAGCTCGTAGGTTCATTGTTGTCCAACAACATGACCTCTAAGACAGGGTTGTAGTACCACTCGGGAGTAGTACGCGTCCTTGTCGACCTACGAGGTTCAATAGCAGCTTGATCGGACGCTTCATGATCATCATCATTAACTTCCTCTTCTACCATCGTAGGTTCCACAGAAACATCTTTCTATGCTGCGCTACTGTCTGGTTGAAGCAAAGGTTCAACAACCTCATCAAGCTCTATTTTCCTCCCACTCAATTCTTTCGAGAGAAACTCATTATCAAGAAATGTTCCGTTCTTAGAGACAAACACTTTGCCTTCGGATCTGAGATAGAAGGTATACCCGACTATCTCTTTCGGGTATCCTATGAAGACGCATTTTTCCGCTTCGGGTTCCAGCTTTTCAGGCTGAAGCTTTTTGACATAAGCATCACATCCCCAAACTTTAAGAAACGACAACTTCGGCCTTTTGCCAAACCACAGTTCATATGGCGTCGTCTCAACGGATTTTGGTGGTGCCCTATTTAAAGTGAATGTAGCTGTCTCTAATGCATAACCCCAAAACGATATTGGCAAATCGGCAAGAGACATCATAGAACGCACCATATCTAATAAGGTTCGATTACGACGTTCAGACACACCATTACGCTGTGGTGTTCCGGGCGGTGTCAACTGTGAAACAATTCCACATTGTCTTAAGTGACTGCTAAACTCATAACTCAGATATTCACCTCCTCGATCAGATCGCAGAAATTTAATCTTCTTGTTACGATGATTCTCAACTTCACTCTGAAATTGCTTGAACTTTTCAAACGTTGCAGACTTGTGTTTCATCAAGTAAATATACCCATATCTACTCAAGTCATCAGTGAAGGTGAGAAAGTAACGATATCCACCGCGCGCTGCAACATTCATTGGACCGCAGACATCAGTATGTATGATTTCCAATAAGTCACTTGCCCGTTCCATTGTTCCTGAGAACGGCGTTTTGGTCATCTTGCCCATCAGGCATGGTTCACACGTGTCAAGTGATTCAAAATAAAGTGACTCCAAAAGTCCATCAGCATGGAGCTTGCTCATGCGCTTTACACCAATATGACCTAAATGGCAGTGCCACAAGAAAGTGGTACTATCATTAACAACTCTACATCTTTTGGCATCAATGTTATGAATATGTGTGTCATCACTATCAAGATTCAAAATGAATAAACCCCTAACATTGGGTGCATGATCATAAAAGATATTACTCATATAAATATAACAACCTTTATTCTCTGATTTAAATGAGTAACCGTCTCGAAATAAACAAGATCCAGATATAATGTTCATGCTTAACGCAGGAACTAAATAACAATTATTCAGGTTCATCACTAATCCTGATGGTAATCGAAGAGAGAGCGTGCCGATGGTGATCACATCAACCTTGGAACCATTTCCCACGCGCATCGTCACTTCGTCCTTTGCCAGTCTTCGTTTATTCCGTAGTTCCTGCTTTAAGTTGGCTTCAATGGTGAACATCACTATGTTGATCATATCTACTATATGACTCATGTTTGACCTTTCGGTCTCTTGTGTTCCGAGGCCATGTCTGTACATGGTAGGCTCGTCAAGTTTAACCCGAGTGTTCTGCACGTGCAAATCTGGCTTGCACCCGTTGTATCTGAACATAGAGTCTATCACACCCGATCATCACGTGGTGTCTCGACACGACGAACTTTCGCAACGGTGCACACTCAGGGAGAACACAATTCATCTTGAAATTCAAGTGAGGGATCACCTTATAATGCTACCGCCGTACTAAGCAAAACAAGGTGCATAAAAGGATTAACATCTCATGCAATTCATAAGTGACATGATATGGCCATGAACTTGTGTTTAAGATCTCCATATTCGAAACACCGGCATGATCTCCATCGTCACCGGCACAACACCATGATCTCCATCATCTTGATCTCCATCAATGTGTTGCCATTGGGGTTGTGGCGCCAGCCCTGCTACTACTTCTATTGCTACCGCTTAGCGATAAAGTAAAGCATTACATAGCGCTTAATGATTGACATGCAGGTCATATAATAATTAAAGACAGCCCTATTTCTCCTGTCGGTTGCCGTATTCACTGACGTACAATTCGTGAAAATCTATACATCACATGATCATCTCATACATCACATATATCTCATCATGTAATTGGCCATATTACATCACAACATACCCTGCAAAAACAAGTTAGACGTCCTCTAATTTTTGTTGCATGTTTTACGTGGCCGGTACGGGTATTTAGCAAGAACCATTCTCACCTACGCATAAACCACAACGGTGATACATAGATTGCTTTTCAACCTTCTCAAGGACCGCCTTTGTCGGATCCGATCCAACTAAAGTGAGACAAACTGTCGCCCACAAGCCATCTAAGAAACAAGTTGCATCGAGGGAACCGGTCTCTCGTAAGTGTACGAGTAATGTTGGTCTGAGCCGTTTTATCTCACAATCCCGCTAAACCAAAATCCGGCCAAGGGAGGAAGCAATCTAAGCATCAACGCCCACAAACCTTATGTGTTCTACTCGAGACCTCATCGAACCATCAACCTAGATCATGATGCCACTGTTGGGGAACGTCGCATGGGAAACAAAAATTTTCCTACGCACATGGAAACCTATCCATGGTGATGAGCATCTACGAGAGGGAGGGTGGATCTACGTACCCTCTTAGATCGCTAAGCGGGAAGCGTTAAGAAACGCGGTTGGTGTAGTCGAACTTCTTCGCAATTCAAATCGCTGAGCGTCCCACGATCTAATCACGAACTGTCCTGCGAACCAATCACGAACCATCCCGCGATCTCGTCATGATCCATCCCGCGATCCGATCACGAACGTCTCGTGGCCTTGATCACGATCCTTCCGATCTAGTACCGAATGGACGGCACCTCCGCGTTCAGCACACGTGCAGCTTGATGACGATATCCACCGTATTGATCCAGCAAGAGGAGGTGGAGAGGAGAGAGATTTCACCGGCAGCGTCATGGCGCTCCGGTGATGGTGGTGGTGGAGCAATTCCGGCAGGGCTTCGCCTAAGCGTTGCATAAATCCGATCTAGAGGAGCACCGGTGAAACGGGTAGCACGTGGCCGTAAACTATGTCCAAAATCCACCCAATCCACTAGTATATATAGGAGGGAGGTAGAGGCAGCCCTTGGCGCAAGGCCAATGGCCTCTTTGATTCGGCGGGCTAGTGGAGAGGTGGAATCCTATTCCACCTCCAATCCTAGTTGGACTAGGATTGCTCCCTATTGGCTGATTTTCCACTTTTTCCTTTAGCACTTTGTCTCCCTGTGCCATGGGCCTTTGTGGCTGTTTTCCCAGCCCACTAAGGGCTGGTTAATGCTCTCCCACAGCCCATGGACCTCTTGGGGTCGAAATACCCCTCCCGGCACACTACCGATGAGCCCGAAACTTTTCCGACGACCAAATTGGGACTTCCTAAATATGAATCTTTACCTCCGGACCATTCCGGAGCTCCTCGAGACGTCCGGGATCTCATCCGGGACTCCAAACAACCTTCGGTCACCACCATACATAACTCTACACTACCGAAACGTCACCGTACCTTAAGTGTGCAGACCCTGCGGGTTCGAGAACTATGTAGACATGACCGAGACACCTCTTCGGCCAATAACCAATGGCGGGACCTGGACTTCCACATTGGTTCCTACATATTCTACGAAGATCTATCGGTCGAACCTCTAAGTCAAGGATTTAGTTAATCCCGTATAACATTCCCTTTGTTCTTCGGTATGTTACTTGCCCGAGATTCGATCGTCGGTATCTCCATACCTAGTTCAATCTCGTTACCGGCAAGTCTCTTTACTCGTTTTGTAATACAAGATTCCGCAACTAACAAATAGTCATATTTCTTGCAAGGCTTATTGTGATGTTGCATTACCGAGTGGGCCCCGAGATACCTCTCCGTCAAACGGAGTAACAAATCCCAGTCTCGATCCATGCCAACTCAACAGACACCATCGGAGATACCTGTAGAGCACCTTTATAGTCACCCAGTTACGTTGTGACGTTTGATACACACAAGGCACTCCTCCGATATCCGTGAGTTGCATGATCTCATGGTCATAGGAACATATACTTTGACATGCAGAAAATAGTAGCAATAAACTGACACGATCATATGCTACGTTTGTAGTTTGGGTCTTGTCCATCACATCATTCTCCCACTGATGTGATGTGATCCCGTCATCAATTGACATCACATGTCAATGGCTAGGAAACCCTGACCATCTTTGATCAACGAGCTAGTTCACTAGAGGCATACTAGGGACACAGTGTTGTCTATTTACCCACACATGCAATGTGTTTCCAATCACTACAATTATAGCATGGATAATAAAAGATTATCATGAATAAGGAAATATAATAATAAACAATTTATATATTGCCTCTAGGGCATATTTCCAACAGTTTAATGATTGTCAACGTTCGTGTGAGGGTCAGGAGCATGCGATGGTTAACTTCTACCAACCTGTCCCCTGGGAGCATGCGTCTAATGCTATGTTTGATAACTAATAGAATTTTACAATAAGTATGTGAGTTCTTTATGACTAATGTTTAGCCCATGGATTATACTCACTCTCACCCTTCCACCTTTGGTAGCCTCTCTAGTACCGTGCAACTTTCGCCGGTACATCAAACCCATCTTCCTCAAAACAGCCACCATATATTTTCCTCAAAACAGCCACCCTACCTACCTATTATGGCATTTCCATAGCCATTCCAAGATATATTTCTATACGGCTTCCACCGTTACGTTTTTTTCATGACATGCACCATCACTTTCATCCTGCATATAGAGTCATATTTTGTTCTAGGTTTGGAGCTGTAATTTCTTTTTGAGTTGAAAGTAAATAAAACTGTGATGATTTTCATTATTATAGCATTGTCCCGTGTGAGAAAAGGATGATGGAAGGCATGACTCCCTCACAAGTCAGGATGAGTATCCGGACTTTACAAAAAAATAAAAGATGATAGCGAAGCCCAAATAAATAAATACATTGGCCAAAGATGCCCACCAAAAAAAAACATAAAAAATGAGAGAAAGACAGAAGGGAAAATTGGTACTATATTTTTCCGCACTTGTGCTTCAAAGTAGCACCATGATCTTCATGATAGAGAGTATCCTATTTTTTCACTTTCATATAACTAGTGGAATTTCTTCCTGCACGAACACTTAGTTTTCTTTTTGAGCTTTCATACACTTATAGCTTTAACTACATTTGTTGCAGGGCAATCCCTACTCACTCACATTAATATCTATCGATGGGTATCTCCGTAGCCCGTTGATACGCGTAGTTGATGTGACACTATCTTCTCCCTTTTTCCTTGCAACCTCATACATATTCTATTCCACCTATAGTGCTATATCCATGGCTCACGCTCATGTATTGCGTGACAGTTGAAAAGTATGAGAACACACAAAGTCTGGAACAATTGCTTCAGTTGTTCATCGGGGTTGTGCATGATTTAGATACTTTGTGTGGGGAAGATGGAGCATAGCCAGACCATATGATTTTGTAGGGATAACTTTCTAAGGCCATGTTATTTCGAAAGGATGAGTAGGAATTAAGCTTGGGGATGCTTGATACGTCTCCAACATATATATAATTTTTGATTGTTCCATGCTATTATATTATATATTTTGGATGTTTTATATGCATTAATATGCTATTTTATATTATTTTTGGGACTAACCTATTAATCTAGATCCTAGTGCCACTTTCTGTTTTTCCTAGTTTTTGAGTATTGCAGATAAGGAATATTAAACGGAGTCCAAATGGAATAAAATCTTTGGAATAATTTTTATTGGACCAGAAGCAACCATGAAGAGTTGGAGATGAAGTCGGGAGAGCCGTCGTACGGCCACAAGCCACAGGGGCGCACCTAGGGGTATAGGGTGCGCCCCCCAGGCTTGTGGGCCCACGACAGCTCTCCTAACCCTATTTCTCGGCCTATAAAGTCACAAATATCCCTTGTATACCAGAGGGAGCCTCCGTTCCCGAGAGATCCAATCTTGGAGCCTTTTCCGGTAATCTGCCGGAGGGGGATTCGATAACGAAAGGCATCTACATGAACTCCATTGCCCCTGCGTTGATGCGTGTGAGTAGTCCACCAATGACCTATGGGTCCATAGCTAGTAGCTAGTGTTCGAAATATGCCCTAGATGCAATAATAAATTAGTTATTATCATATTTCCTTTTTCATGATAATTTTTTATTATCCATGCTAGAATTGTATTGATCGGAAACTCAGATACATGTGTGGATACATAGACAACAGCTTGTCCCTATTATGCCTCTAATAGACTAGCTAGTTAATCAAAGATGGTCAAGGTTTCCTGGCCATCCACATGAGATGTAATTTGATAAAAGGGATCACATAATTAGGAGAATTATGTGATGGACCGGACCAAAACTATAAACATAGCATATGATCGTGTTAGTTTATAGCTATAGTTTTCTGCACATGTCAAGTATCTGTTCCTATGACCATGAGATCATGTAACTCACAAACACCGGAAGAGTACCTTGTGTGTATCAAACTTCGCAACGTAACTGGGTGACTATAAAGGTGCTCTACAGGTATCCCTGAGGGTGTCTGTTGGGTTGGCATGGATCAAGACTGGGATTTGTTACTCTGTGGGACGGAGAGGTATCTCAGGGCCCACTCGGTTATACAACATCACTGTAAGCCTTGCAAGCAATGTGACTAAAGAGTTAGCCACGGGATCTTGTATTATGGAACGAGTGAATAGACTTGCTGGTAACGAGATTGAACTAGGTATAGAGATACCGACGATCGAATCTTGGGTAAGTAACATACCGAAGGACAAAGGGAACATCATATGGGGTTAACTCAATCCATGACATAGAGGTTCAACTGATAAAGATATTCGTTGAATATGCAGGAACCATTATGGGCTTCCAGGTCCTTCTATTTGTTATTTACCATATAGGTGTCTCGGTCATGTCTACATAGTTCTCGAACCCGCAGGGTCTACACACTTAAGGTTTGGTGACGTTTCAGTATAGTAGAGTTGTGAACGGTGGTGACCGAAAGTTTTTTGGAGTTGCGGATGAGATCCTGGACATCACAAGGAGCTCCCGAATGTTCGGGAGGTAAAGATTGATATATAGGAAGTCCTGTTTTGGTCACCGGAAAAGTTTCGGGCTCATCGGTAGTATACCAAGAGTGCCGAGAGGGGTACTAGGGACCATTGGGAGGGGTTTCTCGACCCAAAGGGCCTCATGGGATGTGGGAGGAGTCAAGACAGACCTTACTTTTCTGGCCAAATCCCCCACTAAGGCCCATGCGGCTAGGGGTGGGAAAAACCCAAAGGTTTAGAGGTGGAAAGTGTTTCCAAGTGGAAAGGAGGAATCCTACTCCTAATAGGATTGGAGTAGGACTCCTCCACCTCAAATTTTGACCAAACCTTGAGGGTTTGAGGCTTCCTCCTCCCCTCTCTCCCCTCTTTGCTCCCTCTTCCTGGATCAAGAAGGCGGATATCTTCATCGAGCTGTACGGGTGCTGAACACGGAGGTGTCGTCCGTTCGGCGCTAGATCGGAGGGACCGTGATCAGGATTGCAAGAAGACTTGTGATTTGATCGCAGGACGTATGGTGATTGGATCGCGAGACGGATCGTGATGGGATCGCGGGACGCTTGGCGATTTGGATTGCAAATACGTTGGACTACATGAACCGCGTTTCTTAACGCTTCCCGCTTAGCGATCTACAAGGGTATGTAGATCCACTCTCCCTCTGGTAGATGCTAATCACCATGGATAGATCTTCCGTGTGCATATCAATTTTATTGTTTACCATGCAACGTTGCCCAATAGTGGCATCATGAGCTAGGTCTATGTGTAGATGAGATCTCGAGTAGAAAACAAAGTTGTTTGTGGGCATTGATGCTTATATTACTTCCTCCCTTGGTCGTGTTTGGGTTTAGCGGTATTGTGGGATGATGCGGCCCGGACCAACCTTACTCGTACACTTATGAGAGACCGGTTCAATCGACTGATGTGTAACTTTGTTGTACAAAGATTTTTGGCGGGTGTCTGTCTCTCCTACTATAGTTGGATCAGATTCGATAAAGGCGGTCCTTGAGAAGGTTGAATAGCAATCTGAGTATCACCGTTGTGGTTCTGCATAGGTGAGAATTGTTCTTGCTAGATACTCGTACCAGCCACGTAAAACTTGCAACAACAATTAGAGGACGTCTAACTTGTTATGGCAGGGTATGTTGTGATGTTATATGGACAATTACATGATTAGATATATGTGATGTATGAGATGATCATGTATTGTATAGAATATCACGACTTGCATGTCGATGAGTACGGCAACCGGCAGGAGCCATAGGGTTGTCTTTAATTATTGTATGACCTACGTGTCAATCATTAAGCGCTATATAATGTTTTACTTTATTCCTAAGAGGTAGAAATAGTAGTAGAAGCATGGTGGGTGCGACAACCCTGATGGCGACACGTTGATCAAGATCATGGTGTCATGCCAGTGCTTTATAGATGGAGATCAAAAGCACAAGTTCAGGGCCATATAATGTCACTTATCATTTGCATGTGATGTTAATCCTTTTATGCACCTTGTTTCACTTAGGACGATTGTAGCATTATAAGGTGATTCATCACTAAAATTTCGAGTTCAATTGTGTTCTCCCCGAGTGTGCACCATTGCAAAAGTTCGTCGTGTCGAGACACCACGTGATGATCGGGTGTGATAGACTCTACGTTCACATACAATGGGTGCAGGCCAGTGTTGCACGTGCAGAACACTCAGGTTAAACTTGACGAGCCTAGCATGTACATACATGTCCTGGGAACACAAGAGACCGAAAAGTCGAACATGATTCATACAGTATATATGATCAACATGATGATGTTCACCATTGAAACCACCTCAATGCACGTGATGATCGGACTTTAGTTGGTGAATTTGGATCATGTATCACTCGAATGACCGGAGGGATGTCAGTTTGAATGGGAGTTCTTAAGTAATATGAGTAATTGAACTCATTATCGTGAACATAGTCAGTAGTGTCTTTGCAAATTATGTTGTAGATTGCTAGCTCATGTTGTAGCTCCCTTGAATTTTTATATGTTCCTAGAGAAATAGAGTTGAAAGATGATGGTAGCAATATTGCGAACTGGGTCCGTGATGTGAGGATTGTCCTCATTGCTGCACATAAAGCTTATGTTCTTAATGCACCGCTCGGTGCGCCACCCCCTCTAGTGTTGTCTGTAGATGTTGTGAATATCTGATAGGCACGTTCCGATTACTAAGTGATAGTTTAGTGCGTCATGCATTACGGCTTAGAATTGAGTCTCCAAAATGTTTTGAACGTCACAGAACATATGAGATGTTCTAAGAGCTGAAATTGGGATCTTAGGGTCGTGCCCGTGTTGTGAGATATGAGATATCCAACAAGATTCTTTGCCTGCAAGATGTAGGAGAATAGCTCAATCGTTGCGAATGTACTCAGATTGTCTGGGTGCTACAGTCGCTTGAATCGAGTGCGAGTTGATCTTCCTGATAACATAGTGATTGATATAGTTCTCCAAGTCACTGTCACTAAGCTACTAGAGCTTTGTGATGAACTATGAAATGCCAGGGATGGAAATAATGATCCCTGAGCTATTCGCAATATTTGACACCGCGATGTTAGAAATCAAGAAGGAGCATCAAGTATTGATGGTTAGTAAAACCACTAGTTTCGAGAAGGGCAAGGGCAAGGAAGGAAACTTCATGGATGGCAAGTCAGTTGCTGCTCCAGTGAAGCAACACAAAGTTGAACCCAAACCCGAGACTAAGTGCTTCTATCATGAGGAGAGCGGTCGCTGAAGCACCATCGACAGAAGTATATTTCATATACGTGTTGTTGATGTGTACCTTGCTAGTACTCCTGGTCGCACCTGGGTATTAGATACCGGTTTGGTTGCTAAATGTTAGTAACTCGAAGTAAAAGCTATGGAATAAATGGAGACTAGCTATGTGTGAGGTGACGATGTGTGTTGGAAATGTTTCCAAGGTTGATGTGATCAACATCGCACGATCTCTCTTCCTTCAGAATTAGTGACAAACCTAAATAAATGTCATTTGGTGTTTGCGTTAAGCATGAACAAGATTAGATCGTGTTTATTGCAACACGGTTATTCATTTAAGTTAGAGAATAATGGTTATTCTGTTTACATGAATAATACCTTCAATGGTCATGCACCCAATGAGAATGGTTTGTTGAATCTTGATCGTAGTAATACACATGTTCATAACATTGATGTCAAAAGATACAAAGTTAATAATGATAGTACCACATACTGGTGGCTTTGCCGCTAAATGTCATATTGGTATAAATTGCATGAAGAAACTCGATGTTGATGGATCTTTGGACTCATGCGATTTCGAATCGGTTGAGACATGCGAACCATGCCTCTTGGGCAAGATGACTAAGGACCCCGTTTTCTAGTTTGATGGACAGGGCAAGTGATTTGTTGGAAATGATACATCTTGATGTATGCAATCCAATGAGTGTTGTAGCGTGCGGTGGATATTGTTATTTTCTTACTTTGACTGATGATTTGAGTAGATATAGTGTATAGTTACTTAATGAAACACAAGTCCGAATCGTTTGAAAAGTTCAAGCAAATTTAGAGTGAAGTTTAAGATCATCGTGACAAGAAGATAAAAATGTCTACGGTATGATCATGTAGGTGAATATCTGAGTTATGTGTTTGGCATATAACATTATACAATGTGAAAGGTGTTTCACAACTCATGCCACCTGGAACACCATAGTGTGATGGTGTGTTTGAACGTCAGAGTCGTGCTCTATTGGATATGGTGCATACTATGATGTCTCTTATTGTTTTGCCACTTTAGTTTTGGGGTTATGCATTAGAGACAACTACATTCACTTTAAATAGGACACCATCTAAATCCGTTGAGATGACACTGTATGAATTATGGTTTGATAGAAACCTAAGCTGTCATTTCTTAATGTTTGTGGCTGCGGACATTATGTGAAAAAAGGTTTTCACCTAATGAGCTCGAACCCGAAGCGGACAAATGCATCTCCATGGAATACCCTAAGAATAGTTGGGTATACCTTCTATCTCAGATCCGAGCACAAAGTGTTTGTTGCTAAAATGGTTCCTTCCTCGAGAAAGAGTTTCTCTCAAAAGAATTGAGTGGGAGGAAGATACAACTTGATGAGGTTGTTGAACCTTTGTTTCAACCAGAGAGTAGTGCAGCTTAGAAAGATGTTTGTGTGTAGCATACGTTAGTTGAAGTGGAAGTTAATTCTGATGATCATGAAGCTTCGGATCAAGTTACTATCGAACCTGGTAGGTCAACAAGGACCAATACTGCTCCTGAGTGGTATGACAACCCTGTCTTAGAGGTCATGTTGTTAGACAACGATGAACCTACGAGCTATCGAGAAGCGATGATGGGCCCGGATTCCGATAAATGGTTAGAGGCCATGAAATCAGAGAAAGGATCCATGTATGAAAACCAAGTATGGACTTTGGTAGACTTGCCCGTTGAATGGAAGGTCGTTGATGTTGGAGATATGACCTAGAGGCAATCATGTATGATGATATTTCCTATGTGTTTATGAATAAAGATAGTCCTTCGACATTATCATTGATGTGTATTAACAAGTACATGACTTTGTTGTGAGACTATGCATTGTATAATAACTATCCTAAATGGTCCCTAGTCCAAAGGGTTGTGTGGACGCACAACTAATCAGACTAGCATATGACACGGTGGATGGTCCGGTCTCACTGACCATGTAGCATTGGATGCTAGCCGGATAATATGGACTCAGAAAGTTTTAACATCCCAAAATTCCATTTTGGAATGTTATGAAATATATCTATGAATCCATCTACATCATTGCTTGAATGTATGGAATTGTTGAAATGCTTCTCCTAACTTTGTGAAAGCCCATTTGAAAACCTTGGTAAAATGTTCAAAATAAGAGGGAGGAGCATGATACTCCACACCAGGATCTATTTGTTGATTTATTTGAACAATAAAAACCAGGAGTTATTTTGAAAAATATTTGCAAAAGGTTTTAAAAACTAAATAGGCCATTTCTGAAAAATAATATTTTTTCAAATATTCAAATAACAGAATAAAAATGTTCAATAAATGGAATTTTTTATTTTGTTAATTTTGATATATAAATTTTCTATATTTGGAATTAGATCAGAAGCATTAAAGCAGTTTTACTGCGCTGTTTTTGAAAAGTAGGAAAGTTTTTATAGCTATTAAAGCCCGGCCGGCCCGTCAGCTATTAAAGCCCGATCCGACTTGCCAAATTACCGGCCGACCGACGCCCCGCAAACTCCTCCCCTCTCACTAATAGCAGGCCCCACCCCGACCGCCCGCTGACTCCGCGCGGTCATCACTCACCTCGCGCGCGAACCCTCGCCGGCGATCACTCCCCTCGCCGGATGTTCCTCTCCTTCCTTCCCCGACCCCCACTCGCGGCCTATATAAGAGAGGCCCCTCTCCACACTCCGTTTCCCCCCAAAACCCCCTCTCTCCCTCACCAGACTGCCGCTGTATCGAGCTCGCCTCCCTCGCCCTCAGCCTCGCCCGGCACCACCACTCGACACCGCACGTCAGCCACCGTCTCCTGGACCCCTCCGACAACTTCACCGCCTCGGCCTCGCTAGAGAACCCCTGCCGGTAACCTCCTTCACTCTGAGCCCCCTCCCCCTCCCTAGATCGTCCGATCTAAATCCAACGCCCAGGATTAGATCGTTTTAATAACCGAACCGGTATGTGCTAAGCTTCAGTCACCTGCCCGCAAACGCCTGCTCGCACACTCTCTCGGCCAACCATGATCTCCCACAAGTAGACCGGGAAACGTTAAATTAGTTTTGCTATGCTATTAGTAGACGGGGTTGGATGTGTGATTCATGAGAGTGTGAGATAATAATTTCAAGACCTACTATGATGATCAAGACTTCAAGATTTCCAAGTTCTCAATATACCTCTTGGTGGATGATGGTTGAACGGTGCCCTGGAAAAACCAGTGGTTAGCCTAGGTGATGTTGGAGATGTGCCAGCATTCACGCGGGAAGGTCCACCCAGGCAAAAAGGGATGGAAGGATGCTTCAAGACACAAGGCTTACCTGCACAGCCACAAGCCGTTATGGGCTCTGGCTTGGTTGGATATTGTGGCGACACTGGACATGCGGTGCTACGAGATGTAGAAGAACGGTAGGAAAGGATGGTCACCGACAGAGTCTCAGTGGGACACCTTAGAAGACCATGTTTTGGTCATACGTTCCTCAAACACCCTGAAGTGCGAGGAGTCCAACGCAGGCGACCAAATCTTGTGGGGAACGTGTGTAAAACTCTGCAGAGTACTCAAAATTAATCGATTAGCCGTGTCCACGGTCATGGACGACTTGAGCCAAAGGAACTGAAACTTCCGAAACTCGTAACACAATTAATATGATGACGTGGGTATTAATAACTTGGGTATGAGAATTGGTTGGTGGAACCATCCATTAATCAACCAACTTAGTAATAATTTTGCTTAGCCCCTATCTTGATATAGTAAAAATTGGCTTTACGCAAAAACTTACTACCCCCACCAGCCTTATATGCATGTAGATTAGATGATTATCTTTTCACCCCTCTCTTGTGACTTTGTCGGCATATTCCATATGCTGACCTACACGGCCGCAACGTATCATGTTGTAGAGTACTTTTCCGACCAGGAGTGAGGACACGCTATTCGCTCGGTGAGATGCCCTTGTAGTCAGATGGACTCATCTACCTTGAAGCTTCCGCAAGACTTAGTTATTCTCATCAGCCACTTTATTGTAATCTTTATTGTAATAAAGGACTCGATATGAGATTTCGATTAATATTATGCTATGTGATTTCCCTTTGATATATACATTGATGTACCGTGTGTGTACTAGCATGATCTTGGGATGGTACGGAAACACCTGAGATTCGACCCTTTCACCTTGGGTCGCTACAGAAATGGTATCAGAGCACACGCTGACCGTAGGACGTAACCTCTACGATTGGAAAAGCCTTAGGATCATTCTTTTTCCTTTGTTTTACAAATTCTTATATTTTCTCATCTGCTCATTTCTGATTTCCTCTCCGTTGTCTTCAACATTTCTAGATGGCCACCTTTGCCCCCGTTCGCTTCACGGAGTTCTGCCAGCCTAACGCAGCTATGCCTTTTGGCAAGGAGCTGACCCAGATCGTCAAGGACGTGAAGATTGCTCTGCCAACCATCACCGGCATTGCGATCACGTCTTTCCCACAGGACGCTCGCTACAGGATCGAAGTGCATATTCCCGGGAGGACCTTTGGATATATTACAGAGCCCATCGAGTTCAAGTTTATGGCACCCAGCAGGATTCTCGGGAGAGACATGGCGATTCACCGTGCCCTCAGACGTATTCGGGAGGAATACAGAGGTGGTCCCATTTTGCGAGACGTCAGCATGGTTTGTCGCAGAGATGTCCATGGAAACATCATCACCAACCCCACTGGAGACTCCACCATTTCTTATATCCAGACTTTGGAGACTCATGTTTGAATCTTTGAGTTGAATTAAAGAATGAGTGTTTGATGTGATATGTTTGTGCATTGCGTATGGGTAGTGATTTTTCTTTCTAGGCCTTTGTTATATTCTAATTCTCATCCCTCTAAAAACAGCAAGATGCCTCCATCCACCTCAGGCAGACAATCTCACCCGTTTTCTGAGGTTGAACCCTCCAACTTTCTCCAACAGCACTAAGCCCATTGTGGCAGATGACTGGCTCCGCAAGATGGAGATAGAACTCATCACCGTTGGATGTACTGACGCTGAGAAGGTGCGCTTTGCCGCACATCAACTTGAAGGACCGGCAACTTCATGGTGGGAGAACTACACCACCACATATCCTATTGCTGGTGTGACCTGGGAACAATTCAAGCTTGCTTTCCGCACCGCTCATGTCTCAGCTGGAGCCATGAGTCTGAAGAAGCGCGAGTTTCGCAACTTGCGCTAGGGTAATCGCTCTATGGCCCAATATGTGGACGAATTCAGCATGTTGGCACGTTATGCACCAGGAGATGTGGCCGATGATGCGGCCAAGCAGGAGAAGTTTATGGAAGGACTCAACAATGAGTTGAGCATGCAGCTGGTAGTGGCTACCTTCAACAACTACCAAGAGCTGGTGGACAAGGCCCTCATCTTGGAGGGAAAACAGCAACAAATTGAGAACCACAAGAGGAAGTATACTCAAGGGAAGTTCAACTCTGGAGCTCATCAGAAGCCCCGCTACTCCCCATACTCAGGGAATACCGGATCAGGTACCGGTAAGTTTGGAAAGCACACTCATGCCGTGCACAATCATGGAGGCCACAACCATGGAGGAAATGGGAATACCCGTCCCAACAATGGCAACTTCAATAATGACAATGGGAATGGGAACAACAACCAGCACCATCACGCTCCTACTCAGAAGGATCTGAGCCACATCACTTGTTTCAAGTGTCAGAAGACAGGGCACTATTCTACTGAGTGTCCCCAGAGCAAGCAAGGAAATGGAAACGGCAACAACAATGGCAACTCAGCAGCTAAGAAGCCCAACCCTTTTCCCCATGCTTAGGTGAACCACATTGATGTGGAGGAAGTCTATGATCAACCCGAGACTATGGTTGGTAAGTTTTTATTGCATTCACATCCTGTTACAGTACTTTTTGATTCCGGTGCAACTCATTCGTTCATATCAAGGGTAGTTGTGGAAAAGTATGGTTTGCCCACCAAAATCCTTAGTCAGCCATTTAAGGTTAGTTCCCCAGGAGGTATGATGATGGCAGGGACAGGATGCCATGCCTTGAAACTCAATATAGGAAACCATGTTTTTCCCACCGACCTCATCGTCTTAGAGTCGCATGGATTGGATGTAATCCTAGGCATGGATTGGATGACCAAGTATGAAGGAAACCTTGACTGTCCCAGCAAGTCTATCGTGCTCACCACCCTAGAAAACAAGAGGATTAAGTATGTATCCCGACGCACGCGGATGAGTGCTCGGTTAAATTCTCTCATAGGAGTCATTCAAGAGGAAGTACCGGTGGTAAAAGACTTTTCGGATATATTCCCGGAAGAATTACCAGGCATACCACCAGATAGAGAGATTGAGTTCCTGATAGAGTTACTGCCAGGAACAGCCCCAATTTCCAAGAGACCCTATCGGATGCCCACAAATGATCTACTGGAAATCAAGAAGCAAATTAAGGAGTTATTGGATAAGGGCTATATTCGCCCATGTTCTTCACCTTGGGGAGCCCTAGTTCTTTTGGTGGAGAAGAAGGATTAAACCTAGAGGATGGTAGTCGATTATCGTGCCTTGAACGAGGTGACTATCAAGAACAAGTACCCTCTACTGATGATTAATGACCTGTTTGATCAGCTAGTGGGAGCCAAAGTATTCTCCAAGATCGATCTTCGATCAGGGTATCACCAGTTCAAAATTCGTGAACAGGATATACCCAAAACAGCTTTCACCACAAGGTATGGCTTGTATCAGTATACCGTCATGTCTTTTGGTTTGACAAATGCTCCTGTTTACTTCATGAGTTTGATGAACAAAGTATGCATGGAATACCTGGACAAGTTTGTCATGGTGGTCATCGCTGACATATTGATATTCTCCAAGAACGAGGAAGAACACAAGCTTAGATAGCATCAGTTATATGCCAAGTTCAGCAAATGTGAATTCTGGCTGATGGAAGTCGGATTCCTTGGACATGTTATTTCCGGAGATGGAATAGCAGTGGACCCTGCTAAGGTTGAAACCGTCACCGAGTGGAAGTCACCCACCTCAGTTAAGGAGATCCGCAGTTTCCTCGGACTTGCCGGATATTATCGGAGGTTCATTGAGAATTTCTTAAAGATTGCCAAGCCCATGATAGAGTTGTTGAAGAAAGAGTCTAAGTATATTTGGACTAATGAATGTGAAGCCAGTTTCCAGGAGTTGAAGAAACGCTTGGTCACAGCCCCAGTGTTGATTCTGCCAAATATTCGGAAGGACTTCCAGGTTTATTGTGATGCTTCACGTCAAGGACATGGAGGAGTACTCATGCAAGATGGAAAGGTTATAGCCTATGCATCCAGACAACTACGCCCTCATGAGTTGAATTATGTCACCCATGATTTGGAATTAGCAGCCGTAGTGCACGCACTCAAGACCTGGAGACATTTCCTTGTCGGAAACAATTGTGATGTTTACACTGATCATAAGAGCCTGAAGTATATCTTCATGCAGAAGGAGTTGAACCTTAGACAGAGGAGATGGCTAGAGTTAATCAAGGACTACGACATGATATTACACTACCATCTAGGAAAAGCAAATGTTGTGGCTGATGCTTTGAGTCGAAAAAGCTATGTGAACACACTCACAGCGGGAGGACTACCTCAGGAGTTAGCCGATGATCTCATAGAGCTCCGGCTAGAGATAGTTCCAAGAGGATATGTTGCCACACTGGAGATCCAGTCCACCTTGACCGAAAGAATTTGTGAAACCCAGAAGACGGATAAGGAAATAGCTGAGATTATGCAAAGAATGAAAGATGGTAAAGCTAAAGGTTTTCGTGAGGATGAACAAGGAACTCTATGGTTTGAGAACCGCATCTATGTGCTCAATGACCCAGAGCTCAGGAAGTTGATACTTCAGGAAACCCACGATTCACCTTACTCGATACACCCAGGCAATACCAAGATGTATCTGGACTTGAAGGGAAGTTATTGGTGGACAGGTAGGAAGAAGGATATTGCAGAACACGTTGCAATATGTGATGTTTGTCAGCGAGTAAAGGCGGAACATCAGAAGCCAGCAGGGTTACTCCAACCTTTCCCGATACCCGAGTGGAAATGGGAAAAACTTGGTATGGACTTCATCACAGGATTGCCCAGGACCCGTTCAGGTTATGATTCCATATGGGTAGTGGTTAATCGCTTGACCAAGGTGGCTCATTTCATCCCCGTGAAGACCACCTATACCAGTGCTAAGTTAGCCAAGATATACATGACCAGGATCGTGTGTCTGCATGGAGTTCCGAGGAGTATCATGTCAGATAGAGGAACACAATTTACCTCAAAGTTTTGGCATCAGCTACATGAAACTTTGGGTCCGAGGCTGGAGTTCAGTACAGCTTTTCATCCGCAGACGGATGGACAAACTGAGAGAGTCAACCAGATTCTGGAGGACATGTTGAGAGCTTGTGCACGAGACTATGGATCTAGTTGGGATGACAATTTGCGTTACGTAGAATTCTCATACAACAACAGTTATCAGACCAGTCTGAAGATGGCCCCTTTTGAAGCTTTATATGGAAGGAGGTGCAGAACACCACTGATGTGGGATGGTGTGGGAGACCGAAAACTTTTTGGTCCCGATCTTATCCGAGATTCTGAAGAGAAAGTCAAGTTGATTCGTGATATACTCAAGATAGCTCAATCTCGGCAGACGCAAACGCAAGGAAGTATCGTATGAAGTGGGAGACCGGGCATATCTTCGTGTGTCCCCACTTCGAGGAATCAAGAGGTTTGGTGTTAAAGGAAAGTTAGAACCTAGATTCATAGGCCCCTACAAAATTCTTGAACGTAGAGGCAAAGTTGCATACAAGCTGGAATTACCGGAAGGATTGTCCGGAGTTCATGATGTGTTCCATGTGTCCGAGCTGAAGAAATGCCATGCTGAGATGGCTGATATTCCTTTGAGAGACACCGTGCCCCTAGAGGCCATACAGCTTGACAGTGATCTGACTTACGAGGAGAAGCATGTCAAGATCCTCGAGACTGCCAACAGAGTTACCCGCAGCAAGATCATCAAGTTCTGTAAGGTTTTGTGGAGTCACCACACCGAGGAAGAAGCCACATGGGAACGTGAAGAAGATCTTCGTAGAGACCACCCGCACCTGTTTTCTAGCCAACCCGAATCTCGAGGGCGAGATTCATCTTAAGGTGGGTAGGTTTGTAACATCCCAAAATTCCATTTTGGAAAGTTATGAAATTTAGCTATGCATCCATCTACATCATTGCTTGAATGTATGGAATTGTTGAAATGCTTCTCCTGACTTTCTGAAAGCCCCTTTCTATTTCCCCTAAGTTGCTTTCACCTATTTGAAAACCTTGGTAAAATGTTCAAAATAAGAGGGAGGAGCATGACACTCCACACCAGGATCTATTTGGTGATTTATTTGAACAATAAAAACCAGGAGTTATTTTGAAAAATATTTGCAAAAGGTTTTAAAAACAAAATAGGCCATTTCTGAAAATAATATTTTCCCAAATATTCAAATAACAGAATAAAAATGTTCAATAAATGGCATTTATTATTCTGTTAATTTTGATACATAATTTTACTATATTTGGAATTATATCAAAAGCATTAAAGCAGTTTTACTGCGTTGTTCTTGAAAAATAGGAAAGTTTTTATAGCAATTAAAGGCCGGCCGGCCCCTTAGCTATTAAAGCCCGATCCGACTTGCCTAATTACCGGCTCACCGATGCCCCACAAAAATCCTCCCCTCTCACTGACAGTAGGCCCCACCCCGACCACCCGCTAACTCCGCGCGGTCACCACTCACCTCGCGGCCGAACCCTCGCCGGCGATCTCTCCCCTCGCCGGATCTCCCTCTCCTTCCTTCCCCGACCCCCACTCGCGGCCTATATAAGAACGGCCCCTCTCTGCACTCCGTTTCCCCCCAAATCCCCCTCTCTCCCTCGCCAGACCACCGCTACATCGAGCTCGCCGGAGTTCCCCGACCACCAAAGCTTCCACCACTCGTGGCCGTCCCCTCCCTCGCCCTCAGCCTCGACCGGCACCACCACTCGACACCGGACGTCAGCCGCCATCACCTGGACCCCTCCGACACCTCCCTCGACCATCGGAGCGCTGCCCCGACAACTTCACCGCCTCGCCGGCGACCTCCTTCACTATGAGCCCCATACCCCTCCCTAGATCGTCCGATCTAAATCCAACGCCTAGGATTAGATCGTTTTAATAGCCGAACCGGTATGTGCTAAGATTAGGTCGCCCGCCCGCAAACGCCCGCTCACACACCCTCTCGGCCAACCACGATCTGCCACGTAGCATTAGCCGTTAGTTAGTTTTTTTATTTTCTATTTTGTTTTAGTTAACAGAAACTTTTCTGATTTTTTTAGCTGTATCTTTTAAACCATTAATGTTTTTAGTTAATTCCTTTTGCATTAGCTCACATATTTCATGTAGTTTCCCCCTGTAGTCTTAGATTTTAAATTTGAACTCTAAAAGTTGAATTTAATAAAAAAATTATATGATTTAAACTACTCAAATCTGAATAACTAGAGTTTAAAAATAGATTTTTATATGAATCTTTTTGCTACTGCTTGGTATTATTTTGGACTATCATCATGCTTAGCTTGAGGATTTTTAGGATGAACATTTTATTGTTCTAGCTATAAACAGAATCTGCCTAGTAGTTAGTATAGTTTAGTTAATTCAGTTGTTAGTTAGTTTAAATCAGATTTGTTATAATTCGTTTTAATAGGTTCTGTTGCTTAAACACTAGGTGTTTTACTTGCGGCTAATAAAAATATATAATTGCTTAGTTTATTTCTTAATTGTTATAGGAATCTCAACTCCTTTTCAACTAGGTATAAGTTGATTAAAATAAACTAGTTTAGTAGTAGTCAGTTTAACCAAGTTTTAAATAATTAAATTCTGTTTTCTAAGAGAGATTTTAGTAAATTGTTTTTTTCTTAAGATAATGTTTTTTTGATAAATGATAAGTTTAGTTTTACTCTTTTGCTAGAAAAAACTATAGTTACTCCATGGATTATCAAAACTTTTGAAACCATACTAAGATTTTTCTTAACAAAACTTTAATGGATTTAATTCTGTTTATAAATAAAATATTTTATTGTTTCTTTCCTGCCAACTAATGTTTTAGTTGGTACAAATACCCATATTTTTATTTTGTAGTTAGTGGTAGTTTACCGATAATATTTTAGAAAAACAAAACTATGTGTTGATTTCTTTTCTTGTGATTGTGCCTTGTCTTGTCTTGAGTGATTATAGTTACCTTGATGATTTTGTGAGTTACAATATTTTTATTGTATGCTTATTGAGTGCTCTTGTTTGTTTCGTTGGATCATCTGGAGTGCGAGGCTTGTTACTTAGAGTCCCTCGAGTATGAGGATCGTCAAGCAGGCAAGTCACTTTGACCATGTATACCTATGTTTTATTGCATTAGTTCTTCCATCTCCCCAATTGCATGCAAAGTAGGTAAATTGGATATTTGGTTACTTGATGTAGCATCATGTGGTCGGTACCCCAACCCTTTGACAATTTGGCCCCGGGAAACGTTAAATTAGTTTTTCTATGCTATTAGTAGACGAGGTTGGATGTGTGATTCATGAGAGTGTGAGATAATAATTTCAAGACCTACTATGATGGTCAAGACTTCAAGATTTCCAAGTTCTCAATATACCTCTGGGTGGATGATGGTTGAACGATGCCCTGGAGAAACCAGTGGTTAGCCTAGATGTGCCAGTATTCACGCGGAAATGTCCACCCAGGCACAAAGGGATGGAAGGATGCTTCAAGACCCAAGGCTTACCTGCACAGCCATAAGCCATTATGGGCTCTGGCTTTGTTGGATATTGTGGCGACACTAGAGAGGCGGTGCTACGAGATGTAGAAGAACAGTAGGAAAGGATGGGCACCGACAGAGTCTTAGTGGGACCCCTTAGAAGACCATGTTTTGGTCATCCGTTCCTCAAACACCCTGAAGTGCGAGGAATCCAACGGAGGCGATCAGATCTTATGGGGAACGTGTGCAAAACTCTGCAGAGTACTCAAACCTAATCGATTAGCCGTGTCCACGGTCATGGACGACTTGAGCCAAAGGAACTGAAACTTCCGAAACTCTCAACACAATTAATATGATGATGTGGGTATTAATAACTTGGGTAGAGAATAGGTTGGTGGGACCATCTCATTAATCAACGAACTTAGTAATAATTTTCCTTAGCCCCTCTCAAGATGTAGTAAAAATTGGCTTTACGCAAAAACTTACTACCCCCACCAGCCTTATATGCATGTCGATTAGATGATTATCTTTTCACCCCTCTCTTGTGACTTTGCCGGCATATTCCATATGCTGACCTACACGGCTGCAACGTATCATGTTGCAGAGTACTTTTCCGACAAGGAGTGAGGACACGCTCTACACTCGGTGAGATGCCCTTGGAGTCAGATAGACTCATCTACCTTGAAGCTTCCGTAAGACTTAGTTATTCTCATCAGCCACTTTATTGTAATCTTTATTGTAATAAAGGACTCGATATGAGATTTCGATTAATATTATGCTATGTGATTTCCCTTTGATATATACATTGATGTACCGTGTGTGTACCAGCATGATCTTGGGATGGTACGGAAACACCGGAGATTCGACCCTTTCGGGTCGGGTCGCTACAAAAGTTCTGGTCGGATTCCAGCTATGAGATGTAGCGATAGGTCATCTATGAGTCTCTGGTACAACATACCTTCTATGTCCTAAGACCTGAGCTGGCGCATGTACTCGGGATGGTGACATACTTGCTTTGGGCTTACCAAATGCTACTCCGTGATTGGGTAGTTACAAAGGTAGTTTTCGGGCTTGCTCAGACCCATGCTACGAGACATGGTCGAGCAAGATGGGATTTTCCCCTCCTACCAGGAGAGATATACTCTAGGCCCCTCGGGTGATCCGACCTGGATAAGCATGGCCATGCAATGAGGATTATGAGATAATCCGAATGTTGGTCGGATTCACCAGAACGAGAAAGAGGTCGTGCTGCAACAAGGGTGAGCATATCGCCTTGTGCACAACAACATATATCGTGTGGCAAAGGGAACATAAGTTTGAAGTACAGGTTTGCCTAACCAGCTTCATCGGACACTTGGAGTCGGCATGTTTTGCTAGAGGCCGCTACCGAGTGGTCGAGTCGGATGTGATCTGACTCGCGACCAAGTGAACGAGAACCTAAGGGGTCGCGCGCTTAAGGGAAGGAACATATGGGCTTTAGGATCCGTGCGACGCCAAAGAGTTGAGCTTGCACCGGATGCCTATATATAGTGGAGGTGCGGCACACCCAATCGGTTGATCGCTTCGGCGCCGTCATTAGGGCTTTGCATGAGTTGCAACTACCCACCTCCACATGCCACCACCGACCTTGTGATCGGACCTAGCAGTCCGCCGCACGGGGTGTTCCTCATGCACGCGCGGATACCGTTAGAGGCGGTGCACTTCTGTCGCTCCGGCGAACCTGTACGTGGGATCCGGCAGGGCTGTTTGAGGGAGCTCGCACAAGGATGAGACGGACCGCATGAATGCGCTGCCCGAACTCTACTTCCGCTCCACGGCACTACACGTCTAGTGGTAACAATTTGTGATCCATTTCCGTAGCATGTTCTTGGGCGTTCTGCGCGTAGGAAAATTTTAGTTGGCATGCGATGCACCTATGGTACAACCCAACAATGGCAACAGGGCCTCTGCTACAGGTTTTGGATTCAGATTGGTAGCATATGTGATATGTGACGGTGCCAGATGTGATGTGTTGGCATTATTGAGATCCGCTATGTGCACGGTTGATGAGATCAACTGCACATCGAGATCGTTGAGGCTATGTTTTCTATCAATCAGAATCGATGTGGTCGTGACACAACCTACCCCTATTGGCCGTATCTGCCATCGGGGTTAACCATGAAACCTAAATCCGAATTGGGTTCGCGATGATCGATGAGATTAGACAGATCAGAAAATTCGGCATGATCGGAGTGCAGATGCGATCTGTGATTTCCAAAAATGTGTGTGGCACCTTGTATTTCGTACACGATCACACTAACCGGTATAATGCAATTCTATGCATAAGTTTGTTTTGCAGGTTTGATGTGAATAGTATGGCTCATATGTATGTGATGCATGTGTGTAATTAAACATGACTTGCATGTCATGATTGTCAACCGGTAGGAGCCGAAGTGCTGTCATTATATTGTATAATGACCTACGTGTCGACTTGTGATTCTTTGTAAATTCATTACTAGTTGTAGTAGTTGGAGGACAGAGATCAAGTTCGAGGCTTTAGTGTCCTGGAGAGACGGACAAGATGGAGTTCCGCCTAGGTCATCGGAGTTGGAGCCAACCTTGAAGGATGTCCATGAAGGAGCCATAATATTTCACATATTTATGTTTATATGTGATTGATATTGCTTCTTGTTTCTATGCATGTTAGTATGGTAGAAAGATCCCTCATTAATATCAAGCACATTGCCATTCCAGTTTTTGCACCTTCGCACGTCAAGTACGTCTAGTAGTGGGCTCAAAAAATTGAGGTGCTACTAGGTGTCCTTGAACTGGAGGGTTCGTGTCGGATACAGACATGCACTGCATCGGGTTAACTTCATAAGGCCATCAAAACAGTTTTGGACCTTATGGCAGAGAATGTTTGGTGCCGGGGTATGAGATATCTACCCAAATGACAGGAGTCGTATAGAGATACAATTAGCAAGGAGTTTCTTACCGAATAGGCAAGTTGGCTAGCAGTGATGCTAAAGCTCACTAGTCGCTCGCGCTAGACGGGTCCTGAATCATTGAGAGTTTGCGGAGGGATGCTGACTTCAGTGGGAGTAGTTCTGTTCAAGGCTTGAATTACTCTACATAAATGCATTGATTAGTGATTGCATATTTTTTGTTGTAGATCAATGGCACCACCTGCTCAACCCAACTTTGCATTGAAATCAATTGTGGAAAAGGATAAACCGAATGGAACAAACTTTACCACCTGGTATAGAAATCTAAGAATTGTTCTCAAGCACGATAAAAAGGAACATGTTCTAGAGGAGCCACTTCTAGAGGAACCTGCCGAGAATGCTAACGCCACAACCAAGAATGCCCACTAGAAAATCGTTGACGAATCAAGCGAGATCAGTTGCCTCATGCTGGCTTGTATGGAGCCCGATTTGCAACAGCATTTCGAAAACCTTCAGGCTCTCGATATGATCGAGAGTTTGAAGAGGATGTTTCCAGTGCAGGCTAGGACCGAAAGGTTTAACGTATGGCAGTCCTTGAAGGATTGTAAGCTGAAGGAGGGTGATCCACTGAGCCCGCATGTGATCAAGATGATCGGGTACGTGCAAGCTTTGGATCTGTTAGGCTCCCCACTTGGGGACGAGCTGTCCACGGATGCAACATTGGGTTCTCTTCCACCTAGCAATGGAACGTTCGTCTCGAACTATCATATGCACGGCATGGATAAGAAGATCACTAAATTGCATGGGATGCTCAAGGTGGCAGAGCAAGATATTATGAAAGCCACGCATCAAGTGTTGATGGTGCAGAACTTGGCAAAGTTCAAGAAGAGTTGGTCCAAGGAAAAGGGTAAGGCAAAGGGCACGGAGAAGGCTGTCTCCGCCACTGAGCCAGAGTCCGGACCGAACTCAAAGGCCATTTGCTTTGACTACAAGGAAGCTTGTCACTGGACGAGGAACTGTAGCAAGTGGCTTGCTAAGCACAGCAAGAAGGCCGGAGATGCTTCTTCAGGCAAAGGTACACTTGTTACATGTGTTATAGACATTTACCTTGCCGACATACCTACTAGCTCTTCGTTATTTGATACCGGATCAGTTGTTCATATTTGCAACTCGATTAAGGGCCTTGTAAGAACTAGGCGTGTGGCACAAGGGGAGATTGATATCAGGGTCAGCAACAAAGCAAGAATTGCTGCGTTGGAGGTCGACACGATGCTGCTCGAGCTTCCTTCTGGAATTATTTTGGAATTCAATAGTTGTTATTACATTCCCGCACTTAGTCGGAACATTATTTCTTTCTCATGTTTGATGAGTCAAGGTTACGAATTCAATATAAAGGACAATGGTTGTTCATTTTATTTGAATGGAATGTTCCATGGCTATGCACCCATCATAAATGGGCTATTTATTTTAAATCTAGAAATGGAACCAGTCTATAACGTGATTGTCAAGAGACATAAGCCTAATGAGATAAATCTAACATACTTCTGGCATTGCCGGCTTGGATCAATTACACTGAAATGCATGAAGAAGCTCCATGATGATGGACTCCTAACTTCGTCTGACTTTGGGTCGTTCGAGACATGTGAATCATGCTTGCTAGGGAAGATGACTAAGTCTCCTTTTGCAAAGAGTTGCGAGAGGGCGTTCGAGCTATTGGAGCTTATACACGGTGATGTGTGTGGTCCAATTATCACAAAGGCCAGATGTGGCTATCAGTACTTCGTGACATTTACCGACGACTTGACTAGATATGGATATATCTACTTGATGAGGCACAAGTCGGAAACTTTTGAAAATTTCAAAGAGTTTAAGAACGAGGTTGAAAATCAGCTCGGCAAGAGAATAAGACTTCTACGATCAGATCGTGGAGGTGAGTACATGAGGTAGGAGTTTGATAATCATCTCATAAGCCGAGGTATAGTACCTCAGCTCAGACCTCCGGGTTCACCGTAGAGAAATGGTTTGTCAGAACGGATAAATCAAACCTTGTTGGACATGGTACGATCGATGATGAGCAAATCGGATTTACCCTTGTAATTCTAGGGATACGCTCTAGAAACTGCAGCTTTCACACTTAATAGGGTACCATCTAAATCCGTAGACAAGACACCACATGAGATGTGGACTGGGAAAATTCCTAGTTTGTCTTTTCTAAAGATTTGGGATTGCGATGCATTTGTCAAGTGACTCATGTTGGACAAGCTTACACCCAAGTCGGATAAATGCATATTTGTAGGATATCCGAGGGAAACCTTGGTATATAACTTCTACAACCGAGAAAAGAACAAAGTGTTTGTTGCTCGGAATGGGGTTTTCCTAAAGAAAGAGTTTCTCAATCGGGAGGCCAGTGGTAGAACGGTACGACTTGAAGAAATTCGAGAGCCACTCGGGGACGACTCGGCTGGTGATGAGATCATACCGGAGTTGATCAGGGAACCCGTAGTGGAGTCGGCACCGGAGCCACGGAGGTCGGAAAGATTGCGTAGTGTGCGCGAAGTTTTGTTGCTAGAAAGCGATAGTGAGCCCAGATTCTGAGGCATGGCTAGAGGCCATGAGATCCGAGTTAAAGTCCATGGATGCGAATCAAGTCTAGGACTTGGTTGATCCACCACCTAGCGTAGTTTCCATTAGTTTCAAATGGGTCTTTAAGAAGAAAACCGATGTGGATGGAAACGTTCAGATCCACAAAGCTTGGCTTGTCGCTAAAGGTTATGGACAAGTTCAAGGAATTGACTACGACGAGACCTACTCACCGGTAGCGATGCTAGTCGGTGAGGATCATACTAGCTATAGCTGCATATTTCGATTATGAGATATGGCAAATGGATGTCAAAATGACTTTCCTTCATGGAAATTTAAAAGAGGATGTATACATGATACAACCCGAAGGTTTTGGCGATCCAACTAACGTTGGTAAAATATGCAACCTCAAGAGATCCATTTATGGATTGAGGCAAGCAGCTCACAGTTTGAACATACATTTTGATGAAGCCATCGTTGACCTTGGTTTCATCAAGAACGAAGAGGACTATTGTTTATACAAGAAGTGTAGTTGGAGCTCGGTAGTATTTTTGATCTTGTATGTCGATGACATACTACTGATCAGAAATGATGTTTTGATGTGGAACTCAATCAAGGAATCATTGAATGACATGTTTTCGATGAAAGACCTTGGAGAGGCAGTGAACATTTTAGGCATCAAGATCTATAGAGATAGATCGAGGAGGCTGCTCGGCTTGAGCTAGAGCACGTACATAGACAAAGTGTTGAGGAGCATTAACATGAGTGAGGCCAAGAAAGGGTTCTTCCCCGTCTCACATGGTGTAAGGCTAAGCAAGAATCAGAGTCCTACGACTTTTGATGAGCGAAACCGGATGAGTAGGATTCCATATGCCTTGGCAATTGGATCCATCATGTATGACATTCTATGTACACGGCCTGATGTTGCATATTGAATAAACTTAACATACAGATACTAGGCTGACCTAGGTGAGAGTCACTAGGAAGCGTTGAAAACTATCTTGAAGTACCTCAAAAGGACTAAAGAGATGTTCCTAATTAATGGATGTGAGGAGGAGCTCTTTGTAAAGCGTTACGCTTGTGCTAGTTTCCAAACCGATAGGGATGATTGTCGATCGCAAACTGGATTCGTGTATGTCATGAATGGAGGAGCAATCAGCTGGACGAGTTCCAAGCAAGATACGGCAAGGAAGGTGTTTGTATTCGGTAGTTCCTAGAAGATGTTGGTGTGTTCCTGGGCTGGTCAAAACCATTGGACCTTTATTGCGATAATTCAGGTGCCATCGCACAGGCCAAGGAGCCGAGACAACACCACAACACCAGGCACCTAGACCGAAAATATTACTTGATATGAAAGCTTTGTAGAGAAAGGTGATACCAATTTGTGCAAGATTCATATGGATGAAAATGTTGCAGATACGTTGACTAAGCCGCTTCCAAAACCCAAGCATGAGGGGCACATGAGAGCTATGGGCAATTCGATGTCTATTTGATTGAGTCTAGTGCAAGTGGGAGACTGTTGGAGATATGCCCAGGCAATCATGTATGATGATATTTCCTATGTGTTTATGAATAAATATACTCGTTGGACATTATCATTGATGTGTATTAACAAGTACATGACTTGTTTGTGAGACTATGCATTGTATATTAACTGTCCTAAATGGTCAGTAGTCCAAAGGGTTGTGTGGACACACAACTAATCAGACTAGCATATGACACGGTGGATGGTCCGGTCTCACTGACCATGTAGCATTGGATGCTAGCCGAATAATATGGACTGAGAAAGGACTGGTCGGATTCGACATAGTCTTATCCGAGTCGAGATAAGAACTTAGTTGGACAGACCCAACTATGAGACACTGCGATAGGTCATCTGTGAGTCTCTAGTACAACATATGTTCTATGTCTTAAGACCTGAGCTGGCGCATGTATTCGGGATGGTGACAGACTTGCTTTGGGCCGACCAAACGCTACTCTGTGACTGGGTAGTTACAAAGGTAGGTTTCGGGCTTGTCTGGACCCATGCTGTGAGGCAAAGTCGAAAAAGATGGGATTTGCCCCTCCTACCAGGAGAGATATACTCTGGGCCCCTCGGGTGATCCGACCTGGATAAGCATGGACATGCGATGAGGATTATGAGATAATCTGAATGTTCATCGGATTCACCAAAACGAGAAGGAGCTCGTGCTGCAACAACGGTGACCATATCGCCTTGTGCACGACAACATATATCTTATGGCAAAGGGAACCGAAGTGTGAAGTACAGGTTCGCCTAACCAGCTTCATCGGATACTTGGAGTCGGCATGTTTTGCTATAGGCCGCTACCGACTAGTCGAGTCGGATGTGATCTCACTCGCGACAAAGTGAACGAGAACCTAAGGGGTCGCGCGCTTAAGGGAAAGAACACATGGGTTTTAGGATCCGTGCGAGACCCAAGAGTTGAGCCCGCGTCGGATGCCTATATATACTAGAGGTGCGGCACACCCATCTGGTTGATCGCTTCGGCGCCGTCATTAGGGCTTTGCATGAGTTGCAACTAGCCACCTCCACTCGCCGTCGCCGACCGTGTGATCGGACCTAGCAGTCCGCCGCACGGGTGTTCCTCCTGCAAGCGCGGATACCATTAGAGGCGGTGCACTTGTGTCGCTCTGGCGAACCTGTACGTGGGATTCAGTGACCGGCTGTTCGAGGGAGATCAGAATGGCTGTTCGAGGGTGCTCGGACGAGGAGGAGATGGACCACACGAACGTGCTGCCCCAACTCGACTTCCGCTGCACAGCACTGTGCGTCTAGTGGTAACAGTTTGTGACCCATCTCCATACCATTTTCCTGGACGTTCTACGCGCAAGAAAATTTTAATTGGCATGCGATGGACCTACGGTAGAACCCAACAGTTGAGTACAAGTGGACCTTTAAGATGAAGACAGACGCTGATGGTGAATGTTACCATTTCTAAATCTCGGCTTGTCGCAAAGAAGTTTCCGACAGGTTCATGGAGTTGACTGCGATGAGACTCTCTCACTCGTAGCAATGCGAAAGTCTATTGGAATTATGTTAGCAGTTGCTATGTTTTTTCAATTATAAAATCTGGCAGATGGATGTCAAAACATCATTTGTTTCCTTGAGGAAAGGTTGTATGACATACAACTAGAAGGTTTTGTCAGTCCTAATGATGCTAAAGGTGTGCAAGCTCCAGTGATCCTTCTATTAACTGGAGCAAGCATCTCATAGTTGGAATGTATGCTTGGATGAGGTGATCAAAGTTTTTGAGTCTATACAAAGTTTATGAGAAACTTGTATTTACAATAAAGTGAGTGGGAGCACAATAGAATTTCGGATAAGCATATGTGGATGACATATTGTTGATTGGAAGTGATGTAGAATTTCTAGAAAGCATAAAGGGTTTTTTGAAAAGAGTTTTTCAAAGCAAGTCTTGGATAAAGCTACTTAATTGTTGGGCATCGAGATCTATAGAGATAGATCAAGACGCCTGATGAGACTTTCAATCGGTACATACCTTGACAAGATTTTGAAAGAGTTCAAAATGGATCTGTCAAAGAAAGAGTTCTTGCCTGATTTGTAAGGTGTGAAGTTGAGTGAGGCTCAAAGCTCTACAACGGTTGAAGAAAGAGAAATGACGAAGGTCGTCCCCTATGCCTTAGCCATAGGCTCTATATTATGCCATGTTGTGTACCGCACCTGTGTGTGCCTCGCCATGAGTCTGTCAAGGGGTACAAGAGTGATCTAGGAGTGGATCACTAGACAACTGTCAAAATTTTCTTTATTAACCAGAGGACTAAGGAGATGTTTCTCGATTATGGAGGTGATAAAGAGTTCATCGTAAAGAGTTACGTTGATTCAAGCTTTAACACCGATCCGAATGACTCTTAGTAGAAATCTTGATATGCATAGTGGAGGAAACATTTGGAATAGCTCCAAGTGGAGCATGGTAGCACTGTCTACAGTATGACCTAGAGATTTAAAAAGTACAAACGGATCTGAATGTTCCAGACCCGTTGACTAAATCCTCTTTCACATGGAAAACATGAGCGAACCCCAGAACTCATTGGGTGTGAGATTCATAACAAATCACATAGCAATGTGAGCAAGATTATTGACTCTAGTGCAAGTGGGAGACTGTTGGAAACATGCCTTAGGAGCAATAATAAATTAGTTATTATCATATTTCCTTGTTCATGATAATCGTTTATTATCCATGCTAGAATTGTATTGATCGGAAACTTAGATACATGTGTGGATACATAGACAACACCATGTCCCTAGTATGCCTCTAATAGACTAGCTCGTTAATCAAAGATGGTCAAGGTTTCCTGGCCATGGACATGAGATGTCATTTGATAAATGGGATCACATAATTAGGAGAATGATGTGACGAACCAGACCCAAACTATAAACATAGCATATGATCGTGTCAGTTTATTGCTATAGTTTTCTACATGTCAAGTATCTGTTCCTATGACCATGAGATCATGCAACTCACTGACACCGGAGGAGTACCTTGTGTGTATCGAATATTGCAACGTAACTGGGTGACTATAAAGTTGCTCTATAGGTATCCCCGAGGGTGTCTGTTGGGTTGGCATGGATCAAGACTGGGATTTGTTACTCCGTGTGACAAAGAGGTATGTCAGGGCCCACTTGGTAATACAACATCACTATAAGCCTTGCAAGAAATGTGACTAAAGAGTTAGCCATGGGATCTGGTATTACGGAACAAGTAAAGAGACTTGCCGGTAATAAGATTGAACTAGGTATAGAGATACCGACGATCGAATCTCGGGCAAGTAACATAACGAAGGACAAAGGGAACAACATACGAGATTAACTGAATCCTTGACATAGAGGTTCAACCGATAAAGATATTCGTAGAATATGTAGGAACCAATATGGGATTCCAGGTCCCGCTATTGGTTATTGAACGTAGACGTGTCTCGGTCATGTCTACATAGTTCTCGAACCCGTAGTGTCTGCACACTTAAGGTTTTGTGATGTTTCGGTATAGTAGAGTTATGTATATATGGTGGTGACTGAAAGTTTTTCAGAGTCCCGGATGAGATCCTGGACATCTCAAGGAGCTCCGGAATGGTCCGAAGGAAAACATTGATATATAGGAAGTCCTGTTTTGGTCACCGGAAAAGTTCCGGGCTCATCAGTCGTGTACCGGGAGTGCCTGGGGGGTAGCGGGGACCATCGCGAGGGGTGTCTCCACCCAAAGGGCCTCATGGGCTATGGGTGGGGTCAAGCCAGCCCTTCGTGGGCTGGCTGAGCCCCCCACTAAGGCCCATGCGACTATGGGTGGGAAAAAACCAAAGGTGGAGAGGTGAAAAGAGTTTCCAAATGGAAAGGAGCAATCCTACTCCTAATAGGATTGGAGTAGGACACCTCCACCTCCAATTTGACCAAACCTTGAGGTTTTGAGGCTGCCTCCTCCCCTCTCTCCCTCCTATATATACTAGAGGATTTAGAGGGAAGAGCTAACCCTAATTCCCACGTGGTCCCTCTACTTCATCTAGATCGGTTTTCTTGTCTAGTCTAGTTCGGCGGTGCCTAGGCGAAGCCCTACCGGAATAGTTCCACCACCATTGCCACCACGCCGTCGCACTGCCGGAGAACTCATCTACCTCTTCGCTCCCTCTTGTTGTATCAAGAAGGCGGATATCGCCATCGAGCTGTACGTGTGCTGAACGCGGAGCTGTCGTCCGTTCGGTGCTAGATCGGATGCACCGTGATCCAGATTGCGAGACAATTCGTGATTTGATCGCGGGACGGATCGTGATGGGATCGCGGGACTGGTCGTGATTCGATCGAGAGATGGATCGTGTTTGGATCGCGGGATGCTCGGTGATTTGGGTCACGAAGACGTTCGACTACATCAACCGCGTTTTTAACTCTTCCCGCTTAGCGATCTACAAGGGTATGTTGATCCACTCTCCTTGTCGTAGATTCTCATCACCATGGATAGATATTGTGTGTGCGTAGGAATTTTTTTGTTTCCCATGCAACGTTCCCCAACAGCTAGATGACTTCTTCTATCTCCTTGCTCTTCAATACCATGTTCTTCATGATCTTCATTGAGATCTATCCAATGTAATACTCTTTTGTGGTGTGTTTGTCGAGATCCGATGAATTATGGGTTAATGTTCAGATTATCTATGAATATTATTTGAGTCTTTTCTGAATTCTTATATGCATGATTTCATATATTTGCAAGTCTCTTCGAGTTATTGGTTTAGTTTGGCCAAATAGATTGGTAATTCATGCAATGGGAGAAGTGCTTAGTTTTGGGTTCAATCTTGACGTGTCCTCACCCAGTAATATAGTAGAGGTAGAGAGGCATGTATTGTCTTGTTTCCATCAAGGATAAAAAGATAGGGTTTTCATCATATTGCTTGAGTTTATCCCTTTACATCATGTCATCTTACCTAATGTGTTACTCTGTTTTTCATGAACTTAATACTCTAGATGCAGGCAGGGGTCGGTCGACGTGCGAAGAAATAGTAGTAGATGCAGAATCGTTTCAGTCTACATGACACGGACGTGATGCCTATATGCATAATCATTGCCTTGGATATCTTCATAATTATTCGCTTTTCTATCAATTGCTCGACAGTAATTTGTTCACCCACCGTAATACTTGTCATCATAAGAGAAGCCTCTAGTGAAACCTATGGCCCCGGGGTCTACTTTCCATAATATATTTTTAGATCTATAAACCAAAAATACCAAAAATATTTTGCTGCAATTTATTTACCTTTTACTTACCATTCTCGTTTACATCTATCTCTAACAGATCTAATCCTTGCAAATAATCGTGAAGGGATTGAAAACCCCTTTATAGCATTGGGTGCAAGAGTTTCATTATTTGTGTAGGTACATCCATTGGTAACTTGCTTGTTCCTCCAACTGGATTGATACCTTGGTTCCCAACAACCGAGGGAAATACTTATCTACCTCGCTGCATCACCCTTTCCTCTTCAAGGGAAAACCAACGCATGCTCAAGAGGTAGCACTGGGCGACCGACTGGTCCGGTGGTGCCGAAGTAGGCCTGGTGCTGCGGCGGACGAGGCCCAAGGAGACTCGGCACAGGGGACCGAGGCACCGGCATCGAGTATGCGTGGACGACGCCAGTCCATGGATTCGTGCCGTAGGTCCACGGTGGGGTAGGTTGCTGCGGACGAGGCCCCCCGTATGGCTGTTGCTGCTTTGTACAGCCGTTATCGTAGTGGTTGTTGCGCAGGCCACTGCCGCCACCACCACTGCCCTGCTGTTGCGGCGACTCCTGCGCCTGCTGCTACTGCTGTTGTGGTGGCGGGAGAGGGAAGAACCCTGGTGGAATGGCGGGAGCCGAAGGCCGAGGCACGGGAGGCGGAGCGCCGCGTGAGAGACCCATAGCGAGTGCGGTGTGCTGGACCCGCCGCTTAACCTGCTTCATCCGTTGTTCCTCCAAGCGAATTTAGGTGACGAACTTGGGGAACGAGGGATCTAGCATCAAGGTGGTGTTGCCGAAGTGCTCGTTGAGGCTGGCGGTGAGCATGCTGAGGAGGGTGTCATCATAGATCTTGGCACCGATGTCGCGGAGTTCATCGGAGAATGTCTTGAGGAAGCATCAGTAGTCGTCGATTGACTGATCATCTTGATGACAACCAAAGAATTCTTGCTGCAGATGGACACGGCGCTGAAGCTTGTTCTCGGTGAAGAGGCCGTTGAGTTTGACCTAGACGACGTGTCCATCATCGCCCTCGCTGTTGACGGTGTGGAAGAGATCCTTGGAGATGGTGAGGAAGAACCACCAGATTAGGGTCGCGCCGATGGTGGTCCACTCGGTGTCGTTCTCCAAGTCGATGGAGTGGATAGAGCCATCGATGTTATTCACGACGTTGTACTCGCGGAAGACTAGTGAGAAGTAAGTCTTCCACATGTAGTACGAGGAGTTGTGGTGGTCAAGAGTGACGGGGATGCGCCCATGGATGTCGAGGTTGTGGATGTCGGTGGGATTGGGGCCGGCGAGGGGGTTGGTGTTGCCTGATTGGGAGGAGTGGACCGACATGATGACGGTGGCAAGATGCGGCGGCGTCAAGATGCGGCGGCGTCAAGAGGCAGCGGCAAGATGCTACGGCAAGAGGTGGCGACAAGATGTTGCGGCAAGAGGCGGCAGCAAGATGCTGCAGCAAGTGGTGGTGGCAAGGTGCTGCAGCAAGAGGCGGCGGCGGCAAGAAGCAGCGGCAAGATGTTGCGGCAAGAGGCGGCGTCGGCGGATGGGGAGGGATGGTGGGGTGGAGGAGTGGGGTTTAGGGTAAGCGGCGGCGGTGGCAGGAAACGGCGGCGACAGCTTGGGTAGCGGCGGTGGCTGCACGAGGCAGCGGCGGCTAGGGAAGTGGAGGAGGAAAGATTGGTGTGCTATCTGATACCATGTAAGTTAGGGATTGCATGCATCGATGATTCTCATTGATGGTGCGCTAGGCACATATATAGGTATAAGGGATGCTACTCATGTCTTGTCTCCCAAGTTACATAGACGTAATACAAAAAGAGGAAGACGTGACAGGTGCAATATACAACCAAGACCTATACACATGTTATACAGAGTCTACATGTTCAACAGTTTATTCATCTGAGGTAAAGATTGGCATCTTATACAAAGAAGGGTAGCACTAATTATGAAGCAGAGAGGAATGGTGAAGGATGTGCCGGCGTTACGGCGTAATTTTTCATTTTACCCCATCATATGCATGAGCCTTTATGGGGTTATCCGAGTAGGAGTATACGTGGGAGAGGAGCTCGCTCCTTATTGCGTGATCACTTTTCTACTGGAAAAAGGACGCGGGCGAGGGAAAATTGACAATCCCGTTGGACGCGGGCGAGGGAAAATTGAAATCTATTTGAAAATAGTGAAGTCTGTTTTAAAATGAGGAAAATATTTTATTATAAAATCCTTTTGAAATAATCAAAATATATTATCATAAAATATGTGAAATGTGTAAAATCGATATTTTAAGCTCATTGAAAACAATTCAAAGTCGGTCTCGTTTAAAGATCTATTCGCCATGAGTTCAAATATGTAAAAACTTTCAACAACAGTTTTTTGGTTCCAAAGTTATGAGCCAGTTATCCGAGTAGGAGTATACGTGGCAGGCTCGTTTTCTGCTTGTACTTATGTAAGGTATATGAGCCAGTTATGAGCCAGTTATCCGAGTAGGAGTATATGTTCCAAAGTTATGAGTATCCGAGTAGGAGTATATGTAAAAAATATGTAAAACATTGAATCTGACGCTCGTTTTCTGCTTGTACTTACGCAGGCCGACGTTCTGGCGGATCGTGAAGGCAAAGGACGTGGAGGAGTTCAAGTCGGACCCCTACGTCGCGACGCTGCTCAACTGCATGCTCTGGTGCTTCTACGGCCTCCCCATCGTCCACCCCAACAGCATCCTAGTCCTCACCATCAACGGCATCGGCCTCGTCATCGAGAGTATCTACCTCATACTCTTCTTCATCTACGCCACCAGAAACACAAGGGTACGTTAACTACATCTCTCCTAATACCCCTGATCCCGCATACTATCTCTTCTCAACGTTAGTTTATGTACATACGATCTGTCCCTAACCCATGACATGTGCCTGTGCGTGCAGTGGAAGATGCTCGGTGTGCTCGCCATCGAGGTGGCCTTCATGGCGGCTGTGGTGGCCAGCGTCCTCCTCGGCACCCACACCCATGAGAAGCGTTCCATGATTGTCGGCATCCTCTGTGTCATCTTCGGCTCGGTCATGTACGTACTTCGACCCACATTTTAATAACCGCTTTAACCGCTTATAGTTACCTAAAGAGTCCTTACTTTCTTTAATAGTTTATTTGTTGTTGCTTCTTCCTTAAGAGCATGGTACATGAGCCAATTTTGGGACAAAAATCTATCTCCATCTAAAAGATGCATCCAGACATTTATGTCTTAACCATCGTGCCAAACGTGTTCTAACAAACGTGCTAATATATGTTTAATCAAAAAGGCCTACGGCCTTGTTCCTTTACAGGGTGAATTGGTTGACTTGTTCTCTAGATCATAGATTTAATTACCAGGTCACGCAGCTTATTAACTACGTACGCTTTTCTAACCCACTAGTGTACTAATAATAACTAAGAAAAAAAACAAGATGAATGTAGTAATATGTTAATGCTTGCTTGCAGGGTAAAGTGATCACGACCAAGAGTGTGGAGTACATGCCGTTCTTCCTTTCCCTAGTCAACTTCCTCAACGGCAGCTGCTGGTTGACATATGCGGTCATCAAGTTCGACCTCTACATCACGGTATGTACATACCCATACACATTGAAAAACAGTTGCAAATCCAGCTAGACTCACAATCGAGAACTCCTCCGCATCAATTTAACTGACATGTCCTCTTTTAATACTGTACAGATCCCCAATGGCCTCGGTGCATTGTTCGGCATCATGCAACTGATACTCTACTTTTCGTTCTACAAATCAACCCCGAAGAAGGGCAAGAACGTCGAGCTGCCCACCATCGTCACCAATAACGCTGTTACTAGTGGCAGCGTCTCTGTCACGATCGAGAAATAAGCTTGGCTTCATATTGTGTCCGAAAGATTTTGAGTAGTTAATATCGGATGATACTTCAACAAGTGTGATGTTAGTACTACTTTGTTAGCTAGATTGTGAGTTCGCCTTTTACTTTCGTGAACCAAGTGTACGTAAATACCTATGCAGCAGAGTTATCCCAAATATATTATGAGACTATGTTTGCCTGTCACGTACTATTTCAATCTACACTTACGTTATGATACAATGCATTTGATAATTACCGCGTGTGATGGCCTAGAAGAAAATATCTCTCTCTATATATATACATATATATATATATATACATATATATATATACATATATATATATACATATATATATATATATATACCTATACCTACTAATAAAGTAAGGTGATATTCTTGGTTTCGTCCCGCATCCGATTTTACATTACGTGCAAAATATACGAGGTGGTAGTAATTTATAAAGCCAAGTTCTATTGTAAAAAAGCTTTGTATCGGCTGGGCTGCGTTCCTCCACTTGGGCCTCCACTCGTGCTATCCTATGGCATATACTACGAAGGCTACCTACCAATATCATGGTTGTCTGTTTCAAAAAAAAGCTATCATGTTTGTTTTGTTAAAAAACCTATCTAGGTTGTACCCCTAAAAAAGCTACCGTGTTTGTGTACAACTTCTTCTAGCTTCTTTATATGTGCCCAAGGTCTAGCACCTTGACCGACCGCTGCACCCCGCCATTGAGCTGAGTTATGGTATTTGACAAGGTGTCTCCTGCACCCTTGGCCGTCCACTTCCGCCTGCGCTCCCCATCTGCAGTTTCCATGTCATTAATCTCTGCCTTGGTTAATCCAAGGTGTTGAAATCATGCAATAGTTGAACAATGTTAATCTAGCAGATATGAACAAGCTACAAATATTCTTTCCCACTCCCGCAATACAGCCTAACCAATGCTTGATTCCCAAGTTAGCAAAAATTTAGCATTGTCGCCCTTTCACAATTAGGACAACACAATTGATCAATCATCTGTGTTAATATAACATTGGTAATGCCGTACATGTTTCATAAAAATTGTATCGTACGTGTAGTTCTTATTTTAATCTCCCGTTGCAATGCACGTGCCTGTGTGCTAGTGTATTAATATCCGCAGTGGTTTGCATCCTTGTTTTGGACAAGGTCCTTTTTTTTCTTCAAGAAAACAAGCATCTCGTTGGAAATGCAGATTGAACTTGGTCTTGGCGAAAACGAAACACGGACAGGTCCGTTTGGATGGCTCTATTCGTGTGACTGCCTCGTTGCAAGATTGTGAGGCAATGGGCAGCTCTGCAGCTTGGTCAAACATGTTTATACACGGACATCCAGTGTCATTATATAAATATAGAGAGATCATCCGCTCCAAGACAAAACCCTAACAAGATGGATGGACATTAGAGTACTTGTATATGTATGCGTACATAGGCTTCTCGAAAATCGGGGTTGGCAACCCCTTCGTCATGATAGCCACGCAAACAACTCGAATGTGACCAAGAGCCACCAGCTCTCCGAACAAAGTGGATATCCAGCTAAATATGTTTGGTGAGGCGACGATGAATGGGATTGGGGTAGAGGTAGACAACGGAAACATTATCACAATACACCACGGTGACCATGCCAATAGGACAAGAGAGCTCGAAGACAAGGTACCGAAGCCAGGAGCATTCAACAACGACATTAGCCACTGTGTGATACTCAACCTCAGCACTAGACCGAGAAACCATGGGCTATCTCTTGGAGGACCAGGACATAAGTGATGGTACAAGATAGACACAGTGAACGGAGGTGAAACACCGTGTGTCTGGACAGCCACCCAGTCTGCATCAGACTATGCCACGATGTCCCACTAGTAGAAAACAGGGCATTGGATCGGGCCTTCAAAGCCCATTAATCCCGGTTCGCTCACGAACCGGGACCAAAGGTGGAAACCGTCCCGACGCGTGAGCCCAGGGGCCCGGCTAGGCCACGTGGGCCATTGGTCCCGGTTCTTCTGGCCCTTTTGGTCCCGGTTCCAGGCACGAACCGGGACCAATGTGCCTCGCTCCTGGCCGACTACCATTTGTCCCGGTTCGTGGCTGGAACTGGAACCAAAGGGAGACCTATTGTGTTGGTTCTAGCCACGAACCGGCACCAATGATCTGCATATATGGACACTCGCCCGCCGCTAGCAGAGCCGTGGAGTGCTCTGTTTTTCCAGGATATAAGTGTTAGAGCTTAATGGTGTTGTAGCTCATCTCCTATGCACATGAGGTGTTCGATGAAATTCCCGAGCCAGACTTAAGCTTTCTCCCTCGAAGCTCCTTGTCCGAACTCCATTTTCATCAACATTTGTCAAGATTTGGCGGTCCGTCCTGTCTTATGAACGTCCTGAACCCGCCGTCGATCGCCCGCGCATGGTGAGCCTCTTGATCTTAACTTTTGTATTCCTGATGTTCTGTAATGGTTTTTGACACACTTAATTATATATAATGCACGCAGATGAACCGACAATGGATGTACGGTAACAAACGCACTCACGAGTACATTAAGGGGGTGCATCATTTTCTTGAAGTGGCCGAGGCAAACAAGAAGAATGGTTTTATGTGTTGTCCATGCCCTATATGACGGAATTTGAGGTCTTACTCTGACCAGAAAATCCTTCACAGTCACCTGTTTGTGAAGGGTTTCATGCCACACTATAATGTTTGGACCAAGTACGGAGAAATAGGGGTTCTATATACATAATTATTTGGTGTTCATCCGTACTAAATTTGTTAATTTTTAATTTACAGCTCATTTCATTTCTTCATGTGAAATACAGAACATAATCGACATGTCACACTACACCTATGGATCACATCTACCTTGGGAGGAGAAGGATGATCTTATCTACTTTGTTATTGGTGTCATAACTGGTAGTGACATCTTTCTGTATAATTTGGGAACCGGCACAAATTATAAATTATACAGGACACAAGTGCAAAGGTTGATGGCGAATGACATTCACCGAAATATCTTGGTAATAGTTGCTAATTAAGTACAATAATACTGTTGGGTAAATGGTATTGATTACATTGCTAACTAGCCTCTTATTATGTTCTTCAACAAAAATTGACAAATGAAGTTGTGCCACCGTTGATGCAACCCGAAGTTAATATGACAATAAAAAGCCCCTTTCATCCAAAGTTATCTTTGGCATACTCGACTCAGTGCAAACCACCAAGAAGGCTCCAAATTGAAGCATGGGCACAAATAAAGAATGATCGCCATCCACAAGTTGGAGACCGTTGGATCTCTTTGCTTCATCATGCAGACATAGGTGTTATTCTTTTTATGCCATTTTACCTAGGAGGGAGGACTATGTCATTCCATCTTTTTTTGTTTTATGAGACTTTAACTTTGTATGATTAAGATGATGATGATGAGTTATTAGATCTTGTGTAATTAAAGGTTCCTTCATATGCTTATTAGCTAGCGTCGAGTTCTCTCTATATGTATAGTAGCTAGCAGCGTCGACCAAGCACAGAGAAAGAGAAGACACTTCTCTCTATTAATTATCTAGCAAACACAATATGAAACCCCTAAATTAGCACTCCAAAACCCGCTAAACACCCCCCTTTCAAAAAAATAACCAGCAACTTTTGGTTTCGGTTACCAACCGGGACCAAAGGCCCTCCTGCCTGGGCTCGGCGGAGCGGCCACGTGTAGCCCCATCTTTCCCGATTTGTAAGCGAACCGTGAATAAAGGTCATGGGCTTTAGTCCCGATCCTTTAGTCCCGGTTCCAAAACCGAGACAGATGGATCTCTGGAACCGGGACAGATGGGCCTGTGGAACCGGGACAAATGGGCCTTTTTCCACTAGTGTCCATAGCGCTGAAGCATGGAGAGAGAGGCCAAGATCCATAGTACCATGAATGTAAAGGAAAATCCGTTTCACCATAGTCTAATGAGCATCACGAGGTTAATGTATATGAAGGTACACCTGCTGCACCGTGTACTGGAAGTCCGAGCGAGTGAGTTTCAGGTACTACAGGGCACCAACAATCGAGTTGTACAAGGGGCATCCATGGCCGGTGAACCATTGGTGCTAGAGATCTTGGTCTTCATGTCGATGGGGGTGCCCGCAGGTTTGCAACTAAGACTCCCGGCGCGGTTCAGCAACTCATGACCATACTTCCGCTGGTGAAGAAAGAACTCGTCTACTCGTCGTACCACTTCAATGCCGAGGAAGTCATGTAGCGGACCTAAGTCCTTGATGGAGAACTCAACACGAAGTCGATCATCGAGCCGCCCAAGAAGATCAGTACTGCATGCCATCAAAATTTTGTTGTTGATTTAGAGGAGCACACATGCAGTGTTAAGGCCCTGTTGATAGACAAACAGAAAGGCGTCAGAGCGAGTCGAGCGGAAGACTAGCTGATCATAAAACAAGAGTCGCCGATGTCAAAGAACTATTACTTTTTTATGAGGCATGCCTCCAGGAATGTTATCCACCTAGAGTATAGGATTGTTATGTGTGTAAGTCCAACACGATTTATGTTTCCATTAGGGTCCTCTAGTTTGATTATTCCTCAGATCTTTGAACACTACAAGGGAAAACCCTACCAGTAGCGCGGGAATAATGCCTAGAAGTACCGTTGCTGCCTGCCTTACTGCTATGACACTACAACTAACTGCTAGAAGTAGTGTGGTTCAACCGACGCTACTGGTAACTAAACTATTAGTAATGTGTTCCTCTAAATGCGTTGCTGCTAACTATTAGCAGCGCGTGTGTGTAATCAACACTACTACTAATCACACATATTTCATTTTTAATATTTTTATTATATTTGCACGTTGTTATACATATTAATATAAAACCTCATTAAAAATTATGGAAGAAAGAAGATATTTGCACGTGATTCGTAACATCGTATTTTCCTCTAATTCAACTTGGTCTTTTTCATCCATCTAATTTAATCTAATATATGTCATATAAAAACTCATAATCATCTGAATCATGCTAAGTTAATATGTGATAAAATAGAAAAACAACTCATCATTTTAGTTGTTATCATACTAGTTAAATAATCCTTCATCATTCTATTAACAAACTAGCAAGTGACCAAGTTATCACAAGTTAAATAACAAGATACGAAGGTATCAGAAGTTACCAACACTAACTATTGCTCTGTCCAAGGTAAAATAGCATAAAAAAGGTGAACCCCTGCATCTCCAATTGAAAAATACATAATAACCTATCTTCAACTTGTGGGATGCACAAGTTATCGTCTACAAGTGGTTGCCTAGATGCTTTTATTGCCTTCATTCATCCTTTGATTTTTCAGGGTTTTTCTCACTTAGAGATATTGTGTATTACCAAGGTAACTCATCAGCATTGGTCGTATGCTAATCATATGCAAATCACCTTTGATAAACATCAATTTAGTCATGGTCGCCGGCGAGAGTACCTGTTGAAGAACATAAGTAATAATATCATAGTTAGAAAAGTAGTTATGTTTAAGAGGAATGTATGACAAAGATGAACTAGTGACACAATAGTAAAAAAATCTGACAAAGTTGTCTAAAGTGATGTTATAATGGTTCAACTTGTGGACTAATGGCACATATCCATGATAAATGTTGGTAATCATGTAATTGATTTTATAATGCTCAACATCATGAATAAACGAGATCAAATGATTTTTTCTCGAACTAAGTAAGCTTGGAGTCATAATTATAGTAGGTCCGATCTACTATTTGTCGTGTAGTTTTTGGAGGAGAGAAACAAGCTGATAATAATAAATTAATAAGATTAGTCGGGATGAGTACCAAATATTTTTCAATAAAAGATATAAATTAACTAACAAATTCGTTGAGAAATTCACAAGGAGGTAGAACTGGAATCACGTGATCCGCATGCACCCAAATTTCGATATTATTATCACGATCATCGTCATTACTAAGATCGAATGTTATGTTCATGTCCTCCTTAACCCGTACGTCCTCGAAAATGCTCTTCAAGAAGAACAACTAAAATTTGTGTGATCTATTTCATTTTTTACCTTAACAACAAAAGTGTAAAGATCGGTCTTTAACGAGCTATCTAGTCTAAGTACTCTCCCTCTCTTTGAAATGGAACTTGTCCAAGACTTGGAGTCTTGCATGGTAGGGAGCTCACTAGTCGAATTGTAGGAATGAAAATTACAGGTTAATTAAAGTAAAAAAGCACACATCATTCTTCATTGCAAGAAATACATGCCGCTTTTACATATCGTAAGAATTTTAGAGTCTTCTTTTATCTTGATGGTGAAGGGCATACCGTTGTCTAGGTGAGAATAAGGGTTGCATACATTACTAGGGAAATGCTTATACACAGGAGCTCACCAGTAGCGCTATTAAAAAAGAAGTGTTGCTGCTAAATAGCAGTAGCACTTGCACAGAAAGAGCGCTGCTACTATGCACATAGCAGTATCACTGTAGATGTAAAACACGCTACTACTACAATTGCCAGACCGTTGTGGGAAGACTAGGTATACTAATAGTGCTCATAGGTTAAAAGCGCTACTACTATTGAACATAGCAGTAGCACTGTAGATATAAAACACGCTACTACTACAATTGCCAGACCGTTGCAGACATACTAGGTATACTAGTAGCGCTCATAGGTTAAAAGCGCTTCTGCTATAAAGCACCTTATCCACATGGCCCGCGGGCGTCCTCACTTTCCCCCTCACACTCTCACTCACTCCGCCGCGCACCGTCGCCGCCGTTGCCCACCGTCTCCTAAGGCCCTCCCTCCCTCCTCCTCCCTCCACCCCCTCCTCCTCCCTCCTCCTCCTCCTCCCTTTGGCTGCCCCCTCCTCCTCCTCCCTCCGGCGGCCCCCTCCTCCTCCCTACTCCTCCCACCCCCTCCTCCTCCCTCCTCCTCCCTGTCCCTCCTCCTGCTCTCTCCTCCTCCTCCCTCCTCCTCCCTCCTCCTCCTTTCTATAATACAAAGTTTTTTAGTAATAGAATTTAGTAATAAAAATTTTAGTTAAAGAAATTAGTAATAGAAATTTTTCGCTACAAAAATGCATTATGATATATGATCTTTTTTTTAGTAAATGTAGGTTTTCGAATACAATAGATTTCGTTCGATGTCAGTATCAAATAAAATATGAAAATGCCCATGTCGATGATTAGAAGTAGGGTTTGTGGGGATATATAGATAGATGGATGGATGGATAGATGTTAGGGCTAGAACTATGGTGTGTTTAGTAAATGTATAGGTTTTTCAATTTTTAGGGTTAGAACAAGGTATTTTTAGTAAATGTTAGGGCTAGAACTAGGATGTTTTAGACATAGGGTTTCACGAAGTCCTAAGATGAGGATAATAATGTTTTTGTTTATGTTTTGTTTTTGCAGAAATCAAGGAGCCCCTGCATCATCCTCGCCGTCGTCCCCGTCACCGACCACCTCTGACCTCGAGGTGAGACCAGCCAAATCCCCATGTCGATGACGATGTAGATGTCTTGATAGTTGTAGTAGAGTAGTAGCTAAATGAGTAGATGTGACAATTTTCATGGAATATATGATATCTAGTGTTCTGTAGTACTTGCTTGCCCAAGTGGCCTATGTTTGCAGGGAACACCTCACGGTGGCCTACGTTTTCCCGGAGTGTTGATTCATTTCCGTTCTGGTAAATTTCAGGCGCTCGATATGTCCTATTTTAGCAAAGGTCAAGCGGGATTTCTTCATGAATTTTAGCATGGCATGTGCAAGAATATGTAGGAAATATCAAGTGACCCAGATTTTCTAGAAAGAGAATTAAACGACATTTTGAGTTGACTTTAAGTCTCTCGGGGCTCCATACATGACAATCAAAAAATCAGTATGGGAGAGTCTCCACCATATATGAGAGAAGAAGAATGCCGACTGTTGTCGTGGGGGTCGATTCTCCTTCTTCTCCTTGTGTTAGACCTTTGTTATGCACTACGAGAAGAAGGAGTAGCGACCATCATCGATGGTCAAAAAATCAGTGAGGGAGTGTCCACCATATATGAGAGAGGAAGGAGAATCTTGACAGACGATAGTCAACTCGTGATGAATAATAATGATCTAATTTAATCTTTGTAGTACATATATTTAAATTTAGAAGTTTATTAATTTTGTTTTCATAATTTAGCATTTGTTCTCGACGTCGACGATGCCTGGCCCGCATCCTCGTCGTCGATTCGGCGGAGGAGGCCTGCTTGATTATAGTGGCCATGTCCAGGACTGGGCTCCGCCAGGCTGGTACTGCGAGGTCCTACCTTCTGGGACACGCAACTTGGTGAGGACGCAGCCCGTCGTCGACCCGGAGGTTTTTTGGTGGCGGTCGCGTGGGCCACTATCGATGCAGAGGGAGCTGGCCCCCGCAGAGGTGATACGTCGCCGTGTTAGGAAGGAGGACGAGCACATCCGACGCTACATGGCTGCTTTGGATGCCAGGTTCTCCAATACCTAGCAGGTTCTTCAGGGATCTCACTCGAGCTATGATCCTGTGATGGTTCATTCTCTTTGGGTGTCTACTGCCCGCGCCGATACCCGTCGTTCGCTATGGTTCTAATTGTATTAGTGATGCTATATGTATGATACTATTCGAGATGTATTAGTGATACTATTCGAGTGCTTGTGATTTGCCAGTCATTCTGGCAAAACATAGGGAATTTTTTCTATGTCATTGCTCGATATATGGAATGGGTTCACTTTAGGTCTGTTTCGGCTCCTTGTGTTTCTTTCATGAGGGAGAGTGTCCGCCATATATATGTATATATATATGAGAGAGGAAGAATCCCGGCTGTTGTCGTGGGGGTCGCTTCTCCTTTGTTCCCGTGTGCTAGACATTTTGGTGTAATGCACTCGGAGATGAACGGAGGAGCCTCCATCACCGACGGTCGCCATATCATAAGGAGTGCCCACCATATACGTGAGATGAGATTTTAGGAAGGAAAGACTCGACAAACCTAAAGTCAACCCATTGCATATTGAGTAGTAGTGATCTGTGTGTTGATCAGTTTTCTCGTAGTTTTCTTCGACCAATTTTAAATGTTTCAACTATGAACATAGGAAATTTTTGATAACGAAAGGGAATTTGCTATGTGCAAATACTACGAAGATAAGCGCGGACTGTGTGACAAGACTTTCCTAGTTGATGGTAGATGCTTTAGCATCATGCTGAATGAGTCCATCGAAGTGGATATAGTAAGTCACAATGACAAGTGTTTTTTCGTAATTAAGCATGACTTCCACTTCTTTTGCTTCAACTTATAATTTTTATTTTTATTATTCTACTAGCGTATCCCCTGCCATGCAAGAATTGCTGTCTTGGATAAGATTGGTTTCAATACTAAAAAGACTATGGAGGTAAAGATAGTTCACTTGACGACCGAGCATGGTTTTACTTTTGCAGTAAAATTGTACCATACAGACACCTACTCCTATTTTGAATGCACAAGTTGGAGAGAACTACGCAAGGCTTATGCATTTGAGCCTATTATGCTTATCACCTTTGATATTTGTCCGGAAGATGAAATTGAAGGTAATATCGACATCTGGGTCGATGTGCAAACACCTCCAGTTCTACCATTATGTGAGTTTCTCAACCATATTTATTAAGTAATTTATATTGTTTATTTCAAAATAGTTGACAACTTATTTGCATTGACAACTTACTTTCATCCTTCAAAAAATGTAGAGAAGATGGTCGACAGAACCTACTACTACAGTGATGAAGTAGAATTAACTTATAAGGAGAAAGATCATCTTACCGCATTTCTTAGTCATCTTGAGAATTACAATAGCTATTATCAAACTCCTCTACATTATTGTCAATACGTGCCACTAGTGCACGTGGTGAACTACGGTAACGTGCATGGAGATTGCTTGGTAAGATTTTCTACTATTACGACATCGGTGCATCTTTTGCATAAATTCTTCTGAAACTAAAGTACATTGCTCACTATAGAGTTATTACTATGTTTTTCAACAAAAAATCGCGAAGGATTGTGTGCTTCATGTGTTGTTTTCGAGAGGTCGCGTTGTTGTTATGAGCTTAGGGCCACCAGGGCCAGGTTAGCCTACGCATGACTGCTGTCCATACTGAATTTCTAAAACCGATGAAGACATGACAATCAAAGATTGGAAAAAATGTATGGCCAATCGTAGAGAGCTACTTGGAAGCAACATTATGCGTAGGCCAAGACTGGGAGATAGGTGATCTCCGTTCTTCATAATGGAGTGTCATGGCCTATCTTGTTTTATAATATTGTACCTAAGAGAGGGTAGAGTAGGTCCTATGAGAAAGGACTAGGTCCTAGGTACAATGTGTTATTATGTGCTACAATGTGTTAGAGTTGATGATGAGGAGGAGGATGAGTTGTAATTATGACTAGTGACCAACTTGTTATATGATGTCTCATTGACGAAAATGATGATGATGAGGAGTACTTATATGACAATGATGTATTATGATGATCTGATGAAACTACAGTATAGATCCTATATAAATACATCACAATAACATAGAGGGTGTAAATCTGCGAAAGCAGGAATACTAGCAGTAGCGCTGGAAATCATCTAATAGCAGCGCTGGATTAGCAACAGCGCTTCGTTCGTCCAAGCATTACAGATAGTTAGAAGTAGCGCTTTCCAGGAAAGCGCTACTGTTAGTAGCACATAGTAGTAGCGCTTGACAGGCCGGCGCTACTCCTAAAACTTAGCTGTAGCGCGATAGGAGTAGCCCTAGACCCAATGCTACTACTATGCATATTTCGAGCGCTACTACAAGGGTTTTCCCTAGTAGTGATATACCCACTACTGGAATCAGAAGATTTGCCGTCTGCCACCTCTTTGCCGTCTGCTAGCGGACGGCGAAGGGTGGCTTTGCCATCTACCACTTCTTTGCCGTCTGCTAGCGAACGACAAAGGAGGTTTGCTGTCCGCTAGCGGACGGCAAAGAGGGGGGCCATTAGGTCAAGTTACGGGCCGGGTCGTCGATACGTCTCCAACGTATCTACTTTTCCAAACTCTTTTGCCCTTGTTTTGGACTCTAATTTTCATGATTTGAGTGAAAATAACCCGGGCTGACGCTGTTTTCACCTGAACTGCCATGGTGTTATTTTTGTGCAGAAATAAAGGTTCTTGGAATGACCTGGAAACTTACGAGGATTTTTATGGAATATATAAAGAATACCGGAGAAAGAATCAACCGAAGAGGAGCTGCCAGTGGGCCATGAGCCCAGGAGCCATGCCCCCCAGGGCGCGCTTGGCAAGCTCGTGGGTCCCACGTGGCTCCTCCGACCTCCTCTCTAGCTCCATATAACCTCTTTCGTCCAGAAAAAATTAAAGAAGAAGAGTTTATCGCGTTTCACGATACGGAGCTGCCGCCACCACCTGTTCTTCCTCAGGAGGGCAGATCTGGAGTCTGTTCGAGGCTCCGAAGAGGGGAAATCGAAGCCATCGTCATCATCAACCATTCTCCATCGCCAATTCCATGATGCTCCCCATTGTTCGTGAGTAATCTCATCGTAGGCTTGCTGGACGGTGAGGGGTTGGATGAGATCTATCATGTAATGGTGTTTGATCCATAGTATCCACTATGTTCTAAGATTGATGTTGCTACTACTTTGCTATGCTTAATGCTTGTCACTAGGGCCTGATGTCTACTACGCAACCTTCTCCTTGTAAATGTTGTTAGGCCTCCAAGTGCAGAGGTTTGTAGGACAGTAGCAATTTTCCCTCAAGTGGGTGACCTAAGGTTTATCAATCCGCGGGAGGCGTAGGATGAATATGGTCTCGCTCAAGCAACCCTGCAACCAAATAACAAAGTGTCTCTTGTGTCCCCAACACACCCAATACAATGGTAAGTTGTATAGGTCCACTAGTTCGGAGAAGAGATGGTGATATAGGTGCAATATGGATGGTAGATATAGGTTTTTGTAATCTGAAAATATAAAAACAGCAAGGTAATTAATAGTAAAAGTGAGCACGAACGGTATTGCAATGCGTGGAAACAAGGCCTAGGGTTCATCCTTTCACTAGTGGAAGTTCTCTCAACAATGATAACATAATTGGATCATATAACTAGCCCTCAACATGCAACAAAGAGTCACTCCAAAGTAACTAATAGCGGAGAACAAACGAAGAGATTATTGTCGGGTACGAAACCACCAGAAAGTTATTCTTTCTGTTCAATCTATCCTAGAGTTCGTACTAGAATAACACCTTAAGACACACATCAACCAAAACCCTAATGTCACCTAGATACTCCATTGTCACCTCAAGTATCCGTGGGTATGATTATACGACATGCATGACACAATCTCTAAATCATCTATTCAACCAACACATAGCACATCAAAGAGTGCCCCAAAGTTTCTACCGGAGAGTCAAAACGTGTGCCAACCCCTATGCATAGGTTCCCGAGTTCACAAGCCAGCAACTTGATCACCAGAACATACATCAAGTACTCACATGAATATCCCATTGTCACCACAGATAGACATGGGCAAGACATACATCAAGTGTTCTTAAAGACTCAATCCGATAAGATAACTTCAAAGGGCAAACTCAGTTCACTACAAGAAGGGAGAGGGGGAAGAACGTCATAAGATCCAACTATAGTAGCAAAGCCCGCGATACATAGAGATCAAGACATCTCAAGAACACGAGAGAGAGAGAGAGAGAGAGATCAAACACATAGCTACTGGTACATACCCTCAGCCCCGAGGGTGAACTACTCCCTCCTCGTCATGGAGATCGCCAGGATGATGAATATGGCCACCAGAGATGGATTCCCCCTCCGGCAGGGTGCCGAAACGGGCTCCCGATTGCTTTTTGGTGGCTCTAGAGGCTTGCGGTGGCGGAACTCCCGATCTAGGTTTAATTCTAAAGGTTTCTCTATTTATAAGACCGTGTGGCGTCGAGAACAAGTTGAGAGGGACCACGAGGAGGTCACGAGCCTCACAGGCGTGGCCGGGGGGGTGGCCGCACCTCCCAGGCTCGTGGCTCCCTCGGGCCCCCTCTCCGATAGTTTTTCCTTCAGATATTTTTGATATTTTCCATAAAAAATCACGGCGAAAGTTTTATTCCGTTTGGACTCCGTTTGATATTCCTATCTGAAAAAGGTCAAAAACACGAAAAAAACATAAACTGGCACTGGGCACTAAGTTAATAAGTTAGTCCCAAAAATAATATAAAATAGCATATTCATGCATATAAAACATCTAAAGTTGATAATATCATAGCATGGAACAATCAAAAGTTATAGATATGTTGGAGACGTATCAGGGCCCGAGTGCCATGATTTTAGATCTAAACCTATTATGTTTTCATCAATATATGTGTGTTCTTGATCCTATCTTGCAAGTTGTAGTCACCTACTATGTGTTATGACCCGACAACCCCAGAGTGACAATAGCCGGAACCACTCCCGGAGACGACCATAGTATGAGGATTCCACGTATTCACTAAGTGCTAATGCTTTGTTCCGGTTCTCTATTAAAAGGAGACCTTAATATCTCAAGTAGAGCAAGTACTTAAGGCTCAAAATGACTTTCTTAATGAATTCAATGATAATTCTGTTAAAGTTGTCACTAGAGGTGGTAGAATGACTCAGGAACCTTTGTATCCTGAGGGCCATCATAAGAGAATTGAGCAAGATTCTGAAGGAATTTATACTGACACACCTAGTCATCCTGGTAATAGGAAGAAAAAGACAGATGAGAGGAACTTGCATGCTAGTAAACCTATTGCTGTTACACCCGAGAATCCAAATGATATGTATATTTGTGATGCCGAGACACAATCTGGTGATCAACATGAGGCTAGTGATAATATTGATAATGATGTTCATATTGATGTGGAGATTGAACCTGCTATTGATCCTGATAACCCACAACCTAAGAATAAAATATATTATAAGAGTGATTTTATTGCTAAGAAGCATGGTAAATAAAGAGAACCATGGGTTCATAAACCCATGCCCTTTCCTCCCAAACTATCCAAGAAAAAGGATGATGAAGATTTTGAGCGCTTTGTTGAAATGATTAGACCTATCTTCTTGCAAATGCGTTTGACTGATATGCTTACAATGTCTCCTTATGCTAAATACATGAAAGACATTGTGACAAATAAAAGAAAGATACCTGATGTTGAGATTTCCAACATGCTTGCTAATTACACTTTTAAGGGTGGGACTCCTAAGAAACTAGGTGATCCCGGAGTACCCACTATACCTTGCTCCATTAAAGGAAATTATGTTAGAACTGCTTTATGTGATCTTGGAGCCGGTGTTAGTGCTATGCCTCTCTCTTTATATCGTAGACTGGAATTGGATAAGTTGACACCTACTGAAATTTCTTTGCAAATGGCCGATAAATCAATTGCTTTACCTATCGGCATTTGCGAGGATGTGCCTATTGTGGTTGCGAATGTTACTATCTTAACGGACTTTGTTATTCTTGATATTCCCAAGGATGATGCCATGGCAGTCATCTTTGGAAGACCCTTTTTAAACACTGCAGGAGTTGTTATTGATTGCAACAAAGGCAATGTCACTTTCCATGTCAATGGTAATGAGCACACGGTGCACTTTCCGAAGAAACAACATCGGGTTCATTGCATAAATTCTATTGAAAAATCTTCATCCATTATTATTGGAAGCCTTGAATGTCCTATACCTACTGTCAAGATGAGATATGATATACTTATTGTTGGTGATATGCATATCCCCATTGAGGTAACTTAGTGATTTTTCGAAATTCTCCGGTTTAAGAAGTAACTTAGCCAGGGTGATGCACCAGTGGGCCACGAGCCCAGGATGCAAGCCCACCCCCCTGGGCGCGCCTGGCAGGCTCATGGGTCCCACGTGGCCCCCTCCACTTATTCCAGCACGCATCTCCTTCTTCTACCTCCAGAAAAAATCATCGCACAGCTCAAACCCGTGTTCTTGCTCATTTTGCTGTGTTTTTCAATCTCCTTGTGCAAAGCCCCATTCACCAAACTGTTTTGGGGAATTGTTCCTTGGAATGTGACTCCTCCATTGGTCCAATTAGTTCTTGTTCTAGTACTTTATTCATTGCATATTAGTGCTGCCTTGGTGACCCTGTTCTTGAGTTTTGCATGTTAATTTTATTTGGTCCCAAGTAGTTTAGATGCAAGATATGGCCTCTAGGCACTTGTAAGAGTAGTTGCTATGATTTTTCTTAAGTTTTGTTCACTTCTATTTTGAGTCACTAAAAATTTCAGAATTATTGCAAAAAAAGGAAAATGTTTAGGAAGAACTATCATGGTGGCTCCTCAAGCAAGAGGGGTCCCCGTCCCGCGATTCGGGAGCCCGATCCTTATCAGCCGAGGACGCACCGGTGCAACCATGTGAATGGCCTTCTGATGAATTCATGATTGATGCAGGTTTGAAGGACGAGTTTCATACATTTACTCGCAACGTCGGGCTCGAAGAATTCATCTCCAATGAATGTGAACAGTATACTATACTCACTGCCTCTTTTCTTCGTAGATTCAAATTTCCAGTCGGCCGTGACACGTCCATACTCTTTGATCTTTATGATAAATCGTACACTATGGATTTAGAGGATTTTAATAGAATATGCAAGATACCTGATTGGGGTAGTCCCAATGAAGCTCCTAAGTCCTCGGTTAGAGATTTTCTTTCCAGTATAACTATTGGAGAAACTGGAGATATTACGCAGGCTACCATGGGGAGCATTCATTTTCCTGCCTTACATTATTTTGCCCTTTCATGGGTAGATGCTTTAATGGTAAGCATGACCATAGCCACCTCTGTGCACTTGACCTTAGTATACTTAAGAGTACAGTAATAGGTGGTAGAAGTTTTAACGTGGGAGCTATAATTGCTAGGAGACTAAATAACAATGCTAATGAAGGAGATTTCTTTGGTGGGATCTCTGCCACTCGCCTAGCTAATCATCTTAAAATACCCATCCAGACAGGAGATCCCCCGCTTCAAAGTGCTTTCCTTGATCGTGCCGCTATGATACGCTTCCAGTTCCTTGAGAGAAGCAATGAGTCCCTCCTATACCGGCTAATATTTAACCGACAACGTGGTTTTCATATTACCCTTCCTGCTCCTGCCTTTTTTGATTTTTAGAGTAAACGGAGATATTACATAACCAGAGAAGAGGTAGAGGAGTATGAGAGGGAGGTAAAGGCTACTCGCCTCTAAGAGGCAGCTATTCAGAAGGTAGCTGTTGCGTCCCAATACAACCCACATTATGATTTTGGATATCGCCCGGAGTACGCGAAGCTGGTTACTTTCCGCCTTGGGAGTAGACCAACTTAGGCCAAAAGCCTAAGCTTGGGGGAGTACGTGTTTGTCAGCGACTTTATATTCATGTTCACACATTCACTTTCATAGTCGGTGTTCACACTTTTTCATTATATCATCCATGCTAGTTTATTTTCTTTTTCTCGCATTCTTCCTGCTTGTCTGATTAACTTGAGAAAATCCAAAAAAATAAAAATGAGAAAATAAAAAAAAATTAGGTGTAACTTTACATTCTTGCATGCTTAGTACGACTTAAAAAGAAAACCTAAAAATATTTCCCGTTCTTCTTTTGCTTGTTGGGAGTTTTCCCGTGTAAATAGTTTTCTTTTTCTTTGGGTCGAGGTAGAAGACCATGATTAAAATGATTAGTGGTTGTCATATGAATTATGGTTTATCCATCAAAGAGCCATTTTACTTTGTCTTCTCCTTTGAGTTTGCTTGCAGATTCCTACTTAGTCCAATGCATGAAACCTCTTATTATTATCCACATGATTCGATCGTGCAAGTGAAAGGCAATAATGACGATATATGATGAAGTGAATGAGCCTGGAAAAGCTGGTATGAACTCGACGTATTTTGTTTTTGTAAATATGACTAGCTCATCGTTCCTAATTCAGCATTGTTATGATAGAAATATTGGAAATATGCCCTAGAGGCAATATATAAGGTGTTTATTTTTATATTTCCTTGTTCATGATAATCATTTATTATCCATGCTATAATTGTATTGATTGGACACACATTACATGTGTGGGTAAATAGACAACACACTGTCCCTAGTATGCCTCTAGTGAACTAGCTCGTTGATCAAAGATGGTCAAGGTTTATTAGCAATTGACATGAGATGTCATTTGATAACGGGATCACATCATTAGGAGAATGATCTGATGGACAAGACCCAAACTACAAACGTAGCATATGATCGTGTAAGTTTATTGCTACTGTTTTCTGCATGTCAAGTATGTGTTCCTATGACCATGAGATCATGCCACTCGGGGACATCAGAGGAGTGCCTTGTGTGTATCAAACGTCACAACGTAACTTGGTGACTATAAAGGTGCTCTACAGGTATCTTCGATGGTGTCTGTTGAGTTGGCATGGATCAAGACTGGGATTTGTTACTCCGTGTGACGGAGAGGTATCTCGGGGCCCACTCAGTAATGCAACATCACAGTAAGCCTTGCAAGCAATCTGACTAAGTGTTAGTTGTGGGATCTTGTATTACGGAATGAGTAAAGAGACTTTCCGGTAACGAGGTTGAACTAGGTATGGAGATTCCCACGATCGAATCTGGGGCAAGTAACATACCGAAGAACAAAGGGAACATCATACGGGATTAATTGAATCCTTGACATAGAGGTTCGACCAATAAAGATCTTCGTAGCATATGTAGGAACCAATATGGGCATCTAGGTCCTGCTATTGGTTATTGACCGTAGAGGTGTCTCGAACCCGCAGCGTCTGCACACTTAAGGTTTGGTGACGTTTTGGTAGTATAGAGTTATGTATGGTGGTGACCGAAGGTTGTTCGGAGTCCCATATGAGATTCCGAACATCACGAGGAGCTACGTAATGGTCCAGAGGTAAAGATTCATATATAGGAAGTCCTGTTTTGGTCGCCGGAAAAGTTTCGGGCTCATCGGTAGTGTACCGGGAGTGCCGGTAGTGTACCGAGAGGCCTCCGGGAGGGTTATTTCGACCAAAGAGGCTTCATGGACTGTGGGAGAGTGAATATCAGCCCTTAGTGGGATGGCGTAAACTCCCACACAAGGCCCATGTGGCTGGAGAAGAAAACCCAATAGGAAAAGGGGGAAAAAGGCAAAAAAAAGGAGCAATCCTAGTCCTACTAGGATTGGAGGAGGAGTCCTCCTATCCTAGTAGGTTCGGCCGAACCATAGGAGCCTTGGCCCTTAGGACAAGGCTCTTCTCCTCTCCTCCTATATATACTGGTGGATTTTAGGGTTTTGCACTAGTTTTTCAGCCACGTGCTACCCGTTCCTCCAGTGCATAGTTTCTCCTCTAGATCGGATTTCTACAGTGCTTAGGCGAAGCCCTGCCGGAATTGCTCCACCACCATTGCCGGAGCACCATCATTCTGCCGGAGAACTCTTCTACCTCTCCACTCTCTCTTGCTGGATCAAGACGGCGGAGATCGTCATCAAGCTGTACATGTGTTGAACGCGGAGGTGCCGTCCATTCAGATCGTGATTGGATCGCGGGACAGATCGTGATTGGATCGCGGGACAGATCGTGATTGGATCGCGGGACGCGCGGTGATTTGGATCGCGAAGACGTTCAACTACACGAACCACATTACTTAACGCTTCCCGCTTAGCGATATACAAGGGTATGTAGATCCACTCTCCCTCTCGTAGATGCTCATCACCATGGATAGATCTGCATGCGTGTAGGAATTTTTTTTGTTTCCATGCAACGTTCCCCAACAAGAAACATGTTTGCAATGACAACTTAGGGATCATAGTTTCTTATGCCATGCTTCCTTAGCTAGGAGCTTATAATGGTTTGTCTTGGATGCCAACATGAATTTTAAAATGATTGTGATGTAGTATGATAGGATGGTATCCTACTTTGAATGATTCAAGTGTCTTGACTTGGCACATGTTCACGCATGTAGTTGAAATAAAATCAACATAGCCTCCACGATATTCATGTTCATGGTGATTTATATCCTACTCGTGCTTGCACCCAACATTGGTTAATTTCAATGCATGTTGATGACTATGGTCGCTATCTAGTTGGTCGGTTCCCAGTCTCTTTCTAGCCTTCACTTGTACTAAGTGGGAATACTACTTGTGCATCCATTTCCATAAACCCAAAGTTGTTCTATATGAGTCCACCATACCTACCTATATGTGGTATATACCTGCCGTTCCAAGTAAATTTGCATGTGCCATTCTCTAAACCTTCAAATAATAATCTGTTTTGTATGTCCGAACCGGTAATGTTGTCACAAGGGGCAGTCAGTATCTTCCATGCTAGGCGTGTTATCCGTATATCTGTTTATTCACTATAACTCACGAGAAAGGGGCTTGTAATCGGAATGCCCATTTCCATGCTCAAATCAAATAAAAATGTAATTGCAAACAAAACTCCCCCTAGATTTTTGTTGGTATGGACGACACCCGAGGATTCGGCTAACCGTGGAGTGTGATTGATCGGTGGTGGGGGAGTCAAAACTTTACTATTCTGTTTGGGAACCGCCTATAATATATGTAGCATGGAAGATGGTGAAAACTCTTGGTCACCGCGTTGACAATGAAAGCATGCCACCACAAAATTATTTATCTCTATTTTAAAAAGCTTCAGTTTTGGCACCTTTGCGAATCAATGCTTCCCTCTGCAAAGGGTCTATCTATTTACATTTCGGTTGAGTCATGCTCTTCTTATTAAAAGCACCAGCTAGGGAGCACCTCCGTCATTTGTATGCTTTGCTATTAATTGATATTGAGTATGACTATGACTGGATCTTCTTTGCCATGAATTACAATTTCTAGTCGGTCCTTGGTCTTTGAAGGTGCTCTGCATTTATGTTTTGCGGTCTCAGAAAGGGCTAGCGAGATACCATATATTCATATTGTATCATGATTGTTTTGATTGAAGTGTTGACATTTGATACTTATTATTATTACTCGCTAGTTGATTATGCCATTGATATGAGTATACCATGAGATCTAAGGTCATTGTTTATGTGGTTAGCTTATGATCTTGCTGAAAATCCGAATATGAGTTAGATATAATTACAACAACAAGATCAAACAGAGTTCGTAAAAGTTTTTCTTTTGTCTCTTTCAGTTTATCAACTGAATTGCTTGAGGACAAGCAAGGCTTTAAACTTGGGGGAGTTGATACGTTTCCAAACTCTATTGCCCTTGTTTTGGACTCTAATTTGCATGATTTGAATGAAACTAACCCGGACTGACGTTGTTTTCTGCACAACTGCCATGGTGTTGTTTTTGTGCAGAAATAAAAGTTCTCAGAATGTCCTCGAAACTTATGACGACTTTTTATGGAATATATAAAAAATACCGGAGAAAGAATCAACCGCAGAGGAGCTGCTAGTGGGCCATGAGCCCAGGAGCCGCGCCCCCCTAGGGCGCGCCTGGCAGGCTCGTAGGGCCCACGTGGCTCCTCCGAACTCCTCTGCAGCTCCATATAAACTCTTTCGTCCAGAAAAAAATTGAAGAAGAAGAGTTTATCGCGTTTCTCGATACGGAGCCGCCGCCACCACAAGTTCTTCCTCGGGAGGGAAGATCTGGAGTCCGTTCTGAGCTCCGAAGAGGGGAAATCGAAGCCATCGTCATAATCAACCATCCTCCATTGACAATTCCATGATGCTCCCCATTGTTTGTGAGTAATCTCTTTGTAGGCTTGCTGGACAGTGAGGGGTTGGATGAGATCTATCATGTAATCGAGTTAGTTTTGATGGGGTTTGATCCAGAGTATACACCATGTTCTAAAATTGACGTTGCTACTACTTTGCTATGCTTAATGCTTGTCACGAGGGCTCAAGTGCCATGATTACAGATCTGAACCTATTATGTTTTCATCAATATATGTGTGTTCTTGATCCTATCTTGCAAGTTGTAGTCACCTAATATGTGTTATGACCCGGCAACGCCAGAGTGACAATAGACGGAACCACTCCCGGAGATGACCATAGTATGAGGATTCCATGTATTCACTAAGTGCTAATGCTTTGTTCCGGTTCTCTATTAAAAGGAGACCTTAATATCCCTTAGTTTCCATTAGGACCCCGCTGCCACGGGAGGGATGGACAAAAGATGTCATGCAAGTTCTTTTCCATAAGCATGTATGACTATATACGGAATACATGCCTACATTACATTGACGAACTAGAGCTAGTTACATATCACCCTATGTTATAACTGTTACATGATGAATGCCATCCAACATAATTATCCATCACCGATCAAATTCCTATGAGCTTTTCCTATACTGGTCTTTGCTACGTTCCTTTACCGCTACTACTGTCACAATTGCTACATAAATCACTACTCCTACTATTACCACTATTATTATTACTATCATACTACTTTGCTACTAAAACTTTGCTACATATACTAAATCTTTCAGGTGTGGTTGAATTGACAACTCAACTGCTAATACTCGAGGATATTCTTTGGCTCCCCTTGTGTCGAATCAATAGATTTGGGTTGAATACTCTACCCTCGAAAACTGTTGCGATACCTTATACTTGTCGGTTATCATTCGTCAATGGGCCCCTCCTCTTTGACGTCTGCTAGCGGACGGCAAAGAGGGGGGGTTAACTAACGGCTAACGCACCCCCGGCCCGCCTCTCTCTCTCCCTTTCTATCCCTCTCTCCTCCCCATCACCCCACACTAGTAGAAAACAGGGCATTGGTTCTGGCCGGGCCGGGTAATGGTCCCGGTTCATGAGGCCAGGGGGGCGGGCGGGCCATGTGGGGCATTGGTCCTGGTTCTTCGGACAGCTTTGGTCCCGGTTCCAGACACGAACCGGGTCGAATGTGCCCCGCTCCTGGCCCATAACCATTGGTCCCGGGTCGTGTCTGGAACCGGTACCAAAGGTGGTCCTTTAGTCTCGGTTCTAGCCACGAACCGGGACCAATGAGATGCCTACATATACCCCCTCGCCGGCGAGCAGAGCACTCCACACATTGCTCTGTTTTTTTGCCGGCGAGGGAAGAGCTTTGTGCTGCTCTAGCTCACCTCCTATGCACATGATGTGTTTGATGAAATACCCAAGCCAAACTTAAGCTTTCTCCTCTCGAAGCTCCTTGTCCAAAATCCATTTTCGTCAAGATTTGTCTAGGTTTGGCGGCCCGTCCTATCCCGTCCCCGTCCTGAAACCGCCATTGATCCCCCACGCGTGGTGAGCCTCTTGATATTATCTTCTTGCTAAAAGAAAATATACTTACTCATATGATTTTCTTACTTTTATTATTGTTTGTTATTATATAGTGCCATGGTTATGGTATCCGCCCACGTCGGCCCTCGTCCAGTCTATGATTCAGATGTGGTATATTATCTTTTATATAACTATTTCACACATCTAATTACTATGACAATTAATTATGCCACCAACTTGGTGTTGATGTTTTTATCTATAGGAAGTAGTTGAACCAGAAATTCCAACCAACTATGCAATTCTGCTCGACAAGTTAACTAGAGCTGAAAAAGAAATCGATCATTTGAAAGAAAAATTGAAAAGTACTGAAGATGACAAGATGAGATTGGAGTTGCATGTTGCCGGTATCGTCAACGATCACAAGACCAAGATGGATGCAATGCTCTTGAAGCTTAGAAAGATTAGAAAATATGCCATTCATACTGAGGCTTGGTGTCATTATGCCGTTGGATCAATTGGTACCTTAGTAGCAGTTATGATTGCATTTGTTGTTGCATTTAAATTTTTTACATAGTTCAGTGTATGTTTTAATTAGATGCTCTAGAGACCTATATGTTGTTCAATAATGACAGCTATGTATGAACTGTACGTATTTATTTTGGTCATTATTGTACTTTGGCTTTAATGTGATGATGGATTTCTAATAATTTGGTCACTTATGTATTCATGATATGTTATAATGGTTTTTAATACACTTTATTATATAACGCACGCAGATGAACAGGCAAAGGATGTACGGTGACCGACGCACCTCCGAGTATATTAAGGGCCTGCATAATTTTCTTGAAGCGGCCGAGGCAAACAAGCAGAATGATTTTATGCCTTGTCCATATACTGTCTGTGCGAATACGAAGTCTGTGTCAGACTCTAAAACCCTTCACTTCCACCTTCTTCATAAGGGTTTTATGCCACACTATAATGTTTGAACCAAGTACTGAGAAAGAGGGGTTATGATGGAAGACAACGAAGAAGAAGAGGATGACGACAACTACCCTCCCCTTGAATACGGTGATGCTGCAATGGGACAAGCTAAAGATCAAGAGGAACCAGACGATGTGCCCGATGATAATCTTCGCCAGGTCATTGTTGATGCACAGAGAGAATGCGAAAGTGAAAGGGAGAAGTTGTAGTTCGATGGCATGTTAGAGGATCACAAAAAAGGGTTGTACCCAAATTGCAAAGATGACAACAAAAAGGTCGGTACCACATTGGAATTGCTGCAATGGAAGGCAGACAATGGTGTATCTCACAAGGGATTTTGTTTGCTACTTAAAATAATGAAGAAGAAGCTTCCAAAGGATAACGAATAGCCTGATAGTACATACGCAACAAAGAAGGTTCTATGCCCTCTAGGATTGGAGGTTCAGAAGACACATGCATGCCCTAATGACTGCATCCTCTATAGCTCAAAAAATCAGTAAGTGCATGAAAAATACCAAATGAAGTCAAAAAGGGTTGAAAATTGATGATGTGGCTTTCGATGGTGCATTTTGAACGCACAGAAAGCCTGGAGTTCAAATAAGGTTAAGAAAATGAAATGCCTTTTGTAACCCTTGAGTTTCCGTCTGAAACCCCGATACTTCGAAAGAGATGGTCCATTTCGTACACGAAGTGCATCCAGTTTTTGTCGTGACCCACTCAACTTCTTAGCACATGCTATGTGGATGAAACGATGATACCATGCCAACTTTCAACCTTTACAGAGTTTGTTTGAAGTGCTTTTTAATTTCTTTCAAAACATCGTGGGAGTGGATTTGAAAACACAATGAGCTAAAAAGCAAGAAACAAAACAGAATAATGGAAATTGTGCAACTAAAATTATCAAAGTATTTATTTGTTAAAAATAATGAACTAAAATAACAAAAGAAAAATACTGCAAAACTAAATAAAGCAAAAAACAAAACAATTTTTTGTAAAATGCTGCCTACTGGGCCACCACGGCCTGAATACGACTAGAAACCCAACAGATAGTTGGGCCAGGATTCAGGCCCGTAGAAGGACCAGTAGGCCCACAGGCAGAGGAGAGTGCAATTAGGCCTATAAGCCTGCAGTTAAGAGGAGCTCGAGAGTATTGGCGCAACAGCGCTCTTATAAACCATTCTCGAGCCCTCTCGGCTAGCGAGGTGAGACTAAACATTTGTCCCCGGGCAGCACCACCTTTTGGTCCCGGTTGGTGGCACCAACCGGTACCAACGACGGCCTTTAGTCACGGTTGGTTGCACCAACCGGGACCAATGCATCCCTTTATTCCCTGTTGGCGCCACCAACCGGGACCAATGGTCTCTGCTTCCCGCCCTTTGGGCTGCCGAAAAGAGACCATTGGTCCTAGTTGGTACCACCAACCGGGACTAAAGGGATGCATTGGTCCCGGTTGGTGCAACCAACCGATACCAATGCTCTGTGTATATAAGCGACAATGTTGAATTTTTCGGATTTCATCTAGCACTTGCCCCCGACGACGCCAAGCACATCGACGCCGCCAGGTAGCCGAGCTCACCGTCGTGCCCTCTACCCCGACGCCGCCGTCGCTCCTTCACACGTGGCCTGCCCTGACGCGCGCCTCTGCCTCGATGCACCGCCCTGCCCTGACGCTCGCAGCTGCACCGATGCATCGCCCCGTGCCCCAACGCCGGCGTAGCTCCCCGACGCGTGCCCTGCCCCGATGCCACCCCGCGCCATAGCCCTGCCCCGACGACGCTGCCCCTCCTCCCCGTTCGGTCCGGCCGGCACCCTTTCCTCGCTCCTCCCTGTCCTGTTGATTTTGCTGATTAATTTTGATGATATATAGATGATATATAGATGATATATAGATGATATATGATAGTTAGATGATGATGTTGATGATAGCTGATGATGTGTATGATAGATGATGTATGCTTTTATTTTTGTTCATATAATTTTTTATAACATTTTTGGTCCATGTATATATGTGTGTGTATATCGATGGATGGATGGATGGATGTATATATATAATTAAGGTATCCCATGTTTTTTTATATATGATATATGTATTTTTTTGGCACAAAATAAGTTGGCTAAAAATAAGTTCCTTCATGAAGGGGTTTTACTTTGCCTAAATCTGGGAGTGGCAACTTCACTAAAAGTTTATGATTTTTTCGTTCATATTAAGAAAGAGTGTAAATCGTTGGAAATGAGGGGGGAGGAGTATCCCCTAACTCTCTCGGGAAAATGAGGGGGGAGGAGTCCGCAAACCGTAGAAGTGTTGTCGAGGCCACCCCAAACACTAGAAGCGTTATAGAGGCCAACCAAATTTACCAAGTTAAATGAGTTAAAAGAGTGTTGTCGAGGCCACCCCAAACCCTAGAAGAGTTGTCGGACATTCATGAGAGAGGCGGTCTGGACGTCAGACATTCATGTTTGTATATTAATTGCCATGTTGTAATATTTGCAGAAACTATGGATCCAAGAGACGAAGAACAAGAACAATTGTTGGGGGACATAATCCACGGCAGACGTGATATCTTGTCGTATGTCAACTTCACCGATGGTTTGGAAGGAGTGACCGAATGCCATAGGAAGAAGGAGACCATGATGACGGCTCCGATGGCCGATCAAAGGAGGGAGCTGTTACAAAGTCCGGCGAGGTATATATATTAATTAAGCATGTGCTGCTCTAGCTAATTGATGCATTAATTGTTTTGGTATGTACATATATAAATGAACTCTTATTTCTTCTATTATAGCCCTCCAGAGCGAGCCAAACTTTGGTAACGAGACGAGGCTGGAAGAAGAGGTTGCGCAAGGATGAAAAGGTCACGATCCCAGCACTCGCGGATGATGGCCATCCGATTGAACCAAAGTGGACCAAGAACGCATTTTCTGCTTAGTGCAGACCTATTGTTAGGGACAACATCCCAATCAGCATCAATCAATGGAATAAGCCTAAGGACAGCGCCCCTGATGGTGATTATATCACCGATAGACAGAAAGAAGATCTTTGGACCGCGCTGAAGGCAAATTTCACCCTACCGCCAGAGGAGGATCCGAATAAGCCATTTATAGAGCCATGGGTCTAGGCGTGTGCTCTTGAGAAGATGGAAGATCTATTCAGGAGGTGGATGAACGAGTTGAAATCAAAGTTTGTGGACAAAGGGAAGACTGCAGCATTCGTCGACCAATATGAGAAGATAGGAGATTACTCGCCCGCATTTGTGGCCTACAAGACATCAGAGAAGAGTAAGAAAATGTCAGAGACAAACAAGTACAATGCTGCAAAGAAGCAGTTTCACCATCACATGGGGTCAGGTGGCTACCTTAAAGCCCGGCAATTGTGGGATAAAACTGAGAATGACCTGCTTGCTAAAGGGGTCCTACCATAGACATATAATTGGCCAGACCGTTCAAGGACTTGGTTCTTCAGGGTTGGGGGAACTTTGGACCCTGAAACAGGGAAGTGCTGTTTGACGGACAAGCAACTTGCAATACCCGTGAACAACCTTCAGAAGTATATCACCACAGCGCAGGAAGGGGCGTTCATTCCCAGCAGAGAGAAGGACGAGTTGACTGAGGCCCTAGGGAATGCAGAGGACCTTGGACGAACATGAGGCACACCAGTCTCCGTTCCATGGAAGGTTGGGTTTCCTGACACAGGTGGTTACAGAAGCTGGGAGAGAAAGAGGAAAGCGGAGCTGAGCGAAATTCAGAAGCTCAATGCAAGACTACAAAAGCTAGAGGAAGCTGAGAGCCAGCGAGCTGCCGGCCAACCATCTTTGCGGCATGAAGCTACCCAGAAGCTACTTGCCCGCCATCTCAGAGGAGAAGCAGCATCACTTCCACGGAGCCCGTTCACCCCGACTTCACATCTCACAGCTACCTCGTGGATACTATCACGGAGCCTCAACATTGCGAGCTTATGACGAAAGGCCGGAACCTCACTTTCAAGGCGTTTGTCGGCTCTGTTGCACCTCCTCAACCCAACGGAACTTTTCACTGTTGTCCGATTCCACAAGGTTATGCTGTTGTGATGGTGGATGAAGTAATGCCGTACTTTGAGGAGCTTGATCTTGACCACTGTACAGTTGAAGGAGAGAATAAGTTGGTTCCTGCCCTGAGGAGTATATGTCTATGGCAGAAGGAGTATATCAAGCTTCCAAAGTGGACACCTTCGCCTCCTCCTTCTCCATAGGCGACAGGGCACTCCGGCTCCTCCTCCTCCTCCTCCTCCTCCTCCGGCGAGTGATCATCAGGGCACTCCGCCTCCCCCTCCTCCTCCTCCGGTGAGTGACCAGGGCTCTCCGGATCCTCCTCCTCCTCCTCTTCCGGCTCGTCAGATGCGTGAAGGCAGTCCGCCTCCTCCTTCGCCTACTCTGGCACGTCGAAGCAGTACGACTCCTCCTTAGCCTCGTCGGCAACGGCGGAAGGTATATGTCGCCACTCCGGCTCCCCCGGCGCCTAGTAAGCAACGACGGAAGGGAGCCGCCGCCGCTTCGGCGGCTAGCAGTATATGCATAGGCAAAGGGAATACAGATAAGGTCCATCTCTCAAGTCTATGAAAAAGTTACCATATGAGAGGACCGAGTTTGAAAACAAGGAGATAAGTCAGGCTGAAGTGATGCAGCATTTTGCAAAGAAACCTCCAGCTCCGAAGGAGATGATAGATCCGGGGAAAGTGATGCGCACTATTGATGCCCTAAAGCGACCACCACCGCCTCCGCTGGATTACAACTATGTTCGCAGTGTTAAAAAGACATATCAAGAGGCGCGACTGTCGGGAAGTACTTCCACTGATGCAAAGTTAGCAGAACAAAGAAGTGGGGAAAAAATTCCCCAACTCGGCGAACAGGGGAACCAATCGTGCCCCACGCTCAAGGTTTCTAGCGATATCGTCGCTAATCATCCAGGGACGGTCCTCGGTACCAAAGCTGGTGATTACATGAGTGATGATGTACTGTTTGACCAGTTGGAGGTGGACGATTTCGAATACTGGTACGGGCAACCTCTCATCAAACCTGATCCTCCTCCTCTAACAACGATGATGCGAAGATTCCATGAATGGTACATGCAAACCTGCCACGTGTCTGGGATGGCATCTTCGGTACTGAAAGTTAAAGAGGAGCACGACCTTGTTGGAATTGAAATGTTGAATATTGAATTTGAGGAGATATGGCAGTTATACAATCAGAAGGCCATCGAAAAAACAATTGTGCTTTGCTACTGTCTGTAAGTACTACTTTCAGAATTAGGTCTCTCCATGTATACAACTCAGCTCTTTCACTGCATGTATATATATAGAATTATCATCACTACTATATTATGCAGATTGAAGATCGTCGAATGCAGAAAAGCAAAATTGTAAGACATTGGGTTCATTAACCCAGATGTCATACATGAGCATAATTTTAAAACTTATCCCACAGAAACCGAGGAGAACTTGCTAGAATCGTTGCTTAAAAATCAAAACAAAGGGACAATACTCTTTCCTTACAACTTCAAGTGCGTGTTACTGTCTTCTGCATATTCGGTTTCCCTTATTACTCGAGGTTTGTAGTAATGTAATTGATGAGTTATGCATGCATGTGCAGTTTCCACTTTATTCTGCTAGAGATTTAGGTTGAGCGGGGACTAGTAATCGTCTTAGACTTGAAACGAAAAGATCCCCAGAATTATGCGAACATGACTAAAATTCTCCAGAAGTAAGTTCAATCGATCATTATTGCATCATATCGGGAACTTTAATTTGTTCATTTCCTGATATCAAGTAATTATATTCTTTGTCTGGCAGGTTTTGGAAAGAGTTCACAACAATTGTTCCGGCATTGCAGAGGGAGCTGCGATTTACACACCAGAAAGTAAGTACTACCAGCTAGTTCCGCGCATCTCCCACTGATTCTAGTTTCATCAATACCATTTATCATGCTTGATTATGAGCTTGATTGAACTCTATTTCTCGTAAAGTGCTTGTGGCAGGAAGACGGGACTAATTTATGTGGATACTACATTTGTGAGTTCATCTACAATGCGACGACCCCTCAGCGGGGCTACTCTAAAGAACAATTTGAAGTGCGTAAGCAATAATATTCACACTTTTATTTTAATTACCATATATATGTATTGACACCCTTCGCCAAATTAGATGTGGATGATGCAGGGTGAACTCCTACCACATGATCGCATACGAGCAATTCGAGAAGAATTGGTGGGATTCTTTCTTGACCACATCATAAATAAAGCCGGAGAATACCATCTGAAATTGGAGATTAGATGTTAGGGATTGTAAGAGATCTTATATTTTATATATGTAGCGAGTAGCGTCGGATATATATACGAAAACATGTTATACGACCAATCTCTCGAAGAAAGATAGGTTGATCACTTCTATCTCTATATGTTCGTGACAATCTTTTGTACTTGATGGTTCCTTCATTTGCTTACTAGCTAGCGTGTCGAGTTCTCTATATAGTAGCTAACGTCGATCAAGTACGAAGAAAGAGAGGACACTTCTCTCTATCAATTAGCTAGCTATAACAACATAAAACCCCTAAATTAACCGTCCGAAACCCACCTAACCCCCCTCCCTTTCAAAAAAAAAAAGCAAATGCCAGATGCTGACATGTGGATGCCTTTTGGTCCCGGTTGGTGTTACAAACCGGTACTAAAGGTTTTTCTCGCCTAGGCTCCCCGCAGAGGCCACGTGGAGCCCCTTCAGTCCCGGTTCGTAAGAGAACCAGGACTAAAGGTTTTGGGCTTTAGTCCCGACCCTTTAGTCCCGGTTCCAGAACCGGGACAAATGGGCCTTTTTCTACTAGTGCCACGACCCCACCGCCCGCGCTCACTGCCCCCGACACCACCGCTGCCCCGTCGCCCCCGTCGCTGCGTCGCCCCCGCCGCCACGAGCCCCCACCGCCCCCGCCGCCGCATCGCCCCTGCGCCCCTGCCGCCGCGCGCCCCCCGCCTCTGACGCCACGTGCCCCCACCGCCGCGCGCCCCCACCGCCACCGCCCCAGCCACGCCACCCGCCGCCCCCGACGCCCCACCGCTGGCATCGACCTCCTCCACCTCCACCAACGCCGATCTCCACCTCCCCCACTCTGGTGAGACCCCTCCCCCTCTATATTTTTTCATTTTTTTAATAGTTTAGTTAGTAATTTAGTTAAATCTAGTTTAGTTGTAGTTAGTAATTTAGTTAGTAATTTAGTTGTTGTTAGTAATTTAGTTTTTTTGAATAGTTGTAGTTAGTAATTTAGTTGTAGTTAGTAATTTAGTTAAATCTAGTTTAGTAGTAGTTAGGTTAATTAGTTGTAGTTAATTAGAAGAAGAGAGAAGAAGAAGAGGAGGAGAAGGAGATGAAGAAGAAGAAGAAGAAGAGGAAGGGGAAGAAGAAAAAGAAGAAGAAAAGGAGGAGGAGGAGAAGAAAAGAAGAAAAAGAAGAAGAAGGAGAAGAAGAAGAGGAGGAGGAGGAGGAGGAGGGGTCGAGGAGCGCCTACACGACACCACCGACACCCCGACCCCCGACACGACACCCCGACACCACAAGACGGCACCTGGACCCCAAACCGACACCCCCGACACCCCGACCCCGACACGACACCCTGACAACCCGACCCCGACACGGCATCCCCGACACCCCGACCCCGACATTGATGATGCTTATGAGCACGTCATTACTAATAGTGATGATGATTATGCATTTATTGATCCCAAAGCATATATGGACGATGAAGATTAATATTAGTAATGTGAGGTATTAAATTATTATTATGTACATATATATTATTAAATAGTTCATGTTATTAGGTATTCGATTTTTTTATATTGAACTAATTTTATTCACTCTTTGTCATTGCAGGTGTTGACAGATGGTGGGCGGGGGTCGAGAGTGCTTTGAGCCTCCTTCCTCGGCGCATGCTGGGAGGGGTGCTATTATTCCACCCTAGAAACTTTGGAGAGCGCTGGTACACAGCATGCAGACACCGGCGGGTGCTTCTTCTTCGACCGGGAGAGGTCGGGGGAAGCCAAAGAGAGGTGCTAGAGGTAGGAAGCTTATTGCACCTTCCTTGCTGCCACCCCGAGCTGATTCTCCCGACCACAGGAGTGCTCCGTCTCAGGTGGACCCGTCTGACTTGGACCCATCTTGGACTCCGGTCCACGAGCCTCGGGTTGACGAGCCTCGGGTCACCGAGCCTTCGTCGTAGGAGACCCCGGTCCCAAAGTCTTCCTCCCAGGAGACTCGGGTCCCAGAGTCTTCATCCCACGTGACTCCGGAGGCTAGTGGCCATACTGATGGTGGCAAGGACAACTTGTGTGAGGACACCTATAGCGAGGGTGAGCTGGTTGAGGAGGGAAAGAAGGTCTACCAGCGTGGTTGGACAAAGCTACCGCCCATGCCGACGACCCGCGAGCAGAGATGGTTGATTGCGCCTAATGCGGAGAAGTAAGTGCATTTACTCTTTTTTAACTTTTGCCTTCATATTTCTTCAAATTAATATCTATTGTGTTGGCCTTGTCCTACTACAGGGGTTGGAAATACGAGCATGGTGTCCGCAGGCCCAACCAGGTCCTTGTTATGCTTCTCCGGCACCACTTCCTGGGGAAGGTCCACTTGCCCGGTGAGGGTGAGTCTCCACAGGTAGCACTGACCTGGGAGCTGTACAAGGCTGCCCCGGCCCCACCGGAGGAGATGGTCGACGGTGTCTTGTGCCATACGGTGGCTGACATTGTGATCTGTCGCTTTTGGGTAATTTCTCCAGTGCAAGCGCCTACTTCAGAACTTACGACACGAGGCTCGGGTGCAGGCTATTCGAGACTACCACGCCTCGAGTAACATTAAGAGGGTCAAGAAGAAGTGCCCCAAAAATTATCTGAGTAAGGAGAAGTTAATGAAGGTCATTATCTATTCTTAAGGCCTTGTACTTAGTTTCTTTGATTTGATTCGTAGGCGAAGCGCTGAAATTTCTCTTGTGTAACTTAGGTGCCCCCGAGATGGTGCGCGGACAGGATGGACTATTGGGAGGCATTGGTGGATGAGTGGTGCTCTCCCGAATGGCTAGCCGAACACAAAAAGGCCAAGGATAAGCATGCCCAAATGAGAGGTGTGCCCCGCCATCAAGGAGCTCCAACCTGTTTGAATCCGTGGACAACTGGGTATGTGGTTTGCTTCATGATTCATGCAATTTAATTCTTCATGCTAGCTTGAGCCCTTAACTAATATTTTGTTCCTCTCTTTTAGGCGCGACACAACAAGAAGGAGGTGCCACCTCTGTTCGACCTCTTTGCCATGGCCCATACTACCTCGTACAAGAAGGCCAAGGCATTCTCTAAGGATGACCTCGATCATCCACAGAGCTTCAACAACATCTCCTCCCACAACAAGCTCGCGAGGTATATAGATGAGGGGAAGGCGAGGAAAGGGGAGGACTTCACCCCAAGCCAGAGTCCTTTTGTTCCAGAGCTCGTGATGATATCTAGTGGCCGGAGGCCCCATGGCTCGATAGCCATTGGGGATGACTGATACATTGTCCTAGAACTCTCCAGGAGATCAAGAAGCGCCAGATGAGCTCTGATCCTGAGATAAGTCCTCGTCCACGGCCAATGGAGCTCGCCATTGAGGCTAGGGCCCAAGAGCTTCTGGTGAAGGCAAACAGGCAGGTGGCACAGAGGGAGAGGGACATGGAGGAGAGGACGGCTAGGCTGTTGGAGGAGGAGAGGAACTAGAACAACGTGCCTCAGCGGGCCCTATACGAGCTCCTCGTGGTAAGTTTCTCCTGCATATTAGCCAAATCATGCATGTAATTTTCGTTTCATCACTAACTAATAGGAATGACTCGTGAAAACAAAATGTGCATACCGTGTGCCAAAACAATGGTCACACCCCTCCGTCGATGCCCCATATTGCTATAGCACCCACGGTGAGTTTCCTTTAAATGGTCAATAGTTACTAGTATTCACATCTGAGTTGCATCATTCTAAGGAGACATTGCAAATGATCTTTGGTGCACCGTGCCTCCGACAAGCATCGATCGATCCTTCTGCGTCTGCCGCAACCCCAACCGGTCCTTCTACGTCTCACCCTGGTGCAAACCCTACCGGTCCTTCACCTCCGTGTTGATGGTAAGTTTTCCCAAGTGTTTTCATTAACAAATGCATACTTAGCTTAAGAAATGACCTACTTAGCTCCAAAATGACCTGTACTTAGCTTATTTTCCTCAAAAACGACTTGATATGCTTAGTTAGCTAGAAAATGGTATATTCTACCTATGATAGCTATAAAATGACCTATACTTCGCATTTGTCTCCTCCAAAATGACTTGATATGCTTAGTTAGCTAGAAAATGGCATTACTACCTAGTATAGCTCAATAATGATCTATAGCTAGCTTAGCTAGTTCATTTATGACATAATTAGTTCACCCAAGTACAAAATGGCATAACTGCCTAGGATAGCTCAATAATGTTCTATAATTAGCTTAGCTAGTTCATTTATGACATAATTAGCTCACTTAGGTAAAAAAATGGCATAATAACCTTGGTTTAGCTCCAAAATGACCTATACTTAGCTTATTTTTCTCAAAAATGACATAATAACCTTACTTACCTCCAAAATGATATATTCTACCTAGGATAGCTATAAAATGACCTATACTTCGCATTTTCTACTCCAAAATGACTTGATATGCTTAGTTAGCTAGAAAATGGCATTACTACCTTGGAGAAGAGGAGAGGAGAGGAGAAAAAGAAAGAGAAGATAAATTCTTCTTCTTCTTTTTCTTCTTCTTTTTGTTCTTTTTCTTCTAGCTAGTCTTCTTCTTCTTCGAACTTTCATCTTTCCTACTTTGCAGATTTGCTATAGATGAGGAAGCTTGCATTAATGGAGTGTACTCTTCTACTTATGCTTCCTATTTGTTTATGGAAACTTGTTTTGGATATGTATGTTGTATATGTTGTTCGAAACTTGTATATGTTGTTGGAACTTCTTGTTGGTATGCTTGTTGGAATTTATTGTTGGTATGCTTGTTGAAACTGATTGTTGATATGCTTGTTGGAAACTTGTATTGTTGATATGTTGGATATATATGTGACATTCTGTCAAATTGATTGATTTTAAGAAAAAATAGAAAAAACAGGGGCTATATAGCCACTTTGCCGTCTGCTGGCGGACGACAAAGAGCTTTGCCGTCAGCCAGTAGACAGCAAAGATGCCACGTGGCAGCTGCCTGTGCAATCCGGGGCTAGCCTAGGTGGGTTCTTTGCCGTCAGCTGGCAGACGGCAAAGACCTTAGTTCTTTGTCGTTTGCCAGCGGACGGCAAAGAACCAACCTAGGCCGGCAAAAAAATAGGTGCTTTGTCGTCCGCTGGCAGACGACAAAGAACTAAGGTCTTTGCCGTCTGCCAACGGATGGCAAAGCATGCCGTTAAGCCCTTAACAGAGCTAAGTTGCCACGTGTGCTGTCCAGGCCCTTTGCTGTCCGCTAGTAGAAGACAAAGAAATAAAGGTCTTTGTCGTCCGCCAGCAGACGATAAAGCGCCTTTTACCCTGGCTTATTCAGCCGGACGGTTGGCCTTCTGCTGGCGAACGACAAAGAATTTGCCGTTCGGGATGCATGCATTTACCGTCCGCGATGGCTGACGGCAAAGTGCCTGATTCCTGTAGTGACCCCTGTCGTTGGTGCACATATAGCACGGATCCCCTCATCGTTAGACATTTTCTGTGTTCATGATTCACAGATTAAAAATTGGCAACAATTATACTAGAAACTACTCAACATGAGTTGATTTTCAGTCTCTCGAGGCTTCCTTGAAAAAGTCCCATATCGCATGGTGTATATGGAGCGCACCCTCTCACACTGATATGGTGGTGTATTTTGATGGATATTCCCAGTCACACTAATATTTCGACCATCAGTGATTGCCGCTTCTCCCTTCGTACCTGCGTGCATTACCAAAATGTCTAGCACACGAGAACAAAATAGGAATCGACCCCTATGATAAAAGTCGGGATTCTTCCTTTGATATTTCGACCGTTAGTGTTGGTTGCCTCCTATTCCCCCTTCTCGCATTGTACCAAGGTATATATCGCGAGAAGAAGAAGAAGAGGAAAATGACCCTCAGGACAACACTCGAGATTCCTCCATCAAGAACATACCAAAAGTCACGCGAGGAGCTCCGGAATACTCAAAGTCAACCCAACTCATAAGTCAATTAACATTTCACTTATGGACTAATGACATAAAAAATGGCCTATGTTTTGCTGGAATGTCATCTAGTTTTTGTTCCGGCAAATCACGAGGACTCTATATTTCTTACCTTATAGTAAAAGTCGTTTTGAAATCCACAAAAAAGTTCGGCATGACCATTGTTAAAATAAGACATATCGAGTACCTAGAATATGCCGGAACAAAAATTAGTCAACATTCTGACAAAATATAGACACTAGGAGGTGTTCCCTGCAAAATGATGCACACTTCGAAGGAGACAACAAATACATGTGAAAATATTTAAAAGTATTTTCTATTCTATTATAAACTTTTTACTGAAAATTAACTAAGCATCAATTATATCCAAACCTAACCAGCAAATAACCAACAAATACTCAAAAATAACTAGGTTCATAAATTGAGCTATAAGCAAAATGGCCCGGCGTTTCAACGACAGAAAAAATCATAATCTCTTATGGAAATTGCCACATTTTACAACATGCAGATACACTATCACTCTCACTTTCGTGAAACTGTGAAGAATTAAAAAAACACAAACAAATTTTCAAAACTAGTGAACATATTTGCAATTGTGAACATTTTTTATATTCTTAAACATTTTCTAAAATCAACAATTTATTTTGAATTCATGAACATTTTACACTATTTGTAAGCATTTAAGAAAAATGTGAACAATTTTTAAAACCAATTTCATTAATTGGCAAATATTTCTAGAATCGACAAACAATTTTTGATGATTTGATGGAACAATTATCAAAATTAATGAACTTTATTGAGCTACATGTCCTTGTTTGAATCAACAGATATTTTATGAACAATTTTCATTTATGCACAGTAATTGGATTTTTAGGATATTTGTCAATACACTTTTTTAATTGGCAAAATTTTGTGCAATTCCATAAACATTTTTTACGATCCAAACTTTTTTAAAAAACTCGTGAACCTATTTTTAGTTCCCAAATGTTTTTTTTAATTTTTAATAATGTATAATAACTTCAAACATTTTCTGAATCCAGAAACATTTATGAATTATTACACATTTATGTAAAGTACAAAAAAACTACAAGGGAAAAGAGAACCCAAAATTTGAAAAGTGTTGCGTATACATGGGCTGGCCCCAACACGCGGGTTGTGTCTTTTTCTAACGCGTCGTGTGTAGTATAGGAGGTTCCTACATGGGCCGACATAGTGCGAGATTCTTCGGTGTGAAACATTTTTTATCATTTATAGCATTGGTGGATAATATTTTGCAACTTTAGGGACAATTTTCATGACGTACATGCGAAAGCACTCCTCCATTTATTAGTAAGTAAAGATACAAGGCCTTCTAAAATTCGTTAAACACATCTAAAGAACCCTAGGTATCGTACAAAATAAAATTCAGAGAAAAGGGAGGTGTTCATGGTGGATGGGACGAGCCCGAGACGCAGAGGGAAGGGCTGGTGCGGGGGAGGGTGACCACGCGGGCGAGGGCTGCCGGCCACATGTACGGCAGGGCAGCCGCGCAGGTGAGGGAGGCCACGCGTGCGGGGGCAGGCCGACGAGCATGGGGAAGGGTATTTGGGAGATAGTGGAGAACGAGAGAGTGAGGGCGAGGGGAAGAAGATGGTAGTAAGTGGATAAGGTACTGCTTTAACAGTAGCGCATGTTGGCAACAGGTGCTACTGCTAAGGTGGGAAAGGGGAGGTGTGCGTGGGCTAGCCACAATAGCAGCGTTGTGTTGGAAATATATCCTGGAGGCAATAATAAAATTGGTTATTATTATATTTCCTTGTTCATGATAATTGTTTATTATCCATGCTAGAATTGTATTGATTGCAAACTCAAATACATGCGTGGGTACATAGACAACACTATGTCCCTAGTGTGCCTCTAATTGACTATCTCTTTGATCAAAGATGGCCGATGTTTCCTAGCCATAGACAAGAGTTGTTATTTGATAACGAGATCACATTATTAAGAGAATGATATGATGGATGAGACCCAAGCTGATCGTGTCAGTTTATTGCTATTGTTTTGTGCATGTCAAGTATTTGTTCCTATGAGCATGAGATCATGCAACTCAGTTACACAAGAGGAGTAACTTGTGTGTATCAAACGTCACAACGTAACTGGATGATTATAAAGCCACTCTACAGGTATCTCTGAGGGTGTGTGTTGAGTTGGCATGGATCAAGATTGAGATTTGTTACTCCCTATGATGGAGAGGTATCTCAGGGCCCACTCGGCAATACAACATCATAATGAGCTTGCAAGCAAAGTGACTAAGAGTTAGCCATGGGATCTTGTATTACGGAATGAGTAAAGAGACTTGTCGGTAACAAGATTGAACTAGGTATGGAGATACCAACGATCGAATCTTGGACAAGTAACATACCAATTAACAAAGGGAACTACGTATAAGATTAACTGAATCCTTGACATCGTGGTTTGACCGATAAAGATCTTCTTATAGTATGTAGGAACCAATATGGGCATCCAGGTCCCTCTATTGGTTATTGGTCGTCGAGGTGTCTCGGTCATGTCTACATAGTTCTCGAACCCGTAGGGTCTACACACTTAACGTTTGGTGACGATATAAGTTTATTCGACTTATTATGTTGGTTACCGAAGGTTGTTCGGAGTCCCGGATGAGATCCGACACATGACGGTGAACTCTAGAATGGTCCAGAGGTGAACATTCATATATAGGACGAAGCGTATCGTAGTCCAGATGTGCTCCGGGGCATACCGGGGCTTCGACGGAGTACCAAAATGGGTTTCGAGTGGCCCCAGCAAGTGTTGGGGGGATCATGGGCCAAGGAGAGGGTGCACACCAGCCCACAAAGGGCTGGGTGCCTCCCAAACCCCAGCCCTCTCGGCTGGGAAGGGGGACACTCCCCCTAGGACATTCGTCCACCCAAACTTGGGAGGCAAGGGTCCTTGGGGGGAGGGGGGCACACCAACCCTAGCCCTCTTGTCCCCCAGCACCTACAGGAAACCCTAGGGCTCCCTCTCCTCCTCCCTTCCTCCTATATATAGAGAGGGAGAGAGAGGGCAACCTCACCACAACCTGCTACGGCGCTGCCACTCCTCTCCCTCGTAGTTCTTTTCCTCTCCATAGCGCATGACGAATCCTTGCTAAGTTTTCACCATGACTACCTCACCACGCCATAGAGCTGCTGGGGGAAAAGGGCTACTACTTCACCATCGCTCGCTGGATTGAGGAGGTGAAGGCGTCATCAAGCCATACGTGTGTTGAACGTGGAGGTGCCGTCCGTTTGGTACTTGATCGGAAGTTTGCGGTACGGATCATGATTGGATCTCTAAGACGTTCGGCTACATCAACCACATTTATTAATGCTTCCACTTAGCAATATACAAGTGTATGTAGATGCAATCTCTCCTCCCGTATATGTTCATCTCCTAGATTGATCTTGGTCATCATAGGAAATTTTTTGTTTCCCATGCAACGTCCCCCAACATTGGCATCATGAGCTAGGTCTTTCCATAGATGACATCATGAGTATAACACAAAGGAGTTTGTGGGCGTTGATTTTCAGATTGCTTCCTTCCCTGGTCTTCTTTTGATTCAGCGATCTTGTGGTGTCGAGTGGCCCGGACCAACTTTTCATGTCCACGTACATGAGACTGGTTCCATCGACTCACATGTGACTTTGTTGCATAAGATGGCTGTCAGGTGTGTGTCTCTCCCACCTTAGTTGAATCGGATTCAACAAAGGAGGTCCTTGTATAAGGTTAAATAGCAACTTGTATATCATCACTGTGGTTGTGCGTAGGTAAAAACCGTTCTTGCTAGATACACATAGAAGCCACATAAAACATGCAACAACAATTAGAGGACGTCTAACTTGTTTTTGCAGGGAATGTTGTGATAGGATATGACCAAAGACTTGATGAAATTTATTTGATTATGAGATAATCTTTTTTTGTAATAGTTTATATCGACTCTCATGTCGATGCATACGGTACCAATAAACTATTGTATGACTTGTGCATCAATCATTTAGCGCTATATAATGCTTTACTTTATCGCTGAATGGTACCAATAGTAGTAGAAGCATGGTTGGCGCGACAACACCGATGGCAACACGATGATTGAGATCATGGTGTCATGCCGGCGACGATAGAGATCATGCCGGTGCTTTGGAGATGGAGATCAAAAGCACAAGTTCAGGACCATATGATTTGCATGTGATGTTAATCCTCTTATGCATCTTATTTTTATTAGGATGATGGTAGCGTTATAAAGTGATCCCTCATTTAAATTTCAAGATAAATTTGTGTTGTCCCCGGGTGTGCACCGTTGCGAAAAGTTCGTCCTTTTGAAGCACCACGTGATAATTGGGTGTGATAGACTCTACATTCGCATCCACTAGGTGCAAGTCAGTTTTGCACATGAGGAACACTCGGGTTAAACTTGATAGACCTAGCATGTACAAACATGGCCTCAGAACACAAGAGACCGAAAGGTTGAGCATGAGTCATATAGTAGATATGATCAACATGGAGATGTTCACCATTTAAACCACCTCATGTCACATGATGATCGGACTTGGGTTGGTGAATTTGGATAATGTAGCACCCGAATGATTGGAGGGATGTCAATTTGAGTGTGAGTTTTTAAGTAATACGATTAACTAAACTTTTATCTTGAACAATAGTCTAAATAATGTTTGTAAATTTATGTTCTAGATCAATGGCTCGCGTAGTAGCACCCCTTAATTTTGATGCGTTTCTAGAGAAATCCAAGCTGAAAGATGATGCGAGTAACTGTGTAGACTAGGCACGTAATCTTAGGATTATCCTCATGGTTTCCCAAAAGGCGTATGTCCTTGATGCACCACTCGGTGCGCCACCCTCTCCAGTGTCGTCTACAGACGTTGCGAATGCCTCGCACGCGAGTTCTTATGACTACTCAATAGTTCAGTGTGCAATGTTGTATGGCTTAGAACTGGGACTTCAAAGACGTTTTGAACTTCATGGAGCATAGAAATGCGTGGAGAATCCCCAAGGGGAGAAAATGAAGAAATAGGATTGGCAAGATATCAAGCTTCAAGACTCTACAATTTGCATTTTGTGAGAAATCACTCTTGTGTCCATAGGAAACCAATACAATTAACATGGGATGAGGTATTTATGACGATTTTCTTGCTCAAGTGCTCTTTCTAAACCCTACCTCTCAAATTCGGTGCCACCAGGTTTTCCAAATCGGCCCTACCGAGTTTCATCCTAGATAGATCCTAAGCCAAACCCTAAGTTCCCGATGACACCAACTTCCATTTCGGTGCAACCGAAATCAGTGACCAGGTTTTGGGAAACCAATTTTCCAAGAATCAGAATTTCGAAGTTCTGGGAAGCGGTCTCACCGAGTTTTGGTAACTGCCTAGGTCAGTCAATTCAGTCACGCCGGTATTTGTATATCGGTCTCACTAAAATGGCAATATTTGCCACATTTTTGCACTAGTCACTGCAACCAAGTTTTTTCTTCGGTTTCAATGAGTTGGGCAATAATGTTGTAACGGTTGTATTTTTGGATATGCCTATATATACCACTACACCTACCTCTCACTCGTAGAGAAAGCACTAAGAACAGACCAACACTTGCCTCATCCATTTTTCTGAGAGAGAGCCACCTAATCATGTATTGGAGGAGATCACACAATCTAATGTCAGGTTATCACCAGTTTTCAGTCATATAGGACTCCAAGAGATGGTTGGAGTTAATAATGGTACATTTGGTGGCCAAGACGTCAAGTGTTGAAGGGATAAATAGTTGTACCTTCAGTCATGTCTGATTTTTGCCATCCAATCTTTTGCTTGTAAACAAGTCACTACTCGAAGAGATGTCTCTCATGATGAGACAAGGGCCAAACCTGCCCATGGACCGTACAAAATGAAAACTTATGAGTCCTATTTTGATGATGATACAGGAGCAGCCGGAGCAGTCATTTGAAATGAACATGGCCAGGTTATTGCGGGAATGGCAGTTTGCTTGTTCATGTCCTTAGTGCTGCCACAATGTAGGTATTGAGTTCTGGAATCCCTACTCCTCATTACGTGCTGAATGTTTTGAAATAGCTCAAAGGATTGGAATGATCTCTTTCAACATTGCCCAAGGAGTGCAAATAAAGTGGCTCACATGTTACTTAGGCATTCATATGATAACTCTTATTCTTTGGACAGGGATGGTGATCGACCCAGATTTATAATGTATTTTTTGTAACTATGGATGTAATCGTCGTTAATCTGTAGATCTGATCATCCAAATGTCCCCAAGTGTCATACTTGATATAACTAGAGTGAGTTTCCACATGGGTTTCGGTCCCGGGTAAAAGGAAGGGATCCATGGGGGAACCACACCATACAAAAAGTTAGTTTGAGCATTAACGGTACCTACTGACAGGTATCTATCCATCCATTAATCGTCAGGAATCATGCAACAACTGGCCCACTCAGATCTACTGTCACAATATTGCAATTCCTATTTGTGTATATTTCAGTATCTGGCCCACCACCATTATGCATCTTGTTAGGGGATCAAATAAGTAACAGGAATACTTTTTTCACGCATGTATGCAGCATCTCCTCTCTTACTCCACTAGAAACAAATCCATGCACTTTTATCTCACCTTAGACATATTCAACCACTCGCAACTTTTGAAATATAATTTTTTTGTGAAATAAGTTATATATTTGAATTCCTAGCGCAAATATATTTAGAGCAAGACCAATCTTGGATACATTTCAAACAAACTAAATGACGTTTCACATTTCGTATGTGAAAAAAACCCATTTTCACAAGAGAAATGTGAAACAATTTTTTCACTAGAAATATGTGAACTGAACCTATTTCACAAGAAACCTATTTAACCAAAATATAAAAATGAAATGTCAAGCTACGGTGTCAATGTAAAGTGATGTGCTAAGGTGAGCTACACTGATGCGCTACTGCGCTGACTTTCTCTTAGCACGAATGCATCCTACTCCCACCGTTCCAAATACTTGTCGTGGGAGTATTAAACATCCTGTAAACCTTCTCTGCTTCCTCCGATGCTGCCCTGTGGGAGAGGCACAACTAGTGATGTTCACTTTTGCTTATGCAAAATGTCTGTGTGTGCGGAAGAAAAGCTTTTTTGTCGTCACTTGATGAGAATGGTTTGGTGGGGAGGTGAGGTGAGGAAGAAACTGAAGATGTATATGGATGTAGTTTTGATTGGATGTTGTAGATTTCAACTGGATGGTGGCATCTTTCATGACCTGGTTTAGCAATGGAATGATATTGTTTGAGAGTTCTAGATATATAGAATCGATTTTGTGTTCATTCGAGTAATGCACATGATTTGGTCATGGTCAGAAGTATATGTAGAGCATAGAAGGAGTGTTTTTTTTGTCTAAGTTGATTACTTGGCCAATCATGAGACTAAGACATTACAACAGTTTCACTTCTTCAAAAGTCATTTGCGTGAAGTGGATGTTCTGGTAAATACTTTATTTTGTGATACATATAGGCGATGCAACAGGTATCTCGTGAACATTTGATGCATTCTCCTCCAACCAAACAGAATGACATTTTGTTCATAGCTACTACTTCATCTTTTTGATAAAGAGCATTTCATTGAATTGAAATATCGAGTTGATACAATCGCATGATAGAATGCCTGGCCTCTGCATAACTAGATGCACACGTCCAACAAGTTCACGAACCTAAAAATAAATAGCAAAGGCCCGAACAGCCAGTATGTTAAAAAGTAAAGATAAAGCGAGCCTAAGACGTGGTGGATCCTATCCGAAGATCACACATCCATGGGGGTAGAAAACCACCCAGGCCATACGTTCCGGCCGAGTAGACGCCATCATAAAAAGGTCTCTGTCCTCCGGCCTCTGCAGGATAGACCACATACGGAGCCATCACAAACATACATGAATAACCTGGATAGGAGACGAAACTCATTTATTGTTACAAATTATATCATTCCTGGTGAGCAACAATGTCCAACATAAGGCAGTTGCCCCACGAGGATGTGTGCAGAGAATTGTTTATCTATTCCACTCAACCAATTGCCGAACAAGTTCCGTGCACTACGTGGGGGATAAAGATTTGACGCTATTTGGACAATGGCCCACACAGACCGAGCAAACTTGCACTCAAAAAATAAGTGTTTAATAGACTCGTCCTGATGGACGAAGACGCAGCTTTTGCACCCTTGCCAGATGTGACGTGGCAAATTATCCCTAGTTAAGATCACACCTCTATTCATAAACCAGACGAATATCTTTACTCTTAGAGGAATTTTGAGCTTCCACAATTTTTTGTTATCAATCGGAACCTTGTTATGAACCATTCCATCATACGTGGATTTGACTGAAAACTTTCCATTCTCGTGCAATTTCCATCTAAAGGTATCTGGTTCATCCGACAGCTGAATGGCCTCCAAATGGCTGAGCAAATCATTCCAGGCTGCTAGGCGAGGTCCTCGAAGATCCCTACGAAAAGAAATATCAGGGCTTGCCTGACCCAAAGCTTGTTTGATCGTGACAAATTTATGTCTAACAATCCCATACAAACTTGGGTATTCCACGCTAAAAGGGTTGGTCCCTAGCTAGGTATCTTCCCGGAAACGGACTTGGGACCCGTCCTTGGCGGAGAACGTGCCAAATGGAAAAAATAATTCTTTAGCTTTCATGACCCCACACCAGAAATGAGAATCAACAGGTTTCCAGTAGACTTGAGATATAGCTTTAGAACCCGCGTACATATTACGAATGATTTCCTGCCTAATTCCATTCTCAGTGAGTAGTTTGTAAACCCATTTACTGAGAAGTGTGATATTTTTAATAGCAAGGTCTTGGATTCCAAGACCCTCTTGGCTTTTACGTTGACATAATACATTTCACCTAGCCAGGCGATATTTCTTGGTTTCATTATCACTCTGCCAAAAAAATCTTTATCTGAAGATGGAAGAATGATAACATGTATAGAACCATGTTCGTGAGGACCGAGTTGATCATAGTTAATTGTCCGCCATAGGACAAGAGTTTGGCCTTCCAACTGGCCAGGCATTTCTCCAGTCTCTCTTCTACATGCTTCCATTCAGCTATAGTCAAGTGCTGAGAATGGATGGGGATGCCCAGGTAACGAATCGGAAACTGCTCGAGTTGACCGTCAATAATTTCAGCATATAAAGCTGCGACTTCTGCGGCCTCGCCAAAACAGAAGACTTCACTCTGATGGAAATTAATTTTGAAACCAAAGAGTTCCTCAAAAGCACATAGCAGCAATTTGAGGTTGTTGGCTTGTTCTAAATTGTGGTCTTGGAAGAAAATGGTATCATCTGCATATTGTAGAATACATAATCCACCTTCTACCAAATGAGGGATGACACCGCTAATTTGTCTGGCTATCTTAGCCCTCTCAACCAGGGTAGCTAACATATCAGCCACAATGTTAAACAAGATAGGGGATGAGGGGTCGCCTTGGCGAAGCCCCTTCCTAGTCTGAAAGTAATTGCCCACATCATCATTTACCTTGATGGCCACACTACCTCCAGACACAAAACTCTGTACCCAACGACACCATGTATTCGAAAACCCCTTCATGCGTAATGTTTGCAACAGAAAGGGCCATCCAACTTTATCATAGGCTTTTTCAAAGTCGATCTTAAAGATGACTCCGTTCAAATTTTTATGGTAAAGCTCATGTACAGTTTCATGTAGAACAGTAACTCCATCTAATATGTTCCGTCCTTGCATGAACGTTGTTTGGGTGGGTTTGAGGACATGCTCAGCCACCCCATTTAGCCGGTTAGTCACAACCTTCGTAAAGATATTAAAACTAGCATCTATATTGTTGAATCCGACTAGCAACTTTTTTCTTAGGTAATAAAATGATTTCCCCAAAATTTAGATGGGAGATGTCTAGTTCCGCAGCATACAGTTCATTAAACAACTGAACGAGGTCAGACTTTATCATATCCCAAAATGATTGAGAGAACACCATCTGGGCCCGGAGCCTTGTTGTGTTCCATCTGAAACACCGTGGTTCGAATTTCCTCCTCAGAGAATGGGGAGGCTAGGAATTCATTTTCCGCAGCGGAAACTTGATGAATGTCATGTATGATAGACTCATCCATCTCAACGGTTGTATCATTTCATGGTCCAAAAAGTTGTTTATAACACTTAGTAACGAAGCTTTTAAGTGGTGCCTCCCCCTGGATCCGACCCTCCTCATCGTCTACAACGAAGATACGTTTCTTTCTATGTCTACCATTGGCTAACATTTGGAAGTATTTCGTATTATCATCTTTGTCGTGCTTTTCTCACGGCAGATGTCCGGGTGAACGGACTTGGATTCGAGGCCATCACAAAAGGTGATGGACTCAAACGGGTTGATTGGGACGAAGGACACGAGTTTACCCAAGTTCGGCCCGTCAAGTAGAGGTAATAGCTTACGTCCTGCTTGTGTTTATATTTCTTGGTGTATCGATTACAAGGGAGCAAATTGCTTGACCTAGTTCTCGATTTCTCTGATCTCTCTCTAAGTCGCCCCGGGTCTCGCCTTTATATAGGAGGTCAAGACCACGGGTCATACAAGTCATAACCGACTTTCACTACATGCCTGAATCCCTCTCTACATTGTCTTGCCTTCCTGAGCAAGTTGTCTCCGGGCGGCTCTTCGCCCGAGTCTTCATACTTTCTCTGTCTGGGCCACGCTCCGGTCCATCTTGTCAAGCCGCCCAATGTCCTGGGCCTAAATCTTCATGGCCCATCTTTGGACTAGTGTACGAGCCGCCTAGTCTGACCAGGAGGCTCAGGGGCTGGTTTCACCGTGGCGTTATATCTCCAACTTCAACCTCCTTCTCAATCATGGGCGAGTCTCCCTTATGCTACCTGAAAATAACGACCCGTCGTGACGTCATGTCAAATCTGTCAGAAAGATCCTGTGACATTCGCAATGAATCTTTCCCTTATTAAATGGACGGTCCAGGAATCGAGGCGTCTGCCTCGGTCAAATGATATCTGTTGCCTGGATTTTCGCGCCTGTTTCCACCCTTGCCTATTAAATAGGACTGCGAGGGGTGGCATTTGTTTTCCTTCATGCTCGGTCATCGTCTTCTTCCTTCCGACACCGCCGCTCCAGCACACCTCGTTCCAGTGTCGTCTTCACACCGTCGTCGTCGAGGCCGCCGCATCATCCTGTTTGTTCCAGAGTTCTACCCGCGTCTGTCGCGCCATCTCTGGTGATGCTTTTCTCCCCTAGATCTGTAGCCATTTCGGTAGGGTTTCACGGAGTTCTTCCGCCGCTTAGAACGTGAGCTTCTCTCTAATGCCAGCCATGCTTTCCCCATAAAACTCGATGATATGCTTTCCCCGTTGCGACATTCTATAGAAAACCGATAGCAGCACCGCATAGACCTGCAACTGCTCCGCCTGCCATTTTCAAACTTTCGCCGTTTTGACAGTTCGTCGCTAGGTTTTGAAATCAGACCATTTTTCTCTGTTTTGCAGATCCGCAATCTCAGATATATGTTGTGAAACCTATTTTCCACACTTAGCCAAATTTTCCCTTGTCTTCTCATAAACTTGACCCGCCACGTAATTCCGGCTCTCACCAACGGATCCTGGTGGCTTAATCTTAAAATCTTAGGCTTTTAACCGTCCGTAGACATCTACCGTTCCCTGACTCGCCGTACATTGTTACCTTGCGCAGTTTTGAACCACCGCCATGTACCGTGCTTCCAACTCATGCAATTGGGTAGACTCTTGCATCACTGAAGAATTGCCGATGGACTTTGTACACGCGTGCACCATTCCCGCCAAAGATGTTATCCATTGGCGGGTTTCGGGTAATGAACTAAAGCCCGTTCCTCAGGAGGGCGAAGTAGTTGTATTTTCAGATCATGTCGAACGTGGGTTTGTATCCCCCGGCTCAAAATTCTTTCGGAATGTTCTTCACTTTTACAAGCTACGCCCTTAAGACCTCGCCCCCAACTCTGTTTCAAATATATGCAACTTCCAAGTGCTCAGCGAAGTCTACTTGCAAACGGAGTCGTCCGTTGGTCTCTTTCATGAGTTTTTGATGCAAACTGCCAGACAGAGGTGAAGGCCGGCCCAAGCTTAGAACTTGGCGGGATTTCAATTTAGAGGCGTCGGGATATAACTTTTCCGTCTGTTCAGATGCCGAGTCATGCGAAAGATTGGAACAAGACTTGGCTTTACTGTAAAGATACCTCCCCAGAGGGTGAGCATCTCCTGCCGGGTTACCGCCCATCCCGGCTCAAGACGACCTCTGAGCTTCCTGGCCGGCTGTCAACTACTGAACGAGCGAAGCACGATCCGACTCACACCAAGATTAAATCCCTTATGGCCAACAGACTGACGCGACTGGATTTGATCCACTGCTGGATTTCTTGGAGGATTATGCGCTTGAGCCGGCGAAGTCGCCTTATGTGCGAATATCCAGGCCAGTTTGATGATTCCCTCTGCTTTAGCCAAACAATGTTAACAGAGGATGATATTACAACTATCATCCGGAGTCTTCTCCACGAAACTTCAGGAGCTTGCAGTGCATTGGGCTGGCACCATTCTATGCCACTAACCCGGCCCTAGATGTAAGGCAACTCTTTGTATTCTCTTCTCTTTATTAGCCATGTCTTGGAACTCCCCTTACTACTTCCCCGCATATCTTTTCAGGCGGACTCGGACTTGTGGAAGAAGAAATATGTTACTCCTCTGAAGAAATCCCGGAAGAAGACTGCGGCGAAGAAGACAAAGAAGAAGACCACTCCTCAGAAAGAATGGGTTGAAGAGCCGAAATCGGACGGCTCAGAGGTATAACTTGACTATTTTTTGCCATCTCTATATTCACCTTATTGGCAATAACCATTCACAGGACAAAACAGAAATCAGCCACACCAACGCCCCTGAGGTATCTTATGTTTCGTCCGACTTAGACTACCTTGTACCCTTTCTCATCCTCTTGCTTACTTAGACCCCCAATTTCTTTTGAAAAAGCAATAGCAAGCCGCCCGACGCCAGACCTGGACCGTCGGCTCTACTATTCTCATTTCCGGGTTGCCTAACTCTCCGACTCAGAGGAAACGTCCAGCTGACGTAGACATTCCTTCTCTGCTTGATTTTACTAATCCTTCGTGTGCAATTTCAAAATTGACTTATATTATTTCAACTGCTTTTCAGGGTTCATCTCCTTCGGCTGGCGACTCTACGACCACTGCACTGCCACCTCCAAAGATTAACCTGCTGTAGGTGTTTTTCAAATCTTACATCCAAGTCTTTGGTGGTCATAAGCCTTTAGGCTCTTAATCTTTATGCTTTCTAGGGGCCAAGCCAAGCGAAGGAAGACCAACAAGTCCTCCCCTGGCCCTAATGTTCAAGAACCGTAGCCTGCCAAACTAGATGCTCCCATGCCGGATGTCGATCCTTCGGCGGCTTCCAAGGAGGCACCTGAAGAAACTTGTTCTTCTACTGAGCCGACGACTGGTGATGTAATTCCTGAGAGTCCTCTAAGGGACTGTTCCAAGCCACCCAGCCCTGCATAGGTTGCCGAGGAAACACCCGCTCCGGATGTTTTTACTACTGGCACCGGCTTCCACTCTCCTCAACCTCATGTGCTGACAAAGCATAGAGAGACGGCTGAAGCCTCCAAGAAGCTAGATTTTGAGCTCCCCGCCCTTGAGAAGATGACCACTAACGAATTTCATGCTGGTTATTTGAATTGCCTGTCTACAAGCTAGGAACTGGAGCTCAAGCTTGTAAATTTAATGAAGAAGAAATATGAGGTATTCTTCACTCCCCTTATACCCTTATGTAGCCCCCAAGAGCCGGGTTAATATTGGCCGATGATAATACGGGTCTTCAAAACTTGCTAAAAGTAGAAGTGCTTAGCCTGTAGGCCTGAACTTATTTCGAAGTAATAACAAATCATCATTCGTAGCCCCCAAGGGCCGGCACAAATTTGATAACATTGAGCTGGAGCTTCATTGAAGATACCTATTAAAGCCAAGTTTAGGGGCCGGCTCAATTTTTTTAAGTTTGAGTCGGATCTTTTCCTTGGAAACCAGTTGAAAAGCCAAAGTGTAGCTGCCAACTTCTGGGTTAAGTTGATAAAGATGATCCGAAACTGCGTAGGAGATCAAATAGACATTAGACCCCAAGTGTCATACATATTGCATGCAATCTGTTTGAGACTTGCTGAGTCTTTTAAAGTTCACCTTCTGACAGCTCATTCCATACTTTGATACGTCACAGGAAGCTTTAAATGAAGCCGGGTGAGAAGTGGCCGGCTTATAAAATAATCTAGCCACGCAGCAAGCCGCCCGAATTGAAGCTAATGAAAGATGCCGGCTCCTCGCGGAAGAACTGACCAAGATCAAAGCCAACTTTGCAACCTTCAAAGAGTCTGCTAAAATTGAACAAGCTGCCTTGACTCAACGGGCGGATGATGCTGATCAGCGGGTGATGATCGTGTCTGATGAACTGTAGTCTTTGAAGCGCCACATCCAGAAGATGATAGCCCCCATCTTTGGTAAGTACTTGATAACTTAACTTAATTTGTGTATTGTGTTTGTATTGGCAACTCATGACGAGACATACTTCTAACAGCTTGCTTCCCCTGAAGGTGATTTATACTCTGACGGAACAACTTTACTGTGGGGCTGTTTGCACGATCAAGGCTATGCCCTACAAGGATACCACTGTTGGATATATGCCCTAGAGGCAATAATAAAATGGTTATTATTGTATTTCCTAGTTCATGATAATTGTCTATTATTCATGCTATAATTGTGTTTACCGGAAACCGTAATACATGTGTGAATACATAGACCACAACATGTCCCTAGTGAGCCTCTAGTTGGACAAGACCCAATCCTAAGCATAGCACAAGATCGTGTAGTTCGTTTGCTAAAGCTTTTGTGTAACTCCCGGATACTGTAGGAATGCTTTGGGTGTGCAAAATGTCACAACGTAACTGGGTGGCTATAAAGGTACACTACGGGTATCTCCAAAAGTGTTTGTTGGGTTGACACGAATCGAGACTGGGATTTGTCACTCCTTGTGATGGAGAGGTAACTCTGGGCCCACTCGGTAATACATCATCATAATGAGCTCAATGTGACTAAGGAGTTAGCCACGGGATGATGTATTACAGAACGAGTAAAGAGACTTGCCAGTAACGAGACTGAACAAGGTATAGGGATACCGACGATCGAATCTCGGGCAAGTACCATACCGATAGACAAAGGGAATTGTATACGGGATTGATTGAATCCCTGACATCGTGGTTCATCCGATGAGATCATCATGGAGTACGTGGGAGCCAACATGGGTATCCAGATCCCGCTGTTGGTTATTGACTGGAGATGTGTCTCGGTCATGTCTACGTGTCTCCCGAACCCGTAGGGTCTACACACTTAAGGTTCGATGACGCTAGGGTTATAGGGAAATAGTGTACATGGTTACCGAAGGTTGTTCGGAGTACCGGATGAGATCCTGGACGTCACGACGAGTCCCGAAATGGTCCGGAGACGAATATTGATATATAGGAAGTGAGGATTTGGTTTTCGGAAGTGTTCCGGGTGTCACCGGTAGTGTATCAGGACCACCGGAAGGGTTCCGGGGGTCCACCAAGTGGGGCCACCAACCCCGGAGTGGGCCTGAGGTGGAGTGAACCAGCCCTTTGGTGGGCTGGGGCGCCACTCCCACCAGCCCAAGGCGCAGCAGATAGGGGAGGGAGGTGAAACCCTAGACCCAGATGGGCCTAAGGCCCACTAGGGGAGCGCCCCCTCCTCTCCTCCCTCTGGCCGGCGGCCAGAACCCCATCTGGGGCTGCCACCACCCCTAGGGTGGGAACCCTAGGGGCTGTGCCCTCTCCTCCCCTCCCCCTATATATAGTGGAGGTTTTGGGGCTGCCAAATACACGGTTCTCCCTCTCTCTCTGGCGCAGCCCTACCTCCTTCTCTCCTCTTTCTCCACGCAGCTCTACCGGAGTACCACGCAGCTCCACCGCCACCATGCCGTCGTGCTGCAGGAGCTCTTCCCCAACCTCTCCTTCCTCCTTGCTGGATCAAGGCGTAGGAGACGTCACCGGGCTGCACTTGTGTTGAACGCGGAGGCACCGTTTTTCGGTGCTTAGATGGGAATCCACCGCGATCTGAATCGCTGCGAGTACGACTGCACCAACCGCGTTCTAGCAACGCTTCCGCTTAGCGATCTTCAAAGGAATGAAGATCCAATCTCTCCCCACTCGTTTGCTGGTTTCTCCATAGATAGATCTTGGTGACACGTAGGAAATTTTTGATTTACTACTACGTCTCCCAACAGTGGTATCAGAGCTAGGTCTATGCATAGAATCTATCCACGAGTAGAACACAATGCAGTTGTGGACGTTGATCCTATTAATATGATTGTCGTTACTAGTCTAATCTTGATTCGACAGTATTGTGGGATGAAGCGGCCCAGACCAACCTTACACGCACAGTTACGTGAGACCGGTTCCACCGCCTGACATGCACTAGTTGCATAAGGTGGCTAGTGGGTGTCTGTCTCTCCCACCTTAGTCGGATTGGATTCGATGAAAAGGGTCCTTATGAAGGGTAAATAGCAATTGGTATATCACCTTGTGGTTTTGGCGTAGGTAAGAAACGTTCTTGCTAGAAACCTATTGCAACCACGTAAAAACTTGCAACTACAAATTAGAGGACGTCTAACTTGTTTTTGCAGCATATGCCTTGTCATGTGATATGGCCAGAAGGATGTGATGTGATGCATTGTGATGTATGAGATTGATCATGTTCTTGTAATAGGGTTCACGACTTGCATGTCGATGACTATGACAACCGGTAGGAGCCATAGGAGTTGTCGTATTTTATTGTATGACCTGCGTGTCAATCATAAACGCCATGTAATAACTTTACCTTATTGCTAAGCGTTAGCCATAGTAGTAGAAGTAATAGTTGGCGAGACAACTTCATGAAGACACAATGATGGAGATCATGGTGTCGTGCCGGTGACAATGATGATCATGGTGCCCCGAAGATGGAGATCATAGGAGCAAGATGATATTGGCCATATCATGTCACTATATTGATTGCATGTGATGTTTATCATGTTTACATCTTATTTGCTTAGAACGACGGTAGTAAATAAGATGATCTCTCTATAAAATTTCCAGAGAAGTGTTCACCCTAACTGTGCACCGTTGCTAAGGATCGTTGTTCCGAAGCACCACATGATGATCGGGTGTGATAGGTTCTAACGTTCGCATACAACAGGTGTAAGCCAGATTTACACACGCGAAACACTTAGGTTGACTTGACGAGCCTAGCATGTACAGATATGGCCTCGGAACACGGAAGACCAAAAGGTCGAACATGAGTCGTATATAACATACGATCAACATGAAGATGTTCACCATGGATGACTTGTTCATCTCACGTGATGATCGGACACGGGCTAGTTGACATGGATCATGTATCACTTGGATGACTAGAGAGATATCTATCTGAGTGGGAGTGCATTAAATAATTTGATTATGTGAACTTAATTATCATGAACTTAGTCTAAAATTTTCTTTACAATCTATATTGTAGATCCAATGGCCAACGCGAATGTCACCCTGAACTTCAACGCGTTCCTAGAGAAAACCAAGCTGAAAGATGATGGAAGCAACTATGCGGACTGGGTCCGTGGCTTGAGGATCATCCTCATAGCTTCCAAGAGATTGTATGTCCTTGTTGCACCGCTAGGTGACCCACCCATTTTCCCAGCAGACCAAGACGTTACGAACGCTTGGTAGTCGCGCTACGATGATTACTCCCTTGTTCAGTGCGGCATGCTTTACAGTTTAGAACCGGGGCTCCAAAAGCGTTTTGAGCAACACGGAGCATATGAGATGTTCCAAGAGCTGAAACTGGTGTTCCAAGCTCATGCCCAGGTCGAGAGATATTAAGTCTCTGACAAGTTCTTTAGTTGTAAGATGGAGGAGAATAGTTCTATCAGTGAGCACATCCTCAAGATGTCTGGGCTACATGACCGCTTGACTCAGCTGGGAGTTAACCTCTCGGATGACTCGGTCATTGACATAATCCTGCAGTCGCTTCCACCTAGCTACAAGAGCTTTGTGATGAACTACAACATGCAAGGGATGGAGAAGTCCATTCCTGAGTTGTACTCGATGCTAAAATCTGTGGAGGTCATGATCAAAAAGGAGCATCAAGTGTTGATGGTAAATAAGACCACTAGTTTCAAGAAAGGCAAGGGTAAGAAGAACTTCAAGAAGGACGGCAAATCTATTTCCACGCCCGGTAACCAAGTTGCCGGGAAGAAGAAGAACAAAAATGGACCCAAGCCTGAGACTGAGTGCTTTTATTGCAAGCATACCGGTCACTGGAAGCGAAACTGCTCCAAGTACTTAGCGGATAAGAAGGACGGAAACGTTAAAGGTATATGTGATATACTTGTTATTGATATGTACCTAACCAGCACTCATAGTAGCTCCTGGGTATTTGATACCGGTGCAGTTGCTCACATTTGTAACTCCAAGCAGGAGCTGCGAAATAAGCGGAGGCTGGCAAAGGACGAGGTGACGATGCGCGTCGGGAATGGTTCCAAGGTCGATGTGATCGCCGTCGGCACGCTACCTCTACATCTACCTTCGGGATTAGTTTTAAACCTCAATAATTGTTACTTAGTACCAGCTTTGAGCATGAACATTGTATCTGGATCTCGCTTGATGCGAGATGGCTACTCATTTAAATCCGAGAATAATGGTTGTTGTATTTATATGAGAGAAATGTTTTATGCTCATGCCCCGCTGGTCAAGGGTTTATTTTTGATGAATCTCGAATGTGATGTTACACATGTCCATATTGTGAGTACCAAAAAGTGTAAAGTTGATAACGATAGTCCCACTTACATGTGGCACTACCGCCTTGGCCATATTGGTGTCAAACGCATGAAGAAGCTCCATGCTGATGGACTTTTGGAGTCAGTTGATTTCGAATCATTTGACACGTGCGAACAAGGCCTCATGGGCAAGATCACCAAGACTCCGTTCTCCGGAACAATGGAGCAAGCAACTGACTTGTTGGAAATAATACATACCGATGTATGCGGTCCAATGAGTGTCGAGGCTCGCGGTGGCTACCGTTATGTTCTCACCCTCACCGATGACTTGAGCAAATATGGGTATGTCTACTTAATGAAACACAAGTCTGAAACCTTTGAAAGTTTCAAGGAATTTTAGAGTGAGGTAGAGAATCAACATGACAGGAAAATAAAATGCCTACGGTCTAATCGTGGCGGAGAATATTTAAGTCATGAGTTTGGCACACACCTCAGGAAATGTGGAATTGTTTCGCAACTCACGCCGCCTGGCACACCTTAGTGAAATGGTGTGTCTGAACATCATAATCGCACTCCATTGGATATGGTGCGATCTATGAAGTCTCTTACCGACTTGCCGCTATCATTTTGGGGATATGCATTAGAGGCTGCCGCATTCACTTTAAATAGGGCACCGTATAAATCCGTTGAGACGACACCGTATGAATTATGGTTTGGAAAGAAACCTAAGCTGTCGTTTCTAAAAGTTTGGGGATGCGATGCTTCTGTGAAGAAACTTCAACCTAAGAAGCTCGAACCCAAAGCGGAAAGGTGCGTCTTCATAGGATATCCCAAAGAGACTATTGGGTATAACTTCTACCTACGATCCGAGGGCAAAGTCTTTGTTGCCAGGAATGGATCCTTTCTAGAGAAAGAGTTTCTCTCGAAAGAAGTAAGTGGGAGGAAAATAGAACTTGATGGGGTAATTGTACCTCCACTAGAACCGGAGAGTAGCGCAACACGGGAAGTTGTTTCTGTGGAGCCTACACCGGCTAGAGAGGAAGTTAATAATGATGATCATGAAGCTTCGAATCAAGTTGCTATTCGAAGGTCCACCAGGACACGTTCTGCACCAGAGTGGTACGGCAATCCTGTCCTAGAGACCATGTTGTTGGACAACGGTGAACCTTCGAACTATGCAGAAGCGATGGTAGGCCCGGATTCCGACAAATGGCTTGAGGCCATTTTATCCGAGATAGGATCCATGCATGAGAACAAAGTATGGACTTTAGTGGACTTGCCTGATGATATGCGAGCCATTGATACGCGGACGGTAACGTGACCGCCTATAAAGCTCGGCTTGTCGCTAAGGGTTATCGACAAGTTCAAGGAGTTGACTACGATGAGACTTTCTCACCCGTAGCGATGCTGAAGTTAGTCCGAATCATGTTAGCAGTTGCCACATTTTATGATTACGAGATCTGGCAAATGGACGTCAAAACGGCATTCCTTAATGTCTTCCTCAAGGAAGAACTGTATATGATGCAGCCGGAAGGTTTTGTCGATCCTAAAGATGCTAACAAGGTATGCAAGCTCCAGCGCTCCATCTATGGGCTGGTGCAAGCATCTCGGAGTTGGAACATTCGCTTTAATGAGGTGATTAAAGCGTTTGGGTTTGTACAGGTTTATGGAGGACCCTGTATTTACAAGAAAGTGAGTGGGAGCTCTATGGCATTTCTTATACTGTATGTGGATGACATGCTGATAATGGGAAATAATATAGAACTCCGGGAAAGTATAAAGGCCTACTTGAATAAGTGTTTTTCAATGAAGGACCTTGGAGAAGCTGCTTACATATTAGGTATTAAGATCTATAGAGATAGATCGAGAGGCCTCATTGGTCTTTCACAAAGCACATACCTTGAAAAGATATTGAAGAAGTTCAATATGGATCAGTCCAAAAAGGGGTTCTTGCTTGTGTTGCAAGGTGTGAGATTGAGTATGACTCAATGCCTGACCACAACAAAGGATAGAGAAGACATGAGTGTCATCCCCTATGCTTCAGCCATAGGCTCTATTATGTATGCCATGCTGTGTACCAGACCTGATGTGAGCCTTGCCATAAGTTTGGTAGGGAGGTACCAAAGTGATCCCAGAGCGGAACACTAGACACCGGTCAAGAATATCCTGAAGTACCTGAAAAGGACAAAGGATATGTTTCTCGTATATGGAGGTGCCGAAGAGCTCGTCGTAAAGGGTTACGTCGACGCTTGCTTCGACACAGATCCGAACGACTCCAAGTCGCAAACCGGATATGTGTATATTTTGAATGGAGGGGCAGTCAGCTGGAGCAGCAGCAAGCAAAGCGTCGTGGCAACGTCTACATGTCAAGCGGAGTACATAGCTGCTTCGAAAGCAGCAAAGGAGGGAGTCTGGATGAAGAAGTTCATCACCGACCTAGGAGTGATTCCGAATGCATCGGGCCCGATGACTCTACTCTGTGACAACACTGGACCCATTGCCCTTGCGAAGGAGCCCAGGTTTCACAAGAAGACAAGACACATCAAGCGCCGCTTCAACTCCATCCATGATTACATTCAGGAGGGAGACATAGATATTTGTAAAGTGCATACGGATCTGAATGTCGCAGATCCGTTGACTAAACCTCTCTCACGAGCAAAACATGATCAACACCAGAATGCTATGGGTGTTCGATTCATCACAATGTAACTAGATTATTGACTCTAGTGCAAGTGGGAGACTGTTGGAAATATACCCTAGAGGCAATAATAAAATGGTTATTATTGTATTTCCTAGTTCATGATAATTGTCTATTATTCATGCTATAATTATGTTAACCGGAAACCGTAATACATGTGTGAATACATAGACCACAACATGTCCCTAGTGAGTCTCTAGTTGGCTAGCTCGTTGATCAACAGATGGTCACGGTTTCATGACCATGGACATTGGATGTCGTTGATAACGGGATCATATCATTAGGAGAATGATGTGATGGACAAGACCCAATCCTAAGCATGGCACAAGATCGTGTAGTTCGTTTGCTAAAGCTTTTCAGTGTCAAGTATCGTTTCCTTAGACCATGAGTTTGTGTAACTCCCAAATACCGTAGGAATGCTTTGGGTGTGCCAAACGTCACAACGTAACTGGGTGGCTATAAAGGTACACTACGGGTATCTCCGAAAGTGTCTGTTGGGTTGACACGAATCGAGACTGGGATTTGTCACTCCGTGTGACGGAGAGGTATCTCTGGGCCCACTCGGTAAGACATCATCATAATGAGCTCAATGTGACTAAGGAGTTAGCCACGGGATGATGTATTACGGAATGAGTAAAGAGACTTGTCTGTAACGAGATTGAACAAAGTATAGGGATACCGACTATCGAATCTCGGGCAAGTACCATACCGATAGACAAAGGGAATTGTATACGGGATTGATTGAATCCCTGACATCAGGGTTCATCCGATGAGATCATTGTGGAGTACGTGGGAGACAACATGGGTATCCAGATCCCGCTGTTGGTTATTGACCGGAGACGTGTCTCGGTCATGTCTACGTGTCTCCCGAACCCGTAGGGTCTACACACTTAAGGTTCGATGACGCTAGGGTTATAGATAAATAGTGTACGTGGTTACCAAAGGTTGTTTGGAGTTCTGGATGAGATCCTGTAAGTCACGAGGAGTCCCGGAATGGTCCGGAGACGAATATTGATATATAGGAAGTGAGGATTTGGTTTCCGGAAGTGTTCCGGGTGTCACCGGTAGTGTACCGAGACCACCGGAAGGGTTCCGGGGGTCCACCAAGTGGGGCCACCAACCCCGGTGGGCTGCATGGGCCTGAGGTGGAGTGGACCAGCCCATTGGTGGGTTGGGGCCCCACTCCCACCAGCCCAAGGCGCAGCAGATAGGGGAGGGAGGGGAAACCCTAGACCCGGATGGGCCTAAGGCCCACTAGGGCAGCGCCCCCTCCTCTCCTCCCTCTGGCCGGTGGCCCAAACCCCATATGGGGCTGCCGCCACCCCTAGGGTCGGAACCCTAGGGGCTGTGCCCTTTCCTCCCCTCCCTCTATATATAGTGCAGGTTTTGGGGCTGCCAGATATACGGTTCTCCCTCTCTCTCTGGCGCAGCCCTACCTCCTTCTCTCCTCGTTCTCCATAGTGCTTAGCGAAGCTCTGTCGGAGTACCATGCAGCTCCACCGCCACCATGCCGTCATGTTGTAGGAGCTCTTCCCCAACCTCTCCTTCCTCCTTCCTGGATCAAGGCGTAGGAGATGTCACCGGGCTGCACGTGTGTTGAACGCGGAGGCACCGTTGTTCGGTGCTTAGATCGGAATCCACCGCAATCTGAATGGCTGCGAGTACGATTCCACCAACTGCGTTCTAGCAACGCTTCCGCTTAGCGATCTTCAAAGGTATGAAGATCCAATCTCTCGCCGCTCGTTTGCTGGTCATCTTTTTTAGCTTAAGAGACGACCGATAGGGTCCGATAAGCTAGACACGGAGGGTGGGAAGCACCCTGGATGAGTATGTTGACTTGTCAACATTTTTGGCTTAAGAGCCGGCTATTAGGGTTTGATGAGCTACACCCGGAGGGTGGGAAGCCCCCTTAGACCACAAGGTTTTGGATCTTTCTTACATGGATGAAGATATGCAAAATGGCAGAGGCCCCCGCTTGCAGGGATGCTACTTTATTCATATATAAATATGATATGTACAATGATAGCATACAATGTCGAGTACCAATAACTTAGGTGTAATAAGGCTTCAGATGAGCTATGTTCCATGACCGACGGGTCTCCTGACCTGAGGTATCTGAGTCGTCTCGGATATCAATGATGTAATATGACCCGTTGTTGAGATTTCTACTGACCACGAAAGGTCCTTCCGATGGAGGAGATAGCTTATGCATATTTTCTGATCTTGAATCAGCCACAGCACAAGTCGCCTACTTGAAACGTCTGTGTCTAGACTCTGCGGCTATGATAGCGGCGCAGGTCTTGCTGATAAATCGCCGAACGAGCAGCCGCCAGCTCTTGTTCCTCCTCCAAGGCATCAAGCGCGTTTTACCATGCCGTCTCATTGTCCGTCTCAACATAAGCCGCCACTCGTGGCGAGTCATGCCGGATGTCACTTGGTAACACGGCCTCAGCACTGTAAACCATGAAGAAAGGTGTATAACATGTTGATCTGTTGGGGGTAGTTCTGATGCTCCATAACATGGACGACAATTCCTCCACTCAACAACCCGGTGTTCACTATAAAGGAAACATAAGCGGGGTTTGACACCTCTCAGGATTTCTTGGTTAGCACGCTCCGCCTGACCGTTGGATTGCGGATGAGAAACTGCAGAAACATCAAGCCGGATGTGCTCAAGATCACAGAACGTTTTCATAGCCCCATCGGACAGGTTCGTGCCATTGTCTATGATGATGTTGTGAGGGTAACCGAAACGATAGATCAGCTTTTTAATAAACTAAACCGCCTAAGCCGCATCACACTTGCTGACCGGCTCCGCCTCTACCCACTTGGTAAACTTATCAACCGCCACCAAGAGGTGCGTCTCCTTGTCCTTGGATCTCTTGAAAGGCCCAACCATATCGAGCCCCCATACTGCAAACGGCCAAGTAGTTGGTATCATACGCAATTCTTGAGCCGGAACATGAGCACGCCGTCCAAACTTTTGATAGCCATGGCACTTGCGGACTAGATCCTATGCATCCTTGTGAGTCGTCAACCAGAAGAAACCATGCCAGAAAGCCTTGGCCACCAGAGATTTTGAGATGGCGTGATGTCCGCAATCACCAGCATGAATTTCATTCAAGATTTCCTTGCCCTCCTCTAGTGAGACACAACGTTGAAACACCCCGGTGATGCTGCACTTGTGCAACTCGCCATTAACTATTGCCATGGATTTAGACCGCTGGGTGATCTGTCTGGCCAGATTTTCGTCATTAGGTAACTCACCCCGAGTCAAATACGCCAAGTAAGGCACAGTCCAATCCGGAATAGCATGTAGAGCCACCACCAATTGTCCCTCCGTGTCAGGAACAGCCAAATCTTCCTCTGAGGGTAATTTGACAGTCAGGTGATGTAATATGTCCAAAAAGATATTGGTCGGGACCTGCTTTCGCTGAGAGCCTAACCTTGATAGCTCATCAGCCGCCTCGTTCATGCGACGATCGATGTGATCCACCTGATAACTCTTGAAGTGACCAGCAATAATATCCACCGCCTGACGATAAGCCGCCATCCGTGGATCCCGGGAATCCCATGTGCCTGAAACTTGCTGAGCCACAAGATCTGAGTCGCCGAAGCATCTTACTCGGCTTAAGTTCATCTCCTTTGCTACCCTGAGGCCATGAAGTAGGGCTTCGTATTCAGCTGCATTATTAGTGCACGGGAACATCAGCCGAAGCACATAAGAGAACTTATCACCTTTGGGAGATGTTAAAACAACTCCTGCCCCTGATCCTTCCAACTGCTTGGATCCATCAAAGTGTATTGTCCAGTATGTGTTATCCAGCTTTTCTCCAGGCACCTGACACTCTGTCTAGTCGTTTATGAAATCCACAAGGGCTTGAGACTTGACAGCCATATGGGGTACGTATTTCAGATTGAGAGGTCCCAGCTCCAATGCCCACTTAGCAATACTACCAGCGGCTTCTCTGTTTTGAATTATGTCCCCCAACGGAGCAGAGCTGACCACGCTGATCTGGTTCCCTAAGAAGTAATGCTTTAACTTGCGGTTGGCCATGAACACCCCATACACTAGCTTCTGCCAATGTGGATATATCTGCTTGGACTCTGTCAGGACCTCACTGATATAATAAACTAGCCTCTAAACCGGATATTCCTTCCCTACTTCCTTGCGCTCGACCACAATGGCAGCGCTGACAGCCCTATTGTTAGCCGCCACGTATAGGAGCAAAGGCTCTTTTTCAGCCAGAGCGGCTAAACCCGGCGGCTCAGTGAGCTGCTTCTTGAGCGCCTCAAACGCTTCACCCGCCGCCGTACTCCAAACAAAATTGTCTGTCTTTTTCATCATTTGATATAGAGGGATGGCCTTCTCACCAAGGTGACTTAAAAACCAGCTCAACGCAGAGCTCTGCCCTGCCAGGCATTGGACATCATTGATACGAGCCGGCTTTGCCATGGAGGTGATAGCTTTGAGCTTGCCTAGGTTGGCTTCAATACTATGCTCAAAAACCAGAAATCCCAAGAGCTTGCCAGCCGGAATCCCAAAGACACACTTTGCCAGTTTAAGCATCATCTTATAGATCCGTAGATTGACAAATGTTTCCTTTAAGTCATCAAGCAGGGTCTCCTTCTTCCTTGACTTGATCACAATGTTATCCGCGTAAGCATGAACATTGCGTCCAATCTGATTGTGAAGACAATTCTGCACACAGTGCTGATAAGTCGCCTGGGCACTCTTGAGCCCAAAAGGCATAGATACATAGCATAAGTCTACAAAAGGATTGATGAAATCCGTTTTCTATTGGTCCTTAACTGCCATCTTGATCTGGTGATATCCCGAATAAGCATCCATGAAGCATAAACTATCGCAACCTATCGTAGCAGCAATGATTTGATCAATACGAGGGAGAGCAAAAGGATCAGCCGGACAGGCCTTGTTAAGATCCGTATAGTCCACACACATATGCCACCTGCTGTTTTTCTTAAGCACGAGCATTGGGTTAGCAAGGCACTCCGGGTGAACGACCTCAAGGATGAAACCTGCCACTAAGAGCCGGGCGACCTCTTCCCTAATGGCCTTGCGTCTCTCCTCATTGATCTGCCGTAGAAATTGTTTGATAGGTTTAAACTTAGGATCCACATTAAGGTTATGCTCAGCGAACTTGATACACCCGTCATGTTAGAAGGTTTCCATGCAAAGATTTCCCAATTCTCACAGATGAATTCGATGAGCGCGCTTTCCTATTTGGGATCCATGTTGGCCCCAATAATGAACTGTTTGGATGAATCAGCTGTTGGAAATATGCCCTAGAGGCAATAAATAAAGTGTTTATTATTATATTTCCTTGTTCATGATAATCGTTTATTATCCATGCTATAATTGTATTGAGTGGAAACACATTATATGTGTGGGTAAATAGACAACACTCTGTCCCTAGTATGCCTCTAGTGAACTAGCTCGTCGATCAAAGATGGTGAAGCTTTCCTAGCCATTGACATGTGATGTCATTTGATAACGGGATCACATCAGTACGAGAATGATGTGATGGAAAAGACCCAAACTACAAACGTAGCATGTGATCGTGTCAATTTATTGCTACTGTTTTCTGCATGTCAAGTGGGTGTTCCTATGACCATGAGATCATGCAACTCACGGACATCGGAGGAGTGCCTTGTGTGTATCAAACGTCTCAATGTAACTGGGTGACTATAAAGGTTCTCTAGAGGTATCTCTGAGGGTGTCTGTTGAGGTGGCATGAATCAAAACTGGGATTTGTTACTTCGTGTGACGGAGAGGTATCTCAGGGCCCACTCGGTAATACAACATCACAATAAGCCTTGCAAGCAATGTGACTAAGTGTTAGTTGTTTTACCTTGTATTACGTAACGAGTAAAGAGACTTGCCGGTAACGAGGTTGAACTAGGTATGGAGATACCGACGATCGAATCTCGGGCAAGTAACATACCAAAGAAAAAAGGGAACATCATGCGGGATTAACTGAATCCTTGACATAGAGGTTCAACCGATAAAGATATTCATAGAATATGTAGGTACCAATAAGTACATCCAGATCCCTCTATTGGTTATTGACCATAGAGGTGTCTCGGTCATGTCTACATAGTTTTCGAACCCGCAGGGTCTGCACACTTAAGGTTTGGTGACGTTTCGGTAGTATAGAGTTATGTATGGTGCTGACCGAAGGTTGTTCGGAGTCCCGGATGAGACCCCAGACATCACAAGGAGCTTCGGAATGGTCCGGAGATAAAGATTCATATATAGGAAGTCATGTTTTGGTCGCCGGAAAAGTTTCGGGCTCATCGGTAGTGTACCGGGAGTGCCGATAGTGTACCGGGAGACCTCCGGGAGGGGTATTTCGACACAGGAAGCTTCATGGGCTGTGGGAGAGTGAATACCAGCCCTTAGTGGGCTGGTGGAAACTTCCCCGCAAGGCCCATGAGGGTATATAAGCAAATCCAAAGAGAAAAAGTGGAAAAAAGCAAAAATAGGGCGAATCCTAGTCCTACTAGGATTGGAGGTGGATTCCACCTCCACCCTTGGTTCGGCTGACTCTCTGGTGGCTTGGACCTTGGGCCAAGCTACCTCCTCTCTTCCTCCTATATATACTGGTGGTTTTTAGGGTTTTGGCACAAAATTTTCAGCCACGTGCTACCCATTCCTCCAGTGCATAATTTCTCGTGTAGATCGGATTTCTGCAGTGCTTAGGCAAAGCCCTGCTGGAATTGCTCCACCACCATCGCCGGAGAACCGTCACTCTGCCGGAGAACTCTTCCTCCTCTCCGCTCTCTCTTTCTGGATCAAGACGGCGGAGATCGTCATCAAGCTATACGTGTGCTCAACGCGGAGGTGCCGTCCGTTCGGCGCTAGATCGGAAGGATCGTGATCAAGCTCATGGGACGGATCATAATCAAGTTCGTGGGATGGATCGTGATCAAGTTCATGGGATGGATCGTGATTAGATCATGGGATGGATTGTGATTGGATCGCAGGACACTCGGCGATTTGGATCGCGAAGACGTTCGACTACACCAACCGTGTTTCTTAATGCTTCCCGCTTAGCGATCTACGTGTGCGTATGAAAATTTTTCATCACCATGGATAGATCTATGTGTGCGTATGAAATTTTTTGTTTCCCATGGAACATTCCCCAACATCACCCGGAGTAAATTCCATCGCCTTGGTATCATCTGCCAAAAATTTGAGGGGCGGATCAACCTCTGTGGTGGGCTTCTTTAGCGGGGTCATATCCTCTGGGTCAACATTTTCCTTATAAAACTTGAGTTCTGCCACAACACAATTGGATTCCGCGTAATCCGCGTCCCCTTCTTTGCACTCAATAGTCGTATTACGATCACCATGAACAGTAATCGTGACTTTTAACCCGGGCATCTTGAGCTATAAGTAGACATAACAGGGCCTAGCCATGAACTTAGCATAAGTTGGCCGCGCAAACAATGCATGATAAGGGCTCTTGATCTTGATCACTTCAAACCACAAGGACTCCACCCTGTAGTTGTACTCGTCGCCAAATGCTACTTCCAAAGAAATCCTGCCCACTAGGTAAGCTGACTTGCCCGGTACTACACCATGAAAAACGGGTGCAAGCCAGTGTTGCACGTGCAGAACACTCGGGTTAAACTTGACGAGACTAGCATGTCCAGACATGGCCTCGAAACACAACAGACCGAAAGGTCGAACAAGAGTCATATAGTAGATATGATCAACATAATGATGTTCACCATTGAAGCCACCTCAACTCACGTGATGATCAGACTTGAGTTGGTGAACTTGGATCATGTGACACTCAGATGACCTGAGGGATGTCAATTTGAGTGGGAGCTTTAGTAAATTTGATTAGACTCATTATCTTGAACAATATTATAAGTAACCTTTGAATATTTATGTTGTAGATCAATGGCTCGCGTAGTAGCACCCCTGAATTTTAATGCGTTCCTAAAGAAAGCTAAGTTGAAAGATGATTGAAGTAACTTTGTTGGTTGGGCCCGTAATCTGAGGATTATCCTCACGCCTTCCCAGAAATCATATGTCCTTGATGCACCGCTTGGTGACCAACCACAAGACATGACCTCCGAAGATGTTAAGAACGCTTGGGAGGCACCTTCTAGAGATTACTCAATAGTTTAGTGTGCAATATTGTACGGCTTAGAATCGGGGCTTCAAAGACGTTTTGAACATCATGGAGCATATGATATGTTCCAGGAGTTGAAATTTATCTTTAAGAAGAATGCCCGAATAGAGAGGTATGAGACCTCCGATAAGTTCTATGCTTGCAAGATGGAGGAGAACGGGTCTATCAGTGAGCATATACTCAGATTGTCTGGGTATTCAAACCGTCCAGCTGAGTTGGGAATTACCCTTCCGCCAGAGGCAATCACTGATAGAGTTACAAGAGATTTGTGATGAACAATAACATGCACGGGACGAACAAGTCAGTCGCCGAGCAGTTTGCGATGCTGAAAGTCGCTGAGTCTGAAATCCAGAAAGAACATCAAGTGTTGATGGTCAATAAAACCACCCTTTTCAAGAAAAATGGCAAGGGAAAAGGCAATAAGGGTAAAACCAAGAAGGATGGCAAAGCAGTTGATACTCATGTAAAGAAGCCTAAGCATGGACCTAAGCCAGAAACTGAGTGCTTTTATTGCAAGGGAACTGGTAACTGGAAGCGGAACTGCTCCAAGTACCTGGCTGACAAGAAGGCGGCCAATGACAAACAAGGTATATATGATATACATGTTATTGATGTGTACCTTACAAGCTCTCGTAGTAGTGCCTGGGTATTTGATACCGGTTCTGTTGCTCACATTTGCAACTCAAAACAGGAACTATGGAATAAACGAAGGCTGGCAAAGGAAGAAGTGATGATGCGCATGGGAAATGGTTCCAAGGTTGATGTGATCGCCGTCGGCACACTCTCTCTTCGACTACCATCGGGATTAGTGATGAACCTGAATAATTGTTATTTAGTGTCTGCGTTAAGCATGAACATTATATCTGGATCTTGTTTATTGTGAGATGGTTACTCATCTAAATCAGAGAATAAAGGTTGTTCTATTTATATGAGTAATATCTTTTATGGTCATGCACCCAACATGAGGAGTTTATTCATACTAAATCTTGATAGTGATGACACACATGTTCATAACATTGATGCCAAAAGATGTAGAGTTGATAATGATAGTACCACTTTCTTGTGGCACTGCCGTTTAGGTCATATTGGTGTAAAACGTGTGAGGAAGTTCCATGCTGATGGACTTCTGGAGTCACTTGATTTTGAATCACTTGACACATGTGAACCATGCCTCATGGGAAATATGACTAAAACGCCATTCTATGGAACAATGGAACGGGCGAGTGACTTATTGGAAACCATACATACTGATGTGTGTGGTCCAATGAATGTTACAACGCGTGGTGGATATCGTTATTTTCTCACCTTCACCGATGACTTAAGTAGATATGGGTATATTTACTTAATGAAACACAAGTCTGAAACGTTTGAAAAATTCAAGCAATTTCAGAGTGAAGTTGAGAATCCTCGTAACAAGAAGATTAAATTCCTGCGATCTGATCGAGGAGGTGAATATCTGAGTTATGAGTTTGGCAGTCACTTAAGACAGTGTGGAATTGTTTCACAGTTGACACCGCCCGGAACACCATAGTGTAATGGTGTGTCCGAACTCGTAATCGAACCTTATTAGAGGGTGCGTTCTATGATGTGTCTTGCTGATTTGCCACTCTTGTTTTGGGGTTATGCATTAGAGACAGCTGCATTCACTTTAAGTAGGGCACCATCAAAATCCGTTGAGACAACGACATATGAACTATGGTTTGGCAAGAGGCCAAAGTTGTTGTTTCTTAAAGTTTGGGGATGTGATGCTTATGTCAAAAAGCTTCAGCCTGAAATGCTGGAACCCAAAGCGGAGATATGCGTCTTCATAGGATACCCGAAAGAGACAGTCGGGTATACCTTCTATCTCAGATCCGAAGGCAAAGTGTTTGTTGCTAAGAATGGAACATTTCTTGAGAAAGAGTTTCTCTCAAAAGAATTGAGTTGGAGGAAATTAGAGCTTGATGAGGTTATTGACCCTTTACTTCAACTAGAAAGTAGCGCAGCGCAGAAAGATGTTTCTGTCAAACCTACGACAGTAGAAGAGGAAGTTAATGATGATGATCATGAAGCTTCGGATCAAGCAACTATTGAACCTCGTAGGTCGACAAGGGTGCGTACCACTCCTGAGTGGTACGGCAACCCTGTCTTGGAGGTCATGTTGTTAGATAACAGTGAACCTACTAGCTATGGAGGAGCAGTGATGGGCCCAGATTCCGAGAAATGGTTAGAGGCCATGAAATCCGAGATGGGATCCATGTATGAAAACAAAGTATGGACTTTGGAAGTATTACCTGAAGGACGAAAGATCATTCAGAACAAATGGATCTTTAAGAAGAAGACAGAAGCGGACGGTAATATCACTGTCTATAAAGCTCGACTTGTGGCAAAAGGGTTTTTCACAAGTTCAAGGAGTTGACTACGACGAGACCCTCTCACCCGTAGCGATGCTTAAGTCTGTCAGAATCATGTTGGCAATAGCTGCTTATTTCGACTATGAAATTTGGCAATTGGATGTCAAAACGGCGTTCCTCAACGGTTTCCTCGAGGAAGAGTTGTATATGATGCAACCCGAAGGTTTAGTCGTTCCAGAGAATGTTGACAAAGTTTGCAAACTCCAGCGATCCATTTATGGACTGGTGCAAGCATCTTGGAGTTGGAATAACCACTTTGATGAGGTGTTCAAAGCGTTTGAGTTTACACAGGTTTATGGACAAGCTTGTATTTACAAGAAAGTTAGTGGGAGATCTATAGCGTTTCTAATATTATATGTGGATGACATATTGTTGATTGGAAACAATATAGAAATGCTGGAAGCGTGAAGGAATATTTGAACAAGAGTTTTTCAATGAAGGACCTAGGAGAAGCTGCTTTCACATTAGGCATGAAGATCTATAGAGATAGATCGAGACGCTTGATAGCACTTTCACAGAGCGCATACCTTGATACAGTTTTGAAGAAGTTCAAAATGGATCAGTCCAAGAAGGGGTTATTGCCTGTGTTACAAGGTGTGAAGTTGAGTAAGACTTAATGCCCAGTGATTGCAGAAGATAGAGAAAAGATGAGTGTCATCCCCTATGATTTAGCCATAGTCTCTATCATGTATGCAATGTTGTGCACAAGTCCCAATGTCAGCCTTGCCATAAGTATGGCCGGAAGGTTTCAAAGTGATCTTGGAATGGAGCACTGGGCAGCGGTCAAGAATATCCTTAAGTACCTGGAAAGGACTAAGGAAATGTTTCTCATTTATGAAGGTGATGAAGAGCTCGTCGTAAAGGGTTATGTTGATGCAAGCGTTGACACTGATCCGGATGACTCAAAGTCGCAAACCAGATACGTATTTATTCTCAACGGGGGACCGGTAAGCTGGTGCAGTTCCAAGCAAACCATGGTAGCTGATTCTACGTGCGAAGCGGAGTACATCGCAGCCTCGGAGGCGGCGAAGGAAGGTGTCTGGATGAAGTAGTTCATGAGAGATCGTGGAGTAGTGCCTAGTGCACTGAATCCAATGAACCTGTTCTATGACAACAATGGTGCCAATTCTCTGGCCAAGGAACCAAGGTTTCACAAGAGGACCACACACATAAAGCGATGCTTCAAATCCATCTGCGATTACATTGAGGAGAAGGACATAAATATTTGCGAAGTGCACATGGATCTGAATGTTGCAGACCCGTTGACTAAACCTCTTCCAAGGGCTAAACATCATCAACACCAGAACTGCATGGGTGTTTGATTCATTATAATGTAAATCACATAGTGACGTGAACTAGATTATTGACTCTAGTGCCAGTGGGAGACTGTTGGAAATATGCCCTAGAGACAATAAATAAAGTGTTTATTATTATATTTCCTTGTTCATGATAATCGTTTATTATCCATGCTATAATTGTATTGATTGGAAACACATTACATGTGTGGGTAAATAGACAACACTCTACCCTAGTATGCCACTAGTGAACTAGCTCGTTGATCAAAGATGGTCAAGGTTTCCTAGCCATTGACATGTGATGTCATTTGATAATGGGATCACATCATTAGGAGAATGATGTGATGGACAAGACCCAAACTACAAACGTAGCATATGATTGTGTCAGTTTATTGCTACTTTTTTCTGCATGTCAAGTATGTGTTCCTATGACCATGAGATAATGCAACTCACGGACATCGGAGGAGTGCCTTATGTGTACCAAACGTCACAACGTAACTGGGTGACTATAAAGGTGCTCTACAGGTATCTCCGAGGGTGTCTGTTGAGTTCGCATGAATCAGGACTGGGACTTGTTACTCCGTGTGACGGAGAGGTATCTCAGGGCCCACTCGGTAATACAACATCACAATAAGCCTTGCAAGCAATGTGACTAAGTGTTAGTTGCGGGATCTTGTATTACGTAATGGGTAAAGAACACTAGGTATGGAGATACCGATGATCGAATCGTGGGCAAGTGACATACCGAAGAACAAAGGCAATATCATACGGGATTAACTGAATCCTTGACATAGAGGTTCAACCGATAAAGATGTTCGTATAATATGTAGGAACCAATTGGTGGAAATATGCCCTAGAGACAATAATAAATTAGTTATTATCATATTTCATTGTTCATGATAATCGTTTATTATCCATGCTATAATTGTATTGATCGGAGACTTAAATGCATGTGTGGATACATAGACAAAACCATGTCCCTAGCATGCCTCTAATGGACTAGCTCGTTGATCAAAGGATGGTTAAGGTTTCCTAGCCATGGACATGAGATGTCATTTGATAACGGGATCACATCATTAGGAGAATGATGTGATGGATAAGACCCAAACTACAAACATAGCATATGATCGTGTCAGTTTATTGCTACTGTTTAATGCATGTCAAGTATATGTTCCTATGACCATGAGATCATGCAACTCACGGACATCGGAGGAGTGCCTTGGGTGTATCAAACATCGCAACGTAACTGGGTGACTATAAAGGTGCCCTACAGGTATCTCCGATGGTGTCTGTTGAGTTGGCATGGATCGAGACTCGGATATGTTACTCCGTGTGACGGAGAGGTATCTCAGGGCCCACTCGGTAATACAACATCACAACAAGCCTTGCAAGCAATGTGGCTAAGTGTTAGTCACGGGATCTTGTTTTATGGAACGAGTAAAGAGACTTGCCAGTAACGAGGTTGAACTAGGTATGGAGATACCGACGATCGAATCTCGGGCAAGTAACATACCGAAGAACAAAGGGAACGTTGTACGGGATTAACTGAATCCTTGACATAGAGGTTCGACCGATAAATATCTTTGTGGAATATGTAGGAACCAATGTGGACGTCCAGGTCCCGCCATTGGTTATTGACCGTAGAGGTGTCTCGGTCATGTCTACATAGTTCTCGAACCCCCAGGGTCTGCACACTTAAGGTTCGGTGACGTTTCGGTAGTGTAGAGTTATGTTTGGTGGTGACCGAAGTTTGTTCGGAGTCCCAGATGAGATCCTGGGTGTCATGAGGAGCTCCAGAATGGTCCATAGGTAAAGATTCATATATAGGAAGTCCCAGTTTGGTTTCCCGAAAAGTTTCGGGCTCATCGGGAGTGTACCGGGAGTGCCGGTACTGTACCGGGAGTGCCGGTACTGTACCGGGAGGCCTCCGGGAGGGGTATTTCGACCCCAAGAGGTCCATGGGCTGTGGGAGAATAATAACCAGCCCTTAGTGGCTGGGAAAATAGCCACAAAGGCCCATGGCGCAGGAGAGAAAGTCCTAAAGCAAAAAGTGGAAAATCAGCCAATATGAGGCAATCCCACTCCAACTAGGATTGGAGGTGAAGTAGGATTGCTTCCCACCTCCTATTTCGGCTGACCCAAAGGACTTGGCTGCCTCTCCTCTCCTCTCCTCATATATATACTAGTCGATTGGGTGGTTTTTGGACAGAATTTCCGGCCACGTGCTACCCGTTACACCGGTGCATAGTTTCTCCTCTAGATCGGTTTTCTGCAGCGCTTAGGCGAAGCCCTGCCGGAATTGCTCCACCACCATCAACGGAGCGCCGTCAAGCTGCCGGTGAACTCTCTCTCCTCTCCACCTCCTCTCGCTGGATCGATACGGTGGAGATCGTCATCAAGCTGCACGTGTGCTGAACACGGAGGTGTCGTCCGTTCGGCGCTAGATCGGAAGGACCGTGATCAAGATCGCTACACGGTTCGTGATGTGATCACGGAACGGATCGTGATGAGTTCGCGGGACAGATCATGATCAAGATCGTGAGACGGATCGTGGTGAGTTCGCGGGTTGGATCATGATGTGTTCCCGGGACGGTTCGTGATTGGATCGCGAGACGCTCGGCGATTTGGATCGCGAAGAAGTTCGACTACACCAACCGCGTTTCTTAACGCTTCCCGCTTAGCGATCTACAAGGGTACATAGATCCACTCTCCCTATCGTAGATGCTCATCACCATGGATAGGTTTGCGTGTGCGTAGGAAATTTTTTGTTTCCCATGCGACGTTCCCCAACAGTGGCATCATGAGCTAGGTTGATGGTTCGATGAGATCTCGAGTAGAACACAAAAGGTTTGTTGGCGTTGATGCTTAGATTGCTTCCTCCCTTGGTCGGATTTTGGTTCAGCGGGATTGTGATATGAAGTGGCCCGGACCAACATTACTCGTACGCTTACGAGAGACCGGTTCCCTCGACGCAACTTGTTGCTTAGATGGCTTGCGGGTGTCAGTTTCTCTCACTTTAGTTGGATCGGATCCGACAAAGGCGGTCCTTGAGAAGGTTGAAAAGCAATCTATGTATCACTGTTGTGGTTTATGCGTAGGTGAGAATCGTTCTTGCTAGATACCCGTAGAAGCCACGTAAAACATGCAACAACAATTAGAGGACGTCTAACTTGTTTTTGCAGGGTATGTTGTGATGTGATATGGCCAATTACATGATGAGATATATGTGATGTATGAGATGATCATGTGATGTATAGAATTTAACGACTTGCATGTCGTTGAGTACGGCAACCGGCAGGAGACATAGGGTTGTCTTTAATTATTGTATGACCTGCGTGTCAATCATTAAGCGCTATGTAATGCTTTACTTTATCGCTAAGCGGTAGCAATAGAAGTAGAGGCAGGGCTGGCGCCACAACCCCAATGGCAACACATTGATGGAGATCAAGATGATGGAGATCATGGTGTTGTACCGGTGACGATGGAGATCATGCCGGTGTTTCGAAGATGGAGATCTTAAACACAAGTTCATGGCCATATCATGTCACTTATGAATTGCATGAGATGTTAATCCTTTTATGCACCTTGTTTTGCTTAGTACGGCGGTAGCATTATAAGGTGATCCCTCACTTGAATTTCAAGATGAACTATATTCTCCCCGAGTGTGCACCGTTGCGAAAGTTCGTCGTGTTGAGACACCACGTGATGATCGGGTGTGATAGACTCTATGTTCACATACAACGGGTGCAAGCCAGATTTGCACACGCAGAACACTCGGGTTAAACTTGACGAGCCTAGCATGTACAGACATGGCCTCGGAACACAAGAGACCGAAAGGTCGAGCATGAGTCATATAGTGGATATGATCAACATAATGATGTTCACCATTGAAGCCACGTTAACTCACGTGATGATCGGACTTGAGTTGGTGAATTTGGATCATGTATCACTCGAATGACCCGAGGGATGTCAATTTGAGTGGGAGTTCTTAAGTAATATGATTAATTGAACTCATTATCATGAACATAGTCAAAGTATCTTTGCAAATTATGTTGTAGATTACTAGCTCATGCTGTAGCTCCCTTGTATTTTTATATGTTCCTAGAGAAATAGAATTGAAAGATGTTGGTAGCAAAATTGCGGACTGGGTCCGTGATCTGAGGGTTGTCCTCATTGCTGCATAGAAGGCTTGTGTCCTTAATGCACCGCTCGGTGCGCCACCCCATCGAGCGTCGTCTGTAGATGTTGTGAACATCTGACAGGCACGTTTCGATGACTACTTGATGGTTTAGTGCGTCATGCATTACGGCTTAGAACTGAGGCTTCGAAACGTTTTGAATGTCATGGAACATATGAGATGTTCTAAGAGCTGAGATTGTGATCTCAGGCTCATGCCCGAGTTGTGAGATATAGGATCTCCAATGAGATTCTTTGCCTGCAAGATGAAAGAGAATAGCTCAATCGTTGAGCATGTGCTCAGACTGTCTGGGTACTACAATCGCTTGAATCGACTGGGAGTTGATCTTCCAGATAAGATAGTGATTGATGTAGGTCTCCAAGTCACTTTCACTGAGCTACTAGAACTTGGTGATGAACTATAAAATGCCAGGGAAAGAAATGTTGATCCCTGAGCTGTTCGCGATGTTTGACACTGCGAAGGTAGAAATCAAGAAGGAGCGTCAAGTGTTGATGGTTAATCAAACCACTAGTTTCAAGAAGGGCAAGAGAAAGGAGGGAAACTTCATGGATAGCAAGTGAGTTACTGCTCCAGTGAAGCAACCCAAAGTTGAACTCAAACCCGAGACTAAGTGCTTCTGTTATGAGGTGCGGGGTCGCTGAAGCGGAACAACCCTACATACTTGGTAGAGAAGAAGGCTGGCAACATTGATAGAAGTATATTTGATATACGAGTTACTAATCTGTACCTTGCTAGTACTCTTAGTAGCACCTGTGTATTGGATACCAGTTCGGTTGCTAAATGTTAGTAACTCGAAATAAAAGCTACGGAATAAATGGAGAACTAGCTAAGGGTGAGGTGACGATATGTGTTGGAAGTGTTTCCAAGGTTGATGTGATCAACATCGCACGCTCTCTCTACCTTCAGGATTAGTGACGAACCTAAATAAATGTTATTTGGTGTTTTGCGTTGAGCATGAACATGATTAGATCATGTTTATTGCAATACAGTTATTCATTTAACTTAGAGAATAATGGTTATTCTGTTTACATGAATAATACCTTTAATGGTCATGCACCCAGTGAGAATGGTTTGTTGAAATCTTGATCGTAGTATTACACATGTTCATAACATTGATGTCAAAAGATACAAAGTTAATAATGATAGTACCACATACTTGTGGCACTGCCGCTAAATGTCATATTGGTATAAAGCGCATGTAGAAACTCCCTACTGATGGATATTTGGACTCATTCAATTTCGAATCGGTTGAGACATGCGAACCATGCCTCTTGGGGAAGATGACTAAAGGACCCCGTTGGATGGAGCGGGCAAGTGATTCATTGGAAATGATACATGTTGATGTATGCAATCTAGTGAGTCTTGTAGCGTGCAGTGGATATCATTATTTTCTTACCTTCACTGATGATTTGAGTAGATATAGTGTATATTTACTTAATGAAACACAAGTCTGAATCGTTTGAAAGGTTCAAGCAAATTCAGAGTGAAGTTTAAAGATCATCGTGACAAGAAGATAAAAATGACTGTGATATGATCGTGGAGGTGAATATTTGAGTCACGACTTTGGCATACAACTTAAGACAATGTGAAAGTTGTTTCACAACTAAACGCCACCTGGAACACCATAGTGTGATGGTGTGTCCGAACATCATAGTTATGCTCTATTGGACATGGTGCGTGCTATGATGTCTCTTGTCGTTTTACTACTATAATTTTGGGGTTATGCATTAGAGACAACTACATTCACTTTAAATAGGGCACCATCTAATTCCGTTGAGATGACACCATGTGAATTATGGTTTGATAGAAACCTAAGCAGTCATTTCTTAATATTTGGGGATGTGACACTTGTGTGGAAAATGTTTTCACCTAGTGAGGTCGAACCCAAGGCGGACAAATTGCATCTTCATAGAGTACCCTAAGATCAGTTGGGCAAACCTTCAGTCTCAGATCCTAGTGCAAAGTGTTTGTTACTTAAACGGATCCTTTCTCGAGGAAATGTTTCTCTCGAAAGAATTGAGTGGGAGGAAGATAGAACTTGATGAGGTTGTTAATCCTTTGTTCAACCAGAGAGTAGCGCATCGCAGAAAGATGTTTCTGTGAAGCCTACGTTAGTTGAAGAGGAAGTTAATGATGATGATCATGAAGCTTCAGGATCAAGTTACTATCGAACTTTGTAGGTCGACAAGGATGTGTACTGCTCCTAAGTGGTACAACAACTCTATCTTGGAGATCATATTGTTGGACAACGATGAACCTACGAGCTATGGAGAAGCGATGATGGGCCCGGATTCCGACGAATGGTTAGAGGCCATGAAATCCGAGATAGGATCCATGTATGAAAACCAAGTGTAGACTTTGGTAGACTTGCTCGTTGGACGGCAGGTCGTTGAGTACAAATGGATCTTTAAAATGAAGACAGACACTAATGGTGAATGTCACTATTTGTAAAGCTCGACTTGTTGCAAAGATGTTTGTGACAAGTTCAAGGAGTTGACTACGATGAGACTTTCTCACTCATAGTGGTGCTAAAGTCTGTTGGAATTATGTTAGCAGTTGCTGTGTTTTCAATTATGAAATCTGACAGAGGAAAGGTTGATCAGATGTCAAAATATCGTTTCCTTAATGGTTTACTTGAGGAAAGGTTGTATGTGATACAACCAGAAGGTTTTGTCAGGCCTAAGGATGCTAAAAGGTGTGCAAGCTTCGGTGATCCTTCCATGGACTGAAGCAAGCATCTCGGAGTTGGAATATACGCTTTGATGAGGTGATCAAAGTTTTGATGTTTATACAAAGTTTACGAGAAACTTGTATTTGCAATAAAGTGAGTGGGAGCACTATAGAATTTCTGATAAGTATATGTGGATGACATATTGTTGATCAGAAATAATGTAGAGTTTCTGGAAAGCATAAAAAGGTCATTTGGAAAGTGATTTTCAATGGAAGACCTAGATGAAGCTACCTAATTGTTGAGCATCAAAATCTATGGAGATAGATCAAGATGCTCGATGAGACTTTCAATGAGTGCATACCTTGACAAGATTTTGAAAGAGTTCAAACTGGATCAGTCAGAGAAAGAGTTCTCGCCTGATTTGTAAGGTGTGGAAGTTGAGTGAGACTCAAAGCTCGACAACGGCAGAAGAAACAGAAAGGACGAACGTCGTCCCCTATGCCTTAGCCATAGGCTCTATATTATGCCATGCTGTGTACCGCACCTGTGTGTTCCTTGCCATGAGTCCGTCAAGGGGTACAAGAGTGAACCAGGAGTGGATCACTGGACAGCGATCAAGATTATCCTCAGTAACTAAGAGACTGAGGAGATGTTTCTCGATTATGGAGGTGAGAAAGAGTTCGTCGTAAGCAGTTACGTCGATACAAGCTTTAACACTAATCCGGATGACTCGTAGTAGCAATCTGGATACGTATAGTGGAGTAGCCATTTGGAAATAGTACCAAGTAGAGTGTGGTAGCAGTGTTTACGGTTTGACATAGAGATTTGCAAAGTACACACGGATCTGAATATCGCAGACCCGTTGACTATAAGACCTCTCTCACATGCAAAGCATGATCGAGCCCCAGAACTCATTGGGTGTTAGATTCATAACAATGCGAATCACATGGTGATGTGAACTAGATTATTGACTCTAGTGCAAGTGGGAGACTGTTGGAAATATGCCCGAGAGACAATAATAAATTAGTTTTCATCATATTTCCTTGTTCATGATAATCGTTTATTATCCAAGCTATAATTGTATTGATCGAAGACTTAAATGCATGTGTGGATACATAGACAAAACCATGTCCCTAGTATGCCTCTAATGGACTAGCTCGTTGATCAAAGGATGGTTAAGGTTTCCTAGCCATGGACATGAGATGTCATTTGACAACGGGATCACATCATTAGGAGAATGATGTGATGGATAAGACCCAAACTACAAACATAGCATATGATCGTGTCAGTTTATTGCTACTGTTTTCTGCATGTCAAGTATATGTTCCTATGACCATGAGATCATGCAACTCACGGATATCAAAGGAGTGCCTTGGGTGTATCAAACGCCGCAACGTAAGTGGGTGACTATAAAGGTGCTCTACAGGTATCTCCGATGGTGTCTGTCGAGTTGGCATGGATCGAGACTGGGATTTGTTACTCCGTGTGACGGAGAGGTATCACAGGGCCCCCTCGGTAATACAACATCACAACAAGCCTTGCAAGCAATGTGGCTAAGTGTTAGTCACGGGATCCTGTATTACGGAATGAGTAAAGAGACTTGCCAGTACCGAGGTTGAACTAGGTATGGAGATACCGACGATCGAATCTCGGGCAAGTAACATACCGAAGAACAAAGGGAACGTTATACGGGATTAACTGAATCCTTGACATAGAGATTCGACCGATAAAGATCTTTGTAGAATATGTAGGAACCAATGTGGACGTCCAGGTCCCGCCATTGGTTATTGACCGTAGAGGTGTCTCGGTCATGTCTACATAGTTCTCGAACCCGCAGGGTTTGCACACTTAAGGTTCGGTGACGTTTCGGTAGTGTAGAGTTATGTATGGTAGTGACCGAAGTTTGTTCGGAGTCCCGGATGAGATCCTGGACGTCACGAGGAGCTCCGGAATGGTCTGAAGGTAAAGATTCATATATAGGAAGTCCCAGTTTGGTTTCCGGAAAAGTTTCGGGCTCACCGGTAGTGTACCGGGAGTGCCGGTAGTGTACCGGGAGTGCCGGTAGTGTACCGGGAGGCCTCCGGGAGGGGTATTTCGACCCCAAGAGGTCCATGGGCTGTGGAAGAATAATAACCCACCCTTAGTGGGCTGGGAAAACAGCCACAAAGGCCCATGGCGCAGGAGAGAAAGTCCTAAAGCAAAAAGTGGAAAATCAGCCAATAGGAGGCAATCCTACTCCAACTAGGATTGGAGGTGAAGTAGGATTGCTTCCCAGCTCCTATTTCGGCCGACCCAAAGGCCTTGGATGCCTCTCCTCTCCTCTCCTCCTATATATACTAGTGGATTGGGTGGTTTTTGGACAGAATTTCCGGCCACGTGCTACCCGTTACACCGGTGCATAGTTTCTCCTCTAGATCGGTTTTCTGTAGCGCTTAGGCGAAGCCCGGCCGGAATTGCTCCACCACCATCACCGGAGCGCTGTCACGCTGCAGGTGAACTCTCTCTCCTCTCCACCTCCTCTCGCTGGATCGAGACGGTGGAGATCGTCATCAAGCTGCACGTGTGTTGAACGCGGAGGTGCCGTCCGTTCGGCGCTAGATCGGAAGGACCGTGATCGAGATCGCGAGACGGTTCGTGATGTGATCATGGAATGGATCGTGATGAGTTCGCAGGACAGATCGTGATCAAGATCGTGAGACGGATCGTGATGAGTTCGCGGGACGGATCATGATGTGTTCGCGGGACGGTTCGTGATTGGATCGCGGGACGGGCGGCGATTTGGATCGCGAAGAAGTTCGACTACACCAACCGCGTTTCTTAACGCTTCCCGCTTAGCGATCTACAAGGGTACATAGATCCACTGTCCCTCTCGTAGATGCTCATCACCATGGATAGGTTTGCGTGTGCGTAGGAATTTTTTTGTTTCCCATGCGACGTTCCCCAACACCAATATGGACATCTAGGTCCCGCTATTGGTTATTGACCGTAGAGGTGTCTCGGTCATGTCTACATAGTTCTCGAACCCGTAGGGTCTGCACACTTAAGGTTTGGTGACGTTTCTGTAGTATAGATTTATGTATGGTGGTGACCTAAGGTTGTTCGGAGTCCCGGATGAGATCCTAGATGTCAGGAGGAGCTCCGGAATGGTCCGGAGGTAAAGATTCATATATATGAAGTCCTATTTTGGTCGCCGAAAAAGTGTTGGGCTCATCGGTAGTGTACCGGGAGTGCCGGTAGTGTGCCGGGAGACCTCCGGGAGGAGTATTTCGACCTAAGAGGCATCGTGGGCTGTGGTAGAGTGAATACCAGCCCTTAGTGGGCTGGTGGAAACTTCCACACAAGGCCCATGAGGCTAGAGAAGAAAATCCAAAGAGAAAAGTGGAAAAAGGCAAAAATAGGGCGAATCCTAGTCCTACTAGGATTGGAGGTGGATTCCACCTCCACCTTTGGTTCAGCCGACTCCCTGGTGGCTTGGCCCTTAGGAAAAGCCACCTCCTCTCTTCCTCCTATATATAATGGTGGTTTTTAGGGTTTTGGCATAGAATTTTCAGCCACGTGCTACCCGTTCCAACAGTGCATAGTTTCTCCTCTAGATCGGATTTCTGTAGTGCCTGGGCGAAGCCCTGCCAGAATTGCTCCACCACCATCACCAGAGTGCCGTCACGCTGCCGGAGAACTTGTCCTCCTCTCCGCTCTCTCTTGCTAGATCAAGGCGGCGGATATCGTCATCAAGTTGTACGTGTGCTGAACGCGGAGGTGCCGTCTGTTCGGCGCTAGATCGGAAGGATCGTGATCAAGATCGTGGGGCGGATCGTGATCAAGTTCGTGGGATGGATCGTGATCAAGTTCGTGGGACGGATCGTGATTAGATCATGGGATGGATCATGATTGGATCGCGGGACGCTCGGCGATTTGGATCGCGAAGACGTTCGACTACACCATCCGCGTTTCTTAACGCTTCCCACTTAGCGATCTACAAGGGTACATCGATCCACTCTCTCTCTCATCGATGCTCATCACCATGGATAGATCTGCGTGTGTGTAGGAAATTTTTTGTTTCCCATGCAACGTTCCCCAACATCACACAGAGTAAAATCCATCGCCTTGGTATCATCCGCCGAAAATTTGAGGGGCGGCTCAACCTCTGTGGTGGGCTTCTTCAGCGGCATCATATCCTCTGGGTAAACATTTTCCTTATAAAACTTGAGTTCTGTCACAGCACAATTGGATTCCGCGTAAGCCGCGTCCCCTTCTTCGCACTCAATAGTCATATTCCGATCACCATCAACAGTAATCGTGCCTTTTAACCTGGGCATCTTGAGCTATAAGTAGACATAACAGGGCCTAGCCATGAACTTAGCATAAGTCGGCCGCCCAAACAATGCATGATAAGGGCTCTTGATCTTGATCACTTCAAACCACAAGGAGTCCACCCTGTAGTAGTACTCGTCGCCAAAGGCTACTTCCAAAAAATTCTGCCCACTGGGTAAGCTGATTTGCCCGGTACTACACCATGAAAAACTGTTGATGAGGGCTTAAGGTCTTTATAAAGCAGCTTCATCTGCCGGAAGGTATCGTAATACAGGATGTTGATGCTACTCCCACCATCCATGAGGACCTTATTCACCATATATCCTCCCACTTGGGCAACTACCAGGGCCAACCGCCTCGGGTCATCGACACGCGGCGGGTTATCCTCCTGGCTCCATCTTATGTCATACTCAGACCACTTTAAGTATTACGGCAGAGCCGGTGCAACTGCATTAACCGCCCGCTTGCGCAATTTCTGATCCCGCTTGTTAAGGCTGGTCGTAAAAACATGATACTGGCCCGAACTGAGCTGCTTTGGATTACTCTGGTACACAAATTGATTATGCTGTTGCTGATTATTGTTACTAGACTGCTGAGGATGTCCTCCTTGATTGCCCTAACCATGATGATCGGGCCCTGAGCCGCCGGATCCAAATCCGGCTCTTGACCCGCCTGGTCTTGAGCCGCCGGGCGGGCCACCATCATGGTAGTTGTGTTGCTGCATGTTGTAGTTCTTGAACTTCTGCTTGATGTGGCAATCACCCCATGTGTGCCCCACAGATCTATCGGGCCGGTTGTGCTCCGGACAGGGTTTTTTGAGCAATTCCTCCAAATTGAAAGGAGTCCTACTTTTGTTAAAAGGCAGTCTGAACTTCCCATTGACCTTAGGATGATTCTGGCCGGTTCTCAAATTGTCCACCAGTTCTGACCCACCATCCGGGTTCTTCCACTTGCTCTAGTTACCATTACTTGCTGCACCCTTGCCCTGATTTTTCTTTTTACCTTGGTCAGCCTTCTCCTCGTCAGATCCTGCATCGTTTGTGTTATCAAAGTCAGCATACTTTGTGAGAGCCACCATGAGCTCGCCCATGTCCTGACACGTACTGTTGAGCCAGCCGAGCTTCTGCTTTAGAGGGACGAAGTGACAGTTCTTTTGTAGGATAAGTACCGCTTGAGCCGCCGTGATCTGTTCAGATGAGTGGATGATGGTCGATACCCATCGCACCCAATGATGAGGTGACACATTCTCCTGCTGGACACAATTATCGAGATCCACAATGGTCATAGGCTCTTTGCAAGTCCCTTGAAAGTTTTTGATGAACCTTGCCCTCAAATCAGCCCATGAATTGATGCTATTAGGTGGCAAACCCTTTAACCATGTGCGAGCCGGACCTTCAATCATCATGATGAAGAATTTGGCACACACCGCCTCACTGACATCCAACATCTCCATAGCCAGCTCATAACTTCCGATCCAGGCCTCCGGAGGTAAGTCGGCAGTGTAATTCGGGACCTTGCGAGGTCCTTTGAAATCCATCGTAGCCAAAGCTGTTGCCTCTTGCTGGTTTCTCGCCCGGTTATGAGCGCTTGAGCATCTAGAGCCGCGTGATCATCCCCCGGAGGCCCTCTATGCTGATCACTGCTAGAGACCGCCGGCGATTCATAGCGCCGGCTAAAGCTGCGGCTGGGGAAGGGGGTTGAATGAACGCGGCTCTGGCTGTAAGCATATTTCTCCTGCTGGGCCATCTCCGTCTGAAGGTACCCAATGGCGTTCCATACCTCTTTTGCAAAAGGTGCCTCCTTAGGGATAGGGATTGTTTCAAGCCGGGTGGCCGTGGCCACCATGTTCTCTGCCGGGTTGGAATAATGACCCGCCGGCGTTGGAAAGACCACTGGTGAGGCCTGGTTTCGTCGAGGCGGGTTAAGCTCTGATCGAGCCGTCGGCCGACATCCGGGTGCATCCGCTGCCCATCTCGTTCCTGGCGTATTGAAGAGAACCCTTGCCTCATAATGTTCTGGTAAGCGGGATTGATGCCTCCTCCGATGCACTGCAGCCGCCTATTGCTGTTCTAGCCCAAGGCGGAGGGCATCCGTCTTAATGCGTTCTGCCTAAGCCTCCATCTGAACTTTTAGCTCAGCTATCCTCTGTTGCTCCTCTGCCATCCGGTCCTTGAGTCTCACAATCTACAAGTTCCGAGCAGCTTGATTATTTGGCGTGACTTCAGTGGCCATCAGGGCCGCGAGCTCGTTCATCAGATCTAGAAGAACTTGAGCCGTCGGCGGCAGGTCAGCCCCCGAGGTTGCTGCTCCGGCGGTTGTGCTGCTCGCTCCTGGAGCCGACCCCGTCATGAACACGACCACATGAACCGGCGGTCCGAAATCGTCCGGCTCAGAATGCACCGACTCAGGGTAAAGCTGGTAGATCTACTTTGCTTCCCCGCTCGAAGATCCGTCCTCTGAACAGATAAGAGTCTCCTACGATGCATAAGCTTCAAGATCCATACCTTGAGTGAAGCCCACGAAGATGTGCTTTCGTCTGGGTTGACACGGGCGGGTCGCACATCACGGGCGGGTTGCGCGCGCCGAGCCGGCTCGACGATGCTGGTGCAGATGTGCGGCTCGGGTGTAGATCCCTCGATCCTGCCGATGAAGACATGGATCCCGCCAAAGGGAACCCGGAATCCATATTCGACAGAGCCGACATCAAGAGCCCAGCCGGCGTGGTTGATGTAGAGCCGGCCACGGCGACTCTTGTTCATCCCTTTGACCACGTATCCCTCAAGCCCTGGCAGAGTGCCCTTTGAGAACTCAACACCATCGAGCGCAAGCCCCACGGAGGGTGCCAACTGTCGTGGTTTTCTCATGGCAGATGTCCGAGTGATTGGAATTGGATTCGAGGCCATCGCAAAAGGTGATGGACTTAAAGGGGTTGATCGGGACGAAGGACACCAGTTTACCCAGGTTCAGCCCCTCAAGTAGAGGTAATAGCTTTCGTCCTGCTTGTGTTTATATTTCTTGGTGTATCGATTACAAGGGAGCAAATTTCTTGACCTAGTTCTTGATTTCTCTGATCTCTCTCTAAGTCGCCCTGGGTCTCGCCTTTATATAGGAGGTCAAGACCACGGGTCATACAAGTCATAACTGACTCTGACTACGTGCCTTAATCCGTCTCTACATTGTCTTGCCTTCCAGAGCAAGTTGTCTCTGGGCGGCTCTTCGCCCGGGTATTCATACTTTCTCTGTCTGGGCCATGCTCTGGCCCATCTTGTCAAGCCGCCCAACATCCTGGGCTTAAACCTTCACGGCCCATCTTTGGACTTGTGTACGAGCTGCCTAGTGTGACCCGGAGCCTCAGGGGAGGGTCTCACCGTGGGGTTATATCCCCAACAATCTCCGAGGACAAACGTGTCTGTCTTACAGCATTGGTACCATTTGATTTCCTCCACACGTAACAGGTGGGCTAATTGCTCATTGAGATGACTTTTTCGATCAATCTCCGTGGCAGAAAGAGGGATCACCTCCGCGATTTTATCGAGGGTATCAATTAAGGTTGAGAGATGCAACTTCTCTTTCTTGTAAATACCAGTTGTGTGTTTAGCGCGATTATTCCACCGTTTAATTGGCGTGTTACCACTAGGTTGGCGTGCCCACACTTTTTGAACCAGCTCATCAAAACCCTCTGTAGTGAGCCATCCTAGTTCAAACTTGAACTGATAGCAATTCGCACTAGGAGCTGCCTCAGCGAAGTCGTTTAGCAGAGGAGCGTGGTCTGATAAGGCCTCAATTCTTTGTAGTATCCGTACCGAAGCTAGGGCATATTTATATTCCTAGTCGGTGGTAACTAGTACCCAGTGAAGTTTTTCATATGTTGGGTTTGCTTTGTTATTGGCCCAGGTATACTGACGACCAGACATAGTGAGTTCCCTCAAATCGATATTGTCAATAACAGCATTAAAAAGAAACAACCATCTTGAATCAAACCGGTCATTGTTTTTTACGTGCTGGTAGCGTATAATATTAAAATCCCCCCCCCCCAATTAACATGGGATGAGGATTATCTCGGAAAGTATTCACAAATTCTTTGAGAAAAGCCGACCTAAACTCCTCTTGAGCGACGCCATAAACTGCCACCAAGCTGCAAAGGAAGTTGTCGGATTTATTTATAAGGTGGAATTTGATATGGTATTCCCCTTTAGACGTGGACAGGAGTTCCAGATATGTGGAGTGTATACCCAGCAGTATGCCCCAGACATCCCAGATGGCGGTAGTATGTGCCATTCATAATCGTACCCACTTGAAAAATGGTCAAGATCACGTGTTGGGAAGTCTCTTTTGCCACACTCAGAGATGTCCACAAAGTCTAGAGCATGATCCCTAACACAATCGGAAATATGTTTGTATTTAGCCAAGTCACCGAGACCTCTGCTATTCCAAAACATTCCACTCATGATGAACTTTTTTTGTTTAGAGACCTTTGCTTTCTTATGTGGACGTCCCTTTTTCTTTGCTAAATTAGACTTGTTCTTTCGTACCGACGTGACAAGCTCATCTAGCATAGTGTCATGCTTAGTATCATCCAAGCCAACTTCAGTTGTGTCCTTAACCAGACGGGAAAGGAGCTTGCCTTCATTATTAGCATCAGCTTCCTCATCCTCCTCATCTGATATTACGGGATCCACAAACATAGGAAATTTCGGAGCAACCGTAAGCTGGTGAAACTCCACTTGCTTAAGAGCCTTAAAAAATCAACCGCTTTTTCACTTCTACCTAATGAAATTCCAAGACTAGCAATATTAGAAGAAATTTTGGCATTATCAAAAGACAAAAAAAATTAGTGGTGGAAGTACCTTCGAGTTGAGGTTGCGAGCAGCCGTTCTGTGCATGGCCTTCATCATCTCGAATCCTCGTCGGTAGCTGAAGCGTCGTCCGCACCAATGGGGTGATGGGCACTACGCCTGAGGGGTGTTGTTGTGGATTCCGTAGCGGCAAGTGTCCTGAAGCCCCTGAAAGGAGGCGTAGATGGATCCAAGGGCGGCATGGATGGATCCGACGATGATGTCACAAGCCGCGAGGGCTACGTGTCCAGCTCCTCCACTGCGATTGCTCCGGTCGCCGACGCCCTTCCTTGTGATGATGGCACTGATGGTAAAGCCCGTAGCTCCGCCAGCGCCTGCTCGTGATCATCATTAATGGATGGGGAAAAGATCACCCTTGTCGAGCTGGTGACTGCAGCCCAGGCGAGGGAAGCAGCGACCCTCCAACCGTGGCACCCTATTGGGATGCGCGCCCCTCCAGTGATGGCTGCGTCTTGGCACGGTGAAACAGCACCGCAGGTAAAGTCACTGGAGATGGTGACTGACTAGCATCCAGAGGAACAAGGGCCATAGTATGGTTGATCTTCGGCTCCAAGTTTGCCGTAGTTGAACTCGACCCGCCCGAAAGTGACGATCCCTGAGAAGTTGGAGAAGTTGTCTTGGAAGACGTACACCTGTTCGGGTTTGGTGGTGTCACAGCAATGAACTTCCCTGGCGACCAAGGGCCACAGGGAGCATGAGTGGCAGTGGCGATCTGCATGGGCATCACCCATCCCATCATCATGGTAGCCGGCTGAGTAGTAGATGATGACGAAGTTTTGGGCCTCTTGCTTGTACCATTAGGCCTCATATTGTCTTCTCCGTCATGTCCCCTGTCACTTTCCTGGTCATCATCGTTCTCCCAAACACGAGGCACGAAGTCGTCATCAACACGGAAATTTGGCCCTTCCAGACTACATCGAAACTCATATCCCTTCTTCTGAACAACAACGTCCGACGAGAGGGAATCAATTGTGCTCCTCTTGAAAGCGTCGACGTTTAGCACTCCCACCTATATGTGAATAATGCATCTTCGACGCAAGCAAAGTAGGTCCACATTCATAGTGGCACCAATGACCGAGCCAACTGTCCAAAGACCCAAGAAGTGACGAAGCGCGTGAGGCGCCCCATGAACATGCACCCAAATAGGTATTAACTCGAAACGGTGTGGTATCTCCTCGAACTTCCAGGCCTTGAAATCTATCGTGACATTGTGCGACTTTATGAAAACGGTAAACCCGTGACTCTCAAAAGCACCTACTCACTAGGGAAAGACATAAGAAAACCATTCTGGCCATGTGGTATAGCTTCCCAGGTCCACTGTTGCTGATATTGTGCAATCTTTGCATCCTCGGCCTCCACAATACTGGGAGAGATAGAGCCGCTAGATATCGTAATAAGCGTTGTTGGGGAAATTTGTGGAGAAAGATCCTCCCTACAGACGTTATCGGGCATCTGAAAGAAGGCCATATTCTTAGTACCATATCCACAAAGCATCGCCGCCGGCTTCGGCATGTTAAGAGAAGGGCATCAATGCATGGTCATCGGATGGTTGGTCTTGTTGCATATGAAGCAATATTGATGTGTCTCACAGTCGTCAGCAAGGTGACCGATAGCCTGACATTTAGTGCACCACATCTTCTTAGGCACCGTAGCAACTGCGGGTTGAGCCTGAAGTTGATGTGGCGTCTGTATTGGGACCAGCTGTCCGTGACGTGCATTCAGATTTGGACCAGCGATGAGAGCGGGGGCAACCCCCTATTGGCCTTGCGGAGTGGCGACTGCGGATGTTTGGTGCACCACATCCTGATGGAATTTTGGACGTGCTCCCTTGCCGCCCCTCGGTTTGCAAGGGCAAGAATTGGCCGGCAGCCCTACGGTAGCATTGTAAGCCGGCGCGGTGTTGAAGGCAACTGGTTGCACACTGGTGGGAGGAGCTAGCTGCTGTGTAGGAGAACTTGATGGCTGATATGAAAACACCGGGGGCTGCTGTTGCTGATGCACATAACATGTCGGCGGCTGGTAGATGAATGGCTATTGCTCACCTGCGATGAGCTACTGCTGGAGGGGCATCTGGTACACTTGCTAATGATGAACCGTTGGCTGATACACAACCTGTTGTTGTGCCGGCGCTAGAGTCCCCGACAGCGGCAGGAGTTGCGTACTGTCACGACCAAGATGCGGTCCTATCCTTATATTGCCACGAGGGCCTCGATAGGGATAGAAGCGCATCTTGTCGTGTTGCAAGAATGGATATCAATACAATTACATGTACAGAAGAGATGACTATATGGAATTGGCTTAAACTCGCCACAAGCTACATCAAGATCACATCAATACAACAACATACTCAAGCATCATACATAATACTAGGGTCCGACTACGGACGAAAAAAACGACAAAATGACATCCATCCTTGCTATCCCAGACGGCCACCTGGAACCCATATTAGATCGAGGAAGAAGAGAAGAAGAACTCCAACAAACAAGCTGCGCTCTCACGTGCAAGCATCACATTATCTGTACCTGCAACTGTTGTTGTAGTAATATGTGAGCCACAGGGACTCAGCAATCTCATTTCCAAGGGTATCAAGACTATTAAAGCTTAATGGGTGATGTATGGTTAAGTGGTGAGGCTGCAGCAAGCGACTAAGCATTTATTTGAGTGGCTAACTTACGATTACAGAAAATAAAACATGGTGGTCTACGCATAAATGACGTGAACTAGCAATGATCACTAAGCGATCATGAAAACCTACTTATGTCAAACATAACCCTACCGTGTTCCCTCTCGGATAAGCACTCACGAGAAGAGACAATCACTGTTACGCACACAGTTGGTGTATTTTATTTGAGTTTACTTTACATGTACCTGCTACTGCCATTTTGGACCAACACTCATGAGGAGCACTGGCCCAGGTTGTTGATTAATTATCCGCGGGTGCCGGCCGGTCCCTATGCAATTTTATTAGTTATTGAGCAAATGTGGTACCAAATTTGGGCCTTGCCAGACAAGCTTTATCCTAAAACAAAAATCAAGGGGTCCCCATAACAACCCCGAACATGTTAAGAGCGCTCAATTATGAAACATAACACCGGTTCACAAGTAACTAGGGGCGTCAAGAGTGGAACAGAACACCGAGCGAAAGGCATGGCAAATCAACAAATAACTACTACACATTCAGTGAAGTTCAATAGTTGCATATTGAAGAAACTACACGTTTGAATTACTTAGTTCATTCCCGTTTAGGTACACATAAATGTTAAATATTGTTAGACATGGCAAGAGGTGAAGCAATAACAAACTACATCATTTAGGCATTTTAAATTAGGGGCGAAGAAACATATAGCATTTCAGAAACATCCCCATAAGCATAATATGAATTTGGTCCAGATCTAAACTAACCATATTTTGGAGTTTTTAAAGAGATAAATAAAGTGTGCCATGAGATCCTACATGATCTGCTAGTCAAGTTACATACGTGGAACATTTTTATCGGAGCTACAGTTAATTAGTTATGAAATAAATCCTTTAACATGGCATTAATGTAAATTACAATGAACAGCAAGTTTAAACAGTTTACACATGGTTGAAAGTTGCAAATTATTAATCTACGTGAAATTCTAGTCAAGTTTCATATGTAAAGCAATTCGATCTGAGGCACGGTTAAGTTGCTAAGAATTAATTCATTTAAAAAAGGTCATCACACCAATCCATGCAAACAGGGCGTTTAAATATTTTTAACATGCATGAAAGTTGAATATTAGTAAAATACATGAAATTCTAGACATTTAACATATCTACATTATTTTTATATGATGCACAGACAATTAGTTATTCGCAATTTTAAATCATGTGTTTTTCTGTAATTTATTAATCACTCGATAATTGACAAATTCGCAGTAGAGGGGAAAAACTATATTGGGCCGAATTTGGTCAGGGCACTAGGCGCAGGATATGTAAGCAACGCTCTGGGCAAAAAAAATAGCACTAGGGGCTTACCTTAGTGGGCCAAGCCCATGCCGCGGGGAGGCTGGCAGCTGGGCCACGGGCGAGGCCGACCCATCTAGCGCGGGGCGGTAGGGCTGCGAGGTCGTCCTCCTCCTCCAATCCCGATCGGACCGGGGAAGGCAGGGGCGGCGGCCATGGCGGCGTTCGGTGGCAGGCGGGGCTCCGGCGGCTTTGAGTGGGCAGCGAGCGGGGCGAGGCCAGATCGGGCCGGCGGGCCTCGGTACCGGCCGGATCTGGGGCGAGGCGGCGGAACTCCGGCGGTCACCGGCAGGCTGCACCTACGGGCACAAAAGCAGAGAGGTGAGAGGGAGAGGGAGGATAAAGGGAAGGAGGAGAGGAAGGGAGGTGGAGAGGGGCGGCATCGTGGGGTCCTCCGGCAAGCTCCGGCGAGGTCCGGCCGACGGGGAGACCGGCGAGAGGCTACGGAAAGGCGGCGAGCTCGGGAGCGAGCTGCGGGTCGGGGCTGTGGGGCTCTGTGGTCGTTGGACGTTGTCCAGGTTGGCCACCGGACATGTCCGGTATGTGGGATTTGGGCGATTTTTAGGGGGAGAGGGAGGTGGGGTTTTCTGGGGGTGTGGCTGCAATTTTACATGGGGGGAAACACTAGAGAGTGAGGGGATCTCTCTCCATGAGGGTTTAAATAGGGAATGGCACTAGGGGCTGGATGAGTCTCGTCCGTCCGATCGCGATTCGACGACCACGAACAGAGAGAGGAGCTAGTTGGGCTAATGTCCGTGTAGTTTGGCTAGGAGGGGAAGAGAGAAAGAATTGTGGCCCGGCAACAAAGTTTTGCAAAACCGAAAACGTCCGATGACCGCACTGCTACGGTTGATCGATGGGTATCAAACGAATTCGGAATGCGACAAAAGTTGGTAGGCAGCCTACCTACAATATAACAAAACCGCACGTCAATTTTCGACCCAATCCGTGAATATTTTGTCTACACTTTAAAAACAACATTTTTTCGATGCCGCGGGCACGTGTAGGAGTGGTTGGTCTCGAAACGGGCAACGGCAAGAACGGAGAGAACCGGCGACTATGAACGGATGCAAGTTTTGAAAAACGAGTAACGATGCTATGCAGATGATGCGAATGATGCAATGATGAAAGCAACAACCAAATGAAACATAACGAGAATGGAAATAAAAAGGGAATCTTCTGGAGCGTCGGTCTCGGGCTGTTACACGTAGGCTGCACCGGCGGGTAGACACCTGAAACGAAACCAGGAGCGCCACGGGATGAAGCAGCGTCGAGCGGCTGAGGGGTGGCGGGTGTTGGGAGGGCGTGAAGGGCGGTGTTGAGCCCGGCGGCGTGGCTGCATCACCACGCGTCATGACCGTGGAGCGGACGACGGCCGCAAAGGAACGAGTGAGATTAGGGTTTCCCACATGCGTTCTCCGGTTCCACCAATGCCACAGCCAACGGTTAAGATTAACCATACGAAGCGGAGGTCCAGGATTCGTCTGGCCCAGAGGTGGCTCTGGCCCCGTCGTGATTCCCGGATCAGAAGTTTGAATGTCCCAGGACAAGACTCCCCGCCCATGCACGCGTGAATGCGCCGTCGGTGACCTAGACTGTTGCGATGCCGGCGGCGCGCCGAAGCTTGCATGGGGCATGACGTCAGCAAATGTCTGAGGAGGAGACAACCGAGGTGGCGAAATCGGACCGATCCGCGGCTTGACTAAAGCCCTAGACCGCGCCGGCACCCCAACGGCATCTCGCCTATTCGCCCCCAGAGGCGCTGATGAACACATGCCGGTTCGATCGAGTTGTTGGTTTCCACGGTCTTCTCCTCATGCCGAAACCCGATAGACTCCAACCTGCACACATGAAGAACCTCACCTGTCGTGTTAGATGATGGATTCTCCCACACCCTAGATTCCGACGTGGGGTATCCAATATCTGCCCAGAACTCGCCTGCAAGCTCCTGGTCGGACTTCCTGTGACCCGAAGCGGCTGGTTGCGGCGGTCGAGCGCTGGTGGATGGATCCGTGCAGTCCTCCTCCACCGACAGCCCTGCCTCCTCCATGTCCGCTTCCGCCAGGCACGAGTAGCGGGAGCCGCCCGACAACGCCGGCGTCGGCACTGGCGGCGGCGACCAGCAGGGCGCCAGCGTCAGGCTGTAGAAGGTGATAAGCTCGGAAAGTCATTCCTCTGGCTCCATGCTATAAGAACGTGCCAATTAATGCATATCTGCTGATCTGTGACTGTGTACTCGCGATGGTAGCTACTACTTCATAGGAAAGAGATTGATAACTCACATGCTAGTCAAACCGTCACATGATTCTGTAGTGTACTCACGTGGTACAATTCATGTGAAGAGTGTTTCCTAGCTAGATGGCTTGCTCACACCTATCACATGATTCTCTAGTGGACTTTGTTTTCAGAAGAAGAGATGTATGGGAGCCCTATATATACCTTCTACCCTAGCATACCTAATTAAGTGAGTCGGATATGAATACTAATTTATCTATACTTTTATCCAGCTTCAAATCATGTGAAATATTGGAAGAAAACAAAAATATCAATGTAAAAATTATTGGTTGTAAACATCTTTTTTTGGAAAAGGATTACATACGATCTGCCCCTAACCCATGACATGTGCCTGTGCGTGCAGTGGAAGATGGTCTGCGTGCTCGCCATCGAGGTGGCGTTCATGGCGGTTGTGGTGGCCGGCGTGCTCCTCGGCGCCCACACCCATGAGAAGCGCTCCATGATTGTCGGCATCCTCCGTGTCATCTTCGGCTCAATCATGTATGCGTCCCCGCTCACCATCATGGTACGTACACCTCCCCAACTTATGGATATATCGTCTACCGACCGTTTCATAACCGCTTTAACTTGTTATTATTCAGGTAGCTAATTAATCTGCCATTGTGGGTGTATGGTCTGTTAATGATGCACCGTGAAACCTAAACAGTCCTTACTTTATTTAATAGTTTGTTTGTTTTTCTAGATGCTTTTGATTCACCAAAACAGTCCTTACTTTGTTTAATATATACTAGTTTGTTTTGTATTGCTTCTGCCTTAAGAGCATGGTTAAATGAGTCAATTTTGGGACAAAATCTATCTCCATCTAAAAGATGCACCCAGACATTCATGTGTTAACCATCCTTCCAAACCTGTTCAAACAAGCGTCCAAATATTTTGGCCAAATTGAGTTGTTGACCCTCCAAGTTCTTTCACAAGATGAATAACTCAAAAAAATAAGATGAATGTAGTAATATTGTACTGCTTGCTTGCAGGGTAAAGTGATCAGGACCAAGAGTGTGGAGTACATGCCGTTCTTCCTGTCCATAGTAAACTTCCTCAATGGCGGCTGCTGGTTGACCTATGCGCTCATCAAGTTTGACCTATACATCACGGTATGTATACACAAATACACGTTGGAAAAAAAGTTGCATAGCCAGCTAGACTTACAATCGAGAACTCCTCCGCATCGATCTAACTAATATGCCTTCTTCTAATTTTTGACGGATCCCCAACGGCCTCGGTGCATTTTTCGGCCTCCTCCAGCTTATCCTCTATTTTTCGTACAACAAGTCGACCCCCAAGAAGGGCAAAGAACGTCGAGCTGCCCACCATCGTCACCATAAACGCTGTTACTAGTGGCAACGTCTCTGTCACAGTCGAGAAATAAGCTTGGCTTTGTATTTTGTTCTAAAGATTTTGAGTAGTTAATATCGGATGGTACTTCAAAAAGTGTGATGTTAGTACTACTTTGTTAGCTACAGTGTGAGTTTGCCTTTACTTTCGTGAACCAAGTGTATGTAAATACCTATGCAGCAGAGTTATCCCAAATATATTATGAGACCATGTTTGCATATCACGTACTCTTTCAATCTATATTTACGTTATGATACAATGGATTTGCTAATTACCGCATGTGATGGCCTAATCTATATCTATAGCTATACTTCTATATCTTCTTATTACTAATTGAAGCACCTTTCAAGTGCTCTAATTAATCCACATCATCAAAATTAATTACACTATTGGATTTTAGAATATACGTACAAGATAGAATGAAAATTTACGTAACACAAATGCAAATGGTGCCATCCTGTTAAAAAAGAATCTCAGACGTCCAATGTTTGTGATACAAGAAAAAAAGCCTCCAGCCGTTCCCTCAAAATAAAAAAGGAAAGAGTCATCACGATAAGAAAACTTACAACAAAAAAGAAAAGAAAACAATCTGATTGCTTGCCCGTAAAAGCCTCCATCTCGATAAAACATTCTTCCGGTTAAAATCTCCATGGAGTCCTCTAGATGTCCGCTACCTCCTACTGTAAATCGTGCTCTCCTACCTATGTTCGGTTGTCGTGATTATTTCTTACGTGATATCAAGTCTGGTCGGCTGTCCCAGTGTTGTTCGTATCCATCCTTTCAATCTCTTTTTTCAACTACAGCAACCCATCAGGTATATTAACCTCAACTTACAAATTTCAGTTTCCAACTACAGGAATCCGTCATGTCTATGTACATGATTTTATACCATGATACTGATTTAGGAGGTACTACCCAATCAAGCAGTCAAAGCATAAATATACTATATTACAAGATTTTACACATGATATATTGATTTAGCATGTACAATTCACTAAAACATGCATATCTGGATCTCCCGATGGTATTCCTCTTTGTCCTTTCAGTCGCAGTTTCCAAATTGTGGCAACATGTATATGTCAGTAACTTATTTTATCGCCCTCCACAATAATTGATTTTTTATGGCAAAACAGATGTTTCACAGTTATACATGTCAAGTACGGACGTGAAGGACGTCGAGATCGGCGGATAGATGGCACCCATGGCATGCGACAAGGAAACACTTGGATCAAGTGAAGACTGAATACTAATGGATATACTCAAACGAGATTAACCACCTGAGAAATTATATTAGAAGAAGGTTGGGTGGTATTTTCTGTTTATTTATTTTTGAAGAATCAAATGAATTTTTGACTTCTTGGGTTGGCCTTATTGGGACACTTAAATTGTTATTCAATTTTCATTGGCGAGTTTTGTTGGTGCAAATAGCACAGGGGTACGTAGCCGATCAATGTCCCAAGAATGAGTAGTACATCAGATCATGTTTCTCATATAGGGTGTACAAGCAAACACCATTTGAATAAGTCAGCAGGCGACATTTTAAATATTGCATGTGTCCATACTACACAAGTTTTTTTTACACATATTTGAATCCAGTCCACATTTGTACTTCTCTTCTATGCTTACTACTCTTTTGCAACGGAGCATGCCATTCTTTTCCAAGGCAAAGCCCATCTGCTTCAGTAACGAATTGGTCAGCTTGTGGATGAGCGTGTTTTGCTTGACAAAGATAAAACACTCAGGATGGAGCGACTGATTTTCATAAAGCAACCGCGTGTGGCGACCAGCTTGAATAGCTCCTGTTGTACTGGCCAAATATACTACTTTGCCTGGCATGGTTGTGATTGATTCAAATGATTCATTGTAGGTGCACATTGCTACCACTTATTATTTGGGTATATGGTAAGTACATCCATGTCTTTATTTTAGCCTGATAAATTAGGAAAAAGTATAGCTATTAAAATGAATTTAAAGCATCTAAATTACTACAGTAGACAAAAAAAGGATATATTACCATTTGTCAGAAATTTTGTAATAATTTATTGATTAAAAAACATAAAATCTGAATAATCTGTGGCTCTCAAGGTATTATAAAATCACGAAAATATTTATGTTAGAATTTATTTGTTAAGACAAGAACTTATAATTAGTTACAGTATCACACACATGTCAAAACCGTGCATATCCATTGTTCTGAATGGAAACAAATTGTTTTATAACCAGACAAAACTTTGTGAAATTAATACATAAGGGTTCTTAAGATCTACAGTGCTTCCATGGAAAAAAGGAACATGTAAGTTTTTTAGGAAGGGGAAAGAAAGGATGATAAATGTTACAATAGGTCATTTGATCTTATACGTTTCTTGAGCTTATATGTCACAATTACATGGTAGATGCAACAACTTTGAATTTCTAACTATATTGTCTACAATAATAATAATAATAATAATAATAATAATAATAATAATAATACAAAAAATATCCATAGTATTTAAAAAAATTTGTATTCGTACTAACTCTTTGAGAAATGAGTCTAATCAGGCGGTAGATGTAGCATGAGACGTCCATCACCTCCTATACTTTACACGTGTCCTGCTTGACCACACACGTCTCTCTCCCTCTTCTTTTTTTGCAACAACCTTGTTGTTACAGAATGGTAGCAGCAAACGATGACTTCACGAGTGCACGGCGTGACTGGAGATGTTTTGCAATTTTTGCAACATGCGCCTTGTTGCGGAAAATTAGGTACGGTGGAGATGTTGCATTTTTGCAACAAGGGTCTTATTGCAGAAAATTAAGAAAGAAGAGGTTGTGCAGCATGGGTCTTGCTGCAGGATATTAGAGAAGAAAAGGTTTTGCATCAAGGGCTTTGTTGCAGAAAATTAGAGAATGGAACATTTTGCAACAAAGGCCTTGTTGCAAGAGGAACATCGATTAGAATCATCCGATTGAGCATGACTATAGTTGGGTCGGGCACAGCCGTCCGATACAAGTGTAATCGCATGCCACGCAGTCACTTACAGCCACCCTAGACCTACATAACTGTACGGTGCCTCTACCATTTTTCTGCAACATCATCTGGGTTGCAAAAGTCATCCCGCAACAACGTTCATGTTACAAAAACATTAAGACGAGAAAAAAATTCTGCAATATCATCTGTGTCGCAGAAGTTCGTCCACACCCCTTATGTTTCAAAAAAATTAAGGCGAAAAAAATCTATAAAAAAATCTCGGTTGCAAAAGTTTCTGCAACAAGAGTTATGTGCAAACGCTTCCGCAACACTGGCTTTGTTGCAATTGTGAGGAAAGAGGCGACCCGAAGGATGCGTCAAATCAAACTGCTGTGAAGGTGGCGGATCATTGAAAATAGTCCGCCGATGGACGCGCAGCGTCGCCCTAACTCTTTCCAATTTAATTTCAAAAGTGCTATCCCATGCAGATGCACGGGTTGATGACTAGCTTATACTAATTAGGCACTCTCAACAAATTACCACGATAATTAGAAATTTGCCGACCAGTCATCTAATGGGACCATGTTTTAATGATGTAGATCCACCCATAGAATCCTTGCAGTCTTAGAAAAAAAAACATAGCATTGTTGTAAAAAACAAATCTATGGTTCCCGTAGAAAAAACCAATCTAGGCTAGTTGTACCTAATCCAATCTATCGTACTACTATAAAATTTCAGGATCGATCTATCCCTAGGGAATCCTCACGCAATATATTTCTTGCTATATGCCTTCTCCTTTCATTCCATCCAACCATATATTCTTCTTGTCAACAACGCAGGAAACTCGATTGAACATCAAGAGGAGGTAGAGGAGCACAGCGACATGACATATTGAAGGACCATGGCTTTGTGAAGAGAAGAAGGTGCCCCTGGATGGATGCTCCTCGCATGGCTAGCTAGACACAATCAAAGATCGGAGAGTAGCGCGTGAGTGCCTGCTTCTCCCCGCTTGAGGGCAGAGGATAGAGGAGGACGAGATTGCACAGAGGATTGGGCAGAAGATGATGTTGCTCCTCGTCCCAGGACGGTAGGAGGATCAACGAAGGAAGTCGAGGTGGATGGGATGGCGAATGAAGAACTTGCGTGGGGCATATGCTGTTGCAGGTCACCCCGGTAAGGGAAATCTATTATGATGGGCCTCAGAATCAAGTGTGAATCGCGTGGATTTTGTATGGTGCACTCTGTATACAGTCTAAGATTATAAAACACAGGTATCAGTTTTCCATCCGGTTGTGATCAGATCACGAGCAAAACTCCGTAAAACAAACAAATCCTTCACGACCATAGTCAATTGAACATAATTGTCACTGTTCCTTCTTTCTGGAGATTCCAACATCATCTTGGAAGGCTGCGAGGTCAAAAATAGTTTTGGTTAGCCGTTTAGTCCATTGATGTGGCCATGTACAATGCCGGTGGCCAAGGACAACTATTACATTCCCAACTGATTGCTGTCACCTTCCAACCTAGATGCATAAAGCCATGAACTCGCATTATACAACTCATATCTTTTTTTTCGACAAAGGGTGTTTTATTACTGAAAAGGTTTAAGCATTACACGCAGCCTCTGCACATGTAGAATGCACACAACCGCAACAAGTCCGAACACCACAAGAAAAAAATAAAAAGACGTAATACAAAAAACTTGAAGAAACTGTATGACGCCTAAGTAGATGGGTGTCCAATCCGTAGATCACGCTGACATCCATGTTGGATAAAAATATCCTTCGCCGTATCCTCCAAGCGGATACCGACTACCGTAAACAGATCGCGAAACTCCACACGATGTAGAGATGACCATAAACGAAAAGTACTTGTGCATCTATAGATTACCTGCATAAGAGATGAATTTTTATCATTAAAAACCTTGTCATTTCTACTTAGGCAAAGTGACCAAATAATGGCTAGCGCTCCCACCCTAATTAGAGTCCTAAATTTGTGAACCACTCCATGTAGCGAATTGCCAAATATATTAGCAACGCTACGCGGAGGATACATGCCAGAAGCTATTTGGATGACTGAACATAAGGATCGAGCGAATTTGCATTCAAAGAACTAATTTTTAATTGTCTCATCGTGATGACAAAATACACATCTCGTACTTACTTCCCAATTTCTCTTAACAAGGTTATCTTTTTTAAGAATGACTCCTCGACAAACATACCATGCAAAAAATATATTCTTTAGTGGTATCTTCATCTTCCAGATCGTCTTGTTACTATCGACTGGCACAATCGGATAGGTTAACGCTTTATACATGGAATCCACGAAGAATTTACCATTTTCATGTAAGTTCCAACAAAACTCATCAGCACCCTTAGACAATTGCACCTTTGTCAAATGCTGTAATAAAGCATTCCGCGATGCAAGCCTTGGGACGATTAGATCTCTCCTGAATGTCACGTTTGGTGAGAAAGATTCCAACACCAAGGCAATAGTGTCAACCTTGTGATGCACGATGTTGTATAAAGCTGGATATTTTTCCGGAAGAGTAGCAATTCCCAGCCACTTGTCCTCCCAGAAACGAATTTCCGAGCCATCCTTAATAGAAAATGATCCAAAACGGAAGAATGTTTCTTCGTAGCCATTAGACCAGGCCAACAGTACGAGTCCCCAGGCTTCCAGCTAACTTGGGATAACGCATTTGAGCCTACATATTTTCTTTTCGGGAGGGTTTGCCATACACCGTTTTCGGTAAGTAACTTGAAAATCCATTTTCCTAGGAGGGCAGTACTTTTGACCTCAAGATCAGGAATACCTAGCCCACCCATGTCTTTGGGACGACAAACCACACTCCATTTAGCCAGCCGATATTTCTTCTTCTCACTATCTCCTTGCCAAAACAATCCCGACTGGAAATAATCCAACTGTTGTAAGACCCCATATTACTGAGTACTAAATTTATGAGTACCAATCTACCGCTTAGAGATAGAAATTTTCCTTTCCAACTACTTAACGTTTTTGCAAACACTCCTTGACATGTTTCCATTTAGCATTTGTAAGTCTTCGATAATGTATCGGAATACCTAGATGGCTAATTGGAAACTGACCCTGCCCACAGCCGAATAGTTCAGCATACTATTGGACCTCGTCTTGAGCCTTGCCAAAGCAATACAATTTACTCTTATGGAAGTTTATCTTAAGACACGAAAGTTGCTCGAAGGCTGATAAGATTAATTTCAGATTTCTTGCTTTTTCGATGTCATGGTCCATAAAAAGTATTGTGTTGTCGGCATATTGAAGGATAGAAAGTCCGTCATCAACTAGATGAGGAACTACCCCGTCAATTAGGCCCTCATTTTTTGTGCACTCAATCATCACATCTAACATATCAGCCTCTATGTTAAATAGTATGGGCAATATGGTGCGTACTATGATGTCTCTTATCATTTTTTGCCACTATCGTTTTAGGGCTATGCATTAGAGACAACTGCATTCACTTTAAATAGGGCACCATCGAAATCCGTTTACAGGACATCGTATGAATTACCGTCTCTTAGAAACCTAAGCTGTCATTTCTCAGGGTTTGGGAATGCGACACTTATGCCTGATAAGCTCGAGCCCAAAACGGAAAAGTACAACTTCATAGGATACCCTAAGAACAGTTGGGTATACCTTTTATCTCAGATCCGAGCACAAAGTGTTTGTTGCTAAAACGGGTCCTTTCTCGAAAAAAAGAGTTTCTCTCGAAAGAATAGAGTGGGAGGAAGATAGAACTTGATGAGGTTGTTGAACCTTGGTTCAGCCATAGAGTAACGCAATACAGAAAGATGTTTGTGTGGAGACTACGTCAGTAGAAGAGGAAGTTAATGATGATGATCATGAAGCTTCGGATCAAGTTACTATCGAACCTCGTAGGTTGACAAGGACATGTACTACTCCTGAGTGGTACGACAAGCCTGTCTTAGAGGTCATGTTGTAGGACAACGATGAACCTACGAACTATGGAGAAGCGATGATGGGCCCGGATTCCGACAAATGGTTAGAGGCCATGAAAATCCGAGAAAGGATCCATGTATGAAAACCAAGTATAGACTTTGGTAGACATTCTCATTGGACAGCAGGTCGTTGAGTACAAATGGACCTTTAAGATGAAGATAGACGCTGATGGTAAATGTCACCATTTTAAAGCTCGACTTGTCGCATAGAAGTTTCCGCCAAGTTCAAGGAGTTGACTACGATGAGACTTTCTCACTAGTAGCGATGCTAAAGTCTATTGGAATTATGTTAGCAGTTGCTGCGTTTTTCAATTATGAAATCTGGCAGATGGATGTCAAAACATCGTTTCCTTCCTTGAGTAAAGGTTATATGAGATACGACCAGAAGTTTTGTCAGTCCTAAGGATGCTAAAAGGGGTGCAAGCTTCAGTGATCCTTCTATGGACTGAAGCAAGCATCTCGGAGTTGGACTCAAAGCTCGACCACGGCAGAAGAAAGAGAAAGGACGAAGGTCGTCCCTATGTGTCGTGGGAACAAGTCTGACAGTAGAAGGTATGGGTACGAATGGAGAGGCTAGAGTCCTAGCTACGGCGAGAGTGTACACACAGATGTATGAGTTCAGGCCCCTCTCGTGGAGGTAAAAGCCCTATGTCTCAGTGCTCAGAAGCTTACATCGAGTGGAATATGGAGATTACAACAGTGTAGTTAACCCTTGTACAAGAGGGGGAGGGGCGGCTTATATAGAGTCTGCTACCCCTCATGATTGTCCTGCAGTTAAGAGCTGGTCATGGGGTATAAAGATGGCCGTTATAGGTAACGCCTGCTATAAAGGCTCATAATGACCATTAAACCGTTGTCTGCCCGTTGGGCTCTTAGTAACGGCTTCCGGTCTCCTGGCGTCGAGTGCAGCGAAGCCTGTCGAGTGCCACACGACCGCCGAGTAGGAAGAAGGCCTCCGAGTGTCATACTGTCGAGTGACCTTTAGGCGCTTCCAAGTACACACTCGGAAGTTCATGCTTGATCTTCAACTCCTCTACAATAGCGTCCTTGGGAAGGGTACGTGGGACCTGCTTAGGACCCTACCCCAGGTACATATACTTGTCGTACCACTCAGGAGTAGTACGCGCCCTTGTCAACCTACGAGGTTCAATAGTAGCTTGATCCGAAGCTTCATGATCATCGTCATTAACTTCCTCTTCTACCGTCGTAGGTTCCACAGAAACAACTTTTTGCGCCGCACTACTTTCTAGTTGAAGTAAATGTTCAATAACCTCATCAAGCTCTATCTTCCTCCCGCTCAATTCTTTCGATAGAAACTCTTTCTCAAGAAATGTTCCATTCTTAGCGACAAACACTTTGCCTTCGGATCTGAGACTGAAGGTATACCCGACTATCTCTTTCGGGTATCCTATGAAGACGCATTTCTCCACTTTGAGTTCCAGCTTTTCAGGACGAAGCTTTTTGACATAAACATCACATACCCAAACTTTAGGAAATGACAACTTTGGCCTTTTCCCAAACCATAGTTCATATGGCGTCGTCTCAAAGGATTTCGATGGTGCCCTATTTAAAGTGAATGCAGCTGTCTCTAATGCATAACCCCAAAACGATAGTGGCAAATCAGCAAGAGACATCATAGAATGCACCATCTCTAATAAGGTTCGATTATGACGTTCGGACACACCATTACGCTGTGGTGTTCCGGGCGGTGTCAACTGTGAAACAATCCCACATTGTCTTAAGTAACTGCCAAACTCATAACTCAGATATTCACCTCCTTGATCAGATCGCAGGAACTTAATCTTCTTGTTATGATGATTCTCAACATCACTCTGAAATTGCTTGAACTTTTCAAATGTTTCAAACTTGTATTTCATTAAGTAAATATACCCATATCTACTTAAGTCATCAATGAAGGTGACAAAATAACGATATCCACCGCGGGATGGAACATTCATTGGACCACACACATCCGAATGTATGATTTCCAATAAGTCACTTGCCCGTTCCATTGTTCCAGATAACGGCATTTCAGTCATCCTGCCCATGAGGCATGGTTCACATGTGTCAAGTGATTAAAAATCAATTGACTCCAAAAGTACATCAACATGGAGCTTCCTCATGCATTTTACACCAATATGACCTAAACGGCAGTGCCACAAGAAAGTGGTACTATCATTATCAACTCTACATCTTTTGGCATCAATGTTATGAACATGTGTGTCATCACTATCAAGATTCAATATGAATAAACCCCTAACATTGGGGGCATGACCATAAAAGATATTAGTCATATAAATAGAACAACCTTTATTTTTGATTTAAATTAGTAACCGTCTCACAATAAACAAGATCCAGATATAATGTTCATGCTTAACACACGCAGTAAATAACAATTATTCAGGTTCATCAATAATCCCAATGGTAATCGAAGAGAGAGCGTGCCGACGGCGATCACATCAACCTTGGAACCATTTCCCACACACATCATCACTTCGTCCTTTGCCAGCCTTCGTTTATTCCATTGTTCCTGCTTTGAGTTGCAAATGTGAGCAACTGAACCGGTATCAAATACCCAGGCACTACTACGTGAGCTAGTAAGGTACACGTCAATAACATGTATATCATATATACCTTGTTTGTCATTGGCCGCCTTCTTGTCAGCCAGGTACTTGGGGCAGTTCCGCTTCCGGTGACCAGTTCCTGTGCAATGAAAGCACTCAGTTTCTGGCTTAGGTCCATCGTTAGGCTTCTTTGTAGGAGTAGCAACTTATTTGTAATCCTTCTTGGTTTTACCCTTCTTTACTTTTCCCTTGCCATTTTTCTTGAAACTAGTGGTTTTATTGACCATCAACACTTGATGTTCTTGCTGGATTTCAGACTAAGCGACTTTCAGCATCGCAAACAGCTCGGCGACTGACTTGTTCATCCCGTGCATGTTATAGTTCATTAAAAAGCTCTTGTAATTAGGTGCAAGTGATTGAAGAACTCTGTCAGTGATTGCCTCTGGCAGAAGGGTAATTCCCAATTCCGCTAGACGATTTGAATACCCAGACATTCTGAGAATATGCTCACTGATAGACCCGTTCTCCCCCATCTTGTAAGCATAGAATTTATCAGAGGTCTCATACCTCTCGATCCGTGCATTCTTTTGAAAGATAAACTTCAATTCCTAGAACATTTCATATGCTCCATGATGTTCAACACGTCTTTGAAGTCCCGGTTCTAAGCCATACAATATTGGACACTGAACTATTGAATAGTCTCCAGCACGAGCCTCCCAAGCGTTCTTAACGTCTTCGGAGGTCATGTCTTCTGGTTGGTTACCAAGCGGTGCATCAAGGACATATTGTTTCTGGGAAGCCGTGAGGTTAATCCTCAGATTACGGGCCCAGTCAACAAAGTTACTTCCATCATCTTTCAACTTAGCTTTCTCTAGGAACGCATTAAAATTCAGGGGTGCTACTGCGCAAGCCATTGATCTACAACATACATATGCAAACGTTACTTAGACTATTGTTCAAGATAATGAGTTTATTTAATCAAATTACTAAAGCTCCCACTCAAATTGACATCCCTCTGGTGATCTGAGTGTCACATGATCCAAATTCACCAACTCAAGTCCGATCATCACGTGAGTTAAGGTGGCTTCGATGGTGAACATCATTATGTTGATCATATCTACTATCTGACTCATGTTTGACCTTTCGGTCCCTTGTGTTTCGAGGCCATGTCTGTACATGCTAGGCTCGTCAAGTTTAACCCGGGTGTTCTGCACGTGCAAAACTGGCTTGCACCAGTTGTATGTCAACGTAGAGTCTATCACACCCGATCATCACGTGGTGTCTCGACACGACGAACTTTCGCAACGGTACACACTCGGGGAGAACACAATTTATCTTGAAATTAAGTGAGGGATCACCTTATAACGCTACCGTCGTCCTAAGCAAAATATGGTGCATAAAAGGATTAACATCACATGCAAATCATAAGTGACATGATATGGCCATGATCTTGTGCTTTTGATCTCCATCATGAAAGCACTGGCATGATCTCGATCGTCACCGACACGACACCATGATCTCCATCATCTTGATCTCTATCAACGTGTCGCCATCTGGGTTGTCGCGCCCAACATGCTTCTACTACTATTGCTACCATATCGATAAAGTAAAGCATTACATAGCGCTTAATGATTGACACGCGGGTCATACAATAACTATTGAAAACCCTATGGCTCCAAACGGTTGCCGTACTCATCGACATGAAAATCGTGATAATCTATACATCACATGAACATCTCATACATCACATATATCACATCATGTAATTGGCAATATCATATCATAACATACCCTGCAAAAACAAGTTAGACGTCCTCTAATTGTTGTTGCATGTTTTACGTGGCTGCTACGGGTATCTAGCAAGAACAATTCTCATCTACGCAAAAACCACAATGGTGATACACTAGTTGTTTTTCAATCTTCTCAAGGACCGCCTTTGTCGAATCCGATCCAACTAAAGTGAGAGAAACTGTCACCCGCAAGCCATCTATGCAACAAGTTGCGGTTGAGGGAACCGGTCTCTCGTAAGCATACGAGTAATGTTGGTCCGGGCCGCTTCATCTCACAATACCGCTGTAACAAAATCCGACCAAGGGAGGAAGCAATCTAAGCATCAACACCTACAAACCTTTTGTGTTCTACTCGAGATCTCATCTGAACATAGACCTAGCTCATGATACCACTGTTGGGGAATGTTGCATGGGAAACAAAAATTTTCCTATGCGCACGCAGATCTATCCATGGTGATGAGCATCTACGAGAGGGAGAGTGGATCTACATACCCTTTTAGATCGCTAAGGGGGAAGCGTTAACTAACGCGGTTGGTGTAGTCGAACGTCTTCGCGATCCAAATCGCCATGCGTCACGTGATCCAATCACGATCCGTCCCGCGATCTAATCAGGATACGTCCCGCGAACATGATCATGATCTGTCCCACGAACTTGATCACGATCCTTCCGATCTAGCGCCGAACGGACGGCACCTCCGCGTTCAGCACACGTACAGCTTGATGACGATCTCCGCCGTCCTCATCCAGCAACAGAGAGCGGAGAGGTTGAAGAGTTCGCCGGCAGAGTGACGGCGCTCCCGCGATGGTGGTGGAGCAATTCCGGCAGGGCTTCACCTAAGCACTGGAGAAATCCGATTTAGAGGAGAAACTATGCACTAGAGGGTAGGGTTGCACGTGGCTGAAAATCTAGTGCAAAAACCCTAAAACCTCTAGCATATATAAGGGCAAGAGAGGAGAGGAGGCAGCCTTGGCTTTCCAAGCCAAGTCCTTCGGTCGAAGGAGGTGGAGGAGGTGGAGTCCACCTCCAATCCTAGTAGGACTAGGATTCACCTATTTTGGCCTTTTTTCCACCTTTTCTCTTGGCCTTTTTTTTCTAGACGCATGGGCCTATTGTGTATGTTCCACCAGACCACTAACATCTGCTTTCCACTCTTCCACAGCCTATGTAGCCTCTTGGGTCGAAATACCCCTCCTGGAGGTCTCCCGGTACACTACTAGCACTCCCGGTACACTACCGATAAGCCCGGAACTTTTCCGGCGACCAAAACAGGACTTCCTATATATGAATCTTTACCTACGAACCATTCCGGAGCTCCTCCTGATGTCCGGGATGTCATCTGGGACTCCGAACAAACTTCGGTCACCACCATAAATAACTCTATACTACCAAAACGTCACCAAACCTTAAGTGTGCAGACCCTCCGGGTTCGAGAACTATGTAGACATGACCGAGACACCTCTACGGTCAATAACCAATGGTGGGACCTGGATGTCCACATTGGTTCCTACACATTCTACGAAGATCTTTACTGGTTGAAACTCTATCTCAAGGATTCAGTTAATCTCGTATGATGTTCCCTTTGTTCTTCGGTATGTTACTTGCCCGAGATTCAATCGTCGGTATCTCCATACCTAGTTCAACCTCTTTACTGGCAAGTCTCTTTACTCGTTCCATAATACAAGATCCCGTGACCAACACTTGGCCGCATTGCTTGCAAGGCTTGTTGTGATGTTGTATTACCGAGTGGGCCCTAAGATACGTCTCCATCACACGGAGTAACAAATCCCAGTCTTGATCCATGCCAACTCAACAGACACCCTCGGAGACACCTGTAGAGCACCGTTATAGTCACCCGGTTATGTTGAAACATTTGATACACACAAGTCCCTCTTATGATGTCCGTCAGTTGCATGATCTCATGGTCATAGTAACACATATTTGACATGTAGAAAACAGTAGGAATAAACTGACACGTGTTGGGGAACGTTGCATGGGAAACAAAAAAATTTCTACGCACACACAGATCTATCCATGGTGATGAGCATCTATGAGAGGGAGAGTGGATCTATGTACCCTTGTAGATCGGGAAGCGGGAAGCATTAAGAAACGCGGTTGGTGTAGTCGAACGTCTACGCGATCCAAATCGCCGAGCGTCCCGCGATCTCATCACGATCCGTCCCGCGATCCAATAACGATCCGTCTCGTGAACACATCACGATCCATCCCACAAACTCATCACGATTCGTCCCGCGATCTCAGCACGATCCATCTCGCGGTCTTGATCACGGTCCTTCCGATCTAGCGCCGAACGAGCGGCACCTCCGTGTTCAGCACACGTACAGCTTGATGATGATCTCCGCCTTCTTGATCCAACAAGAGGTAGCAGAGAGTTACAAGAGTTCTCCGGCAGCGTGACGGCGCTTCGACGATGGTGGTGGAGCTATTCCGGAAGGGCTTCACCTAAGCACTGCAGAAATCCGATCTAGAGGAGAAACAATGCACTGGAGAAACGGGTAGCACGTGGCTAAAACCTGGTGCCAAAAAACCGTAAAACCTCTAGTATATACTCCCTCCGTTCCTTTATATAAGGTGTATTTGTTTTTTGATAAATTTCACAATGTAAGGTGTATGTCTTATAATTTCTCGTAATTCCGTCGTTAGCCCTTCAAAAAAAAGGAAAGTATCTTTCCCCTGATTGCATGCATCGCTTTTTGTAAAGACAAAAATGAAAGTATCTTTTTCCTGATTGTGTGTATCTCTTACTTTCCTAGCCTAAATGATTTAGTTGCCGCTCATGAATGATTTTGCCAAGGTTAATTTCGTCCTTACATGTGTATAATTGCGTGCCTTGGTTAAAGTGTCAAAAATAATACACCTTACATAAAGGAATGGCGGGAGTATAAGAGGAAGAGAGGAGGAGTGTTGTCCCTCAAAGGACCAGAAATTGGGTCAACCAAATCAAGTGGGAGAGGTGGAATCCAATCATAGTAGGACTAGGATTCACCCTATGTTTTTCCTTTTTCCACCTTTTTCTCTTTGGGATTTTCTTCCCAGCCTCATGGGCCTTGTCTGGGATTTCCACCAGCCCACTAAGGGCTAGTAGTTACACTCCCACATCCCATGTAGCCTCTTGGGTCGAAATACCCCACCCGATGGTCTCCCGGTACACTACCGGCACTCCCGGTACACTACCGATGAACCCAAAACTTTTCTGACGACCAAAATAGGACTTCTTATATATGAATCTTTACCTCCGGACCATTACGGAGCTGCTCATGACGTCCGGGATCTCATCCGGGAATCTGAACAACCCTTGGTCACCACCATACATAACTATATACTACCGAAACGTCACCAAACTTTAAGTGTGCAGACCCTGCGGGCTCAAGAACTACGTAGACATGACCGAGACAACTCAATGGTCAATAACCAATAGTGGGACCTAGAATCTTTATCGGTCGAACCTCTATGTCAAGGATTCAGTTAATCCCATATGATGTTCCCTTTGTTCTTCGGTATGTTACTTGCCCGAGATTCGATCGTCGGTATCTCCATACCTTGTTCAACATTATTACCGGCAAGTCTCTTTACTTGTTCTATAATACAAGATCCCGTGACTCACACTTAGTCACATTGCTTGCAAGGCTTATTGTCATGTTGTATTACCGAGTGGGCCCTGAGATACCTCTCCGTCACACGGAGTAACAAATCCCAGTCTCGATCCATGCCAACTCTACAGACACCCTCGGAGATACATGTAGAGCACCTTTATAGTCACCCAGTTACATTGCGATGTTTGATACACACAAGGCACTCCTCCGGTGTCCGTGAGTTGCATGATCTCATGGTCATAGGAACATATACTTGACATGCAGAAAACAGTAGCAATAAACTGACATGATCATATGCTACGTTTGTAGTTTGGGTCTTGTCCATCACATCATTATCCTAGGAAACTTAACCATCTTTTGATCAACGAGCTAGTCTATTAGAGGCATACTAGGGACATTGTTTTGTCTATGTATCCACACATGCATCTAAGTCTCCGATCAATACAATTATAGCATGGATAATAAACGATTATCATGAACAAGGAAATATGATAATAACTAATTTATTATTGCATCTAGGGCATATTTCCAACAGTCTCCCACTTGCACTAGAGTCAATAATCTAGTTCACATCACCATGTGATTCGCATTGTTATGTATCTAACACCCAATGAGTTCTGGGGCTTGATCATGCTTTGCATGTGAGAGAGGTCTTATAGTCAACGGTTCTGTGACATTCAGATCCGTGTGTACATTGCAAATCTCTATGTCAAACCGTAAACACTGCTACCACACTCCACTTGGTACTATTGCAAATGGCTGCTCCACTATACGTATCCAGATTGCTACTTCGATTTATTCGGATTGGTGTTAAAGCTTGCGTCGACGTAATTCTTTATGACGAACTCTTTATCACCTCCATAATCGAGAAACATCTCCTTAGTCTTTAGTTAATAAGGATAATCTTGACCGCTCTCAAGTGATCCACTCCTGGGTCACTCTTGTACCCCTTCACGGACTCATGGAAAGGCACACACAGGTGTGGTACAAAGCATGGCATACTATACAGAGCCTATGGCTAAGGCATAGGGGACGACGTTCGTCCTTTCTCTTTCTTCTGCCGTTGTCGAGCTTTGAGTCTCACTCAACTTCACACCTTACAAATCAAGCGAGAACTATTTCTCTGACAGATCCATTTTGAACTATTTCAAAATCTTGTCAAGGTATGTACTCATTGAAAGTCTCATCAAGCATATTGATCTATCTCTATAGATCTCTATGCTCAACAATTAGGTAGCTTTATCCAGGTCTTCCTTTGAAAATCACTTTCCAAACAACCGTTTATGCTTTCCATAAATTCTGCATTACTTCCGATCAACAATATGTCATCCACATATACTCATCAGAAATTCTATAGTGCTCCCACTCACTTTATTGCAAATACAAGTTTCTCGTAAACTTTCTACAGACTCAAAAACTTTGATCACCTCATCAAAGTGTATATTCCAACTCCGAGATGCTTGCTTCAGTCCATAGAAGGATCACTGAAGCTTGCTCATCTTTTAGCATCCTTAGGATAGACAAAACCTTCCGGTTGTATCACATACAACCTTTCCTCAAGTAAATCGTTAAGGAAACGATGTTTTGACATCCATCTGGAAGATTTCATAATTGAAACATGCAGCAACTGCTGACATAATTCCAATAGACTTTAGAATCGCTACGAGTGAGAAAGTCTCATCGCAGTCAACTTATTTGAACTTGTCGTAAACTTTTTTGCAACAAGTCAAGCTTTATAAATGGTGACATTTACCATCAGCGTCTGTCTTCATCTCAAAGGTCCATTTTTACTCGACAACCTGCCGTCCAACAAGCAAGTCTACCAAAGTCTATACCTGGTTTTGATACATGGATCCTTTCTCGGATTTCATGGCCTCTAACCATTTGTCGGAATCTGGGCCCATCATCGCTTCTCCATAGCTCGTAGGTTAATCATTGTCCAACAACATGACCTCCAAGACAGGGTTGTCATACCGCTCGGGAGCAGTACACATCCTTCTCGACCTACCAAGTTCAATAGTAACTTGATCCCGAAGCTTCATTATCATCATCATTAACTTCCTCTTCAACTAACGTAGGCTTCACAGAAACATCTTCCAGGGCTGCGCTACTCTCTGGTTGAAGAAAGGTTTAACAACCTCATCAAGTTCTATCTTCCTCCCACTCAATTCTTTCGAGAGAAACTATTTCTCATAAAAGGACCCATTTTTAGCAACAAACACTTTGCACTTGGATCTGAGATAGAAGGTTCACCCATCTGTTCTTAGGGTATTCTATGAAGATGCATTTGTCTGCTTTGGGTTCGACCTCATTAGGTGAAAACATTTTGCACACAAGCGTCGCAGTCCCAAACATTAGGAAATGACAGCTTAGGTTTCTATCAAACCATAATTCACACGGTGTCATCTCAACGGATTTAGATGGTGCCCTATTTAAAGCGAATGTAGTTGTCTCTAATGCATAACCCCCAAATTATAGTAGCAAAACGATAAGAGACATCATAGCACACACCATATCCAATAGAGCATGACTATGATGTTCGGACACACCATCACACTATGGTGTTCCAGGTGGCGTGAGTTGTGAAACAACTTTCACATTGTCTAAAGTTGTATGCCAAACTTGTAACTCAGATATTCATCTCCACGATCACATCGCAGACATTTTTATCTTCTTGTCATGATGATCTTAAACTTCACTCTGAATTTGCTTGAACCTTTCAAACGATTCAGACTTGTGTTTCATTAAGTAAATATCCACTATATCTACTCAATTCACAAGTGAAGGTAAGAAAATAACAACATCCACCGCATGCTACAAGACTATTAGATTGCATACATCAACATGTATAATTTCCAATGAACCAGTTGCCCGCTCCATCAATCCAGAAAACGGGGTCCTTAGTCATCTTGCCCAAAAGGCATGGTTCACATGTCTCAACCGATTCGAAATCAAATGAGTCCAAAGATCCATCTTCAAGGAGGATCTTCATGCACTTTATACCAATATGACATTTAGCTGCAGTACCACAAGTATGTGGTACTATCATTATTAACTTTGTATCTTTTGGCATCAATGTTATGAACATGTGTATTACTACGATCAAGATTTCAACAAACCATTCTCACTGGGTGCATGACCATTGAAGGTATTACTCATGTAAACAGAATAACCATTATTCTCTAATCATGTTCACGCTCGACGCAAAACACCAAATAATATTTATTTAGGTTCGTCACTAATACCGAAGGTAGAGAGAGCGTGCGATGTTGATCACATCAACCTTGGAAACATTTCCAACACACATCGTCACCTCACCCTTAGCTAGTTCTCCGTTTACTCCGTAGCTTTTATTTCGAGTTACTAACATTTAGCAACCGAACCGGTATCCAATACCCAGGTGCTACTAGGAGTACCAGCAAGGTACACATGAATAACACGTATATCAAATATACTTCTGTCGACGTTGCCAGCCTTCGTATCTACCAAGTATCTAGGATTGTTCCGCTAAAGCGACCGCTCTCCTCATAATCCAAGCACTTAGTCTCAGGTCTAGGTTCAACTTTGGATTGCTTCACTAGAGCAAAAACTGACTTGCTATCCATGAAGATTCCCTCCTTGATCCTGCCCTTCTCGAAACTAGCGGTTTGAATAACCATCAACACTTGATGATCCTTCTTGATTTCTACCTCCGCGGTGTCAAACATCGTGAACAGCTCAGGGATCATTATTTCTATCCCTGGTATTTAATAGTTCATCACCAAGTTCTAGTAGCTTAGTGACAGTGACTTGGAGAACTATATCAATCACTATATTATCTGGAAGATCAACTCCCACTTGATTCAAGCGATTGTAGCACCCAGACAATCTGTGCACATGCTCAACGATTGAGATATTCTCTTTCATCTTTGCAGGCAAAGAATCTTGTTGGAGATCTCATATGTCGCAACACGGGCACGAGCCTGAGATCCTAATCTCAGCTCTTAGAACATCTCATATGTTCTGTGACGTTCAAAACGTTTCAGGGCCTTAATTCTAAGCCGTAATGGATGACGCACTAAACTATCAAGTAGTCATCAGAACGTGCCTGTCAGATGTTCACAACATCTATAGACGACGCTAGAGGGGTTGGCGCACCGAGCGGTGCATTATGGACATAAACCTTTTATGCAGCATTGAGGACAATCCTCAGATCACGGACCCAGTCCGCAATATTGCTACCATCATCTTTCAACTCTATTTCTCTAGGAACAAAAACAATCAAGGGAGCTACAGCGCGAGCTAGTAATCTACAACATAATTTGCAAAGATAATACTGACTAAGTTCATGATAATGAGTTCAATTAATCATATTACTTAAGAACTCCCACTCAAATTGACATCCCTCCAGTCATTCGAGTGATACATCATCCAAATTCACCAACTCAAGTCCTATCATCATGTGAGTTGAGGTGGCTGCAATGGTGAACATCATCATGTTGATCATATCTACTATATGACTCATGTTCGACCTTTCGGTCTCTTGTGTTCCGAGGCCATGTCTGTACATGCTAGGCTAGTCAAGTTTAACCCGAGTGTTCTGCATGTGCAAAACTGGCTTGCACCAGTTGTATGTGAACGTAGAGTCTATCACACCCGATCATCATGTAGTGTCTCAACACGACAAACTTTCGCATCGGTGCAGACTTGGGGAGAACACAATTTAACTTGAAATTAAGTGAGGGATCACCTTATAATGCTTCCGTCGTCCTAAGCAAAACAAGGTGCATAAAAGGATTAACATCACATGCAAACCATAAGTGACATGATATGGCCATGAACTTGTGCTTTCGATCTCCATCTAGAAAGCACCGGCATGATCTCCATCGTCACCGGCACGACACCATGATCTCCATCATCTTGATCTCCATCAACGTGTCGCCATCGGGGTTTGTCGTGCCCAACATGCTTCTACTACTATTGCTACCGTAGCGATAAAGTAAAGCATTACATAGCGCTTAATCATTGACACGCAGGTCATACAATAATTAAAGACAACCCTATGCCTCCTGCTGGTTGCCGTACTCAACGACATGCAAGTCATGATAATATATACATCACATGGTCATCTCATACATCACATATATCACATCATGTAATTGGCCATATCATATCACAACATACCCTGCAAAAACAAGTTAGACGTCCTCTAATTGTTGTTGCATGTTTTACATGGCTGCTACGGGTATCTAGCAAGAACAATTCTCATCTACGCAAAAACCACAACGGTGATGCACTAGTTGCTTTTCAACGTTCTCAAGGACCGCCTTTGTCGAATCCGATCCAACTAAAGTGAGAGAAAATGTCACCCGCAAGCCATCTATGCAACAAGTTGCGGTTGAAGGAACTGGTCTCTCGTAAGCATATGAGTAATGTTGGTCTGGGGCGCTTCATCTCACAATACCGCTGAACCGAAATCTGACCAAGAGAGGAAGCAATTGAAGCATCAATGCCCACAAACCTTTTGTGTTCTCTTCGAGATCTCATCTACACATAGAGCTAGCTCATGATGACACTGTTGGGGAATGTTGCATGGGAAACAAAAAGTTTCCTACGCACACGCAAACCTATCCATGGTGATTAGCATCTACGAGAGGGAGAGTGGATCTACGTACCCTTGTAGATCGCTAAGCGGGAAGCGTTAAGAAACGCGGTTAGTGTAATCGAACGTCTTCACGATCCAAATCGCCGAGCGTCCTGCGATCTCATCACGATCCGTCCCGCGATCCAATCACGATCCGTCTCGTGAACACATCACAATCCATCCCGTGAACTCATCACGATCTGTCCCGCGATCTCATCACGATCCGTCTCGTGATCCTGATCACGGTCCTTCGGATCTAGCGCCGAACGCACGGCACCTCCACGTTCAGCACTCGTTCAGCTTGATGACCATCTCCGCCTTCTTGATCTAGCAAGAGGGTGCGGAGAGGTAGAAGAGTTCCCCGACAGCGTGACGGCGCTACGGCGATGGTGGTGGACCTATTCCCGCAGGGCTTCGCCTAAGCACTGCAGAAATCCGATCTAGAGGAGAAACTATGCACTAGAGAAACGGGTAGCACGTGGCTAAAATCTGGTGCCAAAAAACCCTAAAACCTCTAGTATATATAAGAGGAAGAGAGGAGGAGGCTTGGCCCTCAAAGGACCAGCAATTGGGTCGACCAAATCAAGTGGGAGAGGTGGAATCCACCTCCAATCCTAGTAGGACTAGGATTCACCCTATTTTTTGCCTTTTTCCACCTTTTTCTCTTTGGGCTTTTCTTCCAAGCCTCATGGGCCCTGTGTGGGATTTCCACCAGCCCACTAAGGTGTTGGCGAACGTCGCGTGGGAAATAAAAAATTTCCTACGCACACGCAGATCTATCCATGGTGATGAGCATCTACGAGAGGGAGAGTGGATCTACATACCCTTGTAGATCGCTAAGCGGGAAGCGTTAAGAAACGCGGTTGGTGTAGTCGAACATCTTCGTGATCCAAATCGCCGAGCGTCCCGCAATCTCATCACGATCCGTCCCGCGATCCAATCACGATCTGTCCAGCAATCTTCATCATGATATATCTCACGATCTTGATTACGATCCGTTCCGTGAACTCATCACGGTCCTTCCGATCTAGCGCCGAACAAATGACACCTCCGCGTTCAGCACACGTGCAGCTTGATGACGATCTCTGCCATCTTGATCCAGCAAGAGTGAGTGGAGAAGTAGAAGAGTTCACCGGCAGCATGACGGTGCTCCGGTGATGGTGGTGGGGCAATTCCGGCAGGGCTTCGCCTAAGCACTGCAGAAATCCAATATAGAGGAGCACCGGTGGAACAGGTAGCACGTGGCCGTAAAAAACTAGTGCAAAACCCTAAAATCCAGCGGTATATATAAGAGGAGAGGAGGAGAGGCTGGCGCAAAGGCCAAAACTCTTATAGGAGTTGGCCGAACTAGGAGGAGAGGAGTCCTCCTCCTCCACTCCTAGTTGGATTAGGACTCCTTCCTATTTTTGCCTTCTTTGCCTTTTTCCACCATTTTCTCTTGGGGTTTTCTTCTCCAGCCACATGGGCCTTGTGTGGAAGTTTCCACCAGCCCACTAAGGGCTGATATTCACTCTCCCACAGCCCATGAAGCCTCTTGGGTCGAAATACCCCTCCTGGAGGTCTCCCGGTACACTACCGGCACTCCCGGTACACTACCGATAAGCCCGGAACTTTTCCGGCGACCAAAATAGGACTTTATATATATGAATCTTTACCTCTGGACCATTTTGGAGCTCCTCGTGACTTTCGGGATCTCATCCGGGACTCCGAACAAACTTCGGTCACCACCATACATAACTCTATACTACCGAAACGTCACCAAACCTTAAGTGTGCAGACCCTGTGGGTTCGAGAACTATGTAGACATGACCGAGACACCTCTACGATCAATAACCAATAGAGGGACCTGGATTTACACATTGGTTCCTACATATTCTATGAACATCTTTATCGGTCGAACCTCTATGTCAAGGATTCAGTTAATCCCATATGATGTTCCCTTTGTTCTTCGGTATGTTACTTGCCCGAGATTCGATCGTCGGTATCTCCATACCTAGTTCAACCTTGTTACCGGAAAGTCTTTTTACTCGTTCCGTAATACAATATCCTGTGACTAACACTTAGTCACATTTCTTGCAAGGCTTATTGTGATGTTGTATTACCGAGTGGGCCTTGAGATACCTCGCAGTCACACGGAGTAACAAATCCCAGTCTCGATCCATGCCAACTCAACAGACACCCTCGGAGATACCTGTAGAGCACCTTTATAGTCACCCAGTTACGTTGTGATGTTTGATACACACAAGACACTCCTCCGGTGTCCCTGAGTTGCATGATCTCATGGTCATAGGAACATATACTTGACATGCAGAAAACAGTAGCAATAAATTGACACGATCATATGCTACATTTGTAGTTTGGGTCTTGTCCATCACATCATTCTCCTAATGATGTGATCCCATTATCAAATGACATCTCATGTCAATGGCTAGGAAACCTTGACCATCTTTGATCAACGAGCTCGTTCACTAGAGGCATACGACGGACAGTGTGTTGTCTATTTACCCACACATGTAATGTATTTCCAATCAATACAATTATAGCATGGATAATAAACGATTATCATGAACAAGGAAATATAATAATAAACACTTTATTTATTGCCTCTAGGGCATATTTCCAACAAAATATGCCCTAGAGGAAATAATAAATTTGTTATTATCATATTTCCTTGTTCATGATAATTGCTTATTATCCATGTTATAATTGTATTGATTGCTAAATACATGTATGGGTATACAGACAACACTGTGTCCCTAGTATGCCTCTAGTAGACTAGCTCGTTGATCAAAGATGGCTATGGTTTACTAGCCATGAACATGAGATGTTATTTGATAACGGGATCACATCATTAGGAGAGTGATGTGATGGACAAAACCCAAACTATAAACGTAGCATATGATCGTGTCAGTTTATTGCAATAGTTTTCTGAATGTCAAGTATCTGCTCCTATGACCATGAGATCATGCAACTCACTGACACCGGAGGAGTACCTTGTGTGTATCAAACGTCGCAACGTAACTGGGTGACTATAAGGCGCTCTACAGGTATCTCCGAGGGTGTCTATTGGCTTGGCATGGATCAAGACTGGGATTTGTTACTACGTGTGATGGATAGGTATCTCGGGGCTCACTCAGTAATACAACATCACAACAAGCCTTCCAAGCAAAGTGACTATTGTGTTAGCCACAAGATCTTATATTACGGAATGAGTAAAGAGACTTGCTGGTAACGAGATTGAACTAGGTATAGAGATACTAACGACCGAATCACAGGCAAGTATCATACCGAAGAACAAACTGAACATTATACGGGATTACCTCAATCCTTCACATAGAGGTTCAACCGATAAAGATATTTATAGAATATGTAGTAACCAATATGGGCGTCTAGGTCTCGCTATTGGTTATCGAATGTGGAGGTGTCTCGGTCATGTCTGCATAGTTCTCGAGCCCGCAGGGTCTACACACTTAACGTTTGCTGACGATATAAGTATAGTTGAGTTACTATGTTGGTGAGTGAAAGTTGTTCGGAGTCCTGGATGAGATCTCGAACATGATGAGGAGCTCCGGAATAGTCGAGAGGTAAAGATGGATATATGTGATAATAGTGTTTTGTCTTTGGAAGGGTTCCGGAATTCACCGGGATAGTTTCGGATGTTTCCCAAAATGTTCGGGGTACAAGAACTATTTATTTGGGCCAAGGGGTAAAGCCCACAAGGCTTTAGGAAGTTGCAAAAGATGTTTTGTGGAGGCTAGGGGCCAGACGGCAGGGACCGTGGCGTTTGGGGCCAGACGCAGAGGACCTTGGTGTCTGGTCCTCGAGTACGTGGAGGACTCTTGCCTTGCGGGCAAACTGACTTTGATGAGGATTTTTCTCGAGATAACCCATTAGAAAAATTGCCGAGCAACATGTGGAAATTGTCTACATAGCTTTCTAACTAATAGGTTGAATGCATGTAATATTTTGGCCTAGTGGACAGCCGTATTTGACCAAAGCTGTCAACTTTGATTTTTTCCATGTTATGTCTCGGCTCATAAATATGAGCGGGTTTCTGTACAAAAAATCCTCACGCGAGGCGCACTAGCACTTTCCCGCTCTCAACCACTGACGGGTGGGTCGACGTCATGCTGGCACGCCACGTGGGATGGACGTATGTTTGAATATGAAAGGAGGCACCGTTTTTGCACGATCGGACATGTTCGAACGCCAGTTTTGTGTAATTTGCAACTTCAGATATCAAAATGTCTGTGCAAGAGAAGTTGAAGCACCTCTAATGTATTTAGCTCTATATGTAACAACTTGGAAAGTCATGTAACAGGACCGCGTGCCGGCAATCCCGTCCCTCCAGTTTATCCTCCGTCATAGTTTCTGTTGTGCTTGGCGAAGGCCTGCGGAGATTGTTCTTCACCAACACCGTCACGACGTCGTCGTGCTGCCGGAATGCATCTACTACTTCACCATCGCTCGCTGGATTGAGGAGGTGAAGGCATCATAAAGCCGTACGTGTGTTGAACGCAGAGGTGCCATTTGTTCGGCGGTAGATCGGAAGGACCGTGATCAAGATCGCGAGACGGATCGTCATGGGATCGCGGGACGGATCGTGATTGGATCGCGAGAAGGATCTTGATGGGATCGTGGGACACTGGCGATTTGGATCGCGAAGACGTTCGAGTACATCAACTGCATTTCTTAATGCTTCCTCTTAGCGATCTACAAGGGTATGTAGATCCACTCTCCCTCTCATAGATGCTCATCACCATGGATAGATCTTGCGTGTGCATATGAAATTTGTTGTTTCCCATGCAACGTTCCCTAACACCAAGACAAAACCCTAAAAAGATGGATGGACATTAGAGTACTTGTATATGTACGTGTACATAGGCTCCTCAAAAATCGGGGTTGGAAACCCCTTCGTCATGATAGACATATAAAGAACTCAAACGTGACCAAGAGCCACCTGCTCTCCGAACAAAGTGGATATCCAGCTTAATATGTTTGGTGACCCGATGATGAATGTGATTAGGGTAGAGGTAGACAACGGAAACGTTAACACAATACATTATGGTGACCATGCCAATAGCACAAGAGAGCTCGAAGAGAAGCTACCGAAGCCCGGAGCATTCAACAATGACATGAGCCACTGTGCGATACTCAACCTCAGCACTAGACCGAGAAACCTGGGCTATCTCTTGGAGGACCAGGACATAAATTATGGTATAGGGTAGACATAGTGAACAGAGGTGAAACACCGTGTGTCGTGGCAGCCACCCAGTCTGCATCAAACTATGCCACGATGTCCATAGCGCTGAAGCATGGAGCGAGTGGGCAAGATCCATAATACCGTGAACATAAAGGAAAATCCGTTTCACCACAGTCCAATGAGCATCACGAGGCCAATGCATATGAAGGTACACCTACTGCACCGTGTACTGCAAGTCCAGGCGAGCGAGTTTCATGTAATGTAGGGCACCAACAATCGAGCGGTAGAAGGTGGCATCCGTGACCGGTGAACCATTGGTGCCAGAGAGCTTGGCCTTCGTGTCGATGGGGTGCCCGCAGGTTTGCAACTAAGCATCTCGGCGCGGTCCAGCAACTCATGATCATACTTCCACAGGTGAAGAAAGAACCCGTTTGCTCATCATACCACCTCGATGCCGAGGAACTCGTGTAGCGGACCTAAGACCTTGATGGAGAACTCAACACGAAGTCAATCATCGAGCCGCCAAAGAAGATCAGTAGTGCATGCCATCAAGATGTTGTTGTTGACGTAGAGGAGCACACATGCAGTGTTATGGTCCTGTTGATAGACAATCAGAAAGGCGTCGGAGCGAGTGTGGTGGAAGCCGAGCTGATAAAAGAAATAAGATTCGTCGATGTCAAAGAACTATTACTTTTCTATTAGGCATGCCTCCAGAAATGTTATCCACCTAGAGTGTAGGATTGTTATGTGTGTAAGTACAACATGATTTATGTTTCCGTTAGGGGCCTCTAGTTTGAATATTCCTTAGGTCTTTCAGAACTACAAGAGAAAACCCTACTAGCACGGGAAGAAATCCTAGCAGTACAGCTGCTGCCCGCCCTACTGTTATGACACTACAACTAACTGTTAGAAATATTGTGGTTCAACCGACACTACTGGTAACTAAACTATTAGTAACATGCTTCTCTAAACGCGCTATTGCTAACTATTAGCAGCACGTATGTGTAACCAGCGCTACTAATAATCATACATATTTCTTTTTTATATTTATATTATATTGGCACGCGCTTATACAGATTAATATACAACATTAGTAAAAATTATGGAAGAAAGAACATATTTGCACATGATTCGCAACATCGTATTTTTCTCTAATTCAACTTGGTCTCTTTCATCCATCGACTTTCATCTAATATATGTCATATAACAACTCATAATCACCTTAATAATGCTAGGTTTAAATGTCTAAAACATAAAAAAACATCATTTTAGTTGTTATCATACTAGTAAAATAATCCTTTATCATTCTAGTAGCAAACTAGCAAATGGCCGAGTTATCACAAGTTAAATAACAAGCTACGAAGGTATCACAAGTTACAAATACTAACTATTTTTCTCTCCAAGGTAAAATAGCATACAACAGGAGAACCCCTGCATCTCCCCATTGAAAAATAAATATTAACCTATCTACAACTTGTGAGATGCGCAACTTATCGTCTCCAAGTGTTTGCCTGGATGCTTTTATTGCCTTGCTTCATCCTATGATTTTTAGGGTTTTCCCCACTTAGAGATATCGTGTATTTACCAGGGTAACTCATCAACATTGGCCGTAACCTAATCATATGCAAATCACCTTTGGTAAACATCACTATAGTCATGGTCTCCAGTGGGAGTACCTATTGAAGAACATAAGTAATAATAACATAGTTAGAAAAGTAGTTATGTTTAAGAGGAATGTATGAAAAAGATTAACTAGTGACACAATAGTAAAAAAAATCTTACAAAGTTGTCTAAAGTGATGTTATAATGGTTCAACTTGTGCAGTAATGGCACATATCCATGATAAATGTTGCCAATCATTTAATTGTTTTTATAATTCTCAACATCATGAATAAATGAGATCAGATGATTTTTTCTCCAACCAAGTAAGCTTGGAGTCATAACTGTAGTAGGTCCGATCTACTATCTGTCGTGTAGTTTTTGAAGGAGAGAAATAAGCTGATAATAATTAACAAATAAGTTTAGTTGGGATGAGTAACAAATATTTTTCAATAAAAGATACAAATTAACTAACAAATTTGTTGAGAAACTTACATGAAGGTAGAATTGGAATCACGTGATCCACATGCACCCAAATTTCGATATTATTATCACGACCATCGTCATTACCAAGATTGAATGTTATGTTTATGTCCTCCTTAACCCGTAAGTCTTGCAAAATTCTATTCAAGAAGAACAACCAAAATTTGTGTGATCTCTTTCATTTTTTACCGTAACAACAAAAGTTTAAAGATCTGTCTTTAGGTGATCTATCTTACTCTCCGTACTCTCCCTCTCTTTGAAATGGAACTTGTCTAAGACTTAGAGTCTTGCATGGTAGGGAACGCACTAGTAGAATTGTACAAAAGAAAATTATATGTTAATTAAAGTAAAAAATCACACGTCATGCTTCATTGCAAAAAATTATATGGTAGGGAACGAAGGTGGACCTAGCGGTCGCCAATAACGCCTTGGGGCGAGCTCGTGAGGAGGTGAAGACCCTGGGAGGTAATGATAGTTATTATTGCGAAACTCCTTCCTTACTCGACTCGTTTTGAAGCGAGGATCTTTGCTCGAGCAGACGTGCGCAATGAGAACCACCGCCTCCAAGCGCGACTCAACAATGTTGTTTCTTTAGATTCCATGAAGAAGGCGCTGGAGGAGAAGGACAAGGCGCTTGCTGACGCTCAGCGGGCGGCCAAGGAGAAGGCCGAAGCCACGGACTGGAAGATGGAGGCCGCGAAGAAACTTGAGGACTCGTGGGCGAAGCTGAAGCGGGAGAACGCCAATCTCGCCAAGACGGTTGAGAAGCTGACAAAAAAGAGCGCCGGCCTGGAAAGGCATTTAGGCGAGTTCTCTAGGAAGATGTATCTGATGCTTGACGGTGAGTTTTTCTTTCGACTGCCTTGTGTAAGTTCTTTCGTTGTCGACTGAATTTTTCCCCTATCTCTTCTTCCAGACTTCTGTCGTGACTTTGAGAAAGAGACCGAAGAGGTTGAGCCCAACCTCGACCCCACCAAGTCGCCCGTGGGTGATGCGGTGGCGATGAACATGTTGCGGCTCAACTTCAGGCTCCAAGGCGTCCAGGTTCATATCAGTCGGCTTAAGGCCGTTATGGGGAGGATTGACAAGGAGGTCTGGCCGGAAGACACTCTATAGCTAGACCTCGACGCCATCATGGCTTGATTGAATGAACTTGCTGGTTGAGTCAGAGCATGGAAGATATCAGCGGCCCGTTGTGGAGCGGACGTGGCTTTGTCCCTTGTTAGAGTGCACTACCGGGAGGTGCGGCAGGAGAAGCTGAAGGGGCTCCAGGTGGTGAACACGACGAAACTGCAAGAACTTCATGGAGACCTTCATTGAAACAGCCACCAGGATCGCCCACAGCATTGACCTGGACACTTTCGTCGAGCCCTCCAGCCCTCCGCCCGCTTGAAAACTTAATTTCTAACACAGAGAAGTACAACAATTAAATTTGCCTCGGTATGCCGAGTGGATTTGTATCTCTTGAAACTTCGTTCAGGCCTAAGGCCTGAGTACTTTTGCTCGAACATCTGTCGTGGTTCCAACTTTTTCAATTCGATTTGAATTCGCTTTGCAACCTTTCGTTCAACTGATGCTTGATTTTGTCGAGTGCTTGGACTTTCGTCCGCTCGACGTATTTGGCCTGGGAAAAACATGTTTGCCGCTGAGCTTCCAAGAGTGAGTTTTGCTCATCACTCGGAATGTTATGAACTTAGGCGAATTATCAATTCACAGTTAGGTTGTCGAGTGGATGGACTGTTACCCACCCGATAAGAATTTTAACTTGGGCGAAACATGTTTGCAACTAATCCCCCCAGCGTGAGGACTGCTCATCACTCGGAGTGTTTTTTAGAACATAGGCGAATGTCTATTCGCACCTAAGGTGTCGAGTAGGCGGACTGTTATTCACCTGACGTGTGTGGATTTAGGCGAAGCATGTTCGCAGCTAAGCCCGCTGGTGTGATGTTTGCTCATCACTCGGAGTGTTTTTAGACTTAGGCGAATGTCGATTCGCAGCTAAGTTGTCGAGTAGGTGGACTGTTGTTTGATCGACATGTTTGAACTTAGGCGAAGCATGTTCGCAGCTAAGCCCCCGAGTGTGAGGTTTGATCATCACTCGGAGTGTTTTTTAGAAATTAGGCGAATGTCGATTCGCAGCAAAGTTGTCGAGTGGATGGACTGCTATCCACCGGACATCATTTTAACTTAGGCGAAACATGTTCGCAGCTAAGCCCCCGAGCGCGAGGATCGCTCATCACTCGGAGTGTTTTTTAGAACTTAGGCGAATGTCAATTCACAGCTAAGTTGTCGAGTGGATGGACTGCTATCCGCCCGACAGGGATTTAACTTAGGCGAAACATGTTCGCAGCTAAGCCCCCGAGCACGAGGATCTCTCATCACTCGGAGTGTTTTTTTAGAACTTAGGTGAATGTCGATTCGCAGCTAAGTTGTCGAGTGGATGGACTGCTATCCACCCGACAAGAATTTAACTTAGGCGAAATATGTTCCCAGCTAAGCCCCCGAGCGCGAGGATCGCTCATAACTCGGAGTGTTTTTTAGAACTTAAGCGAATGTCGATTCGCAGCTAAGTTATCGAGTGGATGGACTGCTATCCAGCCGACAGGAATCTAACTTAGGCGAAACATGTTCACAGCTAAGCTCCCGAGCGTGAGGATTGCTCATCATTCGGAGTATTCCGAAGACGTGACTGTATGACTTGAGTTGACAAACTTGTTGCGAGAACATGCATTGAGTTGACAAAGATAATCTTATTACATCAGCAAACTCTTGTCTCAGGTGTAAAAACGTTTAAGTAAATCTGCATTCCAGGCTCGTGGCTCGTCCATCTGCTTCACGAGGTTGTACAAGTGACAAGCCCCATTGTTCAGCACCTTAGTGACTATGAAAGGGCCTTCCCAGGCAGGAGCAAGCTTGTGCAGACGATGCTGATTCACTCAGAGTACCAGGTATCCTTCGTGGAACGCTTTACTCTTGACATTTGTTGCGTGGAAGCGTCGCAGGTCTTGCTGATAAGCAGTAGTTCTGATTAGGGCCATCTCGCGCTCCTCCTCCAGAAGATCTACTCCATCTTGCCTTGCATGCTCAGCTTGAGCTTCATTGTAAAGTTCCACCCGGGGAGCATTGTGCGCCAGGTCACTCGGCAGCATGGCTTCTGCTCCGTACACAGGGAAGAAAGGAGTTTGTCCAGTCGACCGGTTTGGCATTGTCCTTAGCCCCCACAAGACAGATTGCAATTCAGTCACCCAAGCACCAGCGGCATGGCCCAGATCACGCATCAAATAGGGCTTCAATCCTTGCAGGATAAGTCCATTGGCCCGCTCGACTTGCCCGTTGGTCTGAGGATGAGCAACGGAGGCGTAGTCCACTCGGGTGCCCTTGGAGTTGCAGAAGCTCCTAAACTCATCTGAATCGAAGTTTGTGCCATTGTCTGTGATGATGCTATGCGGGATGCCGTACCGGATAATGATATCCCTCATAGAGGTAACAACAGTCTGGGCATTCAACTTCTTGATGGGTTTGGCCTCAATCCACTTGGTGAACTTATCGACTTCAACGAGCAAGTGAGTGAATCCTCCTTTTCCAGGCCGGAATGGTCCGACCATGTCGAGTCCCCAAACTACAAACGGCCAAGCGAGGGGGATAGTATTCAGGGGAGATGCTGGCTTGTGCGAGAGGTTTGCATAGAATTGGCACCCATCGCAGTGATCCACGATGTCTTTGGTCATCTCATTAGCTCGAGGCCAATAAAACCCAGCTCGGTACACCTTGGCGACTATTGCCCTTGAAGAAGCATGATGACCACAAGTGCCCGAGTGAATGTCCTCCAAGATCATTCGACCTTCTTCGAGGGAGATGCCGTGTTGGGTGACGCCAGTCACACTCTCTCGGAACAATTGGTCCCCCATGACAGTGTAAGATTTGGACCTGCGCACGATCTGTCGAGCCTCGGCTTCATCATCTGGGAGCTCCTGTCCGACAATGTATGTGATATACAAAACAGTCTAGTCGGGGATGATAACCAGGATCTCCATGATGAGGTCGATCATGACAGGAACATCAACTTCAGTCGAGTTAGTGGAGCTCAGAGCCCGTGGAGGTTCTTTAGTAAAGGGATCCTCCTGGACGAAAGGAACGTGCAAATGCTCTAAGAACACACCACTAGGAACAACCCGTCGAGTGGAACCAATCTTGGACAACTCGTCAGCTGCTTGGTTTTTCAGTCGGGGAACAAGGTGGAGTTCTAGGCCTTCGAATTTCTTCTCAAGCTTCTGGATTGCGTTGCAATACCCAGTCATTGAGGGGTTCCTGACGTACCACTCCTTCATAACTTGATTTACTACCAGATCTGAGTCGCCATAAACCATCAAGCGCTTTACGCCGAGTGATATGGCCATGCGCAACCCATACAGTAGTGCTTCGTATTCCGCCTCATTGTTGGAGGAGTCAAAGTGAACCTTCAAGACGTAGCTGAGCTTGTAGCCCTTAGGAGAGATCAGCACAACTCCAGCGCCAGATCCATTCAGCATCTTAGATCCGTCAGAGAACATAGTCCAATGTGCCGAATGAGCTGGGACAGGCTGCTGCTGCTCGATCCACTCGGCCATGAAATCTGCTAATGCTTGGGACTTGATAGCTTTCTTCGCCTCGAATGTGATATCAAAATGAGTGAGCTCTATTTGTCCACTCGACCTGCAGCGTCACGGTTGTTGAAGATTTCTAACAAGGTAGCATCGCTGACGACTGTAATCTGGTGATCTTGGAAGTAATGAGCCACCTTCTTCGCTGATAGGTAAATACAGTACACCAGCTTCTGATAATGTGGATATCTTTGTTTTGAGGGGGACAGTACTTCCGAGACATAATATACTGGCCGCTGAACTTTGAGCGGCTTTCCTTCCTCCTCTCGCTCGATACTCAGCACAGTACAGACGACCCGATTTGTGGCCGCAATGTACAAGAGCAAGGGATCTTTGCTGGCAGGAGCGGCCAGTACCGACTGGGTGGAAAGCAGTGCTTTGAGCTCTCCAAACGCTGCCTCGGCTTCATCAGTGCAGTCAAAAGTGTCAGACTTCTTCATCAACTGATATAAGGGCAGAGCCTTCTCTCTGAGACGGGAAATGAATCGACTCAGTGCCGCCAGGCAACCAGTGAGCTTTTGCACGTCGTGCACTCGCACGGGGGTCTTCATCCGGGTGATAGCGCCGATCTTCTCTGGATTAACATCAATTCCCTTCTCGGAAACAAGAGAACTGAGCAACTTGCCACCGGGGACGCCGAAGGTGCACTTAGCGGGATTCAGCTTAATGTCAAATCGCCTCAGATTGACGAATGTCTCGGCCAAGTCAGTCAGCAGGTCTGAACCTTTGCGCGACTTGACCACTATGTCATCCATGTATGCCTCGACATTCCGAGGAATTTGATCGATTAGGCATTTCTGAATCATGTGCATGAAAGTAGCCCCAACATTCTTGAGACCTAAAGGCATGGTGATGTAACAAAAGCACCCAAATAGGGTGATGAAGGCTGTTTTTATTTCATCGGGGCCATACAGACGGATCTGATGGTACCCGGAGTATGCATCTAAAAACGACAACTGCTCGCACCCCGCTGTCGAGTCAACAATTTGATCTATGCGAGGGAGTGGGAAATGGTCTTTAGGGCACACCTTATTGAGGTTTTTGAAGTCAATGCACATGCGCAATGACTTATCTTTCTTCGGCACCATCACTACATTCGAGAGCCACTCGGAGTGGTGAATCTCCCGAATGAACTTGGCTTGCAAGAGACGGGCCACTTCTTCTCCGATCGCTTTGCGCTTCTCGGTCGCGGATCGATGCAAGCGCTCCCGAACTGGTTTGGCCTTTGGATCCACTCGCAAACGGTGCTCAGCCAGCTCTCTGGGAATCCCCGGCATGTCAGCAGGCTTCCATGCAAAGATATCCCAGTTCTTACGGAGGAACTGGATGAGCTCGCCTTGCGAGAGTGGCCGACCGATAGGGGATCGACGGCTAGCGCAGCAGCATGCCGCAGGGACCCGCACGAAAGTGCGTGGCCCCGCGGATTGGGAGCGCCTAGATATCAAGGGGCGCCTCCTGGAGCCATGCCGAATAGTCGGCGATGAAGGTGAGCACGCCGAAACAGATCTCGCAGCCCAGAGCGAAGACATCACCGGAAGACATGCTCGAAGAAGAAAATTGCAACCTCGCCGGAAGTCGCTTAGACGCCTGCCCCACGGTGGGCGCCAACTGTCGTGGGAACAAGTCTGACAATAGAAGGTATGGGTATGAATAGAGAGGGCCGAGTCCTAGCTACGGCGAGAGTGTACACACAGATGTATGAGTTCAGGCCCCTCTCGTGGAGGTAAAAGCCCTACATCTCACTGCTCAGAAGCTTACGTCGAGTGGAATATGGAGATTACAACAGTGTAGTTAACCCTTGTATAGGAGGGGGAGGGGTGGCTTATATAGAGTCTGCTACCCCTCATGATTGTCCTGCAGTTAAGGGCTGGTCGTGGGGTATAAAGATGGCCGTTACAGGTAACGCCTGCTATAAAGGCTCATAATGACCGTTAAACCGTCGTCTGCCCATTGGGCTCTTAGTAACGGCTTCCGGTCTCCTGGCGTCGAGTGCAGCGAAGCTGTTGAGTGCCACGCGACCGCCGGGTGGGAAGAAGGCCTCCGAGTGTCGTACTGTCAATTGACCTTTAGGCGCTTCCAAGTACACACTCGGAAGTTCATGCTTGATCTTCAACTCCTCTACGGTAGCGTCCTTGGGAATGGTACATGGGCCCTGCTTAGGACCCTACCCCAGGTACATATACTCGTCACTATGCCTTATCCATAGGCTCTGTATAGTACGACATGCTGTGTACCGCACATGTGTGTGCCTTGCAATGAGTCTGTCAAGGGGTACAAGAGAGATCCAGCATTGGATCACTAGACAATGGTCAAGATTATCGTTAGTAACTAGAGGACTAAGGGAATATTTCTCAATCATGGAGGTGATAAAGAGATGGTCGTAAAGCGTTCTGTCGATGCAAGCTTTAAAACCAATCAGGATGGCTCTTAGTAGCAATCCAAATACGTATAGTGGAGGATCCATTTGGAATAGTTCCAAGTGCAGTGTGGTAGCAATGTTTGCAGTATGACATAGAGATTTGCAAAGTACACACGGATCTGAGTGTCCCAGACCCATTGACTAAAAGACCTCTCTCACATGCAAAGCATGATCGAACCCCCGAACTCATTGGGTGTTAGATTCATAACAATGTAAATCACATGGTGATGTTAGCTACATTATTAACTCTAGTGCAAGTGGGAGACTGTTGGAAATATGTTGGGGAACATTGCATGGGAAACAAAAAATTTCCTATGCACACACATCTTTATCCATGGTGATGAGCATCTACGAGAGGGAGAGTGGATCTACATACCCTTGTAGATCGCTAAGCGGGAAGCGTTAAGTAACGCGGTTGGTGTAGTCGAACGTCTTCGCGATCCAAATCGCCGTGCATCCCGCGATCCAATCACGATCCGTCCCGAGATCTAATCACCATCCGTCCCGCGAACTTGATCACGATCTGTTCCATGAACTTGATCACGATCCTTCCGATCTAGCGCCGAACGGACGGCACCTCCGCGTTCAGCACACGTACAGCTTGATGACGATCTCTGCCGTCCTCATCCAGCAAGAGAGAGTAGAGACGTTGAAGAGTTCGCCGGCAGAGCGACGGCGCTCCGGTGATGGTGGTCGAGCAATTACGGCAGGGCTTCGCCTAAGCACTGCAGAAATCCGATCTACAGGAGAAACTATGCACTAGAGGGTAGGGTTGCACGTGGCTTAAAAACTAGTGCAAAAACCCTAAAACCTCTTGTATATATAAGGGTAAGAGAGGAGAGGAGGCAGCCTTGGCTTTCCAAGCCAAGGCCTTCGGCCGAAGGAGGTGGAGGAGGTGGAGTCCACCTCCAATCCTAGTTGGACTAGGATTCACCTATTTTGACCTTTTTTTTCCATCGTTTCTCTTGGGATTTTTTTTCTTCCAGTCGCACGGTCCTATTGTGGATGTTCCACCAGCCCACTAAGGGCTGGTTTCCACTCTCCCACAGCCTACGTAGCCTCTTGGGTCGAAATACCCCTCCCGGAGATCTCCTGGTACACTACCGGCACTCCCAGGACACTACTGATTAGCCCAGAACTTTTTTGGCGACCAAAACAGGACTTCCTATATATGAATATTTACCTTCGGACCATTCCAGAGCTCCTTGTGATGTCCGGGATCTCATCCGGGACTCCGAACAAACTTCGGTCACCACCATACATAACTCTATACTACCGAAACGTCACCAAACCTTAAGTGTGCAGACCCTGCGGGTTCGAGAACAATGTAGACATGACCGAGACAACTCTATGGTCAATAACCAATGGTGGGAAATGGATGTCCACATTGGTTCCTAGACATTCTATGAAGATCTTTATCGGTTGAACCTCTATGTCAAGGATTCAGTTAATCCCGTATGATGTTCCCTTTGTTCTTCGGTATGTTACTTGCCCGAGATTCGATCGTCGGTTTCTCCATACCTAGTTCAACCTCGTTACTGCCAAGTCTCTTTACTCATTCCGTAATACAAGATCCCGTGACCAACACATGGCCACATTGCTCGCAAGGCTTGTTGTGATGTTGTATTACCGAGTGGGCCCTGAGATACCTCTGCGTCACACGGAGTAACAAATCCCAGTCTTGATCCATGCCAACTCAACAGACACCCTCGTAGATACCTGTAGAGCACCTTTATAGTCACCCAGTTATGTTGTGACATTTGATACACACAAGACACTCTTCTGAAGTCCGTGATTTGCATGATCTCATGGTCACAGGAACACATACTTGACATGCAGAAAACAGTAGCAATAAACTGACACGATCATATGTTAAGTTTGTAGTTTGGGTCTTGTCCATCACATCATTCTCCTAATGATGTGATCCCATTATCAAATGACATCTCATGTCAATGGCTAGGAAACCTTGACCATCTTTGATCAACGAGCTAGTTCACTAGAGGCATACTAGGGACAGTGTGTTGTCTATTTACGCACACATGTAATGTGTTTCCAATCAATACAATTATAGCATGGATAATAAATGATTATCATGAACAAGGAAATATAATAATAAACACTTTATTTATTGCCTCTAGGGCATTTTTCCAACAGTCTCACACTTGCACTAGACTCAATAATCTAGTTCACATCACTATGTGATTTACATGGTAATGAATCGAACACCCATGCAGTTCTGGTGTTGATCATGTTTACCCCTTGGAAGAAGTTTAGTCAACGGGTCTGCAACATTCAGATCCGTGTGCACTTTGCAAATATTTATGTCCTTCTCCTCGATGTAATACCGGATGGAGTTGAAGCGTCGCTTTATGTGTCTGGTCCTCTTGTGAAACCTTGGTTCCTTGGCTAGAGCAGTGGCACTAGTGTTGTCACAGAACATGTTCATTGGATTCAGTGCACTAGGCACTACTCCAAGATCTGTCTTGAACTGCTTCATCCAGACACCCTCCTTCGCCGCGTCCGAGGCTGCGATGTACTCCGCTTCGCATGTAGAATCAGCTACCACGCTTTGCTTGGAACCGCACCAGCTTACCGCTCCCTCGTTAAGAATAAATATGTATCCGTATTTGCGACTTAGAGTCGTCCGGATCAGTGTCAAAGCTTGCATTGACGTAACCCTTTACAACGAGCTCTTCATCACCTCCATAAACGAGAAACATTTCCTTAGTCCTTTTAAGGTACTTAAGGATATTCTTGACCGCTTCCCCGTGCTCCATTCCAGGATCACTTTGAAACCTTCCGGCCATACTTATGGCAAGGCTGACATCGGGTCTTGTGCACAGTATTGCATACCTGATAGAACCTATGGCTGAAGCATAGGGGATGACACTCATCTTTTCTCTATCTTCTGACATCACTAGGTATTGAGTCGTACTCAACTTCACACCTTGTAACACAGGCAAGAACCCCTTCTTGGACTGATCCATTTTGAACTTCTTCAAAACTTTATCAAGGTATGTGCTCTGTGAAAGTGCTATTAAGCGTTTCGATCTATCTCTATAGATCTTAATGCCTAATCTGTAAGCATCTTCTCCTAGGTCCTTCATTGAAAAACTCTTGTTCAAATTTTCCTTCACACTTTCCAGCATTTCTATATTGTTTCCAATTAGCAATATGTCATCCACATATAATATTAGAAACGCTATAGAGCTCCCACTCACTTTCTTGTAAATACAAGCTTCTCCATCAACTTGTATAAACTCAAACCCTTTGATAACCTCATCAAAGCGCTTATTCCAACTCTGGGATGCTTGCACCAGTCCATAAATGGATCGCTGGAGTTTGGAAACTTTGTCAGCATTCTTTGGATCGACAAAACCTTCGGTTTGCATCATATACAACTATTCCTCAAGGAAACTATTGAGGAACGCCGTTTTGACATCCATCTGCCAAATTTCATTGTCGAAATATGCAGCTATTGCTAACATGATTCTGACAGACTTAAGCATCGCTACGGGTGAGAATGTCTCAACATAGTCAACTCCCTGAACTTGTGAAAAACCTTTTGCCACAAGTCGAGCTTTATAGACAGTGATATTACCATCCGCATCTGTCTTCTTCTTAAAGATCCATTTGTTCTGAATGGCATTTGGCCCTTCAGGTAATACTTCCAAAGTCCATACTTTGTTTTCATACATGGATCCCATCTCGGATTTCATGGCGTCTAACCATTTATCCGAATCCGAGCCCATCACTGCTCCTCCATAGCTCATAGGTTCATTGTTGTCCAACAACATGACCTCTAAGACAGGGTTGTCATACCACTCAGGAGTAGTACGCGCCCTTGTCAACCTACGAGGTTCAATAGTAGCTTGATCCGAAGCTTCATGATCATCGTCATTAACTTCCTCTTCTACCGTCGTAGGTTCCACAGAAACAACTTTTTGCGCCGCACTACTTTCTAGTTGAAGTAAATGTTCAATAACCTCATCAAGCTCTATCTTCCTCCCGCTCAATTCTTTCGATAGAAACTCTTTCTCAAGAAATGTTCCATTCTTAGCGACAAACACTTTGCCTTCGGATCTGAGACTGAAGGTATACCCGACTATCTCTTTCGGGTATCCTATGAAGACGCATTTCTCCACTTTGAGTTCCAGCTTTTCAGGACGAAGCTTTTTGACATAAACATCACATACCCAAACTTTAGGAAATGACAACTTTGGCCTTTTCCCAAACCATAGTTCATATGGCGTCGTCTCAAAGGATTTCGATGGTGCCCTATTTAAAGTGAATGCAGCTGTCTCTAATGCATAACCCCAAAACGATAGTGGCAAATCAGCAAGAGACATCATAGAATGCACCATCTCTAATAAGGTTCGATTATGACGTTCGGACACACCATTACGCTGTGGTGTTCCGGGCGGTGTCAACTGTGAAACAATCCCACATTGTCTTAAGTGACTGCCAAACTCATAACTCAGATATTCACCTCCTTGATCAGATCGCAGGAACTTAATCTTCTTGTTATGATGATTCTCAACATCACTCTGAAATTGCTTGAACTTTTCAAATGTTTCAAACTTGTATTTCATTAAGTAAATATACCCATATCTACTTAAGTCATCAATGAAGGTGACAAAATAACGATATCCACCGCGGGATGGAACATTCATTGGACCACACACATCCGAATGTATGATTTCCAATAAGTCACTTGCCCGTTCCATTGTTCCAGATAACGGCATTTCAGTCATCCTGCCCATGAGGCATGGTTCACATGTGTCAAGTGATTAAAAATCAATTGACTCCAAAAGTACATCAACATGGAGCTTCCTCATGCATTTTACACCAATATGACCTAAACGGCAGTGCCACAAGAAAGTGGTACTATCATTATCAACTCTACATCTTTTGGCATCAATGTTATGAACATGTGTGTCATCACTATCAAGATTCAATATGAATAAACCCCTAACATTGGGGGCATGACCATAAAAGATATTAGTCATATAAATAGAACAACCTTTATTTTTGATTTAAATTAGTAACCGTCTCACAATAAACAAGATCCAGATATAATGTTCATGCTTAACACAGGCAGTAAATAACAATTATTCAGGTTCATCAATAATCCCAATGGTAATCGAAGAGAGAGCGTGCCGACGGCGATCACATCAACCTTGGAACCATTTCCCACACACATCATCACTTCGTCCTTTGCCAGCCTTCGTTTATTCCATTGTTCCTGCTTTGAGTTGCAAATGTGAGCAACTGAACCGGTATAAAATACCCAGGCACTACTACGTGAGCTAGTAAGGTACACGTCAATAACATGTATATCATATATACCTTGTTTGTCATTGGCCGCCTTCTTGTCAGCCAGGTACTTGGGGCAGTTCCGCTTCCGGTGACCAGTTCCTTTGCAATGAAAGCACTCAGTTTCTGGCTTAGGTCCATCGTTAGGCTTCTTTGTAGGAGTAGCAACTTATTTGTAATCCTTCTTGGTTTTACCCTTCTTTACTTTTCCCTTGCCATTTTTCTTGAAACTAGTGGTTTTATTGACCATCAACACTTGATGTTCTTGCTGGATTTCAGACTCAGCGACTTTCAGCATCGCAAACAGCTCGGCGACTGACTTGTTCATCCCGTGCATGTTATAGTTCATTAAAAAGCTCTTGTAATTAGGTGGAAGTGATTGAAGAACTCTATCAGTGATTGCCTCTGGCAGAAGGGTAATTCCCAATTCCGCTAGACGATTTGAATACCCAGACATTCTGAGAATATGCTCACTGATAGACCCGTTCTCCCCCATCTTGTAAGCATAGAATTTATCAGAGGTCTCATACCTCTCGATCCGTGCATTCTTTTGAAAGATAAACTTCAATTCCTGGAACATTTCATATGCTCCATGACGTTCAACACGTCTTTGAAGTCCCGGTTCTAAGCCATACAATATTGGACACTGAACTATTGAATAGTCTCCAGCACGAGCCTCCCAAGCGTTCTTAACGTCTTCGGAGGTCATGTCTTCTGGTTGGTTACCAAGCGGTGCATCAAGGACATATTGTTTCTGGGAAGCCGTGAGGTTAATCCTCAGATTACGGGCCCAGTCAACAAAGTTACTTCCATCATCTTTCAACTTAGCTTTCTCTAGGAACGCATTAAAATTCAGGGGTGCTACTGCGCAAGCCATTGATCTACAACATAAATATGCAAACGTTACTTAGACTATTGTTCAGAATAATGAGTTTATTTAATCAAATTACTAAAGCTCCCACTCAAATTGACATCCCTATGGTGATCTGAGTGTCACATGATCCAAATTCACCAACTCAAGTCCAATCATCACGTGAGTTAAGGTGGCTTCGATGGTGAACATCATTATGTTGATCATATCTACTATCTGACTCATGTTTGACCTTTCGGTCTCTTGTGTTTCGAGGCCATGTCTGTACATGCTAGGCTCGTCAAGTTTAACCCGGGTGTTCTGCACGTGGAAAACTGGCTTGCACCAGTTGTATGTCAACGTAGAGTCTATCACACCCGATCATCACGTGGTGTCTTGACACGACGAACTTTCGCAACGGTACACACTCGGGGAGAACACAATTTATCTTGAAATTAAGTGAGGGATCACCTTATAACGCTACCGTCGTCCTAAGCAAAATATGGTGCATAAAAGGATTAACATCACATGCAAATCATAAGTGACATGATATGGCCATGATCTTGTGCTTTTGATCTCCATCATGAAAGCACTGGCATGATCTCGATCATCACCGACACGACACCATGATCTCCATCATCTTGATCTCTATCAACGTGTCGCCATCTGGGTTGTCGCGCCCAACATGCTTCTACTACTATTGCTACCATATCGATAAAGTAAAGCATTACATAGCGCTTAATGATTGACACGCGGGTCATACAATAACTAAAGAAAACCCTATGGCTCCAAACGGTTGCCGTACTCATCGACATGCAAATCGTGATAATCTATACATCACATGAACATCTCATACATCACATATATCACATCATGTAATTGGCAATATCATATCATAACATACCCTGCAAAAACAAGTTAGACGTCCTCTAATTGTTGTTGCATGTTTTACGTGGCTGCTACGGGTATCTAGCAAGAACAATTCTCATCTACGCAAAAACCACAATGGTGATACACTAGTTGTTTTTCAATCTTCTCAAGGACCGCCTTTGTCGAATCCGATCCAACTAAAGTGAGAGAAACTGTCACCCGCAAGCCATCTATGCAACAAGTTGCGGTTGAGGGAACCGGTCTCTCGTAAGCATACGAGTAATGTTGGTCCGGGCCGCTTCATCTCACAATACCGCTGTAACAAAATCCGACCAAGGGAGGAAGCAATCTAAGCATCAACACCTACAAGCCTTTTGTGTTCTACTCGAGATCTCATCTGAACATAGACCTAACTCATGATACCACTGTTGGGGAATGTTGCATGGGAAACAAAAAATTTCCTATGCGCACGCAGATCTATCCATGGTGATGAGCATCTACGAGAGGGAGAGTGGATCTACATACCCTTTTAGATCGCTAAGGGGGAAGCGTTAACTAACGCGGTTGGTGTAGTCGAACGTCTTCGCGATCCAAATCGCCATGCGTCACGTGATCCAATCATGATCCGTCCCGCGATCTAATCAGGATACGTCCCGCGAACATGATCATGATCTGTCCCACGAACTTGATCACGATCCTTCCGATCTAGCGCCGAACGGACGGCACCTCCGCGTTCAGCACACGTACAGCTTGATGACGATCTCCGCCGTCCTCATCCAGCAAGAGAGAGCGGAGGGGTTGAAGAGTTCGCCGGCAGAGTGACGGCGCTCCGGCGATGGTGGTGGAGCAATTCCGGCAGGGCTTCGCCTAAGCACTGGAGAAATCCGATTTAGAGGAGAAACTATGCACTAGAGGGTAGGGTTGCACGTGGCTGAAAATCTAGTGCAAAAACCCTAAAACCTCTAGCATATATAAGGGCAAGAGAGGAGAGGAGGCAGCCTTGGCTTTCCAAGCCGAGTCCTTCGGTCGAAGGAGGTGGAGGAGGTGGAGTCCACCTCCAATCCTAGTAGGACTAGGATTCACCTATTTTGGCCTTTTTTCCACCTTTTCTCTTGGCCTTTTTTTTCTAGACGCATGGGCCTATTGTGTATGTTCCACCAGACCACTAACATCTGCTTTCCACTCTTCCACAGCCTATGTAGCCTCTTGGGTCGAAATACCCCTCCTGGAGGTCTCCCGGTACACTACTAGCACTCCCGGTACACTACCGATAAGCCCGGAACTTTTCCGGCGACCAAAACAGGACTTCCTATATATGAATCTTTACCTACGAACCATTCCGGAGCTCCTCCTGATGTCCGGGATGTCATCTGGGACTCCGAACAAACTTCGGTCACCACCATAAATAACTCTATACTACCAAAACGTCACCAAACCTTAAGTGTGCAGACCCTCCGGGTTCGAGAACTATGTAGACATGACCGAGACACCTCTACGGTCAATAACCAATGGTGGGACCTGGATGTCCACATTGGTTCCTACACATTCTACGAAGATCTTTATTGGTTGAAACTCTATCTCAAGGATTCAGTTAATCTCGTATGATGTTCCCTTTGTTCTTCGGTATGTTACTTGCCCGAGATTCAATCGTCGGTATCTCCATACCTAGTTCAACCTCTTTACTGGCAAGTCTCTTTACTCGTTCCATAATACAAGATCCCGTGACCAACACTTGGCCGCATTGCTTGCAAGGCTTGTTGTGATGTTGTATTACCGAGTGGGCCCTAAGATACGTCTCCATCACACGGAGTAACAAATCCCAGTCTTGATCCATGCCAACTCAACAGACACCCTCGGAGACACCTGTAGAGCACCGTTATAGTCACCCGGTTATGTTGAAACATTTGATACACACAAGTCCCTCTTATGATGTCCGTCAGTTGCATGATCTCATGGTCATAGTAACACATATTTGACATGTAGAAAACAGTAGGAATAAACTGACACGTGTTGGGGAACGTTGCATGGGAAACAAAAAAATTCCTACGCACACGCAGATCTATCCATGGTGATGAGCATCTACGAGAGGGAGAGTGGATCTATGTACCCTTGTAGATCGCGAAGCGGGAAGCATTAAGAAACGCGGTTGGTGTAGTCGAACGTCTACGCGATCCAAATCGCCGAGCGTCCCGCGATCTCATCACGATCCGTCCCGCGATCCAATAACGATCCGTCTCGTGAACACATCACGATCCGTCCCACAAACTCATCACGATTCGTCCCGCGATCTCAGCACGATCCATCTCGCGGTCTTGATCACGGTCCTTCCGATCTAGCGCCGAACGAGCGGCACCTCCGTGTTCAGCACACGTACAGCTTGATGACGATCTCCGCCTTCTTGATCCAACAAGAGGTAGCAGAGAGTTACAAGAGTTCTCCGGCAGCGTGACGGCGCTCCGACGATGGTGGTGGAGCTATTCCGGAAGGGCTTCACCTAAGCACTGCAGAAATCCGATCTAGAGGAGAAACAATGCACTGGAGAAACGGGTAGCACGTGGCTAAAACCTGGTGCCAAAAAACCGTAAAACCTCTAGTATATACTCCCTCCGTTCCTTTATATAAGGTGTATTTGTTTTTTGATAAATTTGACAATGTAAGGTGTATGTCTTATAATTTCTCGTAATTCCGTCGTTAGCCCTTCAAAAAAAAGGAAAGTATCTTTCCCCTGATTGCATGCATCGCTTTTTGTAAAGACAAAAATGAAAGTATCTTTTTCCTGATTGTGTGTATCTCTTACTTTCCTAGCCTAAATGATTTAGTTGCCGCTCATGAATGATTTTGCCAAGGTTAATTTCGTCCTTACATGTGTATAATTGCGTGCCTTGGTTAAAGTGTCAAAAATAATACACCATACATAAAGGAATGGCGGGAGTATAAGAGGAAGAGAGGAGGAGTGTTGTCCCTCAAAGGACCAGAAATTGGGTCGACCAAATCAAGTGGGAGAGGTGGAATCCAATCATAGTAGGACTAGGATTCACCCTATGTTTTTCCTTTTTCCACCTTTTTCTCTTTGGGATTTTCTTCCCAGCCTCATGGGCCTTGTGTGGGATTTCCACCAGCCCACTAAGGGCTAGTAGTTACACTCCCACATCCCATGTAGCCTCTTGGGTCGAAATACCCCTCCCGATGGTCTCCCGGTACACTACCGGCACTCCCGGTACACTACCGATGAACCCAAAACTTTTCCGACGACCAAAATAGGACTTCTTATATATGAATCTTTACCTCCGGACCATTACGGAGCTGCTCATGACGTCCGGGATCTCATCCGGGAATCTGAACAACCCTTGGTCACCACCATACATAACTATATACTACCGAAACGTCACCAAACTTTAAGTGTGCAGACCCTGCGGGCTCAAGAACTACGTAGACATGACCGAGACACCTCAATGGTCAATAACCAATAGTGGGACCTAGAATCTTTATCGGTCGAACCTCTATGTCAAGGATTCAGTTAATCCCATATGATGTTCCCTTTGTTCTTCGGTATGTTACTTGCCCGAGATTCGATCGTCGGTATCTCCATACCTTGTTCAACATTGTTACCGGCAAGTCTCTTTACTTGTTCTATAATACAAGATCCCGTGACTCACACTTAGTCACATTGCTTGCAAGGCTTATTGTGATGTTGTATTACCGAGTGGGCCCTGAGATACCTCTCCGTCACATGGAGTAACAAATCCCAGTCTCGATCCATGCCAACTCTACAGACACCCTCGGAGATACATGTAGAGCACCTTTATAGTCACCCAGTTACATTGCGATGTTTGATACACACAAGGCACTCCTCCGGTGTCCGTGAGTTGCATGATCTCATGGTCATAGGAACATATACTTGACATGCAGAAAACAGTAGCAATAAACTGACATGATCATATGCTACGTTTGTAGTTTGGGTCTTGTCCATCACATCATTATCCTAGGAAACTTAACCATCTTTTGATCAACGAGCTAGTCTATTAGAGGCATACTAGGGACATTGTTTTGTCTATGTATCCACACATGCATCTAAGTCTCCGATCAATACAATTATAGCATGGATAATAAACGATTATCATGAACAAGGAAATATGATAATAACTAATTTATTATTGCATCTAGGGCATATTTCCAACAGTCTCCCACTTGCACTAGAGTCAATAATCCAGTTCACATCACCATGTGATTCGCATTGTTATGTATCTAACACCCAATGAGTTCTGGGGCTCGATCATGCTTTGCATGTGAGAGAGGTCTTATAGTCAACGGTTCTGTGACATTCAGATCCGTGTGTACATTGCAAATCTCTATGTCAAACCGTAAACACTGCTACCACACTCCACTTGGTACTATTGCAAATGGCTGCTCCACTATACGTATCCAGATTGCTACTTCGATTTATTCGGATTGGTGTTAAAGCTTGCGTCGACGTAATTCTTTATGACGAACTCTTTATCACCTCCATAATCGAGAAACATCTCCTTAGTCTTTAGTTAATAAGGATAATCTTGACCGCTCTCAAGTGATCCACTCCTGGGTCACTCTTGTACCCCTTCACGGACTCATGGAAAGGCACACACAGGTGTGGTACAAAGCATGGCATACTATACAGAGCCTATGGCTAAGGCATAGGGGACGACGTTCGTCCTTTCTCTTTCTTCTGCCGTTGTCGAGCTTTGAGTCTCACTCAACTTCACACCTTACAAATCAAGCGAGAACTATTTCTCTGACAGATCCATTTTGAACTATTTCAAAATCTTGTCAAGGTATGTACTCATTGAAAGTCTCATCAAGCATATTGATCTATCTCTATAGATCTCTATGCTCAACAATTAGGTAGCTTTATCCAGGTCTTCCTTTGAAAATCACTTTCCAAACAACCGTTTATGCTTTCCATAAATTCTGCATTACTTCCGATCAACAATATGTCATCCACATATACTCATCAGAAATTCTATAGTGCTCCCACTCACTTTATTGCAAATACAACTTTCTCGTAAACTTTCTACAGACTCAAAAACTTTGATCACCTCATCAAAGTGTATATTCCAACTCCGAGATGCTTGCTTCAGTCCATAGAAGGATCACTGAAGCTTGCTCATCTTTTAGCATCCTTAGGATAGACAAAACCTTCTGGTTGTATCACATACAACCTTTCCTCAAGTAAATCGTTAAGGAAACGATGTTTTGACATCCATCTGGAAGATTTCATAATTGAAACATGCAGCAACTGCTGACATAATTCCAATAGACTTTAGAATCGCTACGAGTGAGAAAGTCTCATCGCAATCAACTTATTTGAACTTGTCTTAAACTTTTTTGCAACAAGTCAAGCTTTATAAATGGTGACATTTACCATCAGCGTCTGTCTTCATCTCAAAGGTCCATTTTTACTCGACAACCTGCCGTCCAACAAGCAAGTCTACCAAAGTCTATACCTGGTTTTGATACATGGATCCTTTCTCGGATTTCATGGCCTCTAACCATTTGTCGGAATCTGGGCCCATCATCGCTTCTCCATAGCTCGTAGGTTAATCATTGTCCAACAACATGACCTCCAAGACAGGGTTGTCATACCGCTCGGGAGCAGTACACATCCTTCTCGACCTACCAAGTTCAATAGTAACTTGATCCCGAAGCTTCATTATCATCATCATTAACTTCCTCTTCAACTAACGTAGGCTTCACAGAAACATCTTCCAGGGCTGCGCTACTCTCTGGTTGAAGAAAGGTTTAACAACCTCATCAAGTTCTATCTTCCTCCCACTCAATTCTTTCGAGAGAAACTATTTCTCATAAAAGGACCCATTTTTAGCAACAAACACTTTGCACTTGGATCTGAGATAGAAGGTTCACCCATCTGTTCTTAGGGTATTCTATGAAGATGCATTTGTCTGCTTTGGGTTCGACCTCATTAGGTGAAAACATTTTGCACACAAGCGTCGCAGTCCCAAACATTAAGAAATGACAGCTTAGGTTTCTATCAAACCATAATTCACACGGTGTCATCTCAACGGATTTAGATGGTGCCCTATTTAAAGCGAATGTAGTTGTCTCTAATGCATAACCCCCAAATTATAGTAGCAAAACGATAAGAGACATCATAGCACACACCATATCCAATAGAGCATGACTATGATGTTCGGACACACCATCACACTATGGTGTTCCAGGTGGCGTGAGTTGTGAAACAACTTTCACATTGTCTAAAGTTGTATGCCAAACTTGTAACTCAGATATTCATCTCCACGATCACATCGCAGACATTTTTATCTTCTTGTCATGATGATCTTAAACTTCACTCTGAATTTGCTTGAACCTTTCAAACGATTCAGACTTGTGTTTCATTAAGTAAATATCCACTATATCTACTCAATTCACAAGTGAAGGTAAGAAAATAACAACATCCACCGCATGCTACAAGACTCATTAGATTGCATACATCAACATGTATAATTTCCAATGAACCAGTTGCCCGCTCCATCAATCCAGAAAACGGGGTCCTTAGTCATCTTGCCCAAAAGGCATGGTTCACATGTCTCAACCGATTCGAAATCAAATGAGTCCAAAGATCCATCTTCAAGGAGTTTCTTCATGCACTTTATACCAATATGACATTTAGCTGCAGTGCCACAAGTATGTGGTACTATCATTATTAACTTTGTATCTTTTGGCATCAAATAATATTTATTTAGGTTCGTCACTAATACCGAAGGTAGAGAGAGCGTGCGATGTTGATCACATCAACCTTGGAAACATTTCCAACACACATCGTCACCTCACCCTTAGCTAGTTCTCCGTTTACTCCGTAGCTTTTATTTCGAGTTACTAACATTTAGCAACCGAACCGGTATCCAATACCCAGGTGCTACTAGGAGTACTAGCAAGGTACACATGAATAACACGTATATCAAATATACTTCTGTCGACGTTGCCAGCCTTCGTATCTACCAAGTATCTAGGATTGTTCCGCTAAAGCGACCGCTCTCCTCATAATCCAAGCACTTAGTCTCAGGTCTAGGTTCAACTTTGGATTGCTTCACTAGAGCAAAAACTGACTTGCTATCCATGAAGATTCCCTCCTTGATCCTGCCCTTCTCGAAACTAGCGGTTTGAATAACCATCAACACTTGATGATCCTTCTTGATTTCTACCTCCGCGGTGTCAAACATCGTGAACAGCTCAGGGATCATTATTTCTATCCCTGGTATTTAATAGTTCATCACCAAGTTCTAGTAGCTTAGTGACAGTGACTTGGAGAACTATATCAATCACTATATTATCTGGAAGATCAACTCCCACTTGATTCAAGCGATTGTAGCACCCAGACAATCTGTGCACATGCTCAACGATTGAGATATTCTCTTTCATCTTTGCAGGCAAAGAATCTTGTTGGAGATCTCATATGTCGCAACACGGGCACGAGCCTGAGATCCTAATCTCAGCTCTTAGAACATCTCATATGTTCTGTGACGTTCAAAACGTTTCAGGGCCTTAATTCTAAGCCGTAATGGATGACGCACTAAACTATCAAGTAGTCATCAGAACGTGCCTGTCAGATGTTCACAACATCTATAGACGACGCTAGAGGGGTTGGCGCACCGAGCGGTGCATTATGGACATAAACCTTTTATGCAGCATTGAGGACAATCCTCAGATCACGGACCCAGTCCGCAATATTGCTACCATCATCTTTCAACTCTATTTCTCTAGGAACAAAAACAATCAAGGGAGCTACAGCGCGAGCTAGTAATCTACAACATAATTTGCAAAGATAATACTGACTAAGTTCATGATAATGAGTTCAATTAATCCTATTACTTAAGAACTCCCACTCAAATTGACATCCCTCCAGTCTTTCGAGTGATACATCATCCAAATTCACCAACTCAAGTCCTATCATCATGTGAGTTGAGGTGGCTGCAATGGTGAACATCATCATGTTGATCATATCTACTATATGACTCATGTTCGACCTTTCGGTCTCTTGTGTTCCGAGGCCATGTCTGTACATGCTAGGCTAGTCAAGTTTAACCCGAGTGTTCTGCATGTGCAAAACTGGCTTGCACCAGTTGTATGTGAACGTAGAGTCTATCACACCCGATCATCACGTAGTGTCTCAACACGACAAACTTTCGCATCGGTGCAGACTTGGGGAGAACACAATTTAACTTGAAATTAAGTGAGGGATCACCTTATAATGCTTCCGTCGTCCTAAGCAAAACAAGGTGCATAAAAGGATTAACATCACATGCAAACCATAAGTGACATGATATGGCCATGAACTTGTGCTTTTGATCTCCATCTAGAAAGCACCGGCATGATCTCCATCGTCACCGGCACGACACCATGATCTCCATCATCTTGATCTCCATCAACGTGTCGCCATCGGGGTTTGTCGTGCCCAACATGCTTCTACTACTATTGCTACCGTAGCGATAAAGTAAAGCATTACATAGCGCTTAATCATTGACACGCAGGTCATACAATAATTAAAGACAACCCTATGCCTCCTGCTGGTTGCCGTACTCAACGACATGCAAGTAATGATAATATATACATCACATGGTCATCTCATACATCACATATATCACATCATGTAATTGGCCATATCATATCACAACATACCCTGCAAAAACAAGTTAGACGTCCTCTAATTGTTGTTGCATGTTTTACATGGCTGCTACGGGTATCTAGCAAGAACAATTCTCATCTACGCAAAAACCACAACGGTGATACACTAGTTGCTTTTCAACGTTCTCAAGGACCGCCTTTGTCGAATCCGATCCAACTAAAGTGAGAGAAAATGTCACCCGCAAGCCATCTATGCAACAAGTTGCGGTTGAAGGAACTGGTCTCTCGTAAGCATATGAGTAATGTTGGTCTGGGGTGCTTCATCTCACAATACCGCTGAACCGAAATCTGACCAAGAGAGGAAGCAATTGAAGCATCAATGCCCACAAACCTTTTGTGTTCTCTTCGAGATCTCATCTACACATAGAGCTAGCTCATGATGACACTGTTGGGGAATGTTGCATGGGAAACAAAAAATTTCCTACGCACACGCAAACCTATCCATGGTGATTAGCATCTACGAGAGGGAGAGTGGATCTACGTACCCTTGTAGATCGCTAAGCGGGAAGCGTTAAGAAACGCGGTTAGTGTAATCGAACGTCTTCTCGATCCAACTCGCCGAGCGTCCTGCGATCTCATCACGATCCGTCCCGCGATCCAATCACGATCCGTCTTGTGAACACATCACAATCCATCCCGTGAACTCATCACGATCCATCCCGCGATCTCATCACGATCCGTCTCGTGATCCTGATCACGGTCCTTCGGATCTAGCGCCGAACGCACGGCACCTCCACGTTCAGCACTCGTTCAGCTTGATGACCATCTCCGCCTTCTTGATCTAGCAAGAGGGTGCGGAGAGGTAGAAGAGTTCCCCGACAGCGTGACGGCGCTACGGCAATGGTGGTGGACCTATTCCCGCAGGGCTTCGCTTAAGCACTGCAGAAATCCGATCTAGAGGAGAAACTATGCTCTAGAGAAACGGGTAGCACGTGGCTAAAATCTGGTGCCAAAAAACCCTAAAACCTCTAGTATATATAAGAGGAAGAGAGGAGGAGGCTTGGCCCTCAAAGGACAAGCAATTGGGTCGACCAAATCAAGTGGGAGAGGTGGAATCCACCTCCAATCCTAGTAGGACTAGGATTCACCCTATTTTTTGCCTTTTTCCACCTTTTTCTCTTTGGGTTTTCTTCCCAGCCTCATGGGCCCTGTGTGGGATTTCTACCAGCCCACTAAGGTGTTGGCGAACGTCGCGTGGGAAATAAAAAAATTCCTACGCACACGCAGATCTATCCATGGTGATGAGCATCTACGAGAGGGAGAGTGGATCTACATACCCTTGTAGATCGCTAAGCGGGAAGCGTTAAGAAACGCGGTTGGTGTAGTCGAACATCTTGGTGATCCAAATCGCCGAGCGTCCCGCAATCTCATCACGATCCGTCCCGCGATCCAATCACGATCTGTCCAGCAATCTTCATCATGATATATCTCACGATCTTGATTATGATCTGTTCCGTGAACTCATCACGGTCCTTCCGATCTAGCGCCGAACAAATGACACCTCCGCGTTCAGCACACGTGCAGCTTGATGACGATCTCCGCCATGTTGATCCAGCAAGAGAGAGTGGAGAAGTAGAAGAGTTCACCGGCAGCATGACGGCGCTCCGGTGATGGTGGTGGGGCAATTCCGGCAGGGCTTCGCCTAAGCACTGCAGAAATCCAATCTAGAGGAGCACCGGTGGAACAGGTAGCACGTGGCCGTAAAAAACTAGTGCAAAACCCTAAAATCCAGCGGTATATATAAGAGGAGAGGAGGAGAGGCTGGCGCAAGGGCCAAAACTCTTATAGGAGTTGGCCGAACTAGGAGGAGAGGAGTCCTCCTCCTCCACTCCTAGTTGGATTAGGACTCCTTCCTATTTTTGCCTTTTTTGCCTTTTTCCACCATTTTCTCTTAGGGTTTTCTTCTCCAGCCACATGGGCCTTGTGTGGAAGTTTCCACCAGCCCACTAAGGGCTGATATTCACTCTCCCACAGCCCATGAAGCCACTTGGGTCGAAATACCCCTCCTGGAGGTCTCCCGGTACACTACCGGCACTCCCGGTACACTACCGATAAGCCCGGAACTTTTCCGGCGACCAAAATAGGACTTTCTATATATGAATCTTTACCTCCGGACCATTCTGGAGCTCCTCGTGACTTTCGGGATCTCATCCGGGACTCCGAACGAACTTCGGTCACCACCATACATAACTCTATACTACCGAAACGTCACCAAACCTTAAGTGTGCAGACCCTGTGGGTTCGAGAACTATGTAGACATGACCGAGACACCTCTACGATCAATAACCAATAGAGGGACCTGGATTTACACATTGGTTCCTACATATTCTATGAACATCTTTATCGGTCGAACCTCTATGTCAAGGATTCAGTTAATCCCATATGATGTTCCCTTTGTTCTTCGGTATGTTACTTGCCCGAGATTCGATCGTCGGTATCTCCATACCTAGTTCAACCTTGTTACCGGAAAGTCTCTTTACTCGTTCCGTAATACAATATCCTGTGACTAACACTTAGTCACATTTCTTGCAAGGCTTATTGTGATGTTGTATTACCGAGTGGGCCTTGAGATACCTCGCAGTCACACGGAGTAACAAATCCCAGTCTCGATCCATGCCAACTCAACAGACACCCTCGGAGATACCTGTAGAGCACCTTTATAGTCACCCAGTTACGTTGTGACGTTTGATACACACAAGACACTCCTCCGGTGTCCCTGAGTTGCATGATCTCATGGTCATAGGAACATATACTTGACATGCAGAAAACAGTAGCAATAAATTGACACGATCATATGCTACATTTGTAGTTTGGGTCTTGTCCATCACATCATTCTCCTAATGATGTGATCCCATTATCAAATGACATCTCATGTCAATGCCTAGGAAACCTTGACCATCTTTGATCAACGAGCTCGTTCACTAGAGGCATACGACGGACAGTGTGTTGTCTATTTACCCACACATGTAATGTATTTCCAATCAATACAATTATAGCATGGATAATAAACGATTATCATGAACAAGGAAATATAATAATAAACACTTTATTTATTGCCTCTAGGGCATATTTCCAACAAAATATGCCCTAGAGGAAATAATAAATTTGTTATTATCATATTTCCTTGTTCATGATAATTGCTTATTATCCATGTTATAATTGTATTGATTGCTAAATACATGTATGGGTATACAGACAACACTATGTCCCTAGTATGCCTCTAGTAGACTAGCTCGTTGATCAAAGATGGCTATGGTTTACTAGCCATGAACATGAGATGTTATTTGATAACGGGATCACATCATTAGGAGAGTGATGTGATGGACAAAACCCAAACTATAAACGTAGCATATGATCGTGTCAGTTTATTGCTATAGTTTTCTGAATGTCAAGTATCTGCTCCTATGACCATGAGATCATGCAACTCACTGACACCGGAGGAGTACCTTGTGTGTATCAAACGTCGCAACGTAACTGGGTGACTATAAGGCGCTCTACAGGTATCTCCGAGGGTGTCTATTGGCTTGGCATGGATCAAGACTGGGATTTGTTACTACGTGTGATGGATAGGTATCTCGGGGCTCACTCAGTAATACAACATCACAACAAGCCTTCCAAGCAAAGTGACTATTGTGTTAGCCACAAGATCTTATATTACGGAATGAGTAAAGAGACTTGCTGGTAACGAGATTGAACTAGGTATAGAGATACTAACGACCGAATCACAGGCAAGTATCATACCGAAGAACAAACTGAACATTATACGGGATTACCTCAATCCTTCACATAGAGGTTCAACCGATAAAGATCTTTGTAGAATATGTAGGAACCAATATGGGCGTCTAGGTCTCGCTATTGGTTATCGAATGTGGAGGTGTCTCGGTCATGTTTGCATAGTTCTCGAGCCCGCAGGGTCTACACACTTAACGTTTGCTGACGATATAAGTATAGTTGAGTTACTATGTTGGTGAGTGAAAGTTGTTCGGAGTCCTGGATGAGATCTCGAACATGATGAGGAGCTCCGGAATAGTCCAGAGGTAAAGATGGATATATGTGATAATAGTGTTTTGTCTTTGGAAGGGTTCCGGAATTCACCGGGATAGTTTCGGATGTTTCCCAAAATGTTCGGGGTACAAGAACTATTTATTTGGGCCAAGGGGTAAAGCCCACAAGGCTTTAGGAAGTTGCAAAAGAAGTTTTGTGGAGGCCAGGGGCCAGACGGCAGGGACCGTGGCGTTTGGGGCCAGACGCAGAGGACCTTGGTGTCTGGTCCTCGAGTACGTGGAGGACTCTTGCCTTGCGGGCAAACTGACTTTGATGAGGATTTTTCTCGAGATAACCCATTAGAAAAATTGCCGAGCAACATGTGGAAATTGTCTACATAGCTTTCTAACTAATAGGTTGAATGCATGTAATATTTTGGCCTAGTGGACAGCCGTATTTGACCAAAGCTGTCAACTTTGAGTTTTTCCATGTTATGTCTCGGCTAGCATAAATATGAGTGGGTTTCTGTACAAAAAATCCTCACGCGAGGCGCACTAGCACATTCCCGCTCTCAACCACTGACGGGTGGGTCGCCGTCATGCTGGCACGCCACGTGGGATGGACGTATGTTTGAATACGAAAGGAGGCACCATTTTTGCACGATCGGACATGTTCGAACACCAGTTTTGTGTAATTTGCAACTTCAGATATCAAAATGTCTGTGCAAGAGAAGTTGAAGCACCTCTAATGTATTTAGCTCTATATGTAACAACTTGGAAAGTCATGTAACAGGACCGCGTGCCGGCAATCCCGTCCCTCCAGTTTATCCTCCGTCATAGTTTCTGTTGTGCTTGGCGAAGGCCTGCGGAGATTGTTCTTCACCAACACCGTCACGACGTCGTCGTGCTACCGGAATGCATCTACTACTTCACCATCGCTCGCTGGATTGAGGAGGTGAAGGCATCATAAAGCCGTACGTGTGTTGAACGCAGAGGTGCCATTTGTTCGGCGCTAGATCGGAAGGACCGTGATCAAGATCGCGAGACGGATCGTCATGGGATCGCGGGACGGATCGTGATTGGATCGCGAGAAGGATCTTGATGGGATCGCGGGACACTGGCGATTTGGATCGCGAAGACGTTCGAGTACATCAACTGCGTTTCTTAATGCTTCCTCTTAGCGATCTACAAGGGTATGTAGATCCACTCTCCCTCTCATAGATGCTCATCACCATGGATAGATCTTGCGTGTGCATATGAAATTTGTTGTTTCCCATGCAACGTTCCCTAACACCAAGACAAAACCCTAAAAAGATGGATGGACATTAGAGTACTTGTATATGTACGTGTACATAGGCTCCTCAAAAATCGGGGTTGGAAACCCCTTCGTCATGATAGACATATAAAGAACTCAAACGTGACCAAGAGCCACCTGCTCTCCGAACAAAGTGGATATCCAGCTTAATATGTTTGGTGACCCGATGATGAATGTGATTAGGGTAGAGGTAGACAACGGAAACGTTAACACAATACATTATGGTGACCATGCCAATAGCACAAGAGAGCTCGAAGAGAAGCTACCGAAGCCCGGAGCATTCAACAATGACATGAGCCACTGTGCGATACTCAACCTCAGCACTAGACCGAGAAACCTGGGCTATCTCTTGGAGGACCAGGACATAAATTATGGTATAGGGTAGACATAGTGAACAGAGGTGAAACACCGTGTGTCGTGGCAGCCACCCAGTCTGCATCAAACTATGCCACGATGTCCATAGCGCTGAAGCATGGAGCGAGTGGGCAAGATCCATAATACCGTGAACATAAAGGAAAATCCGTTTCACCACAGTCCAATGAGCATCACGAGGCCAATGCATATGAAGGTACACCTACTGCACCGTGTACTGCAAGTCCAGGCGAGCGAGTTTCATGTAATGTAGGGCACCAACAATCGAGCGGTAGAAGGTGGCATCCGTGACCGGTGAACCATTGGTGCCAGAGAGCTTGGCCTTCGTGTCGATGGGGTGCCCGCAGGTTTGCAACTAAGCATCTCGGCGCGGTCCAGCAACTCATGATCATACTTCCACAGGTGAAGAAAGAACCCGTTTGCTCATCATACCACCTCGATGCCGAGGAACTCGTGTAGCGGACCTAAGACCTTGATGGAGAACTCAACACGAAGTCAATCATCGAGCCGCCAAAGAAGATCAGTAGTGCATGCCATCAAGATGTTGTTGTTGACGTAGAGGAGCACACATGCAGTGTTATGGTCCTGTTGATAGACAATCAGAAAGGCGTCGGAGCGAGTGTGGTGGAAGCCGAGCTGATAAAAGAAATAAGATTCGTCGATGTCAAAGAACTATTACTTTTCTATTAGGCATGCCTCCAGAAATGTTATCCACCTAGAGTGTAGGATTGTTATGTGTGTAAGTACAACATGATTTATGTTTCCGTTAGGGGCCTCTAGTTTGAATATTCCTTAGGTCTTTCAGAACTACAAGAGAAAACCCTACTAGCACGGGAAGAAATCCTAGCAGTACAGCTGCTGCCCGCCCTACTGTTATGACACTACAACTAACTGTTAGAAGTATTGTGGTTCAACCGACACTACTGGTAACTAAACTATTAGTAACATGCTTCTCTAAACGCGCTATTGCTAACTATTAGCAGCACGTATGTGTAACCAGCGCTACTAATAATCATACATATTTCTTTTTTATATTTATATTATATTGGCACGCGCTTATACAGATTAATATACAACATTAGTAAAAATTATGGAAGAAAGAACATATTTGCACATGATTCGCAACATCGTATTTTTCTCTAATTCAACTTGGTCTCTTTCATCCATCGACTTTCATCTAATATATGTCATATAACAACTCATAATCACCTTAATAATGCTAGGTTTAAATGTCTAAAACATAAAAAAACATCATTTTAGTTGTTATCATACTAGTAAAATAATCCTTTATCATTCTAGTAGCAAACTAGCAAATGGCCGAGTTATCACAAGTTAAATAACAAGCTACGAAGGTATCACAAGTTACAAATACTAACTATTTTTCTCTCCAAGGTAAAATAGCATACAACAGGAGAACCCCTGCATCTCCCCATTGAAAAATAAATATTAACCTATCTACAACTTGTGAGATGCGCAACTTATCGTCTCCAAGTGTTTGCCTGGATGCTTTTATTGCCTTGCTTCATCCTTTGATTTTTAGGGTTTTCCCCACTTAGAGATATCGTGTATTTACCAGGGTAACTCATCAACATTGGCCGTAACCTAATCATATGCAAATCACCTTTGGTAAACATCACTATAGTCATGGTCTCCAGTGGGAGTACCTATTGAAGAACATAAGTAATAATAACATAGTTAGAAAAGTAGTTATGTTTAAGAGGAATGTATGAAAAAGATTAACTAGTGACACAATAGTAAAAAAAATCTTACAAAGTTGTCTAAAGTGATGTTATAATGGTTCAACTTGTGCAGTAATGGCACATATCCATGATAAATGTTGCCAATCATTTAATTGTTTTTATAATTCTCAACATCATGAATAAATGAGATCAGATGATTTTTTCTCCAACCAAGTAAGCTTGGAGTCATAACTGTAGTAGGTCCGATCTACTATCTGTCGTGTAGTTTTTGAAGGAGAGAAATAAGCTGATAATAATGAACAAATAAGTTTAGTTGGGATGAGTAACAAATATTTTTCAATAAAAGATATAAATTAACTAACAAATTTGTTGAGAAACTTACATGAAGATAGAATTGGAATCACGTGATCCACATGCACCCAAATTTCGATATTATTATCACGACCATCGTCATTACCAAGATTGAATGTTATGTTTATGTCCTCCTTAACCCGTAAGTCTTGCAAAATTCTATTCAAGAAGAACAACCAAAATTTGTGTGATCTCTTTCATTTTTTACCGTAACAACAAAAGTTTAAAGATCTGTCTTTAGGTGATCTATCTTACTCTCCGTACTCTCCCTCTCTTTGAAATGGAACTTGTCTAAGACTTAGAGTCTTCCATGGTAGGGAACGCACTAGTAGAATTGTACAAAAGAAAATTATATGTTAATTAAAGTAAAAAATCACACGTCATGCTTCATTGCAAAAAATACATGTCGTCTTTACATACCGTAACTATTTCAATGTCTTCTTTTAGCTTGACGGTGAAGGGCGTACCATTGTCTAGGAGAGGATAACGTGGCATAGTACCCCCTGTCGTCGGTGCACATATAGCACGGATCCCATCATCGTTAGACATTATTTCTGTTCATGATTGACAGATTAAAAATCGACGGCAATTATACCAGAAACTATTTAGCATGAATTCATTTTCGGTGTGTGGAGGCTTCCTTGAAAAAGTCTCATCCCATGGTGTATATGGAGCGCACACTCTCACACTGGTATGGTAGTGTATGTTGGTGGGCATTCCTGATCACACTAATATTTCGACCATCAGTAATGGCCGCTTCTCCCTTCATACTCGCGTGCATTACCAGAATGTCTAGCACACGAGAACCAAGTAGGAATCGACTCCTACGACAAAACTCAGGATTCTTCTTTTGATATTTTCACCGTTGGTGTTGGTCGCCTCCAATTCCCCCTTCTCCCATTATACCAAGGTATATATCGCGAGAAGAAGAAGAAGAAGAGGAAAACGACCCTCAAGACAACAGTCAAGATTCCTCCATCAAGAACATATTGAAAGCCACACGAGGCGCTCCGGCATACTCAAAGTCAACCCAAGTCATAAGTCAATTAACATTT